>JAGSMT010000070.1:1360206-2720413 GCA_029286875.1 Lamproptera curius
TAAAACGGACCTCTTGTTGGTCGAATATCGCGTGGTGATTGACATTTAGTGGGGAAAACCAATCTTTTTCAAGTTTTTGACGTTTGACATGTGTTTGTATGTATAAAGATATATTCGGCACTTGTGGACAATCCAAGCTTTACGTGCCTCCGTAGCCTAGTCGTATTTGGCGTGCGCTTAAGTTATCGCAGGTCGTAGGTACGATACCTGCGGGGACTCACTGAGGATCAATTTTTCATTATTGTTTCCCAAATTGGTTAGGTTATGCAATGCAGGCTGAGCATTAGATTTTCTGTTAATTAAGATGATTAATGATCGACTAGGAGGACATTATATTATTATACATATCCAAGTAAATAGTTTACTGCTAGTGGTCTCCTAATTAATAATTTTATTAGTAGGTTATTTATGTACGTAAAGGAATACACTGTGAGGATTTTTTATATCTGAATCTAAATTAAAAATTAGTATCGGTACCACTTTTTAAAATAACGGTACTTTGAGAAAAGAAGTCTCGATATTGACGTTGTCTGTCCGAAATCGTGTTTAAAAGACGGGTCTAAAATATAGCGGGCCAGCTTCGTATAATCCGCTACCCGGAACGGAACTCTCCTCATGTGTTATATGTGTTGTGCATCTGACTTGAGTGGTGATATGCATCGACAAGTCCGTACGAAACATCGTGGCCTTGTTGTTAGTGTAAGAATATGTTCAGTTGTTCTCATCATTTTTACTTTTTGGAATTCTCTTTGAGATTTGTAAAAATACTTTAATATATTAGTATTCATTATCGTTATCTGCCTGTGTCAGTCCATTGCTGGACATAGACCTCTCTTAATGCACGCCACCGATTCCGATCGATACTCAAGAATAGCCGATCTATTCTCACCCAGCCCACACCGGCCACACTGAGAATATCGTCACTCCATATTTATATATAAATAATTTGTAACTAATGTTATTTTTCAGAGCTTCAAGAATTATAAAGAGAGACTGATAGATCAATATAATTTGGCCAGCGACAATTTGAAGTTCCTCTCGACGTTACTCCGATTTTTTAGTGTTGGTATTATTCAATTAATAAGCTGATTGTTTGTATTTTGACATTTTTGTTAATTTAAATTTTAACTTTACACTGCATATATTTGGCGCTTTGTATGCTTTTTGCCAAGATGATATATTAACTTGATTATTTATTATATTAATAAATGCCTGTATTGAATCAAACAAAAGTTTCAAAGTACCTGATCTTTTATTGTTATTTCTGGTGCCTATATTTTATAGCCTCTGTACCTAAGCCAACAATATATTATAATATTCTTTAACGAAACTTTTCATGACCATTACACAACATGAATATTGTACTAAGTCTGAATAAGATATGGATTTAATGTAAATAATGTAATCCATAGCAACGAAATTGCTTAGTGCGTCTCGCGTTCTAAGATTTTTTCCTGTACTCTAAATCACTAAGCGACAATCCTCTAATAACATAGTGTTTTGGTTGCTATGGGTTACCATATTTTCCAGCTATTTTATGATTAATTTCGCCTTGGAAAAGATGAATAATTAATACAGAAACATTGTTGCTTTTATGAAAATATACATATAGTTATAAATACACGAGAAAAAAAAATATTCAGCAAATAAAATCATTCGTACAGATGATAGAAGATGATTCTCCACTCCAACAAGTGGTTGACATAATGCCTGAGCTGATGGAGAGCATATTTATGGTGTGGGTCCTATCGAAAGGCTACCGGACGGATGAAACTATGGTACCTCTTATGGCAAGGATCTCGTGGGCTCTGAGCAATAAACTGGAAAGGTTTCTTAACGTCTACAAGTTGTTCGAGTGAGTATATTAAACTATTATTCATCATCTTCATCATCGGCCTGTGATAGTCCACTGCTGGACAAAGGCATCCCCTAATACACCGCTATCCCTTTGGGGGTTTTTGGACCGTATCCCACCACGCTGGTCCAATGCGGGTTGGTGGGTGGACCGACTTTTTACATGTCATCTTACTTTTCAGACAATTGGGTGATCGGCCTAAATTGCCCTAACCAACTAGGAAACAACAATTAAAATTTGTTGAGTCCCCGCAGGATTCGAACCCACGACCTCCGGTTTCTAAAGCACACGCCCATACCACTAGGCTACGGAGGCAGCTATTATTAATTATTTTTATTTTATTGTGAAAATTCTCGTGTTTAGTCTTTATTAATAAGAAGATTCTCCTCTTCTGCGGTTTTATTTATTTATTTATTAGATATGCAGATTTATTTATTTTCTATCTCTAAATGATAAAGCAACCTGTATCACGTGTTATATGCTTAAGCGAAAGAAAATGTAAATTAAAAAGTAAGCAGTTTCATTGGTCTTTGATATCTGTACGTGTGAGTACATTGCATCCAATTTAACTCTCGCTACAGCGAATTTTTGGAACTTATTACAAAGTCTTTTACTAATTTAGTTTCAATTACTGTCAATGACAACAAATCACAATTATTAACTGACAAACCAACTTTATGTTTATTTTATCTTCAAGGCTTATATCAATTTTGAGCTACATTTTAGCAAATCGAATGAGGAAGTCATGTCACTGACGCGTACCGGTCAGAAGATCATGAAGTTATGGCACGACCTGTACAAGGAGACGAGGCGGAATATAGAGTTGAGCGGTAAAGGGGCGAGGTGGGAGTTTGAACAACCATTGCTGTTCACTACCACAGATTATATTGGAACGGTGGCTAGGGATCTTGGGGACGTTGTACAGGTATTTTAAAATTAATGTATATTGTACATATCAAATCCTGTAATTTAAGATTTTTCGCTTGACTTATATATTTATTCCCCGAAACATTGTCAAGAATCCGAAACGTCGGGAATGAATATATATAAGTAACGCGAAAAATCCGTAAATTAGAGGATTTGATATGTATAATAATCGCGTAAATAAAAGAAATAATTGAATGTATATTGTATTAGGCTTATGAATGCGTGTCTTGATAGCATAAGCGAGTGCTTTACATACCGGAGGTCGCGGGTTCGTATCTTGTACGGGTTGATGGGACTTTGTGTTCTTTTATTTATTTATTTTTTATTTATTTATTTATTTAGTTCACCAACAATTGTTACACTTGATACAATCACATAAATTTAGAAATACAATTTAGTAGTCTTAAATGCACAATCAATAACAGGTAAACATAACATGCAAAAATATGGTGGCTTAGCACTTGACAAATTGTTTTGTAAAAGAAAAATAAAAATACATTTAACTGACAAAAACAACTTAAATACAATTATCAAGGTAAAAAAACATTACACACCTTACATTAATTTCTAAGAGAGAAACACATTGTAAATTTATTACAAGTACAATTACAAATTAAAAAAGATAAGGAATATACTAGCTTAATACGTAAAAACAACATAGATAAAATTAAAAAAAGGAGCAACAGTTAAAACCTATAAATATAGTCATAAAACTTTCTTAACCATCCTTTTAAATTCCGACAGTGATGTTCCATTAATATCTAACTTATCGCTGTATATATTAAACAGTTTGCTTAATCTAAGTATTGGAGAGTTAGCACCTAAAGTCGTTTTACGAATAGGATACGTCAGTGGAAGAATAGGCTTACGAGGCATTCTTAATGGCACCCTAAATTTGGTTTGCGTAAAGACCAGGGGAACGTAGGTTGTATCTTATTATTTTGTATAAGAAAATTAGGTCTAACATATCCCTGCGTGTTTGTAAAGTTGTTATTTGAAATGACTTAATCGCAGAGGTATACGAATAACTTTTATAAGAAGGAAACGATTTTAAAGTATATTCTAAATGCCTTACAAACCTTTTTTGAATTCTCTCTATTTTCAATGAATGCGTTGCATAATGAGGACGCCATATGATGCTGCCGTATTCTAAAACTGATCGTACGTGACTATTGAATAATAATATTTTCGTTTTAATTTTCTTAAATACCTTACCGTTTCTTAGGACAAATCCAAGACATTTTGATGCGTTTTAGTTATGTGGTCAATATGAGGAATAAAAAGTAAGCTTTTTCTCGACGTTTTGTGATTGGTTAAGAATGTAGGGGTGTGATTGATGTAAAATGATGAATGTGTAGGACCTTCTTTTGCAGGCGTTATATGTTAAACAGTAGTACTTTAAGTTTACCAACAATTAATCCGTCCGTAGAAAGCGGTTTACTATTTGGGTTGAGTTACTAGTTGGTTGGGTTAAAATCTTATAATTTCTTATGTTTGTAAGCTTACTAAAAAAAACTATCTTTCTCAAGCAGTTATATTAAAGTAGCCTTTATATAGACTAACTGATACTAATGTTAAACTTACTTTTTTGTATAAAATAGATAACAGTCAAGTTCTTATACCAAATAGACTAAAACCATTAGCGTTTCTGATTAATTTTCGCCAAATGTTTCATCGATAAGACCTGTTTTTAGGTAAAATATTTAGTCTAATAATTAATAAAGTTCACACTGTTGGTGGTATAAATTATCAATCTAATAAAATAATCTAAATTTGTATCCGATATATTGCATGTGTATCTATTTTCGTTCTTTTCAGGTTCTTATTGATTTTGAGAGGATATTCGGCGCAGAGCTAAAGTCCATAATAAGCGACCCGACTCAAATAGACGACGTTCGGAAACGGGTGAAGAACTTGGTTCAACCGATACGAACAATCGACTTTAGCGTGTTCGTGTACGACAATAGAGAGAACTGGGACGTTGTGATGAGCGATTTCTGGAAGGAAGTCCGCTATCTGGAGGACGAGGCGAAGAATTATATCAACCAGAGTTTCGGTAATCTTAGGTATGTATTGTGTAAATGTCTTGTTGCTGAGGAGTAAAATGTGTAAGTTTTTTATTGAAGGTTGATGGAATTACAAGTTTAGAGTGTTTGATATGTGTTGGGCGAAACGACAAAAATTAAACTAAGACTAATATGAGGATTACTCGTTTAGTCGCTGTTACAGTTTGAGTGAGACGTCGTTTAATAAATTAAATTCCTCATTTGGCTTGGACTAAAGGAAACGAGATTAAAACTGCTGCTAAAAATAATAGATTAACTATTATTTTTGATAGTTCAGCTCGTTGCTTGTAAAAAATTGTGCTTTTTGTACTTAAACTGTTATATATATCAAGCTCTGTCCAATTTGATATTTCAGATATTCCGAAGAAGCACTCGATGTGCTTCTAAAGTTTCTAGAGTTCGACACCAGGGAGTCGATTCGTCGAGAGCTGTCGACCAAGTTCGATCTGGTCATGCGTCAATTTATCAAGGAGATAACTGCTGTTGAAGACAAATTCACGGTAAACCTTTGCATACTTAAACTGGTTCGTTATGCTATAGATAAACTAAAAACATTAGCGATCTCTGATAATGAGACACTTAAAGCATTTAAGAGGCGTAGCTATCATTATGTAGTATATAATTAGAAACTTTCATTTAATTATATGCAAAATAAATAAAGGAACATGAATTATTTATTTAGCGTTTCAGAAAAAATCCATCTTTGCTTCGCAACCATCCACCTGTAGCCGGCGCGATATACTGGGCGAGGGCGTTATTCACAAAGATGAAACAACCCATTTTGAAGTTTCAAAAGGTTTCTCTTTTAGTAAACTTTAATAGTTGTATTAATATTCATACCACGAACTGTTACAAAACGAAAGAACGAGCTGAACATTCACCTGATAGTAAACGAAACCAAAGACTGTCGATCTTTTTGACCAAAAATGACCGGTGTAGGTCCCTTTTTATATACCAGTGGTAGGTCCCTTTTACATGGGACCGTCTGGGTGGTACCACCGCGGTGCCTTTTCTACCGCAAAGTAGTAGTGTGAAAACTTGGCCTTCCCTAATACACCCTATTCATTAGGATTTTTTGGACCGTATTCCACCACGCTGGTCCAATGCGAGTTGATGGGTGAACCGACATTTTACATGGCCATCCGACGCATGGATTATCTTACTTTTTAGACAATTGGGTGATCAGCCCAAATTACCCTAACCAACTAGGAAACAACAATGAAAATTGGATTGAGTTCGCAGGATTCAAACACCTCGGTTTCTAAAGCACACGCCCATACCACTAGACTACGTTTGAAATTAGTGTTTTATTGATTTTCTCTTCGCTTTTGTAAATAATTAACAGCCATTTTTTCACCAAGGTACCGGAGTTAAACGATTGCGAACAAAAGAAGGAGGCGTTCAGTCAGTACAGAACCTTCTCGAAGGTCGTCAAGGAATATGAAGAGACGAAATTCAAAGAGTGGGCTCAGAGTTCCTCAGAATTTGTGGATAACATGATGAAGAAGAACATTCTGCATGTCAAGTTCAAACATGGGACGGGTATGTGTTTTTTTTATGTTTTAACTAAGGTTTTCTTAATGACAGATTTGTTGCTATTTTAATTTTATTTCTCTTTCTCATAGCTGATCATTTGGACATCGGTAAATATTTTGAGCTTCCACAATATCTTTGATTCGGTGACATATGTCAATTTATAAATACAAAATCATAGAAGCAGTAACATGTGTGAAATTTATCTACCTTTTTTTTGAAATTATACTTTTAAAGCGTTATGAAAATGATAGAGTTAATTTAAGATGACTTCACAAAATTAAGTTTATAATGAAAACGGTGAAATGGACCATTATTACATAGTGATAAGGTTGATTTTTAATTAGTGAAATGGAGGTTTCGTTTTTTGTTGCAGTAGTTGTCAAATGTGTCTCTATATAGTTAGGATTAAGGTTCGTTTTGGTATATATATATATATATATGTATTAATAATATATTTCATTTATTTATTTATATATTAAATATTATTATATAAATATTTAATTTTGGTAATGATGTTTATTCAACTTGATATAATAGTAAATTTTATTCATTTAATATAACAACATTGTGATTTATCTATGTAATAGTTTTGATAGCTCATCAGTCACAATAATCAAAGCTTGATTTATAGTAACTCGCTAAAGTAATCCAACTCTCTTGAATTCTACAATTTGTAAGCAACGGATTGGCGTTGAACTACCAGTTATGTGATAATCGAAAGACGTCATTGAATCCATAAATTCTTAATCTTAATTATTAATGTTAAATACTTATTATTAGGTTATTTAATATTCACATAATTAAGAAATAAATTTAATTAAAATTTATAAATAAAAGTTTTATATAAAATTTAAAATTGACATTCAAATTATAATATTACTTTTAATATTTATAAATTATTGAAAAAATAAATTTTTAATTAAAAATAACTAAATAAATTTAATGTAAAATTTTGAAATAGTGAAAAGTGAATTTTAAATTAAGAAATTCAATAAATATAAAAAATTACCAATTTAAATTAGATTCGGATTTATTATTTAATTTTTTTAAAATTAAATAATAAAATATAACATTTAAAATTAGAACTTATCAATAAGACAAATTGTCTTATATATTTATTAGTTCTCTAAAATTGGTATTTTACTTTTGTAATAAGTATATATATATAATATATATATATGATAGTATATATACTATATAAATATATATATATATTATATATATATGTTTATTATTATTATATATATTAATAAATATCATTAATTTTTGTAATGATGTTTATTCAACTTGATATAATGGTAATATTTTTATTCATTTAATATATCAACATTGTGATTTATCTATGTAATATGTTTTAGATAAGCGCCATCTAGTCACACATAATCAAAGCTTCTGATTTATAGTACCTGCTGTACAAGTAAGCCAACATCTCTTAGAATTCTACATTTGTAAGCAACAGATGGCGCTGAACTACCAGTTATATGATATATCAAAGTACGTCTTGTGAATCCATAAATTCTTAATCGAATTATTTATGATTAGTTCTTGTAAATCTATCATCTTTAATTATCTTAATTATTTTTGATTGATATTACTTACTATTTGTGAATATTAGTGAAAAAAAATTGTGCTTATATACTTTTTCAAGTGCTCCAATATAATTGAGGTTAACTATCCGTATGTATTATTTATTGTATTGTAATTAATTATTTGCATGCAATTAAAAACTATTTTTTAATGATGCCAAAGAAGTATAACTTCTCACGCGCGTAAATAAGTACACGCACCCATTTTCTTTTGAATATTTATGGTGTTACCTTTTGTTTTGAAAATTTTCTGTTCTGTTTAATGTTAATTATTTTTTTACTAATTGCGTCTTTTATTACTATTGAATATTTCTGATTTAAACAAATAGATAAATCGTAGAACATACATTAATTATATCGCAAGCGTTAAACATTATTTTAAAAATCTTAGAGATGTTAGGTCCTCTTTTTGCAGAGTGCAGTCTGCGGTGGTACCAACGCGATTGCTATTTCTGCCGCAAAGTAGTTGCGTGAAAATGCTACCGCACTGTGTTCCGGCCGAAGGGCACCGTAGCCAGTGTATTTACTTGGTAAACGAGAAGTAACATGGTGTCTCACGGTAGGCAGCGCATTGGTGATACCACCACCTAACTTCAGGTGGGCCGACTATTCGTCTGCCTTCGAATGCGATAAAAAAAAGTTACGCAATATATAATCCGTAAAGAAGTTAAAACCCAAATATGTAAATCAGCAACATCCACAATGAGCAGATTTTCTTCTTAACTTTTGCTAACAAACAAAGGTAATAGTTTGCTGTTGTTAGATGCAATGTCAACGGGCCGAGGAGCTAAGAAGAAGACCTCAAACTCTTCGCTTCATCCTATCGACGTGGTAAATAAAGAGATTGCCGACAAACGGAGGCGAGATAAAGCGCGTTTGTATTTTAATGATATCATATAAAATATTTAATATATTTACCACTAAATACCATAATTCTTTATAAAAACACAAACTGACACGTTAATGTCCAATCGACATTTAAGCACTGGTAATAATAAACAGCTCGCGTGTATAGAGATGTTCTTAAAAGTTTTCCTTTTGTAAAATAGTTTTAGTGTAACCACAAAAAAGGAAACATGTTTTAAGGTTGTTTGTAATAGGGTTTTAGATTTATAGTTTTCGAATTTGCCGATAAACCTTTTATATCTTATTTTACAAAACAGAACTTGATTTTGTAAAAGATTACGGATTTTATCGCGTTTAATTTTGTTTACAATTTTCTTTACATTTCAGTAATGCTGATGCGAATACCCGGGCAACACTATGAAAACGTCAGATCGCCTAGCTCGATGTCGCTGCTCGCTAAAGAAGGATTGGTATTTGTACTTTTGTTTCAACTAACTACGCACGAATCATTTCCCTCAAATTATCACGGGACCGGCTTCTAACCACTTATAGTGAACCTTCATAGAAAAATAACTTAAAACTTTGATCTAAGGGCTAAATTAGATGGTGTTTATCCGTACTTTTTAGAACTTAACGGCTGACAATAATGGTCTTAACAACCACCTGGTTCATCATCATCATCAGCCTTGGATAGTCCACTGCTGGATATAGGCCTCACCTAATACACCCCTATCCATTAGGGGGTTTCGGACCGTATCCCACCACGCTGGTCCAGTGCGGGTTGGTGGGTTATTAAGACATTTTACATAGTCGATCGACACTTGAGGAAATTGCTTGGTTGACATCCTAGAACACTCCGCTGCGTGGAGCCCGCGACCTCCGCTGGCCAATACCACTAGGCGAAGCGGACACTGCGCATATTTTAATGAGAACAATTTTTTTATCTTTATCTCAGGCATGTCTGTCATAAATGAATTGACAAATTGTTTTGTTCGTTCAATTGATCGATTATTGAGTATTATATGAAATATCGTTTAACTATGGACTTAGGATGAATTAAATGTTTCAGAAATTACTTTATTCTTATAAATATGAAGCACTATATTTATTTGAGCATCTGTATTATACATCTGTTATATTCTTTATTACCTACGTATTTCATTTATTTTTAATTTGTATTTAAATTTCTATTAAATGTTCATTTTTTTCCAATTAAGACGGACGTCACCTGGCGCGATCTAACTGTACACAAACTGATGCAAGAATACGATTTGGAGTTTCATCCGAATTTCGATAGAAAGATCTTCCTAATTCTGCACGAGGCTGAGCTAATGGAACAATTGGGTATGAAACAAATAGTTCGAAGCAATAAAAAACCGTAAATTGAAATAAAAGTATAAAAATTTAAACTGTGGGGGTTTAATATAATTGAGTACAAAAACCGCAGTGAGATGGTACCACCGCAAAGCTTTAGCGTGTTTAAAGGGCACCGTACTCAGAGTATTTACTGGGTAAACGATACATAACATCCTATGTCTTACGAAAGGCAGCGCCTGACGATACCCAAGTATTATTGATGTCTATGGGCGTCGGTGATCACTTTCCATCAGGTGACCCGACTGCTCGTCTGCCTTCGCATACAAATAAAAAAAACGAATATAAAATGTATGTGTAATAAATTTGAAAAAAAGTTTGGAGGCGCCGGGTATCGATCCCGGTACCTCTCGCATGCTAAGCGAGCGCTCTACCATCTGAGCTACGCCCCCCTTGTACAAAAATACGTAAAACGGAAACCTATTACATTCTCATTCACGCACATTAGTGAAAGTACAACATAGACATGATCATGACCTACACTAAATGCAATTGACATGCGAAATACTAGATGGAAGTAATTATAAATATGAGGTACATTTTTTTAAATTGCGATGTAAATTGTATAGTATAAATAAAAACAATTATAATACACAATGTTCTATAAGAGTAAGTTAAAAAAGAATATTTTGAGTACGAAAAAAAGTGAAGAGTATCGTTAAAAAATCCATTAAGAGAAATATTCAATGAAAGATTTTTTTGCCTGGGTACTTACATTTTTTTATTAAAAAATAAAACTTAACTGCGTAAACGCAACATCCATCACCCTACTTAGGAAACACACTAACCTAAGTAGGGTCCAAAGTAAGTCTATAGTCAAGATTCAGTATTCAATATATTTTACCTTTTTTCGAGCTTCACAATTAACTTTTCCTACATAAATTCCGGCCATTATCTTGCCCGAGGTAGTCATCATACGTAAAAAGTTATTATTAGTGGGTTGCGGTCGCACCCTAATCATCACAAGTTTTACATATTCCAGATATTATTTACCATCACGTGACCGTCTTACTCTTTTTATCTGTACAAATAAATAAAATTGGAGTGTTCAATTAATCCTTTTGTTTATGCGAATACTATATATTGAGAATGAATAAAAGGACATTAAACGAGAATCTCAATCTGCTCCGTGACCTCGGTTCGGAAAAGTTAGATAACGTCGGTATTAAAATCGTAAAAAATGCGTTAAAATACGTTGAATACATAACTTGGGTGCTATATATAAAATTATGTGTATACAATACAACATTTTATTAATTTTGTCATCTATCTGTCTATTTTCTATTTATTGAAGATAATGCTTGAAATGACTGGTCTTAACCATTCTGACGGTACTTCTCATTGAAGATGGACTATGTAACTGGGAGATAGTCGCAAAGAACTAACTTTCAGTCTGTTCAATTCAACAACACTTTTCCTGATGGTTTCAACCTTCCATCGAACATTCGAGACGTGAAATGAAGTCGTTCTACTACGAAGCCTGGATCCGCGACTGAAATGAAGTGATAGGTCGTTACAACGCCAGCTCAAAGTCCCTCAGTCCGTCCGAAACGCATTTAATGAAGAAACATCTACTGCATATGGAATTCGACATATACTAAGGCTTGACCTTGGATAATGTTGGACATTGGGATAATTAGACAATGGACAATGAAATGTTAATTAATAATATTTTATTTTATTTTCTGTCTAATGTAAATCATAAATACGTCTTTTACATATGATGAACATCATTATAAAGCAAGACGGAAATAATTAAGATGAAATATACAAATAGTACATTTTAAATGGAAACAATAACTTTGTATATATGTTTCCATTTCATCATCATTTTCATCATCATTAGCATCCCTTCTCCGTCCACTGCTGGACATAGGCCTTTTTCAATGAACACTAAGACGGATAATATAATATAAAATAATAATAAAATACAAGACCATTTCTATAGTTTAATTTAATTATCTTCAAAAAATGAGAACAAAGTCTAATTAAAAATTCAATATTCTACAAACATTTTATTAAAACTCCTAAACGGACCTTTGTAATGTCTTTGGGTGGAATTTCAACACATAATTATTAAGTCGTTTTAATATCACACTTTTTAATTATACATAATCTTAATCTAATCTGGTGTGGCATTTATTATCATAGTGATTTATAAAATACGTTTAATTTTTCAATGGTTATTTCTCATTATCATCATCATCATCATCAGCCTGTGTAATGCACACTTCCTCCATTAGAGGGTTTTTGGACCGTATCCCACCAATCTGATCCTATGCGCGTTGGTAGATGGACCTTATTTTTACATGCCCATCCGATACAAAAATAATCTTACTTTTCAGACATGGTGATCGCCAATATCTGCCTAACAACTTGAAAACAACAATGAAAATTTTTGATCCCGATTCGAACCACGAACTCCGGTTTCTAAAGCATCATCATTCATTCATTGAGCCCACTTTCCATGCTGGACAAAGCCTTTCGCCCGAACGCAAGACGACGCATCAGGTCTTTTGACCACAGTAACCGGTCCTACTGCCTACTCAACGAGCTAATCCTTGCACTATGTCGGTGACTTTAGTTCTCTGCCGGATTAATTAATGACAAATTTTGTCCGACAAAGAAACTCCGAGCATAGCGCGTTCTATAGCGCGTTGAGCAACGGCAAACTTGTCGACCAGTCCTATAGCCAAGGCCACGATTCGGCCCCGTAGGTCATCATCGAAAGAAGTTTTACATCTATCGAAGTGGTGTCTTCATGCTTTTGACGTTCCTCTATAAGACCAAGCGTCTCATCGGAGAGTTTGGATTTCCTGCCAGTACGCTTATTCCCGCAACCTTTTCCCCACGTCCCGTATGCTATCCACTACGGCATCTTGAGCCTCGTCAACCATTGCCATTGTAGTTTCCGATATGTTAAGAGCATCAAATCGGTCTTTTAATTCCAATTAGAATTTATGCGAGTCCCTCACGATTTGTCGCGGGTCCGCTCTCGCTGGAAACCCATATTCAGGGTGCCTCTTACCAATCGGTGATCACTTCCGGTTTTGAACATATTGATCTCAGAGAAATCCCTGAATATGTGTTTCCGGTCCGTCATGATGAAATCTATCTCATTCCTTGTCGCAGTATCATGACTCTGCCACTTCCTGTGAGGCCTCTTCTTAAAATATGAATGAAGAAGATCCCTTCTTTCTCGAGTAAGTTGACTAGCATTTGTCCCCTGCTATTTCGACTGCCGACACCGTGAGGTCCTAAACACGATTCGATGCCAGTTCGTACACCCACTTTGGCATTAAAATCCCCCATAACAACACTATAGTGGGCCTTGTGGGTGTTATGCAAGGCCCGGGAGACCGCTTCGTAAGTGGCCTCCACTTCGTTGTCAGGGTGTGCCGAAGTTGGCGCGTACACTTGTATCACTTTAAGGGTATACCTCTTAGTGAGTTTAAGTACAAGGTACGCTACCCTACTCGACACACTCGAGACCGCGATAATGTTGTCAACAAGGGATTTATTGACGAGGAATCCCACGCAGCCTCGTGACGGATGGTCCCCCCTTCGAAAGTAGAATAGGTGGCCCGATGGCAGGGTTACGGTGTCCTCTCCTGGTCTTCGGACTTCACATAACCCTAAAATGAGCCACCGGATTTTACCCAGTTCTACCTCCAGCTCGGCCAGGTGTTTGCCAAGTCTTAACGTTCGTCCGTTGTACTTAGCCAGGTCAATTTTTTGATGATAGCGATCCGTAGCGTGGGGATTCTTAGCACCCCCTTGTCCCTCCGTTACCATGGCTGCTACCGTGGCCAGGAATAGTGGGAACTAGGGGCCATTTTGTTTTGTTGGCGTCCATCGAAAAGTTTGGCAATGACTGATTGCACCTGAAACTGCGGATCTACCGTAAGGCAGCGCCGCCGTCAAGTGGGCGATGGGGTCGTCACATCCCTACGCCTATAAAAAATTATTCTAAAGCATACGCCCTGTAAACTAGGCTACGGAGACAGTTTCTCATTAGTAGTTAATTGATCCGCGCGTAGATATGCTTTGCACTCCATTAGCAATAAAAGGTGGCAATCTTTGACCATCATTCTTTTCTCATTCTCCTTTGCTTGTTTATTTTTAGGCCAGAACTCCTTGCAAGCCGTCTATCAGCAGTTGAAGATGGTCGAGAAGGAAATACAGGTGCTGATAGATCAATTGGAATACTTCGACTTGTTCCTCTTGTCAAGCCGGTGGACTATGATGATCCGAAGACAGGCGAGCGAGATGACACGTGGCTTTACCCTTGTAAGGTAATTGTCAATATTTTTTTCTTTCATTCTCCTAGAAAGTTATCGTGAGGAAATTTACCATATGGTCGGCTTCTAATTCACCCAGGTTGACCTAAACAGTTTTTCGCGACTTGCATTTGACTTCCACAAATTAGAAGGCAAACTGATAAGATGGATACCAACACCAATATAAATGTAAACTACCTCTTCCACTTTGGTTCATTTAAAAGATTTTGAATGAACCAAAAATAGCTTAATGTGTGACGTTTCCACTACAAAGAACGTTTCTGTCTTAATTCTATTTTTGTGTCTACTAATAATGATTCCCGATCATTATGGTCTAGGCTTCATGGACACGAGTCACTGCCATTTTTATGCATAAAATGTTTCTCCCTTTCACTTAATTTTCTTTCCCCGAATAGACGTTTTTCGTGGAAGTGGAGAACGAGCGGATGTCACGCGTGGCCGCGTTATCGCGAATCTACGAGAGAATAGGGCCAATCCTGATGAAGCTAGAGTACCTTATTCTAGGCACAAGCACTGGCAGGTCGGACGTCATGGCCGCGTATTATGCTCATTGGGAGAACAGGATCTTTAAATGTCTGATCAGGCTTGTATCCAAATTTAATTATTCTTGTTTTCATTAGATAAATTACTAACTATACACAGTATTATTTGCAATTGTGCAGTGAGTCAGTAAATTTAGACAGAGTGATATGACGATATATTTTCGATTGTTTCCGCTTAATATTTTAAATTAAAAAAAATTCAACGATTCGTAGAATAGGTAGCCAACTAGAAATGTAACTCATAATAATGGATTTTAAGTTTAAGGGGAACAACAGAATCTCTCTGAATGTTTACAATCTTCCAAACCTTCGCGTGGAATCAACCTAGAAGTATAACCGCATTGTAAAGTCTATTGATTGGCAAATATTCTCACACACACACACTGCATATTTATTTTTTTTATTCTATAGACATACACGTTTAAGCTTTTATTATCGAGTTATAAGATTCCGAAACAATGTTAAAAATACATAAAGGCCCTAACTATTCGTAGATTGACCCTCGAGAACATGGAGCAATTCCAGCAGACTTTGAGCGAGAAGACCGCTTTGTTCCAAGTGGACGCGGTACTAGTGCCGCCCGATATAACGATCCGTCCGACGTCCGCTGAGGTCTGCAATATACTTGGTTACAACGTGAAGCATTTCTTTAACAGGTTTGTGGTTTATTAAACATATTTTGTTTAATATCTTGTGAACTCATATATTATCATGATAGTTTTTTATTACCAAAGTAGCTTTTAGATACCTATTTTTTAAAACTGATATTGCTTATCAATTTCTATTAATTTCTCTATCATCTTGCTTCTCGTTTTCCAATAATTGTGATACAATAAAATAAAAGAAACTGTTGCTGCACTTCTCCTTAGCAAGCAGTGTCAGAAATACCTGTTTTAGTATTTATTATTTTACTGTTAGTTCTTTTATCTATATCTTTTAAAAGTAATTTTCCTTTCGGATAGTTTTTTATTATTTCTCTATTTCTAAGTCCTTTTATCTAACTATATTACCTTTTCAGACTGACAGCATTCCCGCGTTGGATGAAGGGCTCATGTTTGCCCTGTCCACCGCAACGCGTCGCGGACACGACCGGCAACGAATACTACGTATTCTCCTTCTTTGAGGA
The DNA here is from genome assembly GCA_029286875.1 of Lamproptera curius. Classification (NCBI taxonomy): domain Eukaryota; kingdom Metazoa; phylum Arthropoda; class Insecta; order Lepidoptera; family Papilionidae; genus Lamproptera; species Lamproptera curius. Next base: position 1,376,366 of record JAGSMT010000070.1, read on the forward strand.
TATCCTTCGAGTCGTCTCCATTAATGACATCACCCTGCTCATCAAGACACGATTTATAGGCTCACTCAGGATATTTATGCTTATATACAGAAGTAAGTCTTTATTGTACGAATAAAAAGGATATATAAGGATAAATAAAGGAAACTTTTTACTGCGTGTAGTCTATTGTGTCGTATCTTTGGTGCATTACCCACTAATTTGGGGGCTTTACAAAATTATGATAACAGACCATATAACTCTACTGATAAAGATCCAAAATGTTATAATTCCTTCATGTTTTTGTAGTTTATTACAAAAAATATGCACTTTCATCATCATCTCACTTTTCAGACAATTAGTTGATCGGCCCAAATTGTCCTAACCAACTAGGAAACACCTTTAAAAAGTAGTCGAACTCACGACCTCCGGTTTTCAAAGCACAAGTCCATACCACTAGGCTACGGAGGCAGTTTTGTTTTCATCAATTTTATCACTTTTATCGCTTGATATAATGTATATAATCTTTATATATCGTATAACATCCTTTCTCTAGGTGGCACAAGTACCAGCACCTGTGGGCGTTCGACAAGCACTTATCCTGCGAGAAGTACACGCAGAAGGTGGATCAGATCCAGAAGTACGACGAGAAGTTGTTCTACTTCGAGGACATGATAGCCGACCTGGACGGCCACGTGCAGTACGTGGACGTGGGCGCCATCAGGGTGAACCTAAGACCGATCATTAAGCAGGTGCAGGGACATGCGCAGGATTGGAAGAATATCCTGGGGCATTGTCTTGTGTCCAAGACTAAGATGGCAATGTACGACCTGAAGAACCAGATTGAGGTATTATATTTTGTCATATTTTTTAGTGTTGTGTGTTCTTAAGTCTTGAATACAATTTTTTTAATGTATTTATCTCTGTGTAACGTCATACGAGTAACTACGGATTTACTGTGATTTATACTTGAAATAATAGTCATATTACTTTTGTTTAGACTTAAGTGTCGTGAAGTTCGTTTATAGGACACGAAGAAGGCATATGTTGATCTTAAATTGAACTACATTTAACTAAAAGTTTATACAATTTTGATAACAAGGTAACTCATCATAAAATCTTTTGTCGTAAAAGACGTGCACAGACTTTGTTTCTTCATTATATTTCTACGTCACCTTTTCAGTCCCTTCGCATGACTATGAACATGAACATAAAGGGATTGGAGGACTTCAAACTGGTGATGGCAACGATCACTCAAGTGCAAGCCATGACCATAAGTGCAGAGGTCAAGTATCGAGGAATGCATGAGGTATTCCATATGCTGAGACAACATGGTATTGATGTAAGTAGACAAAACGTTAAAAATCATTTTCAAAAGGTATTTTGATGAAGTTAGGCTAATAAAATTGTAATCTATACTGCTATTCTTATATTGTAAAGAGCATAGATTTTTGTATGTAAGTAATGAATAAATTGAAAAACTGCGTTGCCGATGTCACAAAATCCTTTACCATTAGAAAGCTACATCGACCTTAAATAGCATAGGCTACTTTTTACCCTAAGTAAATCCATTTAAAGATTCTAAAAATAACACGGCAGAGCCATGGACGGACTGCTAGTGAAATATAAAAAAGTAGTTTTGTGCTATAACCTCTAAGATAAAGTTTATTACAAACCTGTTTGTTCTGTATTAGTCCCTAGCTTTAGATAACAAGCATGGTTTAAGTTTTACTAATGAAAAGTTACCTTTTTTATCGTTATTGGAAACCGTAAAGATAAATCGAAAATTATAGAAGCCATATTATAAAATGGTTAAAACACAGCGAAGCATTTATCTTTTAAAATATTCCAGGTTTCAGACGAAGATTTAACTTTCGCGAAGAATCTCGAGTCCTCATGGGGAACTCTATATCAGTCCTCACTATTCCGCGGCAACACTTTGGAGCGTACTAAAGAGAAGTTCTCTAAACTGAATGTAACGGAGATCGCGAAATTCCTTAAAGAACTCGACGAGTTTATCAAGAAGTTTGATAACGAAGGCCCAGGGAGTGTTGGCGATGATATGGAAAGGGGGCTTGTGCTTATGGAGGTGAGATTGGTTCATCCTTATTAATATTAAAAGCATATCGTATTAATTCTAATTTGTCTAGTTTGTAGGTAAAGTATTTTTTTAAATGATATTTATACGTGAAAGTAGATACTTTTTATGTTAATTGTACATGGAAATTAAACAAAGTCCAAAATAAAGCTCCAGGTTAACCAATTAGGGCGTTCTTTGTTCTAGCTTTAATAACTTTTAGTGTTAGGAATTCATCAATTTAGATTCTACTCATATAATTTAGTTTTCTGAACTTATACAAGTTCAGGAAATCTAAATCTGCCTACGACAATTTATCACAGAACATCATTCTTAAACTTCGCTTATTATTAATTATCACCAACTCTCAACCTAACTAAACTATACCAAACATCCAAACATTAATATATTATTGAGTTTTTAAAGTATTCCTTCCTTTCTATTCAACAGGAATATACAAAACACTTTGACGAATTGGAGTCCCGCAAGAGAAATCTCCAAGCGGCCGAACAGCTTTTCGACAACGCGCTTGCCGATTTCTCCAACTTTAACCGTGCCAAAGGCGACTTCCAGGCTATGGAAATGGTCTACAAGATATACAAGGCGCAGAAGAACGCACGCGAAGGGTGGGCGAAGACGCTGTGGGTCAATCTGAATCCGCAGGCGTTGGTCGATGGGATCGAACAGTTCTTCAAAGAATATCGGTCAGATGTGTGATCTCTTTAAGATTTAAAGCTCGGATATAAACTGGTTATTTAAGCATAATGGTGCATGTTGTTCTGGTTAGAAATTGGGCGTGTAAGGACGTATCAACGCTGTGACTATTTCTACTCCAAAATGAAAGCACATTAGTAGTGCGTGAGTACATTTGCTCTGCAATTAAAGGGTTTTGTTTTTAAAGACGTTCGCGATATATTGTATGTCAATACGCAACGTTTTATTACACTAACTGAATTATTTTGGTTATATATTTCAGGAGCAAATACTCCTCACTTGATTGCCTCGTTGCGTCAATTTTTTTTATTAAATTCATTTGCATAAGATGATACCTTTATTTATGATCTTTTAGTAAACTGCCGAAGCTGTTCGACTGTCGCCGATGGGTCTAATGTTGGATTTAAAGATGAAACAATTCAAGGCGGTCGTGCCGCTCATGGTCTCTCTGAAGAATGAGGCGATGCGCGAACGGCACTGGAAAGAGTTAATGGTTAAAACAGGTACTAAATCGTTTGGCCGTTTACAAACCAGTATACCTACATGCGATTTAAATTGATAACTAAATATTTTTTTATAGTAGTTTTCAACTGGCATAATATAAAATTGGATTGAGGATTGCTTTCAATTAGGTAGTCCTTTTTATGTTTATAGCAACGTAACACTTTAGCAAGACTCCAAAAATTATTGGTTCGATTACTAATTAAAGCTACCGAAAGCATGTATACTACAATTTGTACTATTAGTTCAATAACAGGTAATCTTCACGTTTTGATAGCTCTTCGTTATTTTTCTTTTATGTCCTACCACTATTTAAGGACTATCGGTAAATGAAATTTGTTCTTTGCTAAAGTTAATGTGAAGTATATCCAATAACTGTACTTTCTCTCGTTTAATCGCTATTAAATTATTTATACTTGATGAAGTAACTTTAAAATGCCGTTAGGTTCAACCTATTTTCCTTGTAACTAGGTCAAGACTTCGACATGTCCCCCGAGCGCTTTACGTTAGAAAACATGTTCGCTATGGAACTGCACAAGTACCAGGACGTGGCCGAAGAAATTGTCAATCATGCTATCAAGGTTCTTCTTATATCAAAATAGCATATTGCACTTTCGCGATGCTGTTTGAAAAAACAGCATTTTGAGCTTCTTGAACCGTATTCTTTTCTACCTATTTCATCCATTAGCTTCGCGGTCAATAGCACAGAACACTTTTTGGACGCTACTGAAATAAGCACCATTGTAGCATTTCAGGAAATGATTTCGTTCAAATATGAAAGTGTAATACAATAAGGCAGTTCAATTAGCACTATAGTTTCGACCTCTAGTCTAGCAACACTAAACACTGTAAATGGAATTCTGTTCATTTCTCGAACTCTCCAAAAATATACACACACAATATTCGACCGTCGTACGTCCCTTTATTAGAAAAAGTAGAAGTAGCATGAGAGCACAACTTTGTTAAAGATTTAAGAACACCATAGCTAATGTAAAACATCCAATGTCTATGGGCAGCTATATGCATTGTGGCGTTTTACGCTGAATTCCTTATGGGCAAGAAGGTATCAGGTGAAGTTCTGGCTCATCCTGTGAGCTTACTTTATCAACATTCTTTAACACTTTCAGGAGTTGGCTATCGAGCGTGGTGTGAAAGAGGTTCAGGAAACCTGGGCGAATATTATGTTTTCCGTGGCACGGCATTCGGCCCGTGGCGAGGACCGCGGTTACACTCTGAACCCTTGCGAAGAGATAATGGTTAAGCTTGACGATGACGCGATGACTTTGCAAGGGATGGCGGCGTCACAGTAAGAATTTTGGTTGTTCTAGCTGCCTCCTCGGGCGTGTGCTTTAGAAATCGGAGGTTGTGGGTTTGAATCCTGCGGGGAATTATCAAAATTTTAATTGTTGTTTCCGAATTGGTTAGGGCAATTTGGACCGATCACCCTATTGTCTGAAAAGTAAGATAATCCATTCATCCTATGGGCATGTAAAAAGTCGGTCCACCCTAACCCGCATTGGATTAGCGTGGTGGGATACGGCCAAAGCCCCTAATGGACAGTGGGCGGCCTATGTCCAGCTGTGGACTTGCACAGGCCGATGATGATGATGATGAGCTAGATATTTAAAATTTAAAAGATTTTACACTGCGAAAAGACATGCCCCCGAATCGTGGCGATTTACATCAACATTAAGTTCACGCAAACATTATTTCAATTAATATTTAGAGCAGTCAAATGAAATAATTTATATATACCTGAATATTAAGAATTTGAGAAAAAATCTTATCCGTACCATTTAACTTGAAATTTAATTCAGAAAATGAATTAACATTTATTTGTTAACTGAACCATTTAAAAATTGAAATAAAAAGGAAGGTGAATTTATATTTGCGGACGAGAGGTAACGTAACTAATTATATATATTAAATTGTGTATTTTCTAGGTTCATCGGTCCATTCCTATCAGTGGTGCAAACCTGGGAGCATCGCTTGTACCTTATATCGGAGGTCATCGAAGAATGGATGGCAACTCAACGTAAATGGCTGTATTTAGAGGGTATTTTCGTCGGTGGCGATATTCGATCCCAACTGCCCGATGAGGCGAAGAAGTTTGACGATATCGATAGATCGTTTAGAAAGGTGACCATTTTTTTGTTTCGTCAATTGTGATATTCAAAGATTGTGTGATAATTTTGCATTGTAAGATTTCGAGCCTTATATTTGTCAACTATAACATCAGATAAGAACTTGCTTATAATTGTGTCATAAAATATTTATATAAACAAAATGCCTCCGTAGCCTAGTATGGGTGTGTGCTTTAGAACTTAACAAAATTTTCATAGTTGTGTTCTAGTTGGTTAGGGCAATTTGGGCCGATCACCCAGCATGGATCATCTTACAGACAATTGTCTGAAATGTAAGATGATCCATGCATCGGATGGGCATGTAAAAAGTCGGTCCACCCACCAACCCGCATTGGACCAGCATGTCCAAAATCACGGTCCAAAACCCCCTAATGGATAGGGGTGTATTAGTTTGAATATGTAAACAAAATGTGTTATTGGTCCCGAGTTATTTATTTATTAATAATATGCATTTTTTAAAGGTATTTTCTCGTCCGACTGAGACTAATATTTACAACAACAAATAAAATATTACACATATAGAAATAATAAAAATTGAAATATATACTAAAATACATATAATAAAAACGTCCCAGCTAGGAGGAAGCCCGGGCAGGGGTGACCTAGCGGCCAAGGGCTAGGTTGGAAGGGATTATTAATGTAAACCATTACACACTAGTAACACAATTGAATCATACGTCCAACATTGTGACTAAAGAATTTTCACCGAGAAGTCAATTACTAAACAATCAACTATATGTTTATTAGTCACAGCATTTCCAGATCTTTCTTGACATTGCTATAAGGAAGTTTTTTGTCTAATGAAACGAATTGTTTAATTACAGATAATGTTGGACACCGCAAAACGTTTGAATGTCGTAGACTGTTGCATGATCAGCGGCAGATTGGAGGAGTTCGTAAATCTGGGCATTGGATTGCAAAAGTAATTATATCACCAGTTTGTTCTGTAGATTTGTATGTAAAGGCAGTATCATTTAACTAATAGATTGGAAGTTTGCCTAATTAATGAACCATAACTTGATTCTTATTTGATTTTAAAGCAACGCCAGTACTTTTAAACTACATAACAAGTAAAAGTTTTCTTTTATTTTCAACGTTGGGAATATTTCTCAAAAAAAATTAATATCTTGACTCATAAATGTACATTGATTCTTATAAACTTATGCACATATCATTATCATGAGTTTTGATGAAGAATTGGTTTATTTTTGCACATAAAATTTCAGATTGTCAGAAAATAAAAATATGATTGACTTATATATTTAAGACTTAAATTATTCACTATAGGTGCTTTTGTTATGAGAATTGGATTTATTTCAGCAAACATATAATATACAGATCCTAAATAACGTTTTGATGAAGCGTATATTTCAGATTATCTTATAGATAGTTGTTATGATCCGAATCGTATTATTGTCCAGACCAATCTATACAATTCACATGATGTCAGTAAATACCTTCGTGAAGATACTTGGACAGTAAATAAGTATATTTCCAAATAACTTCATTTACACAGACGAGTTGTCGATCTCGGCAAGATAGCGAATGATATTAAAAGTATGATAAAGTACGTCTCACTTATATGATTAGTATCGGTTGTTAAAGTTCAAGCTTAGATTCTAAAGACTATAATTGCTAGTACATATGCTCTACATAAACTATTCATAACTCTGATATCAAAGTCCAATTTGGTTCTCAAATAATGACTGCATCAAAGTATTTGCCTAGTTTTGAAATTTATGGTTACGTTAAATTTAATACTTATTAATGTACATTGTGGTACTAATTTAAGTGCTATTAATTATTTCTATATGCTTATGCTGAAAATTATCATTATTAATAAAGTGACTTTGGATTTTAAATGACATGACTGCTGAAAGTAGTTGATCGTCGGATTTAAAATGTTAGTAAATAAACATAATAATCCGTAAGTCATTTTACTATTAAGTGCTATTATCTAGATTAAAAAAAGTTGCTCCTTTTGACAGATGTTCGACAATATTCGTGCCTTGGACTTGTACGTCGACCACAACAACCGTCCTGTGGCCGCGAAGATGATATCCGCCGAAGGAGAGGTATAGTACTTTTATTTCATTACAGAACTTCTTGACTTTTTCATTGGCATGATTTGGATGCGTTTCATGTTGTATGTTTATGTATGGGTGTTAACGTCAATCTAACAAATGTTTGTACCTGCATTAGTCACTGGAGTGTAATGAAAAGCATTTTGAATTGTTCATAAATTTATTTCGTTGTTAGTGAATAGTAGGCACGTCTCATGTAAAACTGTTTATTCTACATCTAAATGTATGACAACTCTGTATACATTTTTTTATATACATTTTAATATTACTTACGTTAACTTTTTTACTAAGGACAGACAAAATAATTTAGAGATATAAGTAAGCTGCCTTCTACGTTATTGGTTCGAAAATAAGTTTGTCAAACACATTTAACCAATTTGTTATGGTTCATGCCTTTATGTATTTATTTATTAACAACTTATTATTATTATGCTTTTAATCATTTCTCTTGCTATTCGTCTCCGTGCTTGGGAAAAAGATAATGGACTTTCGCGAAGTGGTGTTCACTAAGGGAAGGGTGGAAGACTGGATGAATCTGGTATTAGCTGAGATGCGTCGAACAAATAAGTTCATTACTAAAAAGGCTATATTTTACTATGGAAAAAACTGGAATGTTCCGAGGTAAGTGTAGAAGAAATCACAGCCAACAACGATTTTTCTTAGTTTGATTACTTTAACTTAGTTTCTTACCTAGTTTTTAAACACCCACTGCAACTTTATGTGTCAATTATATCGTAATATATTTTTGTTGACATTCTAAAGTTGCTAACTTATGGTTTTTACGTAAACAAAATTTGGCTCGTTGGCCTCTTATTGGTTAAGAATAACGTGTGAAGTAAACATGGCGGCGATCAGCCAATAAAACGCGTTCGTACCCATCGCCACTATCGTTTGTCATTAAAGTTACTCGATTATGAAATGCAAGCTTTAATAAATTGTCTCTCCCTATGTCCAATATTATGTCCGCCATTGCACAAAAGCTAACAGCCTAATTATATGATCAGCGCCGGCACGTGTCTCCAATATATCATAAACGTCAAGACGGTTTTATATATCTTCTTAAAGATTCAAATAAGTCTCAGTCCGCTGATTAAGTGAGATGTTCACTTTTAAAGGAACTAATAATAGTAGTATATGCTTAAAATTTATTTATGATTTTAGTATGCATTGAATAAATATGAGTACAGTAAGATTATGATATAATAGTTGCATTGTGTTGAAGTATATTTTTACATATTATGATTGTTAGTAAGTGAGTGGCGGCTATGGCTATAATACTTGGCATACGGTGTCTTCTGGTCTATGTTGTATGAGTTATTTATTTTATTTATATTAATTAACACGACTAACAATGATTATCATGATCATCATCATCATTATCATCTAGCAGCCCTTATCGGTTCACTGCTGGACATAAACCTTTTTCAATGAACGCTAAGACGGCCGATCCCTGCTACTCGCTGCCAACTTGAACTGGCTACGACGCTGATCGGCATCCCACCTGGTCGGGGGTCGACCAACGCTCCGTCTTCCCAAACGCGGCTTCCACTCCAGAACCTAATTGGCCCATCGGCCATCAGTTCTTCTCACTATGACTGGCCCACTGTCACTTCAACAAGCTAATCCATGATTATAGTAAACACCGTGGTAGGTCCCTGTTTACAGGAGATCGTCTGGTGGGTACCACCGCGGTGCCTATTTCGGCCGCGAAGCAGTAGCGTGAAAACACCTGCGTTCCGGTTTGAGGGCACCGTAGCCAGCGATTTACTGGGTAAACAAGACTTAACACCTATGTCTCACGGTAGGCAAGCGCGTCGGCGATACCACTGGTATTGTCAACGTCTATCGGGTTCGTGACTACTTCCATCTGGTTGCCTGACCGCTCGTCTGTTCTGCGTATGCCATAAAAAAAAAAAAAACAATATTTTTGAAGATTTGCATTTAAAACCGCAGAACGGATTGGATAATGGAGTACCAAGGTATGGTGTGCCTGGCCGCCAACGGGGTGTGGTGGACTGCTGAAACCGAAGAGACCTTCAATCGCATCCGAAAGGGGAATAAGCGGGCGATGAAGGAACACCTTCAGCAACAGAACCAGCAACTCGATGGTCTTGTCGTGAAAGTCAGACAGGGTCATTATTATTCTTAATTGAATCTATTAGAGAAAGTTATCATTACTTTATAGCAGTTTAAGTGTAGATTTATTTCTCGGTTGGTGTAACAGTTTTACTTAATCTATTTATTAATAGTATAGAGTTTTATACAAAGCTTTTGTATGTTGTATAAAATCATATCTCTGCTCTTAGTCAAAGGATGTAGCTGACAATGTGTACACCGTTTCGGTCCCCATGAGTAGTAAAGGTCCGATCATAGTTAAAAATTTTAATGTTAACCATCAATCAAAACCTTGGTGAATCTGTAGTCTCATGAAATGAATATGAAAATTACTTACTATATTTCATTTTAACAAGCTACTCGACACATAATTATAATTTTAATCATAAACATAATTTTACTCTATATTATGTATGGCTTTGTTCGATCATCTAAGGTCTCTAAATAAGAAAGCCGTTAGTGCGAACCAACGGGGAATCTGTGTAATAATGTACACAAATGCAAAAACAATCTTGTCTTATAAATATTATTTTCCGTATCATTTTAAAATAAAATCATATTTCCTATACAACAATAGATCTAACACCAAACGACCGGTTGAAGTTCCGTACAATAACGACCATAGACGTGCACGCGCGCGACATTATCGAAGGCTTCGTACGGGACAACGTGACCGAAGCGGCGGCATTTCAATGGGAGAGCCAGCTGCGGTTCTATTGGTTGAAGAGGGACGACGATCTGTGGATACGCCAGTGCACCGGTTAGTTTTTAAAACTTTATCATCATAATCATTAGCCTGTGTTAGTCCACTGCTGGACAAAGGCGGGGGCCTGATGCACGCCTTCTCCATTAGGGGGTTTCTGGACCGAATCCCACCATGCTGGTCCAATGCGAATTGGTGGTAAACCGACTTTTTACATACGCATCCGACGCATGGATTATCTTACTTTTTAGACACTTGGATGATCGGCCCAAATTGCCATAACCAACTAGGAAACAACAATGAAAATTTGTTGAGTGTCCGCAGAGTTTGAACCCCGACTTCACGACCTCCGGTTTCTAAGCACAAGTCCTGACCACTAGGCTACGGAGGCAGTTTAAAATTTTATATTAGATCAGATCCACACAGTATTGTTATGCACCTATCCTTATTATTGAGAAATTTCCAGCAATATTTTAAGCCACTGAGCGAAAATCAACTAAAACAACACCATAAGCACCGCCACTCGGTGACTATGAATCTTATTATATACATCGATCCCGTTTCTTGTTAGAATCTGGTTTAGTTTATTCTGATATTCTTAAATTATTAATTACTTTGGATAAATTCGAATCAATTTTTTTCGTGACATTCAATCTATTTGCAGATCATGCCTGATCGAAAGATTTAACTATTGTTTAGGAATCTTGTCATGCTGTTCTCGTATGAGAGATTTAAAAAAAATGCTTTTATACAATCAAGGAGGTTGACTATATTATGAAAGAAACCACAATTATGAGATTGGTTCTAGCTTAGACGGAATTAAAATTATTATTATTCATCATCATCATCAGCCTTTTTTTTTTTTTAGTCCACTGCTGGACATAGGCCTCCCCTAATACACCCCTATCCATTAAGGTGGTTTGACCGTATCCCACCACGCTGGTCCAATGCGGCTAGGTAGGAGACCGACTTTTACATGCGATTCGACCATGGATCATCTTACTAGACAATCGGCATGATCTGGCCTAATTTGTCTCTAATCCAACCGGAAACAACAATGAAAATTTGTTGACTCCGCAGGATTCGAACCCAGGACCTCGGTTTCTAGCACAGCCCATACCATAGGCTACGGAGTGCAAGTAGATATTATAAAATTTCAATATTTTAGGTCTTTTCGAATATGGATACGAGTATATGGGATTGAATGGTCGTCTAGTGATAACGCCTCTGACGGATCGCATTTATCTGACGATAACACAAGCTCTGACTATGCAGCTGGGAGGAGCGCCAGCAGGTTTGTAAAATAGCTGTACTTAGATCTATTAGAGAAGTATATGGCAACATTTATGGTACGACGGTCATCTGATGAACCCGAGTTCATAATGACACACCAATATTCATGCCGCTTTAAGATATGCGATGCTAGGTCTTTTTTACCTAGCAATTTAGGTACGGTGTGTTTCAAACTAGAAACAGTAATGTTTCCAATATTTACTTAACAGAAAATATTTGCCGTATGTACGTACTTCGCTATTCCGTCGCCTGTAAAAAGGATCCACTCGTCATCTCCTAAATTGCTCATACATATGTCCTTTACGAGGGACCGTAACTGAATAAATAAACAATGATTGTCATGACTAGTTAGCCACTTTATATATTATTGATTATAATTATCAGGTCCCGCTGGCACTGGGAAAACGGAGACGACCAAAGATCTAGCGAAAGCTTTAGGGTTACTATGTGTAGTTACCAACTGCGGTGAAGGTATGGACTTTCGAGCGGTCGGACAGATATTGGCCGGTCTATGCCAGTGCGGCGCTTGGGGATGCTTTGACGAATTTAATAGAATAGATATCTCTGTGCTGTCTGTGATATCCACTCAGTTGCAATGCATACGAAGCGCGCTTCTCATGAAGCTCAAGAGGTTTACGGTGAGTGAGAGATTTTAAAAGGTTAATTTTGGTTGATTTTAATTGTTTGGGACAGTAATCATGCTAAGTAAGATTAGGAAGTGATGACATTGTAACCCATAGGAACGGAATGCGTCTCAAGTATTTGTGACCTGACTTCTTGGTGACAATGCATTGATAAGAACACTTCATTGCTTTTTGGTGGTAAAAGTTGTTTATATAGATTTCAAGTATTATTTCAGAGTGGTGTAGATAGTGTTTAGTTCCTGTTTTGTAAATAAAATAAGATAAAGCTTTTTATGCTATACGTTTTATTAGAAGGGATTCTAATGCATTTCTGACAAACCATAATAAAGTACTGAATAGTACAATTTAGTTGACATTAATCAGTTTATTTTTTATAGCATACGCAGGCAGACGAGCAGTCGGGCCACCTGATGGGAAGTGGTCGCCGACGCCCATAGACATTGTCAATACCAGTGGTATCGCCAACGAGCTGCCTACCGTGAGACATAGGGTGTTAAGTCTCGTTTATCCAGTAAATACGCTGGCTACGGTGCCCTTCAAACCTGAACACAGTAGTTTTTTCACACTACTGCTACGGTCTCCTGTAAAAAGGGGACCTACCACCGGTAAAAAAATGATTGCTCAATGCTTTTTTATTTTACTTAGGTGTGGTATAATAATATTCTCTTTAACAGTTCGAAGGTCAAGAGATTCGCCATGGACGGCAAAGTGGGCATCTTCATAACGATGAACCCTGGATACGCTGGTCGTACGGAGCTGCCTGAGTCCGTTAAGGCTTTATTCCGACCAGTGGTCTGCATTCTGCCCGACTTGGAGATGATCTGTCAGATCTCGCTGTTCTCTGACGGCTTTTTGACAGCTAAGGTGTGTTGCTCTTGTACAAATGTATTTTTTTAATAATACACCTGATAAATGGTTAAATAATGTTGACAGATTTTTATGGTTATCTATATATATAAAAGAGATTCCCACCTATATATTGACTGAGCACGATATCTCTGGTAACATAAGGCGTAGCGACTTGAAATCTGGTAGGAATATTCCTTTCGCCGAGTGGAGGTGAGCTATGAACGGATTTTACGAAACTCCACCCATAAGGGGGTTGGGGGGTTGCCAGTTGTTTTATGTATGATGTAAAGTAAAATCATTTTATCTTTTTTGTTATAAAAGAAACACTTTCAAGTTGGGAAGGAACCACCTGAGTACAAATAATTCCGATTTAATTCTAGTTTGTGAAAAGTGTAAAAGCTGACGTATATTATTTGTTTCTAATGACTACCGCACAAAAAGGACAAATTCCCAGAATCTGAGACTCGATTGTGTTAAAACGATGATTGTTTTATTTTACGGATATTGAACTAAATAGCGCATTCACTTTTTTTTCTATTTTAATTCGTTATAAATGTGTTAGTTTCGTTACATTTCAGGTGCTCGCTAAGAAAATGACGGTGCTATACAAAGTGGCACGCGAACAACTGTCAAAACAATCCCACTACGACTGGGGACTCCGCGCTCTGACTGCCGTTCTACGTATGGCGGGCAAACTGCGCCGTGATTCCCCTGGCCTGGGCGAGATGATGGTGCTCATGAGGGCACTTAGGTATGAATACCTCTATAGCCTAGTTGTGTAGGCTTTTGAAACCGGAGGTCGCTTGTCGAATCCTGCGCTTCTCATTGTTGTGTCTCATTGTTGTTGGGGCAATGCAAGCTAGTCATTTCATCGCCTGCGACGTAGGATGATCCATACGTCGGATTGATCTCTCTTCGGCCGTGTCGCTTATCCGTCCCATTAGACCATGCAGAAGGAATGAACCTGTGTTTACGCGTACACTTTGCTCTTTAATATCTCCTTACATAACAGTAGCTATTGGGGCACTATACAATTAAAGATGCTATATAAATTGATAATCAATTAGTTTTTAAAGATATATGTTGTAGAATATTAATAATTAATAACCCAACAAGACCATCTTATAACTAAATGTATAATCAAAAATATTTTTAAAATTGAATGGAAAAATATTAATTAAAATTACAATAGCACCCAAAGTAATATCACGTGTCTAATACCGCCTCCGTGGTCTAGCGGTATTGGCTCTTGCTTAATAAACCGAAGGTCGTAGGTTCGAATCCTGCGGGGAAACAACTTTGTATTGACGTTGGTATCTGGTCGTTTAGGACAATTTGGACTGATCAATATTGTTTTTATTTGTATTGTCTAAAAAGTATAAAAGTTTGCCTAAAAATTAAGATGATTCATGCGTCGGATGGGCATGTAAAAGTCGGTCCACCCACCAACCCGGATTAGACCATCATGGTGGGATACGTACTAAAAACCCCCTAATGGAGAAGGTATTAGGGGAGGCCTACCTAGCAGTGGTCTAACACAAGCTGACGATGATGAGTGATATTTAGACCAAATGTACTCGTCTCTTTAAACATTTTAGGGACATGAACCATCCGAAGTTTGTGTTTGAAGATGTGCCATTATTCCTCGGCCTCATAAAAGACCTCTTCCCCGGCTTGGAGTGTCCCCGTGTGGGCTATCCGGACTTCAATGCTGCAGTCACCGTGGTGTTGGAAAGAGGCGGTTACATCATTATGCCTCACCAGGTAAGCTTTAAAATCAGTAATAGCTTGTTATCGATTGCATTATCAAGTTGAGGACTGCTATTGTAATAAAAATGCGCTCTATGAATTATAGATAACATTGCGACAGTCTAACGTATCGATTTTGACATTAAAACATTAGTAGAATAATGTCTATAGCAATATTTAATAGGCTGGATGCTGGATGGGCTTATCGCTTACTGTATGGTGGAATTCCTGGTCCTCTCGTCACTACATTCGATTATAAACAATATTTTAAAATATTATTGTGTCAATTCAAATTACAATAAGAAAACTAGTTAATAGTTCGTATGCGCTTGGCAAATTTGTCTGTTTCACGCATTACGGTTTACGCACGGTTCAGTTGCATCTGACAAAATACGTCTTTTCTTTTCGAAAACCAAAAAAGATACGTACTGTGCATAAATCTAAGGTCTCACTTTAATGACGTTAAATCTTAAAACTTTCTAATAACACAAATATTTAAACAATAATGGCGCAATAATTGACGTAATATCAGAGCCAGATTACATTACGACTTATATACAGAATGGCAACAAAACGGCGTCATACATGTAGTAGTATCATTATTCATAGAACATCCTTGTGATTTGAATTTCGTAGTGATTATCAAAAAATCAAATCATATAGACGACCTATATGGCGTGATCATTCGATTGATCTGCTTCGTTGTTACATTTCTCTTAAATTACATAAATTGGAAATCTTATTTGGCCTTCGTTAGTTGGAACACTGTTAAAGGTCGCTTTGAAATGTTTCAATTCATTCATTTACTGACCTATATTTTCCGTCAGGTCGATAAAGTGGTGCAATTATATGAGACGATGATGACTCGCCACTGCAGCATGCTGGTTGGACCGACTGGTGGCGGCAAGACCGTCATACTGCAAACTCTGGTTCAGGCGCAGACCGACCTCGGGCTGCCTACCAAGCTAACTGTCATCAATCCTAAGGTTAGATGTTAATTACTCTGTATAGACCCCCAGAGACTGGTATAGGTTTGCGTTTTAAAAAGGTCGTGGGTTTAAATCCTGCAGCTACCTAAAAACTTTTATTTTTTCCCACCTAGTTAGTGAGCTATGCTAATCACCCATTTGCATGTGAAAAAATCGGTCCTGCTGGTTGTGTCGGTTTTTCGTCCCATCGGACTATGAGGAGGAAATAAGACGGAACCTGTGTTTGCGCGTCGTACACTTGTGCATAGTTGACTGATCTCTAGTATAGATCGGCCGCCGTAGGCGATATCCACTAGAAAGACATTAATTTCAGTTCGGAGTTCAATCTTTTTTTTTTTATTTATTATACATTGCTCACTTACAGAAGCTTTCGCTTTAAAATTTCTTCAATGTATTTGTCTCTAGTATTTCGTTTGAATATCAATATATAATATACAACAACACTTGTCAGGCCTGCTCTGTGGTGGAGTTGTACGGAGTACTCGATCCTGTAACCCGTGATTGGACCGATGGGCTGTACTCGAAGATATTCCGAGAAATGAACAGGTGAGTTTTAATTTTAAGAATATAGATATATGTAAATAAAGTATACTAATAACATACGTATATTAATTGTATTTATTTTTATTTAATTTACTTTTGCATTCAATTTTTTTGTTATCTTTGTGAGTTCCTTATTGACTTTTGTTGCACTGATAGTCCTACAAAGACATATTTTATATAACCGCAAAAAGTCCCAGAAAAAGTACAGACGCTCGAGACAATTTCACGTTCGGTTCGTTTTAATACCGATATTAATTTTAACGAGTAAATATACCTTAATATCCGATATTTAATATCGGTTATTTTGTCTCGTTATTGTAATAGTTTTCTCTTTATTACCTTCACGCGAGCGAAATAAAGGATAAAATTTACGTAATCAAATTTTAGTAATAATATTCAATTATCATCATCATCATCATCACATCACACCTTAAGCCTGCGTCAGTCCACCGCTGGAGATAGGCCTCCCCTAATGCACGCCACCGCTACTGATCTTCGGCTATTCTCATCCAGCCCACACCGATTATTCCTATACTCAATTATTACAATTATTTAGCTCGGTATAACCCAACTTCGATATGGAATGTATTTAAATTATGCGATATTCCTGTCATTTATGAAATTGTCACACTGTTTCTATCGTGGTGGATCGTACAAAAACCCCTGATGGAGAAGATATTAGGGGAGGCCTACCTAGCAGTGGTCTAACACAGGCTGACGATGATGAGTGATATTTAGACCAAATAAATATATATACTCGTCTCTTTAAACATTTTAGGGACATGAACCATCCGAAGTTCGTGTTTGAAGATGTGCCATTATTCCTCGGCCTTATAAAAGACCTCTTCCCCGGCTTGGAGTGTCCCCGTGTGGGCTATCCGGACTTCAATGCTGCGGTCACCGTGGTGTTGGAAAGAGGCGGTTACATCATTATGCCTCATCAGGTAAGCTTTAAAATCAGTAATAGCTTGTTATCGATTGCATTATCTAGTTGAGGACTGTTATTGTAATAAAAATGCGCTCTATGAATTATAGGTAACATTGCAACAGTTTAACGTATAAATTTTGACATTAAAGCATTAGTAGAATAATGTCTATAGCAGTATTTTAATAGGCTGGATGCTGGATGGGCTTATCGCTTACTATATGGTGGAATTCCTGTTCGTCTCGTCACCACATTCGATTATAAACAATATTTAAAAATATTGTGTTAATTCAATTAACAATAAGAAAACTAGTTAATAGTTCGTATGCGTTTGGCAAATTTTAAACTTTTACAAATCTGTTTCACGCATTACGGTTTACGCACGGTTCAGTTGTATCTTGCAAAATACGTCTTCTCTTTTCGAAAACCAAAAAAGATACGTACTGTGCATAAATCTAAGGTCTCATTTTAATGACGGTAAATCTTAAAACTTTCTAATAACACAAATATTTAAACAATAATGGCGCAATAATTGACGTAATATCAGAGCCAGATTACATTACGACTTATATACAGAATGGCAACAAAACGGCGTCATACATGTAGTAGCATCATTATTAATAGAACATCCTTGTGATTTGAATTTCGTAGTGATTATCAAAAAATCAAATCATATAGACGACCTATATGGCGTGATCATTCGATTGATCTGCTTCGTTGTTACAATTTTTCTTGAATTCTATAAATTGCAAATCTTATTTGGCCTTCGTTAGTTGGAACACTGTTAAAGGTCGCTTTGAAATGTTTCAATTCATTCATTTACTCACCTATATCTTCCGTCAGGTCGATAAAGTGGTGCAATTATATGAGACGATGATGACTCGCCACTGCAGCATGCTGGTCGGACCGACTGGTGGCGGCAAGACCGTCATACTGCATACTCTGGTTCAGGCGCAGACCGACCTCGGGCTGCCTACCAAGCTAACTGTCATCAATCCTAAGGTTAGATGTTAATTACTCTGTATGTAGACCCCCAAAGACTGGTATAGGTTTGCGTTTTAAAAAGGTCGTGGGTTTGAATCCTGCGGCTACCTAAAAACTTTTATTTTTTCCCACCTAGTTAGTGAGCTATACTAATCACCCCTTTGCATGTGAAAAAATCGGTCCTGCACCTGGTCTCCCTCCGGTTGTGTCGGTTTTTCGTCCCATCGGACTATGAGGAGGAAAAAAGAAGGAACCTGTGTTTGCGCGTCGTACACTTGTGCACTATAATATCTCCTGCACAGTTGACTGATCTCTAGTATAGATATGGCCGCCGTAGGCAATATCGACTAGAAAGACATTAATTTCAGTTCGGAGTTCAATCTTTTTTTTTATTATTATTATAGTCTGCTTACTTACAGAAGCTTTCGCTTTAAAAATTCTTTAAAGTATTTGTCTCTAGTATTTCGTTTGAATATCAATATATAATATACAATAACACTTGTCAGGCCTGCTCTGTGGTGGAGTTGTACGGAGTACTCGATCCTGTAACTCGTGATTGGACTGATGGGCTGTACTCGAAGATATTCCGAGAAATGAACAGGTGAGTTTTAATTTTAAGAATATAGATACATGTAAATAAAGCGTACTAATAACATACGTATATTAATTGTATTTATTTTTATTTAATTTACTTTTGCATTCAATTTTTTTGTTATCTTTGTGAGTTCCTTATTGACTTTTGTTGCACTGATAGTCCTACAAAGACATATTTTATATAACCGCAAAAAGTCCCAGAAAAAGTACAGACGCTCGAGACAATTTCACGTTCGGTTCGTTTTAATACCGATATTAATTTTAACGAGTAAATATACCTTAATATCCGATATTTAATATCGGTTATTTTGTCTCGTTATTGTAATAGTTTTCTCTTTGATGAAATTCACGAAAGAAATTTAGTAAACAATTTCAATTATCATCATCATCATCATCACATCACACAGCCTGCGTCAGTCCACCGCTGGAGATAGGCCTCCCCTAATGCACGCCACCGCTACTGATCTTCGGCTATTCTCATCCAGCCCACACCGATTATTCCTATACTCAATTATTCCGGACCATATTTAGCTCGGGTATAATCCAACTTCGATATGAAATGTATTTAAATTATGCGATATTCCTACCATTTATGAAATTGTCACACTGTTTCTATATTGCATAATAAAAAAATGTTTAACCCAGTTTTTATGAACACCCAATTAATAAGCTTAATATGCCACATACAAAAATTAATTGCAGTATTACCACGTTACTTAAATTTACTTTCACTAACAAAGACTCTTAATTAGAATAGGTTTCTTGTTTTTGCTTTTCTGCAAAACGGGGGCGTAGCTCAGATGGTAGAGCGCTCGCTTAGCATGCGAGAGGTACCGGGATCGATACCGCGCTCCAACCTCTTTTGAAGTCATGGACCAGAATGCTTCGAAATAGGAAAAAAGGTGAACTGAAAGGTTTATATCCTTGAGCTTTTGGTAAGTAACAGCACCAAAATTATTCTGGAGAAATTTAATAATAATGAGGATTGTCAATTTAGTTACATCGAGTGAAAAGTGATGTTTGGGTATTTTGATGATATTTTTAATTTATTAAAAAAAACTAATTTTCATAATTTCAAAACTAATTCTATGTATTTAACTTTTGTCCTATAGCTAATAAAAGTTAATCTATCATTTCAATATTGCCGTTGTATCAACAAAAGAAAAGTCATATGTAATTTTCAAGGCAGAATTTTAGATTTCAATGTGCTATAAAAACCTAAATATTTGATCTTGCTAAACATTTTTATTGTTCTGCAATTTACCTATCAGACTTGAGAGCTTTAAGATAAGTTTAATAAGCCGATTCAATTGTCATAGTTCAAGATTATAGATGTTACTACATTCCTTTACCAATAAGATTTGGACTTAACACTATAAAAGTGCTATACACTGTGCTATTATGTCAAGTCAAAGTTAAAGTCAAATATATTTATTCAATATGGAGCATTACTTTTCATTGATTGTCAAATAATCTACCTACCGTTTGAAATGGAAGACCTCTGTACGAGAATAACGCCTAAGTAAACACTGCGCTATTTTCATAATTTTTAATAATTTTACAATTGATTTTCGTTATAACTTAATTCTACTCTTTAAATACCTTTCACTGGAAGGTTCATTACAGGTGTTCATTACCATCTATCAAGATCGAGGTCCTAAAAAATGACTAGCACAACAACGTCTTTGAAGTTTTCAAATTTATTTACAAAATAACCCATTTTGCTAAAATTTTTATCAAAGTACTGATCCTTAAATTATTTCTATAAAATTTTAATGCAAGTTTGGAAGATTAAATATTATGTCTAGTATTTATATTGTGTATCCTTACTGTTTTTACAAAATCATTTTTATTTTATAACATATAATAATTTTCAAAGTTAGGCGAAAAAAACAGTCATTACATTGATTCTGTAAACTTTCCTTCATTCTTTGGACCAGTTATTAGTGTTAGAAACCTGCTCTTTTAAATAGAAAATAGTAAGTATGCACCGCGTTTCCATCGGGGGAGCTCAAGATGGTAGCTGTAAAATAAAAAGTACCAGAGGATGTCCACACAGTTCGTTGTCTATTTAGTTGGACCAGTAAGGACATTTGAGAAAAAGTATCTGAAAGTTTTATATTCTTGAGCTTTTGTTATAAAAGCAAAAAATTATCTCTGGGAAGTTATAATAATAATGAAAATTATTGTAATTTATTAGTATCATAGTGAAAAGTAATTTTTGGGTATTTTGATGATATTTCATAATTTATTAAAAAATATTGTCTTCTATTTCAACAAATAAAATTCTTATTGTAATATTGGCTTTTGTCAATACTCAATAGCTTAATAATATTCAATATTGCCGTTGTATCAAGCCAAATAAAAGTCGAATTTTACTAATTGTGCGTATATATAAAATAAATATTTTGATCCTAAAAATTTTTTTATGTTCGTGGTCAATTTACAGCCAATATGCAGACTTTACGAGGCTTTAAAAGATAAAGGTTTAATACGCTAGATTCCGTGTAATAAAGGAGATTATAGAACAAATTATTGATTGTTAAGACCTACTTTTCCTTTTAACCATTTAAGATTTGACGAGGAAACACAAAGAAGTGCTATCACTGTAGCATATGTCAAGTCAAAGTCAAATAAATTTATTCAATATGGGAGCATTACACTTTCTCATTGATTGTCAAATAATCTACCACCGGTTCGGAAATGGAAGCCTCTGACCTAGAATAACCGCTAAGAAATCAGCGGACTTTTTTTCCTTTTTTTTAATAAATTTTACAAAATTTTTACATTATACCTCACATTTTACTACTTTGAAATAGCCTGTAGTGAACAGTTCATTACCAGGGTTCATTACCATCTATCAAGTAGTCATTACAACAATAATATTCTTTAACACACAAACGTTCCTTTACAACTTTTTCAAATTTATTTACAGATAAAAGCTGAACGATTTCTGGGATTTTATTGTAGAAGAGTATACATTGTCCCATGAAAGATTTTATTGTTCTTCGGAGCCTAGTTTTTGGAAGATATAATTATGCTTATTCTAGTATTTATATTATGTGTCACAATGTTTTGAAAAATCATTTTTATGTTTATGAACATACATAATACTTTCAAATATGTATTGAGAAAAACAGTCTACATTGATTTCTGTAAACATTTTCTCAGGATTCTTTGGGCCCAGGTTATAGACTGCTTGAATCGCTCTTTTGAATTATGAAAATAGTATTTATATCAGCGCGTTTTCCACAGTAGAATGCCATAAACATTATACTGTGAAAATAAGTAAAATATACTAAACGGGCTGTCTCAACATCGGTTAGTTGTCTAATTTTTTGACTGCATAAGCCGCTGAGCTAAGTTTACTCGCCCGTCTATTAATATGGAGGCCCATTGCAGTTTAGAATCTATTGTGATGCCGAGAAATACAGTGGAATCACGTGGTCTAGGCTTCTCCACTATGACCACATCACACCTAGCTTGAGGAACATTAGGAGTCATAAATCTTATATATTTAGTGTTATTTTCGTTTAACATTAAATTATTTGCACTAAACCAGTATTTTACTTTTGAGAAGGGTATTACTTACATCGTCATTTTGCAACTTACGTCGTTTTATTCTAAATATTAAAGAACTGTCATCAGCAAATAATACAATCTCGTTATTGTTCTCAACCAAGTGTGGTAGGTCATTAATATAGACCAGGAAGCATACGCATCTGAACGATGTCTGGCTTATGGTACCGAACGAATCTTAAGGCACGATCTGTTACTACCATCGCGTCAATGTTTGCGCTTTGGAGAATCACGATTATTTTGTATGCTTATTATTTACAGGCAAAGTAAAAAAAGCCATGAAAATAGTACAGTGTAGAGGGAGTCAGTCGACACCTAGTGGGACCCAAAGAGAGTCTTTCTAGTCTTTAATGTGTAATACCGACAAATAGTACCAAAAAAATCATAAGAAAACGTTGATTATACAGTATCCTAAGTCCATATTATGTAACAACTTTAAACTTTTAAGCAGCATATTATCGTATGTGACCAATCGAATCTGTGGAAGCCATCCGAAGGCTAGGTCCTCCGGTCGGCTTTCACAAATTCGATCATCTATAGATCACGATCCAAAACGTATCAAAATTGAAATCTTAATAAAACACAGTAAAACTTCGTAATATATGTAAAGAATACTCATTTTTAATTATTTCAGTTAAAAACAAGGAAGTAAATATGTTTAACCTCAGCTCTTTTATACATATTGCACCTCACGCGCGTTGCGTATGCGTACGTGCTGCAATGTTGAAATAAATTGTGTTACGAATTCGAGCAGCACTGCCGTTCAACAATTTAACACTGAACAACACAGGGGGCGTAGCTCAGATGGTAGAGCGCTCGCTTAGCATGCGAGAGGTACCGGGATCGATACCCGGCGCCTCCAAATTAATTTTTTGTGATTTTTCTTATTTTGTCTGCTTTTACTTTCCTATGTACTTTTATATAACGTATTACAATCAGTAATTGAAGTTGTATTTTTGTTGGTTTGTCTTAAAATTGTATGTCTCATTATACCATTTTTCACCTTTTACTAAAACGAAGTTTTCTGTTCATAGTTTACGTTATTCTAAATTATAACTATTTCACGAATACAAATTTACGGGTAGAAATAATATCGTGAACAAATATTCATATTCAGATTGCAAAAATCTAATTTTCTTGTTCTATGACCTGGAATTAAATTTTTTACTTACAGGGGAATGATGGGGAACTACTAGACATTGTTTATAATTATGTTTTGAACACCTTCACAGAAATTCAGCTTGTTGGAACTTTATGTAACTTCGAATGTCAAAATTGATCGGACTATAAGGGAGTTTTGCACCGCATCCCACCACGCTTGTCCAATACGGGTTGGTGGGTGGACCTACTTTTTACATGCCCATCAGACGCATGGATCATCTTACTTTTCAGACAATGGGGTGATCAGCCCAAATTGTCCTAATCTAATATTTAACTTTAGATTTTGTTTACACAAGTTCCATGTTTTAATTGGTACAATTGATAACAACAACAACAAGTGATAACTTTTTTCCTCGGACTACCTGATAGGAAGTCGTCCGACGCCCATGGTCACCAGCAATACCAGGAGTATCATCAAGGCGCTGACTACTGTAAGACATAAGATTACGTCTCGTTTATCCAGTTAATACGCTGGCTACGGTGGCATTTAAACCGGAACAAGTTAGTGTTTTCACACAACTGCTTTTCGGCAGGAATAGGCACCGCTTCGATACCACTCCCTAACGGCTCCCAGTTAAAGAGGACCTACTGATGATGATAATATTGCCTGATAATTTTCCTTATTATACAGGCCTGCAGACAAAGACGAACGTCGCTACTCGCTCTTCGACGGCGACGTGGACGCACTTTGGATAGAGAACATGAACTCCGTAATGGACGATAACAAACTTTTAACTCTGGCGAACGGCGAGAGGATCCGACTGGCGCCATACTGCGCATTATTGTTCGAAGTGGGCGATCTGAATTACGCCTCGCCTGCGACCGTCTCAAGGGCGGGCATGGTGTTTGTCGATCCCAAGAATTTGGGGTATCAACCGTATTGGGAACGGTGAGTTTTTTGTTGGCGGTTTTGATTTGTGCTTTACGCTTTATACAAACATTAGGATATACATAGAATGTAGGTAAAGAGAGAGGTGAAATACTCCCGTCTTGTCGATGTTTAAGGGAGATACTCTATCCGGAGTGTATGTTATTTTTTTTATAAATGTTACCTGATTCCTCCTCTCCTAGAGCTCCGATTTTGTTTATTGTTGCTGCCAAATCCATAAAAAAAGACATTTAGTATGTTTTACATTATTGTACTACTCGAATTGGCCTACAATAAAGTCCCCGATAACATAACATTTATATTTTATTAATAACGCAGTGTCGTCGATGTCGTGTTATGTGTAACGAATAAACGCGCTGAGTCTTTTAATGCAAACGTTTTAAAAATTGCAATCAGGCACATTCTAAGCTTATTTAAGATAGTTAAAGAAAATCTTCAATTTATGCACATAAAACTTGCTATATTTTAATAAAATAAATACCTCAAAAGATATCAGAGATTTAAATTGCGGTGGCAGAAAACACGACGCAGATTTTGTACGGAGAGCACGTTGTTACTTGCTTATATTGCCTAAAACAAAGCGCTTGAAAGTCGGTCATATCATTTTGTTAAAATTTCACTGGTTTATTCATTTATTACTTGTCTTTACGCTTTTAAATAGTTATGATTATTTGCCAGTCTTCGTCAGGTCGACATTATATGTATATTGTGAACGTTATCTGCTAAATTTATTTAGGCTTTGTTTTGAAATGATTTTTATGTTAACGTAGAGCATTTTTACTGAATGAGTTTTTATGTTAGTATTATGAAACAGCAAATTTTCCATATTAATGCAATATTTTTTTAAGAAATTTCGAAATTCGTATAATATTAACTATTTGCTCCGGTTTAAAGGCAATTGTTGTCTTTTTGACCAAATTAAAAGGTATTATGGTTTATTCCTCACTCTAATGGAGACTATTATGAAGTACTCATATTCTGATACTGATCTGTACTACTATTCTATATACTGGATACGATTATTCTATCATGAAGTTAACGAGTTATTTTTCCCATAGCCGAGCCAAAAAACAGATAAAATTTTCATTAACAAAATGAAATGTCAAACTATTTGACGAAATTTCCGCTAATAACTACTTAAGTTTTGCGCCGTTAGAGTTTCACACGACTGCCTCCGTAGCCTAGTGGTATGGGCATGTGCTTTAGAAACCAGAGGTCATAGGTTCGAATACTGCGGGGACTCAACAAATTTTCATTGTTGTTTCCTAGTTGGTTGGAGCAATTTGGGCCGATCACCCAATTGTCTGAAATGCGTCGGATGGGCATGTAAAAAGTCGGTCCACCCACCAGCCCGCTTTGGACCAGCGTGGTGGGATACGGTCCAAAAATCCCCTGATGGATGGGGGTGTATTAGGGGAGGTCTATGTCTAGCAGTGGACTATCACAGGCTGATGATGATGATGATGAGAGTTTCACATTATTTTTTTGACGTAACAACGCCTTATAAATTGGTTCAAGATAGGAGGCACTCTCGAAAACTGTGTCACAGCGCCGCTCGCGTAACGCTCTCCATTAGCAACCATAAGCGAGAATGAGAGGCACGCGTCTCTTTACTCGTGCGTAGTTGGCTTAAGTGAAAGAGTTACAGATAGAAAGAGAAAGAGGGTTTATCCTTCTTCCTACCATAAGATTGAATATTCACATTACAATCATTCTACAACTAAAAGTTGTTGTCACGTGTCACTTTCGCCCGTATACCAATGTTACAGGCAACCCATTTTTTTTAATATTAATTTAATTTGAATATAAATTCGTCAATGCAGTTGGCTACGTGGAAGGACCAACGAAAACGAGCAAGAACAACTCGGAGGTCTTTTCGAGCATTACGTGCCCGGCGCGATAAACTACATCGTCTACGGTCTGTTTGGTTTGCAGCAACAGACTCCGCTGTCCACGATCGTGCCACAAACGCCACTTAACCTGGTATACGTTTTGTACATTCTCAATTATAATTCCATAATGTAATATGCAGCTTTGTCACAAGTTAGAGCACATTTTACTTATGTACATAAAATCTTCTTTATATCTACACAAATAAGTAAATTTTAAGTGTTTGTTTGAAACATCAAATGGCTATTTGTAAATTATTACCTTGTGATTATATAACCGGTTCAACTACCTCTGTAGGCTAGTTGTATGGGCTTGCGCTTTAGAAACCGGAGGTCGTGGGTTAATCCTGCGGGGACTCAACTACTTTTCTATGTTATTTCCTAGTTTTCTTGGATAATGCGGGCTGATCTGTAAAATGATCAATGCCTCGAGTGGACATGTAAAAAAAGAGGGAAAAGGGTGTGTGTTTTTATTTTGGTACGTCGCCGATCCAAATGTTTCTTGTCGCAAGCGTAAACCGGGTGGCATCCCCTTCGATCCGGACGAGGAAGGGGTCACCAAGGCTCCGGACCCAACGAGGATCCGTCTTCTAACCCTTCAAGGGATAACAGAATACAAACACCCGTAGTTCGCCCTCACATACGAGCTTACCGAGGCACTTGCACCCGGAACACAAACTGTACCCGCGGTCCAGGGCGGTTCTCACCGCCCCCGGCAACTGATTAAAACAGTCGCCAGATCGTCGGCGTCCCGATCTGCAAACCGATCGATGACGGTCCTTCAGAGCAACTAAAGAATACCTAACTCACGTACCTTCTGTACGAGGCCTTCACTTATAGCGAAAAGTTTCGGCCACATAGTCCGTGCGGACGGTAGCTTCCCGCGAACTCCGTGTCAGATGGTTCTTCTCAGGTCAGAGGCTTCCAATTCCGAACCGGTGGTAGATTATTTGACAATCAATATGAAAATGTAATACTTCCATATTGAATAAAGATATTTGACTTGACTTGAAAAGATGTAGCTCACCAAAGACTGAAGTCAAAGAATGAGCCTTGAAACAAAACATCGGTGCTACATAAACCTATTTTCCGCGTACACTTGTGCACTATAATATCTCCCTTGCAGTTGGCTGATCTCTAAAATAGATCGGCGCACTAGTCGAAATCGACATGGAGGACAATATTATTGTCCTAACTTCAGCAATGTAACCTATATCCCATTTGGTTTTGATACATTCGATTGGAATTTACTGCTGTTTCTGCAAAGTTTGCGCTTGATAACTGAATGCTTCAATTTAAGTTAAGTTTCAATTTAATAGTGCCTCATTTTTATTAATACTATCCCTAATAGCTTGACACATTCTCTTTTAAACCATTTAATTTTTTAAAAATCACGTTAAATTTTAAGAATATCCCTTTTAAAAAGAAACCGTCGGGGTAGTACACACGTTACCTACATCAGTAGGGTGTAAACACTACTGTCTTTTGTCTGTCACTACCCGTTTGAAGGGCACTGTAGTCAGGGTAAGTACTGGGCAAACGACACATATCATCTCATGTCTCAGGGCTGTGAGTGGGTTTATGGCGTCTTATGTAACTCATGGTCAAGATGTGTACCTTTCTTTACTTCAATCACTACCAACAGGTGAATGTCCCGTCGTCACATCGCTTTAACTAACAAAAATAAAGTCAAGTAATTTGACATTTTATCCATCTTAGGTTGTGCAACTCTGCTACATGATCAGTGGACTGCTGCCCAACAGGGCGGATGCAAACGAGGAAATCGACAGAAGCGTCGTGGAGTGCGTGTTCATGGTGGTAAGTGAATATTGTTTTGACTCGAGTGATTTTGACGGCAAATGTGAGCAAATTACGAAGGCTACAGCCGAAGGTTGCAAAAAAATGCAAATATAATTTATAAAGTAATTTAATTAAATCAATTTACAATTGCAATTACGAATTAAAACTAGGACGTGACGATTGCTCGACGATCGAACGAAAAGTGACGCTCCCCATGAGGTGCATCCAGTATTAGTAGTATCCAGTACATCCAGTGTCCAACTTGCTTGCTGTGTAAGCATTCCGAACCGTGGGACGGCGATGTCGAAACATATCGCTGAATAAGCGATATCGTGTGATCGGAATGTGCATCGGGGTGGTCATCGCGTAATCGATTTCCAGCAAATATGAATGTGTAACATGTGATCGGAATGTTGTATCGGGGTGGTCATCGCGTAATCGATTTCCAGCAAATGTGAATGTGTTAACAAGCATGACTTAGTACTATTATAACGCGTTTATTGTTTCCATGTTGTGTGCTAGATTAAAAATGTACTGATTTTAACAGATTTTATTATAAAAGCATACTACCCTTTTATTATAAACAGCATTTAATAAACATTTGATCTTTATTGTTGCTATACAGCATTATTTCTGCTCATCAGTATTAGCTCTGGAATTGAAAACAAATTAGAATGAGAACTTCTCTAGACGTAAATCTAAAACCAAATTTCTATTTTTTTAACGATTTGGCTAAAACTTGTTGTATTAACGATGATAAAATAATTAAACTTATTGGGAATCGTATACGAATAAAAAGTTATTGAATTTAAGGTTTAATATATCTCAAGCTTTTATTAGGTATAGGATAAAAAACTTTTACTGTTTCCCGAAAAGGCAAAAATTTGGAGGCGCCGGGTATCGATCCCGGTACCTCTCGCATGCTAAGCGAGCGCTCTACCATCTGAGCTACGCCCCCGTATGCAAGTTTAATGCAAAATAAGCATCCACTGCAAGTCGAAAAGTATAATTGTGTAAGCATTACGTCGTTCAAGTTTAAACTTCGTTACAAAAACAGTTATATTATGAAATTTATATCCAGTGCGACATGTAAATTTCAATTAACTGATCACTATGCTTTTTTTACTACGTAAATTTATTGGTTATGATAACGGTACGTATATATAACAACTTTTTTAGATACTTAAACGATGAATGCTCTAAGACACCGAAACTGGTTACATGGTTGCATAATTAAGAAATAACAATTTATTGTTAAATACAACAGCCTCCGTAACCTAGAGGTATGGGAGTGCGCTACAGAAACCGGAGCTCATGGCTTCAAATTCTACGGGGACTCAATAAATTTTAATTGTTGTTTCCTACTTGGTTAGGGCAATTTGGGCCGATCACCCAATTGTCTGAAAAGTAAGATGATCCATGCGTCGGATGGACATGTAAAAGTCGGTCCACCCACCAACCTGCATTGGACCAGCGTGGTGAGATACGGTCCCCTAATGGACTCGGGTTATTAGGGGAGGCCTATGTTCAGCAGTGGTTAATACAACTTATATTTGTTATTTATCGGATTGTGATTTGCCTAGTGACCGACCCCAAGTGACTACTACTCGAAAGGCTACCAGTTCCTTCGAAACGATGTCAAAAGCGATCCTTAGTGAAGTAACATCCGATTTTAAAATTCGTTAGTTTAGTCAAGTAAAAAAATTGCGTTAAACACGGATGGATTTTGTCCAGCTGTTAGCATATAAATTACTGTCATAGCCACATTATATCAGAAGAAAATTATCGAAAAAAAAAGAAAGAAACGTAATTAATGACACAATTAAAGAACTCAAACGTGTGCCCCCCAATCGTTTGGCGGCGGTAAGGTTAGCAAGGCGTCTAAGGGTTATGTACAAAAGTTCCACATCTCATTTCAATCTGCTGTGGCTGCAACAATTGAAGACATTTAATCTTATTTTTAAACAGGTAGAGCTAAGCTAGATAGATGATACTCGTTTTTTTACCCATCAGTACTGAGCAGTAGTGGAGCTGAGTTTCTTACGCCGATTTGTCTCAGGTCGGAGGCTTATATTTTTTAACAACAATCAATAAGAAATTGTAATGCTTATATATTTAATAAAAAATGTTGACTTTGACTTCGAGTAAATTTACTCCCAACAGAAAATATTTAAGGAAAATTTTTTCAGAAATATTTTTGTTTTGTTATAATTTACTTGATGTCGAAAGGAACCTGTTTGCCTTAATATTAAATGTCATTTCGTTTTACCTTTTATCCCTCAATTTTTAATAAAACTGTATAAATATTATAAACCCCAAAAGAGATGTTTGGAGGCGCCGGGTATCGATCCCGGTACCTCTCGCATGCTAAGCGAGCGCTCTACCATCTGAGCTACGCCCCCTATGTTTCATTACTCCAAATAAAAGCAAGTACTGCAGTACTCGTAACGCTTTAAGTGAAAGTGGCATTATATCGAGTCCTTGTCGATTGGATTTGCGACACGAATTCGTAACAAACTATAGTGCATAGACATTGTGATTGACTCTTTGTCTAACAACCATAAATAGACTTCATTTTGCGATTTTAGTTAAAATTCATTAATCATTTAGATATTAACTGTTCGATTCATAACAGCAAATTTATTATGTTTGACAAGGAATATCGTATTTTGTCTTATAATTAAAAATCAGAAATTTCACATGAAGATCGTTCCTATTATTCAGAGTCGTAATTTTTCTTCAAAATACAATTATTTCAATATAGTTACTATTATTATACACTCTGTATATTTACAATTGTATGCAATAAAAAGCTCTAAAAGTACTGAACCGCTTTCCGATTTTTATCCCATTGAAAGCTAATTTATCAAAGTTAAATATCATTATTCAATAAAGAAGCTTTACACAGTCTTATTGATCGTCATTCGACCTGGGACGAACCGGCGTAAGAAACTCAGCGGGACAATTTGTTTTTTTTTTAATTAATGAGCTTAACCCTGCATTGGAAAGTTCGGTGAAAAGACGTACGTAGTGGCAAAGAGGTGAACGAGGTGCTAGAAATGTGAATAGCGATTAAACAAGAAGATTTGGGAACATATATATTTGATACGTAATAGTAATAATTACGGGTTGAATCTCGGCTTAAACTTTTTTTAGGTTCTTTCAGGTGTTCAAATAATAACAATCAAATATACCGAAGTTAACGAAATAGAAAAAGATTTGTATGCATGAAGCATACTATTTTTTTTATTTTTTTGCTTTTTAAGTTGACCGCCCTGACGTGACATAACTTCTGTTATAGCTGCTTCCAATTTAAAAAAAAAATATTACTACATTAGATTTTTCTATTAGCTAGCAATTGCTTAAATATCATCTTAGTTTTTAACAAACGTTATTAAGAAATAATAAAAGTGTTAAAACAAAACAGAGATTGGAGGCGCCGGGTATCGATCCCGGTACCTCTCGCATGCTAAGCGAGCGCTCTACCATCTGAGCTACGCCCCCGTATGTTGTATTACTTTAAACAAAAGCTCGTGCTGTGCGCTCGAATTTTTTCTCGGTGAAAGTAGCATTTGTATGAAGTCCTTGTCGTTCATTATTTGATGGCCATTAGCCATACTTTAATCAGCGATATTTGTTAAACATTACTCTGTATTAAATATTTTTAATGGTAAGCATTTGATGGAATAATTTATAATAAATCAACTTGATAACGTTTTGATTGTTTTCGATAAAACTAAATAATTAGGTAGTGACCGCTTACTACCTATGGTAATTAACGGTAATAGGAGCTGCTAATTAATGTTTAGATATATTCTATATATATCTTCAACAAAATTTAAATTTTCTAGGAAATCTTAAGTTATATTATCTTTGTGATCGGCAGACGTGAAATCCGGGAAGGCTTTTCCTTGCCAGATTAAAGTTACCAGGAAATAAGCCTTCGACATGTCCATCAAAAAACCACTTATAAATTCTGCAGTCACTTCTTAATTACTCAATTATAGAAATGACGGTAACACGAACGTTTTCTGTTTATTAATGTCAACATAAGGCGATCATTCAATTAAAGATGTAATGTTTTATACTTATAACGAGGCCTTCTAATTACACTAACACTTACATGATTCTCCACTTAGCAGGGCTGCACTGTGCAGACGCAGTGTAGTGAAGTGGAATGAGAGTACATTCGGTATGAATAGATCTCTCGAAATTGTTCTTGGGGCGGAGCTGATCTAAAAGCAGCGCTAAGGAAAACTTGTTCTTGCAACAGTTCTTGCTCCGTTGGCCCCTGGGTATTAGATTCGGGGTGTACGCTGCCTAGGTATAGGGACCGGAGAGTGCGGTAGTTCCGATGCGCCATGAGGTGCGTGAAACGTACAGTAGTAAAAAGTACAGAAGAAGGGTTATGTTATTACATTTATGTTAAGTTATGTCATTTTCCCGCGTAACAATAAAATAAGTTAGTTAAACGTATAAATTTATAATAAACTTGCACATTATCTGAATATTAAGCTAACAGATTATTTAAAAAGTAAGCCGTTTTAATATGATTAAAACTCGGGCTAAACCATCATAGATGTTTGTCATTGTGTTTTCGTAAACATTGAAACTATAGTTCAGTATATGTAGTGCATCTTTTCTGCTTTATATGTAACCATTGAATTGTGGAAAACGTATTAAACTAGAAAGTTAGGAATTTTTAAAGCTAATTTACAGCAACGCTACGAATTCCTACTGCGATTAAACCATGGTTTCAAAATTAGTTCATATCATTTTCCTTTTCTATTGATTAAATCGACTTAAGTCGAGCAGGACATTCACTTGGTTGTAAGTAATACGTCCTCCCCATAAGTAATGCAGCGGAAGAGGCCACAAATTAAGTCGTTGTCCTGAGAAATAAGATGTTAGGTCCCGTTTCCCCTGTTTCCTCTAAACTGGAAGACAATAGTGTTTATAAACCACTGATTGAAATAGGCACCGTAATGTTACTTCTCCAGACGGTCTCCTGTAAAAATACCACTTACCTTTAAGTTTTCGTTAAGGCAGTTTTATTAAAATGCATGTTTTGAGACATATCAAAGAATAAAAATGTTCCGGCAGAAGTTTGATAGGTCAATATGTTAATAAAAAAATTATATCCTACATGTGTTGCCAACTCATTTTTTACGTAGCGAAAGTAGTTTGTCACGTAGGTAGTCCACCCTCGGGGAGACTTGGATTTGCACTTGGTTCTTTCCTAGAATTTTTTAAAATGAATATAATATTTTCCCCCTACCAAATGTCAACGATTAATGTTAGGGACTCGCAGAATAACGAAACTGATGAAACTCTATATTAAATAGAATTTATATACGTTTTATACATTTAGTAGAAATCGAAAAACGTATACAATGTAAAATAAAATTTAACCATGCGTCAGACAGGCAAGTACGGGTACTCGATAATCCTATAAGCGAAAAAACACTGATAAATAGGAATCGCCAAATATATCGTCTTATTAAACGTTATATATTAATTTATTAAATTAGTTTCCCGATTGTGAGCAAACCGTGTAAATTAGAGAAATAATTAAATCGTGTTAGTCTATTATACTATTGTTGGGTGTGTAGCATTAAATACTCTGAAGCCATAGAGTTGGTTACTATATATTTTATCACAAAATCCAAAGTTTCCTTAAACTATTAAGCTGTGAATTGAATAACTCTTAAATTTTTAAAGTAAAAAAAGAAGGGTTGGAGGCTTTATGCCTTTCCAAATACCGGTTTATGTAAGTTATTCTTCATGTCACCATTTTTTTTAACTGACAACATTTTCTTTACAGTATGTCAAATTTGTGTGAATAATATACGATAAATATTAAAAGACTAAGATTAAAAGTAATCTGAGCTTAAGGTGCCTAGGTTGGCTTACAGCTGAGAGTATAAGCTCAATCGCGGTCTTTTGCACGTCATAATTAAATTTTAAAAAATATGTTGGCTTTACCAAGGCCTCATGCCATCGTAATCTTTTGATGCACCACAGAAACTCTTTGAAAGACTTCTGCAACCTGCACCAGCGCTAGCCGACGAAGCAGCCTTCTTGGCCCTACGGCCTGCTACACTTTGTCTCGGCTCCTATACATATGTAAAACACTCCCCGGAATCTGTTACTCAGGGGCCATGGGTGTCAGGAGATCCCAACCCACGCAGGAACAAGACTCCTCGCCCCCAGCGAAGACATTGGTGTTGGGCTCCGCAACTAGCACCGTATTGGCCGCAGAAGGAGGAAAAAATCGACGACACCATGTCGAATGTCTCCTCCTCCCACGGCCCCTCCACACTGCATTAGCGGTGCCGCCCCGCCAAGTTGCGAAAGACAGGAATAGCGGCCTACTGAATACCGACACTCCACTTTCTCCACGACTTCATTGCTCCTCTTGGCTGCAGAGGACAGGGATGGCAGCATGCCTGCCGCCTTCGTCCATTGCACCCTCCTAGGTGCATCTAAAGCGGGCTTATTCATCCCGATTAGAGCAGATTCCTCCACGGCCGGCCTTACACTACAGGCTGGCCAGGTTCCTCTTAACTTCTCCACGTCTGAGCAGGCTACAGGTACTGAGCCCCACCGCTATGACAAAGCGAGAACCTGTTAGGGGGAATCGTGGTCAACCCTGCTTAACCAATAACAACTAGACGCATAAGACATCAGTATTTCTCGTGGCCCAACTTCAGCTACTAATGTCGTTGGAAAACTATTTTCTTACTGTATACGGTTAGGTAGTATCACTAGATTTCTTTAATCATTGGCCTTTTACTACGTGATGTAACCTTGATGACATTCAAATAGACATTACAAAACTTTTTTTTTCCTATTAACGCATTTACTTAACTTCTATAGGTTGTGGACAACAGAAATTACTACAATTTTGATACAAACTTACATACGGGGGCGTAGCTCAGATGGTAGAGCGCTCGCTTAGCATGCGAGAGGTACCGGGATCGATACCCGGCGCCTCCAACCTTATGTTTTGTTTGTATAAATGTTTAAAATTATGTTTTGTGCGTATTTTCACTAATGATTCTTATTTGTGAAAAAATACTTAAAATTCTGTAACATACGGTGTCTAATTGCCAGTTTGCTTTTAGCTTCAAACAGAAGTTGACTTATTTTAAAATGTATATATATGCAATACTTATGTGAAGACATTAATGGATGAAAATTACAACAAAATTCCATAGAATCCCTACTACCTAAAACTAAAGGTAGAAGTAATTTGATTTCATGCCACGCCATAAACAACTTATCAGAAGGAAAATTATTGTATGATGTGACTATAGTTTTGGAAACAATCAAAAACAAGAAAAAGTTGAACTATTTTAGTAAAGGACTTTTCAATATTTCCGTTTTTCCGAAACCATGATAACAATTCCACGTTATTGTGAATATAATATTAATACTTTTAATATAGAAAATTATTTCTGCGTTTCCGTACCGTAGTCAAATCCTAATCTCTCTGTTATAAATAACTAAATTTTTTTACACTTATTTTTGCAATCTTTCTAGTCTGCCAAAAATAATGCTGCGCTGTATCTTTAAAAGAAATTAAGTTACCTTTCTTAAATATTTTAATTAGAAGGTTTTTACTCAAATATTACGTGGGCAAAGAAAGATCTAATAATGAGGATAATATATACGGTATATTAACTAATTTCTTCACCATGGTTTCTTAGGAAGCCATATCTTTTCATAACCGATAAATTGTTTAAGCGATGAGATAACTATTTGATAGTATCATCCTATTAATTTGAGTTAGTTTCAAAAGTTTAAAGCTCGTTTTTCCATGCCATGGTTTACTTGACAGGTTCTATGTGTACGTCTTTTCGGGTCCTATTCCTTATATTTGGAAAAATGTAACCTTTATTATTCCCTGTTTTGTCAGTCTAATTTGTTTGTGCTTCATCGCCGATATTTTTAGGAGCTTGAGCACTTGAAAAGCTTAAATTTGTACCACATATTGATCCTCCCTATCAGGTATATAAAAATCAACGCCTTGAGTCGAAAAGATAAAAAAATAGCAAGTTAGGTTTTCGAGAATTATTGTGAATTTATCTATGAATTTGAGAATCAACTTTCTTTATCAACCTTTTTATTTATCTTGTATTTCAAAGGCCGATACTTCAGTACCGTCTCTAAATGATTTTCTGCCATTTATTATCATCCTAAACGAAGTTACAATCCCAACTAGATTGTAAATGTATAAGTAGAAAGTAGAATGAGAAAGTAGAACTAGAAAGAACTAGGTGGCCTACATTTTTTGTTAAAAATGAGGGTAAACACGTACAGAAGATACGTGGGTTAGGCATGTGCACGCCTTCTACATTAGGGGGTTTTTTGAGCCACGCTTATCGAATGCGGTTTGGGGGTGGGCCGACTTTTACATGCCCATCCGACGCATGGATCATCTAACTTTTCAGACAATCCGGTGATCGGACCAAATTGTATAAACCAACCAGAAAACAACGATAACACATAGTACTTTCCCTGCCGGATTGGAACCCACGACCTCCGGTTTATAAAGAAAGAGGCAATATCGCTAGACCGCCGCCACGGCCCTTGTTACAATTTTATAACGTTGTTTTTATATAATATTATATTGGTAGAGGTCGCACGTCGTCGTAGATGTGTACGTGATATTTCGAAACAATGTATGGTGCAGCGATTGCTACCGCACTTTGAATACAGACTTCCACAGGGGGCGTAGCTCAGATGGTAGAGCGCCTCCGTTTAGCATGAGAGTACCGATCGACCACGCGCCTCCAAATTTCTTTTAATTTTAACGTAGTTTTATACGTTTATTTTCCAAACAATATTCGTCATTAAGATGATATCAATCAAATCAAAATTCTTTTTATGAAAAAATTTGCTAATAGAATAATATAGCATCTATATTTTTGAAATATAACTTTCATTACTTTACCAAAATTATTACAACATTAACAGTCATGCTAGAGTACGGTGAATATTTAGAACGCACAGCTTGCATTGCACTTGTGTTGGAACTAATTTTTCAATTATTTTTCTTCTTATTAATAATATTGCACTAATCATATACTGGATACAAAAATAAACGGCACGTTCGTTCAAACAATATGCAACAACTTAAAACATGTCGTGTCACGTATATAGTCTAATTTTTGCCAAATTGGAATGACTCAAGAGAGGTAAGCTTTTTGATTGTTAACTTACAAACACTATAAACATATTTTGGCATGATCAGACTAGAATGGGACTTTCTTGACCTTCAAATGCCTGTAATCATTAGGATTTGCTACATACGAAAGTGACAATCGTTCTTAAGGTTTTTCTTCTTTGTCGAAAATTTTTTTGAGGATAATATAATGAACGTATGACCATAACTAAAATGCATTTGCCAAACTATACATTTGCCATAAATTTTAACCATAACTAAACATCTGCACTGTAGCTAGTGGTCATTGCGTTTGCTCTAGAAACCGGAGGTCGGGTCGAACCTGGGGACTCAACAATTTGTTTTGTTTCTAGTTGTTAGACAGTTGGACCGATCACCAATTGTCTGAAAAGCTAAGATGATCCATGCTCGATTGAGCATGTAAAAGCGGTCGTCCACAACCCGCATTGGACCAGCGTGTGGAATACGGTCCAAAACCCTTAATGGATAGTTGGCTCTTGTCCAGCAGTGTGACTATTAAAGGCTGATGATGATGATGATGATGAAAATGATTTTTTGTTTTTGGTCCTTTGCCGCCTAAACCTTATTTTGGAAAAATGTAACGATCACGTTACGTATATTTAATATTCTTCTAAACCTTACTTTAAAAAGAAACCAATATTATGGTTGGTATGGAAGTTTAAGGTTTAACTGAAAGAATTTTACTTTAACTACTGCATTCCTTCAAAAATATCATAATTCCGTAAAGTAATTTTAAAGAGATTTGCAGTTTCTTCTTAAGTCGTACCTTATGTAGTATACTCTATTCCTTTTAGGCGCTTTTTGAAGTTTTATAAATTTCAATCTTGAGTGAACCACTGTATATAGTAAAACTCATAGAAGAAAGAAATCTTTCAAAACAAAATTACTCTAAGTGCATATTAATAATGCTTGTAAGTTTGCATTATTGTCAAGGCCCTATTTTATCTGCGAAGCAACAAAGTAAAAACACTACTGTGTTTCGAATTATTTACTAGTGTATTAGTTGTGGGTGTAAGGGGGTTTCAAACAACAACTTTGGAACCCGCCATCCTCACCTGTTAGTGGTGCACCGTGCTGAATAACAGACGAGTTTGTGGCGAACCAACCACCAACCCCACTGGACCGGCGTGGTACGGTTTAAACACGGTCTGAATGCCCCTAATGAAATATGCACTAGGAAAGGCCTATGTCCAGCAGTGTGTCCCCACAAGGGCTAATGATGATTTAAGTAATCGGTAAACAACACGTTAATTACAATGACTAAGCGCAATGAGATGGCTTGGGTTAAAAGTAGTATTTCTTGAGGTGCAAAATTAATTGAAAAAAGTGGCATATCTTGAACGTTTCCAAGATGCAATCAATAAATATCATATTTAGAAGGAAATGTTCGTAACGTATCATAAGTATTTATACACAGTTATCTACACCATAATATATTTGTTGTATGAGGACGCTCCTCGTCTACTAACAACATTCTTGAAAAATAGAAAAATAAGAAACGTAAATTAAAATCTAAATCTTTCATATAGCCTTGTCCCTCAATTCTTGTAAACATTTTCAATTAGGAGCGTGTGTGAAGTTTATCAGTGGAAACACATAACAGTTATGAATGTTTTAGCAGGACTGGCTTTATTTATATACAATGCATTCGTTGATTTATTCTACGAAGATTAAATCTGTACTTAGTAGGTACTTCTTACTACTTCAATCATAACTTATAGGTAAATTTTCCGTTTAGGCTTCTAAACGTAAGTTTGATTAATTGACTATTAAAGGACCGATTGTTTATAATAATTAATATGTGAGTAAGAGCTCATTCTTTCTGAATATCTATGTTTTTTAAACATATGGCGAGTTATTAGCTCTGCATATATTTTTATTAGTATTACAAATGTCTGTAGACTAAAACCAATACTAATTTGTTCTTCAAGTTTATAAGAAATAATTTAGTTTTAAAAAAATAAACATTCTATTGGAGGCGCCGGGTATCGATCCCGGTACCTCTCGCATGCTAAGCGAGCGCTCTACCATCTGAGCTACGCCCCCTGTGTTGTTCAGTGTTGAATTGTTGAACGGCAGTGCTGCTCGAATTGTAATACAATTAATTTCAACATTGCAGCACGTACGCATACGCAATGCGCGTGAGGTGCAATATACATAAAAGTTCCGAGGTTAAACATATTTACTTCTTTGTATTTGACAAAAATAATTAAAAATGAGTATTCTTTACAGATATTACGAAGTTTTATTGTGTTTGATTAAGATTTCAATTTTGATACGTTTTGAATCTGTGGACCTAGTCTCCGGATGGCTTCTTTTTTTTTCTTTTATGGCATACGCAGGCATACGATCAGTCGGGCGTCCTGATGGAAAGAGGTCACCGACGCCCATAGACATTGGCAATACCAGTGGTACCACTAACGCGCTGCCTACCGTGAGACATAGGGTGTTAAGTCTCGTTTACCCAGTAAATACGCTGGCTACGGTGCCCTCCAAACCGGAACACAGCAGTGTTTTCACACTACTGTTTCGCGGCAGTACCCTCCCAGACGGTCTTCTGTAAAAAGGGGACCTACCACCGGTAGTACCACCGGCTTCTACAGATTCGATTAGTCACATACGATAATGTGATGCTTAAAAGTTTTGAGTCTTGCCATTGTTACAGAATATTGACTAAGGACACTGTATAATCAACGTTTTCTCGGCTTTTTTTGGTACATTTTGTCGGTATCACCCATTAAAGACTAGAAAGACTGTCTTTTTGGGTCCCACTAAGAGAGGGTGTCATTGCACAACCCCTCTACATTTTACTATTTCCATGGCCTGTAAATAAGCCTATAAGTCATTTTTACCCACTGTGATTGTCATTCTCCAAAACACAAACATTGACGCAATGGTAGTGGTGAGGTAGGCGTGCCGTAAGATTCGTTCGGTACCATAAGTATTCCTTTATTCCAGCCGGACATCCTTCAGATGCATATTGTATAGTGATAGCACTTCTTTGTGTTTCCTCCTCAAAACGTAAATGGTAGAAAGGAAAAATAGGTCATGTTTTCTGTGTTAAACTAACAATAACAATTAATAATTTGTCCTATAGTCTCCTGTATCATACGGAATCGGGCTTATTTACAGGCCATGGAAATAGCCCTTATCATCTAAAGCCTCCTAAAGTCTACATATTGGCTATAAAATTAATGAGATCAAGATCTATATTTTATTTATACGCACTTAAAAATCTTAAATTCTGCTTAAAATCCGTCTTTTATTTGGCTTGGTTTTGCGTGGCACGATTATGCTGCATTATAGCATTATATATAATATTGCAAAGGGTCTAAAACAACGGCAATAATTAAATGGATAATGTGTTTACTTTTATTAAACTATTAAATAATAACAGAAAAAAATATTACGGCTCGAATAAGTTTTTTTTGTAGTAGAATGCATTATTTTTTTAAATAATTTATGAAATTTCATCAAAATACTCCAAAAACTACTTTTCACTCTGATACGAATAAATTACAATACTTTTTATTATTATTGTTTTCCAAAGGCAATTTTGTGTTTTATAAAATAAATCCATTCAGTTCTTTCTTTCCTCTATAATTTCAAACATACTGGTCCCGACTTCATAAAAGAAGGTTTGGAGGCGCCGGGTATCGATCCCGGTACCTCTCGCATGCTAAGCGAGCGCTCTACCATCTGAGCTACGCCCCCTGTGAAAGTAGTAAACCGAATTGCGCATGCCGTTCGTATTATTCGGTTCGTTTAAACAGGTTTCATAAGCAACTCAATAATTTTATGTAACTTGCGCAACTTCGTCTACGTCACTAAGTGTATCATTTGCTACGTTTTGTCGGCCTAACTGTTAAATTAAAAAATAAAGACGATGACGACGTATTTAAAAAAGTAAGGATCTCGATATAATGACCTATCTATCATCAAAAAAATTCTTCTTGTCCTCTTTGCAATTACCAATTTTATCAGAAAAATAATTTAAAAAGATTCCAGTGGCTCTGTGTGAAAAAATTGTTTAGGCAAATCTGGGTTGATGAACTTGGCAAAATGGCTCAGAAACCTCTGCCCACGGTTTAGGTTGAGCACTCGTTCTTTGTTTAGAGCGGCCGTCGATTAAGTACGAATTACAATGATGATCGCTGACCTCCAGTAGAAGATGGAACTTTAAGAAGAAGTGAGATTGAATTTATGCAAACGAAATCTTATGTCCAATGCTAATAGAGTCTAAAGTAATTCTTATTGGTAAATCGCGGTCATGTTCGATTTACCCAAGGTAGGTCTGCTTTTTACCTAAGGTATTTTTACAACCATCTGAGGAAGTACCGACCCCGTTAACTATTTCTGCCGAAAAGTAGTAGTGTATACCCTCTGTAATCTTTCGTTTAAAGAGCACCAGACCCAATGTATAAGAATGGCGTTCTTATCATTTACTAACAGGTGAAAGTCCTGCTCCTTTCACGTTAGACTTTGCGTAAATTTTATCTCGAATTTGGCCAAACTATAGGAAATGTACGGACTTATTTGTTAACGTCAATGCTCATTGATGACAAAGATTTACGCGGTGCAGAAAAATTATGTTAGAAGCTTACGCAATGTTCTTTTATCTACGAGGTCGTTACCACATTCAGTTGTGGAATGATTGAAAGACCCGGGCTCTTCAGGAAAAGAGCATTATTACGCCCAATTAGTGCACTTTCTCCTTCTTTTTTTCCCAGAGTTAAGAAAATTACTTCTTTACAGAAAAAAAATCGACCAGCGGCATTCTAGTTTTAAATTATTTGGTTAGCCTCCTTAAGTTCTTAAGAGATAAAGTCAATTATTCCATACACCACATGTCCGCTACAAGGAAAGAGACGGCACACCCATCACTTTTTACGTCTCCGCCGCACCTTCCTGATCGCGTCAAAAAAGAGGCTTGTTTAGCTCCCTTGAACCAGCTTTTACGGCCTGCTAGGTTCCACTTAGCTTACCTGCTTCCCAAACTAGACCATGCCGCAGATACTGAGCCCTACCACTTTGACAAAGTGGATCGATCAAGCTTTTGATTTCTGCTGATTGCTTCAAGGAAAGCATATTTTTTTCACTTAGAATCAAAAAAAGGTTGGAGGCGCCGGGTATCGATCCCGGTACCTCTCGCATGCTAAGCGAGCGCTCTACCATCTGAGCTACGCCCCCGTATGATTTTATGCTTGAAAACGACCGCCATAATGCAAAAGAACATTTATAAATGTTTAAATTTCAGATTAAAAACAATATTTTTCTGTTTTCAATGCACTAGTGTTTTTAAACTCCAGGTTTACGGTAGAAATAAACTCTGCCGATACATTTTAGAATTCTCCTGTAAACATGGGTCCCCCCTGTTAAAACAACGATAACCAAAGTTGCTTCTCCACAGGAATTGAACTTGCGACCACCGGTATGTAAAGTCATGGCCAAGTTTATTTATATATTTATTTATTTAATACCACGTTTTGTTCAATGCTTAAAATTTTGCGGACTAAATGCCAAGAGCGTTCCCTCAGATATGTGAAAGTCAGTGACAAAGACAAGACAATACGAGACAATACATTCACCATAAAAAAAATTACTTTCCTCACAAAATTTGGCAATTGATTGGCGATTAATCTCTCGTTCGTGGAACTACTTAAACACTAGTTCTGTTGACATATGTATACACACATATAGAACAGTTTATTTGCTTATTATTTCTGTTGCATATTTTGGTAAGAGAACGACGTTTTCATTAATTAGAGATGTTCCAGTTATCTAAATCGGGTTATCAAATCTCATTCATTCATTTTACTTTACATTCATTACACTTTACATTTTACTATGTCTTTTTATTTTAATTATGCTGTATATTTCTTTGTTTTACTTTTATATGTTATGTTATAGCTGTTAATCTTAAGTTTAATAATTATTTTTGTATAAATTGTTGTCATCTATCAATCTCAATTGGTTCCACTGAAAATCAGCATTCATAGAGTTTTTTAATTCTGTCAATTACGCTGAGTGTAAACCTTTTAGTGCATTAAACGTTTTGTTATCTCGATATGTATTTTATATATTTGTGGTTATGTACTAAATAAAACATTTTTCTTTCTTTCATGTAAAGAAATACATACATATACAAACTACTAACAGAACTACTTTGTTATATGTATACTGTTTTTAATGTATGCATATGCAAAAAAAACCTGGTTTTTTGAGAGTATTATGTTATAGAACTTTCCATTACAGTTTGAGGCTTATAGTAGTTTATGCTAAGCTATATTCTATATACTCAATTTATTACATAATATCACCAAATATTTCTATAGAGTGTAATAGGCTTATTAGAATAGTTAATAAAAAGAAAAATTAATTAAAATACTCATTTCGGATAAGCGACCATGGTTCATAGCTATTGTCTCACACAAAACTTAAATGATTGTATTACTATCCCCTTATTATTTTTAATATTCAATTGAAAATATTTGTTTATTTAAAAATAATCAATAAAAAAATATAATCAACAAAATAGAAGTAATTTTTTCAGTAATAAAAACT
The DNA here is from genome assembly GCA_029286875.1 of Lamproptera curius. Classification (NCBI taxonomy): domain Eukaryota; kingdom Metazoa; phylum Arthropoda; class Insecta; order Lepidoptera; family Papilionidae; genus Lamproptera; species Lamproptera curius. The sequence goes on from JAGSMT010000070.1 coordinate 1,420,343, forward strand.
ATTCTACAACATTCTGGATCATGCTTTATAATATTTGAACCTAGAAATTAAAAATATTACTTAATTGTTTAATCCCTTTTTTAAACTTTTTATATTTGACATTTTGTTCTTTTTGCAGCGTCTGTTCGTTCGTCGGTTTTAGCGTGAATAAGTAATGCACGGATCGTTTCGCTTCTACATTAAAATAATCTAATTAATTAACGAGTATGGATACATAATTTTCATATTGTGTATTAATGTCGTGATTATTAAATGAGTTTGAAACGGAGACATTGACCAACGTGGTCCGTGCGTAAACGCATATCTGGGGCAGTGCTGTGTTGACATTCAACACGCAATGCCAAACGCCTCTTACTCGAAAACGCCGCTCGAATTCAGCGATTTCTGAACCGGTTCGAATACGCGGCTTTTGACGTACAGCAATTTTAAACTGAGGCACGGAAGTCCTATGACCTACATCCGGGTGTGTAGTAAGCATAATACGGTTTTATTTGTATTATGAATATGTCACCGTACCAGAGTTGAATAAAGTCGGAAATTAATTATATCTATATTCTGATACCTCCCAAACATATGACCTTCATTTTAGTAATGCTCTTGTAGTTCAAACTAATTAACTAATCGGAAGGCTTATAGACGCTATGAAATTTAGTCTAGCTAAGATAAATTTATCAAATTGCTTCACAATATGTAAGGTTTATATGCTAATGGACTAATTGTAAATAAAACAGCCTCGTTTTCCACGGCTTTCTTATTGATTTGTCATTTTCGATCACTTTTGGCTAGGCTTTGTCTACCAATTGGACTTTAATATTATTATATCTAACGTAAACTATCAAACCATTACCAATTTCATTAATGATAAGGTATATTTTAAAATAATTAAACATTTCAAACATTGAAAATGAACTGCCATATAGATCAACCTTATTTACCCTATATATTTTTATACATCTACCTTGTAAAATATTCACAAAAAAATGTCGATCGATTGGATCAATATTATTCAGGAATTTAGACATTTTACCTACTTAAATTTTAGGAATTTAGATATTTTTACCAACGGAACTATTATTAATTTATATTATTAGCAAAAGTAATGTCATCATCATCATCAGCTTTTGATAGTCCACTACTGGACATAGGCCTCTCCTAATACACCCCTAACTATTAGGGGGGTTTTGGGCCGTATCCCACCACGCTGGTCCAATGCGGGTTGGTGGGTGGACCGCCTTTTTACATGCCCATCCGACGCATGGATCATTTTACTTTTCAGACAGTTGGGTGATCGGCCCAAATTGTCCTAACCAACTAGGAAACAACAAAGAAAACTTGTTGAGTCCCGCAGGCACGAACCCACGACCTCCGGTTTCTAAAGCAAACGCCTATACCACTAGGCTACGGACAGTTGAAGAAGGACAGTTACGGCAGTTAAAGTAATTTCACATCGGTAATAATGTAAATTGGTTCTATAAATGAATTTTTGCCTGTAAAATTAAAGGGAGATGACGTCCTATCAGTGATTGGCTTTTTAGATGGCCATCTGAAATTATTGGGCTGATTGCTCATATTGCCCTAACTAACCAGAAAACACAAACACAAAGTTGTTTGCCCGCAAGATTCAATCTCTCGACGTCCGGTTTGTACGACAGCAGGAGCAATCAATTAGGCCATTGAGGTGATTGACTGCAACTAAACAGTTGCAGATGTAACTGTGCGAGCCGCGCGATTAAGTCAAAGTTTGTTACAATAGAACCGTCCATTATAAATAGGTTATATAAGAAAAGATGTATTTTAAAATTTAAGCTTCTGATAATATCCTTACACAAAACGAAAGAAAATGTTCGTAATTTTCGGATTATACATAAATCTGAAACGAATAACATGATCATCGGTGGTAGGCCCCCTTTTTTACAGGGGACCGTCTGGGTGGGTACCACCGTGGTGCATATTTCTACCACAAAGCAGAAGTGTGAAAACACTACTGTGTTCCGGTTTGAAGGGCACCGTAGCCAACGTATTTACTGGGTAAACGAGACGTTAACATCCTATGTCTCACGGTAGGCAGCGCGTTGGTGATACCTGTATTGCCAATGTCTATGGGCGTCGGTGACTTTTGACACTTTACATCAGGTGGCCCCGACTGTTCGTCTGCCTGCGTATGCAATAAAAAAAAGCATTTTTCCTGGTTTTTTGGCGTCATCTTAATAGACTAGTGCATAAAAGAGTATTGTGGAATGCTTTCTTACTATTGGCTCATGTATCGCATGATGACAAAGCGTAAGACTTGATCTTTTTGTTGTATATGTAATGACTTTTTAATATTATATCTTACGGGGGCGTAGCTCAGATGGTAGAGCGCTCGCTTAGCATGCGAGAGGTACCGGGATCGATACCCGGCGCCTCCAAATATTTCTTTTAAATTTATTTTGACTCATTTTATTACATTTTCATTTACAAAATTTTACAGTCCATGTATAACAGCTTGGGTGCTGCCATCGTTGACGACGGGCGGTATGATTTTGATGGATATGTCAAAAAAGCCTGTCCCATGATGTTGGTGGAAGACAATTTAGAAAAGAAAGCCACGACTAGTAAGAATATTATTATATATCAGCTCTTTTACAGTTTATATATATATATATATATATATATTTATGTCTTACCTTTTAATGTACATCTAGTGGTGTAGAAGATTCTTTGGATCACCAAAGTGGTAATACTAATAATAGTGATAAGTTGTAAGAAGTGTTATAACAACTAGTCAGAGTCGGCAAGACATTGGTTGTCATAGCATGACTTTTATTTTCAAACACAGAAGTTAAATAATGCCATTTTAACTTCAAACAACTTGTAGATTTGTAAAAATAAACCTGTGTATAGAAATATTTTTTTTTATTAATTTATTTTAGATTAAAACAATGCTTCTATATCTTTTAATTTAGCCCAAGTAAATTAATAAAGCATTTTCAATCAGAAAATATGGCGCTTTTTGGGTAGGTGGCCTTGTCCCAAATGAGTGCAATAGGTACAGTAAAAAAGAAAAAAAAATTGGTAAATAAATATTAAGCCTGTGGTCAGAGCCTACTAAGGGGTTTTTAATGGTTATAAGTAAATGTTAGGCTTTTTTAATGGCTTTGCTAAGCTGCAATATTAAAAAAAAAATTCCCGGAAAGTAAGCTCTACAGCTCGTATACGGCAAACAGTTACCAAGATTTATTTCTCCTTATCAGAGCATTTCCCCATGGGTTTCCCGTCTTTGTACGACTACTGTCTGGAGCTATCAACGAAGACTTGGGAGGCGTGGGACTGGTTGGTGCCAGAGTACATCCACGACAGGGCAATGAAGTTCCCTTCGATATTGGTACCAACGGTGGACACTCTGCGCCTCACTTGGCTCATAAAGATTATGGAGGCTGTAAGTATAGTAACAAAATGGTAAAATGCGGTGACGTGCATTAGGGGAGGTCTATGTTCACGATATGATAGGACTTTTATGCAAAAGTAAACAAAAATGAAGACCTCGAATAATTATTGTTTTACATGTAAAACACAGATCACTGTATTTGTACGGACAACTAATTGTTTTTGTTCATGGAAGTAGGTCTGAGAGACGATATTATTATATCATTCAAATAAAAATATCTTTTTTTTAATATTACTTACAAACTTGCTTATTAATTGTCAAACACGCTACCACCGATACGGAATAGGATGCATCAGACCTGAGAAGAACCGGCAAAAGAAACTTTAAGATCCAATTATTACCGAAGAATCGTATAACTTGCCAAGGAGCGTAAATTGTCTCTTTAATTGCAACATTTTTTAAAGTTATTCTACTAATAGTGTAAGTAGATTTACTTTGTATTAAAAATATGGTAAAAAAACTTTGTTATAAAAATAATATTCAGGGACTTAGCATTTGTTCATTTGCCACTCAAAACAGTGTGTAGTAAAGTGACTCGTACTTGTATTGGAGTAATCAATTTATTTGATTCAGTAAATATATATTGTAAAAAACGCACCAGTTGTTACATTTTATATGCTCTTTCAAATTCATTAAATTCATATGTTTTTGTCACAACTGTGATGTGGATATCTTTTCGGACTAACCACATATTATTAAAAAAATATTAACTTAAAATTTAAACTCTTAAACACTCTATTACAGAGCTTCATAGAATTTATGTAAATATTTTCTTAGACATGTACATACTTTATTAATACATGTTTTGTAAATTGCACAAACTTTGGTTAAAATAATTTTAATATGTATCTTCGTTCGGTTTCACTTATAAATTATGTGTTTGTTTTTATAAAGCTGTGTTGCCATTAATTTAAGTACATTTGTTAATCTTAAGTTAAACCGTTTATAAATGAATAAATAAATATTCTATTGGAATCGAACGCACGCCTAGACAGGCAGAGTTTGTATTTATTTATTAATTTACATAAATCTATATCTCGTAAAGATGTTTTTCTCTTCAGGTAGAACGTCCAGTATTACTCGTCGGCGATACTGGAACGTCTAAAACAGCTATTATAACAAATTATCTACGCGGTCTACCGGCGGAGAAATACGTAAGTTTATTACATAATCCTCATCTATAAATACCCTGATAAGTTGATACGCAATCTTCGTATAATATTACTGGTATTAAGTATCTGTAACATATCGACTTATCTATCATATGCATTAGCCAAATATGATATGGAAAATGTCATCTTAATGATTCGTAGAAGCGACATGGCTTCAAACGGAGTATTAAAAATTTAAAAATTGCCTGGTGGGTATTAGAAAATATCACGAAAGTAGTTACCTGTCCTCAAATATAGAATTTGTCAGAATACAATCACTCACAATTTTTCGAGTATGAATGCACATATATAAGTTTAAGTTTAAAACTATTCGAATACTTCTTACTTTAAAGTAATAAAAGGTTCCTTAATTTTACATAAAATAAATATAGTCTTAAAAATTTAAATATTCTTTGAATTAAACTTTTCACGAACAATACTTTCCTAATTGCTGCCACATGTGCAATTTTCTTTTGACCTTGATGGCATTGTATGAAGGTGATAGTTATTTTCAACGTTTCTATTTCAACGGGGGCGTAGCTCAGATGGTAGAGCGCTCGCTTAGCATGCGAGAGGTACCGGGATCGATACCCGGCGCCTCCAAATTTTTTTTTCAATGTTTTATGTAGCCTGGTACATGTTAAACACAGAGGAAATGTAACCGCTACCTTTTAAGGCGATGCAATATAAATTTAATCTAATATTTGATAAATATTTATTTTACATCTAGATTATTCAACAAATGAACTTTTCGTCTCGCACTTCCTCGATGGATGTTCAAAGGAACTTGGAATCGGTTATTGAGAAACGCACCAAGGATACATTTGGACCACCCGTGGGCAAGAAAATGCTGGTCTTCATCGACGACATGAACATGCCTATTGTAAATAATTTTATAATTAAATAGCGCAATTCGTAACCTAAGATATCCCAGTATGTAATAATATCCACATTGTTGCTATAAATGATTTGTTGTAGTTTAACAAAAAAATTGTAAACGTTAATTGCATTTGGTTTATTTATATTTTAATGAGCTGACTATACTATAAAATGTTTTGTATCCAAATTAACCTTATAAAATATTTATGGTTTTTCTATACCTTATCCCTTAACGACTTTATCAATTCAGTTCAAATATTTTTGAACAAAGGTGGACACATACGGCACTCAGCAGCCTATTGCGCTTCTAAAGTTACTATTTGAGAGGAAAGGTTTCTACGACCGTGGCAAGGACCTTAATTGGAAAAATATAAAGGACATCGGTTTCATAGCCGCCATGGGGAAGGCAGGTGGTGGTAGAAATGATGTGAGTAAATATATCAATCAATCAAGTTTTGCTTCTAGAAGTAAATCATTTGTTTTCGCAACATTTCCATGCGCATTACCTACAAGGAAAAATTTTGTGATTGATTATAGAACGAACGTAAAACAACAAGACGTAGAAAGATACTCTTTTTATTCTGACTACGGCGTATTTTAATCGACCTCCACAAAATTTTATAATAGCGAGTTTCATATAAAAGATACAACAACATTGAGAGTGAGTCGTTAAAAAATTACACGTATAAATTTGACGACACGAGATCATTGTCAATTGGGTAGTTTGTTGTCCTTTTTTTAGCTGTAATCATGTCCTTTAGTAAGGCAATCAGACGACTGACTGCACATCGTCTTTCGTTCATAATTGGTAAATATTTGAAGTATAGAAATTTGTTGCATTATAGATTATTGAATTAAAAAATCAGCAGAGTCGTTTTATCTTATGACTTTTGGTAACTGATTTGTAATAGGACATGAGTGCCTTTAAAATTTACTGACATCTAGTCCATCTATAAAATGCAGTTGGTCCATTGGGCTGTGGAGGTCAGATCCCAGTCGCTCTGCGTAAAAACTATTATTAGGGATAATCTGTGTGAATTACATGCTGACCCAATTATAACTTATGATAATGGATCTTAGCCTTCTAGAAGATGAAGTAACAGAAAATTCTCTAGTTATTCAACATATAGCAGTCAAAATTACATATTCTATTTTTTACTAAAACATGGCTTAGAGAAATATATTATTTTGGCCTGCTTTAGGTGGATCCGCGCTTCATCTCTATGTTCTCCGTCTACAATCTCCAATTCCCGACGGAGGCAACGCTACAGCACATCTACGTGTCCATCCTCAGCGGGCACTTCTCCATATTCCCCCAGGAGATCCAGGACGTCGTGGAGAGAATTGTTCAGATGACGCTGGATCTGTATAAGGTTGGATATTGTTTTGGTGTTTGTTAATTTTTAATGTTTGGGAAGAAATTTTTTATTGTCTTTGATCAGATTTTTATACGATTTTTTTCGGTTTAAATAAATATCTCTTACTATACTTAAGCGATGTGGTAAAACCTCTCTCGTGGTGTTACCACATAACTTAAGTATGAAGATTGCTTTCAAGTTGTAATGCTGTATGTTGTCATGTGTTTGTAATTTATAGACTGCACTGCCTGACTGACATGCTTAAGGTATCTTTATACTGTCAAATAACTTTTGATTTCTTTGTAAAAATGCCAACCCGTTGCGTCAAAACCTATTGAGTCGTTATTGGTTGAACGTAAAATCGCCATATAGCACCATATGTATCTTTAAATGTAATTATTCTCAAAAAAGAAATGTAAGTCTATGTATTTCCCAGTCATCTAGTTTTCATAGTACAAACTAAGCAAAGTTTGGTACTAGATGATTTTTTAATTTATAGTATTAATGTAATGTATTTTCGGACATATTATATTGTAATAACTGCTTTATAGATAATAATAGTCGACCTGCCACCGACGCCCGCCAAGTTCCACTACATCTTCAACCTGCGCGACCTCTCTCGCGTCGCGGCCGGCCTCTGCCTTACGCACCCGCGCCTCTTCGCCGAGCCCCGCGCCATCCTGCGTTGCTGGCGGAACGAGTTCACGCGGGTCATTTGCGACCGGCTCATTAGTAATCGCGTGAGTACAAGTGGAATGCCTCATGTTAATATCATCATCATCCTCTTTGGCAATGACATGGGCCTTTGCAATGGGCTCCTAGATGGCCGAACTCTTGCTACTCGGTTACGCCTTGAACCGGTTACTGCACGGATTGATTCCTTACAATATGTTCGGCTTTGACATCTTTTGCGTGAATATCCAGCAAGGATGTTTCGCTTATAATCACGTAAACAATGTAAATTGAAGAATGGCGTATTGCAAGTCAATAGGGTATTTCTTTAATTGTGTTTCTGAAAGTATCTATTATAATATTATTTGTACCGATATTTTCATTTGTACACTTACCAATTTCACACTTCATTAATTAAAATTAACGACGCATTGGTATCGACACCAGAATTAAAAAGCCAAGTAAACAAGGAAAATGAAGAAAAGTTGTTTTACAAATAATATGTTACATTAAACAAAATTTACAATAAAGGGAATTATTTGAATCAATGTACAGATGATACAGTCAATTCGGTCCACAGGATAATGATCTGATGCGTGGACACATCCAAGAGCACTTAGTTGAGTACTTCCCTGAGGAGGAACCGGCGGTTATAGAGGAGGTTGTGGTCCCCGAAGAGGAAGAACGCCATCCTGAGGAAGAAGAGGATGAAGGTATCTTATTGTTACTATTGCTTACGAGAATTTAAAATGGTTGAAAAAGACTTTAAAGATTTCCTCGCGTTTATTTTAATTATATTTTCAATATTTTATTCGTCTCGTGGTTCCTCGTAAATGGTAAGATAGATATGTTTAGTTAGAGTCGATATTTGGCACAGAATTATAATATGCCTAAGTTTGTTACTGCTACTTAGGTTTTGCAATTTTCGTAAACAAATACTGATGTTTTAAAAAGTGAAGCGCTGTAATTGGTGGACCGTCGCGATTATATCAAGTTCTTTAAATAACGTTAATTCTATCATTACTTTTAGGGCTATTAGAGTTTCAACCCGATTGTATTGTATTTTGTTTATTAAAATCCATCTCATTAGGTTGTTGTATTGTTAAAATATATTATTAACTACTTTTAATGATTACACAAATAATATTTCGTTCTGTATCAGAATTAATGGCAGCTGAGCAAAAGCCTAAAACGGAGACGGTAGTCGAGGAATCGGTGATTGTCGAAGAGGAAGAGGTGGAAGAGGAACGCCCCTTGACAGTAATGATTACCAATTACCTTTTATTAGTATTTTTACTGTTTTGATAGCGCAGTACTATCTGTAGTAGTATGTAAACATTATATCAAATCAGATATAATATTTACGTATACAATTAGTGTAAGTAGCGTAAGTAGCGCAGAATCAGAAAAAATTATTAAAAAAAAAAAGAGAAAAAAAGTCCCGCTGAGTTTGACACGCTGGTTCTTCTAAGGTTGGAGGCTTCCATTTCCGAACCGGTAGTAATTTATTTGACAGTCTATATTGAAGGAAGATATTTGACTTTGCGTTTACTGGTTTTAAGAGCACCGTCACAAACTACCTTTCAGAATTATTTTTAAGCATCTGTATCGTTTACAATGTATAACACTGTCATGCTATTAATATGAGGCATAAATAGACACTATTACTTGTAGTAATTTCATGCCTTGTCAATTTCTGTAAAGGGGGATTTACTTACCTTTTTCCTTTTCTTTATTTTGTTGTATTATATTGTATTGGTTTATTTATTTCATTAATCATCATCATCACCCTATGATAGCCCACTGCTTGACATAGGCCTCCCCTAGTACACACCTAACCATTAGAGGTTTGGCCCATATCCCACCACGCTGGTCCAATGCGGGTTGGTATTTTTTTTCATGCCCTGTAAAGGGCAAAGAGACGAAATTGTTCAATAATTGCGGAGAGATTTCATTAATATATAATATTTAATAACACATCTTATCTGCACAGTTGGAAGAGTACGTATTGAGGGATCCACTTCTGTTTGGAGACTACCGCAACGCTCTGGACGAAGAGGAGGTTCGATATTACGAGGACTTGTTGGACTACGAAGCTGTCTACTTCCTATTTCAAGAGGTATGATACTTATTGTTTTTTTTTTAAGTAAATAGACTACACTTTAAACTTTAATGGGACCAAAGGTATGATAGTGGTATGAGTTAAACACCGCGTGATGTACTTTACGAAGATCTACTTTGTATAGCAAATTGTAATGGGTCTTTGATAAAAGACCTTTGGTTTATTGTCTCTATAGTGGGAAACTATGAGAAATCTCGAAAATTACGACAACCAATGATGTAAACTAATGAAATACAGTAGCGTCATAAATGTGCTCCTTATTGATGAATTTTCATCGTGATTTCAACCGTTTATTGACAATCAACTAATAACAACGTCATCTGTATGAAGCCACTTGATTAATATTATTACTTCCTAGCTAGATTTTACGTTGGTTACATCAATTTTATCTTTTCTCCGGCAATTTCATCTATTTTGTAGATACTGGAGGAGTACAGCGAGCGTATCGGAAGATGTCGGTGGTGTTATTCGAAGATTGTTTGGAGCATTTGACGAGGAGCCATCGAGTACTTCGCATGGAGAGGGGAAATGTGATGCTGGTAGGAGTTGGCGGTTCCGGGAAGAAGTCGATCTGCAGACTCGCCGCTTTTGCTGCAGGTCTTTCCAACCTTCTTTAACGGAGTCAGCTTGAGATCGGGAATTCATCATTCGTTAAGGTTTTTGGCACACATGCTGGATATTTGCTTTGGTTCTACTAAAGTTGGTTTCTTATTCGATACGAAATAATATATTCGATTACAACAGCTTCCGTAGTTTCATGCTACTATTTAATGCCTGAACTGAATCAACAATTTTTCATCCAATTATACTTATTACTGTGAAGTTTCATCAAAATCCCGTATAGTTTTTTTATTGAATAACAAAGTTCTTAAAAACATTCATCATATTATTAGTATATGAATTATGTAATAGGTTGTGAGGTATTCGAGATCGTCATCACGAGAAATTACAACGAGAACACATTCAAAGACGACATGAAGCGTCTATACAACCAGCTCGGCGTTGACGGCAAGCCGACTGTCTTCCTCTTCACTGCGGCGCAGGTATTACTTACAAAACATTTAAAAGGACTTCAGCCTGTGTTAGTCCACTGCTGGGCATAGGCACCCCCAACTAACGCATGCCTTTTCCATTAGAGGGTTTTTTAACCGTATCCCACCACGTTGGTCCGACTTTTTACATGCCCATTTAACGCATGGATCATCTTTGTTTTTACACAATTGGGTGATCGACTCAAATTGTCCTAACCAAACAGAAAACAACAATGACACAAAGTTGTTTCCCCGCGGGATTCGAACCCAAGACCACCGGTTTATTAAGCAAAGGCCACTACCACTAAGCAACGGAGGCGGTTAAAGAACATGATTACCTAAAATATCGATTCCCTACACGGGTACCCCGTTTAACAGACTTAGTCTAGTTTGGCCTAATAATATTTGTAACCAATTAGCTTCAACTTCACATTCCAATGGTGCAAAATATAAAACTTTTCGGTCCAATACGAACGCGAATGGCGATAAGAATGAGTTTCACGCTGCAATCATTTACATATTTTTAATCACAAGAAATAACAAGCAGAAGTTTCAACTAGTGGTAAGGGATATGCTTGCTAAAAAGAAATGATGTTAGTCAGATAATACAGATTCGTATATCGTCTCTCTCAAGACATATTGAATGTTATGTTTCTATTGTTTATTTAAATCGGAACGCAGTGGCAAAAGTAAACACTTTGGTTTATTCTTCGATGATTTCCTGCTTACGTTTCTTTCTCTTCTAGATCGTGGAGGAAAGCTTCCTAGAGCTGATCAACAATATCCTGATGATTGGAATGATACCGGCCCTCTTCGGCGACGATGAGAAAGACGCCATCATCAATGCGGTGCGCAACGAGAGCAGCGACGCTGGATATGGCGTTGGAAAGTATGTCTCGCTTGAACTATGTATTTTTAAGTAAAATAGTGAGAAAGAAAGCATTTATTTATATTTGTAATAATACAAGCATAATTTTATCACGTTCCAAAACGGTATCCACTCAGCTTTCAATCACGAAGTTAGGGATACTCCATGAATGCTGGTTTTCAGTCGATCCGTAAAATTTAGAAGTAGATGGCGCTCTTTAACAATAAAGTTGTATTTTTACAGTTAAAACAACAATTTTGTTCACGTTTTACTTTATTTACCATCATCATCATCATCATCATCAGCCTATGTTAGTCCACTGCTGGACATAGGCCTCCCCGAATGCACGCCACTGCTTCCGATCTTCGGCTATTCTCTTCCAGCCCACACCGGCCACTTTGCGAATGTCGTCACTCCATCTTGCCGCAGGGCGTCCTACACTACGTTTTTTATTGACCACAAAACTAAAATGTAGAGCTGTGAAATAAATACTTAAATAATGTTACTTTACACAGTACAGTTATTGCGTCAGTTATAGTATTCTATGGATTGTAACGAAGCCAGAATCGAAATACGTCTTTTGTAGATTAGTACTTTTCTTCATTGGTAAAGATCTGTGCAAAAAATAAAATTGGTGTGTATGTTTGTGACATCGAAATGACCGCTTTCAAATAAATACACTGTAATATATTACCAATACATTTAACAAAACAAATGAAATTAAATGTTTGTCTGTCCTGTCTGTCTGTTTGTTCTGGCCAATCTGGAGTGGCTGGTTCGATTTTGACGGCACTTTCACTGAAAAATAGCTAATGTAACTGGGAGTAACATAGACATAGATTATTCTTACGAAAAAAAAACGAACAATTATTTTTCTTTACAAAACCATGAGGATGAACTCGAACGATCGCGGGCAACAGCTAGTAATATAATATAATTATCGTAGTAATATTATCTAATAACAGTTCCGCTGCTTCTGTTTCAGGAGGAGGAATTTATATATATGTTTGATTTCCACTAGACTTGGCTGCTTTTTAACAATAGTTTAGATATATATACCACAGCCAAAAGCGATTCTAAAATTGGAAAAGACAAGAACAAAAGTGACGTAAACAACATTAACCACGGCAATGACGTCGAGTCGTACAGATGGCGTTGTTATTAATGTTTTGACTCTTTTAAGGACTGACGTCTCTGTGACCATTCATCGATAGCAACGCTACATTAAAATTATATTTGCACCGTATTAATGTCAGCCAAAATGTTTCAGGGACGCGGTGTGGAATTATTTCTGCAACAAATGCGCGGAAAACCTACACGTGGTACTGTCTATGTCGCCAAGCGGTGACATCCTTAGGAACAGGTGATATTAAAATTAGTTTTTACCATTTTTTGTGACTGTGAAGTGTTAAATATATATCAGAAAAACAGCGGAATTATTTATTGAAACTTTGACTGTTGACTGTATCGTTCTGTAATTTTTTTTTAAATAAATCGATATATTTAATATTTCCTTCAAAACTAAGTTGTTAATTAAGTAAAACTAAATTGTGACATTTGAATTTACCATATTTATGAGATGTTGCCTTTAATAATTGTTTTTACTAATTCGTGTGTTTCTCACAAATAAATGTATAGTTTCAATTGGGTATCGCCAGATGTCGCAGTTTCCCCGGCTTGGTGAACAACACGACGATCGATTGGCAGTTCCCGTGGCCCAAACAGGCGCTGCTGGCTGTCGCCAACGTGTTCTTGGCTGATGTGAGATATGAATCGACGATATTAACCCTTAACCACCTAGCACCTATTTCTGTCCTTTAACCACCTACGTGCGGTCACGGAGACCGGTAGCAAATTTCTGGCCAAATACGCTACTAACCCGCTGAGCGCTAGTGCGATACTGATTGGTGTGCAGAATTGCGCATTCATGTACCCTACATGAATGCGCTTTGACACACGCCACTCGCGCGCGGAAATATTTCAATTTGAAAAATCTTTTGTAGACTTACTCTGCGATTTACTAATAAGAGCGGAGTTAAAATTCATCAAGTAGTAGGCGTGAGCGTTATTTCACGTCTTTAGTTACAATAACTAGTTACGCGACGCGAAACAGAATAGCTATTTTCGTATGAAACTAAAAGTAGTTATTTTTGTAAAAGCGTTATCATATATCGTTTCATATAACGTTATATGTTATGTTGTCACTTCTTTTCAACGCTCCTACCTCTTGGCGGAGCGAAACGGATGGCAGTTCGAAAATTTCGAGTAAGCGAGAACGGATGACACGAATGAAGCCAAACACCCTGTGGTGTGCTGTGGATGTTAAATGTTCATAAGTAGATTCATAAACATAGATAACAAATTCAAAAGTGACTCTGCTGGTAAAAAAAAACCAGCATTAATTTGAATCCAAAATAATATAAAAAAAAATAAAGATTTTTGTGTAAATTGTCAAACAAAGTTATTAAAAAGTGTAGATAGAAGTGAAGAAAATAATAATAAAATTAAAAAAAAATGTTCATGAAGTGTATGTGAGTTCGGTAAATATTAATTATTATCATTGTAATCACATAATTAAGTACGCCCGTATTAATATATTCATTAAAATCATAGTAAAGACCAATCAATGAATTAAACATTTTATAATGCTGAGTATATGAGATATATGAGAGTAAAGTATGCAGGAACGTTAGTTTATTGTTATAACTGCACAGCTACAAACACAAACTGTGATTTTCGTAACCGTATATTAGGAAACTGCCTCGTAGCCTAGTGGTATGGGCGTGCTTTAGAAACCGGAGGTCGTGGGTTCGAATCCTGCGGGGACGCAAACAAATTTTCATTGTTGTTTCCTGTCGGTTAGGGTAATTTGGACCGATCACCCAATTGTCTGAAAAGTAAGATGATCCATGCGTCGGATGGCCATGTAAAAAGTCGGTCCACCCACCAACCCGCATTGGACCAGCGTGGTGGGATAGGTCCAATCCCCAATAGATAGGGGTGTATTAGGCCTATGTCCAGGCCTATGTCCTGCAGTGGACTTAAAAGGCTGATGATGTGTGATGTGATATTAGGCAAAGGTACGTATGCGCAGTACCTAATTGAAAATAGCCGAAAAACAGTCCAAAAATTTAATTTTGAATCAAAACTTTATATTTAATTAAAGTGCCATAAAAAGTCCTTGTGCTTTGATTTTGTTTATTCTTGTTTTAAATTACAGATATTAGCTATCATTTGGTTTCTTCTTTTTGTATTAAGTAATTAATAGATTTTAGAGAAATTAAGAGAATTTCGGCGTCAAAAATCACAACAACTGAATTGTATATGGTCTATAATAAAGTCCACGAGTTATGTATCACATATATCTATGTTTTAAATATAACCCATAATAGCTATTTTAATATAATACATTGATAAAAATTGATTCAAACCTCATTTAAGTTAATAAAGTGTAAGTTTACATAAAAGTTAATGCATTTACAAATGAATCGTCCTAGGTATATAAAACTTGTCATAGACGACAGTAAAGTTAAATAGATAAAATATTTTAGAGATTTCAGATGTAAATCTCAGAGCTGAGTGGTAAATAGGACTTAAAGTCCGACTTATTACATATGTCAGATATACTAGTAGTTTTATGCTTGAACCCTATCGAATGTCGTCACACGAAGTTTTTACTTATCATGAAACTTGTATCAATATTCGCAGGTAAAAAATTCGCGAGAATTATGCAATTAATTTAGATGTGATCAGTGGTACGAAATGAACTATGATCTTGTTATGTGACTACTATGGAGTTTTGACTGTCTGGAAAACATACAATGTCGTCCAAGTTCATGACTTACTCATGAATTATCAATACTGCTCGGTGAGAAGATTCGGACGAATTTGATAATAGTGGCAGCATGGTCAGTGCAAGTGGAGAGTTTTTGACTTCGTGAGGAAGATAACAGTACGATTCCTAATCGATTGTCTTCTATTAAAGTTAGACTGCTCGTGAGAAGGACGCTTATAATCATTTTGATAGAAGCTTTTGTTCTGGATTGAGAGGATTGAGTTAATGTTTGATATTACTTCTAATATGCTTGAAGTTGATGAATGTTCAAGAAATTAAATTTAATAACTAGTTTATCAAATCATAGTATGACTTGTTAGTCCTTTGATTAACTTAACATTGGTGGCTGTCAAATTAATTAAATACAGTTAGAAAATTGATGGAATATATAGTTCAGTTACATGATTTATTTACTATATCTATTTACAGTGCGAAAGATTGAAAGGTGGTCTTGCCAAAATAGCCGAAGCCAACGTGCAATTGGAAGACTTGAATGCCAAACTCGCCGTGCAGAAAGTGATAGTGGCCGAACAGACTAAGGAGTGCGAGATTCTACTCAAGGAGATATCAACCGGTAGATTACTCTTTGCAGATGTTTAGTGACCATAGATCGTTTCTTGTTTGGGCTGATCAAAGGGTCGTATAAATGACTTATTATTTATGGAACTACCATGAGATTTAACTATTATAATTACGAAGAAAAATATAAACTACAAATTTAAATTAATATTGTAGACAATGTAGATAAGTAGGTACAAGTAACAATATTTTATTTATAACTTTGTTGTAAATTACGTTTTTTGTTTTCATTTCCACCCACTTCGACTTAATTCGACTTCGAATAGCATTTATAAGTACAATTATCACCCACCTACCCGCATTGGACCAGCGTGGTGGGATACGGTCCAACAACCCTCTAATGGATAGGGTGTATTGGGGAGGCCTATGTCCAGCAGTGTACTATCAAAGGCTGATGATGATGATGGTGAAGTACAATTATTATATGCATTTGCTTTATTAATATCAAAATTGTATACCCATATTTTGTTAATTAATGATATGCACTTTGTTTACAAACGTCACTAGTTTAAAAAATCTCTTGTTACTATTATCTAATCATACTTAATTTAAGAAACATATTATAATTTAATAAAAATCTTAATTTTTTTTTATTAAAGCCACCGATGCGGCTGTGGCAAAACAGCAAGTGGCCGCTGAAAAGAGCCAAGAGATAACGGAGCAGAGTGAAGTGATCGCCGAAGAGAAATCAGAAGCGGAGGAAGCACTCTCGGCAGCGCTACCGGCGCTTGAAGCGGCCAGACTTGCGCTCTCTGACTTGGATAAGAACGATATTACGGAGATTCGATCGTTTGCTACACCACCGGAGGCAGTGCAGGTAGAATCATGTATACATGGTGCGCTCAACTTAAAATAATGCTAAAGATTTTGTTACTCTGCGGCCTAGTCGTGTTTTGCGATATGGACCGATCACCTAATTGTCTTAAACTGGATTAATAATTTTTTAATCATGGCTTTCGAATAGGTATGTCGATCGAAAAAGTATGTCACTATCGTCAAAATCATATTGAGCAGTCATTATATCGCTGTAAAGACATCTGATCTTTTTTTAACCAGGTCAAATCCTCGTGGATACCTGCGCCCCTGCGGGGAAGGGATTCAGGTTATTTGAGACTCTTACTCACTAAAACCCTGGAACTCCATCCCGGTTCGTTATTTGATGTAGTGTGGGATCATTATTTCACCTGCACCACATCACGAATGTTTGCAATTGCGAACTCACCACAAGTCTTTTAGACTCTTGAACAACTTAGAGGCGTGGAGGACCCGTCCGTTCGGGTAGTAGAGGTCCCCGTATCCACTAACCCGGCCCTCATTAAGGGGACAGGCGGCGGTCATACGTCAGGCGCCTACGCCCCACTCTCCGGCGGCGCATTGGTTGCGAGGTAGGGTCGTCCTCCCTCTCTCGTTCCGCCGCCTCTTTCTGAAGTATTACTGCTGCACAGAAAGACTTCCATGCTTTTTTTTCTCCCGACAATGACGTTTACCACAGTCGGAAGTGAAAGGTTCGTACCTAAGGCCGCGGTAAGGCGGGATCGTGGCTCATCCCAGGCTGGGCATTCTGCGAATGTGTGATCAGCAGTGTCCTCAGCCGCTCCACATTGGTGGTACATCATTGTTGGCTCCCTCCTCGCCACCATACACAGATACCGTCCCAAGCACCCGTGCCCCGAAAGTATCTGTGTAAGATGGTAGATCAGTACGCCATGTTTACGCTCGACCCACTTCTTAAGGACGGGGCGAATAGCTTCCACCGTCCTTTGTCCAGAATTAGGAATCTGCAGTCTTGAGCGCTATTGCATAAACAACTGGGCGCGTATCTCCCCGCCAATCTATAATCTCATTCGGAGCCGGACTCTCCACCAATACACAACGGAGAGAACCTTCGCGTCGAGGTCCCAGAGAGGAGTTAAGACATCTGACCCTATCGTAATTCCATTTGATGCAGTTAACATGCAGTCAACACTACGTTGTTGAAGTCTGATACCAGGGGCTCTGCATTATTAATGTTAATGTGATTTTTTTTTATACAAGTAATAATATATCAAATTATAATCCCGTTACAAAATTAGATATATGTCGACCTATAGGTTGTCTGCGAATGCGTAGTCATCATCCGCGGCATAAAAGACGTTAGCTGGAAGGGGGCTAAGGGCATGATGGCGGATCCAAATTTCCTAAGAAACCTGCAAGAGATGAACTGCGATTTAATAGCTCAGGCTCAAGTAAAGGCGGTCAAAGCGCATATGAAGAAAAGCAAGAAATTGGACACTATGCAGCAGATCAGTAAAGCTGGGTAAGCATAATTGATGAGAGTCATGTTAACAGTATGTTATTGTTGAAAATATTTCTGTCGCTGTCCACATTATTGAGAACATTCACGGAACGCAGTAGTTTTCACACTGCTTGCGTAGATCAGCACCGCTAGTACCTCCTAGCCTCAGTGTATGGGCGTGTGCTTTGAAACCGGAGGTCGGTTCGACTGGGACGCAACAATTTCATTGTTGTTTCCTAGTTGTAGGGCAATTGGGCCGATCACCCAATTATCTGAAAGTAAGAAGATCACATGCGTCGGATGGGCATGTAAAGTCGGTCACCCACCAACCCGCATTGGATCACGTGATGGTATAGTCCAAACCCTAATGGATAGGTGTATTAGGAGGCCTATGTCCAGCAGTGGACTAAACAGGCTGATGATGAGTAGACGTGGTAGTATTCCACCCAGACGGTCCCATGTAAAAAGGGGACCTACCACCGGTAAAATGTATAGTAATCGGATTTTTGTTTAGCGATATTTTTTTAATACTTTTTTTGTATCTATTACAGTTTTGTGTCTTAGTTTACTTCCATTATTAACTAGAGCAATATTTCAATCATACGTATTGTTACTATATAATTTTTTCTGACCGACAGCCCAAAGAAAGGAGGTAATCAATTCGGAGCGCATGTTTATTTTTTGTTGCTTTGCTCCTAGTGCTTCAATTTTGTTCATTATTTTTTCAAATGATAGATATTAGTTTCCATGTTATTAATATTATAGATATTTGAGAAATAAAAAAATTACGGCACGTAAAATCACAACCTCATGCGATTAAATTACAAACGCTGTTAAAACCATAAAAGATAGTCATAAAGTATGTTTTATATAATTGTACTACTTGAATTGGCCTTGATAATTCGAATGTATAGCTATTGAATGAAGATTATTAAAAAATTTATGAAATGTTTATTAAACACGTACACAAGCTAATTTCATTCATACATCATCATCATAAGCCTGTGATAGTCCACTGCTGGACATAGGCTTCCCCTAATACACTCCTATCCATTAGGGGGTTTTGGACCGTATCCAAACACGCTAGTCCAATGCGGGTTGGTGTGTGGACCGACTTTTTACATGTCCATCCGACGCATGCTAATTTACATCAAACATGATACAGATACGGCCTACTCAAGTTCGTGACAGCGGTCCTCGGCTACTGCGCTGTATACAAGGAAGTCAAACCGAAAAAGGACAAAGTGGAAGCACTAGAGAAAGAGTACACCGAAGCCGTGAACTATCTCGCGTCACTGAATCGGGAGATAGAACGACTACAGAACACTTTAGACGGTCTGAACAGCCGCTATGAGACAGCAATGATGATGAGACAGGAACTACAAGAAGAGACAGATATAATGATGAGACGATTGGTGGCAGCGGATAAACTGATGTCTGGCCTATCCAGCGAACAGAAGCGGTGGACCGAAGACCTAAAGGCCCTGCATATAGAACAGTCACGTCTTATCGGAAACTGCCTATTATCGGCCTCCTTCCTGAGCTATACTGGACCGTTCTCCTTCTCTTTCCGCGAGACGATGATCTACGAAGACTGGCTCGGCGATGTGAAGGAGAGGGGTATACCGTTGACGGAGCCGTTCACGGTCGAGAGGAATCTGACCAATGAGGTGGAGATTAGCGGGTGAGTTTTTCTTTTTATTATTTAGCGGCACAATCTCTCTATAAAGATTTCAGTCAGTCAGACTACAGTAGTCTATCTGTGACGTCAGATGCTTGATCACGGTGTTCTTTTAACCGGAACATACATCACACATCATCAGCCTGTGTTAGTCCACTGCTGGACATAGGCCTCCACTAATACACCCCTATCAGGGGGCTTTGGACGGTATCCCATCACGCAATGCTGGTGGGTGGACCGACTTTTAACATGCTCATCCGACGCATGGATCATCATACTTTTCAGACAATTGGGTGATCAGCCCAAATTTCCCTAACCAACTAGGAAACAACAATGAAAATGTGTTGAGTCCCCGCAGGATTCGAACCCACGCCCTCCGGTTTCTAAAGCCCACACGCCCATACCACTAGGCTACGGATGCAGTTACTATATTTAATAAGCCAATGCAATTTATTTAACAATATTTAATATATACAACTTATTTTATATATACAATTTCGTCAATGCGTATTGCCATCTTATCGATCATGTTAAACTATCATAGTATACCAAAGTCATATATAAATCGTTGTTTGTTTAGGTGGAACTCTGAAGGTCTCCCACCGGACGAGTTGTCAGTCCAAACGGTATATTGACCACAAGGGCGTCCAGATTTCCACTTTGTATCGACCCACAAACCCAGGCTTTGACATGGATCAAAAGAAAGGAGGCGAAGAACAATCTTAAGGTATTTAAGAATTTTCTTTACTCACTGAAACTAGACTGAACTAGACTGAACTATACTATTGTAAAGATTTAAGTTAGTAGTGTCATTTAGCAACGAGTTAACGAGACATAAATTGGTTCAATTAATTTTATCTTTTCTTTTGTTTATACATAAGCAAGTAATGATAGCAAAATTTACAGGGCACTTGTTAATAGGATATCACGTTTTTTGCGCCACTAATTGCTTTGAAATACGGCTTCATTAGGCCCTTTACTTTGGTAAAATTTTATTTAACAAAATTTAATAATTATTATTTTATTTGTTCAGGTACTCTCCTTTAACGACCCTCAATTCGTAAGACATCTAGAGATGGCAATCAAGTATGGAATACCCGTGCTGTTTCAAGACGTGAACGAATACATAGATCCAGTAGTTGACAATGTATTGGAGAAGAATGTTAAAGGTATTATTTATAAATAATATGGAATATTTATAACAAAATTGCTGGTAAAGTTTTCGAAACAAAATTTAACTAACAAGTTAAAATTCGTCAAATTTGTTAAATTTGTGTTTTCATTTTTTTTATTGCCAACGCAGACGGACGAGCAGTCGGGACACCTGATGGAAAGTGTTCACCGACGCCCATAGACATTGCCAATACTTGTCGTATCACCAATGCGCTGCCAATCGTGAGACGTAAGGTGTTAAGTCTCGTTTACCCAGTAAATACGCTGGCTACGATGCCCTTCAAACCGGAATACAGTTGTTTTTTCACACTGCTGGTGGTACGCAGTGGTACCCACCCAGACGGTCCCATGTAAAAAGGGGACCTGCCACCGATACGATGAATATTCATTAAGATTATAATCATCAATCATCTGTATGTCTGTCGAATCGACTTATTATAATGCCACATGTGCCACCACTATATCTTGTAGGTATACATTGTTTAGAGCCGTGTTCTTTAGAAATTGGAGGTCGTGAGTTCGAATCCTGCGGGAACTCAACAATTTTTTATTGTTGTTTCCTAGTTGGTTAGGGCAATTTGGGCCGATCACCCAATTGTCTAGAAAGTAAGATAATCCTTGTTTCGGATGGGTTTCCGGATGTAAATAGTCGGTCCACCCACTAACCCGCATTAGACCAGTGTGGCTGGATACGGTCTAAAGACCCTCCTAGATAAGGCGTGCATTAGGGGAGGCTATGTCAGGCAGTGGAATAGCACAGGCTGATGATGATGATGATACATTGTTAACAACACTTTCATGACTTGTTTGGCTTCGGTTGAAGACTTGTTATTTTCTGATCCTCGGTCTTTTTATCTTCAGTCGAGGGAGGGAGAACATTTGTTCTCTTGGGCAGCACGGAGGTTGACTACGATCCGAATTTTAGACTGTACCTGACGACTAAACTTGCGAATCCCCAGTTCAACCCGGCGGCATACGCCAAGGCAGTCGTCATCAACTACACTGTTACTGTACAGGTGGATGCTTGTTATTTTTTGTACTTCTGCTCCATTTACAGGTTTATTTACTAGGTTTCGATTTAAACAGTGGTCAAAGGATGCTTTCTGTAAATTTTTAAAAGACGTTTTGTAGGATCGAATAAATTTAGGTCCCCACGAGTTTAAAATTATTCCATTCTTTTTTGGGTAATAAGTTCATACATTCAGCCAAATCATTGTTTAAGGTAATCAGTCGTGTTGCATTTAATTGATGGTTCCTTTGCATAATGTAACCGTCTGAATTTAACAATGGAAAATAAAGAGAATCTAAAAGAAGGTGTAAGACTGAAAATTTAACAAATCATTACAATACAACTCGAATCGAGTTGTACGATACGATATAAATTATGCACAATATTTTTTTTTTCAATAAGAGTTAAAGCAAAATAGTTAAATTAATAATTTTGCGATGAGGAACAATTGAAAACAAAACTTTTATTGTTTTTATAATTCCAATAAACCGTTATATTTTTCTCGTATTCCCGGAATCAGCTTCTAAACAACCCAGAGTTACTGAATAACAATTATACTGGCCTCTGACCTCTTTAACCCCAAGTGATATATTTTATATATTTATATTATACCTTAAACCAGGGTTTGGAAGACCAACTCCTCAGCGTAGTGGTTCGAGCCGAGAGGTCCGACTTGGAGGAGCAACGCGAGAGCCTCATTATGGAGACGAGCGCGAACAAAAGCCTCCTTTCCGGCTTGGAGGACTCCTTGCTACGCGAACTGGCTACCTCCACTGGAAATATGCTGGATAATGTTGAGCTTGTCAATACGCTGGAGAACACCAAGTCGAAGGCTGCTGAGGTATTGTTTTAGTATTAATAATCTTAAAATATCTTGCTTAATAATACAATATGTTCAGGGGTAAAATTAAATTATACCCGAGCCAAATAAAACACAAAGTTTACGCAACAAAATATTTAATATTGATCGTCTTTAGCACTCAACGTCAGATTCTTTAAATAGTTGAACGTGAATCATAAGCCGTTCACTAGAATGGCGGTATTAGTACATTATAATTTAATTTCTATATCAGAATTCCGTATCTTATTTGCCTTTTTTCCTGTTACGTTAGCATTTGTTGCTCAAGTGAAGTTGTCATAGGATTCGAATCCTTGACTACTAGCTTTTGAACCACTGCTATTTTTTTTCACTAATTGTTCAATGAATAAGTCTGATATTACTGCTTATACTAAAGACTAAGCCTTATAAAAAATACCGTTATAACAGTCAAAGAGTAAATTTTAATCAGGTAATGAACACAATTCACCATAACACTTTATCTATTCTTTTAATATATGCACTAAATACCATGCCCTTTAAACAGGAGTGAAAAACGCATTGCAATAGAAATAATCTCTTTAAACAGGTGTCCTGCCGTCAGCTCCTTTAATAATTGTGAGTTGATAGTTAGCTTAATAAAATTTGAATTTTGATAGGTCATGGAGAAATTGGAATTGGCGGAAACAACAACTCGCGATATAGAGGTGTTACGTGACGGATACAGACCGGTCGCAAAGCGGGGCTCCATTTTGTTCTTCGTTCTGTCCGATATGGCGGTGGTGAATAGCATGTACCAGTATTCGCTGTCTTCTTACCTTGATGTAAGCTATTATATGTTACATATATTATTTTACTTTACTATGTTTACGCTTACGAATACTATGCATTTTAGCTGTTTTACAGTGAATTTCAGATCCTATTTGACTATGTAATGTCAAACATTTTTACAGCAAACTCTACATTGTTTGAAAAGTTTAAATGTCTCGTTTTCAGGGTTCCCTGGAAATTTTATTGCGAGTAATTTGATTCTTTAAAAATTACCATCACTCTTCGTGTAATTTTTAATAAGCCAGAGTTTAAATTACAGGTTTTCTCATTCTCTCTACGGAAAGCTATGCCCAATGTGATTTTGGTAAAGCGTTTGAAGAACATCATAGACATGCTCACGAAAAACGTTTACTGACTACGGCTGCACTGGTGAGCTGCTCCAACTAAAATTACTCAGAAAAATAATAAATATTTCTTACGGTTATTAGATCACTTTCCTCAGCAGCTCAATAACTTTTGTTCTAGCCAATTATTATATACTAGCGACCCGCCCCTACTCCGCACGGGCTGTACTGATAAAAAATATAACTACAATATTAAGCTAGTGATATACATATAAACCCTCCTCTTCAATTGAAAGATTTAAGCATACATAGGAATGTAGGGACAGAGAGCGACTTTGTTTTATAATATGTAGCGATTAAGCGAGAAGCAAGGGATCGGCCGTCTTGGCGTTCATTCGAAATGACGTACCAGCAGTGGACTAAGAAAGTCTGATGCTGATTGTAATGATTATGAAAAATATTAATTGTAGTTACCTTGTTTCAAATGAAAATCAATATCCATCTTGTCAAGAAATATTCTAAACTGAACGATTTTAATATGATAGAAAAGCAGTGTAAGTCACCACATATCCGCTTACCGCCTTGATAACAACCTGAAGCGTTACGTCTCGTTTACCCAGTAATTACACTGGCTAAGGTGCCCTTCAAACCGGAAGCAGTGGTATTTCAACACTAGCCGTTTGCCGCAGAAATAGACAACGCAGTAGCACTATCACAGACGGACCAATGCCAGAAAGAGAAGTACCACTTTGGAAAAAGAATTTATTTAAACTTTTAAAGATTCTGTCTCGTTTCTGATCGAACGTCATATATAACAGTAAAACTTGATTAATCCTCTAAAAGTAATATTGACTTTTAATCCATTATCCCTCGGTTTTAAAAGGAGATTAAATATTACTGAGAAACTAAATAATTGAATCGACAATCTGTTGCGCCAAAGGGTGTGGGTTCAATTCCCACCCAACGAAAAGTATTGTGTGATGAACATAGTGTTTTCCTCATGTCTGGGTGTTTTTCTATATCTCTATAATATGTATTTATTTTAGAGTCCGACCGAAACTGGTTTTCCGGCTGAAACCGAAACCGAAACCGAAAGTTCGGCCATGAGTTCAGTTTCGGCCGAAACCGAAACCGAAACTCACGTGGTCAGTACCAATGTTCTTAAAGTACTGAAATTTGAAGCTTTTAGCCAATTTTCTACATAAACTAAGACATGAAAGGGAGACACAGTGTAATTAGAGTCTGGTATTGATTTATTTAAGTTGTTTTTGCTTTTTATATAATAAAATATTAAAATTAAACAAAATATTTTTAAATAATATTCTCATAGCGAAATAAATATCAGTTATCAATAAACAAATTTCTAATTGTTACTGTTGCGTTAAAAACTTACCATTGGTGTTTTGAGATCTTACCAATCAATA
Organism: Lamproptera curius; assembly: GCA_029286875.1. Lineage (NCBI taxonomy): Eukaryota > Metazoa > Arthropoda > Insecta > Lepidoptera > Papilionidae > Lamproptera > Lamproptera curius. The sequence continues at coordinate 1,445,759 of JAGSMT010000070.1, forward strand.
CTCTGGTTGTATTTGTAATTTCAAGAAGGGATCAAAAATAGTGGAATGAGATAGAATATAATGAGTATTAATAACTTAATTATTGATTTTCTACATATTCCTTACACACTAACTCTAGCCTTTTCCAAGGTTTCAATCTTTAAAAAATTTGTCATAGTCCTGCAAAAAGAACTTGATAGCATCCTTACTTATCTTCGCATATGTTTCCTCTTAAATATTGTGGAAATTTGGTGACAAGATAAAAAACTGCTATGCGCAGATCTGGTGAATAAGGGCTTCTCAACCAATTTGAATGGCGGCCATCGTTTCTACCAACCTAACTTCAGGTGCGATATCAAGTCAAAACAGCACACCTCTACGACGATTCCTCTTTTTATCATTCACGGCATTTGCAACAAGGGAATTAAATGTAGTTCCCGGCTCTGGGTAATAAATAATAATATCACTTCTGAGTCGCAACATATTAAGGCCATAACCTTGCCAGTCGATGCCACGGCATGAAAGTTCTTCAGGGTTGGCGGATGGTGGTTTTCATTGCGATTATTTCAGTTTTGTCTCCAGGTCCAAAAGGATAACCCACCATCATGTTTCATCGACTGTTACAAAACGAGACAACAAAGTTTTCCGAATCTCGGCACCTTGCGAGACTTTTCTCATATACAAAAGTTATGCCAATGTTGATTGAATACCTCCATATGAAAGTCGAAGTCAAATATCTTTATTCAATTTAGAGCATTACACTTTCTTATTGATTGTCAAATAAACTTTTAGCGGTTTGAATATGTAAGCCTCTGATCTGAGAAGAACTGGCGTAAGAAACTGAGAGGATTTTTTCTTTTTCGATTAATTTTACAATTTTTTACATACAACATTATATTATAAGAGTTTGGAATAGCCTAGAGAGCGAGAAGTTCATTACTAGGGCGTGTTATCTATCAAGTCATTACAACAATAATATCCTTTAACGCACAAATGTTCCTTTCAAACTTTTTCAAATTTATTTACAGATAATAGCTGAATGTTTTAAAATGCCCGTTCATTGAATTAGCTATCAGATGGTAATTCTTTGATCGCTTAAAACAGTGTATCGAATTTAGCAGCATTTTCTTGAAAAATGAGGTTGATGGTGGCTGCAATGATATTTGTCTTTCGTGCTCGTTCTCACTCAAAATTGGGACACTCTCCTTATGGCAATGGAATACGAGCAGAGACTACTCTTATGTTGCCTCACAATCGTATTGAATATTATGCGCCGTTTTTTTTTTTAACAGAGGTTTTTGCTAACAAGCCCGCACTTGTTTTTTACAATTCAGAGAAACGTGCCGAGGAAGACAAACAAATCACTACATTCAGAAAATAGCAAAGAGAATCCAAGATTATTTTATTAACATAGCATATATCTGAGCTATGCCTTCCAGTATTTATTTATTTTTGTTACCAGGAGTATTTTTTTACTTGCTACTTTTGATCCCTTCTCGTCGTTCTAGAAGAATCATCGATCTATTTTAAATAGCTTAAAATGGTTGTCTGAACTAAAATCCACTGATTTGAGCTCAGTTGAGTTTTGATACACTTAACTTTTGATATAATTTTGTTTCCTTTAAAATCATTTAATTTTCATAACATGACAACTTCTGAAACCAGTTTCGGTTTCGGCAAAAGCTTCGGCCAAATTCGGCTGAAACTGAAACTACGGCGAAACTCGGCTGAAACCGAAACCGAAATTTCGGTCGGACACTAATTTATTTACAAAAGAAAAAGTAAGTTTATGTATTTATCAATTATCTAGATTCCACAGTACAAGCTTTTCTTAGTTTGGGACTGGATGATGTTGTGTTATTCGTTCAGAAAATTATGATTTTTTAATTTACAACGATTACACACATTTTTCAGGTATATTCGAGCGTCACAAACTTCTCTATTCGTTCCAAATGGACGTGAAACTTGAACAGAGCGAGGGAAACATAACGCAAGCGCAGCTGGACTTCTTCATCAAAGGCAATGTCTCTTTAGAAAAGTCGCAAAGAGCCTGTCCCGCTGCATGGATTCCGGGACAGGTAGAGTAAAATTGTATTTTATAATCATTTAAGAAAAAATGATCAAGTGTAAGTTACACTTGATCATTATTTCCCGAGGTCGTATCATTGTTAAGGTGCCCTTCGAACTGGAGCTTTTAACCCTTCTCCGGCTTTGGTGCAGATATAGTCTTCACTTCTTTCAAACTTCCCTTTAATTTCATTTCCACAACCAAGCATAATTAAAAGAAATGGTAATAATAATGTTCTCCAGTCGATTACGACTATGGCGGCCGATCTTTATTAGATCAGCCAACTACCCAGGAGATATTATAGTGAACAAGTGTACACGCAAGGAAAGGCGCACTCCCTGTTCCTATATACTCTCAAATCTCTACGGGACGTATAAAGTACAGGACCGGAGAAAGGCGCAGGACCGTCTTTTTACATGCCCAACCGCCGCCTGGATCATTTTACTTTGCAGACAATTGGGTGATCAGCCCAAATGTCCCTAACCAACTAGGAAACAATAATGAAAATTTGTCGAGTCCCCGCAGGATTCGAACCAATGACCTCGGTTTCTAAAGCACACGACCTTGCCACTAGGCTAGACCTTACAACGGCGTCAAATGTTTTGACTTTAGTTCTAATAATATCATAACAATATAGGTGCTACTATATACATCATACATACATCATCAGCCTGTTTTAGTCCACTGCTGGACATAGGCCTCCCTGATACACCTCTATCCATTAGGGGTTTGGACCGTATCCCACCACGCTGGTCCAATGCGGGTTGGTGGTGGACCGACTTTTACATGCCCATCCGACGCATGGATCATCTTACTTTTCAGACAATGGGTGATCGGCCCAAATTGCCCTAACCAACTAGGAAACGTCAATGAAAATTTGTTGCGTCCCCGCAGGATTCGAACCCACGACCTCCGGTTTCTAAAGCGCACGCCCATACCACTAGGCTACGGCGGCAGTTGCTAGGCAGATGCTACTAATACCTAAATAAAAAACATTAGCAAAAACTAACTTTTACTGTCGCAGGGTTGGCAAGACATAATGAAGCTGAGTGTTGATTTTCCGGAGACCTTCGAGAAACTTCCTGATAACATAAGCGCTAAGCCTGAAGAATGGCGAGAGGTAACTTTTATATATTCTTTAGAGTGTGTTTTGAGACAACTCGAACATAAGTAGTACATGTTTTACTAGAAAGTGTTATGGTATTATCGAATATTATACATAGAAAAAAAATAAAATAGGGACAGTATATGAAAGTGTATATGAGGCGAGTATGTGAACGTAGCCTAAGATATTCCACTGCGTATCGGACAGCAATACGAACAGCTTAACATTAAATCACACAGATTTACTGTTAGAAAACTTAGTAGATGCTAAAATTTAGTAAACTTAGTAAATTCCCATGTCACATTCCTAAAATTTTATGAAACTTTCAAGTGGCATTTAACTTGAAATGCTCTTTCCTTAAAGTGGTTCGACAGCGACACGCCGGAATCGAACCCGATACCAGACGGATACAGGGATAGGCTCAAGCCGTTTGAGCTGCTCATGCTCTTACGCTGTTTCCGCGTCGATCGCATCTACCGCGCTCTTACTGACTATATAACTGTCACTCTTGGGGAGGAGTATATCACGCCACCCGTGATCAGGTATCATAATTTTTTAATTATCATTACTGCTGTCATTATATATCACGTGTCATGACTATTATTTGATGTTAAATATATTTGTGATAGTCCTTGTTGCACTTTAGATGTTATGAACCATATAAATGCTAGTTACTAATTATAGCTCTTGATGTGCAGTCTGTTTGATGTTATTTTTAACTGTAAAGTAAGATGATCTATGCATCTATTGGGCTTGTAAAAAGTCGGTTGTCGTCATTACCTTTATCATCATTTACACGTATATATATTTTATATGTTTATTGTTATTGTATGAACTTATGTACCAAATAAACCTTTTTTTTCTTTCTTTTCTTTCTATACCTACTGTCTAACTTAGTGTGATGATAAGTGTGATGTCAGTAAATATAAATAGCATCATGTAATTGACATTACTAGCATTATATACTTAGCTTGTTTCCATGAAAATTTACAGTAACTTACCTTATAAGCGAGAAAGATATATTTTTTGGCTTTAGTCCAATAATACAGACCACACACTTAATTTCCAGTTTGGATATGATCTTCGAACAGACGACACCGTTTACACCAGTTGTGTTCATTCTGAGCCCGGGGTCAGACCCCACCGCCGATCTCATGAAGCTGGCGGATAGATGCGGCTTCGGCGGTGGAAAGTTCAAGTATTTATCACTTGGACAGGGGCAAGAAGGTGTAAGTGACTGCTTATATTTGCTTGGGTTTCGTATAATATCAGCCTTTATTAGTTCACTACTGGACATAGGCGTCCCCTAATACACCCCTATTCATTAGGGGGTTTGGACCGTATCCCACCACCCTGGTCCAATGCGGGTTGGTGGGTGGTTTCGTATAAACGGTATTATTTATACGCGAGCCGAATAGCGCACGTAATTCACGAATACATAGTTTTGTGTCACACTCCGTTTGCGCCAGAAGATTGGGATTGTTTAAATATCACAGTGATTATTAGTTCAGTAATAATGCGTCGCTTTTGACTCCGACTTTGTTTGAAATCAAGCGTTATTTATAAGAATTCCGGTACATTTATACTGATCTTTGCAAACTTTGACCCACAAGGGTGATCGGAGACAATTCGTAAAAAAATATTGGTGAAATGACAACAAATGTTGATCTGTACGCGATGTGAAATTTTGTAAGTTTTGACGTTTAATGTCGATTACCCACTAGGAACCAAGTTTGTTGTTCCGTACAAAGATTTCAAATCTAATTCTTTCATGGCATAATCATATTATGCTTTGTTTTTTCTCTCCTAGGCGGCGTTGTCACTTCTAGAAGGTGCAATATCCCACGGGCAGTGGCTCATCCTGCAGAACTGTCACCTGCTGATCTCCTTCCTACGAGAGTTGGAGAAGCAGCTTGAGATGCTGACGAAACCGCACCCGGAGTATAGACTTTGGCTGACCACAGATCCTACACCGACTTTCCCGATAGGGATATTGCAGAGATCTCTTAAGGGTGAGCTAGATATAATTTGAATACAATGGTTTTAAAGCGACTTATTATAATAGATAAATAGTCTATTGTGTATTTAGCACGAAGTAAAAATGGGTGTGGAATAGACGTAGCATATGAATAGAGTTGTTAAGGTGTCTATTGTTTATATATTATTTTGAGATCGACCGACGGTATCTTTATTTATTTTAAAATTATAATTTATTTCAGTGGTCACCGAGCCCCTAACGGCTTAAAGCTGAACCTGCGCAATACTTACTTTAAGATGAGACCGCATGCGCTGGAAGAGTGCAATCATCCACGCTTCAAGAAGCTAGTTTACGTTCTGGCCTTTTTCCACGCTGTTGTCCAGGTTTTTATATATTTACATTTAAACAGTTTAATAGACTTTGTTATTGTTATATATTAATTAGTATTATAATACTCGCTTGTTATAGACTTAGACCTGCCAGTTTCTTTATTGACTTAAAACATTGTCACCAAATGGGAGTTTTATGTTTAATGTATATAAATGAACCTTTTTTATATCCAGCATTATTATAACCTATCTGGGGAAAAAATTATTTAAAAAACGGTCTTGATTTCCGTCATTAATAAAGTTATGATGAGAAATGGTTTCTATAATGAAGGCTTTAATGGTCCGAAACGTAACAGGCTCTTAATAGTTTCACCGCCATACTTCACTTAACATATTTGGCCAATTTGACGAGATGATGGCAGACGAGCAATCGGGCCTCTTAATGAAAAGTGGTCACCGACCACCAGGAGTGTCACCAACTTATTGCCCATGTTTATTAGTAAATACGCTGCCTACGGTGCCTTTTTAAACCGAAAAACATTAGTGTTTTTACAGTACTTGCGGCAGAAATAGGCAACGCGGTAGGCGTGAGCGTTATTTCACGTCATCAGTTACAATAACTGTTGACGCGATAAAAACCGTTTCGTGTCAAATGAAAAGTAGTTATTTTTGTGAACACGTTATTCGGGTGAACTCGGCCGTCGTTGTCTTCGTTCGTCAGTTGAGTGAGCGTAAAGCGCTATGTTTCTTTCGCATTTTGCCTACCGATGGGCCGAGCGAGAGAGATGGCAGATCGAGACTTCCCGAATAAGCGAGAGCCGACTAAATGCGTCACTCGCTGTGAGTGAAGCATTTAGTTTTCATTGGTATGACTAATACACGTAGATACCACATTCGAGTGACCCCTGTTGGCAATTAATGTCTTGCCGAATAGTAGTGTCCGGGAAACCAGCAGGTATTTAAATCAAAAGTAAAATGAAACAAAAAAATATTTAAATAGCTGAACTAACAAAGTAACTGAACGGTGTAAATAAGAGTGAAAGATAGTTATAATATAAATTGTTCAAATCAACAGTAAATATTAATCATCGTCATTGTAGCAATCAAATTTAATTCTAAGTGACTGCCTCTGTTGCCTAGTGGTATGGGCGTGTGCTTCAGAAACCGGAGGTCGTGAGTTCGAATCCTGCGGGGACTAAACAAATTTTTCATTGTTGCTTCCTAGTTGGTTAGGGCAATTTGGGCCGATAAGGTAAGATGATAGGGTAAGATGATCCATGCGTCGGATGGGCATTTAAAAAGTCGGTCCACCCACCAACCCGCATTGGACCAGCGTGGCGGGATACGGTCCAAAACCCTCTAATGGATAGGGGTGTATTGGGAGAGGCCTATGTCCAGCAGTGGACTATGACAGGCTGATGATGATGATGATGATTATTTAAGTACGCCAGTAGTAATATTTTATTAAAATCATAATTTCGTAAAAAACACCAATCAACCAATTAAACATTTTATAATTGTTAACCGGAGTAAAGTATGCAGAAAAGTAAATATATTGATTTAACTATTAGGCATCATACACGAAACCGTTATTTTAGTTTCGTGTGTAACCGTATAGTTGAGAAACGTACGTAACCGTATAGTTGTGAAACTTATGTATGCACAGTAGCTGGATGAAAGTAGCTAGTTATAAAAATAACTAGTTTTAAAACAAGCGACGCCGTCCAAGTATCTGGTTCCGTTTCGTTTCTTAAAGTTTTGTAACGACCCACGTCTACGCCGCGGTAGACGGCCCCCTGTTAAAAGCCTACCGCCCCTGGAAATTGAGAACTTGACAATATTTTGAAATCGTTATAGACTAATTTTCATTTATTTTACTTACATATTGAGAATTGTCTTAGAACATTCCATAACACGCTATTTTAATATAGTAACGTTGTTTAAGGAACGTCGCAAGTACGACAAGATCGGCTGGAACATATCGTACGACTTTAGCGAGTCGGACTTCTTGGTGTGTATGCAGATTCTGCAGTGCTATTTGGACCGCAGCGCCGACGCAGTGCCGTGGGCTACGCTGCAGTATCTATTCGGGGAGGTCCGCTGATTTTAATGAAATTAATTAAATTTGTTTACTAGTTATGTACGTTGGTAATGGCAGAGTTTTATTCTTTTACGAGGCTATTAAGTCTACACTCAAAATGGAAAAACAAATAGTACTTAAGTAATCAAAGTGTTATGCAAAACGAACGTAGGGTGCGTTTTTTGTGTTAATCATCTCGTATACCTGTTGTATTCCTGTATACATTGGTTTTAATCGAGATTAGATTTATATATAAAATTTTTTGCCCTATACTAGAGGTTATTTTTCAATAGTGCATTTTGGTCTCGTATAAAATAAATAACCAACGATATTGTCAAACATTTTCTGTAGCTAGTAAGTTCTTAATAACAGATTCTTGCGAAAGATACACATTTTACAATACAATTTGCACTCTATGCGCAACAGTTTAGAGTCTCTTTTTGCCCGTCAGGTGATGTACGGCGGTCGTGTGATAGACGATTTCGACCGGCGCGTGGTCGGCACCTACATGGACGAGTACATGGGCGAGTTCCTCTTCGACAAGTTCCAGCCTTTCCATTTCTACAGGGACGAAGTGTTTGATTATGTGATACCGCCGGACAGCGAACGAGACCAGTACATCGGTTAGCAATGGCAATAGTTTACAGAAATGTTGTTTATCTATTGAAAAAGAAACATCCTGCATAGTTAACAGAGGTGCATGTTGGTTAAAAGCATGATACTTAAATAGTCTTTATGGAGAAAAATCCTTCATTCACCCGCTTGGTACCCCCTTGCTGTTACGTCGAGTTTATTTTTATTTATGGGGCCATTTGCATCAGTAGGCACTGTTGATTTTAAAGAATGTTATGTATTGAATTTTGTCTATGAAATGTACAGTTTGTTTGTAAATTTTTGTATTGTGTAAACATATTAATGCCAAGTTCATGCCCATGTCCATGACTGAACTTTTGTTTTCTTTTCTTTTCTTACTTTACCCTTAAAATTAAGAACAGAGTCTAACAAGATATTTTGCCATAATCAAGATTTATTGTTACTTATAGATTCTTTTATTTATTTGAATTCGTTAACCGTTCGCTTTCAGAATATATAGACACGCTGCCCCTTGCCAACTCCCCCGAGGTGTTCGGGCTGCACCCGAACGCCGAGATCGGCTACTTCAGCCAGGCCGTGCGCGATATGTGGACGCACCTCATTGAATTGCAACCGCAGACTAGTAAGCTTTAACCATTGGAATAACCATGGCGACTGTTTTAGTTGAATTTAAATTGTATAGAAAATATTGAATTTTATAGGCAAGTTTGTTGTTCTTAGTAATTGATTATCATGATTTTTCTTCACCGGAGGAAAAAGGACATGTTTCGTCATTAACAACTAAATTATGTCAAACTTTAAGTGCGAAAACGTAAAGAGTTTTTAATATCTTTACATATATACAGGTCCAAAAATCAAAACATCAACAAAAATCTTTGTTAGTTTGGCAATGGCATACAATTTATTACACCTGAATCTTTATTTATGAAAGAAAGTCGTGTTAGTTATACTATTTATAACTGAAGAACGGCTAAACCAATTTGGCATAATTTTAGTGGGAAGGTAGTTTAGAACCTTAGTTTTGTTATGACATTTGGACTGTCTTAAATTTGCGTTTAAGCCAATCTGTTACGTTTAGTGTGACAGTTTAGCAACTTTGTCAATAATAGTTTAGTTGCATTAAGGTTGTATAAAATTAATTATGGAGGTCACCATGTAACATTTAACAAGTATCTTAGCCACAGTAACGCGTCTGCTTGTAGTTATTTATAAGAGGTTATTTATATGGATTCCAAAGCTGTTTTGGCTTACCATATATAATCTAGATAATGCTAAAGGTCCAATTTCATTTTCATTTCAATTCAAATTTTGTCCAATCTTGAGAACTTTGTTATTAAATTTCGTTAACTTCTTTATTTATAATTCTACTTTTACCTGCTGCAGTTGGAAAAGCGATTTGTGAGTACAATAAATTCTTTCTTCTTCATTTAAATATTGATATTCATCAACATTCTAAAATATATTTCAAACCTTAACTTTTCTCTGATGCTGCTGCAGTGAGGATACAAGGTAAAAAAAATCTCATAATTTTATAAAAGCTCCAAAAATAGTTATGTAAAAATTGCAGTTTCAATTTTAATTCTATAGTTGTTTTTTTATTATAAGCAACTGTTAAAACTCTGCTAAGATTTATTGAGTTTTTGTCCCAAATTTCTTTACTGTTTTTCTCTAACACCAAAAACTTTATTAAAAAAATTGATATACTAATATACATTGAATTTTTTAGGCGAAGTTGGCGGCGCAATGAGCCGCGATGACTTCATAGACGCCATAGCAGTGGACGTATTAACGAAACTGCCCCCTCTGTACGAGATATGGCGCGTGCGGAAGCAGTTTGAGATGAATATAACACCGGCATTAGTTGTACTGCTGCAGGAACTTGAGAGGTATTAAAACAGATTATATATCATTGAAGCAATTTTTGTGGATAATATTTTATTTCGTTTTTTTAATACTTCTGTTTTAATATTATACTTTAGGCATGCAATATGTAATAACATGCAATATGTAAACTTTTATAACTATAGATTATTAAGACACTAAGCTTGCCCAAGAATCATTTTATGAGGTGTGTTACTGGAAGCAGAACAACAGGCTGTTTTTATAGGTCTTTTCAAAATCAAAAAATAATAACGTATTATTTAATAACCTGTTATTATTAAAATTTAAATTTGCACTTATATAGGAAGTATTTTTATGCCCATGATGTATGTGTGTATTTTCATCACCACCACATCACGGTATCGTTAAATCGATTTTACCTTTATTTTAAGCAATAGTATGCGCAAAAACGCAATTTTTTCAAATTTTAAAGACCGTTGAAAGGGGCTTTACTAGTACAGTGCCTTCACTTATAGTGCGGCCTGAGTATAAAACCACTACTGTGTCTTGCTCCTAGGTTGCACTTCTTTGGATCGCCATTTGCTATTGCCATAATTTGTATTATTTAAAGAAATATGAAACCCTAAGTTTATGATTTGCAATACTTACTCGCTTTTGGCCACAGGTTCAACCGCCTCATCTCAAGGATGCAAGGCACGCTTTCGCTTCTCCGTAAGGCGCTGGCCGGTGAAATCGGCATGGACGCTATACTAGACAACGTGGCATCGAGTCTTTTCAACGGGCAACTGCCTCAAGTGTGGCGGAGTCTCGCGCCGGCCACTTGCAAGAATTTAGGCGGATGGATGGATCACTTCATGGAGAGGACGCAGCAGTACACCAACTGGGTATTGTATAAACTTTATTGTGAATTGAGTCAACGTGTATCAAAACTCTCAGGAATGGATCATTTAGCTTATTTTGCTCCTCTTTTTGTGAATTCATGTCTTTATGTATTAATGTTGGTTTACGTTCATTGTTCAATTAATCGATAAGAGATATAACATCTTATGTCTGATATCGCTTACCATCAGAAAAACTTCCCACTTTTTTCATACACATTTAAAATAATGTTGATAATAATATACTTCGAACTAAATGCGGCTAAGACAGAAGATCGATGTTAGAGTTCAACTCACGCAGAAGATATTATAGAGCACTAGTGAACGCGTAAACCCAAGTGGACTATCATCCTTTATATTCCTAGTTCGACGGTACGGATAACCGTCACGACCCGAGAGAGATCAGCCGATAAACCCAAGACAGATCTAAAACTAAAACCTATACCACTAGGCTATAAAGAGTATTATTCACTGCCATTAATATAACGTTCATCTAGGCGACCATGGAGGAGCCACTGGTGATGTGGCTGTCGGGCCTGCACGTGCCCGAGTCGTACCTGATCGCGCACGTGCAGAGCGCGTGTCGCGCCAACGCGTGGCCGCTGGACAGGTCCACGCAGTACACGCGGGTCACGGCCTACACGACGCCCGCCGATATAGAGCAGCGACCCGCCTCGGTAAGGCTTTTTGGTTATACATTTGGAGTGGAGATTACGTAAATATAGTCTATTGTCTAACTAGAGTGGCAGCAAAACGTCGGACCTCTCATTTGTTACACACATATATATATATAATAATGCCGCGGGTCACCAAAGCACGTTTGCTTCAGGCACTTTTAGATTTATTTCATTGCCGACGAAGGCAGACGATGGAAAGTGGTCACCGACGCCCATGGACAGCAGCAATACGAGGATAGATCAGCAATGCTTCTACAGACTATGATGCTTTCATCTCGTTTACTCAGTAAATACCTGGCAAGGTTCCCTCTGAAAACAGTCAGTGTTTTTACACACTACTGCTTTGGCTGGCATAGGCACTCGTTAGTCGCGACCCTGAAGGGAACTAACGTCTCCCGTTTTAGTGTTTTACATTTAGCTTACGCCATTTCTATTTCTCATTTGGCTCCAGTATCATTTGTTCCATGACCTACTTTAGATTTCTTTTTAATTCGAACCGATGTTTTAGGCCGTAATTATAGTCACGGTTTTTATAAGGTTTACGAGTGTCATATATTCGGAGTAAATGCCGTAAATTTTTGCCGTAAAATGTGCACACGCTGATATGACGCGTAAAAAGTTTCAGTGTATTTCATAAAATTCTCTAAAGCATTTCTTTCATTTGTCTACACGAAACGTAATGAAATGATTTTAAATATTTAAGCACGCCAATTCTATTTTTTTTCTAGCGTTTGTAGACAAAATTACCAATAGTTACCAATCAAATTATAAGAATACTCCTATCTGTTTACTTTTCTGTGCATTCAAATAAAACTATTATTATTATCATAAATATTGATTTGTCTAATAGGGTTGCTACATCCGCGGGTTGTACTTGGAAGGAGCGCGTTGGGACCTGGAGGAAGGTTGTTTGAAGAGATCCCATCCGAAGGTCCTCGTCACTGAGATACCGATTATGCACATTATACCTATAGAAGCTCACAAACTAAAGTTGCAGGTGAATATTATTTATTTTATATATATTTCATCATCATCATCATCATCAGCCTGTGATAGTCCACTGCTGGACATAGCCTACCTCTGAATAGCACTTCTATAGGGGTCTTGGACCGTATCCCACCACGCTGGTCCAATGAGGGTTGGTGGGTGGACCGACTTTTTACATGCCTATTCGACGCATGGATCATCTTTCTTTTCAGACAATTGGGTGATCGGCCCAAATCGCACTAACCAACTAGGAAACAACAATGATTCGAACCTACGACCTCCGGTTTCTAAAGCACAGGCCCAAACCAATAGGCTAGGGAGGCGGTAATTAATACACTCCTATCCATTAGGGTTTTTATACATACTATATACATTAAGAGCTTTAAATAGTATGGTATTTCTAAAATATACATATATTTACATCTCCTTTATTGTTTAGGCCGTGACATGGAACATCTAGCACGCTACTGCTTTTAATCATAGGCATGTTTCAGTTAAAAGAGCGTATGTGGCGAACATGGAATATTCTATTAACATACATTAGACGTGCCTCGCATAAGCGCTCACCATTTTACAATCCGAAAGTTGTTCACATCCTTTTGGGAAGCAACTTTCTTGCGTAGCCCATGCGCCGTTGGGACTATTGTGTAATGAACGTAATGTATCTATATATAATCCAAGACGATACCACTTGCGTGTGTGAATTTTATTCCATTTGTATAGGTGGTTTTTTTCGCGATTGACTATTATTTTTCGTCAGGCTAAATTGAGACATAGTATTGAATATGTTTTCTACTTCAGTCTTATATGTGTAATGCCACCAAAAAAGCAAGTAAGAAACTCTTAATTTACAGAATACATTGAGGACCCCTGTGTACACTACATCACAGCGACGGAACGCTATGGGTGTGGGCTTGGTGTTTGAATCCGATTTGTGGACAACAGAGCACATTAGCCATTGGATTCTGCAGGGAGTCTGCCTTATTATGAATACAGATTAAGTAAATGTTTAGGAAAGAAAGAAAATTGGTTTGGGCACTATATTAAAGTTTGTAAGCTATAAATAGCGCAGTAAAACAAACTTGCAGAGTTGAATTTGAATCATTGCTTTACATACCACAGAAACTGAAATGATTAAAAGATATTTTCCTTTATTTTGAAATACAGAATTGTTATGTAAAAACTTATGATTTTTTTACATAAACTTTTCATGGATACTAACATTACACATAGATAATAACATTAACATAGTATACATTGATATTGTGTTCTAAGTTATATACAATTTGAGATTGAAATAAAGACTGATACTCCTTAAGTTTTGTTTTATTTAATTATTTTGCAACCACTTGCGGAAGACATAGGTTGTAGAAGGAAGAATCTAGAAAATCATTCAATGGTTGCCATTTTACCCAACCCTTGTTTCTAAAAACTCTTTGTTTTATCTTTACCAACAAAGTGTGGATCCTGAAACCAAAAATCTCATAAGAAATATTTTTCTCTTTCAAAGATACAAACTTTAGACTTGGATATTTACATTGACAGTGTCTTTCCTAACCTTTTAGCAAGTAAGTCTATAACAAAGAACATTCATGAAAGTACTTCTGTTGTGAAAAATGTACTAGTTTCTGGTTGATTTTAATAAACCATTGCCAATCCAAAAATTTACTATGCCATAACATAATGCTATTATTATATTTTATTATTTACATTGTACATAGTCCAAAAAGGAACATAATAAGGAATAGGAAAAGTCATAATAATAGGGAGATATAGCCCTATTTTTTTACAATTATTTTTAATTAATTTACAAAGAGTAAGAGTTATACCTTCTTGTCTGTTTGTTAGGATAAATTAAGTACACTATTCATAATAAAATTAATACTGTAGTCTTATTGAATCAAATCAAATAATGGAATGTAGTTTAATAAACAATTAACACATACCACAATTAACAAGCTAGTATTGTTTCCGCAAACTCTAATGCCCATAACTCCTTTGGAAGAACAGTCAACATCTCCACCCATCATTATGGGACTACCGAATTTCTCAAAGTGCATTTGCAACTTCTCAGTAATGTTCATCAACTCGTCACCTTTACTGACATGAATCATTTTACATGGGACATCATATAATTTGTCTATCACAAGGCAAGCCTGAAAGAAATCCATATCTTGAGTAAATAATGCAGATAAAATTTATAAAATGATATAAATGTTAGAGCGTTTTTTAAAAAAAAGAGATGAGATATGTTTTAAACATGTACACAACATCCAGGCAAAATATATTTTTGAAGAGAATTATAATTGGGCAGACTTAACAAAATTGTATAGAAAACTTGTTTGTTAATAAAACGCACACTTTGCCAGATGATTATCAACCCTTAATTCTGTTCATTCACTTATTCTCACCTCACTTGAGACTTTCATTGCTAATTCTAATACCCGGTATCATATTACAATTTATGCATAGAACAAACAGGACAGATTTGGTTTCTCCAACTTTATTTCTTCCATTAATCTTGAACACAGTATACTTACACCTCAAAAATCATGATATCCTAATAGGATATCATGATATATAAGGATAACCTATCAATACAATAATTTTTGATGTAAGTAAAATATTAAGAATGATTTTTTAAACAAATAATGAGCTATCTTTTTATAATAATAATGTTCTCCTTGTCAATTGCAACTACAATAGCAATACTATATTAAAGTTTAGCCACCTGCACAGAAGATATTATAGTGCACAAATGTACATGCAAGAACACAGGTTTAATTTCTATTCCCTTTATACTTTCATTGCCTGATGGGGTACAAAATCTTCATGACCAGGAGAGACAAGGCATTACCAATATTCACATGCCCGTCCAAAGCATGGATCATCTTACAGGCAATCAGGTGATCTAACTACTATACTAACTAGGAAGAAATGAAAAGCTGCTGGGTCCGCAGGATTCAACTCACGACCTCCGGATGTTAAATCGGGAGCCCATAACACTGGGCTACGGACGCAGTTAAAGGTATCCTTATAAACATCTATTGGTCAATGAAAATTTACCTCAAAGCTACCAATCCATTCCCGAGATCCTAGAAAGTTTTTAGGCTTATCTTCTAACTGTACCAGAACTTCTTGAATATCTCTTACAGAAGGGACACTCTTAATGTCTTTATGGTTATTGTTCAACCATGAGCATATTGTCTGCAACGTTCTGTATCCGCATCCCCAGCCCTTAAAAAAAGGTTATCTTTCATGATCTCCACATACACTGCATAAAGAGTTTAATTTAATAATCTTATTACCCTGTCATCAAAGCCATCGCAAACATAATGATAATAATTATATACACCACGTACTAAGTAACAATTTTCGTTCGATTCCAAAACGTCATGAACATTTGTCAACAAATTCTTATTTTGTAATGTCATTGTCATTTACAGCGAAAACGTAAAGAAATTTAGGACCAAAGACATTGTTGCATTGTATGTATATCAATAGGCTACAATTTGACATAAAGCAAGTTTATGTGACTTTTAACTACACGAACTTTCACTTTAATTTATAGCAACAGCCTACAATCAAATCTTAAACTGATTTAAATTTTGTTATAAATTGACCTAAAATATAAAATAAAATCACTACATAGAATAAAACAAAGTCGATTTTTCTGCTCCTGAAACGGATTTTGATGCGGTTTTTTTTAATAGATAGAGTGATTAAAAAGGAAGGTTTTTATGTATAGCACACGATCAATATAGTAGATGCATTTATTATCAGTATAGCACCAGTGCAAAACAGGGGCGAGTCACTATTAGAAATATAAATTGATTTCAAAGGCAGCAAAGTCAAAGTCAAATATGTTTATTCAATATGGAAGCATTATACTTTCTTATTGATTGTCAAATAATGTGCCACCGGTCCGGAAATGGAAGCCAGGTCCAGTCCAGCCAGCTCAGGTCAGACAGAAGAACCGGCGTAAGAAACTCAAAGGGACGTTTTTTTATTTCCTTTTTTTCAATAAGTATTCCAAAATTATTACATAATAAATTACAATTTAATACTTTGAAATAGCCTGGAGCGAACAGTTCTTTACCAGGGTGTGTTATCTATCAAGTAGTCTTTACAAAAATAATATCCTTTAAGACACAAATGTTCCTTTACAACTTTTTTACATTTATTTACAGATAATAGTTGAACGTTTATTTGTAATTAGTATTGTAAAAGAGTACACATTGTCCCATGAAAGATTTCATTGCTCTTCGGAGCCTAGTTTTTGGAGGAATAAAATTATGCTTATTCCTAGTATTTATATTATACTATGTGTGTCACAATGTTTTACAAAATCATTTTTATGTTTATGAACATACATAATAGTTTCAAATATGTATTGAGAAAAAACAGTCATTACATTGATTTTAGTAAATATTTTTCTCAGCGATTCTTTGGGGCCCAGGTTATAGACTGCTCGAATCGCTCTGTTTTGAATTACGTAAATAGTGTTTATATCAGCCACGTTTTCCCAAAGCAGAATGCCATAAGACATTATACTGTGAAAATAACTAAAATATACTAAATGGGCTGCCTCAACATCGGTTAGTAATGCCGAGAAATACGTAGTCTCCTTCTTCTCCATCTACAACCACATCACACCCAGCTTGAGGAACATTAGAAGCCATAAACCTACATACATTTAGTTTTATTTTAGTTTAACATGAAATTATTTGCACTAAACTAGTATTTTACTTTCGAGAGGGTATTATTTACATCGTCATTTTGCCAGTTACGTCGTTTTATTTGAAATATTAAAGAAGTGTCATCAGCAAAATATACAATCTCGTTATCGTTCTCAACCTGGTGTGGTAGGTCATTTATATAGACCAGAAAGAGAAAAGGCCCCAAAATAGATCCCTGTGGGACCCTCATACCTACCGGCGCCCCGGAAGATCTCTTGCCGTTCACGTCAACTCTCTGAGTTCGATGGCTCAAGAACGCAGTCAGAAGGTCGAGTGCGGCATTTTTGACAGCAAATAATGTTGTCCCATAAAAATACACTAAACTACAACTAGGTCGAAGTGCCAAGCTATCAATATGTAAAGTTGCAGTATTTTTAAAAACAAAACAATATTTATAAATAATTTATGTTATTATTGATGCAAGCGGTAATACGTTTGTCTGTGTATGTGAATACATTATTAGTAAAATGAGTTTCTATTTAGAGGTCTGCCGAGAAATATAACGCGTACCCTTTCGATAAAACACTTTGCAGAAACACTGAGCTCCACAAAACTGAGTTCCGATAGTTAGGTCGTGATAAAATATACTTCTAGCGTATTACTGGAAACTGCAAGAATTACCATTTCTAGGTGGTGAGCAAATTATCAATTTTCTTTCCGCATACTTATCCGCTCTTCCCGTCACCTATGTCAATTTAAATTTTTATAAAGATACCAAAATGAGGCAAAAAATTAGCCAGTTAACACTTCGTGTGACAAGATTTTATTTTTTTGTTGTGGCTTGATGAATTGCAAACTAATAGGATGTGTATAAGAACAGGTTTAGGTGTTTTAGGAACGCCCTTACAATGTAGCTAGTTAAAAAACTTCTTAAAAATTAAAAATGTCATTATCCAATAGTAGTTTATTTAATCGAATATAAAATTTTTATGTTATGGTCTGAATTTCCAAAAATATGACGGATTTAGTTCTTGAATGTGTGACGGCCTGCGCAAATTTTATAGCAATCCTCCTTTGAAACATTCTTTTGTGCTGTTTTTATTTTGTAGTTTATTGAAAGATATTTAGTTTTTAATGCCACTACCTTATGGTATTTTGGCAGCAGTGCCGTACACTACTCATAAGGAATCTTCTTTTACTATTAACTACTATTCACGTTGCTCGGGAGCCATTTCAAGTTGTAATTTATAAAGCCCGAATTAACGAAGTAGTAGTATTACGCACTGTTTATATTTAAACGAGTTTATAGTCTGCAAAGGGAGAATGTAAAATAATAAAATTTCAAACTGTTAAGTACTTATCTGGGTTTTTTCATCATTACCATAAAAAGATTATCGTTTGATTCTTTTGGCACATTTAACTTTGCTAAAATTTAATAATTTTAATGCGCAAATAATATTTGTTATTCACACATATTGTTGAAATTTAAACTCTATTACAATTTTTTATCGCCATGTTTTTTTGTTTCATTATATAATATAATCTGGGTGGTGTGGATGCTGTTGTGTTTTGTTTTTATATATATATATATATAACACCTATATATTGACTCATCACGATATCTGTGGAACCATAAGGTTTAGCGACTTGAAATTTGGTATGAAAGGTATATTCCTATCGCCGAGTAGAGGTCAGCTAAGAACAGATTTTACGAAATTCCACCCACAAGGGGGGTTGCGGGGTTGCTAGTTATTTATAAACATTTATTAGTAGTTACAGACATTTAGAACAAATCAGATAAACTCAAAAGTAATTAACAATTAAAAATTGTATTAAAAACAATTGGGTTATACTGATTAAGCCAACTGCGTAAATTATAGAGCAGTATAGGTGAACTGCCTCCGTAGCTTAGTGGTATGGGCGTGTGCTTTAGAAGCCGGAGGTCGTGCATTTTTTTATTGCCAACGCAGGCAGACGAGCAGTCGGGCCACCTGATGGAAAGGGGTCACCGACGCCCATAGATATCGGCAATATTGGTATCACTAATGCGCTGCCTATCGTGGGACATAGGATGTTTAGTCTAGTTTACCCAGTAAATACTCTGGCTACGGTGCCTTCAAACCGGAACACAGTGGTACATAGTGGAACATAGTGGTACACCACTAGGCACTGAAATAGGCACCGTGGTGGTATCACCCAGACGGTCCCATGTAAAAGGGGACCTACCACCGGTGCATTCGAATCCTGCGGGACTCAACAAATTTTCGTTGTTGTTTCCTAGTTGGTTAGGGCAAATTGAGCCGATCACCCAATTGTCTGAAAAGTAAGATGATCCATGCGTCGGATGGCCATGTAAAAAGTCGGTCCACCCACCAACCCGCATTGGACCAGCGTGGTGGGATACGGTCCAAAACCCTCTAATGGAGGAGGCGTGCGTTAGAGGATGCCTATGTCCAGCTGTGGACTATCACAAGCTGATGATAATGATAGGTGAAAACACATTTATCAGAAATATTTCCTATTATTACTACCACTTTCGGCAAAGCATGACTAAGGCCTTTTTTCTATCGGTTCAAAAAGATTATAATAGAAAACGCTAATAAATTAAACAAAAAGAAAACTAAACTATTTTTGGTTTATTTCTGTTTAATGTTTTATTTTGTCAATCTTATTTTATTCTAGTGGTATTGGTTGGTGCGATTGGAAAACGTTTAAACATTTTAAACCTAGATAACTCATAACAAGGAGCTAAAAAAGCATGCTCTGAATGATCTTAGATATGTGCCAGACACGAATGAAAGAAATCACCGTCATTTATGTCACTAACAGGTTGAATCATGGGAGAAAAGGACAGATCTGCTTGGGCCGCTGTCATAAATATCGTAGAAACATCGTAGGGTCGACGTTTAGACTCAAAGCGTGAATGAGCAGAGATTCGTTATGGTTTTCGACTCTCTACCTTTTGCGGGTAAGGGTTGGATTGGAACATCGCGACTATCGCTAGCTGTCTTATTTCTGCAATGGTAAAACATTGTGGTAGTAGTGCAATATTAATATAAAATACGGTACGTTTATATAAAATAGTTTTATATTATATAAAATACGATATGATGGCTCGTCCCGGCTTTGCACTAGTTACTACTCAGATAAGTTTTCAGACATTTTGGCATATTGTAATTTCCAAGCATGGTCAATAAAATGAAAAGTCTTAAAAAATAGGTATTTCATTAACACTTGCTGGAGCGCATACATTTTATAGCTAATATTACCAAGCCTAGGGTTAGTGTAATTAGGTATTTCTAATGATTTAAAAAGTTATCTACTAATAATAATAAGCTATGTTACTCCATTATAAAATAGCTATGTAAAGGTTGAAAAAAATTTTATCTGTTCAGTAGTATTTGAGTTTATTCTGTACATACAAAACCCCAATTCCTAAATAAATCATGTGTTGTTGTAATAATCTATTTTGTTTTAAGATAATCACAGTCTGAAAATTTTTATCACGAAAAAGAAGACTTTCTTTGAAGTGTTATCATTTCTAGCGCACGCAAACATTACGTGCAAATAAAATTACTTGAAGCAAGCCTATTATTTAATCAGAGGTTATCTTTGAGACGGAATTGAGTATTTATTTTTATAACTCAGTAAAGATCATGTTTAACTTTTTGAAGTGTCTTGACCTCCGAACCGTATATTACTTCGAAATTTACTTCGAGATACAAACAAAATGATTATATATCGTCGATGCGACTGCAATAGCTGCTGCAATAAATAATTAGTTTTTCTGGAGGAAAAAACTGTTGATAAACGTTGGTCAATAGAATACACTTTTTCAGGTGAACTTGTTTGGGGTTCCTTTGCATGATATTGCATAGTAATGTCATGAGATTTTACAAGTATCTTTATTATATATTGCGATGTCACATACGCGATATTGCTGCTTAATGATAAGCAAAAATAGTTCATTTTAGTAGTTCAGCGGTTTGAAACCAAACATTTTATAAGTTCATAATTAAAAATTTTATCGAACAATACAATGAATG
Source organism: Lamproptera curius (assembly GCA_029286875.1). Taxonomy (NCBI): domain Eukaryota; kingdom Metazoa; phylum Arthropoda; class Insecta; order Lepidoptera; family Papilionidae; genus Lamproptera; species Lamproptera curius. The sequence continues at coordinate 1,467,001 of JAGSMT010000070.1, forward strand.
GACTACTTACAAATGTTGTAACCTTAGACTTAAGCTTAACTATACAAAATATTACAGACCTCTACTAACATTAGAATAAAGGTCTTTAAATCTTGTACATTAACGGTAATTATTACTTTAACAGAAACAACAATTCATAACTTTATCTGAAAATAAATTGCGCTATTATAATTCACTTGTTTCCAATTAAATCATCTAACAATAATATTAATTCTTATAATAATATTAACAATCAGAAACTCAAACCTCATTGGACCAGCTGGTGGTATTGGTCCAAAACCGTGATGGAATGGCTGCATTAGAGGCCTTGTCCAGTGTGAACTAACCCAGGCTGATGATGAAACTCAAACAAATATTAGATGAAATATATTCACTCTGGTAAAGTTTATCTTTAAAAGTTATTTATATAAAGATTAGAATAAACTCAAGTAGTCGAGGGTGGAAGCGCGTGGAACGTTATTATACAAAAAACCTAGAATTTCTGGATATGTATTAGTATTTAGAACGCTGTCTAGTTGAACTAATCTATTGCTATTAGTTGAAACTAGAAGATTTTATTTAAATTATAATTTTATGATTCACTATTTAAAATATAACTAATTCAAATTTTATCTTATCAATAAATGCGTACAAAAGGCGATGCTAAAAAAAATACTTTAATTAAGAGGCTCAAGCATGTTCAATTGTTTCAGCATAAGTACCTGCTCTTCTGTTTGCCTCACAAAAATTTTAATTGTTTACAATGCGGAGATCATCACCAAAGTTCTAAAATTGTTAAATTATTATTCCAAACATATATTTTTTTTGGTTAACATCGTCGTCTTACTCTACTTTGTTTTCATTTTATTTTGAATGGTTCTATACGCCTTTACTAATTTGCTAACAAATTGCTATAATATCTTAGCCAAATAAAATATGAAAGTTTTGTAAACAACCTAATATGGACGGTAAATATATAAAAAATGTAATCAATATAACGGCTGTTAGAATACCGCATTTTGTAAGGATTTTGTTTATTACTTTCCTCTTGTCCAGCTTGTTACAAAGCTACTGAAAAACTATTAGTCTTTGCCTTCTACCTGAACATTTTTTATTTAATGATTTAAAATAAACGTACAATAGCGAAATTATAATAGACACGAAATTCACGTTTATAAAGTTTGATGTTTTTCTAAACTTTTAATGAAGTTATTTAAAGTTTAAATGAGTAGAGGTTAGATGCGATTTTGCGTTTACCACCAGGTAACCTTTCTGCGCGTCTATTATCAACAAAATAATAGTTTATTTTAAAATAGTAATACAATATACAATGTAAATAAATAGTATTACAAAATAAATTCTAGAAATATATCTTGGCCTGCAGTTATATAACACCTTATAACAGAAAGATAATTTGTGCATACTTTTTGTGATAACTTGGGTACATGGCTAGGAAGAAATAAAAGCGTCCTTCACGTGTAGTTGTAAAACAATTCTACTAACAGCTCCATCCAAATCAATTCAATCTATTATAACACTAGGTACAATATTTGTGTTCATAAAAATATAAAGCGTGTGCTCGTTAGAGGAACCTTGGAGCTATATCAATAATGTGGTGGACCACTCTACGCCGTTTGACCTTAAATATTCATAGTATATAGGCCGTAACCCTATGAACCACTTATTTTTATGTTATCAGACTATGAGTTATAGCTAGTTGTAAACTTAATCATCTTCGTAAAAAAACTGTCGCTTTGATTTTAAATATAAGAAAAGTTATTTCTTATGAAAATAAGCGCTTTTTGTAACATATCGATGAAAGAAAATAAAAATATAGTAGCTGATGCCGAAAAATAACTAAAATAAATAACTTTTGATCATGACTTTTAAATAAAGTAAATTAAATTCAATATAATAAAGAGTTATGATCAAGTTTTGGTTGATTTTTGGCTCTGGTAAAGAGAAAAAATCATTTTCCTTAGCTGCAACATTTCTGTTTTCTCCTGTCGTCATGTATAAATGCTACATATTTGAATACTATCTTTCATTACTTAAACAATTTGTTAATACTTAATAAAAGCAACTCTTAGTAATAACTATTACGTGCAGACAGATCGAATAACATGCTCTTCAAGTGCGCGCTTCTCAGAATAAAGATCTCAATTTAGCCAATGTAATATCAACAGGAAAATATATTATTTGCGTCCGATTATTTACTTATTACTTGCCTAATATTGACCCTGACCGGGATGCGCGGGGCGGGGGGCTCTCCGGCATATAAGAGACGGGATCAAAACAAAACGTAGACATTACATCTGAATTATCTGTCGCTACGTTTATTTTAATAGTTATATCAAAATGAGAACCGCTGTGGTACGTATTCAGTTATATTTTTATGTGTTTTTATGCTGTCTTAATATAATTTAGGTTATGTTTATACGATTACTTCATACGATTAGTATTAGAGAAATGTTTATGTTTTGGTTATTTTTAAATTTAAATGATTATTATGAAGTTAGGTGTTAGAATAAACGGTTTTCAATAATAATTTAAATTGTAGTATGGGCAGCAGAAATAATGATAATATGGGCAGCCGAAGCTGACGGAATTCAAAATAATTGAATCAAGTTAGTTTCTGCTTTTCCTAACTTAGTATCTAGGTTATTTATAGCCATTTTTTAATTTAAAGTAATTTGTCAAAGTAACCTTTATCTTTTTTTAAACGTTTACAGAGCACGATTTTAATATTAAGATATAACAAATATGAATCATTTTACATATAGGTTTGTTGAAGTTCGCATATAACTTTTACCAGTTTCTTGCCTTTTTACGAATGCTGTACTTAAAAATTTATGGAAAGTAGTCATACCTTTAAAATTTATTCGTCAATGTTCTTTTACGTTAAATCTTTTTATATAAGAAGATTGCGAAACATTTTTTTCTATAAAAATTAAGAAAAAATAGCTTAAAATTGGATTTTTTTTTTCCAAAACGGTTTTTGAATTTTTTTGTGATATCTCACACATTTCTAGGAGCATTAAATTTCGATTCGAAATCATTTAATAATTCTGAATCTACGAGAAAAGAGCGAAAATCATTAATTACCGTACTAAAACCCCAAATATTTGAATAACGTTTAAGCTCGTAAATATTCTTTGAATAAAATATTAAAAATATTATAATTTCTTCAATACTTGTAACATGATTGATGCCGACCTTTCACCAAAAGATATCTTATCATGCCGATAATATATAGATACATACAGATTTTCATGGATCCGACGTATCTCTTTAAGAAAAAATTTCAAAACATGTAACCTTATCTAAATTTAAAACATAACATCGCAAACGTTATTTGTTTAGTCTATATATTTTATCTTTTATTACAGATTGTTTTATTGGCTTTAGTGGCCATTGCCAGCGCTCAAGGTATTGTGAAGAACTTACGTTGATAATAAAAAAAATAACAAACATATTCTTATAATTAACGTGATTAGACGGTATGTGGTCTTGTTTTAGTTACACTAAATATACTGAATAGAAATTAAGCTTTATAAAATATTTTAAAAGTTATTTATTAAAAATTTTGCTATTAAGTGGTTTTTACCTACTTTCCTTTCGATATTTTGCTTGCATGAAAAGAGCTTATAATTACTGCATCTCTACCAACCAACTAATCAACACATCTTTAAAATATATAATTTACTACGTTTTTTTTTATTATATGTTTATATATTCTTTAATTAAATTGTTTATTTATATTACTTTGACATTAGATAGAATATTATTACACGCACGGTAATGGTATATAGATGTTGTAAAAGGTTAAGGTTGCAGTTTAGTAGACCCTATTTTGGAAATCTGCCTATAATTTAACAAAATTGTTATAAAAGACGTAAAATTCCGTAAAAATAGACAAAAATATTAAAGACACCTAATCAACTCGTTCAAAAGAACTATATGTAACGTTACAAATGTGCTGTATAGAGTTATACGTGAACAACTAAATAAAAAGATTTCGTGTGAGATTGTATCAAAAGAAACAAAGTTACTGCTGATTTAACAATGGCAAGTCATAACAGAACGAATAATATAAATAATAACCTGTAAATAATGATAACGTGACACACAGGTCACACGAAAATTTATTATCTATGTGATAATTTAAAATTTTCCATTCTTCAATACTTAATCTTATTTTATATTAATATCTCTCCTTAAAAATGATTTTTAATCTTTTACAGTAAACGTGGTAGATTACAACCCATATAAAGGTTCGTTATTATTTTACTTATTTCTAGTTATTCAACTTTTATTTCGTTACAAAATTATGATACTTTACGGGTTTCACCGCGTTTTGACCTTATATATATATTTATTATGAAAACTTAAGTATAGAATTGAACGAATTGACATGGTTTAATAATATGCACTACCAGCATTTAAATTCGATACCATTTTTGAAATGTGTCATCTACCCTGTAGGAAAACTATGATTTTTTTTAATTATTCTACCTCCAAAACATCTAAATTACTGGCCTAGCCTTAATCATCATAAAAAGTTTTGATATCTTAGCAAAACTACGGTGCAATATTAACTCTCAATCAAAAACAAGCTCTCATCAGCTACATGTAAAATCTGCCGCCACAATATTTATGTATTTACGGTCCTGCAATATAATAAAACTAACATTGATTTCTACAATTAAAAATGACAATTGTTTTACCGATTACTGATAACATTATCGCTATCAGACAAAAGATATTTTATACTAAAAATATAATGAACAAATAATCAGCATCAACTGAACATTACATTTGTGTAAGCTGTTGGAACAATGGACAGTGAAAAAGGTTAAAAACTAGTTTGAGTTAATCAACGGGGTGAAATCCGTAAAATAAGCAGTTTTATTTTCGAATATTAACGGTCATATTTTACTTCACAGTACACGTGGTAAATCACAACACGACTGGAGGTTCGTAACATATATAAATACTTTTCTTTATTGTTCTTATCATATTTGTCGTTTGTATGCGATTCTATTACGTCTATTTATAAACTTAAGATAGAATTTATGACGATCAAAAACGCAAGAAAGAGTAAATTTAAATATAATTTAAGAGAAAATAAAGACGCGTATCTATTTTCTTGCCTTAAATGTTTTGTATATATAATAAAAACGAATTCACCGTTTTCTACAAACTATTTTAATGTTAACAATAAGAAAATGTGTACATAGGCGGCGACCGTAAGGCATTAAATCCGCCTATGTACACTTTGTGCAAAAAGTTTAAATAAATAAATAAAATAAACAGTTTTTGAAGATAAATGTACTTTGTTCAAAAAATATTCATATTACATATGTTCATATTTGTGATTTTGTTTTTACAGTGCACGTGGTAAATAATAACGGTACAGGAGGTTCGTAATGCACAAATTTCAACAAAAACAATTATTATATTTAGATATTATTACAAAACATAGCACGGCTTAACATCATAATTATATCTTTTACAGTTAATGTCGTAGATCACAACCCTTGGGATGGTAAATATTTGCGTATTTATTGAGATATATATGAAGTATACTCGTCTTATTTTTATTTAACTATAAATTTTTTATACTATTACAGTACACGTTGTTGACAACAACCCATCAGGAGGTTAGTGAGATGATAAATAACTTATAATACCTATAAAACTAAAATACAGTATACAATGCGTTCAGTAAATTCTTTTGTTTTATATTCTAAAAATCAAAACCAAGTAAATCATTACTGTGAGCTATAAAGCGTCGGATACGTCTGAAATATTTGTAAAGTTACTAAACCATCTTGTTTAACAATTACTTAATTTAAATAAATACTTTATTTTACTTTTTTACTTTGTAATAGACTTTTAAAAATTTTTTTAGTTAACGTATTTGACAAAAGCTTATCGGAAGATTTTGTTAAAGTACTTTATCGATAATGAATCGTAAAATAAAATAGAAAATTCTAATATAAATAATAAATTTAAATTTATTTCTAATATTACAATCTTCTATTTGCAGTTCATGTGGTAGACCAAAATCCATATGAAGGTTAGTAGGGCGTATTAAAATGCGTTATTCATATTTTATAATTCAAGTTCAATAAAAATAAAAATAGTAGGATACTGTATGTAAATCATATATTTTTTACGCAAAAAGTATTTTATGCTAATACATATTTCGTATAGTATTTTTTTTAATCAAAAATATATAGACAAAAAATATTACTTCTTATCTACTATTTAAGACAAAATAATAAGTTATTTTATTATCTTTCCAGTAAATGTGGTAGACAACAACCCATTTGGAGGTTCGTAAAAACGATCCGTTTCATACGGTTTTTCATAACTAAATACAAAAAACATAATTAGATTAAATTAGGTTTTAATTAAAATTCAAATCTAAAGTGAAAAATCACTCATTCTATATCTTTATAAGTATTAACAACAATTATTACCAATAAAATTAATTGACCAAAGACAACCAAAGGAATTAATAATGTATATAGTATATTCCAATATATAGAATTAAAAAACACATTTACTTTCAGTACACGTGGTAGATAATAACGGTACAGGAGGTTCGTAATACAAAATTTTTTACAAAAACAAATATTAATTTATGTATTATTACAAAACATAACACGGCATAACATCACAATTATTACTTTTACAGTTAATGTCGTAGATCACAACCCTTGGGAAGGTAAATATTTTGTGTATTTAGTGGAATATATATTGAGCAAACTCGACTTATTTTTATTAAACTATTATTTTTTTATACTATTACAGTACACGTTGTTGACAACAACCCATCAGGAGGTTAGTAAGAATATAAATAAATGAATGATAACATCATAACATCAAACTGAACATTATGAAAAACTGATATTGATTTCATTAATGCAGAATAACGTATTGATATTTTCTTATTTAATCAAACAGCAAGCGAATACTAGTTAGCATTATTTACAATATTTTATTTTACTTTAAAATATTTAACTAAGAGCTCCTATTTTAATAGAGTTTTACAATTGTCTCAGTTGACGTATAAATATCAATTATACTCAATATATATTATTTAATTTATTTAAAACATCCTAATAACATAATCTCCTGTTTGCAGTACACGTGGTAGACCAAAATCCATATGAAGGTTAGTAGGGCATATTAAAATGCTTTGTACGTATTTTATGATTCAAGTTTAATAAAAATTATAAACAGTAGGATACTGTCTGTAAATCATAAAATTTGTACGCAAAAACTTATTTTATATTTATAGATATTTAGTATAATATTTTTTAAAATTAAACAAAAAAATCACTTCTAATCTATTATTTTAAAATAAAGGTAACAAAATAATAAGCTATTTTATTATCTTTCCAGTACATGTGGTAGACAACAATCCATTTGGAGGTTCGTAAAAACGATAAGTTTCATACAGTTTTTCAAAAATAATTACAAAAAATATAATTAGATCAAAACCCGTTTGGCAACTGTAAATAATTTGAGTTAGGTTTTAATTAAAATCCAAAACTAAAGTGAAAATTTTTTTACTCTATTTCTTTATAAGTATAAACATCAATTATTACCAATAAAATTAATTGACCAAAGACAACCAAATAAGTTTATAATGTCTAATATTCTAATACATAGAATATAAAACCGCGTTTCCTTTCAGTGCACGTGGTAGACAATAACGGTACGGGAGGTTCGTAATACACATATTTAAAAAAACAATTAATATATTTAAATATTATTACAAGAAATCCCAATTATTAATTTTACAGTTAATGTAACAATCCATTGGAAAGTTGTTTTTGCGTGTGCTACTTATATTAAATAAACTTTTTATATTTTTATTTACATATTCATTCTTACACTCTTTCAGTACACGTTGTTGACAACAACTCATCAGGAGGTTAGTAAGATGCAAGTTAATAAAAACTAAATGCCAAAAAAATCATATATACGATAATAATTAATTAATTTGAAACATCTTAATAACATAATCTCCTATTTACAGTACATGTGGTAGACCAAAATCCATATGAAGGTTAGTAGGATATATTAAATCAAGTTCAATATTAAATATTAAAATTAGGATATTAAAAATCAATACATTTTAATTTAGAAGTAATTTGTTATGTCAATACATATCAAATACTTTCTTAATAGTAAAGAAACTAAAACTCGTTAATATTAATTTATTATTTATTAACATTACAAATGTAACTAAATAATAAGTTATTTTATTATCTTTCCAGTACATGTGGTAGACAACAACCCATTTGGAGGTTCGTAAAAACGATCAGCTCAGTACTTTTTTTATGACTAAATATTAAATCAAATATAAAAGTATAAAAAAATCTAACTGATAACTAAAAATATTTCTAGTTAGGTGTAATTGAAATTTAAGGCACAAAAATCCTTTACTCCACTTCGTCAAAAGTCACGACCAACAACCGAAAGCTTAAGTCTATTATCTTTAAAGATTAAAACACAAAAATTGTTTTTACCAACTTTACTTTCAATTAAACCCTTGATTTAAATTTAAAATACATAAGTGATATTGCGTCTTAAAAAAAATATATTTTTTATGTATCTATCTTAGCACACATATCATTAAAATCCACATTTCTTTTCAGTGCATGTTGTGGATAACAATCCGTCAGGTATGATTATTTAATTGCAAAAATAATTATCGAACCAAAAACATATAGTCATTAATACGTCAAAAACAGATTGCAGTCGGGTCTAAATTAATAATTTTCCTAAAAATAGTTTCAATCAGATTTTCAAAGTCAAAGTCAAAGTCAAAATCATTTATTCAATTTAGGCTCTATTGAGCACTTATGAACTTCAAAAATATCCATTTACCACCGGTTCACTCAAACCCCTGAGAAGAACGGCAAAGAACTGGGTCTTTTTTAAATATTAGTATTTACAAAATTCGACCAATCCCTTTTTTTTTGCAATTTGCATTATATTTATTTATTTTATAGACCATTATCCGTGCAAATATTGGTTTAAAAAATTTAAACATAATCTTTATAAACAATAGAAAAGAGGCCAAATATTCATAGAATATGTTTGTTATTTTTTATTTCTATTTCTTAAATTATTTCTTCGCTTCGCATTGGTGGATGCTTACTAATGAATATTACATTTTCAGATCCACTGAACAATCCTGAAGGATGTAAGTATTAGCTTGCACTGCTTGCTTTTGTTAATTTCGTTCCTGTGAAATTCTGGCTAATCGTAAATCATATTTCTTCTATCATTGCAACTGGATAAAATAACATGCAATGCCGTTTTTTTTGCTTGTATTACTTTTTGCAATGGACGTTCAATTCTCGTTTAGCCTTTGTCGAATAGGAAATGAATAGCTTGCCGAAAACCTAATCGTTGCATTGTAATTACATCAAGGTTAATGCGTTCTTTTGATACTCCGTAGGTGAGCACTTGTTGACCTTATGGTAATTCATCTATAGTAATACCATACTCGTGATGGTCATTCATATATCTTTTTACTGGATAACTTAAGCTAAAGGCCATAAAAGTCGTTTACCTGCAGAATTCGAATGTGACACCTAACTCGTGAAAAAAAGGCAGAAGGATTCTTGAGCAGTTATTGTCTTTTATTGTATTTCTAAATAAGTTCGGAAACAGATTTTACACATTAAAATCTTTCATTTCAGTTGTCATTGATCAAGCCTTCTACAGACCAACCAATCGTAAGTAATGTTTTTATTCCAAAGTTGACTTTGTACATTTTAGATGTAAAAATTTACTACAGTTGGACGGTACACATTATGCGCAAATCGGAATGCAATCTTTTAAAGGCTTTCCTTAAATATTAACTATTTTTGACTTAAAACTTTGCGAGATCAATAATAAATACTGAATATAAAAGCTTATGATTAGATTACGGGCAGTCTTAGATAATCTGGTTGTACAACAAGCATACCTATATCATCAAAGCAACAAAAATTTTGGGTCAATTGTGGGACTTTGACTTAGTTCACTATTGTGTAAAAAAATATATATTTATTGTCATTACAAATAAACAAAATATGCCGAGATATAGAATTTTTATTACCTTAATATAATTGGTTAAAAATAATGTGTTGGACTGTATATGCAACAGATAAATAACAAAACGCTATAATTATAATATTATTCTGTTTCAGCTTCTGGCGCTGGTTACCAGCAGATTAGTAAGTTTCAACATATAAAATAAATATCTATTAATAAATTAAAATTAATATGCTTTAATATAAATAATTAAATAAATATGCTTTAAATCCTGTCATACACAAAAATAATAATATTGTTTCGTTTTCTTTTTTAGATAAGGATCCGGCCTTTGTCGATTTCGGAAACCAAAACCAAAGGCCTGGAAAGCGGTGTAAGTATACTTACATGATGATCAATATTCTAATTTGGTGCAAAACACATTGAGTCGCAGCAAATATTATAATAAAAAAATAAACGCTAAAAAAGCGTAAGCCACTATAAGCGACCTAACTAAGATATGGAATTGACGGAAAGAGCATGTCACGTTAAGGATATCTTGAAAATTACAACCGCCTCTATAGCGGTTTTAGACCTAGAGCAGGTTTTCCGACCCTCCCGGGTCATAACTTTGCATTTTTTTTGAATTTTGGTTGATTAGGGCAATATTGATCAAACACCCAATTCGTTAAGTGAAACCAATTCTCGATTGGGATAATGAAAAGTAAATCTCAGTTGTCAGGATAATGTTTTGGTCAACCTCTAAACCTACAAATCCATTGACATTTGACCTATCGTATGCAGGGAAAAGGAATGTTTGAAGTGAAACCTTTTGTTTAGTTGCTATCGAATAGATAACAATACTCCATGGTAACTGGGGAATAACTTAGAAAGATGAAGAATTTCGTACAAATTTATCTAATTCCATCAGTCGAAATAGAAATTTGATCCATACTTGAATTGAGACACCTGTATAAAAATACCAATACATTAACTTTCTAAATCTATTATTTTTTTGTTTCAGATGACTCGCCCTACGCTCGCGGCGGAAAGTAAATCATCGGATGATAAAAACATCGATTCTAAATTCATTAAAAATTAAACCGAAATCAATGTTAACTGTTGCCTGCATTTAAACCATTTAACGCTTGTATTCAAATGCTATTAAAATAAAATATTAATTCTTGATCACGGACTTTTATTAGAAGCCTTACTTATAATACCTATTTTACTGGCGGTACGTCCCCTTTTTACAGGGGACGGTCTGCCGCAAAGCAGAAGTGTAAAAACACTGCTGTGCTCCGGTTTGAAGGGCACCGTAGTCAACGTATTTACTGGGTAAACAAAACTTAACACCCTATGTCTCACGGTGGGCAGCGCGTATTGTCAATGCCACTAGTATTGCCAATGTCTATGGGCGTCGCTGACCACTTCCCATCAGGTGGGTTGAGTGCAAACTCTGAAGACCCCAGAGAACTGTCGAGTTCTCTGTCAGTAGATATTTAAGACGTAAATAACAAACTTTTTTTAGACACAAAAATAACATGAGAGTCGTACCTAACCGTAGAATTTAAACTTATCCGGTTAAACACAGAGAATTTTAATACAGAATTTCTCTACGTCATGTGTATTCATATTAAACAATTTCAAAATACGTTCTTGATCAGTTGTCACTATGGGATTTACGTAATTTTGATAATTATTGTAATAAACTTTGAAATGCACCTATATTTACTATAAGCATTGGTAATTTCGATAGACTAATTTCCTCGTATTTAATTATGTAGAATTTTATCTTATCGCATATTTCCTGACATTAGTTACATTTCTAGGCTCTTAACCGATAACATGTGAAAATGAGACTATAATTATGCACAAGAGATGGATCTGAAAGTTAAACAATGTGATTATTATATGATAACCCAGAAAACTAGACAATTCACTGTCATTATAGTTAATGCCATTTTTAAGACCGCTCTAAAAGAGTTTCTTCTAGCCCTCTAACCTTAAAATCTAGATGTAAATTTGCTTGCCTTTAAAATCGGTATACGGGCAGAAGTTATGCGTGACAACTTTTAGTGGTAGAATGATTGTAATGTGAATATTTATTCATGTAATAGGAAGAAGGATCTACCTCTTTCTCTTTCTCTCGGCCTCATTTTCACTTAAGCAGGCCAACTGCGCACGAGTAAGAAAGACGCGACATCTCACTGTCTCTTATAGTTGCATCTGGAGAGCGTTACGTGAGCAGCGCTGTGACACAGTTTTTGAGAGTGCCTCCCTATATTTAACAAACTTATAATAAAATTGTCACGTCAAAAAGGCAAATGTTTAAAAACATTGATCAATGATATTAAAACAAGTCAATACAAATTAAAGTAACCTTTTAAAACGAATTATGGAAGTGTTATGTTTATATTTGAATGTTATTTTTATTTTTTCAATATAACAATACGCACAGGTTTCGCTATTTTCTTAAGCATGTACTATTTAAAATAAACCCCCTAATTGATAGGGGTGTATTAGAGGAGACCTATGTCCAGCAGTGAACTTTCACTTCTGATGATGATGATGATGATAATGAACTATTTGTTTTTAAAGTATCAGAATCAACACTAATACCTAAACTAAAGTTAGGAGACGTCCTTATTCCTAAATATTTTATCAGAATTGCTTTAAGGATACCAAGTATTTTACGTAGTTAGGTAACAATATAAAATATTTGGTATCCTCAATTTTTTCATATATATTGGTCAAATATTTATTGTAACGTATTTTATGTAACTCACTTTTTAGGTACCATTTTTAAAGAGAACACGGTTATTGTTTTTGTGGAAATAAAGAAAAAAGCTGACCTCAATAGCAAATAGAGTCTCATTATGGGTGTCAGCTTCCGATGTAAGCTTTACCAAAATTACAGTACTTCCACAGAGCGGCAACATTTTTTATTAAAACTATTTGCTCGAAGGCCGCCCAGACACGATGTTTCGTCTCGTTTGCCTATTATTTACGCTGTTTACTTAAAACCGGATTGCAGTAGTTTTAACACACTGATCTTGCGGCAAAATTAGGTACCGCAGAAGTATTTCTCCATGCGGTGCCATATAAAAAGGATACCTACCTACCTTGAAAACTACAAAAACTAGGTAACTGTTAGAATCAAAAATTCTGTTAAAATATTTTGCTATGTTATAGAATGAAAAGTAAAACTTCTATCAAGTATAGAAAATTAGCGTGTGGGATCTTATTGGAGTAAAGCCAATCATTTCGGTATACAATACGTAAACAGAACTAGCGATTTACGTGCTTACATCTGAAAAATGAGTTGGTTAATTAATTTTTAAAGAGGATTTTTCTTTTAATCTTGATTTGCAAAACTATAGTCCTTGATTTGCAAAACTATAGTCCATTTATATTTGGAATAAATGTAAAAAAAAGTAATCCGTAGCAACGATGTGGCGTCAAACATGTTGACGAATTGTCATTGAGATGTCAATTACTCAGTGAGTCAACTAAAAACAACATCACATCCACTTTCGACTTTATTTAGATTTATTCCGGGTATAATTGGCCGAGCTATAAGGAATAACTATTGCCTTTTCAGTCCTTCTGAAAACTTGTCTCCAAAACTTTGTTTTTTCCTATTATTTAGTAAAGTCCTGTTTGTTTAATCACGTAATTTAATATTCACCTCTTCCACTTACCAAAAATAATAACGTGCAGTATCGTTTTGTTTCTAATTAAAATATTAGAAGAGTAGAGCAGAGAAGCCACAAGAGACTTAAGTATATCATGTAACAAATAAAGCTTTGCACGCGATTTGGTTCGCAAATAATAAGCACTTCATTATTTCAATAATATAAGGTTGGTAAATCAAATATACTGAATTTAGATAAAAACTTCGAGCATTTGTAGATAGGTTTAGTTTTATCAAAATTAAGTACAAATAGATTGAACCTGAGAATGATGTGGTTTGTATTAAGTCCCGACGTTTCTTCCTCAAGGAAGTAAAAGCTTTTTTTATATCGGTTAAGCAGTTTTAGATAGTAAATTTACCAACAAACATAATCGCATTTTTAACTATAGAAGCAGGATAATGTCACCTCCAAAATAAAAACGCGGTTTGCGCTTCGCGGAATCGCTGTAATAATATTTGTAAATAGTTTTTTATTGTTTATCAGTTATGACCCGACGTTATTTCGAGGTTATCTACAGGTTTATATATAAGACCACAAAAATTACTTGGTCAATGAGTCTTAGACTATTGTCACTGTAACCTAATCTGTGATTTTATTAAAAATGAAGAGTTTCTTGGTAAGTACCAGGCGTTTCTATGATACTTTATACGTAATAAATAGTATATTATTAAATTTAAGTATAAATAAGTTGTTTTAAGGTTAATTTGTAATGTCATGATATTAATGCTAGTTGTCTTATCTTTGATGACTTTTGTTTCGTTTACCCAATAAATATGCTATTTTTCTTGTATTGCAAATTTCAACAGGCGTCGGAGACCGCTTTCCATCAGGTGGCCATAATGGTCGTCTGCCAGCGTAGGCAATAATAAAATAAGTGTTATTTTGGTGGTGTTTAATAATAATTAACTATGAAAATAGTATTTGATTTTCACTATTACAGAACTGTACATACTATGATGTATTACCATTTTTTTTGTTCTTAAAATTAGATTTTCGGCAAAGTTATAAAAAGCGACTGCAAATATATTTTATACGTAATCTGCCATATTTAGTTTCATTATCTTATCTTGACGATAAATAGTCCAGGATAATGTGTCATCGCTTTATTATCCAAAACAGTCCGCTGAAGCATTTGCAGTGTAGTGTTTACTTGAATTTGTTTAAATTATCTGATTTAAGCATGAGGTCATTTTTATTTCAGATCGTTTTGCTGGCGCTTGTCGCTTTAGCCAACTGCCAAAATGGTATGTACTCTCTTACTCAGTATTTAATAAAATTAACTCATTAAACCTTTAAATATAATTTCCTATTTTGCTAAACGCTTTATAAACTTATTTATTTAATCTGCCTAGATAAACTTGACTTTAATTCTTTTTATGTCGATATGTATAGTATCGTATAGAAATATCTATTCAATTATGGTCTATTTATAAGTATATTATTTTGATTAGAATGTTCCAGACAAAGAGACCATAAAGTGTTATCTAATCTGAACGCGATATAAGAAGTGAAACATTCGATCATTTTAAAAGTAATTTTAAATAAACATAATGTCTCTATGGTAATTAGTCATTAATCCTAATTTTATTTTGTTTTAGGTCCATCTAATGACTATCCAGGGAAAGGTAGGCTCGTCATCTGTTTTAACCCTTTGCTTGTATTAAATAATATCAATACTTTAATTTGCTTGTAGCATATTCATACTCACATACCATATTGTAACTAATTTGCGAACGCAATACTATGTAGATAATTGAATGTATATTTTGCAGTTTGTTACCGAAAAAGTCTATCTTTAACAACCTGTTTCAACATGCAATATAAATAGTTGATGTATTTAATTGCAAAGCTTTTGTTAAAGGGTTGTTTTCTTTTAGTTTACGCAAGAACTAAAATGATACGGTGATTTATCATTGTTATTGTACTAAAGTTGTCTTTGTTTGAACACAATATTATGACACATATCTGTTTACTTTAACGTGTTAGGTATAAACCAAAACAATGTTTGGGAATATGTCATAGGAAAATTCCCTTGCCTTGTAGACTATGATTTAAGTCAATAAAAATACACCATGTATTGTTTACTATTTTCTTAGTTTCGACTTGTACTAAAGTCATATAAAATATGGAATGTAAAAAAGAGGCAAATTCTAGGCAATTTTTGTTTTTATGGAATATCTCGTGATGCTTGGTTTTAGTCGGCGGTTCGCTTCTTAAGTATTATAAAATAATCAATGTTCATATTTCATTTTCAGTTCGCGTAGTCGACTACAACCCAATTGGAGGTAAGTACCAGATACATATTACTAAGGAATCGGTATAGCTGTTTAATTTAAAAGTAACATCTTAAATATTGTTTTTTTTTAATACGTGAGTAAGGCTGATCCTTTACTCAACAGTATTCATGGTTCTGAGCGAAAAATCTTTATTTATTTATGAACGTTTTATAAAAAATATGTATAAATATTTTTCTTGAAAATGTATATAGTTTATTTTAAATACATAAACTATGTCAAATAAGAGTGCAACGCGAAAAAAACGACGGATTTCGCGATCCATAAAATGAGTAGTAGCAAAATCAACATAATAAATACAATTGTTTATGTCTGTACTTGACAAAACATATACAGGGAAAGTTGTTAAAGAGAGCTTGTTATAAAATATTATCAAATTTTAATTATTGATAATATCTTTAATTGTTACAGACCAAGTGTACAACAACAACGGATGTAAGTATTTAATAATTATTAATATTGATTCTGATTTGAGTACCATTTTCAACCCTTTGGCTAATATTACTTATCTGTACTAATATAATAGAGAAAGTTATTAGAAATAGAGATATATTTATTTGTCTTGAATAGACGTCGAAATTACTAAACCGATTTGAAATATTTTTCAATTAATAGAAAGCTATACTATCCTTGAGTAACAAAGGCTACTTCATAGAGCAGCAGAGCCGGGGCCCGGCTGCTAGTTTATTATTTTTATAAGCACGATCGTTTCATCTTTACAGTTGTTCCCGACAGCTACTTCTACAAACCTGGAAACAGTAAGTACAATATTTTATGTACCATACACTTGACACGTAAACAAACCCGACATTTTAATTTTTTATCCAAAATTATATTACTGTTAATTTTTAGATACAGAATTATCTACACGTAAAACAGAACGACATTTTGTCCTCTCTCCATTTTATCACTAAGAGTGCTTATCTCTTAACCTAAAAATATCATTATCATCAGAATTACTATTTAATTAATTTAATTAATTATAGATATGTACTAATTTAAAGATTCCAAAGTGATTTATATACAAGACAAATAGGAAATGAAATATATAATTTTATATTTGACTTTACGGATTTAAACTATTTAAGTTTTAAAAATATGACTTACTCATAATCATCATCATCAGCCTGTGTTAGTCCATTGCTGGACATAGCCCTTCATGTACGCCTTCGCAATAACGGGGTTTTTGGACCGTACTCCACCACGCTTTGAAATCTTTAAATTAAGTACATTTAAGCCGTCAATCAATTAAATGTAGATTCTACATCGATATCACGATGAGTTGACAAAATTATTCGCCAGTTTCTCGGCATTGTTAAAATATTGTGCCATAACTGAAAAAGTATTATAAAAATGAATAATTATTTCAGATGGACCCGCGGTCGACAACGGAACTCCGCAACAACGACCTTACCCATACAAAAGATGTTAGTATCGAGTTTTTATAAATTTAAGATAAGTTATGAGGAAACAAAAATCGAAAATGACTTATTTATACCAGTCATGATTCTACTTGTAAGGCCACAAAAAAATAAAAGAATAGAATACGTCCAAAAGTTCGTTACTAATTCAAAATTACGTAAAATTTTTAAATAGGTTGTTTATTCATGTCCTGACGATTACCTACTGCTAATTATTAAGCATATTACTGCTTCAGATTCATAAAAATCATGGAATTGACGTAAAATTAAACAGTAAACACTAATGACACCATATTTAATCCCTACGCGAGGATTAACTGCGAGGGTATATTTATATAACTATTACAGTTAGATATTAAACTTTCTTAATACTTTATATTGCTTACAAAAATACTATACATAATAAATAATACAATTTTTATGGACTTTATGGCGTTTAATTACTTTACAATTATTTAATATTATACCGATCCCGTGACTTGGGAAGCGTTTGAAACGTTGGTACTTATAACCAAAAATTGTATTATACTTTTTTACAAAAATGCCATATATTTCTTACATGTACTACAAAAAAGTTTAATACCTAAATAATATTTTTTGTTACTCGCAGTATATAGTCCAGCGACATTTCCTCGTTTAAATTTCTTTTATTTTAAGGTTTCCAAAGACCGACTTCTGACAATCGAGCAGTTTTTACTTCAAGAGCAACCAAAATGTTTTAATAATAAATATTTAAAAAATAACCAGGCGATAGAAACCACTGGATTAATATAAATAACACCATAGAATTTTTAGTAATATGTAAATATATAATTCTTTTCGATTGGCTTAACATTAATTGTTATATTTAATGATGCGACAAAACGATCAGGATGCGTGTAACCCATGTGCGTATGACGTCACAAATCTGTTTACCGCTATGAAATGTGGGAAAATAATTTTACTAGCTGAAGAAGTTTAAACCGGAACAGACACCCTGAAATCTATACTGCAAAATGACCTACTTAAAATATTAGAACTCTCCAGTACACAGCGACGTGTTATTAAGAATAAGTAACTGTAATGTAATAATCTGAATTAGTGTAATCTACAAGTCATGATTCTCAACGTAATCACTTTCTGTTTCAGATGACAACCCTTACCTTCGCGGTGGAAAGTAAGCAAGTTTAAGTGAAAGGAATTTGGTTATCGATTGTGTATGTGTGATTTATATCTTATAAAAAATATTAAAACTGCTTAATCTGAAAAACCTTTCGTATTTTTTAAACGTCAATACATTTTGTTTTTAATCCCTCTATTTAATTAATTGTATTTTATTTTATACATTTATACATATAAGACGCAATCAACATAAATTATATGTCATTATTAAAATAATCATTCAACTATTTTACCATCGCTGTTATAGAAACACTTGTCATTTTTTTACACATTCTTTTCAAAAATATAAGAATAGGATAATTTTAGATAACGATCATTAGATTATTAAGAAAACAAATTATCGAATGGCAATCTTTTTAAAGTAAAAAGAGAAATTTTTGCACATCGATTAAAACGCTATTTTGAGGTAGCTGATAGAGGAGGCTTCGCTGAGCACTGTATCATCATCAGCCTGTGTTAGTCCACCGCTGGACATAGGCCTCCCCTAATACACGCCTTCTCCAATAAGTGGTATTTGGACCGTGTCTCAGCACGCTGGTCCAATGTGAGTTGGTGGGTGAACCGACTTTTTACATGCCCATGCGACGCATGGATCATCTTACTTTACAGACATTTGGGTGATCGGCTACGATTGTCCTAACCAACTACATAACAGCCATAATACAAAAGTTGTTTTCCCCTCAGGATTTGAACCCACAACATCCGGTGTATAAAGCGAGGGCCAATGCGGTATTGGCCCTTTTGGTGTACCTAGTGGTATTGGTGAAACCCCTTAATTTGATTTGTAGCCAACCTGATCACCGCGTAAAAGAGTCAAACATATCCTGTCCTGTAGGAGCGAGCGGTCCATAAGCTTCTACGCTACTTTTTGTACGTTAACGCTAATCAGTTTTAGCTTATTTTCTCAAAAATTAAAAAAAATAAGACCATATAAAAGAGTTCACATTTCATAAACACGTTCTTCAAACGTCGTGCTTAAATCATCACCAATGCACCGAAGCTGTTTCAAGAATTAGGGTTCTGCGTTCCAAGCTATACTGCTCTTTAGAAAAGCAATTTAGACCTAGCCACTTTTTAAAGTTTTGCTAAAAACAGGAATGTCTTTAGATTGAATAGTTGAAGTGACATTTATATGTCTTGGATACTGTAGATAATATCATTTTATAATTATTAATTATACCGAGTACAAACTGAGACGCTGATAATTTCAAGGGCCTAAGGCGGATTTATGTAGTAAACAAACATTTGGAAAATAAAAAGCAAAACTATAGAAGATAATATTTGACAACATAAGTGGATATTGTAATTTTTTAATTTCCTCGTGCTACAAACGAACTGCCTCCGTAGCCTAGTGGTATAGGCGTGTGCCTTAGAAACTGGAGGTCGTGGGTTCGAATCCTGCGGGGACTCAACAAATTTTCATTGTTGTTTCCTAGTTGGTTAGGGCAATTTGGGCCGATCACCCAATCGTCTGAAAAGTAAGATGATCCATGCGTCGCACGGGCATGTAAAAAGTCGGTCCACCCACCAACCCGCATTGGACCAGCGTGGTGGGATACGGTGGGGTACCAATATCCCCTAATGGAGGGAGGTGTATTAGAGGAGGCCTATGTCCAGCAGTGGACTATCACAGGCTGATGATGATGATGATGATGATGACAAACGAACCAGGATCTAAACTTAAGATTTCATTCAATTTATAGATTAAATACAATAACACTTTTAATAACTTACCATGTGTCCATGAGTATTCTTGTCCTGCAATTAAAAAAAAAATATTGTACAGTATCAGAATATACAGATAACCTAATAATGTCTTTTTAACAATTTGACAAATGCAACCAATTAGAATCTTAAACTACCAACAAACGACAACCTCTAAGAACTGTTGGTCTTCACATTAATTAAGATGTAAAACATGTAAAGCCCATTATCAAATAAAAAATGTCACTTTGTCACTAATGAGCGTATTCTAATTAACGAGTCTTGAATAACAGTTGTGTCGAATGAAAAAATACATTCAGATGTCAGAATATTCTAAGAAGTAATAACAATAGGCTAGATATGATTAAAACGATTGAGAAACCGTATAATCGACATCTTTTTACACACGAAGTCAATTACGAACGATTGCTGTATTTAAATAAAACCGCTTTGACAATTATGAATTAATTGGACTGAGAACGTAAGGAGGATGACTTAAAGTATAAAAGAACTGCGGGGTTGTTAACTATCAGTCCGATATTCAAGATAAGTCTTCACCATGTCCCGTTTTGTCGTAAGTGTTTTGCTTTTATATACTTCATATAAGATATAGTGCAAAAAGATTTTTCTTCGTTATTTTTCGGAAAACTTCGTATTCATCGTACTCTCTCAAATAGCTTCAGTACCTATTCATCTCCATTTTTTATCAGCGGCAGTACACAATAAAGTTTTATGTTAATGGATATGAAAATGTCGCGCAATTAATGCGATCGTCATTGTCAGTTGGGTTGCCATAGTATTCCGATAAAGATCCGAGTTTTCTCAAAGAAAAATAATTTCTCACTGCATCTGTACCTTCTATTTTATTTTTTACTATTTTTCAAGTAACTACAGTTACATGACTTTGGTTAATTTATTTCGCCTGAGAACACCTAGACGCCTTTTTCCGGCAATAGCGTACTTGTTAATTAATAAGCTAGTGTATTTCTTCTATACTAAATAAAGATATTAAAATTTGATTTATTAGATGCTAGTAGTTAACATCAAGTTCTAATCTAAGAAGAATCACCTGTTGCCATCTTTAATATGCATTTACTTCAACCGAACTTTACATCTCAACTACTTTATACAAGATAGTTTTTTTTACATTTTTTAAAAATTAAGTATATATTATATGTTTATAAACATTTCCATTAAGTTATTACTTCATGTTTCTGTCGAGAAAATCACAAAACTAGAAGCTTTTTATTTTATTACTTTAAATTATTAACTCATAGTTAGAAATGGCAGCCAATAAATTCAAAGAAAAGCTATCTGGGAAGTACACATACTTTACATCCAAGTAGCAATCGTAGTAAAATTTAATGAACAAAATAATCTATTTTTCAGCGAAAGAAACCAGACCGTAAATTTTGAGTGAAATATAGCCCAATTATTAAAAAAAAAATAATACTGAGTGTCGAGGTTTTCATAGATTAATAAGGCATTCCGCTTAATACAACTTCATATTTCAGATCTTCCTTTGCTTCCTGGCACTAGCGGCTGCTTTGTCCAACGACAAACAGGATTCCAACCATGAAGAGGACAAACATCCCAAAATGCCCGAAGAAATGCCGAAGACACTTGACCTTCCGAAAGGGTTCCCTGCGAAGCCCACAGAAAACAACCCCAAAAAGGAATCCAATTAGCATAATGATAAGAAAAACTGACGAAAGTATTTAAATTTTATGATAACCGTTTCGTAAACAAAATTAGCAAGAGAAAATAATCAAGATATTTATGATATTTAATTTAAATAAATTTGATGTTCTAAAAAGATTTGAAATATATATTATGATATGATGTACATATTTTAAGTCTACCTATGCTTATTCCTTATTTACAAGTTTGGTACTTTTTTCCTAGCAATTCATGTAATTCCTCGAGTTTTCATTATAATATGGGAAAGGTTTTTCGCGTTTACATTTTATGTGTGTGATGACCAGAAAACGGTTATTTGAAATACGTTGAGATACAGAAATATTAGTATATACGTGGCCACGGACGCTGAAAAAAGTATGAAACGTTGGGACCAAAATATGAACAAACGCCACGAATTCGTAAAATAAAATATTTAATATGCTTGGTCCTGGCGTAAGGAAAGAAATAGTTAGGTAAATTAGTTTGGATTTACTTAAGTCAGGCAAATATAGACTTGTTCAAATAAATTAATAGTTGGTGGTGAAGCGTAATCGCCGGTAGAAGTCAAAACCAACCCAAAAATTCATAAGATTTGATAAAACTTAACCCTAGATTGTGCAATTGAAACAAAAACGTTAATGTCAGTCTAGAATAGAGAGAAATAGCTAATCATCTGCTCGACATTATAAAAAATTGCTAGACCTTAGAATATTGTTAGAATCTTTCGCACTTAATTCGACTTATTTCGCAAACTAATTTTTAGTAGTCCTATCGTGATCACTAAAAATAGTTTAAATCGTTAAGAATCTGTAAAAAATATATTAATTTATTATTACAGTAATCGCGTTGATACAAGAATTCATTTAATTTTACGTAATAATACAAAAAATTAAACGAAACTAAGTTTAGACACCACTCCTAATTGAGCAATAACACAATTTCATAAAGTAAAATTATATTGAAATTTTATTTTGCGCTTGTTTGCCGTTCACAAACATTTTTCTTCGGTAATAAATACGAACGTTATATTTACTTTCCATACGTGCCATTGGAGAGCAAACAGTTTCGGTAATCCCCGGGCGTATTTAATGCGATGTTTGACCAGAAATCGTTGTCTAGCAATCATGAGCAAAACAAATTTATGTTTCCACATATAGTTGTGTGTAATGTTTAATTGTTAAGAAACTTTATTTAGAAATCTAATACACATTATATCGGACACCGAGGAGAAAATATCTTTTAATTCATAAAGTTATTTCCGACAATTAATTTAATTAAATTACCGACGTCGTTTTTTTTCTCTTGCCTAAGATCGAAGATAATTATCCAAACAAAGTTGAGTTTTAACAAAGTTTTATTTAAATAGTGTTTATTATATTTTAAAAAGTGCAATTAAAACTGAAGCATGTTGATTATAATGAGCGTAACAAATACCACACACACTATGTACTACTGAGAACCTAAGCACTAAAAATACAAGCTGCAGTGATTGCAGACGTGTAAAATGCGTTTAATTAGCGTTATACTTTAACTAGTTATTTTTTTAAAACAGTAACAATTTTTACTCGGTCTTAATAACTAACGTTACGTAAGACCGTTTAAATACTTTATACCCTTATTGTAACTAAGGTGTGTAGGGTTACGGTACGGTAAAAAAGGATCCAGCGCCCTGGCTATCCGCAGAAGAAGGCCAGGGCGCCGAAGAGTGGCGTACGCGCGCAACCTTCCCCCCTGACACTGAGCCCCTGGGCGGCGGACACCCTCTTGCCGGAGAAGGGCTCAAGAGGAAGCGCCGTGCTGTCTGTTTCGGCACGGCGCGTAAAGCGACGGTCCGGGTGTCCCAACACACCCGGAGAGAAGAGGCCCGAGAGAGGTGCGGGCCACGTAGCGCCGGGGTCGCCGAAGACTGTCATCAGCGCCCGCGGCCCCGGCTACAGCGACACGAGGAAGGAACAACCGTTGGTTTTTTATTGGGTATACCGGTCGCTCCATCTTGGTCCGGGGAGCCCCACATATCCCCGCTGCCCCCTCACTCTGGCGGCGAGGAATCCGTAAGCTGGATTTTTCCAACGGCAAAAAAAAAAACAGTAAAAACGATTGCCAGTAAAGTGAGATAATCCATGCAAGGTCCGAAATTATAATACCCGTCATTAGAATGTCGGACCTGATTCTTCATCAGTTGTGTTGGTAATTGGTGAGGAATAGTGCATATAAATCTGCCAGAATACTCGTGCACCATAATATCTCATGTTTGGGAGTCGGCAATGAGGAGAATGTTTACCTATATTTTTTTGGACAACATCACCCTTTAGGTCGCTCTCGCTTACAATCACAGCGAGAGACACACCTGGTACAGTATCATCTTCGTTCTAGAGAGATTCTCAGCAACCGAATAAAATATTCGTCAGATCGACAGCATCCCGGTTCGACGATCCTTAAGAGACATAAATAATACCCAACATAATACCATCTGTACCTATGGCCTTCACTTTTTAGCAAAAAGTGTTGATCCCCTAGTTCGAGGGAACGGTAGCTTCCCATGAACTCTCTGTTAAATGAAATTTACCATACTCTTGAGTCTGGAGGCATAACATCAGGAAATACACGGAATGCATGAAATACAATGCAATAAAGGAGAACATTAATATATTAGCGCCTCTTCAATTTTAATATCAACTTTCTTGGCTAATATAAGATTGCTAATAAAGTAAATTGTTTCGTAGCATTTAAAAGGCAAAAGATCGGTATTTTAGAATTATTTAAAAAGCCATAGCACCAGCGGATTAAAAAGCAAAATTATAAAAAGATTTGTTATAATAATTTAAATCGAATAAGCTTGTAAAGGACTTAACTTTCAATTTAAAAATTGTTTTGTTATTACAAAACTACAGTGCCACTGAGCAACATAGGCTAGATTTTTATTTATTTTATTTATTAAAACTTTATGCACAAATAAGTATCAAAGGCGAACTTAATGCCAAAAGGCATTATCTACCAGTCAACCTTTGGGTGGTACAGAGAAAATTCGGAAGGTGCGAGATATTTAACAAAACAAAGGAAAAATTTTAATAAGCTTAAAGTTTATGTGTGTATACATTAAAACCAAATAACTATATATCATTAATAAAATTACGATAGGAATATAAATACATATTCTATACGTTTACTTACTTAAGTTAATACAAATACATAAACATAAATAAATATACATATATAAATATATACATACATATTGTAAATATAAATATATACATATGTTATAAAGTTTAAGAAAAAATACATTCGTTCATACTATGCCTTTGAACTTTGTCCGCAGAAAAAATAATAAAGCAGACCTTATACTCAGGTCACAGTTTTTTGAGCAAGTGTTCCGAACTTTATTTTTAAAATGAGGCGACTCTCTGCCATCCTGATCTCGAGAGGTAACGCATTCCACAGAAGAACAGATTGAACAAAGAAAGAGGAGTGCATGACATCCGAGCGATGTGAAGGACAAGAAAGTAGACGGTTATTTGTAGAGCGAAGATTTTTGTCGTTAAGCGAGCAAAGATATTGAAAATGGGAAGTTAAATAAGAAGGAGTGGTAGCAGAACTAAGGAAAGAAAACAGCGTCGTCAACGCTCTCAATGACCGCCTCTGGCGTATAGGTAACCACGACAGTTTGGAACGATATGGCGAAACGTGGTCATATTTACGTAGATTAAAATGAATCGAATGCAATTATTGAGAAGTCGGTCTAATTTATTGAACTGATCTGCATTCAGGTCGAAATAGCAAACGTCACCATAGTCGATTATAGGAAAAATTAGGGATTGTACAAGCATTACCTTGGTCTTGATTGGCAAAAGGTTTTTAAGCCTGTACAAAAGTCGCAAGGCACTCGTTACTTTTTGACTTACTTGTGACATTTGACCATTCCAACTTAGGTTTTCATCAATTACCAAGCCCAAATTTGTGACAGTTTTACTTAGAGGTATAGTGGAGTTATTATATAAAATTGGTGGGAGAGAATTAAAATCCACTATACTGACGTTCCTACGACTGCCAACTAATAGAGCTTGACATTTTGATGGATTTACGGGTATTCCAAAATCATTAGACCACTTTTTTATTTTGTCAAGGTCCTGGTTTATCCGGTTTAATGCTTCAGGAAGCTTTTCGATGGTAGACTGGCTGTAAAGCTGAAGGTCATCAGCGTAGAGATGATACGCACACTGAAGCTCTTGAGTGATAAAGTCGATAAAAACGGAAAATAACAATGGAGAGATGATGCCGCCTTGTGGAACGCCAGCAGTGACATGAAGCCATTCAGATGATGAATCATCAGAATAAACTGCCTGCTTGCGTCCACGAAGATAAGAGGAGAACCATTCCAATGCACTGTCTGAAATCATCATATGTGAGAGGATAGCCAAGAGGATGTCGTGACTGACGGCATTAAACGCGTTTGAGAAATCAATTAAGACCATTACTGATACCATATTGTTCTCTATACCTGCTCTAATGTCGCCAGTCACTTTCAGGAGGGCGGTAGTGGTACTGTGACCTGGTCGAAATCCAGATTGTAACGGATTTATTAAATTGTTACTGTGAACAAATTGAGATAATTGTTTAAGCACGCAGGACTCAATAACCTTTGACAAAAAAGGCAGAATAGAGATAGGTCGGTAATGTGCTGGAAGGGAAGGATTGGAACACTTTGGGATAGGTCGGACCAAGGCTTTGCGCCATAAGGAAGGAAACTTAGCATTTTCTAAGGAAAAGTTTATTATGTGATGTATAGCAGGAAGGATGTGGGTTAGGATAGGAATTACCATGCGCCGGCTGATTTTATCAACGCCAACAGCATTGGATTTTATGGTTATGATTGCTTTGTTGATTTCATCAGTAGTGACTGGAGAAAATAAAAGAATTTATATGAGGACGCGCCAAACCATTTAAAAAGAAATTGTTTCTCTTGACTGCACATAATTACTTGAAGGAATGTTTGTGAAATGGCAATTCAGGTCATGTAAGTGAATTGAACTAGAGGATGGGTTTTAGAGCGCAATTTACCAATACCAAGAGTTCCTAGAAACTTCCAGATATTGGTAGGAGAAGAAGAAGAAATACTATTAAGAATGTGTCGGCGTTTAGCGTTGCGTATCACCTGATTACACCGATTTCTTGCATGTTTGTATACAGACCAGTTAGCTTCAGAGCGTTGCTTTTTATACTTTTGAAAAGCACGGTCCCTTCGTCTCATCATTAATCTAATGTCCTCAGTAATCCATGGAGCCGGTAAACGCTTGAGCTTAACTTTTTTCATGGGCGCGTGATCATCGTAAAGCTTAGTAACTAAGTCGTTAAAGACACTCACCTTGCCATCAATAGACTCAGCATTAAGCAATGGTGCCCAATCTATCTTCTCCGCATCCTCACAAAGTCGTTGCCAATCGATTCTCCCAAAGGAACGCATGTACATGAATTTGGGTAGCGGCTTGGGAGGTTTTAGGACGTAGAATAGGAATAGAAGGTCGTGGAGAGAAAAACCCGGAGCGGGATTTTGTCCATGGGAGGAAACCAATGCGGGATTAGATGTTAGGATCAAATCAAGCCAAGTGTCTTCACTGAGGGGGTCGTGGTGGGTAGGATGGAGTAGTAGAATGTGAAAACAGCTTCTCTTAACTATATTAAGCAGTTTAAATGCGCGAAAAGAGTGAGATGGTAAAAGGTTGATTTTAAAATCGCCCATGATGACTTGGTGAGCACACTCCGTACCTATAAATTCAAGAACTAATTCTAAATCGGTGAAATAGTCAGTATTTGGGGACAATATATAACACCTAAGACCATTTTACACTTTTAACAGTTATTTCAATAAAAGAAATTCGGCAGAAGCTGAATATTTTTGGGCGGAGGAAGCTATGACTTTAAACGGAAGGTCGTGTCTAAGATATATAGCGACGCCTCCTCCCCCTTTTCCAATGCGGTCGTTTCGAACAAGAACAAAACCAGAAATAGAGTACATAGTAGAAGGAAGATGAGGTTTGAGCCAACTCTCAGATATCAGAATGGCATGGACATTGCAGCTAGAGAAAGCTTCAAGGAGATCGCTAAATGGCTGGGTACTCTTTGCGCATTTAAGTGACAAATGTTGAGATTATTAGTAACATTTTCAGAGAAAGTTTCACTTAAAAATACTTTTAGAGAGCCCTCTAATGAGGTAAAACTGTCGTCGTCGCTAGAGCTTGAAGATTCAAAGGCAGAATAGTACAAGTCGTCATCAGATGAGTTTGACATATATGATATATAATATATATATGTAGATAAATATATAAAAAATAAGACAAATAAAAACATAATTTAAAAAAATTAGGTTTAAAAATATCTTTGCACCACCCGCTAGCAGGCATTGTAACAAGCGTAAGAAAAAAGTTAAACTATAAAAAAACACTGTTAAAATAAAATAAAATTTTCCAATACCAACAAAACGAGAAAACATTAAAAAGTAGAAAATAAAAAAAAATCAAAACTTAAAAATTAATGTATAGTTAAACGGAACGTAATGACAGTCTCACAATCTATGCTTTACGTCAACTAAGCGTTGAACAACAACATATGTCAAAGAAATACAAAAACAAGATGCACAGTCTTAAGTTGTTAAATATTCTTGGAAAAAAATTATAAATAAACGGTTATCAATAAAAATAAGTATTTTGTATAAAGTTAGTTTCAGAATAAAGTATATAATAAAGCTAAACATTTCTAAGAAATTCCAAAAAGAGAAAAAAAATATCATTTGTATGGGACTTACATGATAACTCCAGGTACGTTGTAGATATGAATATTATATAACAATAATTACTATTATAACATCTTTTTATCCGTAATATTGTATAACATAATATAAGACTGTTAACATAATATTAAAGTAATTAAAAAAAAAAAAAACATTGAAACTAACTTAAAATTATGGTTTACTTTAAAGCTGAAGCCTTCTCTGGTGTCTTCGGAAATTGGGCTGTGAGAGATGTTAGCTCTTCATTCGTCGTCAGTTTATGGCTGTTACCGCACGGAGTTTTAATGTGAACTACGCCGTTCTGCGTCCATACACACCGCATCCCGAAGTGGAGACGAGCTTTGAGGAAAACCATCTGCCTTGGCTTAGTCAAAAACTCTTGAGTGATATACCTGAACCCCTCAGCTTGATTTCAGTTTCCAGACATTGAATTTAATATCAATGCCTGTAAATCTAACAAGATAGGCCGTTGCGTTCTATTAACTACTCCAAGACGATGGCACACCTTAATGAGGACGTGGATACCTCAGTCAGGCCCAACTTCTTGTTGAGAACATCACACCAATTTCGTGGGATCCTCCTTATCCTGTTCGGTATGCCAGAGACAATGAGTGCTTTCTTTCTGTTCCGCATATCAAGCTCATCAACCTGTTTAGCACAATCATGAATTTGCTGCCGCAGAAGGCTCAATATTCCGAAGATCAGCTCTCTAAAGTTCCCAACTCTCAGCAACTTTTGCCACTGTATCCTTGGAGGAACCAGCATTCGTAATTTGTGCCTGAAGATTATCCAGCCTTTTCGAGATATTCTCCTCAAGCCTGTGCTGAGTTGTCATAATTTGATCGATATTGGACATTTTGGCAAGTTATCAGTGTTTAAATGCAGTGAAGTAAATCAAACAATGTGCTGGCAGGTGGTGTTAACTAAATAATGTAAACTACATAAATTTCACTATTAATGTAAGTAGCACACACTTTACACTTTAGGAGTTACTTGCATTGAATTTAATAAGTCTGTAATGTTATAATTATAAGAATTTTAATTTTAAAATACAGAGCTCTTTCAAAATACGTCTAAACTTTTTACACCTACCGCCGGAAAAAACTAGATATATTTAGAGAAAAAAAATCTCTTATAAAACCAACTTAAATTAAAAAAATTGCCATAGATTAAAAAATGAATAAATATCTTTACGTGTTCCCGAGATAAGTCGCTACTTTCTAATAAAAAGAATGCACATATTTATATGTCTTGACAGATATATATTTAGTTTCTGATTTTAATCTTACCTTTTGCTTTGAAATAACTGTATAAGCGAATCCTGAAAAATTTTCAGAAATCCATTTGGCGTAGTAGTTGTTACCCCATACTCTTGCGCTTGAGGTAAAAGTTCGATTACCGCAACGAGGATAATATTAAATGTTGAACAGTAGCTAATCCCATGAGAAGAACATATTATGCCACTCGAAACAGAGTATTTAATTAGAAAAAAAATTTTACTGTATTCATTGCTCACCTAATTGTCATTTTACCGTGGCAGTAATAAGTACTTCATGGATTTTAAAAACTACTTGGTTTGGCTTTGATTATTGTTACGTCATCATCCCGAAATATTAATTTATAATCGTAAAGTAATCGATCGCTATGTTGTTTATATTATTTTTTGATTATTACTCATTTTGCGTGTTTCCTGTATGTAATACTTGGTATTTCTTACGTTGATAACAAATTGTTATATCACATGTAAGAATTCGAGGTACACGGATGTTCCTAAAGCTATAAATTAGAAATGTAATATAACGTACGAATCTATTATGCGATGTTCATTGTTAGGTCTATTTAAGGCAATAAACCTGTATTAATGATTTAACCCACTGAATCGCAACTGACATATCGCGCTGTAACCGGTTTATTGAAAGAAAGAAGAAACAATTACTGCATTTTTGAATTTTCGCTTTACGTAAAATGTAAGGTTATGTCGTTGACTTATTTTCGTGTTTACACACTAAAACACTCTTAGTGAATTTAATTAAGGCATAAGAAAAATCAAAAAAACAAAACGAAATATTTCATATAAAAGGCGTATATTAGCATGAAACAATATTTACACAACCAGTCTTATTTAATCTGCCACAAACCATTTCTCTGCGAAGCGGCGAAATGGATGTAGAAATTATATACATTGACTATCATATCAAGGTCATATCAAGGCTTATCTAGTGCTTGCCCACGAGCACGCCACCGGGTCCCCAAGACTGTCCGTAGCTGACGGTTTCAATGGCTGGTCCAACTTCGATGCCAGCGGCTGCCGGTGCCACACCGACTACAGCGGAACCACCACCGATGACGAGGCCATCGTCATTGTTTCTTGCCACTGCATCAGCAACAGCCTGGGTCTGCGCAGCGCTACTAGCGACTGCAGCAGATTGAGCTCTGGCAGCATTAGCAATACGAGAGGCTTCGATAGATCTAGTGTTGGCGTAAGCTACAGCCTGGACGCGGGCAGCATTTGCCGCGCGATCAGCTTCTGCTGCACGAGCTAATTCCAAAGCGCTGGCGGCAGCTGCCCTTCTTGCAGCTTCGTTAGCTCTAGCACTCTCCAAGGCAGCTGCCTGTGCTCTTTGGAGGTTAGCAACACGTGCGGCGTCCAAGGCTTGTGCGTTCTGGATCGCATTTGCTTGTCTGGCTCTCGCCTCAGCTTCGACTACGCGGGCTCCTTGGATTGCAGCCGCAGCGGCATTAGCTATTTGAGCGGCGTGGACTGCTTGGGCGTTTTGTATGGCGCTAAGTTGGGCTGCCCCACAGCTGCGGCGTTGTTGAGGGCCGCACCACTTGAGATTGCTGGGCCAGCAACTACTGCGGTGCCGGGTGCCGCAACCACTGCTGCTGGTGCTGCTACGACTGCATTGGACACGAGCGCTGCTGGCCCGTACCCGCCCACAATTACTCCGCCTGAGCGACCTAGGAAAATAATAATTTACCTAAATACAAAACTATTTTTCGCCCAAACCATCCTTTTACTCGTTTCTTTATAATTGTGACAACATCAACCTATTACTAAAACTCGATTCGTATCGACGACAAATATATTCTACAAAACAAACTGTTATCTTTAATGGTGTATGCTAAAAGTATTTTTAATATAACATATATATGGGATTGACAAAATATCCTTTTATTACGAAAAATCCTATTTTTGTATTTATAAATGATAGGATCTAATTGATGGTTATGTATAAACAAAAATTATTATTACCACTGCCAAGTACTCCACACGCCAGGGCGATAACAAAGAAAACCTGTGTACAAATAATTTTTATGAACTTAATAGTATAAACAAAAATAATTTCTATTAATAAACCTATAACCAATCTGTATACCTAAAAACAAAAGTATTATTGTCGTTTTTTTACTCTTTAAAATATGAAAACAATAAGATAACATATTGACACAATTTACACGTACATGACCCAAAGGAAAAGCGGATTTGACGCGTCTTGCGTTCTCACTGAATAGTCACGAATATGTCATTGAGCGACCATCAACCAATAATAATGCAATACGTAGAAAGCCACTTCGTTGCTATAGGTAACAATTTACGTTAATACCATATTTACTTTGGTAAAAGTATTTTCACCCATCAACCCGCAGTGGACCAGCGTGCCTTTTTCCAGCAGTGTACTTACACAGGTTGATGATCATGATGAAAAGTATTTTCATATTTTAACTATGGTTTGTCATATAATGGAAAAATATATTTCAGTACCATTAATTGAATAACTCTAATGTATTTACAAAAAATAAAGCATATTTTAACTGTAACGTAACGTATGTACTTTCTACATTCGATCTCCTATATTTTCCTTCACAGATAAATAATATATTTTACCGTAAGTCCAGACATGGCTTTGTTCGACTGTTTAGCCGTCTTCGACTTGCTGCTAAAGATGGCTGATTGAATAATATCATTAGCTGTATCGATTGCGCTTTTATACCGCGTAGAAATTATTCCGATTCAATTAACAATTCATGAGGGAGCGATCGGTTGGGTGGGATTCTGTAAACCCTGTTTAAACCAACGTAATATTTTCACGCATTATGTTTATGCGCCGACGAGACTTGCTGGTCATGTCGGTATTAGACTACTAGACTATACTCAAACTAAGCTAGCTTTGACAGCTAATTTAATGGTTAATGCATAAAAATGTTTTTTGAATCTCTTAAATACACATTGTGTAAACTTATGTACAAATATGCTGTACATATATAGATAAGAGCGACAGAAAAACTGTATGTTCGTAAAATATCTAGCTTAGTGAGAATTGATCCAATACCCTGTACTATAACAGTTAGATAGTTAACACTACGCCTATCGAGTGTTCGATATGAAGTAAGATTTATTTTAACTACATGACAATTGAGTATTTTATTCCAATACTGAATAAGAACCTAAAAATTGTACTTCCACACCTTTCACCTAGTCATTTTCCTAAGTTATCGTGGGATTGGCTTCTCACAGTTTTTACGCAGAGCGACTAGCATTTGACCTCCACAAGATGGTGTTGACAACCGGGACCGACTTTTTACATGCCATTGGACACGTAAATCATCTTACTTTTCAGACAATTTGGCGATCGGGCCATACCTTAGTTGTATTAATTTGACCTGTAAGAGAGATGTTACAACTATCTCAACGATCTCACAAAGCAAGAGTGGACTGGTGCCATACGCTGTACTAATAATAAGTTTATTTTTTTAATAGTCTGCACTTTATAAAAGTAAGAACTTTATATACCAACTAACTTACTACTGGCTAATTATTAATAACAAAAAACAGTAGATATGACACGCGTGGCATTTACAATCTTATAACATTTGAACCTTGATTATTATATTAAACAGGGATACATTATTAAAAAAACGCTGATCTCATTACATAATAAGTTAAATTAATATTATTGTTTATATAAACTAACACAAAATCGCACAATCTCTTTTTTTTGCATTTGCTTAAAAAATAATTGACATTAATTCGATTTGAAAGCTGTTGTAAGAAACTACCTGTATTTGCAGATTGTATGGCGTTTATTTTAGAACAATTTTCAGCATTTTTGTTTATGTGATCCACTGAGCTGCTAAAAGTCTAAAGTCAAGCGTAGAGAAAATATTTTCTTTTTTTGTTTTGTTGTATTTTTATTAAAGTAGTGCATTATGTACTTTAATAATAAAAATAAATATGACATGCAAGGTCATCTCATTTTATACTTTACTCAAAAAGTTGTTTGTTACTCTACAGACCACCTCGTAAAAGTTTTAGTTTTATTAAGTTGTTAGGTTGTAATATATGTTTTTTTTTAAATTTGTCCGCTAGTAAATAAGGAGTAAGCACATGGTTATGTACCACCTTTGACTGCCTCCGTAGCCTATTGGTACTTGCGCATTAGAAACCGGAGGTCGGGTTTGAATGGTTCAGATGGTCATGTAAAAAGATATGCTTGGACCTTATCTCTCTCCGGTGGTGTCGATTATTCGTCCCATCGGGCTTTAGAGAGTATAAAGGAACAGGGAGTGCGCATGTGCTTGCGCGTATACTTGTGCACTATAATATCTCCTGCGCGTTTGGCTAATCTCTGATATAGATCGTCCGCCGTACTCATAATCGGCCTGGAGGACATTATTAATATTATTATTATGTGCATCCTAGGAGATATTTTAATTTTATTTGTTAGTGCATTATGGGGGCACACGTCAACAAATTTGTTAGATTTTTAAGATTATTCTGTACGGTTGCTTAGTTACTTTATTAAAAAGTGCAGCCGGTTTGTGAATTGACTATGTGCCGTTATCTAAGCCAATTATGCGCAAAATTGTAACCGCATACTAAGCAGTTATTACGCGCATGTAACATTCAAATCCGATGAACCGCGTCGCTGATGTCCTAATTCGTTTTCCAAGTCACTAATGATCGTTTAATGCACCATTTTGGCCAAGAAGTTGGGAAATTGTTGATATAAAATTTTACCAATTTTTAAAACAATGATTGCTTACGTGGTTGCATTTAAAGTTTAATGAATAATTTGGATAACCCAGTTTTAGCACTTCTATATAAGACGCAAAGGTTATATTATACATTGTTTCCTTTAATTTTGAGAAATAAAACAAATGTTAATTTATTTGTTTGCCCTTAATTATAAACAAATAAAGAAAAAAAGGTTTAAAAAGAATACGGTCACGTACTGTCAAAAAACATTGAATGTAAACAAGTCAGAAGATAAGGTCACAATTTTGTTTCTGGTATATTGTTACAGATTTTGAAGGAAATTTGCATGAAAGTCATTAATTTTATAGATAATGTTATTATCTTTTTCCGGATTTTTTGTTAAATGGCGTAGTTTTTTCCAAATAAGCCAGTAGAGTCCGACTGAATTTGGTTTTCCGGCCGAAACCGGAAACCGAAATTTACTTGGTCGAGATCAAATTTTTAAAAAAGAAATTGTATGCTTTTTACCCATTATTTCTTACATTAACTAAGACATGAAAATGAAAACAGCATATTATGTCTGAAAATTTATTTAGTTGGGTTATTTTTTTTATTAAAGAAATATTAAAATTAAAACAATTAATTTCTCAAATTCAATTCTCAAAGCAAAAAAAAACAGTTAAATTGTTATTGTGTTCCGAGAAGGGATCATAAAGTAGTGAGAATGAGGAGAAATGAATGGGATTTAAATCTTAAATATTTATTTTTAAAACCCTTTACACACCGGAACCAGAGTTAGGTTTGAAAGAAATAAAAAAGTTTAGGGTGCTAGATCGGGTAAGGGATGTTTCGACCAACTGGAAGCCAGTTTGTTGAATGGGCAAAATTGCTACTGGCAACGTTAAAGTGGGGTGCGATATCAAGACGAAAAAATACCCCAGATGTTTATCTTTTTTATTATCATTATATAAAATACAGTAAAATATCCTTTAGTAAAACCTTTTTTTTACATTTTTTTTAATTTTTTTCGAAGAATCGTTTTAACTAATTTAAAAGTTGTCTGTAATTAAATCGGACGTCCGGAAGAAAATAACTTTACTTTTAATTAATATTGTTTCGGATTCGGCAAAGTTTCGGGCCAAATTTGAACAATTGAAACGGGCCGAAACTCGGCCGGAAAACCGAACTGGAAAATTTTGGGTTTGGATATTGTTTTGCCCCCTTCAACCGCACCATACATCATTACTCTCTTGTCGAAAACTGGCTAAAGATATAAGATAAAAATTTGTTAAATTTTCTTGACCAATTACAATGTCTGAAATCTTCTTGTAAATGTATAGTTATTTAAAAAAGAAGGAGAAGTTCAAGTTTTTTACTTGAAGTTTCGTGTACTTGGTCTCAGATTAAAAATTGCTTTATTTAATTTAATATTATAGTTTATATCACAGTTTAATAGGCCCACTATCTGATTGAACTTTCAAAATGTTTAAGGTTCATAACATTATTATTGATAATAGCATACATAATAAAACTGTTTTTTAAATATAGTACATATTTGACATATATGTATCACGATTTTCCATTATGGTAACCTATATGACTTTGATTTTCCCTCTTATCGACTATGGTGACATATGCTACTTTGACCTGAATGCAGATCAGCTCTATAAACTAGACCGACTTTTAAAAAACTGAATTCGATTAGTTTTCAATTGGGAGAGAATGCCTACGGCATTAACTCTACCTATGTACCCATTTTTCATTTTGTGTCTACTTAAAGTTTAAAGAAATAAATAACATTAAATTAAATATCTATTTATAAATTTTTTTATAAATTCCTAAGTAATTTTTGATTTTTCCTATCTTTATTCTTGTATTAATTAATTTCCAAGGAACTATGAGCTATATTACAAAACAAATGTTAATAAAATTATTTACAAAAGTGGGTGAAAAGTTTTAAAGAAAAAAATTTATAAGTTTAGAATTTAAATTTTTTATTATTCGGCCCTTTTGAAACCGCCTGGTGTCCATTTGACTGAAAACCATGTCCGAAACTCCTGAATTGTAAAAAGGGTGCCAAATTTTAGAAGGGGACCTTGTCCAAAAACCTGAAATTTGGAAACCACTGTCCCCACCTTTGTTGAAACCAAAGGGTTTGCGTCCAAAATTCGCCTTTAAAAAACCTGGATTATGCACCATTCATTTTGGGTTAACCCATAGGGTTTTAGAAATTTGTTTCTTTATGAATTTTATAGGTTTCTTCAACAATAATGCGAAAATGTTTGATAGGTTTAAATTGGGAGAAATCAATAATCAACATACCTTTTTTCCATTTGGCTACCCCAAAGGGTTTGATAAAAATTTTTATATCAATAAAATTTTTAAATATCTAATGCATTTCCCTGAAGGAACAAAGAAAGCAATAATTATCACCATTTCTTTTAAAAAGGCAATACATAAAATATTTAACAATATAAAGGTAAGATTATTAATTACCCCGGCCATTGATTTAAATGTTTTTTTATTTAAACTTACTATAAATTTGCGCTAACTAAATTTCATATCTTATTAATTGAATTTAACCTTAGTTCAACACCCACACCCAAACCAACAAAATTTAAAAAATTAAATAATTATTTTCTTCCACCCATAAATTTCGAAAGTTAACCGATTTTGAATAAGTTTTAAATTTTAAACGGTAAAAGAACTATTTTTAAAGTGGATTTTTTTTAAAAAAAAATAAAAATAAAAATTTAAGTTTATGTAAAACGTTTTCATAACTAAGATTTAAAAAAATAAAATTAATGTTTAAGAGTTCTTTTATTAAATTTTTTTTTTTTTTAAAATGTAATTTATTTTAAAAATGTAAATAATTTTTTTTTTATTTACGGGATTATCATTTAGAATATTTTAAATTTTCCCCTGATACGGATGCTGGAAAGAATCCAAACTCAATAAAAAAAAATAACTAAAACAAAAAATCCATAAATTAGGGAAATAATATAAAATTAATAATATATTTTTTGTGGGGTTCCATCTTTTAAGCATTTTCCGTCCATTAGACATTAAACAAAGGGGACTTTTAATAAATTTAATTTTCAAAAACATGACAATTTTAAACTTGGACCCTACATGTAAACAAATATTGCAAAACACAATTTTAACATGTATTTATTATCTATTTTCAAATATTTTAGAAATTTGTTAAACTAATTTGAAAAAATAAAAAATATATTTGAAATAAACAAGGGGTATTTATGGTAAAATGTATTTAAGTTCTGTATTTAACAATCGTCCAAATTTATTGGCCCAACCATTTCGGGAAGGACGGAAATGGATGTAGAATTCTTATCATATATTATTGTCTATCATATCGAAATATTTTTATCACAGGTTCCTTTTTTTGGTTTTAGGTTTTCCAAGGTAGCCTGAGCCGCCGGCGCCGAGCCACCGTTTTCCCTAGCCTCCAGCCACCGAGTCCACCAAGAGCGGGTCCGACTACTACTCCTGCTGAAGCGGGTGCCACGCCGACGATGGCAGCATTACCAATACCAAGGCCTTCCTGTGCGTTCTCGCCAAGGCATCAGCTACGGCCTGTGCTTGGGCAGCGCTGGTAGCTACAGCCGCGGATTGAGCCCTAGCTGCGTTTGCGATTCTGGAAGCTTCAATGGACCTAAGGTTCGATGCCGCTGTGGACACGGCGGATTGGTTCGGGCTGCCCGGCGGCGCGTGCGATTTCAATGCGCATGCGCCCCTTCTGGCGGCCTCGTTGGCCCTGGCGTTTTCGAGAGCGGCTGCTTGCGCCCTTTGAAGGTTGGCAACACGTGCGGCGTCCAAGGCTTGAGCGGAGGGTCTGCTTGTTAGCGCGGGGTCGGCCCCGGGCCACCTAGCGCCCGGATTGCGGCGGGGCGCGGGCATCCGTGGCCCGTATTTGGCTTCAAGGGGGTTTAATGGCCCCCTAGCGGCGGGTTGGAGGGCGGGCCGCAGCAAGGCCGGCACCAACCCCGACCCTTTGGCCCAGGGCCGGCCAGAACCGCTGGTCCCGAAATGGGCTGGCAGGGCCCCACCGATCAGGCTGCCACCCAAACCACCCGCTCCACCCCACCCGGAACCAACGACGGAGGAGTACAACCCAGATGGCGCGGCATTCGAGTCCTTTACATCTTTCCCTGGAATGGAGGAAACGTTAATTGTGCGCTGCAAAACATAGTCAGTCGAAAATAATGCAAATGAATTTCTTCGATTAACATAAACGTTATAAAATTTAATAGTTAGAACTGAAGATTTGGATATGTAAAAGTTATATTCAATTGATCATGAAAGAATTAACGTTATAAATAGCATCGGCTAATGTACCATATGTATTTTCCAATTGTAATATACATGAAAAAAGAATTTTACATAACGCTTACCTTCTCCCGAAACTCCATACGCCACAGCGACGACAAAGAGGATCTGAAATCATTTAAATCATTGAAGTATTTTATGATTTTGACAGTACATTGATATTACTAATATTCTTCTTAATTTAGCTAAAACTATTTTGCACGGATATAATTGTTAATAATTTTAATGGTTGGCCAATATGATAACAATGTTATCATAAAAGCGATTTTTGTTATATAATTATATTCATGATAACCCCTTCATTGATGCGTGCAGTTTTAAAACAATACGTGATCTAAAAACAAAAGTTAATTAATAAACTAAACCCGCCAAATTTATGTTTATAAGAGATTGTTAATTTTGCGCTCCTCTGTTACTTCTTGTTGGAGACCTCAGATATTTGGCCCAAATGGAGAATTTCCTTAAAAAAAAAGATGATAATTTAAAATTATAATTTAAAAAAAGATATTAAAGACATATTACAGATTATCTAAGCCAAGGTTGAAAAATTATATTTAAAAACATGTTTGTCACACGCTACCGTTGGGGACATAGCTGTTGAACACGCAGTAAAGTCAATGCGCCACTGGGTAAGCCTGATTGCAATTATGCCTTCAACAAATCCGCGAGTCCTTTTATACCGCACTGAAAATCTATTACAAACACAATTAACAATTCAAAACGGGCGAAGTCGGCGTCCTATTTGAATATCATTAGTTGCTGTAAGACTATGAATACACTCGTGGAGTACGGTAGGAACAGAAAACCAGTAGAACATCGGATGCTACGTATCCCTTTGTAGTAATTGCATCCTCCGTTAAACGGAACCCTTAAAGGATGTTTTGTTATTGACCAATGAATTATTGCGTAATTGGTAGCGCAAAACAACGTTTCGTTTATGAAACAATATCTTTCGCGTAAAACCCGTAAGCTAGTTTTAAATTTTTAACAGGAAATTTAGTTAAAGATTCGTTAAAAATAATGAAGGCGAGTGTTCTTTTAAATGTACTTTAATTTTCACCAAAACTATAAGTAATTTTTTCATAGAGAATAAATGGCTTCTGCCCGGAATGCGTAACATGATAATCACATGTCAAATATCGGCATACATTATGAGAAAATAAAGAAAAACGCCGGTTCTTTCGTGAAATCCGGCGATGCGTGCTATATTTATTCGATTGTTCAACAAAGTGTAGTAACCGCGTACACGCATTTAATACGATTTTTTGCTCTGCAACTTAGTGCAAAGGCGACACAGATGGTCGAAACGTTTTCAATATTAAACCAATACTATTCATGATGTCGTATGTTATATAGCGTTTAATACAACAATCGAACAAAATAACGAGCGCATAGCAAAATGCTCTATCAATATATGTATATGTCTTAGACGGCGGTCCATTTTTTAGACATGTTTTTATCTTAGACTTACATAAATCGGTTGTGGCATCATGACTTCATGTAACGTTGTCCATAAATATTTTATTGACTAATACTCAAAAGCATGTTGAGGGTCAAATTGATTATTGTAAAAAGAGGCCAATTTTATATAAACTAAAATGTATCCGGGCTACATCGACGGAATTGCTTCACTATGCTATAATTAGATTGCAAACAATGATTCCATAGTTTGAAGTATCGACCAATTGGTCATGGACTAATCGTGTACTTAAAGAAAGTTACCGTTACATTAAATGTATTTACTTCGTTGTTATCTGTAATTACGTAAAATACCTGAACCCGTTGGAAGGCACAGGTTATTTATTATTGTCTTAATATTGTATGATAAAGTTAAGACCTAGCTCTTATTAACTACCTGGAGATTACAAAAAATGTAATATATATATTCTTATTG
Source organism: Lamproptera curius (assembly GCA_029286875.1). Taxonomy (NCBI): domain Eukaryota; kingdom Metazoa; phylum Arthropoda; class Insecta; order Lepidoptera; family Papilionidae; genus Lamproptera; species Lamproptera curius. The sequence goes on from JAGSMT010000070.1 coordinate 1,507,987, forward strand.
GCTTGGAGGCATAAAAATCTTTTACTCATTAATTGAACTATTATTATTAAGTTATTTGTATTACTTACTTACTTTCTTTTACCTAACTATTTTTATAAGTTATTTATCATTGTTCTAATTTTAAATTTATCTATTTTTTAAAAAGTTATTAGGAGGGTTATCTACCCAACAATTCAAAAAATTTGGTTCTATGGGTGAATTTTTATTTCCTACACAAGCTTCGTCAATTACAAATAAGGAGACAGCCAAACAGACAGATAGGTGATATAAGAACCTGTCAGAATCAAGACTTGATGTGGTTTTGAGTTGTTTTATACAACCTTGACATACAGGTTGAAGTCCGATAAAACTTTTGCCGCCTCCGAACTTCCAAAAAGTTAGGACGGTGGTTATTTCCAGCCACTGGATCTTTAAATAAAACACACCGAACTTACGGAAAAGAAAGAGGATCCCCGGGCATTTCATTTTCGTTTCCGTGTTGTTTCACAAGTGTTTCACAAGGCACCTTGACATTCTTCTTAATGGTTTATAAATTTTCTTGAATTATTACTTGTAAACTTCGAAAGCAGCAATAATGTACTTATACTATATAAAATAGCTCAGTACGTTTCTTATCGGCTCTTTTCACATCTTAGGCGTCATATTGCGCTGGTAGCTTTCAGACAATCAAAGACAAGTAATGTTTCGATCTATACTAATATTCTGAGAGAAAATCTTTGTTCGCTTATCATTAAGGCTGTTTTTTTACAAATAGACATTTATATTATCCTTGATTAACATAGGCTGTTTTTTAAAAATCAACCAAAAAAAATCAATTCCTATAATATTAAAAAAATGAGCTGACGGACAATATAGTTCAATATTATTAAATTCTGTTTTTAAATACAAAGTAAATTGCAAATTTAGTATTGAAAAGTTTAATTCCTTTTTTTCTAGAATTTTTAATTAATAATTAAAAATCATGATCCTTGTGATAGTATTTTTTTAAAACAAAATTTTGGAAATTTTATGTACATTAAATTTAAAAAAAATTTTGACATCTGGCAATGAGTTAAAAAAATACCTCTATAATTTTGTGCAAACTATCTGTTGGAAAACGGCCTTAAAATATGCCAAGGTCTTTGTGATAATAATTCAGTTTTTGGGTATTTTTATATTTTAAAAGGCCTTTTCCGGTAACCATTGCGTGAAATTTTTTAAATCCCAATCATTGCGCCCACCGTCCGCTGGCAACCTAAAACAAATTAGGGGTTTTAAGCTTTCACAAAAACTTATTAAAGAAATGAATTCCTTTCGTGGGGGCGGGTTTTCAAAACCCAAATACTGGGTTACTATTACGAGAAAACTTAATTAATCATTTAAGTTAAAAACGGTGGATCGGCGAAACAAAATAACCTTAATAATCTACAGGTTTTCGACTTTAAAAGTTTTTTTCCCTATTAGAGGGCGATTTTTTTCGAGAAAACAACCGTTTAAGGTAACCAAGGTTCGGAAAAATCCTTTTCATCAAAATCCGAGCGTTCAAAATTAACCCAAAAAATTTATAATTTCACAACGGGTGTCTTTGTATCTTTTAAAACAAAGTTAATTCTTTGCGTAAAGGTTTTCTGTTAGGTGGTCGCTCTATGCTTTTTTCAATAATATGACAATTGTTTGTTTATTGATTCAATTTTATTGTACAAGATGACAAAAAAAAGTCCCACGGAATTTCTTTCGCCGGTTCTTCTTAGGTCAGAGGTGTTCTTTTTCGAACCGGTGGTAATATTTTTAAAAATCAATAAGTGGGTGTATAGCTCCTATGTTAAATAAAGATATTTTTTAATAAAGCTATAATTTTTCTGTATGAATCTGAAGTGTTACTCTGTTAAATGACGTTAACCTTGGAGTTAAGGCGACTGACCAAGTCCTTGAGCAGTATCCGGAGGTGGTGATCATAGGTGACTTAAACGCTCATCATCAGGAGTGGTTAGGGTCGCAGACCACTGATCTTGCTGGCCGAGTGGCGTATGAGTATGCTTCGGCCTATGGATTCTCCCAGCTGGTGACTCACCCACCACCCGAATCCCAGATATTGAGAGCCATAACCCCTCTTTTCTATATCTTTTGCTGACCTCACATCCGGAAGGGTACCAGGTGGCGGTGGAGGCACCTTTAGGATCCTCAGACCATTGCCTGGTACGTACCACTGCCCCTCTTACGTACCCAACCCGAACACCTTCGAGTGGGTCTCGTAGAGTCTGGCAATACAAGACAGCATATTGGGATGGACTTCGGGAGTTTTTTAGCTCCTTCCCGTGGGTTAGGTTCCGCTTTTTCTCAAATGACCCTGACAAGTGTGCAGTCTGCGTTACTGACATAATACTTGTAGGGATGGAAACTTTCATCCCAAATACAGAGGTACCCGTCGGTGGCCGCAGCAGTCTCTGGTTTAACAAAGCCTTTGTGTGGAGGCTGCGCGCCGAAAACAGTCTGCAGACGCCGTCTATAATGACGTTAGACGATGTCAGGATCGGACAGGCATAGAGGAGAAGAAGAAATTTAATGACACCTCAAGATCCCTCAAGAGGGCGATTGCCAGGCAAAAAGCAGAGCACGTTTGCAGAGTTGGTGAGCGGCTAGTTGGCTTTCCCTCTGGAAGACATGCCTTTTGGTCACTTGCCAAAGCTGCCGAGGGCAACTTCTGCCGGTCCAGTCGCACGCCACTGCGCAGGTCTGATGATTGCCTAGCCCACAGTGCGAAGGAGAAGGCTGATCTTCTAGTCAAGCTCTTTGCCTCAAGCTCGGCTATGGACGATGGGGGAGCCATTCCACCAAAATCTCCCTAAGTGTGAGAGTTCCCTTCCCGAAATCCGCATTTCACAGCGGGCAGTCAGGCGCGAACTACTGCTCCTCAACGTCCATAAGTTGAGTGGGTCTGACGGCATTCCTGCTGTGGTCCTTAAGCGATCCCGATCTGACTTTACAGAAGTCAGATCGGGATGTACTCACGCGCCTATATCACCTCTCTTACACGGCAAGATCATGACCACTAATGCGGGCGTCCCACAAGGTTCGGTGCTCTCACCAACGCTTTTTATCCTGCATATCAATAACATGCTATCTATCAGAGATATACATTGCTATGCGGCTGATAGCACGGGAGATGCGCGGTATACTAGCCAACGACAAGTCCCTCGGTGTGAGGTGCAGGTGAGGTGATCTAAACTTGTGTCCGAAGTGGAGGACTCTCTGGGGCGAGTATCCGAGTGGGGTCGTGTAAACCTCGTTCATTTTAATCCCACAAAGACACAGGTTTGCGAATTCACCACGAAGAAAGATCCATTTGTCATAGCGCCACAATTTTTGGGAGTCCCTCTGCAACCATCCTCGAGCATTGGAATCCTTGGTGTCAAAATCTCGAGCGACGTTCAGTTTCGGAGTCATTCGGACAGCAAATTCAAATCAGCCTCTAAAAAACTGGGAGTGCTGAACAGGGCGGGACGGTACTTTACGTCAAGCCAAAAGCTGCTATTTTAAAGCACAGGTAAGGCCTCACGTGGAGTACTGTTCCCATCTCTGGGACGGTACCCCCAAGTATCAGATGCTTCCACTTGACCCCCTACAAAAACGAACCGTTTGAATCGTCGGCGATCCAATGCCCATGGACAGGTAGGAACCTCTAAGCCTACGGAGAGATATTGGCTCTCTCTGTGTTCTACCGTCTGTTCAACGGAGAGTGCTCAGCTGGAGCTGTTTGATATGGAACCTACCCCTCGTACTCTCCGTCACCGGACTAGAGTTCATCCGTACCACCTGAAACCGTGCCATCAAACGTTACGTTTCCAGAGATCATTCATGCCACACTATTAAACTCTGGAATGAACTCCCCTCTAAGGTTTTTCCTTCGCGCTATGACATATCTTCCTTTAAACGAGGTATAAAGAGAGTCCTTTATGGTAGGCAGCTTGTTGGTGTTGTAGCCCCTGGTATTGCTGATGTCCATGGGCGTCGGTGACCACTTCCCATCAGGTGGCCCGAGTCCTCGTCTGCCTTCGTCGGCAATAAAAAAAATACTGCGAAATCGTCTAACATGCGCGGCGTGCAATAGAGATTCCCACCTATATATTGACTCATCACGATATCTCTGAAACCATAAGGCGTAGTGACTTGAAATTTGGTAGGAATATTCCTTTCTCCGAGTAGAGGTCAGCTAAGGATTTTACGAAATTCCACCCACGAGGGGGGTTGGGGGGTTGCTAGTCTCTAATATTTATTTTGGAGAATACGAGGTTCATTTAAACAAACACGTCAACAATTTGACAACTTTTCACAACAGAATTCGTCGCCCAAAAATATATTGATATCCAGAATAATGCAAGTTATGAAATTTCTTGGATCTTTGATGGTCAATATGTATAAATAGATTCTATACCTCTTGTAGTGTACGTTAATTTCTTTGTGATTTAATTACATAATTTTCTTATTTTATTATATTCTTTTCCATATATTTAGTTACAGTATATTCTGTTTAACTTTTTAAATTGTTTTTCTGGTATTTAATTTTTACTAACTTACTATTCTTTTCTGTGACTTCTTTTAATTAAGATGCTATGCAAATGTCGCGGGGCATGCCAAGTCGTACTGTAAAGAAACGGTTCCAACTATAAATGATGTACTTGCTACGTTATTTTGTGATTTATATGAATTGACTCTACTGTACTCTTAGGCTGGAAGCATAACATCCTTGCAAAAAATACTCCAGTCTCTTAATTACCATGTCTTATTGATCGTCAGGAGATTCGTGTCCATAATGAAAGTCACTGATTGAGAGGAAGTGGCGTAAGGAACAATGCGGAATCTTATTCTTATTTCTATATTTGTATTTATAGGAGTTTGAACATACAAACTAACAGATTAGGTAACCGTCGAAATTATCAATCAGAAAGAAATCAGAAGCCGCTTATCACCGTGTAAAAGAGATGTTGTTATGTTAAACTGTTAAAAGAATCGTGCAATTACACTTAAAATGTGTACTGCAAACGACTGAACTCACGTGAGATCGGTATTGGTGCCGACTTGTTTTTTTTTATAATTCCTCTTTTGTAACAATAATATTTTTTAAAAAATATTACGCAATTTTATTGCCTGTGAAGTTTTAATTACGTTTGCCAATGTGTCTTATAATGGCGGTTTAGTTAATTAAAAATGTTATACTGAAAATAGTTTCTATTTAATAGAATTATATCTTATCTAGTATATTTTAACCACATAAGTAAGTTTTTCACTTTTGCTCAGTTGCCACTTATTGTGCGTAAGAAGTAAAGCCATCTGGTAATTGAAACAATTAAAACTTTCATGAGACATTGCAATATAAATATCTGCTTAACTAATAACGGCTAAACTTATCTTAACCTTAAAGTTAGCTCACGCGGTAGCGACCGTGAAATCACCCCACTTGTCCTGATAAAGGACCTCCGATAGGTGTTCATTATATCACTGAAGGATAATCTACAATAACCCTTCTTACCCGTTACACTTTACGAGAAAATTGTCTTATTTACGATGTGACTTTCGACAATACAGCATTAACCCTTATCCAATTAGTACCTTAAATAAATTGTTCATTTGTTATACACCGATTATTATTTGATATAAATCAATATGGCTCAGTACAGCACTCACGTGGACAAATTTAGAAGAACGTAAAAAAAAAGGTTAAATATTTCCTGTTGTAATTATCCTACATACTGGCGACAAATATTAGTAAATCCTCATTTATAAAAACTAGTTACTTAATTGAAAGGGCACATCTACCAACTTTTGGCCCAACATTATGAGTATCAAAGTCTGTAATACACCGAGTTGTCATGAGGTACCGACAGACCGGACAGTATACCAGACTCGCAGGACAAGTACGAAAAAGAAAGACTGTGGCCAGAGTTGACCGGTTCTTCTGTTCTGAAGTAGGCTGAAATTGTTAGGTATAGATATATTGAAGTCAAGATTATTCACTGATGAGTCCAGATTTTGCCTGATGATAAAAGGATTAAAGTATGGAGACCTCCTGTAGAAAATAGACTTAAGGTGAAGAGTCTTTTATGGTATGGGGAGGTATTTGCATGAGGGCACGTACGGAACTCTGCTCACAGAGAATGGGTCTTACTTATAGCGGAGATCGTGAATTAATCTTCTGTTCTTTAGTATTGTATTTCCTACATAACTGAGGTGCTGGAAGAACTTGGAATGCCATTCGGTCCCTTTTATAGTAGATAGATTTGTTTTTATGCATTATAACGCACGTCCTTATGCTGCGGCCTTCGTCTCCGAGTACCTCCGAAGGAGAAATCAATGTTATGGAGTGGCCAGCGCACCTTTGAATCCCATAGTACATGTATGGGATAAGCTCGAAAGACAAATTAAAAAAAAGAAATCCGGTCCCGGCTCATTTGAGGGATCGCATAAGTGCATTAGAGGAAGAATGGGACGCAATACGTCGGACGCAGATTTTATTGATAATTTGATTAGAGGTATACCAAGGCGTAAGAGCTGTACGAGGCAACACTTAGTACTGATTATAATTCAGGTTACATCATTTTTAAGCAGTATTAAGAAAAAAAAACATAACAAAAGTTGAACATTAAAATGATTATCTAAAGTAAAATTGTCGTTTTTTTGACATTGTTAATTTTTGTCATTTTGAGTATTAATTATTCGACGTTTCAAATGTTAAATGAATTAATAATAACCCAAAACTAAATTTCTAACCTGAACTGTTACCACATTGAACCAATATCTATGATATTATATTATAACCCACTTTTGCTTACGTTCCTATGAATTTGTCCACGAGTCTGATTTAATTGAATGTTTCAGGAAGGCATATCGCATATATTTCTCCTGGAATGTTGCACAGCCTTTTCAATCATAGTCTCTAATATTTTAAGAACCCTTCTTTAAAGAACAGAAGATTAATTCACGATCTCCTAATAATGCACAAAATAGTAAATGGTCATAGAAATTGTTGTGAGTACTTAGGAAACTTTTCCCTATATGCTCCATATAATCTTCCTAGACATCCCTTAACAAGACTTTTCCACAGTCCCCAACACAAAACTAATTTAGGCCCACACGCCCCCATTCCTCACATGTTGAACTTTTATAATTGCGTCTCTAATGAACTACCACATTTTAAAAAAAATCTTTTTGTGTAATTATTTTGATGATATGTAAAGTAATGTTATAAATTCAGTAATTTCGTCTTTATATACCTTTTCGTATTAATAATTAATATGTTCCAGTTGTATTATTTTGTAAAAGTTTATTTTGTCAAATATATAACTGTATCAATGCTGTTGCTGTTAACCTAATATGGTTTATGCATCACAACGTATATATTCCAATGGGTACTCTAATGTTGCTTACTAATGTTGAACGTATATACTGCTGGTGTCCTTGTCTAATAAATAAATAAGGTATTAGGGATTTATAATGGGGACACAGCGATGCGATCGTACCGGCTATCTCGTTTGCACCCGTGCGAAGCCGGGGCGTCGCTAGTTACAGATACGTCTAGTATCTCGTTTCTTTCATTACCGGAAAAATATATTTGTCAATGACTAAATATTTATTACTTTTAATTTATTAAATTAACAAAAAAACTAAAAGAAACTCTATTTTTTACAGTTCGTACAGTAGGTTATACAATATTGAGAGGACAAAGAGATTATAAATAAAAGAGTAATTGAGTAATGTAACTTTTTTATTTAATGTTTTAAAACTATAAACAACTTACAAGAATACAACAAATTAAACGAACATGAGATAAACAAGAAACTTATCTATAAACACCCTCTGCGTACTGTTGCGAGTGGTGATGTGTCGATGGGACTGATCTGAAATCAATTAATTTAAGTGCTCAATAGTAACATTTAAATTTTAAATCCGTTAAGCTTTACAAATGTGTATAATTAAACATGATCATAAGTCTATCAAAATCTAGCAGGACACAGGCCTTCCTACGAGCCGCCAAAAGGTTTGATCTTGCGCCACCTGCATCGACTGACTCCCTGAACATTTCTACAGATCTTTACTCCATCTCGCAGGGGTTAGTCCCACGCTGCGATAGCCAGCACGAGGATGCCACTCATTGTATCTCAAAATTAGCGTTCTACTTAACTTTTGTTTAAGCTATATTACTTACTAGCAACCACCTTGTGGGTGGAATTTTGTAAAATCCGTTCTTAGCTGACCTCTACTCGGCGAAAGGAATATTCCTACCAAATTTCATGTCGCTACGCCTGATGGTTCCAGAGATATCCTGATGAGTCAATATATAGGTGGGAATCTCTTTTATATATATAAATAGACGATATAAGATAAAAATATTCTTGGAGGCCTTCGGGGGCTCATTTTGACTTGATCTTTACTAACGCGAAATACGATGTGTAAATTAAATATATTAAATATATAATTATACATATTAAATTGTGAAGGCAGCAAAGTGATTGCAGCGCAGTACCTACTTCGATCTGAAAGCAGCATGAAGTGCATAATCGGCACCGTATCTTTTAAAATAACTGGATACCCAATCAAAAATATTTTTTTTCTTAGGGCAGCAAGTAAATTTGTAATGTCATTACTATTTTTATAACCATCAGAAAAATTTAAAACGGGTAAAGTACTTGTAGTAATAGTAAATCTTTGACTAGATGTTGATACTGTAAACTTAAGCTCCATATGGACATGGGGCACAGTACTTACCCATGATATCCTGAAAACTCTTCGTACGGTATTTGATGAGGTTGGTGATGGTACACTGGGGTATCAAAAGCAGGAGCGTTTTCTTGTTGATGATCATGATGGTAACTGGGATAGCTTTCCAGCAACATCGGCGCCTTAAAATCATGTAAAATACTCAATTAATGAACAGGTAAATAAAACGACACAACATTTAAATAATGGGATACCATCACGAAAACTGATTATGAAGCTCAAATTTAAAAAAGTATTCTTCGTTAATAATAGTAATTTAAATTCTTTAATTTTTTATAGTAGAAGAATAGTAAAGGAATAGTAGAAAAGAAAGAGTAGCAATTTTTCCATCTTTTACTTTAAAAAACTGATAAATACTTTAAACGGCGTCACAAATGAATGTATTACTTATCTTCCGCGGTGCCATCTCGCCTTCAATTAAATCTATAAATACTCTACGCATTTAATTATTTATATGCAATCATAAGCACATCAAATTGCTAATAATCTAAAGTTACTGATGAAACAGTCATTTCTGCTAAATGTCATTGAGTATAGCTGTGATATTTGTACGAACAAAACTTGTTTACAAGATAAGTACGCGATACATTTAATTTTGTTATCGAACTATATAATAAATTACATTCGGAGAATTATTGTTTTGGGGTAATGGGGGCAATGATCCGATTAGTGTATCGTTAAAATTCACGGAAATTTAATAAAAAACAAGCTGCAAAAGTAAATAATATGAAATGAAATAGTTATACATAACGACACGACAGATATATAAAAATTAATAAGATTAAGTCTACTATCGCATAAGGAAACAATAATAAACATTTTTTTGTATCCACGATTCTTTCTTTAGACGAATGGCACTTTTAAAAATACACTAGCAGGCATTTTTAAAGCCTTCCGCTTCGTAATTTATATATATATGGTTCAAAATCAATGCCGAATAACAGCCGATTCCAATTGTATTTTTTTATTAACAAACCTAGCAATAAACATACATATGATATTTATTACAAATGTATCTTTATATAAAACAAATTTAAAAAGTTTTATTTTAATGTACTTTAAATTATTAAATATGAAATATAATAAAATAATTGAACAGATAAAAATAATATTTGAAATTATTATGACGGTACGATCTCCGTGATCAGTTCAATTCATGTTTTTATTCTTCCACAATTCAAAACAATAAGAATGAAATATATTCTTCTAATTAATGTGATAACCTTATTAGCGTCATGATTAGGATTTTTTTCCGGTGAATTACAGCCGATTTGTTTATCTATATTGCCATAGGTAACGTCCATTACAAATTGTAAATAACGTAACCCATAGCAACGCTATTACAATTCATTAACGGTACAATTACCGGTGGTAGGTCCCCTTTTTACAGGAGGTCGTCTGGGTGGGTGGCGCGTGTTCTGCCGCGAAGCGGTAGTATGAAAACACTGCTGTGTTCCGGTTTGAAGGGCACCGTATTTACTGGGTAAACGAGACTTAACACCCTATATCTCACGGTAGCCAGCGCGTTGGCGATACCACTGGTATTGCCAATGTCTTTGGGCGTCGATGACCACTTACCATCAGGTGGCCCGACTGCTCGTCGCGTATGCCGTAAAAAAATTCAAATTATCTCTTCAACCATTGAATTGACCAATCAGACAAATAACAAACAAACATATAAACCAATCATTTTACTCACCTCGTGATGCTGAACCGGTATTTCGTGTTCACTTGGGTTCTCTTGCTCGATAATATGGTGTTTATGCGAAGCGACCGCAGCGCCTATGGCAATACCGGTTCCAACGTTGCTCCTTGCACCGCCGACTTGATGGCAAGACCTGAAATAAGGCAATTTATTATTGAAGCAACCAAACTTATACCAAAGAACCAGAAAGGAAGCATTCCAAAAGAACGGTATAATATATAATATTAAATAGAACAAAATTATCTAAAATGGTATATATATGATGTAATATTATACATATACCATTTAAGTGATCACCATTTAGTGTAAAACAAAGTCGCTTTATTTGTCCCTATATCTCTATGTATGCTTATATCTTTTAAACTACGCACCTTACGCAACGGATTTTGGAGTGGTTTTTTTAATAGACAAAGTGATTGAAGAGGAAGGTTTATATGCATAATACATGCTTAAAATAGTAAGTATACTTTCTATCAGCATATCTCCTGTGCGAAGCAGGGGCGTGTCGCTAATATAAATAATAATAACACAGTTTGCACCACAAACTCCGAATAATTCAAAAAACAAAGATAAGGACCTCTTTTACGATAAAAACCATCTCTGTGTTCATCGTATTTTAAAGGTTAGTGTATTTAAAAATAAATAAGAATTAAGTTGTACTTTTATTCATTAATTGCACAATTTGTTACATATATATGCATCTATCTCTGTCTCTAGCGGAATGTAATGACAATTTTCTTGGACCGTATTGCATAAATAAAAAAAAATTACTTCTATAAATCAATTGGTGTTGTAGTTAGTGGCCCTTACTGCCATGGCGAGGAGTACGACTTTGAATCCTACAACAAAAATATTTGAGGAATATTGTGTGTAAAAATATAAACATATTTTTGTTAACGCGCCGGATATTTCTAGCCGTTGCTATACAATAATTTTCTTACAAAGTTGTTGTAAATTAAAAGACTAAAATTGCGGTTTGATCGAATGCGGAAATTAAACAAAAAACGTGTTCAAATATTTCCACTGTACAAATCTAAAGTTAATTAGCGTCCGTCGATTATTCCGTTTTTTACAAACAATTTTAAGTCTATGCACGTAAATGCATATTACGATATCATTATGTAGATAACAACAAATGAAAAATACCTTTCGTTTGCAATTATGCAATGCAATAAATTCTCTGAGCGTGAAATAATAATCGCTTCGATAACTTTTCCGTTCATAACTACATTTCAAGTTGTAAAATATTTTTTGAGTTATATAAGTTGCATTCACAGATGGGTCATCACATGAAATTTGGAAATAAAGGTATTAAAATATTTTGGAGATAAAAAATTATTGTTCTATTTTAAATTAAAATTAGTTTTAATGTACAGAAAGTGGTATAAACTTTCGCATCTTATTACAGTGTTCATAAATGATTTCATTACAACTTTAGCATTGAAAAAGATTAACATGTTAGTGAAATATTATAAGTTACTTTAAATTTAATTAATAAGATTACCTTTTTGGACTTTCCAAGAATGTGGAACAATAATATGTAACGAATGTATTTGAATGTGTCGGAATTGGCATAAAAAAGTCGAGCCATACGTAAAATGACGGCAATTTGCTAATTCATAATCATCATCATCATTTTCAGCCTGTGTCAGTCCACTGCTGTGCATAGGCCTCCCCTAATGCAACCACGGCTATTCTCATCCAGCCCAGATCTGCTAATTTGAGCGCGTTAATTTTCAGCGCCATTAGTAATTGACAATTAATGACTTTGTTTTCAAAAATTTTTCCTGTGTTGTTTTGTTCCGGTACATAATGTAATAATCCAATCACGTGACACCCTATTATGCAAGCGGCAATTTTAAAATACTGTTATGAATTGGTACATTATAAGCAAACTGAGCTTATTACTTCTTTCAGAATAATAGAGTTACGCAACACTATGGATATACTAAATTATGTTTACCGTTTCTCAAATGTGTGACCGTTCGTGAAAATATCAAATTACAATTCAGGTATCTTTAGATTCAGTTAAATCTTAAGCACTTATTATCCATTATAGTAGTCATCTTAAAGGTATGTGTCTATTCTAATATAAGCCTTAAATTGGACTGATATTATTATACAGATTTGTAGTGATTCCAGATTTACACAAGTTATCATGGGGTCGGCTTCTAATCAGTTTCTAACAGAGCTATTTGTATCTGATCTTTATAGTTATGTATTAACTGCATTCGACAGATAAATTAGATAACCGACAACCAGTTAATATGAAAATACTGACATCCTGTAACGACTGCCAAAGATGGTCTCGACAACCGGGACCGACTTCCTACCATCCGACGCATAATCGACTTCTAGTATTGCACACTTTAAGCATTAATGCTTAACCATCCGTATAATCCGACCTAAATGTGCCATTAAAAGTAAAATCCCGTGGAAGATTCCTCTTGCTGTCTGTTGAAGAAGTTGACATTCATATACAATTCATTTACTAACCGTTAACCGTATAGTTAAGCCAAATTGAACTCATTGCCTCAGAATAGAATATTAGTCGCCTCTGTCTCTGTGATAGGCATCTCGATAACAATTCGCCAATAAGAATGATTATTATGCGCTATTTTGGTCTTTGCCATGGGTGACTTTGTTTCATCGATTCCGTTTTGATTTGACAAAACTATATACGTATGACGTTTATTTACTAGACTCGCCAGTGACCACTACGATAATGTTAATTATTACGGCTAAATTTTTTTTTATCTTTTTTTTTTTGCATACGAGCGACGAGCAGTCTGGCCACCTGATGGAAAGTGGCACCGACCCATGACATTGGCACATACAGCGTTCCTACCGTGAGTTGGTCCGTAGCACATGGCAGTTAAGTCTCGTTATGGCCTTAAACCGAACAGTAGGTTGCCCTTCAACCAAGCAGTAATTTATGCACTATGCGGTTGAAATAAGAACGTTGTCCGTTTCAATTAGATGAATCTGTTAATACCTTTAATTTCAAGATGTGCGTGAAATGTTAAGTTCCTTCTGAATCAAGCCTGCATGTTACGCTAAGCTAAAGGCAACCTGCTGCTGAGCTTGACTCACAAAGCCTTAAATGCCCTAACGCGCAATGCGCGGCCATTGGCCACCAAAGCGCCTGTTAAATGCTCAACCGACGCATGGCCACCTAAAGTACATTAAATTTTAGAAAACACGACGTCAAACACGAGACGCAGGCCACCTAAAGTAACATAAAATTATTAATCAATAAAAGAAAATGAGCAAAAGCATTTAACTAATTTAGTGTCCGACGAACTTTGGTTCGTTTGTTTAACCAAGTTAGACTAAAATCAAGTTTCAGCGATTTCGGTTAAACATAATCATATAGCACAAATATGTAGCTAACTGGTTTCAAGGTTCACCAACAATAAAATAAATGAACTTTTTTTACAGTTTTTCTCAAGTCAGCCTATAGTCGAGTCTTATTAGATAAAATTGGGATGACAAATAGTAGTATAAATGAAACTAAATCAAAATCTTTATTTAAATTTACTCAATCAAATACTGTAAACTTTTAAAGATGAACTTTTCAAAACTCACGTAGGATAAAGACTCCAATAATTAATAAAGTTAACGCAACAATATAAATGAAAACTATATATTTTTAAAATAGTCAACAGTTTTAGGGAACTATTAATCAATTTAATACAGTCTGACTATATTGATTACTCAGACCTATGTTATTTTAAATTCATAAATATCATCTTTCAATGACTAACTTCCATGAACTATATTTTTATATTTAAAAATTGTCATTAATCTAGTCGAGTTATAAAGGCTGTTATTAGAAGTATTTGGAGTCAAAATGAATTCTTATTTTTGTTTGTCTAACTAAGAAAATTAATACTTTAAAAGTCCATTCTTACAACAATCGAAAAAAATAAACTTTTCAATCTATTCAAACATCTTAAAATCGTATTTGATTCAGAATCTAATTTAGTTCTTTAAATTTTCTTCGACATGTAAAAGAACTTCTGCGTCCAATGATGCTTAAAACCATTTCATGAACGTTCTTTATCTCACCTATTTGATATGCCAAACAATTAAGTAGTTTAAACCAATCGTTATATTTGACCTAACGGAACCGAAATTACAAACCTGTCCTTCAGTGTTTGGACAAGCTTTTATATTATTACAAGTTGGAAATATATGAAACTACATTTTAAATTTTTGTAATAAATCGCGGTTGTTAGGCAATTTGATGAACTTATCAATTGGCATATATCAAATGATTATGCATTGAATACGTGTAGTAACTAAGTCACTCAAAAACAAATGGACAAGCGTATGGTGGTGTTTAACTTAATGTGACTCAGTGTATGGTTGATTATCTATCTAATAGATCCTTATAACAAAGGTCGATTGAATTTAAGACCTTAGGGCAATTCAAAGTTGTGAAGTTCATGGAAGACATCACATGATTTCTGAGTCATTCGAGAAATTATAGCTACATAAATTAACAGATTCGAATAAAATTTAAAATGTTTCACTATTAAGAGTCCATTGATCCTAATCCAGAAGACATTTAATAGACTTTTAATTTAAACAGAACAAAATTTTAAGTGATTAATCTCAATAAATGAGTATGATTCAATTAAAATTATTAATAATATTTTGATTTGTACAAAGATTCTAAAACTTTAAATCTTGTTCTCTGGCAAGTTGAAACAAATGTTTATTGTTCCTATGATGTCTTTACATAATTATTATTCGGCTTATCATTGTGTTCAACATTTTTGACTAATGATTTGTTTTCTTATAATATCTTCGTTAACCATAATAAGTTCTGCGCTTTATCGTAAAACCGCCATATATAAAGGGAAAATTTGAAGAAGTAATTTCAACCTGTCGAACGTAAAGGCGACATTATATTACTAAACGCAAGTCCGTTCAGCATGCTGGTACAATTAGTTGAGTTTTACTTCACATAAACAAAACCAGTTTAATTAAACCTTCATCTAAATTGTTGATAAATAGCAAGATATTTTGTTGTTTATTTATCAATAATTTAGTTGTCGTTAGATGAACAAAATAATTCCATTTTAAATGATTTACATTATTATTGGAACTGGACTTGTGTGATTGGACTCGGAAATTAGTGAAAATAAATAATTAAGCTATCTTATATTAATTCTATCATCATAATTTATTTAATCCTCTTATGATTACAAATCAATATAAAATTAATATAAAATTTCAAAATACCAATACTTAGTCTTTATGCAACGTCATTCATTTTAATTTTTATTAATAATCATAATGCTATAAGAAATTTATTTGATAAGAAATTAATATATTTTAATATTTTATTACATAAAAATATTATTAGCAACTGAAATAAACGATTACCACACGTTATATACTGTCTCCATTCCATGACTAAAATAAGCAAAATAATAGGCATAAAGCTCCATTTTAGTATTTTAAGAATTTTTATACTTGATCACGTGAGTTTCGGTTTCGGTTTCGGTTTCGGCCGAAACTGAAGTCACAACCGAACTTTCGGTTTCGGTTTCGGTTTCGGCCGGAAAACAGTTTCGGTCGGACTCTAATAATCATATATGCACGAATGAAACTAAACATAGAATCTATTAATTTGAACAATTACTCAATCAAATACTGTAAATTTTTACGATGTAATTTTTTCATAAACTTCATCGTAAAAGTCTAAATAACTAGCCCATATATTATATTATAAGTTAAGTGCAACAATAATAAAATGTAAAAACTATAATAAATCAGTTAATTTTATTTAGCTTATTATTTAGCTAAGACCAATAGGGTCTGATTTTTATTTAAATCATCACTCAATATGCCAATGCGGCATGGCATAGTGTACACCGGAACTAATTTTTTTATATATTAAACAAATTGTTATTAAACTAGTCGATACATAAAAGGCGTTATTAGAAGTATTTGGAGTGGCTCAAATTGTATACTTATTTTTTGTTTGTCTAACTGAATGAAAAACTGTTAATACTAAAGTCATTCTTATAAGCAATCGATAAAAAATAACAACTTTTCGCATCTATTCAAACATCTTAAAATCGTATTTCGATTTACGATATGCTAATTTAAGGTTCATAAATAGTTGCTTCGCACGCATTGCAAGCAACTTCTGCGTGCCAATGATGCTGTAATAACAGATTTCCTGCAACCGGCTTTATCTCACCACATTCGAATATGCAAACAATTAAGTAGCTTAACCTAAATCGGTTGTAGTATGTTTGGCCTAACGAAACCGAAATTACAAAACCGTCTTCGCCATCTTTCGAACAAGCATTTATTTATTATTACAAGTTGAGAAATATTATGGAAATCTACATTTTAAATTTTGTAATAAATACGGACGGTGTGTTAGCATTTAAATTATTGAACTTATTCAAATATGGCAATATATCTCAAATGATTTGCAATTGAATACGTGTCGTATTCTAAGCCCTGAAAATTGCAAATACAAGTGTATATTAATTTGTTCATTTATTTAATATTTCGACTCATGTGTCAGTTTGATTATCTATATATAATATAATCCTTATAACTAACAGACTTTCAATAATTTCATAAAGTTAGGTTTAAGAAAACAGTTACGATTGAATTTAAGACCTATAAAATGCAAAGATTGTGGAGTTTACAATGATTACATCATATGCATTTCTGCATCATTCGAAGAAATAGTATATGATTCTTAACGATTCGAATGTATAAAATTACCATTCGTTCACGCGATGACATACATTTAGGACGATTGTATTTTTTAATTAAGTACGACTTTTTACGCAAAGTTTTGAAAGAAACCAAAAAGTTTATTATATAAATTAGGTTAATACTATTATTAAAATAATAATACTTTTAATAATAATAGATATAATACTTATAGAGTCAAATAACTCATTTAATAGTATTTTACTCTGCACAGTTGACCAAATAGTTTATTGTTCTTCACTAAATGATCTATATAAATTTTATATTATAAATTATTTATTCAAGTACTTATCATTTTGTTCATGTACATAAATAATTTCTTTATTTGTTTCCTTATAATATCTTCTTTTACACAAATAAGTATTCACTCGCCTGTCTGTGAAACCGGCCATATATTACGCAAAAATGAAAAAAAAAAGTAATTCAACCTGTCGAACGTAAAGCGAGCGTATTATATTACTAAACGCAAGTCGCGAGTAACGGCTGAGTTCAACTTGTTACGTTTTATTAACATAAACAAAAACCAGTTTAATAAACCTTACAATGTAATTGTTGAGAAATAAGCAAGCATATTATTGTTGTGTTTATTTATCATTGTTTAAGTTGTCGTTCAGGTAACATAATGTTAAATAATTTCCAATTGTTCGTGTAGTTTATTCATATTTTAGATTGAGTATAAGTTACGCTTTATTTTCTGGAAATATATGATAGTAATAATAAAATGTTTACTTTCAATTAATGGAGGAAATAATCTAAATAAAATTACACAGTCGTTATTAATTTATACTGTATAATATATAAATCAAAAAGAATGTAAACAAGTTTCTATAAATACAAATTTACTGTCTTCATGCACATTGCACTTTTTATTTTAAATAATCGCAATTATTACGTCAAATTTAACTTACCGTAAGAATTAATAACTTCATCTTCATTTCCGCTCTGATTCGATTCAAGATAAATTAACAAATTTTGAATAATGTGTAAACCTTTATATATTTTTACGTTCTATGGATATTTATCATAGAAATTACTTTCGTAAACTAAAATATTAAATGTTTTTACTTATTCACTAGTTATTTTTTACATCACCACACTTAGTTTCTCGAATTTATATGCACTTTTTGAGGGACAACACAATTAAGCTACACTTTAGCACATCACATCAAAATCAACTATGCAACTTCTTTCGACTTTGGTATACTAAATTTTAACACTGCCCCCAGAATCAGAAAGAGTGGGGTCCGTAAAATGGGGACATGCCGACGCAACATACATATGTTGCTTAACATTTTACGATCGTAAATTATGTATGCTCTTTTTTGGATCGTTTTAGCATTCTTCAACGCTAATATATGTTATTATTTGGTCATTATATGTATTCCGAAATTGATATGCAGCTGGATAAAGTGACACATAAAATCTTTTATTGTTATATAATCTACGGCAACCGCCTACGTGGTCTAGCGGTATTGGCCCTTGCCTTATAAACCGAAGGTCGTGAGTTCGAATTACGCGGGGAAAACAACTTTGTGTTATCGTTGCTTTCTGGTTGGTTAGGACAATTTGGGCCGATCGCCCAATTGTCTGAAAAGTACGATGATCCAAGCGTCGGATAATAAGTGGGTCCGCCTACAAGCCCGCATTGGACCAGCGTGGTGAGATACGGTCCAGAAGCTCCCTATTATATCCTGCACTGGATTAATACAGGCTGATGATTTTGAATCTACAACAAATTGCTTGTTTCAGTAAATGTCGTTATTTATATTACAATATTCGTTTTGAATTTTTAACCATATCTAATTCGACAGTCAAATCCTACAGCTGGTTGATAATTTTAACTTGGCTCGGCTTATATGAGAAAATAAGACAAGTAAAATAAATAATAGCTTTAGGATTAAAACTTTAATATATTACTTTATTTCTTCAAATAAAAATATTTCTGTGACAGTGGAAGTAAAGCGCTGCGACGTGTCAGTTGTAGAATTTCATTCATTAGTTGGAGAAGCCAGAGCGAGCGATAAAAAGTAATTCAAACAAGTCTTTTTTCCCCCAAAAAATATATGGTTTTTATAACATAGTTCATTACATACTGATAGGGAAAGATAACGTCTTATTTCTCATAGTCATTTTTGAAGCTACCATGGGAACGGCTTCTACTCCATCAAGATTTACTTGAATAACAATTTTCCCAATAAGGATTTACTTGCCTTTGCTAAGATTATGTGTTAGTTCAGAACAAAATAAGATATAAGTTACAAATGATCTAATTTGTATCGCTTT
This sequence comes from Lamproptera curius, assembly GCA_029286875.1. Classification (NCBI taxonomy): domain Eukaryota; kingdom Metazoa; phylum Arthropoda; class Insecta; order Lepidoptera; family Papilionidae; genus Lamproptera; species Lamproptera curius. The sequence continues at coordinate 1,527,479 of JAGSMT010000070.1, forward strand.
TATTTTATTTTTTTTATGCCGTTTCAGTGTCCTTGTAGCGACCCTTTCCTGCTCAGTGTGCAAACAAAAATAAATGCTGGGTATCATATTACGATTTAAAGTATTTGAATATAACGCTTATACGATGCAATTAACCATTTAAGCCCTCAGTGATCGGGAGATACGGATTATGTTTGCAAGAAGTTATCAAATATACATTATATAATACGTTATCGCTTACTAAATATTGACTTTGCGTTTAGTTCAAGCTAAAGGGCAAACCCTATCATTTAAATGTCAGAGATTTAACAATTGCATCATAATTTAGGGACTAGTAACTGATGTCGTCAAAAAGCAAAACTTTCACCAACAGTAAAGACAGCATAAGTAGTTGGTTAACATTTGAAGGCCCTAAACATGCATCAACTTTCGTATTTAGGGCCTAGATGAATCACTTCAAAAAGTATTATTATATAAACAGATATATTTAAATATTGACTACAACAGCACTTTGTAATGCTGGATGCTGATATCTAAAAGACACAACTTCTAAAGCAAAGATGGAGGCGGGAACTCAAACACTATTCAAACCAAGTGTGATGCTACGGAGGGATCTGGCACAAATCGTGTGGCTATAGTTGTATATCTTCTCTTATGACAGTAAGGTAGTGGCACGCAACGGTGATTTTAAGCCTCAGGAACAGCCGAGGCGATCACTATGCCTTGTGCGCCGTTGTTTGTTGCGCTTATTATTTACATATTCTTTATCAATAACCTTCACCCTTGCTTAATATGAATATAGAGCAGCATGTCACTGGCTCTGGAGAACGTCGTGGAGTTTAGGGAGAAGGCGACGTTTAATGCCAGCCTGGTTCTTCTGATATAACTTTAAGGATTCATTAAATTTACAATACATCAACTAGGAAATTTTTAAAATTTTCTTGCCACTATTTCTTATTAAGCAAGTAAACGCCTGAAGACACAAGTAAAGCAAAAAATCAAACATGTGTTTGCGCAAACTACAATATTAGTAAAGAAAGTTAATGTTTTGAGTTTATTGAAAGTATTTAACAATTTTTTGCATTCCTCACACTTTCCTAATAAGTATGCGCTTTAACTTTAGGCGAAGTTTTTGAGTAAAAGCGAAAACATTCGGGCAACAGAATATGGATATTCTGCTACTTCTATCCAATTTATCTACTGCGTTGAAGATGGTCATGCCAGTTTCTTTGCGACTAAAGAGAAGCCTAATAATAATTATTTACGATAACGTATAATTTTTTTCCTATGTGTTATCAAAACTAGAATAAAAAGGCTCTAAGCTCCCTTAGAGCCTACTATAGATGTACAACATATTATTATGTATTACATATGATTAAAAGCTGACCATGTTATACTGATTTTTTTTTAATTTTGTGACATAATTGAAGCAAACATATTCAATTTGTTTATGATCTTATTAAATATAATTTTATTAATTATTTTTATTTTTAATCTGTACAGATTTATTAATTATTTTTATTTTAATCTGTACAGATTAAAATAATTAATAAATAAGATCTGAACTCCCTTCAGCACTGGCAAGAGACATGACATCTCAGTCTACCCGTGACCAGCCGCTGGAAGAGTGTTCGAAACGTCGGGAATTAAAATGTAAAATAAACGCGATAAAATCCGTAAAGTAATTTTTTTAATAATTATAATATTCGGCATAGCAATAGAAATAATTATGTTTATGATCTTTAGAAAATTTAAAAAAATATAGCGGAGGCAGTTAAAGTCTAAGAAAGTTATATCGTTGCCGAAAATGACTACGGCCACAGTTTCATATAACGAAAAGTTAAATTAACAGATTTCAAATGAACTTATTCTCATCATTATCTCGAAAGTTTGTCTATTTAAAAAAAAATAAACAAAAGCCAACCAACGCCCATTGACATCGGCAACGCCACCTACTCACTACGTACCGTATGACGCAGGATGTTACGTCTCGTTGACCCAGTAATACGCTGGCTACAGTGCCTTTTAAACCGGAACTCGATAGTGTTTTCACACTACTGCCTTTTGGTAAAAACAGGTACCGCGGTGGTACCGCCCCAGAAAATTTATCTCCTCTATTAGATAATTTGTTATTCTATAAAGAAAAATTTTATTTAACTTTTTGATTATACTTTTGCAGTTACAATAAACAAACTTCCTCCGTAGCCTAGCCCATATCGGGCGTATGGTTTAAAAACCGAATCCTACGGGGACTCAACAAATTTTCATTGTTGTTTCTTAGTTGTTTAGGTTTATTTGGGCTGATCACCCAATTATCTGAAAATTAAGATGATTCATGCGTCGGATGGGCATGTAGAAAGTCGGTCCACCCACCAACCCGCATTGGACCAGCGAGGTGGGATACGGTCCAAAACCCTCTAATGGAGGAGGCGTGCGTTAGAGGATGCGTATGTCCAGCTGTGGACTATCACCAGCTGTTGATGATGAAAGGTGAAAACACATTTATCAGAAATATTTCTTAGTATTACTACCACTTTCGGCAAAACATGGCAAAAGTCTGTTTTCTACCGGTTCAAGAAGATTACAATAGAAAACGCTAATAAATTAAACAAAAAGAAAACTTAACTGTTTTAGGTTTATTTCTGTTTAATGTTTTATTTTGTCAATCTTACTTTATTCTAGTGGTATTGGTTGGTGCAATTGGAAAACTTTTAAACATTTTAAACCTAACGGATAGGAGAGTATTTGGGGGGGAGGCCTATATCCAGCAGTTTACTATCAAAGGCTGATGATGAATAATCAAACATTATTAATACTTATAGTATTCCATGTATAAAATATTATATATATGGCGTCATATATCTAGCATTAATATAGTTGAATTGTTACCGAGATGGCAATCACGGAAGTGATTGTCGTCTAATAACAACACCAAAGATTCAACGCCGCCTTGTTGCAATGCGTCAATTTATTTTCATCAATTAATCCTTAGGCCAAAGTATGGTACTAAAGCAAGAATAAAATCGACTTTATACAGTGTTACTAAAATTCAAAGAAAACCTTTTTTTATTTATATTAAGACGTTGTTGTTTTTGTATTGATTGCCGGATGCAATTACATCTTGTTTTGGATAAAACGGAAGTAGGTATGGCTTTACGAATGTACTCTATCCGATCGTAAGGCCACGGCACCAATCAGTCGGCTCCTTTCGTTTTGTGGGAATCTTACGTATTTCAATTGTGCTCTCATGCTAACTCAGGGCCTCAGGGTTATAAAAATAAGCTTGTTCGTTAAAATTTATTAAATAAACGAGGTCGGTGTGCTTATTTGTATCAATTATTCTGGATGGAACACATTTATCAAGGCCTTTGAAACAAAATATTTCAACTTATTGGAAAGAAATGAGATTTCTTATAATCACACTGTTTTCTGCTGCGATTTCTAACCCATAAATATGTATTAATGACGCAAACAAGCCCAATTAAGCTTACAACTGGTAATGATAATATATAACATATAGGTTTTGTAAGTGCTAACATTAGTTCATAACGAGAAACATAGCATCTACCCACAGAGTAATGCTGTTTCTTCATTTCAAAGCTTCTAAAATAACTTTATCAAAGAATCGACAATAGTTAGGCACTTCAGGTGTATATAAATTTTAAAATATATATATTGAAAACCACTCAAAAACTACAACAACCTACTTAGTTTTAAAGCCCTACAATCAAATAAATAACAACAACGCTGAAATATTTATTAATTTTAATCTACAAACCATTATTAATATTTCCGCATACAAAGCATACTTGCTACTGCTAAATATTAGCTTTGTAAATGTATAGATTGGATTTTTCTACAAGATGAAAACTTAGTTTATTTTTTAGGTTAATTTACAATTGTCGTAAAGAAAGTGATATATCGAAAGGTTACAAATAAACATAGAGTAATAGTCTTACTTGAGTAGCAACCTTAAATGCGAAAACAATAACAGATAAAAATATCATATCATGACCAGATCGATATCTAGTTTATAATAAAAACAAAAACAAATTTACAAAATAATTTAAAACACTAATGACTTAAAATTCAACAGCATCAAAAAATATGACCGATTTCTGACAGCGAATGACTATTTTACGCAATATACGCAGGTAACAACGTGCTTTCCGTACAAAATCGCGTCGCGTTTTGCCACCGCAATTTATATCTCTGATGATTTTAATATTCATTTAATCAAAAGGGGTCTATGACAGTTTTATGTACATATAACGAAGTTTTTAATGCAATAACTTTTACGTGAACTTGATCTTAAATAAGCTTTGAATGTGCCTGATTGCTATTTCTAAAAATGTTTATTTTAAAATGCTTATTGTGCATTATTCTTAAAACATAGATATATGCTATCACGGACTTTGTTTTAGACCAATTCAAGTAGTACAATTATGTAAAACATACTTTACGTCTATCTCTTCTATCTTATATTATCTCGTATATCTATCTATCTTTTACGGTTTTGGCAGCGTTTGTAATATTATCACAATGGGTTCTGATTTGATGCCGTATTTTTCTTATTGCTCGAATTTCCATTAAACTATTTATCTCAAAATTATTTTTAAAAATTTCAACCACTGGGAAGCTAAAATCTATCATTTAAAAACAGAATAAACAAAATCGGAGCTCTAGGAGCGAAACAATGAGGTAACATATAAAAAAAGAAATACGATCCGAATGGAGTACCTTCTTCATTTTGGAAGTCGTTAAAAAATGCAACAATGTGACTACTATGACACTTTAATGTTACCACTATTACCGAGTTTGAGACTATGTTAGCTTGATATATGTATAAAGGCAACATGAAAAGTATATCGAGTACAAACAGACCAAAAGAAACACAAGATATGGAATTATAACCCTGTTATAATATCTTCACTTAGATTAATGCTACAACGCATTAGAAGAGGTATGCCAGAGTATATTTTTATATTAGGCCTTTTGTTTTAAAATTATATTCTACAGATAAATTAGATTTGAACCAACATAAAGCATGGAAATTTCTAAACAAATTAATTCGTTTATCTGCTTAGGTTTAGCGGAAACAAGAAGATATTATTTAACAAAGAATTAGTATTTGGCCAGTTGAAGGGCAGTAGGGTTTTGGGGTGATAAAATTTCACTTAAGTATTTAATTAGAGTACACTATTGTTATGACGACTCATGTCATGCGTAAGGAGAGGAACTGTCCAAGAGGTGTATTACAAACAACCGTAAACTGTAACACTACATATGTAATTAAAGTGAGGTGTTATAATGTAGTCATCTATTAGACAACAAAGTTTATTTCAGGAGATTACGAACTCCATATTGACTTCCATCTCATTTCAATCACTAGTTCATCCTCACAGTTAAAACTACAAAATTGCTAGAAAAAACATATTGACCGATTTTTATTATTTAGACCGAAATTCATTGTTTTGTGTTCAAAATGACGCACTTCCATAGAAAGATTGCATCCTTTTCCACTTTTATTGCTAACAATAATAGTCTATGATATTCCTTTCTAGAAATCTGTTCTAAGTATGATCTATTTACTAAATTTCATCGTAATCGCTTCAACTGTTTATACGGAAAGATGGACAGACAGACAGACTCCACAGTTACTATTTACTTTATTTATATATTAGTATGGTTCTACCTTGATTGTAAAGTTAATGAAAAAACGTCAAAATGCCTATTCAAAATTACCAATGATTCTATCTGATGGATAATGTATGAACTGGCATATTCTTAAAACAAAGAACTTTACGATGCGGTTCTTAATTTTGATAGTTTTTATAACTATGGTCATATATGTAAATTTTATTCAATTATAATGCAAATTAACAGCGAAATCGTTTCCTTCTGGGATCAAAATTTCGTGAGGCGTGAATTGGGTATTATTGTGGATTTTAGTAAATAAGCTAACGAAACAGATAAAGATACATTGCATTAAAACGGCACGTCGAAATCGGTGTGTTTATACGTCAAATAAGAAATTAAATTTTCTTAAGCAGTCTAATGTCAAACTCAATTGGCGCCAAAACGTCGGGCACTGTCATTGGTTAAGCATCGCGTGAGGATTGAAAATGGCCGCAGCCAACCAATGAGAAGCGTTTGTTTGCGAGGTGATAGTGAGTTTGAGTTCAATTTACTTTACATAACCTTCATCACTAATTTAGACGTAAATTTTCTAAATTCATTATATTTGCTCGATTTTTGACATAATAAAATAAAACTTTAAACGGCCGTTGCATACAAAGTTGCTTAAATGTTTCACTAAATAAAGACGTGAACTATGAAACGATGTTAGTGTCACGAGTGTCACTTATCAAATGGGCTCTAATATGTTCGCCCTACATTCAATCCGAAAATCTTTGGAGTAGCTTTTATAATAGAGATTTCTTCCCTTATCCATTATGTTTTTGTTATTTCTCGCGTTTACCTTATTTTACGGAGTTATTGAATTTTTAAATATATAATAATATAAATGAAGATTTTGTTCTTTGTAACTACGATATTAAATAGCGATAACCATATAAAAAATACTTAAAATTTCTAATTCGTAATAATTTAACAAACATTTATCTATTTACTTAAGCTTGATGTCTTTTTTTTTTCATTTTACTGTCAAACTGAAGCTACTTACTACATAACATATTGTTTAAAAACAAAACGGCAGAATCTTGTACCTGACGACATACATGTTTCCTTGGGAATTCATCGCATAATTGTTTCAGATCCCTTCCCTCGATTAAAACGCAAAAATTACATTACATCCATTGTGTTCTAATAACAACATTCAATTGATAAATATTCAGTCTTTACTTCTCAATGTTAAAATGATTATAGTTTTATTTTACACAAAGTTTTAGTGTTGGATAAAGAAAAAAATTGGTTGCTAAACTAGTTGAACTAGTATTTAAATTGCGATATTTCAATGCCTTTCAGATGAAAAAGATGAATCATCTTTCTTGTGTACATAAAAAACGTGTAACTTGAATAAAACTTACTGCAACAGAACTATTTACTTGTAATACTTCTATTCGTAAGAATTTATTAAATTATATGAATTATAATGTACAAATAATAATAATAATAATTCCGACTACGACGGCCTTAACGAAAACCTTTGTCTATGCACCTAAGACGAACAATTACAGGCCTGTGACTAAGAACTATGTGGATGTTTTCAAGGAAAACGAGCCATCGTAAAATTATGGAAAATATCATTTTTACACAATTTAAAACGTTAAATGTACGTCATATGACTGAGGATACAATAATAACTTACATGCTTATGATGGATCCTGGTATTAACGCGGATGCTACATTACTACGTTATACTACAACTAGTAAAGTTGTTAGATATATTTTAAAGCTTCTTTTTTAATTTTAATAACATGAATATACGATTAAATGTCATTTGATATCAATTCGTGTTATGAAATAGCCGCCTCCGTGGTCTAGCGGTATTGGCCCTTGCTTTACAAACCGGAGGTCGTAGGTACGACTCTATTGGGGGGGAACAACTTTGTGTTATCGTTGTTTTCTGGTTGCTTAGGATAATTTGGGCCGATCATCCAATTGTCTGAAAAGTAAGATGATCCATGCGTTGGATGAGCATGAAAAATGTCGGTCCACCCGCATTGGGCCAGTGTGTTGGGATACGGACCAAAAACCTCCTAATGGAGAGCATTAGGGGAGTGCATTAGGGCAGGCCTATGTCCAGCACTGGACTAACACAGGCTGATGAAATAGCCTGTGAAACAATTATACTACCTATATTTAAAAAGACCATGAAAGGTTACAATTACTTATATAAGTTACTACGAAAATTATTTATTTATTTATTTAATAGGTTTACCAACGTACGTTATCTCACACGTCTATTGTAATAAACATAAGTACATAAACGTGATTACACTATATGTTACGGACAATTACAATTATTGCAGCTATATCGACTCCACGGAGCTTTGTTCACCGGAAGTAGATCAGATTTCTCTGTGTTCAAAATAAATATAAAATGCAAGTTCAAGGAGAGCTCACAGTGATATTTATTTATAACCTGTTCGGTATTTTTGTGATATTTGATTATTTTTAGTTCAATGTAAAATATGGAGGCCACAAGATGTTTGCTACTTAAGGTATTATTTTTATTTTATATCAAATAACATAAGTGAAGCTAACATAATTAACATAATTTAAGAAAAAATATAATCATAAAGATAAATTGTTTCGATACATATACATGCTGTATGTATATGTACAATATGTATAGTTATATTAGCAATGTATGCGAACCCAATATTGACTTTCATATAATCGATATTATTTCCTATATAGGAACGTTAAATGTTTGAATGGGGGGAGGAGTGACGTTACCCTAATCGTTTAATGATTATCAGCTAACAAAGCCAAAGCCGCCTTATTTTTTTTTCTAATAAAAAAGTAAACGTTTAACTTTAAACTACTACTTTACAACATAATAGATAACTTTTAAAACCGTAAAAACAAGTTAAAATATTTATTAAACTTTACTTCCAAAAAAATCGTTTTTAAAACAACAGCTACTTTAAACTTGTTCAATGATATATGTACAATTCATAGAACCATTCATAATCAATCTATTGCGTCAACTTAGTTTTATGTTTTGCTATGAAGTAATAAAGTTAATAAAAAAATAATTAAAGTTCAAGATTGATGGTAATCATGTAGTATCAATTTGCGAGCCTTCGGTCGTTTCACGGAATAAGTAATTTACCAACAACAATATACAGAATTGGGACTTCCCTTTTAACCGGTGTAACGTCTTATCTGAAATTTTTACAGATTAAATATTTTAATTTATTTCATTACGCAGTGTTCAGTTAACTTTTTTGTCGACGCAAGATGGCTAAAGACTGAGATTCTAATTGTGGACGTATCACATGCATGCCGGTAGAACTTTTGTTTGATTTTTATATTACTAGACTAAAAATGAGTGTGTTGTTTGTTCACCTATGCATGCGAATTGAAAGCGAGTAACTCTCAAAGAATAATTTGAGCTCTTAACAGTGCCTAGGGTCGGACTGCGTAAAAAAAAAACCTTTGGTGTTTCTATATTTATTCCGACGATATATGCAAAAAAATAATGACGCAGTTTCTTGCCAGTTCTTGATTAGACAGGTTTTTGAATTAGTAGTAATTTTTGACGTCAATAAGTACTCTGTAGAGCGATTTGGGACCATAAGGAAATTTTTTTATAAATTAGAACATTATTTTTTTGCTTTCTTTGCACTATTATTTACATCGTGCTGTATTAACTTCTATTATTCTTACCATGTCTTTAACTTCTTTCAGATTTTCACGACTGTAATCGTTTTCAGCATGCTAGCTGCAGCCAGAAATACAAACTTTATTGAAAAGAATATTTCAAAAATTACGCAAGATTTAAACGGAGGCAGCATACATGACAATCATATTTTATTGAACCCACACCAAAGAATCTCAAGAAGTGCATACGGAAAGAGCTGGCCTGCAAAAGCCATGAGCTATGGACAGGACAGTTTACCGCCGTATTTGGTTTATAACAGAAAACTAGGGTCATATTACCCTTATTACCCAAAAAAATATAACCATTTCAACACTAACAATGTACGAAGAACTTCGATGAAGAAAATGTCAAACCAAAGACAATGGAATCATTAAACATTTATTTAAAATTACGATAACTAATTAACATAATGCTAAGAAAAAATTAAAATGTATAAAATATAATTATTTTGTTACTTCCTTTTTAGTACACCTGTCCATTAAACACGTACCTTTTAGATATATTTAACCTAAAAAAAATATGTACCAAAAATAAAATTCAAAACAAAATTTTTTTGTGCCAGGCATATAATATTGGTACTGGTCTAAAATTTTAAGATTCATTGAAACTGGTCCATTTTGCGAACGGGGAAAACCTGGAGGATTAAAACCAGTTCTCTCTTGTATAGGGCTGTAAAAACACAGTTTGGCAAAAATTATAAAAATCGTTATAATTTACTAAAATCAACTTTTGCGTCTCAGATATGTTTTTTAATATTTTAAATATTCAGTACAGTTCAGGCGAACTTTCGCTCAGTAAATTATATCATAGTGAATATCAATTTATTAAGGTGAAAATGCCTTACGTACTACGCCATAATATTGCGAATTGTTATATTTTTCACAAATCGCAATGTTGTTCCACTTAATCTTATCTGTTTAATTAATTACAATAAAAGATAATACCTACATTTTGACTCTCTTTATGGCAATTTTATTTAAAACAAAAGAGTAGAACCTTATTGTACTGTAAACGCTGTGTCATTTTAAACCTTTTTTGTTTTTAGTTTTTGAAACACATTATTAACTATAAATATATCAAAACAACGAAAAAAATATATATTTTTTATTATAATTGAGCCAAAATAAAAATATAATTCAAGTTTTAAAGACACCTTTAAGAGATAGTAGTGATACCAACCCTAAATCAGTCGAATAACGAACGCAACTCGCAACCGCAAAATTACTAGTAATTGTCCAAAATTGGTAGATGTTCAAAAGATCGCAACTAAAAATAACAATAATTTAACAAGATTTTATGATGCCTTTTTTGTTACCATGATAAAATTTTTACATCATATTTGATTCTTCTATTTTTAGTTTCGTTGGAAGTTAAAAGGACATGATATTTTTCTTACAAATGATTTTACAAATAAGCTTAGAATATAATAATTTAGATCAAAATTTATGACTACAAATAATCTACATTTTAACATTAGAACTACTTTGAATTAATGAATTTTAATTGTAAATCATATCAAATTTAAATCATCTATTGTTAATTTCTGCTTAATTTAACACTTACATATAAAAGGAATACCCAATGCAAAAAATTAAACATAAATAAGAGCAAATGCATTCGCAAGATCCGGCCTTTCTAAGTTTATTTGCAACAGACGACTCTTGACATTGGCTGTATGCACTTCGCTATTGAGTTACCATCAGAAAAGACAAAACTTTATTCTACTTGGAGTTATAAATAAAATTAACTATAATTATTACAAGCTGAAAATTTCGAATTACATCATGATTTTAATTGGTATATAAAATGTAAGATAACCAGACCGAAAAATAGAACTATTTGTCAATTGTAAACTATAAATAGTAACCAAAACAACATTTAAATATTTTTAATAAAATATAACAATTAGGCTACATTTTGCTAATAAATTAGTTGTTAAACCGTTGAATTTTTAGGCTTATGCACAAATTAAATATAAAACAAATGCAATAATAATATGTGAATGCAGTTAAATTTAAAAAAAAAATATTAAAATCACTAATAGATCACTCGCACAGTTTCACAGAAGTAAAATAATATTCAAACAGTGCAGCTAAAATCATAACCAAAGTAAGGAAAATTTACTGAATTATTTCCCATACGTTGGTTTATTTTATTTACATATACGATTTAAATGAATAATTAATATTATGATGATGTCCACATCTGGAGTATTTCAAAATATTCAGAACAATAAAAAAATACAAATGAATATTTTAAGGGTTCACACATATGCGAAGAAGGGTAGACGAACACGTGTGCCAAACTTACTTATGCACTAGACTTGTTTTATCATAATCAATGTTTTGAAATTAGGAGAATAATATACTTTTAGGCAATTAAAATAAATTTATTTTTTTATTCGAATACATTACAATTGAATACAAGGGATGTTTTCTGACATTGCATTGCTTTATAGACTGCTGGTACAGAAAATCGATGGACGCAAGTATCTAAGCTCAGGTCTCGGCCACCCTACTCGTTAAAAAATAATAAAAAAAAATATTATCAAGGATCAAAGCAATGACGTAACACGCATTTTGGAAATAACCCAAAATGGTTTTAATGCAACAATCACAATAAAAGAATCACCGACCATCAATTAATTTGTATCGATAGATGTGGGGAAAAAAGTCATACAGGTTTCATTCTGTTTACGATATTACCATAACCTGTAGCGAAAACCCGTTGCAGGAAAGAATCATCCACTTTTTAGTTTTGTGCTGCTGTCGCATACGAAATGTGATATTTTTAATAACAACCAGCTTTTATCTTTCGTTCTATGTCAGAGTTTCTTTTGAAGCTTTATTCATACAAAAAAAACTAACACTCTTATAAGTTATTTTGATTACAAGATCAATTGTTTGTGGAGATTATTTAATTTAAGCTACTAAAAAACGCTTGAATGATACCATTATAGTGCAGTTGTAATTATTGTTTTGTTAAATTCGTGTCTGGTTGCCCCTAATTGAAAAACATACAAATATTTAAATATTACTTATCCAAAATAATTTAAACACAAAATTTGGTATAAATTCCTTTATATATTTCGAAAATAATATCTTTTAAATTGGCTTAAAACAAATTTGTCCACTGTCTATAGCTTTATTTTATTTTGTGGCTCTTTGTTTAAATAAGATATATAATGGCACCTTCACTTAATGTTGCTATTTTTACTGTGTTATATAACCCGGTCCTTGCCGCATTTTAGACTTGCCATATACTGATTTAATTAAAATCTTAGCTAGGGTTATTATTTTACAGACAATACGTATCATCAAAATTTCCATTATTAGAATTGCAATTTTAGTCAGATTATCACTTTATCCTAGATGAACTTCCTGTTCATCTCATCACATACACACAGCAGACATAATAGATTCACATTGTTAAATAGCAGTTGAATATAATTTCTTGTTATTTTATTATTTTAGAAGTAACATAACAAGAATTAATTATTTTGTAGTTCGACATATTTTAGAAGCGGCTACGACTTGGGCATTTTTTGTCGGGGTAAGAGATTAATAAATCCACGTCGTATGAGGGCAGTACGTGGACGTCAATTTACACCAAACATTTTCCCTATAAAAGCCTGCAGGATCCAGTTCGGAACTATTCGAAATTAGCTCATCGTTTGACGTAAACGTTTTGAACTTAAATAAATACCAAAATGGCAAAATTGCTGGTAAGTTTCGTTACCATGATTTTTTTTTTTAGTTGTAATCAAATCTTTGAAGACACAATTTAACTGTTATACAAAAACGTGTAAAGTGCATTGTATTTACGAATTTTTTCTTTCTAGATTGTTGTGTTGGCGTTAGCAGCGGTAGTCGCAGCCAGACCAGGTAAACTTTTTTCTATTTAAATTAAAAAAAAAAAAAATCGTTGATTTTTTAAACTGAATTATGACTGGTGACTGTGACTTTTTTAAGTGCTAAGATACGTTTAAAATGCAATAGATATAGGTATTATGAGTAAAGATTAACTTTTTTTGATTTTTCGGAAAATTGCGTATTTATCGTGCCCTCTTATAGATAGATTTAGTATTAGCCTAGGGCCTATGAGTAGTGCCATATGTCAAAATGAATAAAGTCATTGCATAATATAGAGATGTATATATTATGCAATGACTTTATTCATTTGGACATGTGACACTAAACAATAAATTTTCATATTAATGGATATGAAAGTATTACTAATTTTAATACGACCATTCATTGACAGTTCAGGTGTCATCGTATTCCGAAAAGTTCAGATCGTATCATCGTATTACCTGTGTATATTAAAACCGCTTAATACTGCTTAAAAAAATTCTCACTCTGTGATACTGGCATGTTAATGCTAAGAAAACTATATCTTGACCCATTTAGAACTTTCTCGATACTACTGATTTTAATGTGCGTAAAGTAAATGAAAAACATTGTCAATGAAATAAAATAATTTTTTCCTAGTCGATTACGACTACGGTGGCCGACCTAAATTAGAGATTGAAGAAGTGTACGCGCAAACACAGGTGCAATCTTTGTTCCTTTATAATCTCAAAGCCCGAGGGGACGGAAAACCGACACGACCAGAGAGAGATAAGGCGCAGGGCCGACTTTTTAGATGCCCATCCGACGCATGGATCATCTTACTTTTCAGACAATTGGGTGATCAGCCCAAATTGCCCTAACCAACTAGGAAACAACAATGAAAATTTGTTCACTAATATAATAACAATACTGATGCAAACTTATTTTTTAATTTCCAGGTCACGGCAAATTCGGTCACCATGACTACGACAGCAGTAGCGAAGAGCACGATTTCGAAGACCACAGCGAGGAGTTTCACGGTATTAAGGGTAACAAAGGCGAGGGTCACGGTTTTGGAGGTCACAGCGGCCACAAGAGCGGACACGGCGTCCATGAAACCAAACATTTTGAAACACCTGGCAGCTTTGGTGCCGAACACGGCGCTAGCTCCATCGCACATGACGCTAGCTCATTAGGACACGGCGCTAGCTCCATCGGACATGACGCTAGCTCATTAGGACACGGCGCTAGCTCCACCGGGCATGACGCTAGCTCATTAGGACACGGCACTAGCGGCCACGGCATCAACCAAGGCGCGCACAAGTCTGTACACAGCGTGCATCAATTCGGACACGGTGTCGGACACAGCACCGGACACGCTAGCCACGGCTCGGGCCACGCTCACGGTCACGGCAGCGACAGTTTTGACAGCAACGAGGAACACGGCCACAGCGAAGAAAGCTCCTATTAAATGGACAATATATGGTCATTCTTTGTAGACCGACAATAACAACTTTGAAGATCCAAAATATCATTCATGGCTTAAAACAAGATGCCATATTGTTTAATTCAACACAAAGACTGGCTATATAAAATAAATATAATTCTATCCTGCTTGCGGTTTTTATTTCACACAAAAAGGACATCAATCTCGTCCATGTCACACTGCATTTATTGTAAGACTAAGCATTATTATTATTTTTTTGTAGGTCCATTTATCAGTTCATTACAAATTTAGGTTATAAATAATATAAGTTATTTATATTATATGATTAGAGATGGTGTCCTAGTCAATGGCTGCTATTATCAACTCAATAATAGACATTAAAATTCAAAATATTTTGGAACAGTTTAGTCAAAAAAAAAATTATGTTAAATTAGAAATAATTTACTGAATCTCCCTAAATTGTTGTCATATCGATAGGACTAAACTTAAATCACTTTAATCAATCGCTCTCTCGAAAATCAGAATAAACACGTGATAAATACACACACAACTTGAAACGAAACAATTCTTGTCTTAGATTCAATATAATTCAATAGATTATATATACACATTGGAAGTACTTCAAAAGAATTTTATTTTACATATAACTACTCGTTAAATAAATTTATAACAGATGGAAAAGAAAAGTCCCCGCAGTATAGTGATTACTCATTTTGAACGTTAGGTGTAAAATAACACTGGAAAACCCAAAGACGACGTTAAAGTTCTTAAACATCAACTATTAACGTATTGCGGTTTTACACACAGAGGTATAAATAATGTGTTATTAGGATGAATAAAATTCACCCAAAAATATTAAAAATAAGTTAATTAAGAGTTCCACACTCACTTAACTCTTTGCGATAGCTAGATCTGATTAATTTTGAAAGATTTAATGCACTGATCATAACGTCATGTTTAAAACTAAGAAGAGGAAAAAACCTTCAGCACCCGTCTTTAACTATAAATTTCAGTTTTTCGTTGGTGAAAATGGCAAAAGTTAGCGTGTGGACCAATCAAGATCTCCAATGAAGACTAATTGAATGAAGAATGTACCATTTTTTCGATACATTTGTAAGGATAAAACGAACTCATTGTCATTAACATGATTAATTCTAACGCAGTCTTGTAAAGTTTCTGCCGCAAACCAGCTTATACCTAAAAAATGTTCCATTGATAGATTTTGCATTATGAGTTAAACGCAAATTGAGATATGAAATTGCTAACGCTTTACGTAATAAATTATCGTGTCGATTTTCAAATATAAATTGATGAGGATGTGATAGACCTAACAAAAAAGCATACAAAACGGAGTCACATTTTAACACTGTTCGTGATAAACGAACAACAAAATCTTAAGCTTTGAGATGTATGCTCCAAACAAATGATGCATCAGTAAGTTTTCGGATAGACCTAAAGGATATAATATTCATCCGTATATCCCTAACATAAAGATCTTATGGAAACCTCAATTAAAAACAAAGTTATTTTAAAGTTTAAGAGAAATTATTGACAACTGCATACGTATTTAAGCTATTTGTTCTTGAACTAGGACTATCCAAATTATGCATTGTCATCATTATTCTTTACTACTAAAATTTGTTTAAAACTATTACCTGCGAAAAGATAAACCACGATTAGGATGATACGATTGGATTCAGAAGGATCCAAGACACATATTCTCCCTATTTACGTCCGAGTTGGCTAATATAAATGAGATTGTCAGATCGAGAATGGGTGTCTATATTATTACTTTATTACAATACGTCAATCGCATATTTTTCCACAAACAACAAAAGGATTGAAGTCAACTTAACCTATTCATTCCTGTTTGGTAAGGGCGTGTGCTTTAGAAACCGAAGGTCTTGGGTTTGAATCCTGCGGGGACTCAACAAATTTTGATTGTTGTTTCCTAGTTGGTTAGGGCAATTTGGGCCGATCACCCAATTGTCTGAAACTTAAGATGATCCATGCGTGGGATAGGCATGTATAAAGTCAGTCCACCCACCCGCCCGCATTGGACCAGTGTGGTGGAATACGGTCTTAGAACACCCTAAATGAAGAAGGCGAGCTTTAGGGAAGGCCTATGTCCAGAAGTGGACTAACACAGGCTGATGATGATGATGATGTTAACAACTGACCAATGCAATGTAAACAAAATTATGTCATTAACTATGTTTTACTCTTCGTTCTCTTTCATACGTTTTTTTCCAAGTTATTATGATAACAGAAAAAGGTTGGCTCTGTATTATTTAATTACCTGAGAAGTAACTAAATAATTGAAAACTGTCATTACGCTTGTTAACCAATATCTATATCTGTAACTAATAATCTTTTGAAAGCTGTAATAGAAATGTTGTTGAAGACTCGAACCGACTTTTCCAAAGCGTTAGATGAATGTAAGCTTTTGTTTGGAATAAAATACAAACAGAATGTTTTCTGTGTGGCTCAATATCTTCTGCCAATCAGAAATATAATGTCTGCTTGCCATAGCCATTGCCATTGCGCTTCAAACCGCGGAACACAGTATTTTTTTCATACCTTCGAAACTTAGCACCATACCAGCCTGCCTTGTATATGGATATCAGATCATATTCTACCTACATAATCGAGTATGTTTTTATTGTTTGTTACCCTATAATGCAAAAACGATTAAAAATTACTGAAACTTCATGGTTATATTCTGCCATGTAAGAATAACTTGAATCGAAAGGCTATAATTTTATATTATAGGCTATAAGCCTAATATAATTTTGTGTTAAAGCCGTTATTATTTTTTAATTATTAAAAAGATCAGTTTAAATTATAGAAAAATTTTATACATCAATATTTAGGAAACGCTCGAAAGCATAATAATATATTTTTGAAACCTTCAAATATCACTAAATCTAACGCACCTAATCGAATCCCAAAAAAAGTATCGGCACTTTTGTTTTTTGTTTGACCTAAACATTATTCAATAGCTTTAAAAATAATAAAAAATCTCTGCCAATTTGAATCGTACTGGGCTATAAAGTAGAACGTTCGGCAAAATCGACTCACAAGACGCGCCGTTTTTAATAAGAAAGACATTATTAAAGCCTGATCACGAGGTTAAGTAAAGATCGACGGTTCCCTGTCGGATCGAGTATATAAGACGCGATTGTTACGCTTTGCATAACTCGCAAACGGACCTCGTATCACGACAAACAAAGCGAAACAAAAAAACAAGCGTGCGAATAAAATGGCTAAATTTTTGGTAAGTAGAAAAAAAAAACATTATGTCGTCATCAGAGAGTGACGTCATATTTATATTAATTGTATTGTAATTTGTAAAAAAAATTTGTTGTCCATATTAGTTCCCTTTTTTTTAAGGTTTGCTTAGAACTATCTTTGATTTGACAGTCTAATATTTTTTTATATGATATTATATTTATTGATAGTAACATAAAATATAAATAATCCAACTCGTATTTAAAACAAATTTATTAACCAAAAATATTTCTACTGTTTTTTTATAAATGATATAATTATTCGTTTTATTTTTGCAAGATCGTCGCGGTAGCGTTAGTGCGGCAGTGGCTGGAAGACCCGGTGAGTCATTATATTAGATACACAAATATCTACTCATTAAAAATTCATACCATTATATAATTTGATTAATACAATTTTATTGTCATACCAACAATATAATGTGTATTAATCAGTTGCTGTGAAATAAAAAAAAATTAAAAGCTTTTATTAATTTATTGCGACGTTAGTTTTAGTATAAAATTGTTTCAAAAATTAAAAAAATATATAAACATCATTTTGAAGCTATGTTGACATTTACATGCTAAAAATAAGCACTTTGCAAAGATTTCGCTTGCAATTTGTAATTATAGCAAGAGTTCTGATCCATAGTAGTAAATAATAATTTCCACCATTACCAGTGACTTTGTTTGCTTGGCATTTAATTGTAGAATAGATACATTTTGTAAAATAAACTTTCTGTAAATAGTATAGATGGTAATTTATTACATAATCCTATACAAATGTTTACTTATTTATGATATTTTATTACCAATTTTCTTGAAAATTCTTTGGTAGTTGTTACGTAAATTAGTAAATAAGATATAATCGGTCTTAAAATCTTTTGACTACTGCATTTACTACGACCCTTAAATACTACTGCATTTGTAATATTGTTATTATAACATATAAACTGTATTTAATCTTGATGGATCTTAGAAAATAAAAGAAATAAACATGTTTACCATCATCTTTTTGGAGTGTGTAAATCTTTGCATTAATTACTTTGTATGTTGTGGTAATAATTAATACAATCTACAAGAAGGACTTAACTGGTGACCTTGTCGTAAGTTGTTACCAATAGATTTGATATATAGTTTTAATTCATTAGTTATTAAAAATATGAATAAACTATTATTTTATTAAATGATTTGATCAATTCATTTCAGGATACGGCAGTGGGTATGGCGGTAGCGGGTTTGGCAATGGTGGTATAAGCCACGGAGGTAGGATTTGCAGTGGATGGGAAGCGGTTTGGCAGGGCACGGAACGCGGTTGACGGTCACCCGGCGCGGCTTCGGCGGGGCCATGAAGGGTTTTGTTTCGGACCACTCCGGCAGCGGATTCGGGTCATTCCAAAGGTTTTGGAGTCGGCAGATTCGGTGGGGATCAATCGGCGCTTAGGTTTGGTGGCGGACATGGTAGCGGTTTCGGTGGCGGACATGGTAGCGGATTTGGCAGCGGATTCGGAGGCGGACACGGCAACGGATTCGATCTCACGGTGGCAACACGGAGGTGGATACGGATCGTCCGGTGGCCATATCAGCGGCGGATTTGGACATGGTCATTACTGAAAATTGTGTATAATGTCTCAAAACCGTTATATACCATAGTAAACTGTGATAAATAATTAAATTTTACGCTTGAAAACCTTTAGTGAAATGACTAGAAATCGTTTTTATTTCCCCCAAATGTAAGGATCCATGGATTCGGTATGGATCTCTTGCCTTATCCCTTTAAGTTGTTTATTTATTATTTCTTATCCAATTTGTATTCAGTTTAAAGTTTCATTTTGTATTCAGTTATATTTTACAAAGATTTAAAGATCTCCAATTTAGAGCATAAAACTTAAGCTAATCATTTCATCATCAGCTTGATATTCATGTTGACATAGCCTCCTTAAAACCTATCCATTGGGATTTTATTGTATCCCACCAGCGGTCAATGGCAGGGATCTCAACTTTTCAGACAAATGGGTGATTGGCTCAATTGCAACCAACTAGGAACAACAAATGAAATTTATTGAGTCCTGCAGATTGAACCCACGACCTCGGATTTAAAGCACAGCTATACCACTGAGCTCGAGGCAGTTAAGACTAAGCAATTAGAGTTTGAGCTGATTTTGTTTACATAATTTTCTGAATTTATTTGGTTAATATTTTTCTACTCTCCCACTTTTGATCAATCAAAATTACCCGGTTGTAACTTGAAATTTTATAGAACCGGATGAATCAGTCAAGTCATGCGGTTCTTTCATAAATTATATTCTGTTTTAAATTATATAATGTACTCAATCTTAATAAATACACAAATATTATTGGTATGAATTTAGGGATTTTAACTGAATAAATTATTTGAGAAATTTTAAATTTTTCCTTAGTTGCATTTTGATCAGTGTTGTCGTAATGCTTTACAAAAACTTGTTGAGTTATTCAAATGTATTTCGGTGTTGTTCAATATGTTATATAATTTATTTTAAAGTATTATTTTTTTAAAATAATTTTTTGGTTCGTCCATAACTAATTTTCTTAAGTCTAAATATAAAAATTATGTTTTAGTTTAAAAAGCTTATGTTGTCCCTTTTAATTTGATAAACTTTCTGTTAGATCTTTCAAAAATGTCAACGTTTATAATCATAATATTATGGGATTAAAATGAACAAGTTGGAAAATTGAGGTAAATGAACACAATTTTTTGCTTAATAAATTAAAACCTGGAACCTAAGAAAATAAAAAAATACATGAATATTGTATGCCTTTTAAAGTCCATGAGATGCTAAATTAGGCTCATACCAAGATAACCCAAACAAAAAAATTTCAACCTTTACCTTTTACGTTATTGCCTTTTTAGGAGTTTAGGTATTTTTTGACTACCAGAGACAAAGTGGCAGTGACACTAAAGTGATGGAAAGTGGTCACCACGCCCATGACATTGGCAATTAAGTGGTACCCTCTGCCACCGTGAGACAAAGGACGTTAAGTCTTGTTTACCAGCAAATAGCTGGCTACGGTGCCCTTCAAACCGAAACACTGCTTTGCGGCAAATAGGCACCGCGGTGGTACCAACCCAGACGGTCTCCAGTAAAAAGGGGATCTACCACCTGTAAGCATTAATCCTTATCCAATTAAGTACCTTAAATACATTTTCCTCTTAATAAGGCCCTTAGGAAAGTATATTTAGTATCAATATTGCACCCATGCTAAGCCAGGGCGGACCTGCTATTAGTTAAACATCATAAATTTGTCAAAATATATAAGAGATTCAACGTGTATTTGGCATAAGGCAATATAAATATTTAATTTATAGCCCAATCTTAGTTTATCACCTTGGTTTGATATAATACTGAATAAAATAAGACTCATGTAGGTATCTATAAATAAGACTGTAAAAGAGTTAACGATGGTACACAGTACTAACATAGTTCATACTAGCCTGTCTTATCTAACATATTCATGTTAAATATGTAAGGAGTTTTTACAAAGATAATTCACAAAAAAATCATTCAAAATTATAAAAGTCATTAATTAGAAACGACTATGTGGACCTGAATCTTGTCTAGGTCTATTATCACTATCCCTTTTTTGGTTAGGACAATGCTGATCACCTAATTGTATTATAAGTAAAACGTACCATGTGTTGTACCGACATGGAAAAAGTTAGCTCGATTTTCAATACCATTCCTGACAATTGTTAGAGAATATCAAAGCATCCAAATAAACATTTAATAAAAACTGTTTATCCTTTCAACAAAACAGAAATTACTATAAAATTTTATAAAAGTATTTTCTGTACGTTCTTATTACATATACTGTTGGCATTTAATTTGCTGATACGTAGGTACTCAAAGATGGAATCAGACTTAACAATCCGAAAATTTTATTTGTTTTGTTTAGTACCTTTAAAAAACTTCAGTCTTCTAGTTGCTTTTTTACGGTCGTAGCTTTGATGACGTTCAGCGCAACAATATTGGTGATCGAAAATTAAACCACATATAAAATTTTTCTTTTTTGTGCCTAACAATATAATCAGAAATTAATAATAGCAATGTTTGTTATTTTTATTTTTGATCAGATATAAAAATCAGAGATAACAATTAATCATTTGTAGCAGGGATGATCGAGACGACTTTTCGATAATACATGTTTCAAAATCTATATTTATACATTAAAATCATGTCACTATACATCTATAAATAGATTAAACAATACGAACATAATTAACATAATCGGCGCTACGTTGCGAGACATATACATTGAAATACTATATTAAAAACATACGCTTATGCAACTTTAAATCCATAAGCGGTTTTATATTGGTCGTAAATTACGTTAATGCACCTTCTTTCATCCATTCAACTGCACTTTTATTGTAACGAATAAGTTTTGAGTAATGTATATTACACAATAGAGAATGCAAACTAATTAATATTTGGCATTCGTAATAAAATATTACTCGAACATCTTACCAACTAAAATACATACTAATATTATAATTGGAAAGTAACTCTGTATTTACTGTTCTAAACCTTCAGAAAAATTTGAACATAATTAGAATATATTCCGTGCAAAGGACATTGGTAATTAATTGATTGAAATCAATGTATAGCTAAATAAATTGTAGTCTGCAAGATGTTACAGAAATTGTACAGTCCTGAACTTTTGCTTCATAAATTGACGCTACAGAAACGTATGCTAGGTTTAGCAAGTGGCCTGGCAGTTCGTCCACAGATGTAAACTATCAGAGGAAGATATCGAGATGTTTTCACATCAGTCTCATCATCACTAATAAAACTCTTTTAATGTTTTTCGTTTGTTTTCAGTCTCTGTGAGGAATTTCTTTTTTTTGCATATTTTTCTTTCCTTTTCCTAACTTTTTGCGTTCTCTTTCCAAGGATACTTTTTCAATTTCATTCTTGATAAGTGTATCAGTAGGAATACAGCTTTTTCCTCTCTTTCTACACGGTTTGTTTGTAGTCTCAGTTGTGCTTTTGGATAAGCTCTGACATCCTAGGGAGAACTAGTGTATCATCTGGAGTAGGTGGAGAAGATGACCGAAGAGTTTCTTTATCGTTACGGATCGTGCTTCCGCAAGTTCAGTTTGAGTTAGCAAACTTGGGCTCACGGAATCAGAACATTATTCATCATTTGCCGAACAGGAGTAGCTGGCGCCTGAACTATTGAAGGATATGGTCTTGGATCGGTAACAGCACCCCGTTGAATTGTGAGGAATCACCTGATCTGGTATCTTTTGAGAATCATGACCAAAGAGTGACTTGAACTGGGGCATCAGTAGAAAGCTTGTTGAGTTTCCATAAGGTCGACTAGGACCGGGAGCATTAGAAAGGTCTTCAGGTGGCCGATTTGTTACTTCCTTGGCATGAAATCATTGTCAGAAAATGTGTCTATCAAATGGAAATATTCAGTTTTGGAATCCTGATTTTATATTTGAGGGTGTCATGGCTCGATCGAAAGCTTGTCCTAACAATTCCGCAATTATAGATGGAGATTGTCTTTCAGGGTGACGATCAACCAGAATCTATTGCTGCGTTGTAATATGTTTGCAGAGGGCCAAATACTGACATCAAGTGGCTGCAATCTGTGGCTTGAGTGTGGTAGGTATAGTTAGTAGAGTAACTCGTTGTCTTTTGCTATATTCAATACTGCAGGTGCTGTGGCTATCATGATTGTCAACTATCAGTAGGACGGTTTTCATGGAGGCTGTTACCTTTACAAATTGTTTCATGACTTCAGGAAACAACTCACTATCATCCATCCGTGGTTGAGCCAGACCTAGGGTTCCTACTGGTGCACCATTAAGCATGAAGACTGAATTGCTTTCTGGGAACACCATTGCTGAGGCAGTGCTGATCCTGTTGCAGATCACAACACGTTGTAATAGTGCCTCCTGCAGCACTTGTTACTTTGTTTAGCTGTCTAGCTCCTTAGCTACAATGATTTTTTGGGTTTTGGACAGTAGTGGTCCCAGTTTCATCTAAACAATATACCTACTACCATCTGCAAAACAAGGATATCGCCGCATAACATCTTCCAATATTAAAGAATACATTCATTGTGACGATTAAATGATGTTGCCGTGTTAAGCTGCAAGGTTCTGGTTTTATGTTAAATCAGTATTCCGTTTTCTAAATCCGTAGAACCAGTCAATTCCTGCCATCTTTTATCGCAGTTTTAGAATATTCAAATTATGTAACGGCCATCTCATAAGCGAGTTTTCTGCACTCAATCGTATCTAGTCCATACTTCTAGAACAGTTAATTAAATATTCTACCAACGCCTTTTCTTGATCGACACTGAATACCACTCTATTGGCATAATTTGGAGTAAGTCGCATATGTCCTTCATCCTCAGAACATTTTTCTTCTTGAACGTATCTTTGCAATGTCATAAATTAACATGCTTTTCATTTGCAGCTTTCGAAGACTCAAACCACTTTCAACTAACAAAATCCTTCCGCCATATCTTTTCATTATGAAGACCGTAATCTGTCTTCCTCTTACGATTCGCACCATTTTCTTGCAATACCTGAAATAGTCAATAAGTTATGTTAATTGGGGCTGACTGTTACACTGTCACACAGTGCCCATACACAGTGCCCCGGAGAGCAAACCAAATAAAAACTTGGAATAAATATTTTGGTTATGCTTACAACAAACTAGTTACACGGTAATATGTAGCTAAATAAACATTAAATAAAGGAAAACTACCATACCATACCTTAATATATTACGTCCGAAAGAAATTAAAAAACTTTAAAACTATTTTTCGTCGTTTAATCACCTGAAAACCTTTTTGTTTGTTATTTTCAAGTACGAGTACAAACTGTAGGATGACAACTGTTTAAAGATGGCTGCTTGTGAGCTTGACAACGTGTATACAACATCATAAAACTAAAAGACAGGGACGGAGATATGCGTTGTCACATTGTACCCCGTGTAACAGTGTGCCCCACCTACCCTACATTGAAATACTATATTAAAAACATACGCTTATGCAATTTTAAATCCATAAGCGGTTTTATATTGGTCGTAAATTACGTTAATGCACCTCCTTTCATCCATTCAACTGCACTTTTATTGTAACGAATAAGTTTTAAGTAATGAATGTTACACAATAGAGAATGCAAACTAATTAATATTTGGCATTCGTAATAAAATATTACTCGAACATCTTACCAACTAAAATCCATATTAATATTACAATTGCGAAAGTAACTCTGTATTTACTGTCTAAACCTTCGAAAAAATTTGGAACATAATTAGAACATATTCCGAGAAAGGACATTGGTTATTAATTATTGCAATAAAAGTGGTTGAAAATGTTGTAATAAGGAATGAAATACAGCATTTGGAGCTGCGGCTGGAGCAACCCATTGCCAGCCGTCGAACGATGGAGGCCATACGCCCCGTATTAAAGTGGTGGTTTGAAAGGAGACACGGACCCCTCACATTTCGCGCAACGCAAGGTCTCTCGGGACACGGCCATTTAGGGAAGTACCTGTGCCGCGTGGCCGGTAGGGAGCCCACGAATGAGTGCCACTTCTACGGCTTATGTGCAGCGGAGACCACCCAGCCCGCGCTGGAGGAGTGTCCAGTCTGGGACACGACCTTTTGCTTCCTGCTGTAGTGCGCAGGATGTTAGAGAGCGAAATGTCGGTCCTAGCGTTCTGCGAGAAAGTGATAGCCCGGAAGGAAGCCGCGAAAGGGACAGGGAGGCCAAGAGCGGCCTGGCTGTCCGCAAAAGAAGGCAAGGGCACCGAAGAGTGGCATAAGCAGGCAACCTTCCCCCTGAAACTGAACCACTGCGAGGCCGGCAAGAGGTGTGAGCGCCCAGAGAATGGCTCAAGAGCCGCGCTGTTTGTACCGGCACGGTACCTAAACCGACAGTCCGGTTGTACCAAAACCCAGGCGAATTCCACAAGGTACACCGTGGTCGCCGAAGACTGTCAACTCCACAAGGTACCCGCGGCCCCGGCTACAGGGACATGAGATAGGAGCAACCGCTGGTTTTTTCGTGGATATACCGGCCACTCCATCTTGGCCGGGGAGACCCTCATTTCTCTGCTGCCCCCTCGCTCTGGTTGCAGAAAATCCATAACCTAGATTTTACAAACTGCAAAAAAGGCGTTGAAATGGGGATGAAAGTCAATATGGAAATTCGTCTTTGTCGGAGCAAAAACTTTGTGTCTAATGATAGGCACATACAATAAATAATATTGCTGTTTTGCATTAAAACAAAACAGTTATTATATGTTAGAGAAAACACAGCAATGAGATGAAGAAGCAGTCCTTATGATTCCGTAGATTTATGCGTCTAATAGATAGAAATATTCGTCATACCTTTTTAAATTTATGTCACCTCAAGTTGGCCGTATCTGCTTCCCGCCAATTTTGCTGTCAACTCATTGCTGTGTTTTAGAATACATATACCACCTCATTTATATCATATAGATATATACAGTCACCTCGCGGATATTTCTCCTATTTTACGCGGACGAAGTCGCGGGTCACAGCCAGTAGTGAATGAATTTATGTGATAAACAAATTTTGGTTCAAGTTTTACTCAGTACTCAACGAATTCACAATTTTAATTTATTTATTGGAAAAAAACCTTCTAGTGAAGACATTATATGTAGGTGTTACGTCTTGTTTACCCGGGTAATTACACTGGCTTCTGTGCCCTACAAAACGGAAGATTATAGTGTTTGGCACTATTGATATACTATGTTAAAGAGATGATGGACGACAGGCACTCAGGAGCCGGGGATTTGTATTAAAAGTATTGTGAACAGCAACAATTTATAATTCGGGCAGTATAACGACGTATGGAATATCGAATGCATAATACCAACTCTCAACTAACAACGATTCTAACGACTCTCTTTAATATTAATCTACCTCCCTTTTGTACAATTCTGAGATAGTCGATTTACATAACCATTGATTCTACAAAGCTATATAAAACAAGATGTAATGAAATAATAACAATCAATAACCTTTAAATATTACAATGACAATATTAACCGGTTTGAATAACTGAATACAATCATTAAATATATAATAAGTTGTATAACATTGTAGCATCCTGTTCATCTATGTTGCCATTTATTGTTAACAACTGTTTACTTAATGCAGCTGTAAAAAGCGGACCCACTGCCTTGGTTAAACATCGCGTGGAGTTGAATAGTGACTACTGTTCACCAATGGGGATGCGTTTTCTTTCGGCCCCATTAATTTTTGTCCTTACACTTTCTTTTAGTTTATATCAATTCTATCTCTTATTTCGATAAATTCTCTACAATAATGTTTATAAATATACGACATAATTTTCTTAGTTCGACAAGGATTCCGGAGGTGATGGGTCTACTTTTACGGGGCCATTCGGGATGGTACCACCGCGGTGCCTATTTCTGCCGCAAAGCAGTCGTGAAAAAACACTTATGTGTTCCGGTTTAAAGGGCAACGTACATTTATTGGGTAAACGAGACGTAACATCCTATCTCTCACGATAGGCAGCGCGTTGCTGACATCATTCGTATTGCCGATGTCCAAAGGCATCGGTGACCACTTTTTATCAGGAGGCCAGACCGCTCGTCTACCTTCATATTCGATAAAAAGGGTAATAAATAAAAGGCAATACGATGGTAAAACGATAGCATTTATTTCATCCAATAAATCACTAGACCGTATGTATTATATTCGGCGACAATATTTATGGTGATCGTTAATATTACACAGCTACCTTTCCTTAGAAAAATACACGTCCCCAGTGCTTTACCACTACACGTCTAAGGCTTACGTGCGTCACAATCGAACCGCCCTCCGATCCAGATGCACCATTAAAATGTCTTTCTTTCCCACAATTAACACACCGGATTTGAAACCCCGATGGCCGATGCCGTACAAAGTCTACACTAAACGGTGTCCGTATAAATATATAGTTTTTTAAACACTATTATTTACAATATCTAACGATTATATACACAGATAGATAATTTAATATGTTACCGAAGGAGAACGCAAAACGTCAACATCGACTAAAGTTAAAGCATTTAAAAGGCGCGTTATTAATTAAATACATTTTTCCGGGGAAGGGTTGATTAAATAATAGACAATATTTAATTAGGACAGTTATGTTAGACGTTAATAAAATATTTAAACGAATACTCGATACTAAACAACGTGTCTTAATACTCCACATTACCCTGTTACACTAAGCCAGTGGTCAATTAAATAAAACAATAATTTATTATACAACTACATCCGTCGAACAGAACTGAGCAAATACAACAATAACGAGAAAATATATCTTAATGACTCGATACAACATTGATATATCATATAACTATTTTAACAGACTCGAAACGATACATTCACCCGTTAGGATATCTACACCTTCATAAATAATCTCAATATATTGCTTCAAAGAAAGTAATATCTATTATGCATTTAAATATGTATTAAATATTCATAATTTCAATAGTTTTCTGTGTGTTTCAATTATAATACATCGAAATATGTATATTAAATAATGGTATTTCGCTTTTTTATGAAAAAAATCTATGTTAGTTTCATAAATATATTTTTTTCATCATCCACTGCGCATAAAGTATCTTTAGCGCATTTAACATGTTAAAACACTAAATAAATAGTGATTTTAATTAATTATTTAAATACTCGAACATATTAGGGAGATATTATAAATTTATATCTGTATAAAGTTCACGATCCATTTCAAAACACTACATTTTACAATTATAAAATATAAACAGAATGCTTCTATTATACCCAAGTTACGCCAAAGTACAGTCACATACATAATTGAAGGAAACTTTCCTAATTTTTAATATGGAAAAAAAAACAATTAGAACCCATAAAAGTATATAGAATAGAATAGACTTCCCAAGGGTCATACAACTGTACTCCATATAATACAATAAAAATTTATTTCAAAAATAAAAAACACCCAATCTCTACATTTCACTACAATATTAGGGCTTAAGAAATGTATAGCCAGCTAAAGTTTTTCGAAAAAACGCATTAAATGCAGGCTTTTTTGATAGACGTCCATCGGGTTCTAATAACGTTAAAGTTTTTATTTTTTACATGTTTAAATAGCCTCGTTATATCGAACAGCACTAGCTAGAACGTCCCAATTTTACAAAATGTCACCCTTAAATTGGTATAATTAATCAATGCACCACATCCAGTTAAACATTACATATCCCGCAGAAAGTCAAAAAACTAAAATGTTTTTCAAGACCCTCTCCCAAAAACTGTCGCGTGTAAACAGTACCAATACTGATACAACAAAACACAATATAACATCCCAAATTCCGGTGTAAGGTCAACGCTCATTACAAGCACCCGACACCTACTCCACACCGCCTCAACGACGTAGTCAACGGGTGGACACCTCGTCACCCGCCGGAGGTTGCCGGGTGAAGCTAAAAAGCGTTGACTTTCAGCCGAAGTAAAATTCCACTTACCAATTTAAACTTCGGCTTTAAATATAAGTGGGGCAATGGTCTAGACTGGTGCCGCACGCGTCGCAGGCGGAGGCGTTCCTCGTGTTGACCAGCGTACAGGCGGGACACTCGCGGCCGCCGGAGGTGAGCGGCTGTATCTCCGGGCCGCGCTTCGACTTGCCGCACATCTCGCACGCTTGGACCGCGGTCGGGTTCAAATACGTGCACGTGGCACATTGCCACTTGTCTGCTCTCTCCTTCTCTTTCTCCCTTTCTCTGTCTCTTTCCCTCTCTCTTTCTCGTTCTCCGTTGAGCTGCTTCGGTGGTGAGCGACGCACGTGGTCCACCTCGTCGAGCGTCACTATGAGCTGTTTGACGTCGTAGCTCGCCGGTTGTGTTGTTGAACCTGGAAGAACAATTATTATAATAAACAGATACTCATTACTGACTTGACTCTTGATTTACTCGTACTCTGACTCATAAACAAACTATGTGTGAAAAAATTATCCACGCACAATGACTACAGGATGTTAGCGTTCAGAAGATTTGTAAACACGCTAAACCACGGTCGGAGATAAACTGCACACAGTGAAGGAATACGTAAGAGTATCCCAACTAGGTGTAATAGTTATTTCACGTCCATTAGTTACAATAACTAGCTACGAGATGCGAAACTGAATAACTAGTTTTGAGTAAAACTGAAAGTAGTTAATTTTGTAAAAGCGTTATTCGGACGAGATCGTCGGTAAAACTTATAAGTTATATGTTACACTTTGTTCGCATCGCGTCAACCGACTGGCTGAGCGAGAGAGATGGTAGTTCGAATTTCTAAGTATGCGCGAGCGGCTGACGCGAATAAATCCGAAATTGCGTGCGCTGTACACGTTTAGTTTTCATACGTACGCATAGATAACAAATTCAAATGTCACGATTCCGGGTAACCAGCAGTTATTTTAAGCAAAAGTAAAATAAAACAAAATAAAGTTTTTACATAAATAGCTCGACAAACAAATGTATAAAAAAGTAAAATAAAATTATGATAGTTGAAATATTTTAAATAGTGTAATTAAACAGTAAATATTAATAATCGTCATTGTAACAATAATATAAAGTTTTGAGAATTAATATTTTTATGCCAATCATAGCTTCATATTCAACCAATAAAACATTTTATAATTCTAAACAGAAGTAAATTGTACAAGAAAATAAATTTATTGATTTAACTTTACAGCTTCAAACACAAAACTGTTATTTTTGTTTCATACAATTGGGAAACTTTTGTATGCACAGTAGCTGAATGTAAATAGCTAGTTATAAAAATTAATAGTTTTAAAGCGACGCCATCCAAAAAACTGGCTTCGTTTCGTTTCTATAAAGTGACGTAACGACCCACTTCAAATCCAAGTAACATAATATAGAATATCACACATGACTATATTAACCTAAAATATTTTATGTATAAATAGTGACTTAATGAAAAGTAGCATCACAAATATTAATATTAAAATACTCACTGGAGGCGCTTTTGGAAGAATGAGCATTCCTATGTACGCCGTTCTCTACCGGTTTGCTCTTCGGCTTGTCCAACTCGAGGGCAACGAGCTTCGTGGGTTTCTTCACCTTCTTCACTTCAGCGCTAGGAGTAGTCCCGTTCTGCTGCCTTATCACCTCCTTCCTTTCCTTGATCTCCTTCTTCGTGAGCAGTTTACTTTGTCCGCAGGTAATTTCGTTGCCACTAAGCCATCAGCTTTAGGGTTGCCCACTGGTTCTGCTTTTTTCCGCTTCTCGTCGCTGGTCTGCCTCCTGGCCTGCCTCGCTCGCTTCGATTCCTGCTCCTGCTTTAGCCTCATGAGATTCTCGTTCACCTTTGCCGTTCGAAACATCTCCTCGTCGTACGTGCGGTCTAAATTGAGGCTTGGAGCCCGTCTTCCAAGTCGAGAGTGGTCGGCTGATACTTCGAGCGTCTCTCTTCTCTATCCAGCCTGTCTAATGTCCTCGAGTCCCTGTCCAAGGATTGGGAGAAGCCACTCCTGCTATCAGCGCCTTGCTCCTTGCTCGATAGATTTCTGAAGACGTAGTCCCAACTCTCGTAAGTTCCCATCCCGTCCTCTCTAGCTTTGCTGAGGGCCGGCTGAGTGTCAGATCGAGGTAGGCTGGGTAGCGTCACGTCGCTAAAACCCGACCTGGAGGACGCCCGTTTGGCTTCGTGGTGTTTCGAGCTCTTCTTGATGCCTCTTTCATCCTCTCTGTGCCTTTCGAACTTTCCATTCTCGTAAACGGATGGGGCGTCAGCTCGATGAGCTGAGCAGTTGGCACGGCGGGGACTAGGGGTACCTGTATTGGTGCATCGGTGGGTATCCGTTGACTGGTATGTTGGTCGCGTGCTTTATTGGCGCGTACACGGGCGTGGGTATCATGTATGGGGGTTGAACGGGGTAATAGTACGGCATGGCGTAGGGGGGCATCATTGGGTTGCATTGGGGCTCGCTGATGTGCTGCATGGGGTACATCATGGGTGGCATCATGTTGGGTATGTGGGGCATGTTGGGGCCATGTACGAGGGGTGCAGGACTGGAGTAATGGGCTCTTCCATCGGTGATTCCGCGCAGAGATGGTTGCACTGCGCGCTCGGATTGTAGCGAGCGTCGGTAAGACGGCTGCGGTGAGTTTCAGCCGTTACCGTAACGGGAATATTCGAGTAGATGTCCGACTCTGTAAGTATTGTGAGAAAGAATATATGAATATTATTATTGGATAAAGCTTTAAAATGAAATATTTACACAAAATTAATAATTGGCTAGTAAAATTACGGTACTTCTTATCGTAACATACCTCTTACTTTTTTATCGTTTACCATGTTAGAGCTATGTTTGTTTGTGAGCGTGTGTGCATATATAAAAAACTCACCATCCGTGTAGCCGGCCAGCGTGGAGGCGGCCACGCGGGAGGAACCCGCATGCATCGATCGCTCCCTTGCCACGTCCGACCAACTCACGCGGACCCCCTTACCGACCACCTCCTCCCACACTTGCGACATTATCTGTGAGGAAATGATCTGGATTAATTCAATTGCCCCTGCTATGTATTGAAATAAATATTAACTGATTCAATTGTAGTGAAATAAACTTCGAATACATTTCTAATAGTTCCCAAAGACCTTTTATCGGAATGTTAACGAAATTGGTCAAACGTCAAGATTCGATGTCGATGATAAAGACCAATGAGACCTATTTGGCTTAGAACAACGTTTAGAAGTATTCGCAGTTCTCATATAAAGCAAGACATTAAAAGTTTATTTTGGGCAAAAAGGGCACTCGTTTGATGTGACAACGTCTTATAAATTGGTTCAAGATAGGGAGGCACTCTTGAAAACTGTGTCAAGTCAAGTCAATCAACAGAAAGTAAGATGGACGCGTGTCTTGCTCGTGCGCTGTTGGCCTGCTTAAGTGAGAGTGAGATAGAGAGAAAGAGAAAGAGAAAGAGGGTTGATCTTTCTTTCCACTAATTTCATCTATTTATTCATCAAGACATTGTCACGCATAACTTTCGCCCGTATACCGATTTTACAGGCAACCAATTTTTATAAAACAGGGATTAACACCTCACTAATCACAAAAAACATCAATGCTTAATAGATCGAAATTTTTAATAAAAAACCTAACTGGCAACTATTTAAAAAAAAAAGCAACCTAATTAAAAAAAAGACACACGGACCTGGCACTCGCAGTGCGCTATCAGTGCGTCGCGGGACACCGCGGCCACCATGTCGGGGCAGGCGGGCCCCTCGAGCAGCAGCCGGCCCGCGTACCGCTCGTCGAGACGGTAGCCCATCGCCTGCAGCAGGCTCTCCGCACCCACCATGTTCGCCTCAACCTCATGCTTGTAGAAGCCGGAATACAACTAAAAAGGAAAACGTGTTCGAAACTTAAAAGAATAGAATAAAACATGTTGTCTATACCAATACTAAAATTAGTGCGGTGTGTGTCGGCATTTTGCAGTCGCTATGTAAATCTTCGTTTCGATGGTACCACTGCGCGCCGATGGCGTGGCGAATGAATTTATATATGTATTGCACTAGCCTAGCTGGTTAAGGAGTGTAGAGGATGCGTGAGCGAAAACTTATCATGCATAAGCCATGATTAGTTACGACCAACACTGGCTCTCCATACCTTTACTACCCTGCAAACCTTGTATAATAGAAGTTTATATTTAACACGCCTAGGAATTTGGCCTTCCTTTTCCATGGTATAGGTTGCCCGTAAGGTTTTAGTTGTTAAATGAGTACATTATGATATATAACCATTATCCAAACCGATACCAAACCAATTTTTTATAAGTTTTGGTATCTTACTAAGTTTTGGTTTAGTGGGTCTCTCGGTCTGTTTGTTCTGGCTTATTTCTGGAATGTCTGGTCCGATTTTGATAGGACTTTCACTTAAAGTAAACAAAACTTACTTCAAAAATTAACTTGTCTTAAAGCTCGATTTTAAATCAGTCGGAAACTAAACAAAGCTCTTATGTTAAAAATATAACTATTTAAATTATTATTTTCTGAATGTCATTATAAACTAAAGTTTACACAGTTTAAGAAATGAATACAGAAATATATGAATATATTTATACGACCTCGATTAAATCAAAAATGAACGGTTCGAATCAATTAGTTAAAAGATCCATTGCGTAGTTCAATCTGACTTGTTTGTCAATAAAACCAAAAAAATAAACATCAATAAGGCCAAGAAGTTATTTTAGCTTATCTCTCGAACATTAATATGTTATTATAACTCAACATGTATATTTGTGAAACGTTCGCGTAATTAGATTATAGGTCACAACTTTTGCGTCTCGCTAAATATAAACAACGATTTGGAGCAAAGTGGGGTCGCGATCCTTCAGCCTCGATAGAAAAAAGTAAACCAAACATTATTTTTGTAAAAGATATACATGACGATTACATAATGCGGGATGGTTACAAAAAACGGGTTCAGAGCAACACGACGACAAGGGCTAAATTTTGACAGTGGTTATCGAGACAAGGGGACGAGCAGAAGATTCACCTTAACGATAAGTGTTCCATATCGGTTTACACTAGTTATAAAATTATTAAATTGTTATAGCTAGCTACGTTGCCCTTTAAACAAGGCGTATTTTTTGTATGAAAATTTAAAGTTTTTTTTCTACATATTTAAGATTTTATATTATGGATTCATCGTCGAATCCAATCAGTATCTACTGAACACAGAGCGACTGGCATCTAAAGTAACCGGCTTAGGCCAAAGAATTAAATTAAATCGACGAATTGATTACAGTATATTTGAAGGCTCTGATACACTGAAAACTGTCTGATTAAATTAATTTTAGTTCCATAAAATCCACTCATCATCCCTAAAGATCAGATCAAAGAAAGATATTAGATCTGGCAACAGCGACACTCACCCTTATAACCTTGTACTCCTTCCGCCAGGGCTGGGCGAGCAAGTTGCCCGCGTACCGAGCCAACGCCGCCCATCCCATACCGGCGCGGTACGCACTGAAATCTGGCAGCTCGTTCACGGTACGCTGGAACACCTTTGCAGTCTCGGGCAGACCGAATTTGCACTCGTGCGGTACCAAAGATAGGTACTCTATGATGTAACCTGGTACGGAAGAGAGAGAAGGAGTAAATTACCGTCCTGTTTTTAAGTCACTACTGAGCTGCCTAAAATAGTGGTAAGAAGAAAGTCAAGAGTCTCAATTTTTTAAATTATTTTATTGAATTATTCAACAACTTTGTATATTTGATAAACTTCGAAGAATGGCTTTATGAGAATAGCATGATTAAGGAAATATTAGTTTGGGAGTACAGTAAAAGAAGAACAATATTTTAAAGTGTTTTATGGTATTTTGTAATAATGTTACAGAGTATTAGAAAAGAACTTCATCACTGTGACGAAGTTGTTCAAAACTATAAGGATGCTGTGCCCGAAACAAGTAGTTAACCATGATGTTTTAAAAATAACTTAGTAAATTAAACAAAAATTACTTAATTATTTTTAAAACATTACCCTATTTCGAATCGCCATTTTTTTTCATGTCAACCATTCCTATTTATAGGTAAAATTTATTTGCACAAAGTCAGGCGGAAATAATCTTCTGCAGCATTAAAATGTGTCAATGAATGAATATAATCAAAACAACATCAACTTGCAATATTTTTTATTTGTTATCATGGTGGTTTGCATTAATTATCTAACATAGTTAGTCATCGTCTCATCATTCCATCATAACAGCAAAACTTCATTTACTCCAAATATGAAATTTAAAAGAAAAGTGATGACTAACGTGAGATGTATTAATTATCTACACTAAGGAAGGAATCCTACAAGACCATCCAACCGTTACCACTCTTTCCATTAAATTTCATAAGAAGTGAACAATTTTCTCTTGGTTTAATATTTTTTAGGTATAAGAATCGTTTGTGTTAAAGATAATATATCTTTCCAAATTTCAGTGAAAACATTGTTTAATAGAAATTTAAATTTTTGGTAAAACACAGTTGTTTAAAAAATATTTTGAAGTATTTTTTAATAAATAATTCAATAGTCATAAAACGTAAATCCGTACTTGACACGAAACAATTTTTTTTAGATATCTAATATTTTAAAACGGCACACAGTTACTTACTTCCCCAAAAACAATGAATTAAATTGTTCATAAAAATTCTATCAGTTACCGCTTCACTATTGTCAATTATAACTTCATTGTCAACTTCCTTCAACAGTCGCAAGGGATGGATTTGTTATAGCTATTGACAGGTCATTCAACTTATACAATGTGCATGACTCAACCGCTCGGCAAACTGTTGGATATTTGATAACAATTGGCGGCAACGCAAAACAATATACTGAGTGTATAATGTAACATCTGGCATAGCCTTAGTGATTCAGACTATAGTCCTTTGACTGACTTATGTGGGTTAAAAGACTTTATTTAAATAAAGTCTTTATATATTAGAAAAAATCAATATTTATTTTTGAAATATTGTATTAATGATGCATTTTTGCTGACATCTCTTATACAATAATCAGACATCTTTATCATATATAATTATATATATATAATAATTACTTATATAACCATATAAACTGCCAAAGATTTGGAAATGGAAGACTCCAGAACCTCTGACCTGAGAAGAACCGGAATATTAACAATTCAGTTCATAATTAAATATTTATTGCCATAAGAATTTAATTTCTGTGATTTTTATTTGTAACAACTAAGTTTTTTTTTTCAAATTAGGGTGAACAACAACTAAAAATAATGCAAGCTCAGTTACATTGTGCTTAAATAGATTGTAAGTTCATGATTTGTAATAATTGTTTTAAATGCTGACTAATCTATTATTACCATTACTTGAATATGTACATAGAAATAAGCAAAATGTATGCTTTTTGTGTCACATGTAAAAATTTCAAATTGATTGGTTTCATTACAACAATACTAAGAGTAGAATGTAGAAACCTATAAAATAAAGTCAAATAATAATGATCGGTGGTCATAATGGTCAAATAATAGTGTATTAAATTTTCCTGAGGGCAAAAAGCCTAGTAGAAAATACTATTTTAACCTTTTAGCTATAACTATAAAAAACAAACTTTCTTTTCTTAATCTTATTTTATCATGAAGTTTGCTGCTAACCCAAACAGATTTACTTGAAAGAATTTTAGGCAGAGCAACTGGTGTCTGACATCAGGAACCTAAGGTTTAGCTCACTGACATCTTATAAGGACTGGGAAAAATGGTTTTGTCAAACATATCATATCATGTTAAATTAATAACTATAAAATATGTTTTTAATGCATTGATGACCCACTTGGTATTGCTGTTAGTTACCCTGACTTATGCCAATTATCAATTCGAAAAAAAATCTGCAATGTACATAGTATTTTACTAGATTCTCGGTATTCATATAACACATAAAAATATAAGTAAGTCTATGTTCTTTTAGTACTCTAGCTGCCCACTGTACAAACTTTGCTTAGTTTGGGTAAATATGGTAATGTTGTGTTATTCCAGAAATATTATTATTTCTTTTTAACCTGTATTGTCTCACTGCAAAACAAAGGACTCCTCTAATTTATTCCATTCTTTTCAGAATTAATTCTGAAGGTGTCTGAATTATCTTCTCACCTTTAATGTGGTCTTCCACAATACCAGCGCCCTTCTGTTATCCTTTGAGGAACAATGTTTTTCCAATTGGCAAAGACCCATTCCTATAATTTGGCCAACCCAATTCCATTTGAGCCTGACAGTTTTGTTGCCAACATCAATTATGCCTGTCGATCTTATTAATTTTATTATATCATTATATATTTACCTTCCAACTTTTTCTTCTGAAGTAGCTTTTCAGGACTATCATCGGTTTCCAAGTAGCTGTAGTGGGCGTCTTCTATCCGACGCCATAGCGCGGAAAGACGGTCATGCAACACGGCATCCCCCATGCCCGTAGAACAAGTCATAACCATCACCGGATTACCAGTTTATGTTATAAATACTATAAAAAATATTTAACTTATATTTTCTAGCCTTGTTTATTATAGTGTGCGAATATATGTATACTTGAACCAAACAAGACGGGTAAAGTTCACTTAGTATGCTAGCTTATAGAAATATGCATTTGTGGTGATTTACTAATAAAAAAATACTAATTTTGTATTATAACAATTCAACAATTTACAAAGTTAAATTTGATTGATAACTCTAAAATATATAAATAGTATAAAAGCAAAAATACTGTACCATCAATCTTGCTAAGAGTTAATTATTTAATGAACACAAATCAAGCAATGTTAACAACAAGATTGTTTGTTTTCTTAATTCATAAAAAATCATTAAGTATAGTAAATAATAATTAATTGTCATATCCAATTGATAAATAATAAGACTATTTGTTATCAAAACTGTTCAAGTCTATTGAAACAGTAAGACTTAAACATATTATAAAATATTACCTATAACTCAGTTAACATTGATTTGATACAATATTCAAGATCATCTGTTGTTTTCATACCAAACATATGTTTTGTTAGTGTTATTAAATGTACACAGATAACAAATTGAATGACTCACTACAAATTAAATGTTATTTGTTTATTTGTTTGAATAACATGTAATTAATTAACTTCTTTTTTAAATAAAATAATATTTTTTTTTTATTAAATAAAATGTGTCAATAGAAAGAACCTTTAAAAAAGAAGAATAGATCCTTAAAGAATTATAGATGGACATTTAATTAAAAAATATATTAAATTAAGAAGTAAATGAAATTATTAAGTTTTCCATTTAAGAAGCAATATTTTAATTCATTTTTTTATACATAAAAATTAAAGAACATATTGCAGTTAATATAATTACTTTTGTATCTATAGAAAGATAAAATGATACAGTCCTTATAAAATACTTTCGTGAATCACCAAATGATAAAATTAAAATTAAAAATTGCAATCAAATTATCGACTACGATTATTTATATTAAGATAATGCTACATATTTAATTGAACTAAGCTAACACTATATTACATCGTAGTAAATATTCTATTCAACGCTTAGATTGTCTTATTGCTGTAATTAGGTATGACACGCCAGCCGTATATTTCTAAATTTGATTTATAAGACCCATTAAAATGTATCAATTAACCATACGGAACTCACCATACAGGAACATTCTTTTCCTAGGTGTCAAAATATATTTCAATGCACTGAATGTAGAACGAGCGGACAAAAATAGTACACCAAAAATAACAAGGGATAGGTAATGGGCCCAAACCCAATAAAATAGTATTTTCTGGTTATTGTTTCATAAAACGTGCTATATAAATTACTGAAAGATCGTAAACTCGAAGTGATATCAGTAAATAAATGGTAAAACAATATCCAGAATTTTGTTTTGACGTTTCCTCCACAATACTTCAAGGAAGAGCAACAGATAAAAAAAATATTAATTAATCTAGGAACAATTTAAATGTTTCCTATTAGGTTAAAAAGTTTAATAGCATTTAAAGAAGAATACACTGTTTTTTTATTTTAACAGATTTTTTTCTTTTAAAGTATTTGTTTTTCTATTATTTTATTTTACAACACAACTTAACTTAAGTAAAAAGAAATTCTATTAAAATTATTAGGGATTTATAACTTTTCAAGGAAAATATAGAATATTAGGGAAATATAGAAACTTATATCATATATTTCGTTTAACACTAAGACTGATTCGTAAAGGCCACCGAATCCAGCGACAGAAAGTGTGTGGTCGATTATTGTTAGGAGTTTTTAAATGAGTAGGAATGTTCATATTCTGGCACCTAGAAATAATTAAATTTCTTATAGTGTAAATGAACCCTTATATATACTAATAACTTATAATTGCTGTTACGAAGCCCTTAATGCCTCTATAAGAGATAAACTACACATAAGAAAAAGTTTCTAGAGACTACGCGGCCCAAATATTACCTGACTACTTAATAGGTAAGATGAAATAATTTTCTTTAGGGTCAAAAGTTGATTTATATTTATATGTTGTCTGTCCTACATCGATAAATAACCAACCACAGCTCAAAAATTAAATTCCAGCATCTAGGTTGATTTTTCGATTTGAAATAAACAGCTAAACAGCTCATATTTTAATTTTGCTCTATTTACACTTAAATTTAATATAATTATGGAAAACTTCTTACATTGCGACTGTTAACATTTTGGCATTTTTTAATCTTGTCAATTATATAAAACATACTTTATTACAACTATTGTTATTTTGTAATAACTTAATATAGAAAAAGCGACGATGGTAAAGTTTATTATGTTTCTGGATTACATGCGCCAAGAAGAAATTAATACTTTTTATGAGGTTTGAATAAACCTTTTCTGTATAATTATTAGCGCTATTTTTAGTAACATTTAATGTATCCATAGTTCTATTAATGACAAAAAAATAAATAATAATGTACTTGTTATTAGTACGGCGTTTTTCTTAAATTAATAATTATGTAGACTTTAAAATTTGGATGTGACTAATACCGAAGCAGGTGCTTATTGCTATAGCAGTTAAAGATTTATGTTTATTTTTAATGCAGGCATGCCAGAAACATAGGGACCATTACAAGGGATATCCAGAAAACTATCACCCGCTCACATATTTCCAAGAGCCAGAATATAAATGGCAATGTCCACCAGAAATGTCGTCGTACGTATTTTTATTTATCATTAGCATCAGCCGATATTCAATTAGCTTACATTCTATTTCATCTAATAAACTGAAATTATCAACCCTCAATTCTGCCAACATTCTTTGCCCTTGTAATGAACAAATTGCTCTGATTAACAAATGACGGCAAAAATCAACGAAGTCGCTTTTTATTTTTTTGCGCCACCAGAGATTAATATAAATTTTTGTTTATGTAAATTCTACGTCATATTTAGCTTTAGCATAGTTAGTTAAGGCATTATGCGCTAATCTTGCAAGCTGCAAGTAAGCAATAGCAATGAGCAAGATCCACGCGTCTGATGACTGTGTCAGACGTAGTTTTTTGAGATAACTTTCGGACCGTTATAAAACATCAGTATTTACAACATAATAATGTCCTTATTTAGCTTCTATACGTATAAACTGTCAATCTCGTGATACTAGGTTTTAAGAAACGACCACAGGATAACATGGTTAATTTGCCAAGAAAAAAAATTTGAAATAAACGGAGTTTCATTTTTATTCCTTGCATTCTCTTATATTTCTTGTCATTTTCCTTACTAAAAGGTTAACTTAGTTACATCGGGAAAATTATTGAATAAATCAAAGTGCGGTCGAACGTAAAGCCAGTTTATAAGTGAAGAAATAAACTAAATTTTGATCACTATTCTGTCTTGGTATAAAGCAATAAGGGTCATATACATTTTGGCAACATTTGTTGCCTTTTTTATGATAAACTTCTTAGATATTAAAGTATTTGGCATTGGCATTAAGTCCGCTTCTTTACAACTTGTGCAAAAAGATAAAATTACCATTTTGACTCAGAAATAGATGTCTATATATCGACAATTCGCTTGATATGTATTTTATTTTATTTAATCGTTTACAGAGTGTATTTAGATTACCCATTGTATCACGTGAAGAACAAGAACCCAGCCGTTCTGCCTCATTCTGTTGCCGCACTTCTGGCATACCAGCGTTGCCAGATCGCAATCTTGTTGGACGTTTCAACAGCACCCCGTGCAAGGCTTATATTAGATAACTTACATGCATTAGAGAATTAAATATACATTTTATCTATCTTTGCATAGTTTATAAATATATAACAACACAATAATGCATTGTTTTTTTTAATAAATGTCGTAAAATTTTCGAGATGTGAAATTCATAGTTTTTGGAAAAAATCTCTTAAAAATATTTAATGTTTTAATGTGACTTAAAAAGACTCGAAAGACTAATGTGCTGTCTCAGTATAGGTGTTAAGATCGAGATTTTTATTGTGGATGAGGATTTTATTTAAACCGGACTGCGCTTAAATCCACTCACGAATTAAGGATTACTTCTTCTTTGATAGATGTGCCATGTATAATTCGAAGCTGCTACTTTCGGTTTGCTTGGAAAAGCCAAAATGCCAAAAAATTATGGTTAAAAAATTCACGACTATATGAAATTCAATTAAGATTTATAATTAATGTAAACAACCAAATCCATAGCAACGAAAGAACGTCAATGTTATTGTTAACATCCTTACAACAATGCCGAAAGCCGAAGCCGATCCTATAAGAAGTTTAGAAAATTTGGACACGATATCGTTTTGATCATCATCATTAGCAGCAGCCTTTATCCGTCTACTGCCGGACATAGGGCTCTTTCAATAAACACCAAGACGGCCGATAAAATTGATCAGGCTACAGCACGGAGATCGGCATCCCATCCGATCGGGGATCCATCTTCCCAAACGCGTCCCCTACTCCAGAACCTGAACTGCCTCCGTAGCCTAGTGGTATAGGCATGTGCCTTAGAAACTGGAGGTCTAGGGTTCGAATCCGCAGGGACTCAACAAATTTTCATTGTTGTTTCCTAGTTGGTTAGGCAATTTGGGCCGATCACCCAATTGTCTGAAATGTAAGATGATCCATGCGTCGGATGGGCATGTAAAAAGTCGGTCCACCCACCAACCCGCATTGGACCAGCGTGGTGGGATACGGTCCAAAATCCCCTAATGGATGGAGGTGTATTAGGGGAGGCCTATGTCCAGCAGTGGACTATCACAGGCTGATGATGACTCCAGAACCTTAATGGCTCATCGGCCATTGGTTCTTATTATACGACCGGCTCACTACCACTTCAACGAGCTAATCCTATGCACTA
The DNA here is from genome assembly GCA_029286875.1 of Lamproptera curius. NCBI lineage: Eukaryota > Metazoa > Arthropoda > Insecta > Lepidoptera > Papilionidae > Lamproptera > Lamproptera curius. Next base: position 1,570,249 of record JAGSMT010000070.1, read on the forward strand.
TGTCGGTGACTTTAGCTCTTTGACGGATAAATTAGTTACGAATTTTATCTGACCAAGAAAGTCCAAGCATGGCGCGCTCCATAGCCTGTTGAGCTAAGGCATAGTAGAATAAGTTTCACAGATTGAATGAATCCTCCCGACGCATTGGCCTCCGGATTGTCTTGGATAAAACAAAAGTAATGTTCAGCGACGTGTTAGTTGAACATGACTTTTGGTTTGTTTCTCTCCCATGGCCGGTCAATGTCGATGGTGTTACACTCGCAGTGTCGATTAATATGTATGGACTCGATATTAGTACCGAATTATGTACGAGGTGAAATTTAAGTAAAACTTCATTGTAATCATTTTTAAGAGCAAATGACACAACATATTTTGACTTAAACTATAACAACCAATAATAACTGTTTGTCAAACGCTCTAAAATTTAGGTGATTTTTGAGAGTTCTTTGCTAAATTGCTCTGTTTTAACCATGGACATTCTTTTTGTGGATAACGCAAGGCAAGACGAGATCGAAACATTTTATGAGGTATATATATTAAAACGATATGTAAAAGCATAATGTTTAATATTAATTATTTCATATTATGTGTTTTGTTTAGGCATGCCAGCGTCATAGAGATTATTACAAGGGTTACGCTAGTTCCCGCCATCCTCTTACTTACTTCACTGAACCGAACTACATGTGGCAGTGCCCTCCAGAAATGACACCGTACGTTTATTTAATAATAGTTGACTTAACCTGTACATTACAGCATTAATGTTAGTAAGGCAAAAATTTACTGCAGTAGACCTAGAATATTAGCAGAATGTAATAGTACCTACCATTACTTTCTGCCAATATTTTTTATAATTTTCCAGCCACTTTTGTAAGATATCAAAAAATATACGTCTAATCCACTAAATGCTCCCTGAATAACAACTTTAACTCGGAGTACCAAGCAAATGGTCCTCTACAGCTCGATATGTGAACTATCATCATCGTTGGTGGGTGGATCGACTTCTTTCATGTCCATCCGACGCATGGATCATCTTACTTTTTAGACAATTGGGTGATTGGCCCATATTGCCCTAACCAACTAGGAAACAACAATGAAAATTTTTGAGTACCCGCAGGATTCGAACCCACGACCTCCGGATTCTAAAGCACACGCCCATACCACTTCGCTACGGAAGCAGTTGAACTATATTGGATAGATTTTAAAGACAGAGAAGTATGTAAATGTATTTGAGAATTAACATGATGAATGTGGCCCTAATAAATAATTTTTCTACAGCACCTACTTGGGATTCCCGCCAAGTCACGTTAAATACAAACAGCCGGCGTTGTTGCCAAGTGAAAGAGGCCGAACTAGCGGTATCCCGGCACTGCCCGATCGGACACTCGGGGGCCGCTACAACAAGGCCGCATGTAAAGCATACCTCAGATAATCATACATATATATAATAAGACATGCCCTTTTTAACATTTTATTTTAATACTGTATAAAATATAAATTTAAATCAATAAAATGCGTAAAACATTGGTTGGTTTACATATATTTACATTTGAATTCTATCGAGTATATTTTTAATTATTCATTGGGACATATAATATTACGTTTTATAAAAAACCTGGGACCTTGGACTTTAAGTAATATAGATATCGTGATTAAAAAGGCGAGAGAATAGTAGTAACATGTTTTTTTTGCCTGGTTTTAATGTCAATACAGTAATAAGATAATCATAAACGGAAGATATTTAACGGTACTTTAAGCGTTCATACATAATGATTATTAATCATTAATTATAATCGAAAATAAAAAGACGAATGAAACTCGGGGATTCGGGCCATAATGATTTTGAACTCGTTTAAACCAATGCCCCCGGTGTTGATCAAATTGATTTCCTCGAGTATCTGAAAGCATTAAAAATGTGTGCGCTTTTAAAGAAACCATAAACAATTAATAATAAGAAACATGACAATTTTATCATTCGAAAACAGCATATGTGTTAATACATATTTTTTGAATAAGCTTATATATTTTTTATGAATATTGTATTTGAAACAAAAGCCATAACTTTTGAGCGTGTGATCTATATTATGAAACCGAATGTCTTGAATTCGAATCCTGCGGCTACTCAATAACTTTTTATTTTTGTTTGCCTGTATATCTGAATATATTTGTATACCATGATAGATTGATTGATTGTAAAGTAAGATGATCCATGCGACGGGTGGGCAAGTAAAAGTCGGCCCTGCGGTCGATCTTTTTTCGGAATACACTTTGGTTGGCTCGTTGTTGCTTGTACACTTTTATAATATGGTTGATCTCTGTATAGATTGATGGTCAAAATCGACTTAAACATTAAACTATATTATTAACTTTAAAACAAGACGGATTTTTAAGAATATTTTTATTAATTAGGAAAAAACAACTTACAACTTTCGCGATTTTGTTTTTTGATTCATCATCTATGGTAGAATTGCGGCATGTTGCACCCGTGAGGCGATCGATAATTTCGCTTATGTCGCTGGTTGTTATTTGATTATCTTCGTCCAAATCTGTATAATAAAAGCATAATATCTAATATAATCACACAGTCTAAGGTAATGCGTTAAGACGTATCGTATATGTAGACGCATTTAGAATCCATACTATGGTTAACATCACTTAATGTTTATCACTATAATATATTAATATAATATATAATGTAATTTTTCATTATCTAAATATTTAAAAAAGGGATTTTTCATACATCAGGTGTTATTATTTATGTAAAATGTTTGCCTAATGCCAGATTAGATTGAATTGATGCGGCTTGTGTTATAAAGAAAAATTCTTACCAAACACTCTAAACGCCCAAGCGGCCTTAACCTCTGTGGGACATTCCGAGCTCATAGCAGAACACAAATCTAGCAAGTCTTCGAAAGAGAAGCAATCGTCGTTCTTTGATGAGAATACGCGAAAAAGACGATCTTGAAATGGATTGTTCTTTGAATGGAAAGGAAGTATAGTTTACTTTAATAATCATACGAAATAGTTTTGATTTAATTAAAATAATGCTAAAGGCTTTAATGTTAACATAATAGAACACAAACGTGGAATGTACCTATGATGTTTTTCCTTTATTATTATTTGCCCGTAGCAAGTGAAATCGCTCAATCGAGGTGTAAGATCAAGCAAAGTAATGTTTCTACAACAGCGCTTTCCACACTAATACTAGTTAACAGAAATAGGCAACGTGGTAGTACTTCCGTGGTTTTTTGTTGCTCGTTTACGGGAACCGGAATCCTACCACGTTTGAAACTATCAACCTATAGCTTAGCAGCTAGTAACTTTCAACATCATTCATACATAAATCATCAGCCTGTGATAGTCCACTGCTGGACATAGATCTCTCCTAATACAGCCCTATCCATTAAGGTACTTTTGGGACCGTATCCTATCACGCTGGTCCTTTGCGGGTTGGTAGGAGGACCGACTTTTACATGCCCACCCAACGCGTGGATCATCTTACTTTTCAGACAATTGGGTGATCGGCCCAAATTGCCCTAACCAACTAGGATACGGCAATGAAAATTTGTCGAGTCCCCGCAGAATTGAAACCCACAACCTCCGGTTTCTAAAGCACACGCCCATACCACTAGGCTACGGAGGCAGTTGTAACTTTCAAACCTAAAAAAACCTTTCTAAAGTTTGACCATTATTAACACCATAAATAGAAAACTATTATAAAGTAAGAATCAGAAGTAAAAGTTCGACACAACGATTTTTAATAGATGAACTTACCTGTAGAACGTCAAACTTTTTCAATATCAATTGCTTTTCGAATCTATGATGGTAATCTGCGTCTATACTCTCGGGATCGATGGAATGAAACTTCTTCATCAAACTAAAAACGATACAGTTACATGATTGTTGATAGGTGCTTTGCCTTACTACTACAGTTAATCTTTAAAAAATAACGGGTAATGTTGATTACACACTTGGATACACTTCAATGTATCATAGAAGTTATAACGGCGTCGGTTTAAACTCAAACCAATATTATTTCAATAATCATTCTATAACCTAATCGGTTAGTCTATTCTATAGATGGACTAAATTTCTGTATTTATAGAGGCACTAACTTGCTATAACGACTATAACGGGATACCTCGTAGTTCGACTATCACGCATCTTTACTAAATAAAAATGTGTATACAAGCGAATAAAATGTGTTGATAAACACTATAGGGCTGCCTAAAATACATAATTAGTTCAAATTTTGAAATATTTTTTCTTTGTAACTGAGTGGCATACCCAAAAGTTTCTTTAACAAATATGATAGAATGTATACTGCGTACAGAATCGCAGTTGCCTACCTACCTTTTTCTGGTTGCTGTTTGCAAACAGATAACTACAGTTTAGCCAAATTAAACTCGCGATTAATGCAAACAAAGTTACATTTAGCGAAGAAGCGGTGTCGTTATTTCACCTATTGGGTATAAGAAGGAACAATTCTGTCTGATGCATGATCACCTTTTTTTTTAGTCAAACGATTGCAACCAACCAGTAAATGACAACGAATTTTACTGCTAATGCATAGATATTTTCTAATCATATTATTCCAAAACAGAGTAAATGTTACAATTGCAAATGACTCACTGCATTACTTCCCCTTTGTTTAAATATGTAAGCGTAGTGTAGTCCTCTAAAACGTCTTCCGTGATTCCAGGAAAAGTTTGGCAAGCCCCCATGTTGACCACAATTATATGCAAAAAAATCAAAATATGTTTACGTTAAAAAACGTACTGTATTCCTTGTCAAACGAGCTCGTAATGACGAGTACGAAAGATAAGTTATCGGCCATTACGGTGGCTAAGCACTACGAAGCTGTTAAAAAGATAATAAATATTATGACGTATGTATAATTATTGTAAAATAATCGTGGTAGAACGAAAACAGAGACTTTGGTAGGTCGGTAGTCGCATGTTCTATAATTTTAGGCAATGTCCATTCCACCAAGCCTAAAATCCAGGGACTGTAAACAAATTAAGTCTATTATTTAACCCGAGAAAACGTCTTGATGTCTGGGCAACTTTAGTAATAAGGTTTATGGCCTCTTTCGTGCTAAGTATAATTCTGAGGCAGCAGCTAACTGCTAGCGTATTTGGGTCTACGCCTATGAAAGAAATGAATCGCAAATGTGTTCATTTTAGAGTCCAAATATTTGATTGACTTTTAATAACACAAGCAAATACTTAAATACTTATATTGAGAAATATCCATTTCTCAATATAAGAAAATGCATAATTTTAAGTACGATATTTTTTTATCCAGCAGTTACTGCAACTAATGTAGTGCAGATTAATCAATTTTTTATTTTAGGTTTAGTTTTACCACTGTTTATTTTAAAGTAAGTATTCAAATCTTTTACTAGAGACAGTCCAGGAAGATACCACCTCCTTGCCTACTTCTGTCGCAAAGAAATCTGCTGGAATTACGGAACTTGTATCCGTGATTACGCTGGCTCCAGTAAAAAAGTAACTAAGACATTATATCCCATGCTCTGGGCGACGAGCGTACCTTGGCCTCAGACGCTACCTATCATAAAGGCATGGCGTCTCACTTACATCGTATTGCTCGTATCTTCGTTTATTTTAATTAAAAATCTTTTTACAAAAAAAATATTTTTTGGCAATGTCACAGCTCTACAAGAATAGCCTTTTTGCAGTCAACTGCCGTCAGATTGTGTTCTTGATGAAGGGCACTGATTATTATAGTTATCCTTTACAAATTATCCATATTATTATTGTCTGCCTGCACCAATTACATATTTGCTGCAATATTAGACTACTTGTACATTTTTAGGTATTTATAAAAAAAAAAGAAAATCCAGAGAAAAATAATTTATTTCTAATATATTATATCCGAGATCACACTCAGCGATAGCAAGTTACATCATAAGTTCACTTAGTCAAGTTCACGTTAAAAGTACGATTCGAATCGGTACATTGAATCTTGGGTGGATTTAAATTTATACACATCTAACTACACACAAACACAAAATATATGTAGTACTAAGTCATTGTTTACGCCAAATATATGTGACAATTTATTTAGTTCAGTCAGAGTTTCACAATAAAACTTCGACAAAAGGTAACAGATAGTACATGCTGTCAATTATAATAAGCCAAGTGCAGAATGTGCTCATAAAATTATTGCAAACACATTCCCGCAAAGAATATCTCATTTTAAGTTTATTTACTTGAGGTGTTCTAATTTTTTGTTTCGTTTAAATATTACAACTTTTTGGCTTAATAAATGTCTACATAAATATAAAAATACTTTAAGACATATCAGCACACAACATTTCAAGTTTTTACATTAGAGAAAATACATTGTATTCGCGTAAGGTACTATTTGAGAGCATTTTGTGCAAGTTATTTATTCCAATATTGGAGGATTGGAATTACAAATGAGGCTAACAAGCGCTTGCTAATCATCACAGTGATATCATTGAAGTTGGACATCACAGTGAATAAGAGAAAATTCAATTAAAATAAATAAACAATACTACTAAGTTCTACAAGTCAATATATTAAATTGATACCAAAACTTATGACTATATTATTCGTTATAAGGTAATTGATATGCATGCTAAACTCTATGGAGTGAGATACAGTTGTCTTCATGACCAAAAGATTACTTTTAAAAAAATTACTGAATTACTAAAAAAAAATGTCAAATTACAGAGCTCCAGGTCCATGCGCCATTAGTTTTTACCTGAAGCTCTATAATTAACTAAAACATTTTTGCAAAAAGTTTGGTATTAGTTTTTTTCGGCCTGTGTAGATTAGAAAATTACAATATTATGATATAGTAATCTAGTTGTTATGAAGTTTTGCAAATAACATAAGGTTTAAACAACATATTTGCTTACTATAAATGTTGAAATAAATTTTACATTCTTATATGACAAAACTGTATTAATTAAGTCAAATAACTAAACATAACATTACAGGGTCAATTATAGGATATCAGCCGCAAAATAGTAACCTTTTCTCAATTGAAGACACTTTACTAACACTTCCTAATTCAACGTGCATTGTACACTCACTAACACACACAGTCACAATTATTCACAGCATCATCTCTTCGGAAAGTCCACACTGTCAAAACTGATCTGCCTTCTGGCTCGCATTTTAGCGGCTTCTTCAAAGGAAGGCATAGAATTTGACTTGTATAGGCCTACTTTGTCGAACATGCTTATACCACTACTGCTGCTATTCGAGTCTATGTTCACTAATTTGTCCTGCAGTATGTTTTTGTTGGCGCTCTTTGACTGATCCAGTTTGTATGAGCCATTGGAACAGGTGTTTTCCTTGATCTGGGAGGTCAGGGTGGCTGGTGGCTGCCGGGTCTTCATCTGCTGGTACGCCGTGGCGGATATGTAGCCGGATATTTTGGTCGACTCGTTGGACAGCTTGAGCTGCTCTTCTTGGTAACACTCGTCGATCGTTCGCCCTGGATTATCGCGTACACGTACTGGCGGGCTAATCTGAAAATTGAAAGACAACAATTAATTATCAAACTTTTTTACAACAGTTGTTAGTCTAGTTAGCACGAGACAGTTTCAAGCCTATCCAGTAAGACCTGAATAATAGATTTTACTTAAAGATTCCGCCCTCTCACCTCCAATACCCAACGCGCTAAATGCATCAATGAGTGTGTAATTTAACACTATATTATGATAGTGCTAATGTTTTATGAAGCCTCAAAGAGAGCGTATGTTGATCAGTGCTTGAAGCACTGATCAACATACGTTTTCGGAAATTTGCCGTAAAGGTTGATCAGCCCAAACTAACTTACAAGCAACTTAGGTTTTAATATGTATACTTTAAAGTCGTATTCGATATTTGCCTAATGTTCATAAAGTTGGAATGTAAATATCCAGGATAGTGACAGGTATTTTTAATCCTATATATACAATTATCTAATAGCATTTATAAGCAGTAAATCACTGAAATGAATACTATGTTGAATGATTATGATTTGACTTCATACTAAGTTCTTCGTCCAATACCTAATTAATATCCTGTTATCTGCTTCAATAACTTATTTACAGACACTTCCAACTCACTTGAGCATAGTTTCCGAAGTTGAAAGCTTCGGGGCAGCCAAACGGGCTGCATGCGGGGGCAGTGTGAGCAGACGTCTCGTGAGCTGTGCCAACGCGGACGCCTTCTCCCTGAACCCTGGGGACGACATGCGCCAACCGTGGACTCGTAATGCCTCCGACACGGCCCAGAGGAGTTTCTGTAACAAAAATTAAAAGTATATTTATTTAAAGTTTAACACAAACATACATATGCAAAAACAGGGTTAATGACTAATTGATTGTCAGCTTAAAAAGTTTTTTTTTTTTTATATTAATGATCGCACATTTCATTAAATGATTAAAGACAAAATATTATGGAAATTAAAAAATTAATATATCGAAGTAATATTGTCACTTAAAGTAACGTTCAACATAAAATACTTTCCTTATATTTTTTTCGCGCTCTTTTCCGTAAGAAAATTACGATAGATATATGAGTTTTCACAAAAATAATGTCTACCTACATTCTTAACATATGTATAAAATTTTGAATGCAAGATGGAGTGACGACATTCGATAAGTGGCCGGCGTGGGTTGGATGAGAATAGCCGAAGATCGGAATCGGTGGTATCCATCAGGGAGGCCTATGGCAAGCAGTGGACCATCACAGGCCGGTAATGATAATAATACTTTTTATATTGTAAGTAAATGCTTACTTATTTAAAAGACTAATTGAAAATCAGTATATAGCAGAACCACTATGCAAATAAGATACACTCATTTATGCAAACAACATATTAGATTCTCATCAAACTATTTTATGTAAATTCCACGTTTTATATATCTCTCGTATAGTCAAAACCGTACCTTCTTATGCGTCTCGTTCAGCTCGGAACTGCTCCTGCTCGGCAGCACTTCAGAGGCGCGTCGGTTGAAGGTGAACTGCGCTCTGCTCACACAGTCACCACCAAACGAGAGACTTTTGGCTATCTTGCTCCTGCCATTATCGTCCTCGTCAAAGGGGTCGCGTTTCCGCTTCGGGAACTGGTCGCTAATGGATCCGTCCAAACTCTTGGTCTCTTCGGTGGCCGGTGAGCCGAACAGCGCCCGTTTGGACCTCATCGCTTGGTGTGGCACCGAATTGGGCGTGGGTATTGAACCCTTGCCTTCTGGACTCACGAATAAAGCCCGTTTTAATGTCTCCCGTGTCGGTTGGGAGCGGGTGAGTTCTGTATCCATTAGCAGTCTGCGCATAGCTTTTTTTCTACTCGATCCCCCGCTTTTGGTCTTTGGCGTCTTTGCTGGAGTCTTCTTGCCAGGCGTGCGTCGTATTGGCGTCCTTTTGCCGGGCGTACGTCGTTGCCTTGGACTTTTTCTCTCCGCCGAGTTGATCAGCTTCCTGTGCGGGAAGAAACTTCAAAGGTTTCGATTGGTTAATAAAGATAGTTGATGTGACGTGACGATGAAATGGAAACGCGCGCTGTGTTATTATTGTATAGAAAACAAATAACTAAGTTCAAGGCAAATTAGTTAAAAGTAAACGTGAATTCATGTGTACTTGCACAAAATGACTTACTTTAATGACAATTTCAATTATTACTCAGATAACAAAGCGTTATAAGCACGTTTAGTTACATGTTTCATTCAATACAGCAGAGTTAGCAAAATCAATATAAGAATAAAATTGTCAAGCAAAGCAAATATCAAGGTTTTTATTAAGCGATTTTAAACACTTATTTCTATCCTAAGAGTTAATAAACCATTGTATTAAATTATTAATTCAGTCTATAGCAGTGACGTGGCGTTTTACTTTTTTACTTAGGCGTAAGTGAATTGTTGCTTAAAAATATAAATCTAGTTTGTTTTGTTGCTGTAATTACATTATTTACATCAATCGCATATCTTATTTCACTTTAAACTTTACTTCTACACAGTAACATATTAACACCAAAAGAATATATAAAGGTAGATTGATGTAATAGAATAGGTGTGATTGATAATAACAGGGCTTGTATATTTTTAAAGTCCTGCATTGATATTATTACAATTTCCATTTAACCATTCATAATCACATACCTGAGTATAAAAGGTAGACAATGTTTGCTTTAAATATTGCTTTGGTCCTAACACTAATTCGGGACCGATATTCGATTATTCGTTTATTAGTCTTACTGGTTTTTATAATACTACTAGGGCTATTGATATCAGGCAGAACACTTAAAAAAAAGAAACATTATGGTCGTTTAAACAAAAACACTATTAGACTTACTTCTTGTCAATGAGAACCATCTTGGCTGTCGCGGCGTGAGCCTTCTCGCTGATGGTTGCCGCGCTGCAGAACGCCTGTCTCCGCCTAGCCAAGTGCGACAAGCGACGACCCGGCGATTTCGCTTGAGCCATTCTGTGAAAACGTATGATTGTAAAAATAATATACTATGTTGATCCATGAGTTGGATGGGCATGCAAAAATTCGGTCCGCCCACCAAACCGCATTGGACCGGCGTGGTGGGATACGGTCCAAAACCCCCTAATGGATAGGGGTGTATTAGGGGAGGCCTATGTCCAGTTGACATATCCTATCACAGGCTGATGACTATGATGACATTTATCCGTTTTTTTATTGGATACGAAGGTCATCGAAGCCCATGAACATAGTCAAGTCAGTGGTATCATCGACACTGCCTTCCGTGAGACATAGGATGTTAAGTCTCGTTTACCCAGTAAATACGCTGGCTACGGTGATCTCAAACCAAAACACAGTAGTGTTTTCACAGTACTACTTTGCGGCTGAAATAAGCACCACGACGGTACCGCCCCAGACCACCTTTGTAAAAGAGGGAATCTTTGTAGGAGATGGTCTCCTAAAATACGTACAAGTAGTTTTTGACATTATTATTCTAATGGGCCTTATATATTAATCTCTTGTTAGTTACAGAGGTCTTAAAGTTAATTTTTTCTCTTGCTTTTGACGAAGCGACGGGACGAGATGGACATTCACCTTATGGTTGGCAAACCGCCGTGCCTATTAGAAATGGGTGGATTATCGCATGTCCGTTTACCGCCTTGAGACATGCGATGTTACGTATCACACTAGTCAACACTTAAGGTCAACGCTCATTAGAGCCTTTTAGCACCCACTCGCACAGCGCGCGGTCTGCTCAACGCTGCGTCGTCAACTATTTTACCGCACAAAAATACTTAACACTGGAACTAATTATGACAAACTACTCAAAATATCGTCGACCTAATGACGTCCGACCTTTAACCACGCGCCGTCAACCAGTGAACCGCGCGTCGCCAACTATTTGACGCCATGTTGAGGCGGTGCAGAGTAGGTGCCGATTGGCTATAATTAAGGTTGACCTTTAAACAGTAATACAGCAGTGTTTTTATATCATTATAACGCTGTCCCATTAACCGCCAACAAACGAACTGTTTGTTAAACACTTAAACACAGACGTGCGATTAATAAATCACATTTGCTATTACAATATCATTTTTTTTATGGCATACGCAGGCAGACGAGCAGTCGGGCCACCTGATGGGAAACCACTTCCCACCGACACCGCGCTGCCTACCGTGAGACATAGGGTGTTAAGTCTCGTTTACCCAGTAAATACGCTGGCTACAGGTGTCTTCAACTGGAACACAGTATGTTTCACACTACTGTTTCGCGGCAGAAATAGGCACCGCGGTGGTACCCACCCAGACGGTCTCCTGTAAACAGGGGACCTACCACCGGTAGTCATTTTTCTTGTTGCTGAAAAAAATCGCTCACTCATTGAAATATTGGTGACAATAGATCAAAAGACGTACGAAATCACTTCAATGAAGTAGGTTATATTATTTTCATCGATACCGTATCTTATAAGACAAAAGTACGTTTAAATACTAGAATTACATTGATGGTTTGAATACTAGTTACAAGTAGTATTTAAACCACAGATGCTGAATAATAAAATTTTGCACGGTCTTGAACGAGGCAAGCCACATGTTGTCCATTTCATCGGTGCATTAAGATTGGAAGTGTCACAAAGGCCAAACGAACAGATAGCGATAATCTATATTTAAAAGTAAGTTAACAAAGCTTGCTTATAAAGTCAAAATTAATTTTTCGATGTCCAAACATATGACAAATTTCTATCCAGGTATCTCAACCAACTAACTAAGTGCCATCGAAAATTTATCAAACACCTCATACTTTAAAAAAACGACTTAATGAAAAATGTATAAGATTAACTTACAATGTGACGAACGCCAAGTTGCACTTTAAAATGCGTCATATTTAAAATATGTAAGGTCTAAGATTTTAACTATCGGTATTGTCCCATCTTTATAAACCGGAGTTCGTGGGTTAGGATCTTGTGTTGTGTGTTAGATTTGTGTTATCGTTTTTTTCTGGTTGGTCACTACGATTTGGGTCGATCATCCAATTATCTGAAAAGTAAGATGATCCATGCGTCGGATGGGTACGTCAAAGTCGTAAAAAAGTAAAAAGTCGGTCCACCCACCATTGGATGAGCATTGGACGAGCGTGGTGGGACACGGTCCAAAAGCCCCTAATGGTAAAGGCGACTTCAACGTCAGTTTTGAAAATTTAGACATTACGATTAAAATAGAACAATTTTGGATCAGTTCATTTTTATTGTGACCCAATTACAACCTAAATAAAATATCACATATTTTATTTACGTTGTAAAATATAACATATAATATAATATAAAAATATAACATATTTTTATTTATAATTGTTTCCATTGCTTACGGGAATATTATACATTATTAAATAAAATTACTTTACGGATTTTATCGCGTTTATTTTACATTTTGAATTTTTTTCGGGAATTTAAAATGTAAAATAAACGCGATAAAATCCGTAAAGTAATTTTATTTTTATTTATGTTTCGTACACGTCCCAAGCACATACATGAATACTATCGTGTTTACGTACGTGTGCGAGGAGTTTTGGTTAACCGCAAGAGTAACCTTGAATATACATATATCATAGACGGTGCACTTCCGTCGAGAAATAATCAGCATAAATAGTTCTAAATATTTCTAATATTTCTAATCTATTTAGCAATAATTAGCATAAGGAAAAATTCAGCCGTATTGTTTTTCGTTTCGAAACCAAACATATTTTAATAAGCAATCGAGCTTTTTATAGTCTTTTGACATTTCAAGTTAATTCTACTTTTATGAATTAACGAAAATTAACATGAAATATTCTTTAAAACACGTAGACAATACTTTAAATAACAATAGAACATTATTAGAATTATGCAGAGCGGTAAAGTACAAAACGGGGGGGAGCGAAAACAGATTAAAAAAAGGGAGCATACAGTCAACCAACCATAGACAATAGCGTGGCATAAACACGATAAACCTGTTTCAATGCAATTACAATAGTATAAATCGCCCTAAGGAATAGTCATATAGAATAGTTAATAAGCAATGCTTACTTGAGCCTTAACGCTTTCCGCTTGCTCGCACTGCTAGGGGACTGTAGACCTCCGGAGTGTACGTTTACACTTGTATCCGTTTCCCCACCGACAAATCTCTCTCTGTACCTTTGCAGTAATAACTCGTATTTTTCCGTAAAACTGGTTAAGTTGTAACTGTAAGGGACAATAATAAAATTTTTATTAACGTAAATATATACCAAACAGTATAACTAGTCTTGAGGCAAATGAATCGGCAATCTATACTTGAGCCAAAGAAAAGACGAAAGATTGGCGAATAAAGTCACAAATCTGTTATATGCATAACGTCTATTGCTCCCACTAAGTGCGTGTCCATGAAATGTAGACGAGGATCCCCTCCTGGGGCTCCTTGGTGCATTACTTATTACATGAAACTTTTTTTTGTTTCGGATTGCAATAATTTTTAAATATGTTGTACAATAATAATGAAGTGTTATTGAAAAAAATATGAAAATGATTTGTTGTCAGGAAAAGCCAAAAAAAACCAATTAAAGGCATTATAAAGTGGGTTACGTCACTTCTTGGGGAGATGCAACTGTGGCAACAACTTTAATGTGGTTGGCAAATTCAATCATTGAAAATTACTTACTATACATCGTAATATCTGCATTTAAGTACATCAGGCCACAGAGTCTCTCTCGCTTCAATGTCATTACACATTTTCAGTTCAATGCTCTTATCATTAATGCTAGTGTTTATTTCACATTCAGATGAATTGCTATCTCTTGTCATACTGTTTATAGCTTTATGTATATTAGAATTGTTGTCATCAGTATCTTGTACATCACATTGACCTGAGATAGTTGGAATATGGACAAAGGAAACCTTCTTAGTGGGTGTCGTAGAATTGGCTTCTATATTGATTTTTTCATCCTCTTGGAAAGCTGGCAGGAAACAATAGTATTTTTTGAGCATTTCGGTTACATCTGTTTTTAATGTTGTAACTGATGGGGGTGGCAGAATCCCTTGCAATGTTTCCTGTTGGTAAAAAAAAACCAATTTATTATTTGCTGTATTTTAACAATTGTTAAAAATTTATATTTTAATAATTGTTTTATCATAAAAAGTAATGTAAATAAACTTATTGGATGGTTCTTATTTGATTTATAGTATACTAATAAAAAGAACACTTATTTATTTTAAATCGTTTTATGATGTGAGAAACATATAACAATAAAACTTGTTGGACAATTACAACTAACCTCAATTTTCCTAACTTTCTTTTTATCATAAGCCTCATAATCCTTAAGGAAATTCCAGAATGGTTCAGGAGCTGGTGTGGGTTCAGCATCATCATCATCAGAGAACATATCAGGAGACCGCACTCCACTGTCAAACGAAGTCTCTATTGAGGAGTAGCTGTGTTCCAAGCTCCATTTGGCATTGCTAGCCTCATCAGCTACTTCACAACTTTTTTATTGTTGAATTCCTCATATTGGGAGTCTCCACTGCTTTCAGTGTTCTTATCCCTACCTGTTTCACATGTGCTCTTATCTTCAGACGTGTCACTAGTTATTTGACAGCTGTATGCCATTGATGAAGGCTCTAAAGATACACTACCGCTGGCAAAGCTCTCTAGATGCTCTGAAGCATTATCACTTAACACATTTGCAGTACTCAACGCAGTCAGAGGATCGACAATCGGCTTTAGTTTCTGCACGTGTTTAATGGTACCATTAAAGGAGAGCTCGCTAATCGGCAATTTGAATACGGTCTCACTGTGTCTAATGTCACGGAACATTGGCACACTGTCCACTGCATTGTTACTATTTTCCATAGTTGAGGTTATGAACACAGAGTGTTTAAAACTTTCCGATTTCGAATCCTCAAATGAAACGAGTGGCTCCAAAGGATCGGACTTGTCATTCATAAGACAATGCTCCGCGGTCGCGGACGAGTTCTCGAGAGACCCAGCTAATGAAGCGAAGGAGGAATCCGCTTTGCTGTTCAAATCGATTTCGGAACTCGACTGTGGTTTGTGTACAAAGTTATCAATATCACTTAATGGTTGCAACGAGTTACAGTCCCCCTCCAACCCCACGCAATGTTTATCTACATCAGCATGAATAGCAGCTGACAAGTCAATGTTACCCCCACTGTTGGAACTATCGTAATCACAAGTGCTCGATGAAAGAGGCCCAGCTGGTTTAAAGTTGTTATTAGTTTCCACAAAATTATCCACTACGTTAAAACTTCGCATATATCGGTTGTACAATGACAAACTATCGCTCATTGAGGGACAATTCGAGTCGTCCACGGATTCCATTACCACTACATTGTCCAATCGTAAACAAGTGAATATATTTTTTAAGATACAATTGTCACTATTATGCTTACTTTTTGTTTAACTTATGTAATTAAAACCTAATATACAATCAAATTGTTAAACCAATGGCATGTTCTATGATACAATAAGCAAAAGAGTTAAGCTGCGCCGCGCGCAGCCATAACCAGCCACCAACACAACGCGAATTCTACTGTATTGCCATCTTACTTAAATCGTAATGACCAAGTTTCACAGAGCAAATATTTCTAACATAATCATATAATTGCAAAAGTTCTAAGTTACTATTAGACAGAATTTTCAAAAACCCATTATAATATTTTATTATTTACAGAAGAGCACTTTATTAAGAGGATGGCATAATTACCAATTAATTTTTATTTACTTTGTTCTTATTTGTCATTTTGTCATACACTTAATCAACATTAAACCTATATTTATGTCTGAAATACATTTTAAGGTTTGCTGAGAAACTTAATTTTAACATTATTCGTATTAAACATTATCAGATTGCATTGAATTATATAAAGGCAAAATCCAATTATAACATAACAACTAGAGCATATGCATCTTATACAGATTTACTAGGATTGGCATTGAGTTTTAACGCTGGTTGACCTTTTTTAGCGATTAAAACCTTTAATAATTATAAAATTCATACTAATTGTAGCTTGGTACCTAAACTAACAAACCGTGCCATATTTTCTATAAAGACAGTTGACAGTGTCTTGACATTTCTAATTGACAATTTTCATTATCAATATAAGATTGACTTCGATATTCTTCGTAGTCGTATTCGTGATAATTTCCTTATATCAGGATTAAATATAACAAGTGTTATGTATCATATATATTGAATATAATGATGTCAATGTTTGCAGTTTTATTTAAGTTTTGATCGCTGTTTTGTATTTGAATATACCAAACATTTCATATCGGCTATTTGTGCATCGACTATCCAATAAGACAGGTAAGATTTGTTTTTTGAGAAATCGAATAATTTTTCGTACCTCTACATGTTTTCACCAACGGCAGGCTTGTGTAGGTTTTTTGGTGTGAAGTATTTTAATTTTACTTCAATAAACTATGCCCGGTTAAAATTTTTTACTTTTACAAATTCCATATATCGTGTAATAACTAAATATAATTAGGTGTTTTAAATGGAGATACTTATAAAACAAACAATATTGATCTTTAACTGCTTGATGAAGTGGTCAGGAACCCTGACTGTTACGCCAGAGAGTGTGGGTTCGATTCCCGATTCTAGTTGGGGTAAATATTGTGTGATGAACATAGTGTTTTTCTCATGTCTGAATGTTTGTATCTATATGATATGCAGTTATTTAGAAAAGAAAAGTAAATCTATGTATTTATCAGTCATCTGGTGTCTATAGTACAAGCTTTGCTTTGTTTGGGACTAGATGTGGTTCTGTTAATCATCCTGAAATATTATTATTACCCTTAGTTGTCAGTTACTGTCAGTGAATTCTGTTTTATGTAATCAATCTACACCCAATTTGAAATGTTTCAATTTTAAATTTTATATGTAACAAAGGTAGAAAAAGTAACCTTTTAAGTTTTCATATAAAGTTAAATTTTATTAAATATTTTAAATTGTAACACAATTATAAATGAATAAACACTAATAACATAAAAAATATATAGTATTTCCATCAGCTTGAATAACTTGAGATTATGATTTCCAATATTTTGTAAATAATCACTTCAGACTTTATAAGGTCATATGTGCCAATCTCATTATTATTATTATTTGTTTTTTAATAAAAATGTAAGTAACAATGAGTAATTAATCACGTGGTTATTATTTATTATTATAAAGTGTAATGTAAAAACAGTTGAGTAATTATCTCTACTGTTAATATCCATTTCAAAAACATTAGTATTTTTTTTATGGGCTAGATATAAATATTTCTGAACAAAGGAACAAGGTACGGTAAACACACTACATGTTCCTGTTTTAAGGACACCATGTCTAATATAATTACTGGGTAAACAAGACTACCTCCCATGCCCCAGGGCAACAAGCAGACTAGAGATGATGTCCTGCTTGCTTCTCTTAAGTTGTAGGTTTTAACATTAAATTGATTGAAATAATATCAAATGTAGTAAAAATATTCAAGTATAGACTGTAATATAATTTTTACCATGCAAGTTTAGTATGTGCAAAACTAGTCACCATCATCATCAGCCTGTATTTGTCCACTGCTGGACATAGCACTCTTCATTTAGGGAGTTTTCGGACCTTATCCTACCATGCTGGTTCAATGCGGGTTGGTGGGTGGACCGACTCATTTCATGCCCATTTGATTCATTGATCATCTTACTTTTCAGACAATTGGGTGATCAACTCGAATTGCCCTAACCAACTAAAAAACAAAAATTTAAATTAGTTAAGTCCCCGCCGAATTTAACCCCACAACCTCCGGTTTCTAAAGCACACTCTTACCACAAGGATATGGAGGCAGTCAGAAAGCGTGCAAAACTAGCATAATTAAGAGCCTTTCCTATTTTTTTAAATATATCTTTGTCAAACCAGAATCCCAATGTTCTATTTACTTTTTTCTAAAACTTTCGGTTTGTCCTCAGGGCATTTTTCTTTGAGCCATATAGTTGTCTAAATAATTGCGAACAAATCTACAAATTGATGGCATATGCTTTCTTTACATAGCTTCCCTATTTTAGGCATACTCATCCATGTAATCTATATTTTACTGTTATTTTATATAGAACTTTAACACTCTTTTATATTATTTATCTATGCAAATAAATAAATTATGTTACATTAAAATAACTGTTTCTAAATGTTTACATTTTGATACATATACATAACCGTACATATAACAAAATATTTTGTGTCTATTAGTCTATCTGATTCTTCAGCCTAACCTTTTTTTGATTTTGTCTAACTGTCACTAAAAGTTTGCTGATACAACTGAGAGTAACTGAGGTTACTTTATTTCAGAAAAAAATCTAATAGATATTTATTAAATATTATTATTGCCCACAAATATTTAATTTGTGGGCAATAGCTAGTTGATAATCACACTGGTGCAAAAATGACAACAAAACAAACCAAATAATTAACTATGTACATATACTTGTCTTTATTTGTTTTTATTTTTATAGTAACTTCCAAAATCATTGACAAAACATTTTTATCACTTGCATAAATTATAGTTAAATCTGACACAATCTTGGGTCATAGCTTTTAATTTAATACAAGAACAAATAGAGTACATAATTTTTTTTTTTTAATTTTAAATGTCAATAATTTAAAATATTTAAATTATTAAAGGTGTGCAGTAACTTCTGAATAATGTTAATTAATTAAATTAAATGTTTGTCCATTCATATCAGTGTATGATTGCATCAACCTTTGCCCCTTGCTTCCCTTATTATCAAACAGTATAAAGAAGTCAAAATGACATATTTATGTACGCTCTTGCACTCATTACAGTGTTAGGGTTGAATAATTATAAGTTTTTAGAAAATTCCAAGTTTCACAACTGTTGACATAACTCTATTCTGTATTGCAATTTTGTTATCCATTTCACTTCATATTTTCTACTTTACATGTGTTAAACTTGTGTACTAGAAATAAATTGTTTTAAGTGATGATATGAATGAAAAAACTTTAGGAATTTAGATAAACAAAATTTTTTGTCAAACCACTATGATCGCTAAAAATATGGGCATACTGGTGGATCGCCGCCATGTTTAATTTCACCATTTGAACCAATAGCGACACATTTTGGCGCCAATTGAGTTTTTTGATGCCATGCCCTATTTTACACAACTTATATTATTATTTTCCGTGGTCTATGTCTTCTTACGGCTGACATCCCTATTGCAGGTCCAAAGTTTAGATATTGCGCACGGGGTACTCACAGTACAGATTTTTTAATGTAACACGACGTGTTACATTAAAAAATCTGCGCTATTAAACATCGTGCTTTTAATAGTTTTAAAATAATCCAGATCTGTCATACTATTTGTAAAAAAATTAATATTTAAATTTTCTTTTAGAATGACGTCTTTAACATATTAGATGCTGTAATATTTATAAAATATCCGAAACATGCAAATTTTTCACGCAACTGTTACATACAATATGGCATATCGTTTGCTAAGGAAGCGGAAAGTTGTATAAATAGGTAATAAGGGACACAGGCCAATCACGTTACGCTCTATACATGATCGGGGCTCCCAATAGAGAGGAGGCGCTAAAAGTAATCAACAGTTGTTATTCCTTTATTCGGTTAAGGCATTGAGGTATCCTGCCTATCCCATCTTCAATTATCTTATTTAAAACTAGAAATAATCGTTTTTTCTATAAAAATGCCTAGTTACTCACACTATCATTAGCTATCTTCCAGTAAAAGAGACAAAAATTTTAAAAAACATTTTTTGTTGTAGGTATGTTGGTACATATCATTATGTATAAAATATATGTAATATGCATTTACGGTTATTTTAATATTACAAACAGACATCAGTTTTATATATTTGTATAGATTGGAGAGAGTTTTTTCTATACTTGGTTACGCTTAGATAGACTCTCTTAAAATATTTTTGACTAAGCGGATGGCTCGTCTTCATATCAATTTCTTCGGCAGCTTCTGCTTTCGAAATTCTTTCACGCGACTGGAAAGAAAGGTTTAGAGATGATCAAATAATTAAATAGCGGTTTTTAAGTTAATAACTTTGAAGAAGCATTTTTTCTACGGAACTCGATATATCTTGTCAGTTTGAGCGTACAGTTAACAGTTAAGAACACATCGCCAGTAGTACCAACTAGCTACTACGTAGTCGTTGAGTTGAATTGAGCAATAATTAATAAATATAGTGTCTCCATTCAACCGTTGCATTATCAGTTCAGTTGTACACGTCTCGACATCAAAATAGCTCACGATCTCTTAAATTATTTTTCTGCCAAAGCTTAATCGTTGCCGAGTTCTTCTATAATATAAACAGAATTAATATCTGCTCTTTGACCTTTAACCAACGAATGTTTTACAATATTACTTGTACGTAGTGATAGGTAAACGATAAACTATTGAATCGAGCCATTCATTGGGTAAGTGACTGTGGTATTGCGAGCCCTTTGAGTGTCAATTGGGCTTATTGAACATATTAAACGCGTCGTAGTGAGTGGACGTTTTGGCGGGAAAGTACGAACGGATTTTTTCTCTGTGACACAATATAAACTGCAGCATTTAAAGGACGGAAAAGGAAGGTATTTATTATATTTTTTATACATTAGCAAATTTTAGCTGTTTTTTATTATTACATAGATAAGTTCAAGTCATATAAATCGCACAATAAATACTAAAATTAACAACCTACCTTTAGCTTACATAATTATGTAAGATATAGTACAAAAATAGGAAAGTGCGAAACCTATTTTATTTCGGTTCTGTAATTAATATTTAATTTTTAATTTATAGCTGTTGTCATAAAAATAGCAAATGTAGTGTTGAAAATGTTTCAATTATAAAAGTAATTAGTGGAAGTCGTATACACGTATTGCTCAAAGAAATGCTAATTGGTTGTCGTAATAAATAATTGTAATAATTGTAAATACGTACGGCGCGTGTGTGTATTCTAGTTATTGATAGTGCTTATTTACAGAAACAATTATTACCTTGTCGTTGAAAAGACGATAACTAATATTCTTTCGTTTAATATTTTTATTATTTTCCTTTAGGTGATTTTTTTAATCAAGTATACTTAAAATAAGCAAAAAAATAGGTTTCAATTGATAGCGGTTCGTTTATTATTATTGCTTTAATTTAAATCTTTAAATCTTTTACGGCCTTAAACTGAGAAAATATATAATTATTATATTTTCCATCGTATAAAAAAATAATTGATTTTCTTGATTTCTTGCATGTTATAGGTATTTTGTGTTGTCTATTGTGGGTGGTATCCTCTGGAATAATAATTAGACGAAATTATTCTAGCTGATTCACAGCAAATTAGGATTTTCGAAAACAATCATAAAAATCGGAAAACAAATATTTTTTAATTAAAACAAAAAATAAAAAAATAATGCTATTAACTGGTAAAAGTTCCTGTAACATGTATGTACGTTTATATTTGTTAGAAACAATGTCCCTGGTTTTCGGTACTCTAGATTTTATTATAAAGCAACTATTTTAATATACAAAAACAGCCTAAACTTGGTTCCAACCTTGCGCTAAATGGCAGCCGATTTTTTTAAGCGTAAAATTTTCTGTGTATGTACAAAAATATCATCATATCATCGGCTTGTGTCAGTCCACTGCTGGACACAGGCCTCCCCTTATGCAAGCCACCGCTTTGGATCTTGGGCTATTCTCATCTAGCCCACACCGGCCATAGAAATATATTGGTAATAAATTAAGGTTTCACTTCCATAAAAATAGCGTGAATGCGTGCTTTATTGTTTAACTCATAAAACTAATATTACACTTCCAGCTATGGAGGTGGTGGGCTTCGTCCAGGGGCTGTTCCACAGCGTCGTTGAATACGCTGTCAGCTTTCGTTTGGGCCAAAGCGTGCTGCGTCACCTCGATAGGGTACTCTGGACCTTGGAGAAGTCCGCTCGATGGGCTGTGCCACCGCCGCGTAAGTGTTACTCTTCGAAGTGTTATAAGGTCAGGAGATTGTGTTAACAAATTCTATGATACTAAAACGCAAAACATACAGCATCATCATCAGCCTGTGTTAATCCACTGCTGGACATAGGCCTACCCTAATGCACGCCTTCTCCGTTAAAAGGTTTTCGTAACCGTATCCCGCTACGCTGGTCCAATGCGGGTTAGAGGGTGGACCGACTTTTTACATGCAAAACATACAGGGCTTAAAGTTATTAATATTGCCCATGTTTCAGATCGTTTGTAGCGTCCATAGTCACGGGAGAGACTAAGTTAAATTTAAACCACCCTTTCTCTAGCATTTAAATACTGCAAAACCTTCCGACACTGCTAGTCCCTGTCGCCTAAGATCTGATTTTAATTAAAAGAATATTTTTTTATAATAACTAGCCTTAGCTTAAATATCCCGTCGCCGCAAAACGCCTTAAACGTCGTGAACACGCGGTCTAAATAATTTCTATAAATATTTAAAAACCAGTACTATTATTTTATAACTAACATATTCTTTAACCGTTTTCCAGTTGATCAAGATGATCACCCACAGCCCGAGCTGATACGCCCCCTGCCGTGGGTGTTTTTTCTTGCTCTGCTGATAGTACTACGCGTCATCAGGGAATCTATATCCCTAATCCATTTGGTATTGGGGAAGCCTCCCCTGAGATCAGCAGACGTGGTAAGCGAGAGTTGTAAATTTATATCTGATTCAGCTGTTCTTCTTATATGGCATATAAAAGCTGAAACTGCCGTTGTAGCTTAGTGGTATGGTGCGTCGTCGGTTTATTTATTTCATTTTAAAAAAATCACGTATGTATGCTTTGTGTGTTAATAATAAAATTATATATAAATACTAAACTACATTCTAAAAAAAAAATGCCTCCTTACGGCTATTTCATTCCTTTAATAATTCTATACCGAAACATAACTTTTAAGGCCACAAAGTTTTAAAACGTCTCTTTACAGTTATTGCCGCCTTTAAATTAATTTCTGGTATTTAGGCGGAATTTTTTCCAAGGGCGGCAATAAGTTTTAATCAGGATTTGCATATTATGTTTTAGTAACGAATCTTAAGCTACAGTTAAATTAGCGACCGACTTAAGCATTGTAATTTGCTTACGGGAGTAAAATTGTTATCTATGGTTTACATATATTGCGCACGTTAAAAAGTTTGTCATAAATTTTGAATCATAAGAAGTAACTTAAACAATTGCTCATAACACTTTTCGGTATTTTATCTATACAGAGCACATATAATAATTCCACAGGTCCAATACATACAAGGCAAGCGTCGCTACCTCCGAACTCTCAAGTACCAGGGGTGCAGGATGATGAGGGCGCGCAGCGTACCCGCTCAAACTCACCAGCCCTGGTACACTAGAGCGCAGTCGCTGTTCGAGTTCACGATGTGCTTCAGACGCACTCACAGCTATGGGAATAATAATACGACCACTCTGAGTAACAACGACGAAGTACTGGTTGGTATCAATTTCAGTGTGTTTTTAAAAATATGACAGATTTTTTTAATATACAGTAAAATCTTCTTAGTGTTTTATAAAAAATGTTTGTATGCACATGACTGTGTTGAATTGTTGTGAATGGTGTGCTAGCATTTTAGTTTATTCCTTTAGTTTTAGATATTTGGTGCTTAGCAATGTGTAAAATAGAATATAATATATATTAACGTGTTGTAATTGTAATTTATCGAACAATGCTCTATTGTTAATTACAGATAGTTAAGCGCAACAAGCGGGGTAGGCAAGAAGCTAGTCCCGTAACCTCAATTGATACAAATACAATGGAGAGACTGATTGAGAGGATGATGGTGGACCTTCAGGCCGACTCCGATGATGATACCAGCTATACAGTAAGATTGTTGTAAAAAATTATACATATTCTAAAAGTAATAAAAAAGCATAAATGAATTTACCAATATTTTTGAGGAGTGCCTATATCTGCCGCAAATCATTAGTTTATAAAGCCTATTGTACTCGGTATCAATACCGTAGCCCGAGCTATTACTCAGTAAACGAAATAACTTGCGCTTCATTTTTTCTTTCTTGCTTAATACAATCAAAATTTTAATTTTTAGGCCGCCATATATATTAGAACAATATTTGTAACTGCGTGTTTAAAAATCGTCTAACAATTAAAATGTTTCAATTGCAGCTAACAAATGCAACGAGCGATCAATTAGAAATAGCCCCCGATTCCGACCACGAGACATCCAGATGTCAAAACAATGACAGCAGTCAAAGTGACAACTTAACCGCGGGTAATATGGATAATAAAGAAAATGGGAAATGTGGAAAGGGACTAACCAATCAAACTAGAATAGTATGGAATCTTCTAGAAAAGAGGACAATACTAATAAGTTGTCCTCCTCGGAAGAGACGCGTAGGCTGCTTCAAAGTGAACGCAGCATTTCATCTGTCAAGTCACAGACAAATCACAAATCGCGTATAGGTAAGTACGATTATCATCACCGTCATCGTTCTTTTATCGTTTCCTCTCAACCTTTACGCTGTTGGTACCGAGCCTTAGCATTATGGTGATGTTTTTTTAAAGCGTTAATTTATACATTAAAAGTAATTTTACATTTAGGCCGAGTCGTTGGTACATTATCGTATTTATTAATATTTAATTAAAACATAAAAATGTAATTTTACATTTAGGACAAGTCGTTGGTAAATTTTCGTATTTTTTTAAACTTTAATTTATACATTAAAAGGTAATTTTACATTTAGGACGAGTCGTTGGTACATTTTTGTATTTTTTTTTATTTTTAATTTAAACGTAATTTTACATTTGGGCCAAGCCGTTGTTACATTTTCGTATTTTTTTTTACTTTAATCTATACATTAAAAGTTAATTTTACATTTAAGCGAGTTGTTGGTACATTTTCAGTTTTTATTTTTACTATAATTTTTACATTAAAATATAATTTTACATTTAGGACAAGTCGTGTATACATTTTATTGTATCTTTTTTGATTGGCAGTGATAAATAACATAAAAAAATCTTATACTGTTGTATAGAGATATTTTTCGATGGGCTCTATCTCTCTATCTCTATCGATTTTAAAGAGCTGTATGCAGCTATATTTATATAAACTAAAAAAAAATTAATTCATAAATGAGAAGGTAACAAAAATAAATATATAAATCCACATTTTTAAAACACTAGATAATAATAATTTCTTGTTTTTTTTTACAGCAAATGGGAAATCTGTTAGGCAGAACTGAAATAAATTGAAAGGTAAGACAGCAGGCCTTTATTCATTTGTTTTGTTTTTTTTTTATAAAAAATGACAACATTCTTATAAAGGTCCCTATTTAAGCAATTAAGTGTGTAATTTCTTATCATTCTGTTCAAACTGCAGTAATTTGCGCATATTTTGAAATAATTTGCTAGAGCAACTAAATAGACATGTTTGACAGCAAAGGAAAATGTTCTTATTTCATTTTTACTATATATTTTATCTAAATACACGAAATTTAGATAAAATCATTAAGTTTAGAAATTTATGGGGATTAATTGTTTTATAATGTAGCTAATAAAAGTTTGTTATGATTTGTGTTAGTATAATTAGATATAAAACTTCTTCAGAGTATTTATAACATGTATTTTGGCATTATGTGAAGAAGGACAAATCAACAATTTTGTTTCTTACTTTCAGATTATTAAGAATGCATCATGCATTACTTCTTGCAGAGCTGGGTTGGGTGCTCTATAAGTAATTAAAAATGAAATAATCATTTTAAGCATTTTTAAAAAGTGTTTAGTAGCTCTTTTTTGTACACAAGCTGTTTTGTACTCTTTTATAATGTGTGAAAAAAGATTTTGATGTAATTTATTTAATTTTATGGCTAATCTCAACTAAAACATAAAAGCCTGTTGAGACAAAATTAATCAATATTTAAATTGAATATTAGGTTAAGGGCACTTTTTTATGTTTTTAGAATAAAATAATATTTTATGGTCAAGGCGATTATTATTGTTAAAGGCATTTTTTTTAAGAAAGGAAAAAAGTAAAAGGTGACCATAGAAGTGAAGATAATAATTTTATTGCATTTTTACCATAGCTAACTTAAAAGCAAACTATGTTAGATTAAAATGGACAGTAAAAATTTTAAAAAATGGTGGACAACAGATAATAGACAAAGTATATTGATTTTCGTGATTTAGTCTATAACTGCAATTTTTTTAGTGTAATATGTATTATGCAATCTCATTTAATAAAAAATGTTTGCTTTAAATGGTTCCTCACAATATTATTCCACAAAAGTACAGTGCTGGAAAACTCTGATATTTATTCTACTAAAATGCACTAAAATATTTCTTTAACTACACAAATACATTTTGGCAGCTTTGTACTTAGGTCAAGAAAAGAAATAGAACATGGTAAAAGAATGTAGTTAAACGTATAGCGAAATTTTTTGTGTAAATATTTCATGGTGATCGACTATGATAACGTTTCATTAATAACACCAAACCAGATTATATGAAATTTAAAAAATAAAATTTTATGTCAATTACAAATAGCGTTAAATGTGAACGCATTCTTGTTAATAACCGTGGCCATATGTCCGACGTGTTGGCGCCAATTTAGTTTGACGTTTGCATAGATTGCTTTGAGTTTTCGCGCCATTTGAGTGTGATTTTTTTACAATATTTTGATTTGTGACATCCTTAACTTTTTACGACGAACGATTATGCCCGGCGTAAGTTTATAGAAAAAATAAATCAAATACTAATAAGTGTTAACCATCGAGCTCTGAATCAAATTTTTTTTATTGATATTGAAAGAAATTTTTTGAATAAATAAAATTTAGGAACCGTTCTGGTTGTACTTTTATACAATTTAATATTTATGCATGTAGTGGTATTAAATTTTCATACAGAACTCTTGCAGGGCAAGAAAATGTATAACTACTCTTATATTTGTACTATCCCGCTGGTTTTATAAATTACGAAATCATATTTAATTTGATGAATCATGTTAAATTTTGAAACAGATCGGTAAAATCAGATACCAATAAGGTGGTGGCTGTCGAAAAAAAAAATTATAATAAATTATAGCTCCAGAAGATCCGAAATTTTTGTAAATTAAGTCTAATGATGCCTAGTAAAACTTATAGTACACATTAATACAGCAAATATATTATAATTCTCGTAAGCAAAAGAAATCACACGTTTATGTTAAATACTAGTGCATGATTGACATGTTTTGCTGCGGAAAGCAATGAAACGCTTAATAATCCAGCGGCATTAGATTAATATAAGTTTATATTAGCTTAAAGGTTTTATTAGGTCTAGTATAGTCATAATCGTTGTCTATACTAACCTAATATATACATATCCAATAACTCATAGCAGTAAAAGTTATAGAAGGATTGATGTTCTCTTTATTGTAATGTCACATAATGATTTAAAAATGCCTGTGGTCAACAATGACTTGATTCAAAAGCAAATATTATGTAAAAAGTTTACATCCAATAATGTACACCAGATCCAATTTAAACTTGTTAATTATGAAAAATCTCCTTAAGTATGATTGTGTTAATGCTATAAATGAATTAGCTTTCTTCATCCAACATCAAAATCTTTGGTTAATCAAATTCCGTATCTTACTTGGGTTCCATATAGAACTTTATAAGTTTAACTTATATTACTAAAACTTTTGGCTATGACGACCTAATATGACTTTTTTTATGTAAAATTTTAGTGCCTTTTTATGTGTGTTATTTTATGTAAGTATTTAAGTGTGTGGTACTAAAATTTTATGAATTGTTGTTTAAAACTTTCGTATGTTTTTATGTACCAAATTTACACTTGAATATATATATATTTAGTTAAATTAATTTTATGGTGTTAATTATTAACTTTTAAAAAAGAAAATGATTTTGTTCCTTTATTTCTATTTTAGCTCTTTACAATATTGAGGTATGGATTTTTTATTAAAAGAGCGATACTATCCTTAATGCACTGAAATAAGAGTTCCTTAATACATTAAATTAGTTGGTGTTGTTAATTATTGCTAAATATAATGTATTTTTAAGATAGCCATTTAATTTATATATATCAATTAATGGTTACAAGCATGTTAAAAGCTTAAATAAGAATTTTATGAATGAACAATAAAAGTGATTATTTGTTATTGGAATCGACATACAATCAAACCCTTTATTATTGAATCATATTTATATTTATTTTGTTAAAACTGTGTAGAGTTTACAAACAAAGCATACGTCATAAGTCTAAATTGGTTTTTAACGAATTTTTTTGTAAATGTTTAAATTTTGTAATATTTAATAAAAATGTAATATTATGAAAAAATGTTGAATGCCAGTTTGACACAATGTACTGTAATTACAGCCTTCAAATCCCGGTCACAATAAATGAAATAATTTCAGTATATAGCCACAATGTACTTTAAGATTTTTATTGATTTATATATCTCCGTAGCCTATCTCCTAGCGGTGTTGACCTTGCTTTATAAACCGGAGGTTGTGGGTTCGAATCTCGCGTGGAAATAACTTTGTGTTATGGTTGTCTTCTGGTTGGTTAGGACAATTAGGGTCCATCACCTACTGGTCTGAAAAGTATGGATGGGCATGTAAAAAGTCAGTCGACCCACCAACCCGCATTGGACCCGCGTGGTGGGATACGGTCCGAAAACCTCCTAATAGAAAAGGCGTGGGGAGGCTTATGTCCAGCTGTGGACTAACAAAGGCTGATGATTATTTATGTCTTTGTATCCCTTACCAGATAATTTTTTTGGTAATAAAAATGTCTAATGCAAAAAACCGTATGTTTGAGTGAATAATTTGTTGCATTTCTCATTAATTAATATGCTTTATATTTCTTTATATGGGTTCTTCAACTCTCCAAAGGTTTTTGGCTGTGTTTTAAATAATCGAAGACTGAAGAGAAATTATGCGCAACTGTTCCCTTTATTCGGAATTGCCCAATAATCTTTTGAACTGTCCAATAATTTATAAGATATGTACATATATTCAATATTTTTTACTTGATGTCAGCAATTGTTGCAATCATTCATAAAATATAATATTGAAAAATAAAATGCTTTTTTTTGCTTCCTTTCTCATTCCCAACTATACCTCAGTTGTTATGAGGTATTTTTATTAATAATTGTATTCGTAAAATTGTATTAATTACAATATATGAAGCAATTATAAGGTTGTAAATGGTTTCGTTGTATTATGCAACATTCGTTTATTAAAGCACGATAAATATAAATTGTTTATATTTATATGTAAAAATTAGTCCCGATGAGTTTCTTACGCCGGTTCTTCTCAGGTCAGAGGCTTCCATTTCCGAACCGGTGGTAGATTATTTGACAATCAATGAGAAAGTGTGATGCCTCCATATTGAATAAAGATATTTGACTTTGACTTTGTTTCGGCCAAAGGTTTTTTTCACTATGCTCTACAAAACTCTAAAATTTAAAATTAATGTTTAATAATACTCAAAATATAACAGATAATAAAAATATGCATCAAATAAGCAGGTATTGTATTTCAATAACTCTTTTCAAGGCTATTTAATAAATGCACTTGTTCAAATAAAGCAGTTAAAGAAATAGGTATACGGGTTAATTGGACATTATCATACGTAACTTTATACTTAAATTTATAAAAATGTTTTGAGAAAATATCGTAACGCTGTCACAAAAATTGTTACGTTTTATTAATATCTCAAGTTCAGAAGAATATAAATGAAAAGCGAAAAAAAGGATTAGGAAATTCAAAAAAGTTCTATGTTTCCGCCCGGGATCGAACCGGGGACCTTGTGCGTGTGAAGCACACGTGATAACCGCTACACTACGGAAACTTGATAAATTATGTTGTAATTTAACGTTTTAAGATAAATAACGTAAGACTATTCAATTGTAAAATAAATAAATTGACAGTGACGTATAAATGGAAAAATGTCCGCCATGCAACGTCGTGCCACCAACCGATATAGTTGCTTCCGCACTTCTGACCAAAATAATCAAAATCGCGACATCACAGCGCTCAGAGGCGGAGACGGACAGGCCGCATTTTCAGTTTCACTCAGTCTCGCGGCAACAACGCCCGCGGCAAGTCGCAGACACGGCGCGAACGTGTCACTATATTGTCGGTGTTAAGTTGTATAAAAAGTAATTGGTAATAGAGTGTTCGACAAAAACCTTACACCATGGACCCCGAAGCATTCTTGGATTTGGCCAACCAGGTCATCAAATTGAAGATGTACCCGTATTTTGATATCGCACATTCTTTATTATGTGCGCTAGCAGTCAGGGAAGATTTGGGCTCTGGTAAGTGTTATTGCTTTTCGTTTTTAAAATATAGCGCTGACATTGGTCCGGTGTAACTTCCGTATCCTTACTTTCTCATAATACTCTACAAAGTGGCCAATATGTAATGCGGGAGCGAAATACAAAAATAAAGGCACCTATTCCGTTTAAAAATAGATTTGTTCCTTGCGTCATAAATATACTTCTAAAGACCAACTTTATTGGATGGCGATAGCGACAGATTTATAAGATAAAAGATATTAATATTTTAAGTTGTATTATTTATCATTTATAAAGTTATAAATATTAAAATGATCTTTGTAAGTTTGTTTAAAAATGCAATTTATCACAGAAATTACAATCTCGGTATAGAAAAATATATCTTGTGATAAACAGTTGTAAAATTATGATTTTTACGGCAATGAAAACCTAAGAGGTTATATTCTCGATTCTCGAAAATACTACGAGTTAAATATTTCAATACACCTAACAGATGGCGCGATTGTAAAATATTTTGTAGCTAGAACTATCAAAAGATAAAAAAGGAGAATTTGTTGGTGCTGATATGTTAATTTAACAAAAATAGAAATTTAATTGGGCTCGTCCGGGATTTGAACCCGGGACCTCTCGCACCCGAAGCGAGAATCATACCCCTAGACCAACGAGCCGGTTGACGATAAGCTGAAATTATAGATCTAGCTTTGCAGACTCTACATTATGGTATTACAAAGATATTACAGATATCTGTTGTGTTACTAACTAAATTTACTAATAATTTTTGAATTACAAGTCGAATATTACATTTAACTCATAATATTAAATACAATTTAGACCAAGAATATGCCTAAATTTAGGAGTCCTATAACTTTAGTTAATTTTTTAAAGGTTAATAATAATGAAAATGTTCCTATTCTTGTTTACTTTCGTTCACGTAAGTATGTAATTATCTTCAGTCATAAAATTGCAATTGTTAATTACTAAACGAACCACATGAAATGAAAACGCTACCATTTTATCAAAATAATCCTTTTAAAAGAAATGATTAAAGGCATTAAAACGAATTCGAGGAAACTTCATTCTCTGATTGTGATAAACATATTTGTCACTATGGCAGGTAGATACCTAGTTGATAAAACAGTCCCTATCTAAGTGCACAAGATCGCTAAATGGTTGGCACTATAAGAAAAAGGAATAATATCTATTTTATCCTTTTACACCTCTCTAGCTTGACCAGTGCTTCAAAAATAATTAAGCATATGTTGAAAAGTATGAAAACATATTAAGAAATGCTTCTCACTAGTGTTTTCACTATTTATAATAATTTAAAAGCACTTGGGTACTTGATACTTTTGTTTTAATCTATAAAGAAATTTTTTAATAAATATTTGCCCTGGCAAGGACGCGAGATAATTATCCGCGTTTGTTTGCAAATGTTTGCTGTATTCGTTTACAAACATTCTACTTTGCAAATTAAGAATGTAGTAGTGGATTTTAGTATCGTATGATAGCGATTGAACGTGACCTCTTTAAGCAAAGAGCTACTACGGTACTGAGGGTTCATGATATAACAGTTTTTACCCGGTTTTAATACTTTACATATTTTCTCTATTATTGAAACGGCTTAAACAACGATGGTTTATTTAGATAATGCAAACGTGTCTAAGCATTTTTCTTCTTATATTTTCAGCTGTACTAGAGCCAAATAATACTTATTAAAGAATATTATCAGAAAAAAAAATGATGTCAAACTCTAATGCCGCCCAAACGTAAAGCGATATCACTACTGTCAAAAATACCACATGCGATATTTTAACATAAATGAGATATTAAATAAAATTTTGTTTATCCAAGTCTATATCT
The DNA here is from genome assembly GCA_029286875.1 of Lamproptera curius. NCBI lineage: Eukaryota > Metazoa > Arthropoda > Insecta > Lepidoptera > Papilionidae > Lamproptera > Lamproptera curius. The sequence goes on from JAGSMT010000070.1 coordinate 1,602,899, forward strand.
TATTTCGATCTTGTAATATTAAGCAGTAAGTGTTTACATTCGATAAGGTTTCGTTTGCCGCTTGATTTTAAAAAATACATACATAAATTTATTTAAATTAATAATAAATGACAGGTGCCCAGGCCTTCTCGCGTAAGCACCCGTTGGCGTGCTGGTTGTCAACGATGCTCGTGATATTCGCCGGTGGAATGGTGGCGAATGGTCTACTCGGCGAGCCGGTACTCGCTCCGCTCAAGAACTACGCCTCAGCTCATCATCGGCACCATCACCTGGTAAATTGTTTTTTGCGTGACGTGTTTATAGGTCACCTGGTACCACCGCGCTGCTTATTTCTGCCGCAAAGCAGTAGTGTACAAACACCACTGTGTTCCAGTTTGAAGGGCACCGTAGCCAGCGTATTTACTGGGTAAACGGGACTTATCATCCTATGATTCACGGTAGGCAGCGCGTTTGATACCACTAGTATTGCCAATGTCCATGGGCGTCGGTGACCACTTTCCATCAGGTGGACCGACTGCTCGTCTGCCTGCGTAGTCAATATATATTAAGAAAAAACTTAAAATATTGCTAAAATTATCTATAAAATCGTCTTACCTATTTTTTCGTTGCTATCACGGGGTCGCCTATTAATCTATCTGATAATTCTAATATTTACATCCCAAAGAACAAACTGCATTCAATGAATAGATTTAATGTTAGTAGATATGTAAGCACTAAAAAGTAAAGCTTTCAGACGCCTATGTGACGCATGGACCATTTTAATTTTCATGCCATATCGACCATAGCAACCAGAACACGATAACGCAAAGTCCTATCCGCGTAGGCTTCGAACCCACGATCTGGCCACCGTTACAACAAAACCACGGAAATAATTTGTATTAAAATGAGGGCCTTTTCAAAATAGTATAATTTTCAGCAGTGTTATAGCAAGGCGTTACGTGCAGCGTTCGTATTGGTGGATGATCCACCAATAGGAACGCGGCACGTGTAATGACTTTTAGTGATTATGATCTCGTCGACGTCAAAAGGTAGTATGACGTCATTGACTATGTACGTTCTTATGGGTTACGTTTTCTAACGTAGTCATCAAATCGTTTGACTCACTAAAAAGACGAGTAGAGATTGATTCCTATAAATTTATGTACAAACTATGTAATATAAATAGGCCATCCGGGAAAGCCCATAAAACTAAAAAACTAAACAGTCACGTGTGTATTTCATTAATCGGTTAGAAAATGTAGAACTCTTTAGAAAATACTATTGAAAAAAGCTTTTAATTCTTAATTATAAACTAATACTACTATAAAACGATATTATAATTTCAACCAATATTATATATAAAAAAATACAAGTGAAATTTACACAAAAAAGATATGACCAACTTCGCTTAGTTATTATGAGCTAGTCGACTTCAAAAGGAGTATGTCATTGAATATGTAAGTTGGTATGGGTTTCATTTTGTACACTTTTAATTTTTGAACCTAATCCAATATCGCCTATGTTCGACCAATAAGAGATGGAATATACGTAATGAAAGTCTAAAATAAAACCACAATAAGGTGAAAACGTACTGTGACTAATATATATTTAGGTATTGTGAGTAAAATAGCAGTAAATAAGGTCTATCTGCCTATCGGGGCAGTTGTGAGAACTAATTTTCTTATCGCATTAAAAACGATACGAAATCATAATTATTACTTTTATTATACATATCAAATCCACTTATTTACGTACTTTATTTTTTCGTAAATTAGTGGATTTGATAGAACTAAAATCAATCACAATTCTTTATTGTAATTGGTATATTAATAGATATATCGGTGTCTGTGTTATAACGTGGAACCAATTTATTTTGAGATCTTCTGAAAACCGATCGAAATGTACTATTTTTGGTGTATCTGTTAGTAACGTAAAAATAACCGTTTCTAAATGCCTGCATTGTGATATCTAACCGATAAATATAACAAAATAACATTTATTTAAATATTTGTCTGTCTGTCGGTTCTGGCTAATCTCTGGGTTGGTTGGCCCAATTGACATGGATTTAGATAGATGATAGCTGACAGTAACTGGGAATTACTTAAGCTGTTTTTTTACATATCATCATCATCATCATCATCAGCCTGTGATAGTCTACTGCTGGACATAGGCCTCCTCTAATACACCCCTATCCATTAGGGGGTTTTGGACCGTATCCCACCACGCTGGTCCAATGCGGGTTGGTGGGTGGACCGACTTTTTACATGCCCATCCGACGCATGGATCATCTTACTTTTCAGACAATTGGGTGATCGGCCCAAATTGCCCTAACCAACTAGAAACAACAATGAAAATTTGTTAAGTCCCAGCAGGATTCGAACCCACGACCTCCGGTTTCTAAGGCACACGCCTATACCACTAGGCTACGGAGGCAGTTAGCATATCATCACTCGGACGAATTCGCAGGCTACTATATGATAACACAAATGATTGTTTGCCGGTAAGATTCGAACCCATGACCTTTAGATCGCAAAGCATTAAGCCAATCAATAAACTCAATCCTTAATTATATTGAATAAAGGGACTTTTAACGGATTATATCGCGTTTATTTCACATTTTTAATTCCCGACGTTTCGAACACTTTCCAGCGACCGTGGTCAAGAGGCAGACTGAGATGTCATGCGTCTCGTTGCCATTGCTGAAGCGGGAATGCCAGATCTTTATCATAATAAAATTTTTAATCTGTACTGCGACCTACACAAAACGAACTTATTTGATCATTACAGCCTGGCATAAATTCTCATAATGTTATTTCTCAGGTACTTAGTGTTTTACACGCCGTTCGACGTCGGATACAAGGTGGCGAAGTTCCTACCAGTTAAGATATCCGCTGCCGCCATGAAGGAAATCTATCGCGCGAAGAAAGTATACGACGGTGTGAGCACGCGCAAGTTGTATATCCAACGCTTTGCATCACAGGATCATCGTCGGTTGAGTGATTATGAAAAAGCTTTATTTCTGCACAACATTCCTTAGCAAAATTTCAAGTCGTATTGCGTATTGTTCAAGAGATATTGTGATGAGTCAACATATAGGTGGAATCTTTTAATATTTTCTATTAAGACGCTCTTTGTGACTATGTGATTTGAACATAATACTGTCGTGTTACAGCTTGAAATATTATTTGTATACATTCTCATTATCATCTCATCAGCCTGATAGATCCACTGCCGGAAATAGGCTGTAATCCACCCTATCCATCAGGGGTTTTGACCTATCCCACCACGCTGGTCAATGCGGGTGGTGTTAAAAGACTATTTTTACATGCCCATCCGACGCCGATCATCTGTATTTCGAAATTGTTCAATCGGCCCAAATTGCCAACTCTAACAGAAACAACTATCGAATTTTGAAGTCTCTGCAGAATCAGAACTCGACGACCTCCGGTTTCTCTAAAGCACGCCTACGACTGGTATGAAACAACGTGTATACAACTGGAATTATATCTGAAGCAACATCCACGTCTCACGAGCAGCGCGTTGATGATACCCTGGATATCGCTAGTCTCTCAGCGTCGATGACACTACACTTCCATAAGGTGGCTGAATGCTGTCTGCCATAGCTTGCTACAAAAAGGGATGTCTTGATAGTAGTTTTCATTTTGACCGAGGGAAGATTGTCTAAGTCAAGGTCAAATATCTTTATATCAACTATCAACTGGCAGTCTCTGCTATCTATGTGATATTGGTTAAAAGCAGCGTTTAACTTAAAAAAAAAAACTCGACTTTTCCCACTAATAGAGTAACATTAGCCTATTTCGGTCTTGCTTGTTGCTTTACATAATTGTTTTAATATATAGAATTCCATTTTAATCAATTATTTGAGCGATTAGTTTCTCTTGACTTTATACACTTGAAATTGTCATTCTTAATGTATAAAGCGTATTTTATTTTAATCTTTCAAATAAGTACTACATATATAAAATATATTTGCAATCTCCCTCATGTACGAAAATGATAAGTATAAAATTATTTATTATCCTAATCACATTTTTTCTAATTACAGGCACACTAAAGGGAAATGGTGCAGGATTCACCAAGTTGATTGAGAGGCTCGTGCGCGGCGCTTGGACCCCCACGGCAATGGAGACCATGCAGCCAAGCTTGTGAGTGGAATTTTAATTTTAAATTACAAATATCGATCTATATTTGTGAAAACAGAGCTCTGGAAATTATGCCATGAATACAATTGGCGCCAATACGAATGACTTACAAAAAGGCTGCGTAAATATAGGCTCTTAAAGATATTTGAACAAATAATTGGACATTCCGGAGAGCTGAAAAACGAAACAATTACGAGTGTATTTTTGTAATTGGTTATGAAATGTTTTATTATCTGAAAAATACTCTTATTATAGGGTTTTTAATTCACACTCATAAAGATATACTGCTACAAAACAATATAACAATTTCATGCGATATTAATTTACATTATATGTACATGAAGAACTATGCAGAGCACTATACACAATGAAAATTGTATTTACTCTCAGACGCATAAAATGTTTCAAGTTACGTAGTATTTCGGGGTTTTTTCGAACACTGAACTCACTGAACTGGCAAATTGACGATAATTGTTGTAACTTGAGTACCGTATCTTTTAATAAAAAAGTTTTCGTAACTTTGCCGAGTATTGCGATAAGATATAAAAAGCAGTTCTGGTAGGTTCTTTTTATCTCGAAGAATATTAAACTTACAGTTTATACCGAAGCAAAACGAAATCTAAAATTTAATGTAACGCATAGAAAGGAAGTAGCGTGGTACGTCTATCGAGATTTCTATAGAGCGACATCTACAAATAGCAACACTATAGACATACTTTCATTTCATATGTAGGCCAATTGTTTTCATCGATCATCATCATCAGCCTCTGTTAGTCCTCTGCTGGACAAAGGCCTCCCCTGATGCAATCAAATTCTCCATTCAGGTCCAATGCGGGTTGGTGGGTGGATCGTCTTACTTTTCAGACGATTCGGTGATAGGCTCAAGTTGTCCTAACCAACGAGAAAACAACGATAACACAAAGTTGTTTCCCTGAGAGACTCGAACACACGACCTTTGGTTTATAAAGCAAGGGTCAATACCACTAGACCACAGAGGCGGTTCATTAATATCATCACATCACACACACACACACACACACATCATCAGCCTTTGTTAGTCCACTGCTGGACATAGGCCTCCCTTAATACACCCCTATCCATTAGGGGGCTTGGACCGTATCCCACCACGCTGGTCCAATGCGGGTTGGTGGGTGGACCGACTTTTTACATGCCCATCCGGCGCATGGATCATCTTACTTTCAGACAATTGGGTGATCGGCCCAAATTGCCCTAACCATTAATATCATATCTTAAGTAAATTGGGTATAAAAGCTTAAAATTCATCTAAATGGATTGTCAATAAAAAACTTTTGCATGTTTGCGGAAATCCTTTGGAAAATGAAACCAAAAACGCCAGAAGTCAAATTATTTTATGTACCCAAATTCGACTTTTTTTTGTTGCAAAAGTTTATATGTTTTCAAACAACTTCAGGTATAAGCAAATACTGCTGCGCCACAAGCATAGATTAAAAAATTAATTTTCTCGTTTTAGCTACACGAAGGCATCGCTGGTGGCGTCTATCATTTTCGTTCTGGACAAGAAGACGGACCTCATCTCTGCGCCACACGCTCTTGTTTACTTCGGCATTGTCATCTTCTTCGTGTACTTCAAGGTGAGTTTTAATTTAAAAAATATGTATTGTTAAATAATTTTGACATTAAATCAAAATTTAGACAACTGTTGCACCATTTAAGTCGATCAGTAAAATAGAAATCTTACTTTAGTTTTTTCAGCCTAAATTTAACACTGGATTATTACAATTTGTTTGTGGTGGTATAAATAACTTAGCGTTTTTCTTGTGTAGGTATCTATATAATACGTATTTTATTCACAACAGTACAACGACTTCCATAGATGGGTGTCGTACAACCGGAATTGACTTTAACGTATCCATACTGATGATCATCTTAATATCTAGATAATTGAGTGATCGGCCCATATTGTGCCAATATCTTATTTTTTCCGCTGGATTCAAACGGCCCGACGGTAAAGCAAAAGACAATACCTCTAGGTAATGGAGGGTGTTAAATTGACATGTCTAAATATCTCCGCAGCTGTCCTCCATCTTGCTGGGCATCCACGACCCCTTCGTGCCCTTCGAGAACCTGTTCTGCGCCCTCTTCCTGGGCGGCATCTGGGACTCCTTGGCCAAGCTCCTCGGCAAGGGACAGCCCAAGGAGGAGAGCAAGGACGCCAAAAAGACCAATTAACGACACCCCTGTAAGTAAAATACGGAATTTCTTAATTGAATATACTGACAAGACGTTCACCCCATGGTAAGTGATGAGTATTACCGTTATTTTTTTATTGGCTACGCAGGCAGACGAGCAGTCGGGTCACCTGATAGAAAGTTGTAACCAACGCCCCTAAAAATAGGCAATACCAATGGCATCACCAACGCGCTGCCTACTGTGATACAGAGGATATTAAACCTCGTCTACCCAATAAATACGCTGGCTACGGTGCCCTTCAAACCGTAACAAAATGTCTTTTACAATACTGCTCTGTGGTACCGCCCCAGACGGTCCCCTGTAAAACGAGGACCTACAAAATGCAACGTATAACGTTAAAAGCGCGTTCGGATGTCTGAGACATAGAATTTTACGTCATGTTTACTAAGTTATTACCTCTACGCTTCCTTAACGTCAGTAGTTTGACTTACTGTTGGCAGATATAGTCATACGGTATACTCATTTCCTAATAAAACTCTAATTTTGTTCGTTATCTGGAATGTTCATATTAATTCTTTTTTACGAGAAATACACGTTATTGAATAAAAGGACTTTTGCGGATTTTAGTTTATTTTACTATTTTAAATTCCCGACGTTTCGAACACTTTCCAGCGGCCGTGACCACGGCCGTAACAAACGCGGTAAAATCCGTAAAAAATCCTATTATTCAATAACTAGCTACCCGCCCCTGCTGCGCACGGGAGCTATGCTGATAGAAAATATACCTACAATATTAGGCATGTGTTATACTTATAAACCTTCCTCTTCATTCACTTTATCTATAAAAAAACCGCATCGTTGCGTAGTTTGAAAAGTTTAAGCATACATAGGGATATATGGACAGAGAAAGCGACTTTGTTTTTTAATATGTAGTAATGTGGTGTTCCTTTGTCTAATGGTTTTAGGACTGACTTTTTACATTACATATGCCGTTATGATCATGGATACTTGTCTTGTTAACAATAAGGCCGAGTGCGTGAAGTTGAATTACGGCACTAGTTAGATATCATCCGTTTCTCCCTTTCCAATAAGTGAAATAAAGTGACGTGACTTGTGGAAAAGAAAGTATTAATTTTTTGCACCGCGAAAAAGTGTGATTAAGCTAGTACTAAGAAAACAACAAAATGCTCTGTGTTACCGCTAAAACTCAGTCGTTTTGATAGTCTTCCTGACCACCTTCGATACAATGTACTTTTTCAATTTTACATGTGGTGCTCAGTCTACCAATTTTATGACAATGATTTTGATTTGGCAAAACTATATCAGTGCCAAATACCACAAGGAGCTTACTTACTTATTAATACCATCTATTGCATAGAACACAAAGATTGCTCATTTTGATTTTCCTTTGGTGACAGATTTGAGGAAAAGGTTCATTTGTGTATATAGGTCAGGCCAAAAAAGACATGTCATTAATATGAACAATTTCATATCTGGCCTCCTGACGGTGGATCTGCCTTACAGTGGGAGTGAAACAGATCTGCAGTACAATAGCGATTAGTCGATTGCCAATCCGCCTGCTCAGCATGGCAATTACGAGCATCCGCCTGCTCAGCGTGGCAATTACGAGCAACTGTTTTTAATGGACGCCAACAAGATCGGCCATCTTGGCATTCATCAAAAAAGGCCTTTGTCCAGCAGTGGACTGCTAAAGGCTGTTTATGATGATGATAATGATGAATGTGACATGTCGTGTAATAAAGACGTGTATCTAAATATATCTTCTATTTATTTATATATACCCGTTCAATACTTTCTTTATATTTTTTGTGTATATTATGACATTAATTGCAGATTCCTGACATCACTTCGTTTCATCACCAATTGACACCGACAATATTGGTTGCGATGTTTTTGTCGTCTACAGTCAAATGCAATAATGAACTTGATGTAAGATTGTGACGGATTATTTTATTATTGTATATGATTAATGAAATCATCACAAAATGGACATAAAAGAAAATTGAAAAAAAAAATAGTAAAACCCTCTAAAACTTTAAAAAATGGCACAACGACCAATGATTTTTTTTATTTTTAAGTCATACTAGTCAGTAAACTGTTGTTACCCTAAGATATTAGATATCGTATGTAATCATTTACATATTTATGTTTTATCAAGTTTAGTTCCTGCATCCAAAGGTTATTGTTATTAATTTTAAGTAAGCCCTAAGCCTTGCTTGCCAATGTTTATACGCATAAATAGTATTAATATAACTGTTAATAACAATTTAAAAAATAATTAATATTGACGTGTACGTAATCGTACTATGGATCACAATTTTATATTTTATTTGAGTAATGCTTTTGTTTTTTTTTTTTTAAATAGATAAATGGGATTGAAGCGTGTTGAACATTTCGAGCATTGAATTGTACGCGTTTTTTTATTCTTTCGTTTCTGTTATTTTTTTTATTGTTTAAACTTTCGAGCGAATAACGAGACCGACTTCCTTTTAATGATGACATAATATGATAGAGAGTACGTTTTTTATGTAATACGATCAATTTTCTTATGATGTGATTAATGTAATAGTTTTAACAGTTTTTATTGTTGAGAGAAAAGCCTGACTAATTCGCGAGGGTGCAAGCGATGAGGGGCATGCGTTTCTTTGCATTGAATTTATTGTTTGTACGGTATACGCACAAATGTATCACTGTTTAAGAACAGTATTCTATTTGGCTATGTTAAAGGAAGTATTAAATTGTTTTTATTAATGAGCGCGTTTCATTTGTTACGTTATTGGTACCCATATTTAGATATTTTTTATTTAAAACAAAAATATTCAACGACGGGCGAAACACTGCGAGTGACTCTAGCAAAAGATGTGAGAAGAAGAACAAGAGTGTGAGAATTTTCGCAGCCATTTTCCTGAGTTACCATAAGATCGTTTTCTAATCAATGGTCCTTTTAGTTTTAAAATCATAAGGTGTTCAATGTTATTTTACCATGGTAATATAAAACGCGACCTGGAAGTAAAATATATTAGAAAATAGGGCACTAAAGTCAACTGATTATCACAACCAGGACAAAATTTTAAGAAAGCATGGATCTTCTTACTTATCATTTGAGTGATTAGTCCGTACTGCATTTACCAAGTAGTACAAAAAGGACAAAACAATGGTTTTTAACTACATGCTTGAATTCCCCGACTCCTGGTGAGCTAAAAGGCCACAAAGCCACTGAATTAACTATGTTTTTTCTTGGCCTTTAACGAGTCCTACTAAATGTCTTTAATTCCCGGGTCTGTATCATCTTTCTAATTGTGATGTCGACTGCTATTTGATCAAGTATTGACCTGGTTAATGGTAATGGTAAAGATTTGCGGAGAGCGGCTATATAGTATATTAGCAATCCCCCAATCCCCCCTGTGGGTGGAGTTTCGTCGGCGAAAGGAATATTCTACTAAATTTCTAGTCGCTAAGCCTTATGGTTCCAGAGATATCATGATGAGTCAATATGTAGGTGGGAATCTCTTTATGTATATATATGTAAAGGTATGTTTCGGTTTTTGGTTACTTTTATGTAATACTGTACTTACTCTTTAATAGAACGTAAATAATGTCACCAATAATAAGCAGTTCTGATGCTATGCTGAGGCGTTCAATTGTTGGGTCATCTTTGATGACTAAATACTTGTGCGTTGATAAACTATATGATATAATAGGACGATGCATTCTTATTGGGAAATACATCAATAAAATGGTTAAAAAATTTAAACCGGGATAAATAGAATTAACGGGCGTCTTAAACCAGCTTACACAAAACTGATAAAATCGCAAGCTACTTCACTGGCCTTTATTTACTATCAGAAATTTTGTTATGCAGTGAAAGCTCCATATTCATAAATATCACTTAATTCTGTCTCACATCACATCATCAGCCTGTGATAGTCCATACATGCTGGACATAGGCCTCCCCTAATACATCCTATCCATTAGGGGGTTTCGGACCGTATCTCACCACGCTGATTCAATGCGGGTTGGTGGATGGACCGACTTTTTACATGCCTATCCGACGCATGGATCATCTTACTTTTCAGACAATTGGGTGATCGGCTCAAATTGCCCTAACCAACTAGGAAGCAACAATGAAAATTTGTTGAGTCCCAGCGGGATTCCAACCCGCGACCTCCGGTTTCTAAAGCACACGCCCTTACCACTAGGCTACGGAGGCAGTCTCTGTTTCAGATTCTGTCTATTCGAACGCAGCTCGTCAGTTTGAATTTGCACAGATTCTTCGTAATTTTTCGCATTCAGAGAAGACTACAGTTACTACAGACTACTTTTCCATAATGACTTCAGTATCTGTGGAATCTATTTTTTCAATAATTCTTTCGTGTTTAAAACGTATCTCTGAATTTCTTTCAGCATTACATAACATTTATATCAGGGTAAAGTTCAAAAATATCCATAACTATTTTAAGGTTCGTCTAATGGGTAGCACGTGGTAGAGCTTACAGGCCCAGAATATTCCTTTGTGATATAGAGCCGTCATATTTGATCGGTGTTATTATTTAATTAAGTACTTTAGGACAACTTGTAATAAGGTCTATTCGACTTTTTTGTCGTCCATGGCGTTTACAAAGGTAAACGGTTAGATACTATTTAAAGTTGTTATAATTATTATCTGTGTACTAATTAGATCCGAGAATAAAAAAATATTTTGTCGGAATTAAGGTTACATTCAGACGATCGGATCAAAGAGGACGTTGTTGCTTGCGATCTAGTAAAATCCTGCTAAATCGGCACTAAATCTTGCAACAGACTATTTGCTATATGAAGCGATGAATTTACACTATAAGTGCCCAGGGCGGCAAATTTCTTAAAGCGGTAAAATTTCAAACCTCATTTTACAGGTATATCCGTCCCTAAATAAAATTCTACTATTGGTGCGGTTTTTTTCCGGTGCCCATACGCCCCGGCGGCAATAATTTTAAATTAATAAGCGGCATTAATATTAATTTTAAAATCTGGACCTCAATGTATGAGAACCAAAACAAGCCCTAAAATATTTTTAACGCCGTCCCTGACGTCGAAACTTAAGATATCCTAATTGATGGCGATTCCGCGATATATAACTGATATATGGCATAAGTTTATCGACATTGCACTACACTCTGTTAACATTAATTCCATATCTTAATAAGTTCGGGTTCATTTCATACTTTAATCCAGAAAATCTATACCTATGAAATTTTTGTTACCATTACGGCCGTAACATATAATAAATAGTACAGAGAAAGTAAGAGAAAGAAAAATATAGTTGGAGAGGCGATTACTTTAATCCGTATTAAAAAATATATAGTTGTCAATGATTTCTGAAGATTATGTTTGCACAACTTATTGTTTACTAGGTGCCCACGTCGTAACACATGAAAAAAATGTCCAATTTTTATTCAAATAATAGTAGCCTCATTTACTCCCAATAACCATCAGCTGTCTTCCATGAAGAGTCCTGTCAAAAACGGACTAGCCAATCCAGAGATTAGCCAGAACAAACAAACAGACAATATTTTTTTAATCTTGTTTTGTTATATGTCCGGTTGTAAATCTATCACTATGTAATCATTTGAAAACGGTTACTGTAATGTTACATATAGATATTTCTATTTTATTTCTTTATGAAGGAATTTTATTTTATTGCTCTCTGAAGTAAGCCGGATGATACCCTACCAACTTTGGAATATACAGTACGTTTAAAGGCTTGATAAATACATTAAAAAAAACGTTTTTTTTTTTCGTAGCGGAATGTCTCCATCGGTAAGTCTCGAGAGACTCAAATATATTTAACAAATTTTAAGTTATTATTTTCGTGATACACATCGATGTGGAGTATCTTTGCAAAGTGACGTCAAATAGAGAATCGAAGATGCCTTACGGTAATAGTAAGGTTAGTTTAGGAAAGGCATACACTATCGAGGTCACTGTCATCCGGAGGCTGTGGGCTGCCGTATACACCAAATCGAACTAATTTTTAAATTCTATATAGAAGAATCATTCGTAAGTAAGTAAAAAGGTTTTATTTTTTTTACATATTCAATACAAATATTTTTCAATTATAATGGTCATAATCATTAGAGCACATTTATTTCTTTTATTTTTATATGTATTATTTATGTCATAAATATAGCAAAATACCATCAAAACATACTTGAATAAAGACATAGATTGAATAATGAGAAAATATTACGAAATTTGACATGAGTAACTATTTTTTATAAGAAACATGTAACGAGCGAAAAATCAGTATCTAATTTCTAATGATTAGATTAATTGTGGTAATTACCAAGCACCGTAGAGATAATGAAGTGTAATTATTAACTACAATTAATAAGCGTCATTTATATTATTCAAAACTTTACAAAAAAGAGACAGTGCAATAAAAATACTCAATCGATCAACTAGTTCTACACTACAATTAAAATAATCAACTTAAGGAACACGGCAAGGATACAACATGTGAGTACAATAAGAAATTTAAATATTGTTTCTTTATAATGGTTCTGATTCACCATTTTCAGGTATCCATTGTTTGGTTCGTGCAAATGTTCGTTAATACCGTTCGGTGTAATTACAAGTTTGCAATACATTAGCTGTGGTAGAATAGCGGACGGCGTACGGGCATAGGATCACGCGATCGCCGCATCGCGTCGCCTCTGTTCTCAGTCGGTCGCGCGAGCGCTGTCAAACGGTCGACCGTTATTTTGTCGCGCTATTATTTTTTATAAGTATTTATTAGTGGTGCACATCGCTGTAGACGCCGTCCACGTTGATGGGAATCGAAATAGCTTAGGTGAGTGCTTCAGATAACGGTGCTGTAATTTAATAGGAAGGTTTTTTTTCTGCGGAAACAGTTATGCCTCACTCGGTCGGTTTGTTGATGTCCGATCATCCAATGTGACATGCGAAGCGTCCGAGTTAAGTTATATAGCTAACTTAAGTTCGAAGAATATACTTATATACTTTTTTAATATTTTCGAAGTGAATATTACGAGTCACGATTTATTAACGTTAAATTTGGCGAATAAAGTATTATAATAATTAACACGGACATAATTTTGGACTTGTATCGTATACCAATGAATAAATTTTGCACTCGACACTGAATATAACTCTGTATTTCTTATAAAAAAACATTTTCTAATAAGAATTTTTCAAATAAAAACTTGACGTGACTGAGAAAACTATCAGATTAAAATAAGGCTAATTTCGGTACTTCTCATGGTAACTATTTAATAGGAGATTTAAATGAATATTGTACATAATAACCGTAATACCCTTTTTTCCCTAACTTAAGTAAGTAAACTTACCGTTTCGTCTTTACTTAAATAATCAAAATTTTAAATTAATTCGTGACTATGCAATAGTTTTTATGTTCGCTCTTTCGATTAAAGCTCTATTCTAAAGTACTCTGTGTCGATGTATTTAAAAATTGTATTTTAAATAAAAAAAAACATATTTAATTACTCAATTCTTTTACATTTTCAATTCTAATTTGAAACATTTTTCAATGGAGACGGATAGGTTAAAAAAACCAGAAAAGAATGACTACTTACCTCTACTCTGTCCTGTAGTCGTTCTTTCACTTTTCGAAGAACGAATGAATGAACACTAAGGTTACTGAACTGGCGTCGAAGGGTAATGAGAAGCATAAAAAATGTTAGAGCCGGGCGGGAATCTCGCGCACAAGCGCGGCAAAAATAATTACGACCACATATTTCCACGAACGCATGCAAATAAAACAAATAAAGAACTCAACGTGCGTTGCTTGTTCTTAGGCAGAAATAAAATAGCTTAGACGATTTCGTTTTTTTTAACCAATCTTTTCATATTTTAAAAAATGTTTCATTTTTAAGAGTTATATGAGATGTTACATTAAATCGTTATTAATTAATACATGCTTTTTATACTATTATAATCATCATCATCAGCCTGTGATAGTTCACTGCTTGACATAGGCCTCCCCTAATGCACGCCACCGCTTCCGATCTTCGGCTATTCTCATCCAGCCGACACCGGCCACGAATGTCGTCACTCCATCTTGCCGCAGGGCGTACATTTGCCGAGCCTGCGTCTCCACTCCAGAATTATATCTCATATATATCTTAATCAAATAAGGCAATTATTTAACGGAAATAAAGCCTTATCTCAAGAAAATAGAAATTCAAGAAGGCTCGACAAGTTGACTTTGTGCAATTTGTCTTGATTCACTTCAGTATAGTGTAACCTCCATAGTGCCATGTAGTTTCATCAAAATCTCTTAAATACTGTACAAATCCTTACTTTACAAACTTCCATAATCACGAACTTTTACATATATGACAAATTTGCTTTATCCTTGCTAACGAAGCTATTTCGATCCCGGTGTCACATTAGTCTTGTACTAACTGTTTCAAGATGTACATTTAATTCGAATTTCGAATGCAATGTCTTTGAAAAATACTGTTGTTCTATGTGTAATACAAAAGCGTAACATATAAATTGTTTTATGGTCGCACGTATTTTATCATAAAGTTCTAACAACTGTACCTATAATTTAGCCAATTGCCATTTAGAAAGGACGTAGACAAACTTTATCAGGTCGCATGATCAAATAGTTTATCATATAAAACATAAAGATACATATTAAAAGGCTATTTTCTTGGCGCGTATCGCATTCCAGTGCTACAGATTAAACATTAAATGTGAATGATTGGCGAGTGAATGAAACATGGCCGCGGTTCACTTCAATCAAAACTCGTTCTCTATGAGCGCCATTAGAGTTTAGAGTTTTACTTAGATTTGTTAACATTCATTCCGAGACGAAATTGACTTGACTATAGTGACAGCTACATTAAATCTGATTTTATTACTGATTGTGGGTTTTGATGCGTAAAGGACGCACTGCTGTCACATTGTAGTATTTTATTGCACGCTTGTATTATGGGTGTTAGTTTCATGTTATTTAATAGTTAGTTGTCGATTTCACTCAAACAAATTACATCACTAGAATATTGCGACTTATGTAGTTACTATAAATTAATATCAATTAACCGGTATCTATTAGTCGGTCCGAAGACGTACTTCTTAACATAGTTTTTCTATGCAACTTTCAATTTTAATTACCTTTTCAGTGTTTATAAAGGTTTTATAAATCAGCAGCTATCAGAGCTCGGTAATGTAATGCAACAATAAGATTTAATCTATAGTTTTCCTTTAATTTATAAACCAATGAATAACTTTCCCCATTTTGATGTCAGAAAATTGATAAATTGCTATGAAATACAAACACGCTACACATAATATATAAAGGAATGTTATAAATTAATTAAAATATTTAAAATAATGATAAAATGCTCGTAAGACTTAGTTAGGAATGTAGGATGTATGTCACAAAACTTCTAACACATTTGAATTTTAAAACGCATTATGTAATAGGTTTCTAGTTTCTAAAATGGATTGATAACAGTGAACTCGATTACAATCGTCGTACCTTAAAATTATTTTCGTTCTCAAAAAGTCTTCTCGAAAAAATTGCCCAGAGTTTACGCAAATCAAGTGTTCTGTGAAGTTTTTAATATACTATACTAATCACATTTAAACAGTATCTCGTAAACAACATAAACATAGAAATGCATGGATACTTAATAAAAAAAATATTTTAGTTACCCTTTTTATTTCAATGCATAACAAACTTTGAGTATAACACAGCTAAGAGATAAATCTATAGAAAAAGAACTCTCATTTACTTGCAGTCAAATACTTCCACACATTTACAAGAATTTCCAGGTTGTGATTTGGTAATTTTATCATAAAGACACTTTTGGAAATTTTAATCACACACATTTGGATGATTAATAAATTAGACTACCTCCGTAGCCTAGTGGTATGGGCGTGTGCTTTAAAACCGGAGGTCGTGGGTTCGAATCCTGCGGGACTCAACAAATTTTCATTGTTGTTTCTAGTTGGTTAGGACAATTTGGGCCGATAACCCAATTGTCTGAAAAGAAAGATGATCCATGCGTCGGATGGGCATGTAAAGAGTCGGTCCACCCACCAACCCGCATTGGACCAGCGTGGTGGGTACGGTCCAAACCCCTAATGGATAGGGTGTGTTAGGGAGGCCTATGTCCAGCAGTGGACTATCAGAGGCTGATGGTGATGGTGAATATATTAACCTAATTATTTCAAGTACCACATTCAAAGATGTAATTATGAGAGTGATTCACAGTAATGATCGAATTAAATTTATTAATTCGATTCGATTCGATATTACCGAATTAAATTTAAAAAAAATTATAATAGAATCAAAATTTATTCTATTTTATTCGCCTTTTTTAAAATGGATATTAGTGAATACTGTTCCTCATAATGCGACAAAAAATAAATGATTAAAACCACTATTTAGTTAATTGAAGTCAGGTTTTAGATTCAACGCCCATTTAAATTTAAGCTCATTCACGAATCTCACACGTGTTTTTGATGAGACATCTTTTCAAACATAACTTTATTTGATACTTACCTAATATATAATTTAAATATATTCTCCGTTGCAATTCAGTTATAGGAGTAAAAACTAAATATATATTATACAAAGATTATGCCATCATAAAGAACAAACAACGTATTCCTTTTCCTGGTCGGTGGAAATGGTAAAAAAACACTTTCCACGAACTCTGTGGTTGATGAACCTTACCATAGACAAGAGTCCTGAAAAATAACTTCATAGTTAGCAAAAAAGCGTGTTCCTTGTTTCTGTAGGTATCTCAGATAATAATAAACGTAGCTTTAAAGAATTTTATAAATAGGAAGTAAAATTAAGTAAATTTTAAATATTTATACGCTCGTCTGTAAATCGTGACAGATTAACAACTAACAAGAATCAAAATCACAAGGCTACCATGGCACGTTGCAGTATACAAAAACGATTCACACATCGACTTCCAGTTAATAACTTCGCCAGCGCTTCGCATTAAACATATGGTTTTGATACTGAGTTCCAACGAATGATAAATGTTGAACACAGTCATTCCTTAGAACTGAGAATTGTGCAAAATTATGTCTTAAATGCTTAACCTATAAATTTATGACTATTATTTATTCGCTACGTGATGCGCGCGACTTCGTTCGCGCGGAAATATAAAATATAATGATTATGTTAGTCTTTTTTTGTAAAAATAAGTGGCCTGTATTACCCGGAATTAAATCAGCTATCTTACAGTCATAGTCGTAACAAACAGTCCGCCTGTCTCTTTTTTTTAAATATTGTTTTGTCTTATGTTTTAGTTATATATCAGACTAATTAATAATTTTGAAATATGTCATTACATTTAAACAAATTTAAATGATTACATTTCTTTGCCCGTTGTTATCTCACAATATATCAGTTAAAGCAACAACATATTGGGAAAATAACGAGCGAATAAATAATACAATTATATTAAAATAAGGATGCTGTTGAGCTACTTTCCAAAGGAAGGTAATAGCAGTTGGAGCATATGATTTCATTAGTATTTTCTATTGAGTAAAGAGAAGAGACGATTAGGACGTCGAACATCAGATACTGTCTTCGATAAATGCACCCAAATCAAACTCTGGCCACAGCGTCCTTCAAACCAGAACTCAGTAATGAATCCACATCACTGCCGTAACTATGACTCTTATAAAAGGAAGAAATTCCGGTCTCTCTGATTATTGCTACGATGACGTCAGTGATAAAGAATCGCAGTGAATCATTTAATTATGATGTTTTTTAATCGTGACTTATATCGGAAGGTCGTTAGATCAATTCTCCGATCAAGGTATCATATTGATTGAATTTATTTTTATTGATCATTTAAGGCGAATTCTATAATCAATTAAAACGCGCTTGCCACCACGTTACCTGGGATATAACATCTCGTTTAACCACAAATCACACTAAGCCTGAAGCGAAAGCTCACGGAAATAAAATCTTAGGACATACTTTAATATAAACAAAACGCTTGGACCTTGCCATGGTTAAATAACCAATTGTCGTTTACTTTCAACGGAGGAAACCAATTGAGGGCGCTTCCGTAAGAACGTTACATTAGACTTTTCTTGAATAAAATCCAGGTCTCATTTGGCTGACGAATACGTAAACCCTTTAAACCGGAACACAGCAGTGTCTTCACGCTTTGAGAGAGAAAAAAGCACCGCTAGATGCTACTTCGTTGTCATCAAATCTTAAAATGTTAATCGTTTCGTTAAACAAAATCTGGGTCTAGTGATCATATATTATAAAACAAGATGTTTTATTTTAGCTACACGTAAAAATATCTATCCAGATAATCTTGCGTATCGCATGCGCATATCTGAATCCGCTTAGGGGTTTTTACATCTTGTAATGACTATGTAAATTGACGAACAATCTTCAAGGAAGCCTTAAAGTATGGTTAGCTTGAGTACAATATCACATTATAGTATATTTAAATTACTCTTTTTAAATAATCGGAGCTACAAAGGAGCAAGACCTTATAGAAAGTAATACGCTATATCTATAAGAAATGTAACATATATATAGCGGGATAAATATTCTGGTCTGAGGTATATGATACAAAGTCTCGCTTATCAATTGATAACTCTTGCTACGGCGCCCTCTTAACCGGAACACGGAAGCAGGAGATTTGTCCCGTCGGTTAGATTGTGCGCCTGCTAATTTTTTTTCATTTTTTCACCCAAAGATTGACTGGGTGGCAATGGCTTTGGTATTAAAACCGCCATTGTACTATCTCAGTACAAAAGTGAGAATAAATAAACGATATTAAGTATTTAACGAATCATTATAGTAAAGCGAGGGAAAGCAATCAGAACGTTTTATGTTTTAACGCCATTACTGTTTGAAATTAGCCTTTATTTATATTAATTCTGGATCTTATTAGCTTTGGTATTAACAAAATATTGTTTAGCAGAATACAATGGTGTGTAAATAGGGACGGAGAAAGTGTCTCTGCACATAAATAGCTACGCCAGCTATGTTTTAGACGGCCTGATTCATAATGAAGATTTCATACCGTTCTCAAATATCTATTAATAAAATTTGCAGTTTTGGTATTATTTGAGAAAAAATATTTGTTTCAATCTTTTAATTGAGTAGAGAATGTATGAGGAAAAATTAATATTAAAATGAAATATTTGAATAAAAAAAAACCTGAACTATGCTTAACGGTTAGAACGATCATTTATATCATTGAGTGATGCAATTTTATAAAAATGTATGGCTATTTTTGTTGTTATAGTGACTTCTCAGGACCCTTCTGACAAATCAAAATATAAAAATAATTGATGTTAATAAATGTTTTACAAAATTACTGTATTACCTAATTGTGAATGCCTCTAAACTGGAATACAGAAACGCACATGTTAGTGCTTGAAGGACGGACTAAGCACTATGGTGATAAAAAACTTTGCCCTATATAACTTTTACTTATAGCTTCACCCAAATGCAGTACAGAATCAGGTGTCGAATATACCTTTTTTTAAGACTTATTATAAAAAAAAAATATCTGTATTTTCGATCATAATTAAAAAAGTAACTTTCCACAGATAACAGAATACAATGCCGCGTTTCAAGACGATCCTGGTGACTGGGGGCGCCGGTTACATCGGAAGCCATTGCGTAGTCGACCTCCTAGAGGCAGGTTATGATGTGGTGCATAGACAATTTCGCGAACGCGGTCGGCGACGAGGCGGGGTCGCCGGCTTTGCAGCGGGCAGAGCAAATAACTGGCAAGACTATCGCCTTCTACAAAGCGGATTTATTGGACAAGCCACAGATAAACAATATCTTCGACAAGGTCTGTTTGATTGTCTATTAACGGTTAGATGTTAAAAGCAAACGTTAAATGTCACGGGACAAGGGTGCAAAGTGCGGTGCTTTAACGGCAAGTTCGCACTGACACATGCTTTTTGTTAAGATTCGAAACACATTCAGCAACATGTTTTGCGATCTGTCAAATGTCAAATACTTTGATTTGTGTCAACCCAAACACTGGCCGATTCATAGTGAAGTTAAGCACTGCTAACTAAAACAACTTGTATTAGTTCTTATTTCAGTTCACATCTATAGCTATTTCTTTTTCTATTTGCATTAGAAATACAATTTAAGCTCTCCTACATAAAATTGTACATTTATCGTAGTGAATATGTTTTGAGAAATTTCAAAACGTTATACGTAACATGTTCATCAGTAAAAATATCACGATAGCATGACAAGTCATGAAGAATATAAATAATACTTTGTAGTTAACATAAAATTTGCATAACACCAGATTTTAGGCTATAAAATATATTTATTGCTCGCACCGTGTCATATTTGTTTAATGTTATGATTGTGAATTATATTACAATTTTTATATCGAGTCCATTCCTACACCTTTAAAAATTCCTGTTATGATTATAATTGGTCTAAATAATAGAGAAATATTCGAAAAATACAGTCATGATTGACGCAAGATACTAACGTACTTTTTTTTCACAATTGCACAGATCAAATGTTAACAGGGATCGTATATAATTTATCTAATTTTATCGATTTTGACACAAATTAAGGTAGGTAATATGTTGTATGTATTTCAAATAAATAGGTTTATTATAACATTTAATAGTAGTCTTACCGATTTGAATACAATAAAGTGAATTATAATTTGTTTCAGCATCAAATCGAGTGCGTTATTCACTTCGCGGCGTTGAAGGCCGTCGGTGAATCGATGCAACAGCCGCTTCTGTACTATCAAAATAATCTATTGGGCATGCTCAATCTATTAGAGGTATCACATATTCGATTTATTATAATCGTGCGTCACGAACGTGTGGATTTGTTGAGGTTCTCTTTAATTGTTCATTAGCTTTAGTGTTGCCTTCACTGTTATTATAAAATAGATTCTGCAACTGCCTCCGTAGCCTAGTGGTAATGGCGTGTGCTTTAGAAACCGGAGGTCGTGGGTTTGAATCCTGCGGGGACTCAACAAGTTTTTTTGTTGTTTCCTAAGTCGTTAGGGGCCGATTACCCGATTACCCAATGCCTGAAAAGCAAGATGATCCATGCATCGGATGGGCATGTAAAAAGTCGATCCACCCACCAATCTGCATTGGAGCAGCGTGGTGGGATACGGTCAAAAAACCCCCTAATGGAGAAGGGGAGGCCTATGTCCAGCAGTCGACTACACAGGCTGATGATGATGATGAGATTCTGCAAGCGACGTCTTCTGTGTAATATATTTGCATAGGAATAACGTTAGCTTTAAGTTATGACTACAGGCGCGAATGTGATTTTTAAGCATTTTCATTAGTACTCCGCGTGTGTTAATAAATCATAAATCTATTGATTTCCGCAATGAATGGATTATCTAAAACTCGAAAATTTTTTAAAGTCGGTTCAATAATATCTAAAATTAGCAATTTAAAATAAGGTACAAAACTCACTTTAAAATATGATTATAACAAGACGTACTTCGTATTTGTTGAACTTGTCCGTAAATATTTATTAAATAATAAATTTTTGCAAAGCCAAATGTTTTACTTAGTTTATGGAGTCATTATGTAGATTGAAACAACGAAATTGTTCGGAAATTTCAGTCTGTGCACAGAAGAACCGACAAGAGACACTGCGGGCAATTTTTTTTATTTCCTTTTACAACATATAGATTTCCCTTTATTTGATTTTAAAATATTTTTGTTTAGATCATTTTAAATTTCGTGTAAAAGTCAAGTTTGTTAAAATAAAAGTTAGCAAATTAATTTTTAATACATATGGCTTCACAACTTCTGCAGTCGAAACTAGAAGCTATAGCTAAATACAATAGTTTCCAAGCGGTACATTTTGATAGGACTATTCTCGGCGGTTAATTTTAAAGACCATTAAAACATGGAGTTCGTTCGCTATAAAGATCCATAAACATTTTACGCCGTTCCCGGTAAAACCCGATCCTCTATAAATAGACAATCATAAAGATGATATCGACGAGTGTAATAGGACGTTCACCTGACAGTATGCGAAGGAAACTGCGCCTGGTAAATTCCACTATACTACTGCAGTATACTAAACTACTGCAGAATCATCATTACTTCTTTATTTACGACGGCTAGTCGCACCACCTGATGGGAAGTGGTCACCAACGTCTATGGACGTCGGCGATACCAGGCGTGTCATCGACACCTGCCGTGAGACATACGACTAATATATTAGCTACAGCGCCCTTCAAACCGGAAAACGGTAGTGTTTCACACTACTGCTTTACGACAGAAATAGGCACTGCGGTGGTACCGCCCCAGACGACTACTTGATAGCTAACACACCCTGGTAATGAACTGTTCGCTCCAGGCTAAATCAAAGTATTAAAATGTGATGTATTAAGTAAAAATTTTGTAAAAATTATTGAAAAAAGAGGAAAAAAAAAGAAGTCCCGCTGAGTCTCTTACGCCGGTACTTCTCAGGGCTTCCATTTCCGAACCGGTGGTAGATTATTTGACAATCGATAAGAAATTATAATGCTATTGAGTAAAGATATTTTACTTTGACTTTGAGACGGCCTACTGTAAAAAAGGGACCTATTACCTCCAAAATATGTCGCCACGAAAGTCAATTTGTTTCGTGCTTTGTAGTGTTCACACACTACTGCTTTAAGCACCGCGGTGTAACTACCTCAATCGGTTACCTTTACAAGAGGGACTGCGATCTCATACTCATGTGTAGATAAATTATATTTACTGTTGATATTACACAGTACATTGTTATTAATGGACAAGAAAACTTAGTCAATTTCCTTTCTAGGTGATGAGGTCCCACAACTGCTACCAAATGGTATTCTCATCATCGTGCACCGTGTACGGTGAACCCGAGAAACTGCCAATCACCGAAACGCATCCAACTGGCAAGATAACGAACGTCTACGGCCGCACTAAATACTTCATAGAGGAAATGCTGAAAGATCTTAGCGCGGCGGACGAGGTGAGTTCGTGTTGAAATTATTTTTGTACGAATTATTAAAAGACACATAATTAATGTAATATTGAGCAGGTGACGTAAATTAAAATAGAAATAGTATTTATTTATTGTACGAATTACACAAAATACATAGAGTTGGTAAAATAATCAGTGTCGGATACACAAATATTATTATTACGTAAACTGTTGCTCAACTTAACAGATAAATAATGAAGTAAGGTGAATGAAAAATTGTAAAATGTAGTGTTTTTTTCTCTAGTATTATCTTATTTAACCAGTATTTTGAAAAGTTTGTTTTTTTTAACTCTTTTTAGCAATTGAAAAACGCAAAACACCGACAAAGGCAACTTTCAATAGTAAATATCAACTCCGCGTGTGTGTCAAAGTGTGGCCGCCTATATCTACGCTCTATCAAAGGAATTTACGGATAAAATAATCTCAAACAATACCAATACAATGATAATAATGATAACAGCCGTGATTTGTTGATTTAGATCAAAACGCGCGAGAAATAGTTGGCTATAAATAAAATTGTGAAATTAAGTTTAATATACAACACGTAAAATCCGTAAATGAGTGGATTTAATATGTATAGTAATCACTTAAATAAAGGGAATAATTATGATTCATGGCTGTTATATCTCACTATTATCACGTATAAATATTACAGCCCCTCCCCGAAGCGTTCTGGTACTTTGCAAACCACAAAACGTGGGATCACATTCTGCGGAACAACTTTGTGTTATCGTTTTTTTTTCCGGTTAGTAAGGATAGGCTTGCCATTCATTATACGATATCATAAAATTAAAAAGTAATTGTTATTTTTACTATTTTAAATTAACCTTCCTGTGCATTGTTAACAATACAAAATTGTTTACTCACTTCATCATTAGAAATTAAGTACAATAATTATTAAAGGATTTTTCGGTCACATTAACGAAATAGACCGTCCGACAGACTCAACATCATCATCGCTATAATACAGCAAAGAAGTTTTTACTTACAATGTACAAAGCTATACCAGAGCCGCATAAGATCCAAATCCGTTACTCTATCTTTAAATCTAATGTAGCCAAAACTTATAACAATCTATCGGCGGAATATCGCGTGGTTATTTCCAAGTAGTAAGATGTGCAATATCTGCGAAGAAAATCTGAAAAATTCTATCATGCCATAATCAAATAGGTAGTGGAGATGTAACACCATATATACTATGCTGTTATATCTATTTTTCGATTCCTCCTCGTCGTTCTAGATGAATCATTAGTCTCTTTTAGTTAACTTTGAATCGTCGCCTTAACTAAAATCGACTGATCTGAGCTCGATTGTAGCAATTATACTAACTTATTTAAACATATAATCGACAATTATATTGCTATAATTTATTTTCAGCTTTGAAATCGTTTAATTTTGATAACACGACAACTTCTGAAACCGGTTTCGGTTTCGCCAAAAGTTGCGGCCCAATTCGGCCGAAACTGAAACTGCGACCGAAACTTGATTTTAGGCCGAAACTCGGCCGATACCGAAATTTCGGTCGGACAATACCAAAAAAATTATACCAAATCGCCTTACGATTGTCAGCTTAAAAGATGTTAGGTACCAATTGCTTTTAAAAATAGACTTTGTTCACTTGAATTCCAATTTCTTCAGCTCTAGTATGCCATGACAACGTGGATTTTCATCATTTCACTTGTTAAAGAGCAAAGCTGCAATAAAACTCATTAAGCATGTCGGCTGTTCTCCAAATTACCTAACATTTAGGTGAAGTATCGGGATCAATATGAGACAAGTCTATACCGGTTTAATTAAGATGAGCGTATAAGTTCAAGGATATTCTATTTCCTTGATCGTACTATTTGTAAAGATCGTTCGTGTTTTAATTAAGCTGTGACTTTTAATTTTAACTTAATTCATGTTCAATTGTCTGATCCAGTTGGTAACAATATTGAATTAGTCAGTAAAAATGAAACTATAATTAATAAAGAAAAATGTTTATACATTGTAAGCAAATAACGTGATTTGAAACATTTTAGTATGCGTTTTTCAGGTTACAGTTTTTGTTTATATTGTGCAGACTAATTCCTGTAAGGTTTTAAAAGGTAAAATATAGCCCCTGTAAAAAATTAAGAGAACAAGAAAAATAAAGGTTTTAATTATTTTTTAAATTCTATTGAATCAATAGTAGTAAAATATACACAATATTTTTTCTACTATTAATAATGAATCTTCTATTCTTTCTATTTTTTAAAAGGCCAGAAGAGAATAGTACAACAGTCAACAATTTTATACGCACTGCATGTGATTCAATTCACAGTGAACTCAAGATGCCGGATCTAGGATTAGTCATTCAAGTTAAATGATAATAACGATTATCAAGACCCTCGGTATGCTAAAACGCATTAAATTAAAGATAGGTCAATTATGAAATTAATAAATATTCCCATATGATTGTTTTTATTTCACATTTACTACAGTAATTACGTTTAATAATTAGTTGCTATAAATTAACTTGAAATGTCAATGCGAGGATATAAATTTTCTTAGTATAATCCGCTCTGCGTAAAAACTCTTATTAGGTAAATCTGGATAGATTTGAAGCCGTTCTGATGATAACTTCTGATAATGGCAAGGAGGAAGAATCACTATAATAATAAATATTATAATTTTTTAAATTATTTTTCAACTTCATGCAAGTAAGGACAAAGACTTAATGCGTTGGCATTTTCTACAAGCCAGCCTTACAGTTTAACAATTTACAGCGTAGTAAAAAATATTTTTATCTAATTTGTATATTAATCGAATAATTAGATCAACACAATCGGACGTTGCGGTTATGGTAGCGTGACCCTACATAGTATAAAACAAAGTCGCTCTCTCTGTCCTATACCTTATGAGGCGCAAATCTTTAAACTACGCAACGGAGATTTAAACCCCGGTCGGCACCTAGCCCAGACCGTATCTCAAATAGAACTCTAAAATACTTGCCAGGCCCTATTGTCTTGTATTGGTCAACATTTTCAATATTTTACTATCAACTTGTACTTTTCCTGATGCCTGGAAAGAAGCCATCGTCATCGGTATTCCCAAGCCGAACAAACCCTCTAACCTACCCACGAGTTATCGTCCAATTAGCTTGCTCAATTGCTTGGGTAAACTATATGAACGTATAATTCTCTTCCGGTTGAAGGACCACGCCTTCTCCAATAACCTCATCCCAGACGAGCAATTCGGTTTTCGTCCAAAGCACTAGTGTCCCGACCAAATTTATCGCCTGACGGAATTCATTCTGAACGGCCTTCATAAATCAAACCCGCATCACAGGGGCCGTCTTCTTCGATGTCGCAAATGCATTTGACAAAGTCTGGCACACGGCTTGATTTACAAGCTGTACACTCTCAAAGTGCCGGACAGGCTGGTTCACATCATCCAAGCCTACTTGTCGAATCTTTCGATATCGAGTCGAGCACCCTGTCCGCAGCCGACCGCTCAAGCGGGCGTCCCTCAGGATCCGTCCTATCACCTCTATTATTTACGCTCTACGAGTGACATTCGAAGCCCGACGATGTCAATCTGGCACTTTTCACCGATGACACCGCCTCTATCGTTCGTCGCTAAGACCAAACTATAAAAATCTTTAAAAAGCTCCAGGACGCGATCAATCGTTTGAGGCGAATGGTTTCGTAAATGGAGAATCGACCAACCTTAGATGTCGCCGTTAGATGAACTTATCAAAGACAAGAGTCTGGAAGCATAACATCCGAGTCAAAGAAAACGGAGATTTGATGCTGTTTTTAATAGATAGAGTAATTGAAGAGGTAGAGCTATATGTATAATTCATCACCGCGCGGAGCCAGCGGTCGCTAGTAAATTATAATGCAACTATAAAATGTCTTATTTCCACCTAAGAAAACAAGCAATGTAGTAAAAACGTGTAACGTTCTTCAGTCTAGCCAATTTAGATTCGAAATAAATATAAACAAATCTTATGTCAAATGCTAATGTCGCTAGAAGGGATCGCGTTCTTAAGTGTGACAATTTTCAATGCCCACTTAATGTTACCTTTAAGAGAGCTCGACTTTTTGACGCTAATTGAGTCTGACATGAGACTTCGTATACATAAATTATATCCTTAATTTGGCTACACTATATAGATAGATAGTTGTACTATAGCTATACGCGACGATCGTCACTTAATAATCTACCAATGTCATGCGCTAAAAACATCAGTCTGACGTAAGACTTTTTTCACATGGATTCCATATTAAATCTTATATATCTTAAATGTTATAGATGAAAATTTAGATGCCTGGATGCTTATTACTCTTTTGTAAAAACTACTTGATGGATTTTAATGAAACATTGCAATAACATGGACTATATAACACAATAAGTTATTGACTATAATATGTATTGTATTTTTTATTATTATTATAATAAAGTGTCATATAATTTATGAGGTGGTAGGTTCCCTTTTTACAGGGGGCCATCTGGGGCGGTACAACCGCCTAGCAATATGCCACAAAGCAGTGTAAAAACTCTATCCGTGTTCCGGTTTTAACGGCATCGTAACCGTAGCCTATTTACTGGGTAAACGAAACGTGCGCGTTGGTAATACCTCTGCTATTGCCGATGTTAATGGGCGTCGGTGTCATGGAAAGTGGTCAAACAGCCCGACTGCTCGTCTGCCTACGGATGCTAAAAAAGTGTAGAAAAATTGTGCCAACGTCGATCTATTGCAGCAAAAGCCGCAAAACCGTTTGAGGTTATAAATATCAACCGTGTAAAGTGATAATTGTCACATTACAATCACTATGCAGGTGAAACCGCGGGGCGAAGTGTTTGTGGCTAGTGGTTAACAAAACTATTGCACTTCACAGAAATGGAACATCATATCACTACGCTACTTCAATCCTGTGGGAGCTCATCCGTCAGGCTTGATCGGGGAAGACCCCACTAAGGAGTTCACGAATCTGATGCCGTTCATGGCGCAAGTGGCTTTGGGGAAGAAACCTGTACTGACTGTGTTTGGAGATGATTATAACACACCTGACGGCACAGGTAAGTTATTTCAAGATAGTTACTAAAGTGCTCAGGATGTTATTGCAGATGATTAATAAACGCCGCACAACATCTAAAACAATAACTAAACTTGTTTTACTCAACAACTTGGAATATGATGAATTAAGTTTATAAATCGTCTTTATTGTGAATATCAAACAAGATATTGTCAGAGAATCCTATAGCGACATCTCGACGTCCTTACGGTGTTATTGGTGGTTTGCCACTTCATTGCTTATGGGCGTAATTATTTACATGAGTTTTAAAGATTATTTGGCTCTAATTTAAGTAAAATAATATATTCTCGCACAGGTATCAGAGATTACATCCACGTGATGGACCTAGCAAGCGGCCATGTCGCCGCATTGAAATTGTTGAACGAAAATAAGATTGGTCTTAAGGTTTGTTTTTTTATGTTTAAGTAAATTTCCCACCTCTCCTACTTCTGGAAACTGTAATTAAATAACCGTCCCTACTGTTAATTACAAATTCAAGCTATGATAATTGCAAACGAAAGTAATCTACGTAAAGGTTATTTGCATTATTAAAGCAAGGGTAAACTTTTTCAATCAACTCGCAATTAGACTGTTTTTTCCCTTCAGCTTATTAATTCTAAACATTTCAAACAATGATCATTCTGGCATTGAAGTCAGATCCAATTTATTTAAATATTTAGAATAAATATTATAATGGTAAGGGATTAATTAAACATTTAAAAATACTTAGAAATAAAATTGTGTAAATCGAACCCTTATAACATTGTAGAATTTAATACTTTCACTGCGACCTCTTGCATTTGGTGGAACGTACGGAAAGGAAGACTAGTTTGAAGTTAGCCTAACTCTTTTCGGTTACGTGACGTACCAATTCCTTTCATTGTAATATTAAAAAAAATAATAATAACTGAGTAAATTTAATATTTTAAACAGGTATTCAACCTTGGTACTGGCAGAGGAGTCTCAGTCAAAGAACTCGTGGGCGTGTTCGAACGGGTGACCAACACAAAAATACCGCTAAAGTACGTGTCACGACGGTTGGGCGATATCACCGCGATGTGGGCTGACGCGACCCTTGCTAAGACGGAACTTGGATGGGCGACGAAACGTAGTATCGAGGAGATGTGTAAGTGTACTGATGCATTGATGCTAGTCAAATAAACGTTTTAAGGTATTTAAAAAGAAAACTCTCATAAGTGTAATAAAGTCCCAAGATTATCTCTTTGCTATGCATTAATTAGTTATCTTGTACTTCATAACATCATAAACAAAAAAGATACCATTAAAAAAATTCCCTATTATTTTATTATATGTAACTAACTTTTATACCCCGGCTTTGCACGTATATACCTGTATCCTGATCAAATTCTTGATATTACCTATATTTATTTTATCTTATTCAGATTACTTCCTTAAAGACGACAAAATTGAGTACTACAATGACGATGATTATTATGGAAAAATATATTGCCAATATTTCTGTGTTCCGGCCTAGAAGGCACTGTGGTTATAGTGTAATTTCTTGGTTAAGAAAGCAAATACTCAGCTAAATATTTTAATAGTATAATAACTATTTTATACAACTTTTCCAGGCATCGACTTTTGGAGGTGGCAGACAATGAACCCTGATGGATATCCGAAAAAGAGCACTAAAACAAATGTAATCGCTAATGGAAACAGTTAATAATGCAATTGTATCAATAAAGTATTTTATTTATAAAATATATTTTCTTATTAACCAATCTTCATAGATGACAATATGGTGCACTATTTAAAGTGCTCAGAGCTTATTATGATATTTAATTACATCATATTATATTGACAAACTTTTTTCAAATTAAAGTGTATTACTAATAACAGTTTCTCTTAATTACATTTTATAGTAATTAATATACACTAACTATAGATTAGTTAATCTTTGCTTTCTTCTTCATTTCTTTTCTGGTCTTGGTTATCCAGTAAGTCATAAAGTGATAGGTGTTGCCACTTCAATGGCTCAAATCCAATACTTGTTGTATTCGGTAATAAATTTCGAGCAAACAACTCCAATATTTGTGGATTTACTGTCTTCACATATTGCTTAAGTACTTCTGAATAATAACAAAATATTATTGTTTAAAATTGAAAATTACTTGTATAAAATTTCTGAAAATTGTCAGATAATTTTTGTATGATCCCAAATAAGCTTTTAATTTTTTAAATAATATAATGACAACATTTTTACTGTAATTTCATAAAGTACTTACAGTATTTAATTAAAAAGCTTGTTTAGGTATGATTAATAGATAGAAGGCAAATAACTTTTAGATTGACAGAATTTTCTGAATATATTTTAACCTGCCGTTAAGTGATACCTTCAAGTAATTTAAAACTAAATTTCAAAATAACACTTAAGAATGTATTGTAATATAAAAACGCATTGTTCATTCCAAAGTACTTACCCACTAATGGTGGCTTATGTGAGTGCAAAGCACTTGGTACACTAATAACTAAATGTTCCTTTGGAAAATCCTTTACATCACCTACTTTTCCAAAATTATCCTCTCATACGGCTGCTTTTTACTGCCAGATC
Source organism: Lamproptera curius (assembly GCA_029286875.1). NCBI lineage: Eukaryota > Metazoa > Arthropoda > Insecta > Lepidoptera > Papilionidae > Lamproptera > Lamproptera curius. The sequence continues at coordinate 1,633,844 of JAGSMT010000070.1, forward strand.
CAAACTCACATACAGGCATAAAGTCTGTGCTAATTTTTAGCCAGTACCATGTAGTCAAATACTCAACTCCCCATTCCGGAAAGATCATGTCTTTGACTGCAGCCACATTGCTTGGTGAATTTGTGCACCATACTGCAACAAGGCAGTTATCAGCCAGAAGATTCTTTAGAGGTATAGATGCAATTTCTTCATTGTACATCATAGAATAGCTGCAAGTTTTACATTAGTACAAGCCCTATTTGATAAACAGCCTAAAATAGTGTACAGTATTAAATTAATATTTTCTTTAATAACAAAAATCTATTGTAGAAAACCAATTAATTTATCTATTAACCTATATAAAATAATAATACTCATGAAATAATACAATACCTAGAACAAGTTGTTCAATATATTTAGTAAACACCATACATGTAATACAATGTTATTAGCAGATTCTAACCATTTTTACAAAACATTTTTACGAAATTTACACTCTTCTATAAAAGCAATAGAAACCTTTTTCCTTTATAGCTTTATAGATTGAATATTTATTCATTTAAAAAATTCCAACATTTTATTAATGTTTTTTATTATGGTCTCCAACTCTTTATTCTGTTCCATAAAACATATTATACATCTGAGCCTGCTCTAATAGATTCTGCCATAAAGTATTTAGTATTGAGAACACTTTAGGCTATAAAGTGTTCTTCCAAATATGTTTGTATATTTTACCTCAATTTTGAATTAGCTGCTTTCAACCTTCTTATATACTTATTCCACCATGGTGGATCAGCAATCACCATGTCAAATGTCTGTCCATCTATTATTTTGCAATATTTTGTGACATCACCACAATAAAATCTATAAGAATTCAATTAAATGTATATAATAGCTCTTGATATCACACAAAAGGATTTTTTAAATAGTTATAAACAACATATCCTATCATAGTCTGAGAATAACCATGTTGTCTAGAATTATTCAGAAATGTCACAAATAAAATATAAAGCATAAGCATGAAGAATCTGTAAAGGTAGATTTAATTTGACTTTGTACCCTACATTAATTGAACAGTACTTTAAATCAGACAAAAGTTTTGCAACTAACTTATCAAAGTTATTACACGTAAATTAACTTAACATTTCAATGTTTCTATAACCGGAGCAAATATTTGAATTTGGAGGAAGGAGAAATTTATCTTTATTTATCTCACATTGAATAGGAAAATTCGAATTATTACCCCCTGAAACATTGGTATGCATAAATGTTGTAGATTCAAAAAGTTTTTGAGCAGTGTACTTAACCATTACTGTATCGAATAACTTTTGATTATTTTGCATATTAGCAATTAGATCGGCATTTTTTGTATTGCTTCGTTAAACATCTTTTTTACCATCGTTGCCTAAAAATACTTCGTTGATTAATTAAAGGATTAATATTAATCTCAGTTTGCAACAAAACAACTAAAAAACAACCTCATCAAGAAGGGAATCTGAACCTTTCTTGCGTTTTCTGGGTTCTTGTAATTTATTGCTATTTAATATTGAAAATATTATTCTTTTAACATTGTAGGCTTTTGATTCCCGTCCACTAGTTGTACTTTATTAAAAATTGTTGATAAATAGTTCTCGTGGTCTAAGATGCAGCAACAGTTATTTTGAAATAGTACACTCATTTTAATTAAGAAAATTTAAATTTATTTTTAAGTTTAAACAAGTCAAAAGTTTTCATAGACATTTATTTTGATTGTCATAATAAAATGTCATTGACTAACTCTGTCTTTTTACATACGTATATATAAAGAATATTAAAAAACTATATTTTTTATTAAAACTAGCATTAAAAAAAAAAAAAGAATTTGGTATAAAAAGTTAAAATTGTTAAGTTTTTTTTTTTAAAATATTATATACTATATCATTTCTCATTAGAAATATGAAATTAAAAGAGGAAATTTTAAATTTACTAAGCATTTTTAAAATGATTATGATACTGAAATTAAATGCATTAGTAAGGTAACCGTCTGTTGTAAGCAAATTGACAATGACTTTTCAAACTGTCAAGAAGTCATTTGGGGCCTTGAACCATGGCGGGGCGTCAATCAATTGTTGTAAAAAAGAAAAAATTTAATTCAACAAAACCAGAGTGTGAAACAAAATGGTTTCGAATTTAAAATAGCTGGAAATATTAAGAATAAGTGCAAATTATTTAGAAAGGATCGTGCAGTGCTAAATTAAATTAAGGGGGGGGGATATAATGAAATATTTAAAATAAGGCGGATTGTTATGATAATTCCTGACTTACCTTAACATCGGATATGTAACAATCACCTGAAAATAAAATTTTGTTTGGATATACTATTATTGCTTATGGATTTGACTTTACCATTTTACCAATCAACATCAAAGAAGGGCTTAGGCCTTATGATCAAGAATAAAAGACAAGACATGGCTTCGGCCTAACATCAATAACTATGAAGACATGGTTTGGCCTTAAATCTAAAAAATTCAAATATAAAGAACAAGATCTGGCTGATGACTAAAGTCCTTTGCCTTCCCATTAGGGATAAAATTAAAAAACAACAACTGTCTACTAGTGTTAACTGATTTTGATAATATTTATAAGATTATTATTTGTGAAACCGTCGACAAATTATCTTATGGGCACTCTTGAACTAAATTATTTGTTATTTTATGCAATATTTGCATATGTATTCTTTAAGTGTCTTACAAACTGTCTGGCGCAGAATAACTTTGGCTTTGATTTCTTAAACAGTTTATGAAACGTGATAATTTAAAATTCATGAATGAATTGTTATGAATAAAAAATCAGGTACGTTAAAAATTATGTTTTCTGTTAAATGTGTATAGATTTTTCTTAAGTATTTTCATTACGAGTACATTTGAACTTTACAAACAAGTTCAAGAGCGAATTTCCTCGAAGAGGATAATTGACTTTGGTCATTGTTTGGGTTTGCACTTTCGGCATATTAAGCAAAACGGAAGGATCTTCCTGGCGAAGTTTGGTCTCTTTATACAACAGATGTATATATATTTCGTATTTTATTAATTATTTTATTCTTTTTTAATATCTCTTTCAATAAAATATATCTTCGTTGACGGTTACTTTTTCTTTTAAACTTTATATCTTTTTAACACTAAAATACAAATGTTATACACTATGCTCAAAGTTTGTAGGCTATTTCAAGATTTTTTATTTAAATTTATTAAGTATGTCACTTTATGTTTATTTTCAATGAATTTATGTATATATATTTAGAAATTTCAAACTGAAGCAATATTATTTCTTCAATCTATTTTAACCTAACATAATAGTATGTAATAGTATTCAGGTTGGTGGACCGTAACTAAGTTTCAGTAGTCATGTTATTTGTCATCTATGAGCATTCAATGTGTTTTGGAACCTTTTGAAGAATAGGAATTGAATAGACTTTTCTTAAATAAATTGAATGAACTATGAGACTCAGTTATTTACTATTTGGTTATACTCTCTTAAAGTTCTCTCCCTGGTGTTTTGCTACTGAAAATAAAATCATTTCTAAACAATAATAGATTATATATATTATTATGTTAATAAGTAGTAAGACAATTAAGTACATAACAGTTTTATTCAATGATTTGTAGTATAATGATAGTTAAAATAATACTATTATTTTATGTAATGTATGTATTTGATATCAAAATTTAATAATTTATTTATTTATTTATTGAAATACACGTAAATTATTAACTATATTAATGTTTGGTAATTAGTACATAAAAATATTTGTGTACACTTGTGATATTTACCTGTCATAATTATTTTTTTAATTTTACTCCAATTAACATACATATGTATGTATGTTCGTAGATGAAAGCCATTGATGTGTACGAATGCGTCCGAAATCTACGTTAGTCGTTATTACGTTGCATAAACTGGAGATCGGGGGCGAATATCGATTGGGGATTGCGATTGCGCGTGTGTGCCCCCTCCCCCCTAGAGGACGGGGCTGCGCGCTAGTGTGCGTACCGCGGCTTCTCGCGTATGCCGCCCTACCAGACGGTCGTATCGGGACCTCCTGTGATATAACACGCACCAAGGGCTGCAATAGGCCATTATCACGCGACATTGTACGATGCGCGAGTGAACGAACGTACGAACACACAGGACATGTGCACGCACTCGTTGCGCCGTCTCCCGACCGCGGCGGTGTTGTGAACCACGCCGCCCGATGTTCAATCACAAGCTACCCACAGAGTTTCCAATGCAAACCCTCCGAAAGAAAACCAGCCCTTGCAAATGTGAGTTCGCTTAGGCTCGTCCGCACCCCACCCGTGCCGCGCTGATCGATCGCCGAGGCGCCCCGGTCGAGCACGTAACGTCGCTTCCCCGATCATGTTTTTTTTTTGTTGATTTTTTTAAACTCTCTCTCATGTGCATTTGTTTTGTACGAGCATGGCCCGATACGCCCCCGTAGCACGTGCTAGAGCCGTTTCATTTAGTGCCCTGATATTTTGGACAGAGGGTGTGAGTGCCGGCGGCGCCGTGTGCTCGGGTTGTTTGTTCGGTTTGTACAGCGAATAATGCAGGTGTGTCATTTCCAGCATCTCCTCCGGCAGTTCGGTGAGTACGCGTTCACGTAGCGCCAGACGCTTGTGTTTGCATTTGTGACGAATCCTTAACGGAATGTTGGTAGACGTAACACTCACTCTGAAGTCTCTGAAATCTGCTAAGTTGTATTTTTTTATTTTCAAATTTCGAACACTCGTTCGGTACGCCTTAGAACTGGCCAGAACTTCTCTTATCTAAAGTTCGACTACAGGCTATAAACTGCGTCGTTGAAAATGTGAGTCTTTCGGAGTAGTCCGAATTACCTTAATCGTAAAAGGATTTGAACAAGGGAGCCAACTCAGTAATAATTCAACGTATAAATCAATTGTAAGGCAAGGAAATGATAAGATACGTCTTTAAATAGGTACCGTCATCAGACAGTCTTAGGTAAACCTTATGTATTACAATTCGTCGATCGATACACCTCTTACACTTGATTGAAAGTTAGCATCAAAATATTATATTACGAATCCATATGTGAAATAATAGCCTTCTTTACACAAACTGAAGATGTTATCGAACTAAATGTTAGCACGAGATGAATTAATTTGGGTAACAAGTGCACAAAGAAGTGTGTGTCGCAATGGCTTCATTGTGTAATATCAGTTTCATCTCTATCCTGGCATTATGGCCGTTGACCCGTTCGAGGGGAACATCCTGAATATATCCGATATCTCATATTAACAGTAGAAAAGCAAAAGGTCAAAACTAAAGATAAACAGCCTATCAATAAGGCTTTAATAAGTTGACGTGCATTCTTACTTTAAATAATCTTAAGGAAGAGTTAATATGTTTAAGCTTTACTAACCGGGAAGCAAAACATCGCCTTGACTGAAGTTTTTTGCGTCTTTAAAACATTCAATAGTGGTCCTCTGCTCTTAAAAAGGCTGAAAACATCTGAAATTCCATTAAAAAGTGGTTGTGTATATAAGTTACACAAACCGACACAATATGTCGTCGGCTGAACGTACAAGTAAAACATTACTCATGTTTTTAAATAAAGAAAGATAGTTATTATGAGAATATGCTATCGCTAAGTCACATCATTGTTTTTATAAGGTTTAGTTTGATATTTTATGGAGATATGTTTATTACATTTTGTAATTTTTAATGACACAGTCACTACTTTTTAATTAATTTAAAATGGCGACAAGCTTACACTATATTTTTCTCCATTCTGTGGATACTTTATCTCGATAATTCTTGTATAAAGTTGGCTGATATAATCTCAATTCCGATTTTAATTACTTAATGTCCGTCGACTTTAAATAATACGAAGCATCGAAATGCAGAATTGCTAGAGATGTAAATATAAAAGGCCGTGTGCGTTTGTAACCGAGTGTGATAACAATGTTTAATTTACTATCACAATTTCGCCGTTATCAAATCACTTTCCGCGTGATTACATAACCAATTCTTACTGATTTAGTACTAAGTAATTAATGTTTAGTTAAATAGCCAAAAATGTCTTAGAATAATTAGATCGAAGCCAACTTTCCAATTCTACAATCTTCTACACTAGCTTCATTCCTTCTTTTTGAAAATCATTGTTTAACGAATCGAATATTACATCATATGCAAAAACATAGCATTATGTATGCAATATTGTATGTCTTATATAGCCAATAATTAACTTTTGCTTGAATATTAATTAGATTTTTATTGTTTACTCAGCCCGCAAACATTATCCTATTAAACTTATCTGCCTATCTAGTATCCGATCTGGAAGTTTCACGTTAATTGGTAAAGAAAATAGTTATGCAACTGCTATACAATGTTGAAAATTATTTTACGCGGCAATATTTTGATATCAATAAATCCTTGGAAGTCTTAAAAAGTATCACACACTCTTTACGGTTACAAAAAAATTTTACCTGTTTGATCCAGAATTCTATATTAATCCCAATTTGATACCTATTCATATAATATTAAGAGCAAAGTAATATGCTATGTGAAAAAAAAACGAAGAAAGTCGAGTTAATTAGGAAATTTTAATAGACTATGATATGTTAGCCGTTATGTATATACATAACCAAAACTATTTAAGTTCGGTTAAAGACAGATTTAGGTAGTATGATTGCTTTAATTTCGAGGAATAGAACATAGGTGTCGTTCGTTCAAGTGCCGTTCCCTCGCCGGTGCGCGAGATACTAAATTTAAAAACAGGATATTCAATTAAACGGGCAATGATGCACCCGTGACCGTAAACAGCGACCAAAATAGGACAAATCGCGTTCACTTTTATTTGCGCGCCCCGTCGCGCGGTTACCTTTGCCTAGTTGCGTAAAATTTAAAAAAAATCAACGGAATGACACCAAAAAAGGCGGAAACGAAGTGTATTTTGAGCAAAGGTATTATTGTTTTGCTATTTTCTATGTAATTGTTACTAACCATAACTTGTCTGTCTTGCTTCTGTGCTTCTATGTTTGTCTGTCTGCACTGCTTCATTTGTTACTATTCTGTTTTTTTTCTTTTTATCTTTGTATCGTTATAAATCATGTACAGATTATTGCATAATTTATCGACGCATTTTAAATGCGTTTTATAGAATAACGTAATATTTATGACAATTTTGATTGAAAGTTTTAATTCAATTAATATTTAGTTTCATTTAATTAATTACCTTGTTAGGTAAGCGACTAAACCAACAAGCTGTTCGTCTGCTTACAAAACGATACGCCCTTCAATTAAAAGGTTTCAAATGTGTGAAAAGCGTCATTGCAGTATATTATCGTTTGCCACAAATGGTGAATAGGAGTTCACACAACGATATGTCTACTGCGTTGTATATTGGAGCTCATGCTGAATTACATTAAAACTTGAAGTTACAAATTTTTAAAGAGTTAATTAAATAACGTTGAAAATAAAACCCCTTGAGTTATAGGACAAGATACGATTTCCTAGTCACGTCTTATTTTATACCTAGTAATTACACTATTATCTCTATATAGGACATAGGTCTTTTTCAATGATCGCCAAGACGGCCGATTTCTGCTACTCGCTTTTAACTAGAACCGGCTACTGCACGGAGATCGGCATCCCACCTGGTTGGGGGTCGACCAACGTCCGTCGTTCCGAATTACACTATTATCCGCAATAAATACGATGTAACTTATGGCCTAGCCTAATGGCACCAAAACATATAGCTCTTTTATTAGTCAAACACCTCGTGGTAATTGATGATGGAAAGCCAATACATTAGAATAGTTAACAGAAATTTCATGTCGTGTTAGTGAGTGCCCTATTCAGAGTCAGATGCGAGTTAAACCCTTTGGCGCAGACAAGAACGACCCCGGTCGCTTCCTGGGGGAGGGGGTCTCGTTCCGGGCGAAGCTGATCGGGGTGCTGGAGGTGCCCGAGGCCAGGGGCGACAGGATGTGCCAGGAGGCGCTGGCTGACCTGAAGATGGCCATACGCGCGGCGGGCGAGCACAAGCAGAGGATCCAGGTTCACGTCGCGATCGACGGGCTACGACTACGAGATGATAAAACCGGAGTAAGTGAAAATACCTTAGTATATTAAGAATCCTTTTATGTTAGTTTAAGAAAGCGACGAGAATAACGGGACAGTGCGTTAGTACCTACGTTCCCAGTACGTCATGCTTATCAAGTGAGACTTGGAAAGTATTACCTTTGACGCTATTTCGTGCTGTTAAGAAATAGTGTGGAAACATTAGTATTCCGGTTTGAAATGCACCGTAGCCTACGTAATTACTGGCGTATAATATGTTGTAAACGTCCAACTAGTCTCGATGTTCCATCCAATTTAAAAAAAATACTCGAAAAGGGGTCCACTTTAGGGTGTTTCCAGCTGAATACACATGTTTTTATTAAGCTTCTGAATTAGCACATTTTACCAGCGCTGTATAAGCTGTGGAAGAATTGCGTAGAATGGAATGTAGATCATTAAGGTGCTTATACACTTACAATCCGTACTTTTCTGTATCTAAGCCAAAGAACATTTGGCTCACCCGATGAGTAACTCTCTTTTATTATAAAACATCTACAGAACCCAGACTAGTAAAGTTCCCGTAGTAGACACGTCTATTGAAATCGTGCCAATTTAATAAAAAAGCCTATTCCGAACGGAAACGTCTCTGAGCTCGTGACTGATTTCGTTGCTTTCTGAATTTAATATCGATAAGTTTACGTTGAATTCATCATTTTTATAGTCGCTTATTGTGTTTAACAAAAAGATGAACTATAAATATTATTTAGGCGTAGCGAAGGAATGATATAATACTATGTTGATGCTTAATAAGTTAAAAATTACAATCAAACAAACCGCAGAACAATAACTGCAATCCTATTGAAACCTCCATGATTCAAACAAGAAAGCTATCTTTGGGCGATGCTTTGATTTGTTGCGGTAACGACGCACTTTATTTTTAATATGGTAATTATTTTACGAAAATATATTAGGACTGCTTTACCTATTGTGACCTTAGGATTAAGGATATTTATTTATTATATTTAAAAAAAAAAACACAATAAGGAGAAAATAAAACCAGAGTTAAATCAGTCGCTAACTCCGGCTTTAGTCCACAGACATTTTATATTTTTATTTAGCCTATCAATCAAGACTCTAAGTTTAGACGTCATTCACTCAGTGCATTTAATACGGCCCTTGAATGTTTCTCTCTTCACGTAATTGTACAAACACGTCTGTCTATCTGTCTGTATAAATAACTGGTTAGAAATACTACTTACATGGTAGGTACTTTGTTTTTATGAAAGGGTAACAGGTTGTAAAGTTGTTTTGTTAATAGCAAGTGTGATCTGGTTTGAAGGGTGCAATATCTGTGTACGCGAAAGTTAACATCTTTCTTCCATAGTTTACTACACAGTACCCAAGCAAGTTTTGGAATTTATGTAGACTTTTAACTCATAACAACGGAGTGGCGTTGTTCTCATTAAATGTAACATTACTCTTTACTCTTTAAAAGAAGGATAAAGTTACTTTATTTGGATCGTATTATAATTTGCTATCAGTTTTACTTGTAGGTGGAGTTCGGTTTATTTATAAAATGCAGGAAGTCCAGTAACAGTTTATTCACTTTCTCTGGTCGACTGATAAGGTTTAAACTTTTCCTAGCGGCATTGCTTTAAGTTAAAGTTACTGTTAAATACAAACATATAATATGAGTTGCAATCTTCAAGGCATATTTAAAATTAGACTAAACTATAATTCCTTGACTTAAAATACTATGCTTGAAACACTGCCAAAATGTTAATTCGAATAGGAAACGGAAATGTATATGATGGATCGTTTGTTTGTCATAGACTTCACAAAAGTAGGTTTAATATTCTATTTCCCGATCAAGGGAAGTAGGACATTCATCATCATCATCAGGCTGTGATAGTCCACTGCTGGACATAGGCCTCCCCTAATACACCCCTATCCATTAGGGGGTTTTTGGACCGTATCCCAAATAGGACATTAGATTTATTAATTCTACTACATTGTTAATGCAACTTTGTGTTATTAATAGTGTTTTTATTAAGAGATAATTATTTATGGGTTTTGATTAGCAACACATGACTAAAATTACTAATAATTTTGCCAAATATATTGATATACGAAAGCAGACCCGCGGGCATAAGCTAGTCTTTAGAAAAAGTCAGGAATATGCCTATGTCAATATTACCTTATCATTATAAGAAAACATAAATTGAGGAAGCGACCATTTGACCATGCAGTCCGCTGTCAAGGCAATGAGACAATGCACTTAAGGATACTTCATTTCATACCTATCCTTGTCTCCTTGGGTCAAGTTGAGCTTATATCGTAATGTGTGCTGAATGTTTACATATGAAATCAAAGAGAAAAACAATTGTAAATATCTGTGGTAGAACTCATTAACTTATATTTAATTTTGCTTTTACAAGATGACTTCAGTGTAAAATATTTTTTTAATTTATATTTTCCACTTCAAAGGTGAAGTAGTAAAGCAGGGCATTTCCTACCAGTCGAAGATAAAATTTGGAGGTACACTGATAATAACAATATAAAATAAATATATTTACATAGCGAGAGACAGTTGAACTATTTAGATCACATTCGGGCCTATTCTTAAACCGAAACCAATAGATCTATCGTAACTATTACTTTGTTTGTTACAAAATGTATTAAACCACCAATGGTATGCAAAGTGGAAGTAAATTAAAATAATATTTTAATAAACAATAATAAATTTTGAAATTTATGTTGCTTAATTAATGCTTGTATTTGATTCTCACAACATTAAATTAAGAAGGGCAATACCTAAAATATACTATTATATATAAGCTTAATTGTGACATGAAATGAACTGAATCTAAGTCTAAGTTTAAACCATATTTGCCTGCCCAATAGGTGCCCAAAAGATCGCGTGACGATCCAATATTGCTGCGGGTTAAATAAAAACTCGCGTTCTCTTTTGGAGTAATTTGTGTTTTGAATAAGACTGCTAATATCATGTCCAAAAACTTATTGAACAATGTTCTTTTTCTCTCATCCAATTATGATTGAAATTTAAAAACATCTGACGGGTTAATAGTGGCATTGAGATGTAACGCGACTCTGCGTGTCCTGTGACCGTGAGTTCCCTGATCGAATATCACTACAAAGCGATAACATCCGCAAGGTATATTATATTAAATTTTAATTTCTAAGTAAATTAACAAGGTTTTTTATCAACCTAACAAAGTTTTAATAAAACGTGCTATTTAGTGTTTCAATTAGGATTCTTAAGTTGCGTATAGTTTTTGTTAAATAGTTTCTCGCTTTAAGATTTTCAGGCCGTAAAACAGATATGCTTAATTTTGTAAATGTGTGATAACTATATTGTAGCTAAACATAAACTTAAAATTTTTATTAATATTTGTTTGAGCTTGTCCGTAACAACCTGCTAATAATATTTAAATGTAATTTTTGCCGTTGAGTTATGAAGCCTTCGATATATTCAAAGTAAATAAAATTGAAGATTTCGATAGATCTTGCTTTCATTTATACCTAACCTGGCGTTTTATTTATTTTTCTAGTCAGTTTTAAATTTTTCATCATCAGCCTGTGATAGTCCACTGCTGGACATAGGCCTCCCCTAATACACCTCCATCCATTAGGGGATTTTGAACCGTATCCCACCACGCTGGTCCAATGCGGGTTGGTGGGTGGACCGACTTTTTACATGCCCATCCGACGCATGGATCATCTTACTTTTCAGACAATTGGGTGATCGGCCCAAATTGCCCTAACCAACTAGGAAACAACAATGAAAGTTTGTTGAGTCCCCGCAGGATTCGAACCCACGACCTCCAGTTTCTAAGGCACACGCCTATTCCACTAGGCTACGGAGGCAGTTTTAAATTAAATGCTTTCAATTCAAATGTTATTTTATATTATATATTAATGAACTGCTCATTGCTCCACGAATTAAGATTTTTTCCTTTTTTCTAAAAGTTTTTTCGTATTTCTAGTAATTTTTAAACGCAGCTAACATTATATTTGTAAGAGTAAACGTTTATTTACAGATTCAAATATTTGTTATCATTCTTTGTATCCACCGAGTAGATAACACGTCGTGCATACTTTATGTTAAAATGATAACATATCTGTACGTTCACATAAATGTGCAATACAAATTATAAATAAAATAGGAAAAAAACGATAATACATTGCATAGAAATAATGAGTATGAAAGAAATTTCAAGCACGTCTAGAACGCTACCAGACTTGATAACACAAGTAATTTAGTAAAATATCAAATTTAATTGGCGTAAAAACTTACGGCACCCTTATTGGCTGTCCCTATATAATTATTTATATATATTTACATATATATATTAATTGACTGAAGTAACGAGATTAGCAAAACGTAACATAATGGCTTTCTTTATAACAAACGCAGAGAAAGACGCCACAAATCCACTCTAAGGCCTAAGATATAGGTGTTGCGCATAGTCTCTTCTCTCGTTCCAGCAATTACGCTGGCAGCGGTGCCCTCTAAACCGGAAGACAGTAGAGCTTATATACTACTGGTTTGAAGCAGAAATGGGCACCCCGGTACTTCCTCAGACGTTACCTGTAAAAAAGAGACCTTAGATTAGATTTGCTTGAAGATTAAATATGGTTGCTACTGACCTATAGAAATATGTTACCCTTTTTTTGCCTATTTCATGTCTTCTGGCTGTGATATAGAATATAAATGATTTTGTATGCAATTAAGTTTTCTTAACGAGGTAAATAGCGTAAAATAATAGTGCATTGTTCTGTTATAAAGGAATAATTAGCAAGCTCTTTAATTCGTTAAATATTTAGTTAAACGTGACGTCATACCTGACGAACACGGCGCTTATCGCCATTTAAAAATACCGCTGATACATAACATCGTCAGAACTTTAGAAATGAACTTTAAAAATTAAAAACAAAATGTCCTAGAAAACTTAATATAATGTATACTCACAAACATGACCGCAACATTATTTAGCGCTTAACATAGATGGCAATCTCCGTGCTGTTCCAAGTTAGAGGCGAGGCGGTCGATCCACCCACTAACCCGCATTGGACCGGCGTAGTGGGATACGATCCAAAAACCCCCTAATGGAGAGGGTGTGTATGTAGGGAAGGCCTACGTCTAGCAGTGGACTTATACAGGCTGATGATCATAATATTGCATGAGTGGTGGTAAAGATTTGACACCCAAATCATTTATGTAAATATTATATATAATAATAATAGCAACGATGTTGCGTCGTACGTATGCCGTGTTTATGGTTTTGTTGATTGTCGTTCAGTGATGGAAATCACAGTGACTATTCAACAGTCAGAACGTTCGACGGATGACGCCACTTTTTTGCTTTGGACCATATTTTTTCATTATCTTGGTGTCTTATTTGTATCTTGTATATAATAATGTTCCTACAAAATGCGAACAAATTTTGGACACTCAGCATTTCGGTATAAATAACCATAGTGGCGGGTACTCTTGTCGGTATATCGGTAGTCTATGGCCTCCAAAAAAAATAATAATAATAGGGTAAAGGGAGATATTTTGGTGATATAAGTAATTTGGTTATATTATTTAAAACACTTTTGTATGACCGCGTTAGCGAATTGCTACAAGTGTAAACGGTATAAAACCTTTTCACTCGCTCCGGTAATTTGTCTCAGCGTTTGGCGAACAAAGCAATTCGCTAACGCGGTCATACAAAAGTGTTTTAAAAACTATCACCAAATTACTTATATCACCAATATATCTCCCTTTACCCTACTAAGATTAAAATATAGTGTCTATAGCGTGAGTGACTATTTCCAGGACTCCTTGTATCACCATCCAGTGCACAAGATATCGTTCATCGCGCAAGACATGACGGACTCCAGGGCTTTTGGGTACATCTTCGGCTCTCCAGACACGGGGCACAGGTTCTTTGGAATAAAGACCGATAAGGCTGCTAGTCAAGTGAGTAGACTTCTCTCTTTCTTCTTCGTCTCTTCAAGTTATCATGACGTCGGCTTCTTAACCAACAATATTGACCTCAATATCAATTTCTACGTTTATACTTCATTTATTAAATGAATAAGTTATTAGCAAATTTTTAGGGCATTAACGTTGTGACAGAGACCTACTTTTTCGCATCTTTTTCAGACAATCGGCTTATGGGCCTAAAACAACGATATAACTCATAACTTTCCTCGTAGGACTCAAACCCGCCACCTCCGGCTGCTCTGAGTTTGTCACAGTCCACCTGAGTTACAATTTTATTTTTTATTGGTTTTGTATTGTAGTCTTAATGTTTTAGTATTTTCATTAAATCTTTAAGTATGCTAAGGTGGTGATCGCCATGAGGGACCTCTTCCAAGTTGTATTCGAGCTGAAGAAGAAGGAGGTGGAAATGGCGAAGCAGCAGCTCGAAGGCAAGTCCATCACGAACAGCCTGGTGCGGCACACCAGCACCGCGACTGAAACAAAGCCAAAGGTACGGTCAATAATATTAAGTTTATACTGTTCATCAAACATTAATAAGACTCTTTGTTTTTTGATCGAGTACAGCTTTCAATATGCAAATGATCAGATTTTTGTATAGCATTTTAAAATGGATAATACAATCCTATAGGGCTTAGGCGGAAACCGACCCTTACATTTACATCCAGTTGACATATTTTATATTGAGGTGGATCGTGCCATTTGATATTAAGCCTTATATCTTTAGATCAAGCATTTGAGCTTAATACATAAAAAGTCATCCTAATAATTAAGACAGTCTGATAGTGTTACTCGTTAATTAGCTATAATAATTATTTATAATCCAATCGGCAACCCTTAATTTAGTGAGTTTGAATGATTGGTTCATCATCATCGGCCTGTGTTAGTCCGCTGCTTGACATAGGCCTGCCCTGACGCACGCCTTCTCCATTAGGAGTTTTTAGACCGTATCCCACCACGCTGGTCCAAAGTGGGTGGTGGGTGGACCGACTTTTACGTGCCCATCCGATGCATGGCTCATCTTACTTTCAGACAACTCGGTGATCCGCCCAAATTGTCCTAACCAACCAGAAAACATCGAATACACAATGTTGCTTCCCCGCGGGATTCGAACCCACGGCCTCCGGTTTATAAATCAAGGGCCAATACCGCTAGACCACGGAGGCGGCTTGAATCACTGGTTAATGATTACTTTTTATTTGTTTATTTTTAAGTTACTTATAATAATAGAAATCTAAATCGTCCAATATTCATAAAGGCTTTAAAGAGGCTTAATATTCGTGAATATTAAAAGTTGTAACTGTGTGCCAAAAATGCACTTACCAACACAAATTTAAGTACATAATTCCTATATGAATACGAATAAGAAATTAATGAAAACCTCTTTAACAGTTAAACATAAATAAAAAAATATGTGCTTTATAATGGCCCATTATTAATGTTTTATTTAGGTTTTTTTTCGGACTTTACTACGATAATATTAAAATAACGTAGGTGACATCGTGTGAATCATTGACTTGATCGATCTCTTGAAACGTTATACTCTAATACGAAAAAGCGATCGTTTCATATAACAGAAAAACGTATAACATACATACCGACATAAATACATCAAACGTTTTTCATTCGTATACATTTCTTGGCCAATAACGACGATATCGTCATACTTTAAGTGCCTTTCGCACAGTTTGAGTTCCATTGACCGCTCGCTATGGATTTGAGCCTTGGTCGCACGCAGGCGCCGAGCGATGTAACGTGACGTAAGTGAAATATCCGCCCGTCAGTCTAGAACGGTGATCAGCTGTGACAGCAGTATACAGGAATTTGTTTGTGCGGAACGGTAGTATATTTGTATTGAGCGTCTCGTATCCGCCAACGCAGTCTGGGAGGATGTATTTGTGATTATAGACGATCGAGATGTCTAAGAAAAGGTTATTGCATTCGCCGAGGTTTTCCTTCTTCGGTAGAGACAAGGTGAGAGTAATTTGGTGGCGTTCAAGAGTGAACAGAGGTTCTATATGGTTTTTTTATTGTAAATTATTATCTATGGTTTCGCGTTTGAGTACTTTGGAATATTTCCGATGTTTATGGTTTTTTTACAACGTCCGAATTGATAGGGGTATATTTTTGGAAGAATGATCTTAATGAATCTTCGACCGTTCAATTAAATAGTTTTAGAAAATGTTTGCAAAATTACTAGATTTTATATTTACACTTGCCAGTACTTATTGACTAGAAATTATTTAATAAGACTACTTTATGGCTCCTATTGCTATTAATTTGGGTGTGCTACTAGTTTTCTGAAACGTCGGGAATATTGTAAACAAATTTAACATACTACAATTCAAATGAAAATTGATTACTATATTATAATTTAGTAATGTATGTGATGTTGTATTGTTTTGTACAGGATTTATAACATAAAGAGTGCACTTTTTTAGGTTTAAATTAACCAATGCCTATATTTAACAGCCTTGCTAATATTTATTGACGTCGTATGACACAAACAGCTCCGGTTTGCGATGGATTTACATAACCGTTCAATTATATACCGTTTTGGGAAAATTCCAATCGCGCCTGTTACACAATAACACTATTAATGGATAGCCATGTTTTTACGGAAGTATTAAGTGATGTATTTTGCAAAAATTCTAATATGGTATGGATGGGTATTTGTTAGTGAAGCTTACTTTAGCGTCAAGGGAAGTCGATTCGATTCTCGCTAATTGAAAGATAGTTTAACAATGTTAAATGAATACATTTTTATGCACTCTCTACAAATAAGAAGAAACCGTTTTATCTTCTTGGCGTCGATTAAAATAAACTGCTCATAATTGCCACGCTGTGCAGACGGATTGGTGATCGACTGATTGCACTTGACGGATAAAATTCGTAACGTAATTATCTGTCAAAGAACTAAAGTCACCGACATAGTGCAAAGGATTAGCTCGTTGAAGTGGCAGTGGACTGGTAATATAGTAAGAAGAACTGATGGCTTATGAGCCAATAAGGTTCTGGAGTGGAGGTCGCGTTTGGGAAGATGAAGTGTTGGTCGACCTCCGACCAAGTGCAGAACAGAGATCGCCATCCAGTTGGAGGCAATAAGCAGGGGATGGGCCGTCTTGCCGCACTTTGAAAAATGTCTATGTGCAACAGTGGACTGTAGAAAACTGATAATTATAAAGAGGTAACAAAGGGGGCAAATATTATGTTCACAATTGTATAACTTTTCATGCGGTCAGCGTAACAGAAAACGAAGAGGTTGTAAAGTAGACATATAGCGTATGGAATCTTTGCCAATCGAGTGTATCATCGCGTATTTGTTTAAAACAATAAAAAAGTCTAAAAACGCGAAGCTATCTTATTGGTGCGGTATTTAGTAGCCATTACTTGGTTGGAAATATTTTTTAAATGCCAACTAAATTACAAACAATATAATGTCAATAACATAATAAGTAAAAGGAAATTTAAAGATTGAGGCAAAGTCGTGCACGTCTTCATTTTCAATCTTTTTTCGTTCGTGGGCTGCAAACGTGGGTGGAATGCTTGCTTGCGACCACTTATATTCAATTTACGTTCAATTATCCTAAAACTGTAATCTCTTTGGTCTTACAATTGATTATCTCAGTAATTGCCGACATAGAAAGACCCATACCTTTTCGCCTTATATTACTAGAATAATAAGTAGACACATTTAGGTAACTCAGTGATTTTATTTCAGCATCATGGGCCTGTGTTAGGCCACTGCTGGACATAGGTCTTCCCTAATACACCCCTATCCAATAGAGGGTTTTTGGACCGTATCCCACCACGCTGGTCCAATGCATTAATAATGCAATTTTATAATGGATATTTTGTTAAATATGTAACTTTAAAGGTAAAACTTTGAAATTAAAATGAACAACGCCTTTGCCTGTCCTATGAACATGTCGGTATGTGTACAGTTTTGAAACTTTAACGTAGTATAATCTGTAATTTAATTAAATCATATTTATTAAACATGTTAGCTGGTGAAAATGTGAACGGCATTAAGTTCGCCTTTGTACAATTTTGTGCATGAGGAATAAATGAATGTATTTAACATTCAAAGAAAGACATGGATAAAATCATAGAAAAGTGTAATAATAATTATTAAAATTATTTTACCAAGTTGCGATCGAAAACTTTTATTTTTAACTAGCAACCCCCCAACCCCCCTTGTGGGTGGAATTTCGTAAAATCCGTTCTTAGCTGACCTCTACTCGGCGAAAGGAACATTCCTACCAAATTTCAAGTCACTACGCCTTTTGTTCCAGAGATGTCGTGATGAGTCAATATATAGGTGGGAATCTCTTTTTATATATATAGACGGGGAACAGATAGCATTGATATATTTCATCTGTTTAACACGGTACAAACTGTTTTCTTTTTTTAATTACTATTTAAGCATTAGATTATTCAATTATAAATATTCTATTATATATTCTAAGTATATTGTCCCTGTTATTCACTTTGTCATACACTTTGGGTAGTGAAAAAACTTGACAAAGGGGAAGAATATTAAAGTTAATACTAAATTATCATCATAAAGAAAATTGTATAGTCATATTTTCGTGAAAGCATACAGTATAAACCGAAGCTTTCTGTCTACACATCTTTTAAACTGCGCCGTATAACTAGAGTCGCTTTTATGACTGAAGTTTTTGAATATAATGCTACTGTATTATGTAAAAGAACTAAGTATATTTTTATATTAAACCCGTCTTATATGTAACATTATTATTATATTATTTACTTTAAAATTTATTAAAATATGCATTGAATATAATTCAACTTGCATACAAGCAGCCAACTGGTGCTTGCTGACGAAATCAAAACTACAGCTATATATTTTAAAACACATTTATTTGCTAAATTTGTTATAAATTGTATATTTATATAAGCTACGTGAACAGTGTCTAACTCTTTTTTCATAAACGTAAATAACGGCAATCTAATTGTTTCAACATTGGTTTTTGTGCAGCTATGATTGTACCGAATAAATTGATATTTAAAATGTAACTGTTTGGCTCAGAAATTAAATATGGATGATATTGACATATTACCTTTATTTTAAAAATAACGTTTAAGATTCTATTATTAAATGATCACCCGTAGAGCTTATCGTCGTCCGACACTGGCGCCGCAAAGGGGGGCGACAGTGGCGCGGAGGGCGGCGTCGCTGAGCTGGTGGATCTCGAGCAGGAGCTGTGCTCCCTGAGGAGGGGCCTCACCCAGGTGGAGGGGCTCACCCCCTCCACAGACCCCTTCGGCGACTCGTTTTTGGCGCCATCGCCGGTCAGTTCCAAATTTGAAATTTTGATCCGTTTTCTTTTTTAATATCATGAGTAATTAAGAAGAAGGCCAGCCTTAAAAAGCTGAATTAGGTTTACAATATTTCTGGGCCCAGTTGAATGCCGTTTCCTGATAATGGCCTCAGTAGTAGTTTTTACAGTAAATAAAAAGAATTCGAAATGATATAAAATAATTGAATTATTTTTTACCCCTACTTGATCTTAATACTATATCTATAGATACTGTATGTTTAATGTGATGGTCGAAAAATATTTTGATGATATAAAGAAGTAAATTTGAGACTTAAGTCTTATCCGGCTCCAGAATAGTAAAATCGTCTACAAAATAACTGACAAAATTTTTAAAACATAACAAGTAACAGCACCGGGAAACCTATAAAGCTATCCTAGTAACTTCACTTGCTAAAAAATTTCTCACAATACTTCACTTTACTGGATAGGCAACAGCAGGTACAACATAAACATTTTCCTGTTTGACTACTGAACAAAATTAGTTTAATTAATTATTCAAAGAAGATGTATATAATTTACAGAAAGGACTGCTTCCTCCACCACCTGGTACCACCAGCCGCGGTAGAAGCACCCCAGCCAGAACTGCCTTCAGCCCCAACAAGCCTTCAGCGCTCTCGTTCGACCTGAGCGCAGTGGCCGGCGACTTCGAACCCAAACCGGCCCTAGTCGACAGCCTGCCTGAACCGCCGGTGTGTATGCCTAGTCTTCTACCTTAATGATGATTTTAATCTCTTAGTATCTTGGGATGTGCGGAAATAAATTGGTACGTTCACTTATGAAGCTTATGAACAAAATTATAAAAATATACTATTATGGTGATAAGCTATTATACTGCAACGTTTAATCACATTCCCTTCGCTAGTTTCTGCGTTACAGAGTAACAAATATCTGTAAAAAGCAGGACCAATAAGGAACATTAAATTAATTAAATTAAAAAAAAATCATGAGTTTCGTCACTACTAATTTAAAACGCATTACAATGTTTGCAGAATTTCCATATCTTATTTCGCCATGGAAAGTATTATACCCTATTTCTATCTCATTGACGCTGACACAAACTTCCAGAAGCTTCTCGATCACTCCACGTACCCATTTATTTCCGCAACTCAAACGGCCCTGTGAATATATCGCATGACAATTAGCTCTTAGGTGAAACGAAACGATCGACGCTTCCGACACACGTACATATACGCACTTGTAACTACGGAATGTCTATGTAAAAGTTGCCCTGAATGTATCCGTGTTAGGTCGTAACTACGTACCCGCTTGTATTAGTTCAACGTATTCTATCGACGCAGCACGTAGCCGCTTGCAACAAAGCATGCCCTGTCCGTAATGCTCACCTGTAACCTATCCTTTGTCTTCTGTAACCTGTACCCGTAAATTTTTCCTTGTGTTCTGTAACCTGTTGATTGTAACCCTGTCGCTTGTGGCATTGACCCAATCCTCTGTGACAAGTATTTTGATGTTTGTAATCTGTCGCCTATGTCCTATCTAGTTGTCCATTATATTGTGGCCTGGGGACTTTAATTAGCGTCATGCGACCCGTTACTTTTTGCATGTATCCGTTTGAATCCTTTTACTGGCTGAAACCCGTTGTCTATATATTTTCCGTTATTGCATATAATCTGTCGCCTACGTCACTTTTCTGGTTTCCTAAAAACTTTCGCCTCTGTGCTGTTGTTTGCTGTCTCTATCTAGTTGTCAAAGCCCTTTTACTTGCGTGTCACCTGTGTCCTATCACCTGTTATCTGTCTGTGCCTGTGTCTTGTCTTTAGCAGCCTAGAACCTGTCGCCTATTTTCTCTTACTGGTTGACTGCAATCTATCTCCTATGTCCTAGTTAGTTGCTATAATGCTGTAAACTGTCCCATGTCCTTCGTAGTCTGTACCCTATCGCCTGCCCCTCCAACCGCCCGCCGTGTCCGTACCAGTCCTAACCCCTTTGAGGGCGCGCAGTGTTGTCATAAGCAATGCCCGTGTTGCAGGTGTCCCGCACCGCGTCGAGCGCGGCGCCGCCCGTATCCGTATGCGACGTATTCACGGAGCTAGACCCCCTCGGCACCGGCCGGAGTAGACCATACGTTGACAAAAAACTCTTCTTTCAGGAGCTCAAAAATCCACCAAAGAAAGTGCTCAAAGACCTCGTGCCGAGCACGCTGTTAACCGATATAGGGCCGGGGTACGGGGCCGCGACCACTTTGACCTCGCTGAGCCGTCACTCGGGCGGCTCCGTGGCGATAGCGAGGCAGCAAGCGCCCTTGTCGAGTGGCCTCTTCGCCTCGGACCCCTTCGCGGAGACTGATCCGTTCGATAACACAGACCCCTTCTCGGACACGTTCAAGGACGACCCCTTCAATAGCGTGCACGAGCGGTGCGATGAGCCGCCCAGGATGGACAGGCCGCTGCAGTCGACGCCCGTCGTGGAGCCCCCCAAGAACGTCTTCAACGGACCCCTCCAAGTCACTCTGCCTCCGGAGCCGGCGCCCAAATCGCCGAGGATCCACAGACAGGTACGAATAAAGTAAATGCTATAGCACGTTTTTTGTATGACCGGATTTTGTTTTCATCGTTATTTCATTGATTTTTGTTATGCACCAACACCTGGTTTAAAGTTAACGTGAACCAAATAGCCTTAAGATACGCATTTATTATTTGATTTTATTTGACTTCCACCTTTTTTTATTTTTATCAAAGATTATTGTACTTTTTCAATACCTTATAATAGTAAAAGGTATCGAAGACATTTTCATTTTGTTTAAAAACTGGAGAGCTAAATGCCTTATTAACTGCAATGTTTAAAAAAACTTGTCATTGTACATGAAGGTTTAATACATACTATAGGTACATAATATTTCGTGTTTCATTTGTAGTATTGTTTTTTATAAATTCAAAGTGCAATGCTCAGCTCAAGGTTATAACCATCGTATTTATTAAAGCAACAGACGATACAACTGCTACGGTGGTAGGTCCCCTGTTTACAGGAGACCGTCTGGTGGAGTACCACCAAGGTGCCTATTTCTGCCGCGAAGCAGTAGTGTGAAACACTGCTGCGTTTCGGTTTGAAGGGCACCGTAGCCAGCGATTTACAGGGTAAACAAGACTTAACACCCTATGTCTCACGGTGCAGGCGCGTCGGCGATACCACTGGTATTGTCAACGTCTATGGGTGTCGGTGACCACTTCCATCAGGTGGCCCGTCTGATCGTCTGCCTGCGTATGCCATAAAAAAAACAAAAAAAAAAACAAGGAAAACGTAAGCGGTACGCCAAGCCCATAAGCAATGCGGCTTATTCCTTCAAATAGTACCTTAACACATAAAATGTTACGTCTCCTTGTCCACTTTTGTAACCAGTAATTATTAAACCATGATGCTTTTCAAGCAATGCAGTACTGATTGCACACAATCGCTATGCGGTAGATATACGCATCGCGATAGTAGCTCTAGCCCTAGTATCCTTTAAACGGGAGACTCAACATAAACAGCATTTACTAAAAATAAATTACATACAATAAATTATATTCTGTTATTTTTAATTGTGTATTTGTGTATAAAAAACTGAACTGCCTCCGTAGCCTAGTGGTATGGGCGTGTGCTTTAGAAACCGGAGGTCGTGGGTTCGAATCCTGCGGGTCTCAACATATTTTCATTGTTGTTTCCTAGTTGGTTAGGTTAATTTGGGCCGATCACCCAATTGTCCGATAAGTAAGATGATCCATGCGTCGGATGGGCATGTAAAAATTCGGTCCACCCACCAACTCGCATTGGACCAGCGTGGTGGGATACGGTCCAAAACCCCCTAATGGATAGGGGGTGTATTAGCGGAGGTCTATGTCCAGCAGTGTACTATCACATGATGTATGTATGTGATGTATGTATAAAAATATACTGCAATCCGAACCGCAGATGACAGACGCGAGTGCGGTGCGGCAACGACCGCAACCGAGCTCCAAGCTGAACCTGGAAGGTGTGTCCCCTCCGCCGTTGCCGCCGAAGAAGGTGGCGGAGATCAGCCTCACGCAGGTACTGTCCAAGCCCTTCGAGCCGGAACCCGACCTTGAGGTGGACGAGGAGAGCGAAGTGGGACCGCCGCTACCTCGACCCGCGAGGAAGAGGGAACCTGTGGTAAGTAATAAACTGCACTTTCGAATGATATATACCGACACTCTCATTATATACGTATGTTGTCTGGGCCGAAGAATGAATAGAAGCGGTCTAATATTATATCAATAAATATTATAGCTATATAATTAAATATTTAATAAGAATTAGAGACCTCATATAGCTTTACCTTATGAAAAACGTATCCTGTAGAAATTATATCGGCTGATTGTCACCCTACCACCTTTAGCAATAACGACGTTCGCTGCTGAAATGCTTGTCATTTTTCTGCGGATGTTTTCTTTTAAGGCCTCAATTGACCGCTGGTTTGTGTCGTATACTTTAGCCTTAAGGTAGCCCCAAAAAAAAAATCATCGGGTCAGATCTGGACTCACGTGGAGGCCAGGAAATGTCCCCTCTTAGAGA
The DNA here is from genome assembly GCA_029286875.1 of Lamproptera curius. Lineage (NCBI taxonomy): Eukaryota > Metazoa > Arthropoda > Insecta > Lepidoptera > Papilionidae > Lamproptera > Lamproptera curius. The sequence goes on from JAGSMT010000070.1 coordinate 1,657,769, forward strand.
TCACTTTGCCAGGAAAAGTTGACGGATAACGGGCATAGCAGTGTTAGAGGTGTGAGACGTGGCCCCATCCTATTGAAACCACTTCCTGGCAATAAAACCTGAAAAGTTTTGCAATCCTGGTATGAAAACTCTTCGATCATAGCCACATATCGCTCCGACGTAACAGTAACTGCGCGCCTCTGCCATCCTCAAAAGTAAGGCCCTAGGATACCATGGCTGACATAGCGCCAAACAGTCACTTTCGGACTATGTAGGGCTTCTGATGCTTAAATTTTGGATTGATGGGGCTCCAATAGCGGTAATTTTGTTTACTAACAAGCCCGTTAAGATGGATGAGCCGGTCAGAGAACATTATGTTATTGAAGGAAGTAAACCGATTCAACATTTCATTCGCATAATTTTGTCTTTGAATACCATCAGTTTCCTTTAATTCTTGAACCAACTGAATTTTGTAGGTGCATATGTAAATCTTTCTTCAAAATCCGTTGTAACGATGTCCTGGATACGTTTAATACTCTGGCGAGCTTACGAGTTGACTGTGTCGGATTTTCGCGAATAGACTGTGTCACGTGTCTATGTTTTGTTCCGTACTTGACGTCCTTGGGCGACCCAACCGCGGTTTATCTAACGTCGAACCGGTCTCCTCGAACTTAGCAACCAGTTCTTAATCGTTTGAAGAGTTGGAGTGTCGTCAAAGTTGTAAACCTTAGTGTTCCGAAATTTACGCCGCGCAACGGTTGCCGAATTGTCGTTTTTATAAAACTCGCGCACACAAAACGCACGATCCGCTCCGGTAAACGCTCCATCGCGACTAAATTCCCAGAAACCGAAGTGACTCCGCTTTCCTGCACGCTCACGCGCGCCCTGTTCGTTTTATTCAAATTTTACTTTTCAAAGGACTTATGGGCCACCCTGATATGCATGTCATCCCCCACCTCAGGCCGACCGCAGCACGAAGCCCCGCCTGCCGTCCGCGGCCACCAACAGCAGCGAGGAGGAGTACCTGACGCCCGCGCCGCCGCCGCTGCCCGCCGCGCGCCGCTTCGACATCACGCTCAGCCAGCTGCTCACCTGCACCATGGACGAGCTGGCCTCCAGGTAGGGCTCCCGAGGCGGTCAAGAGCTCAGGATGCTCGTAAACAACTACGACTGGACGAGAAAATTTCACAGAAAAGGACCAAAACTATGCACAATGAGACGCTTGCATAATCTTTCACCCAATCACCATCTGTGATCGATGCGAGACCTAGATTGGCCTATGCTTAGCTGTGAGCCCTACAGACGGGCCGAATCGACGATATTCGTTTAGGGCAATAGGGTATAACGTAATAATCTCACATTAGTCCTATTTCGCTCGATGATTGATTTCAGCGGCCCATCAGAGTGCTTTACGAATTCATTTTTTAAAAATCCGCATTTCTGACATCATTACAAAGGCTAAGAAGGAAAACTTAAAATTAAAGAATGCTTGATATATTCAACGAATAGCATAACGACTACTCAGAAAAAGATTTTCTTACTCTACAGCGACAAGAACCCAAATGTCCAGAAGCTGATAGTGTGGCCTCATTTGTAGGTCTCGATGATATTGTATTATTTTTTTTATTTATAATTCTATATTATTTACTATATTATTGCTTTATAATGTTGTATTCTGACGTATTTGCCATTATATATATATCGGCATATATAATGACCAGAATGTCAGACTTAACCACTAACATGTTTTGTTTAAAATAGAATTGACTTTAATTATATAACTATGACGAGATTTCACAGTATTTCTTGGCGTTTCAAAGTACCTTTTTAATATTTTGGAGACATTATTCTGCTTTATAAATTGATAAAAATAAATGGGTATTATCCGCAGACTACGCGTACCGGCAGCGACTCTATCTTCGATGACGTTACCACAACTAACGGAGTACCTGAGATCATATTTAGCGGCAGATAATGAGAGAATGGTAAGACAATTTATAATTGTTCCAATATAATATAATGCGAAATTATCGTATGCATTAAAACTTTTGTTTGAATTTTGCTTAATAATTCAATTTGAAAAATTAATTGATTAGGCTTCTTCATTGTAACAAAATTATCAAGCATCAATTGAATAAGTATCAAGTCAATTTACATTGTGTTATCATTATGTCCTTCTTAATCTAAAAGAACCAGAAGAAGTTTCCCATGAGCCATTATTCATTGCGCTTGCTAAAAAAAGGAATGACGCGTCTATTTTATCCTTAATATTTACGTAAAATTAAAAAGAGAAATACATCGAATTAACGGCGACTACAAATAAGTTATTTTTGATTGATGTTCAGAGATTGGTGTCTCGGTGTCAATCCAAATAAGAAAGCTATTTTAGCTAGCGTAGCTGCCTTGTTGCTATGGGTTAAGTTGATTATACCAATTCCATCTATAATTTGGCTTAGCTTAGTAATTGAGTTTTAATTGTTGCAGCACATTCACGTCGATCCGTCTGCACGGGTAGTAGAGAAGGAGAAGACGGCACCCGCCCCTGCGCCCGCGCCCCCACCGCCTGTCGAGAAGCCAGTACTGACCCTGACCTCGATCGCGGCCGACTTCAGGCCGCAGTTCGAAGACAACTTCGCCCCGGACAGCGACGAGACCTTCGTAGCTAACTTCGACGACTTCGACAAGAAAGCGAATCCAACGTACGACAGATACGCGGTATTCAGAGAGATTCAAGCGCAGGAGCTCAAAGCGAAGTCCATCTTAGACCCGATCGATTCCGCCGAACCGGTCAAGGAAGAACCCACGCTTGACCTTCTCCACAGTGAAGAGTTGGAGAAGCAAGAGGTACCGGAACGGAGCCCTCTAAAAACTCTAGACGAGCTTACACTGGACACGTTCAACATGTTTCGTAGTTCCGTCAGTCCGAAACCTATAGACGATATAAAGAATGTAATGAAGAATCTCCAGATAGACACGAGACGAAGCACTTCTCCGCGGGACGGGGAGGACTTCAAGACCGAAGATTCCAACGACCGTTATGCCGCTCTAAGAGAGATTACGATAACGGAGCCTCAGCAAGACGAGTTCGAGTCGATACCACCGGAAGTGACGAAAGAGAGGAAGAAGTCAGATGAGAGGTCAGACGGTTTTGACAACTCTGACTTCTTTGACTGCATAGATAATAGTTCTTTGTCGTTCACTCATGTGGAGGACGCGTTCAGGAAGAGTCCGGTGGTTAAGGAGAAGGAGGAGGAAAAGAAGGTGGAAGAGAAGAAGGAGTCGCCGGTAGAGGTCGCGGCACCCGTTAGAGAGATTCAGGCGCCGGTACGACTCTCGGCCGGCTCTATCAGCGATGTTGCCAGCGGCTCGTCTCCTGACACTAAAGGTGAGATAGAGTTAATATCAACTTTTCATGTGTAGATAAACAAACCTTGATACTAGATGACACTTTTTGTTTCCTCTCAGTAGTTGGCGTTAGGTTTGTAAGAATTATTTCGTTAAAAGTTTTTGCCATTGTTATTGTAAAGTTACAGTTATTTAATTTTAATTTAACAGAAAGATTTATTTCAAATTACTTTAAATTTTTTGGATAATTTAGTTGCGCAAAAACATATTTTTTATCACATTATTAATTTTATAGGTATTTTTGGTCTTCAAGCATAATAAAGTTTTGTGTCTTTTAAGAAAGGTAAAAGAGCACTTGTTATAACTCAAATTTAACTATTTAGATAGATATTTTAAGATATAATATTACTATTTTAGATATGTATATATATATATATAATATTTATTTATTTATTTATTTATGTAAAATATATTTAATACATCAAATGCTTAAATGTAAACATTTATATATGTTTGTGCATATATATACATATATATATTATATAATTTATTTATTAGTATATATTTAAATTACTTTCTCTTTTCTAACTTACAGATATTTGCACCACCCTACTTTTTATCTCTGCCTCACCTCAAGGTTGACTGTCAGAAAATGCCTTGGCATTGAGTCCGCTATGTACACTTAGTGCAAAAGTTTAAATAAATAAATAAATAAAATATTTTTTTTGTGCGTACATACATCGAATACGATATATCCCTTTTGAAGTATTAAGATAACCCCTCTGTAGTATGGGTCCTAATTCTAATAGTATGGGCTTCATTATCATTATCAGTCTGCGATAGTCCACTGCTGGACTTTAGCCTCCCCTAATACACCCCCATTAAGGGGTTTTGGATCGTATCCCGGTATGGGCTTACGCTTTAGAAACCCGAGGTTGTGGGCTCGAATCCCGTAAGGACTCAACAAATTTTCATTGCAATTTTCGAGTTGATTAGAGTAATGCGAGCTGATTACCTGATGTTCTGTAAAATAGATCCTCTTATTTTAGAGACCATAGGTGATCGTAGGCGTCGGATTGTTATATAAGAACTCGGTCCTGTTCCCGATTTCTTTCCGGTCGCGTCGGTTGTCCGTCCTATAGGAGTATGTGAGTGAAGGGATAGGTAGAACACCTGTTCCGTCGTACCTTGTGTACCATATTAATCATATGCAGTTGTGATCTTAAATCTATAGAGCGACCGCCCTATTCTAAATCAACCACGAAGTAATGTTAAATCTTTTGATTGACTTGGACATTTTCTCTATTGGGGCATCCGCTTATTATATTATTATGGCGTTTTCCAGACAAGTCGAGCGTCCGCGCGCAGCCGTCGGTGCTGGCGGGCTTGGGCCCGCTGGGCGGCGGCGCGGGCGCGGCGGGCGCGCGCTGGGCCGTGCTGGGCGGCGCGGGCGTCTCGCCCTGGTCCTCCGACTCCAGGGACTCGGAGCCCCACGCGAGGACCAGGAGGCGCCACCACCACGACGCGAGGCCCCACATCGGTAACGCCTCATGTTATACTTTTTTAAGCTGGTTCGTACTTTTACTGAGGAATCAACTAGGAAAGAACTATGATCGTTATTAAGTGGGACGCTACATATTATGTCTGAAGGGGAAGAATTACGACATCGTAAGTTGTATATCTTAAGCGCAGTGTAAGAAAGCGCGTTCAAAAAATTTACCTTTTTTTTCAAAACTATACCATAGCAATTGAAACATGAGAAATTTTAATAATTGCATGCCTTTTCAATTCTCTGTCGCAATTCATAACGGAAAATAAAGTAGGGTTTTTGATGTTCTATTATAATATCATCATTATCAACCTGTGTTAGTCCAATGATGGACATAGGCCTACTCTAATGCATTCCTTCTCCATTTGGGGCTTTTTGGACCATATCCCACCCTGGTCCAATGCGGGTTAGTGGGTGAACCGACTCTTTATATGCCCATCCGACGCATGGAACATGTTTCTAAACAACAATCATACAAAGTTTTTTGCCCACGGGATCCGAACTCAACACCTCCGGTGTATAAAGCGGTATTGGCTGTTATAATAAACGCACATGACGTTTGTTACCTTGAAAAACAACTACTGTAAAAATGCGAGCAATGAAGAAAGGTATTATTTTCATTATTATTACTGCATTTTAGTTCAGACGTCTTCATCGTCACGTGACGTGTCGCCGTGGGACGAGGAGCCTCCGCCCATTCCGCGCCTCCAAAGGCCCACATCGAGACATCGCGACAGGGATTCTAGGTGCGAAACTTTGATTAAATAAAATATCGATACAAATTTTACTAGTAGTGACAAACGACGAAGACCTCTGCTTATAAATATTCAGGTAAACTATCAGATACTGTGATACCGCCATAAAACTACAATGAGAATCATCTGCCGTATCATAACTATTAAGTTTTACATAAATGTATGTAAGTGTGTGTAGTAATGTATGTTTGTAAAATATGAAATAATAGCATAAAAATACTGGCAGTCTCGGTCAACGAAAATAATTTTAATATATCAAGTAAAAACTTGCGCAAAATATTCCTTGAATATATAAAGAAAAATTGTTAAAACATAACCAATATTTAAAGAAAACTGCAAGTACTAAATTCAAAATCCGAAAGAAAATCAATATTAATATAATGACTGAATAAAAATTTTATATTAAATTCAACATCGCAGACAAAACTCGTCCGGCTCAAGGGAATGTTTGGACTCTGGCAGCGGCAGAGAAAAGGAGAAGGTGCGCGAGAAGAGAGAGCGAACGAGAGATAGAGAGATCAGTAGAGACGGGAGGGAATCCGCAAGAGATCGGCGCGACTCCGGCAGTGGAAGAGACCGGCGTGACGTCAGCAAAGAGAGAGATAGAGAGAGACACAGGAGGAGTAGAGAAAGAGATCCTGAATGGGACCGGAACAGGACGTACAGTAGAGAGAGGAGTTATAGAGACTCGCGCAGTAGAGAGCGACCCCCGAAGGATTATAGGGAGAAAGACAGAGAGAGGCACAGGAAGGCGCGGCACTCGTACGACGAGGACGAAGAGTAAGTCCTAATTAATACCTACTTATGTCAGAGTATTCACTTATTTATTGCAATTTGCAATAGCAAAATGAATACAAATTCTTCTAGATGTAATTAAATAACAGCTAAACAATATATTAGCACTTAAAATGACATCAGATTTCTGTTCATATTAATATAAGCATATTTAGAAAACCTAATTATTTAAAATTGTGCCAGAATACATTACCAAGCATTCTCTATAACTTCAATTTTTCAATTTTAGTTATAGCGATGGGTGCGGCTCTGGCAGGTCTTCGCCGAGGGAACGGTGGCCCGAGCAGAGATGGCGGCGTGATGGTAAACCGTACTAACGAAACATAAAAAGACTTTATTAGGATTTGCTTTCTTATTATAATACACCCCTATAATTAAATCCCACGTAAATAATTTTACTATTATAATTTTCGTTAAAGAATTGAAAACAATAAGCTTTTAAATCTATTTTAACACTATTAATTAAAAATATCCTTCATTCACAAAAACTGTATTGAACCAACTGTACTGTTTTTAATATTTGCACGAATTTCCATGTTCTCATTACTTAATTTTTTTAGAGAGAAACTACGGCTCATTGGGATGGCGTGAAAGCAGACGGCGTCAGGAGATGAGGCAAACAGAGGATCCGAACGATCGAAGGTGATATTTTCACTATATGTCACCGTTTTTATTAATAAAACCAAGTATATGCTTTTTACTAGTAAAACGATATTGCATGATTCTACCATCGTACTACTGACATTTCAAAACTGCCCGACATATTTGATTGCTGTAAACGACGAGTTTGCTACAACACCCTACCAACGAAAGTAACTGTGGGTATACTTATCCCATACGTGAATATTTTTTAATTCCTCTGCAAACACACAGATTAAGATATTTCTTAAAGAAATATTAAGTATTATAAGGGTGCATAAGTCTAATATTGTATATTTAATCATTTTCCAGATATGGATCAACGTTAGGCTGGCCGGGGCGACGATCTACGACGAGCGCGGCTCGCCGCGAAGCTGAACGCGAGTCGCGTGACTCACGCGACGCCGTCCGTGACTCGCGCGACGCTATCCGTGACTCGCGAGACGTCACGCGTGACGCTCGTGACACTGGTCGCGACTCTCGCGACTCTGGCCGTGACTCACGTGACTCCCGCGACACGGGCCGTGACTCGCGCGACTCCGGACGTGACTCGGGCCGTGACTCCCGCGACTCGCGCCGTAGGACGCGCCGGGAGGAGCGCCCCCGCAGGGATTATCGCTTCTCAAACGACTTCTCGCCGAGGGAGCGTGAACAAACCTCGCCTTTTGATGATTTCCAGGACTCCCCCGCGTCCGTGACGAAGAAAAGGGCACCTTACACCACTTTGGATGGAGCACGGTGAGTTATAATATTTACACGTACCAAACTTAAACATGATATATACTGACAACAGGCAAACAAACTAACTGATATAGTTCAATACAACAATTCACGACTATAATGTGTGTACTAACATAATCTTGCAATGTCAAAAAATGTATTTTTTTTGTTGACGTTTTATTATCTGTGCAGATTGTTAAACAATAAAAATTACTGATTTGTCAAAAGACGTATCGTAAAGTACTGTTCACATTGTATTTAACAAAAAATTAACTTCTCAGCAGTTGGCCTCCAGAACGATAAAAACCTTCGATCTGCCCGGTCGAGTTGACTTTCAAAGCCCAAGTCAACGGCTACTATTTCATAACATACTGAATTCCACCTCTATAGGTTCGCGTTCGAGCCGGAGGACACGACCGCGTCCCCTATGTCGGCAAGCAGTGCGCGGCGCGATGGCGACTCGCCAGCGGCGCGGTTCCGGTTCGATTCCGATTCGATGTCGCCTCGCTCGATGTTCGAGGACGACTTCACCACCAATCAGGGCCGAGCCGCCTCCATCGCTGAAGAGGACGAGGAGCTGCCCCCACTTCGGCCCGCCCCCGCTCCCGCCCACGCTTATGCCCCTGCCTCCGCTCTTGCTAATTCTCAGCGCGATATCAAGAAGTCGGAGTCAGTCAACATCTTCACTCGGGAGTCAGACCCTTTTGAGAACGACGCCTTCTTCGCGATCACCGGCTCGGATAGAGCGGCGCGGAGAGACAACTGGCCGGGCGACTTCCAGGGGTTCGATAATGCCTGAATACCATACCGAAGTAATTACTGTCGAAAGTCATGTGACCAGAGTAGCAGATAACGCATGATTTTTTTGGTGGTGAGAATAAATATCGTTTCGGGAACGATCTGTTGCTCTGTTCGCAAAGCTATTATATCAGATTTAAATGGTATAACATGTATGTAGTTATGGCCCTTTAAATGGAGTCGGGACCCTATATAACCATCTGAATTATGTTGCATTAGTTTTCTTGCAGCTTTTGAAAGCAACTATTTATACAATTGTGCCCAATCAACTCGTACTATAATACCAGTACCATGTTTATGCTTTAGGTTTTAGCAAGCAATCCACCATATTATATTGTAATAATGCACTATTTTGTACTACAAGCTTTAATTACCCGCTTGGCCCCGTAAATCATCGTGAAACAGTATAAATTTTAATAAAACCTTTATGTAAAACATTATGTCTGAATTTGTTTTGCACGTTTTTGCATAGTATGCACTAACCATTTTAATAAAGTTTATTTAGAATTACGTTTTAAATCTCATCTCATATGTTTTTTCAATATGAATTTGTGTGAAGCAAAACTAATGCATTTATATTATATTGACATACACCTATGTTGTTTATAGAAATAAGATTCAGAAATATTAATAAAAAATATGATTACTTATGTTGAACCACTTGCAATTAGTTGCAATTTATTACATTTTCTTTATTATTTTATAATATTAAAGACAAACAAGAAACAAAGATACAGTGATAATTGCATAAGTGATTTAAAACATTACATCTCAGGCTTTATGTGTTACCATTAAAACAATGTAGGAAAGTGCTTAGTAGATGATGCTAAGGTATAATAACATCAAATTATTTAATCAATTTCTCCGTAGTTATTAAATACGAAAGGGCATATAAGAAATTGAGCATTTGCCAATCAAATTCATATATGCCTAAGACACAACCTGTGATAAAATCAAGCAACGCCCTATAATGTTTTGTTTGCTTGTAGTGTTTAATTTATTTCTATTACCTATTTAATTATTTTGAATGTATTATTTTTGACATAGTTGACGTAGCGACTGAATTTTTTCAAGAAAAATATTGCCATTATTTATTTAAATCTTAATTATTAAGATAGTATGTGAAACTAATTTTCTTAGGCTAGGTCATAAAGTCCTTTATTTGTAGATTAAATCTTTATAGAAAGGAGAACAAAAATAACTAACAATAACTTTGTACAATCAATTGTTTAATCAATTCGAAATAAACTTAAAAAACGTTGTTTTACGTCAATCATAATTTAAACAATATCAAATACATACACACACTCGACGTTAAATATATGTAGAAAATGTGATAGTATTAATTGCTAAACATGTTTTTGGTTAATTCTTTTGAATAGTGGACCCAAATGAAAGGGCACAAAAATTAAAAATCTCTCCATGTGTAAATATATTGCTTTGAATGTTTCATTCATTGCTATGTAAATACTTTTAATTATTTTGTAATTTATAAAGTTATCAGCACGGTATTGGAATTCTGAATCACAAATTTAGTTACATACTTTTCATGCTTTTGACTAAGCTGGAGTACCATAGTTTGTGTGACACGGCTTTTAATTTTTATTAATTTATGTTAATATTATTTTATGTTCATCATTCCAGTTTTTAAAGTTAGAGAAATATTTTTTTGAAATCTACTTTTGTAACATGCTACAAATTTATAAACTATTTAATTTTTTTTCTTATATGATATTATCATGCCAGTATTTATTTTTCTTGGCTTTATTTTATTATTCTAATTCTAGATGACTTATTGAATAGTATGAAATCATTGTATGATATTTTGTTTTCTTTTTTTTTTACAAGAAAAAAAATGTGTGCTTTTATAGCTTTCATCAAGCAATAATATTATACATGTTCTTTTCTATATATTAAAGCAATAAGATTTTAATAAAACATTAATATTGTTTTAAAAGAAAACCTTCTACTAATTAATAAATGTTTAATCATTATTGCTACTATCGTACTCACATAATGTTACCTAAAACCTAGTGTTGTATTGTAATAAAGTCAGTTTTTGTATTAATAAATATTTTTTGTACATAAAATAGTTAGAAGATAACAAAGATGTGCAATTAATTCCACCTTATATGGCGCAGTACCAAAGGTACATTACATTCTGTACCTTGCTGTTGTGTAAAATTCTCAAGTTAATAAAATAACATAACAACATTTCTTTTATTTAATCGTTTGTATCTTTATAGTACTTAATTATCTCTATCATCACCAATTTGAAATTTAAAAAGTTATTAAAAGCTTTAGTTAATTATTTTGAAAATTTATAAATAATTTATATAAGTTATAATAGTGGTAATAATTTGTTATTAATACGAATAACTAGTTACTCTGTAAACTCTGCTCATGAGTACTGTATCGTCTTATGCATGAATGGCCTTCAAAATATAAACATAAAAACGCAACTACTATGGTTGTGTCAAAAAAAGGTAATACAAAGATCCTTCCCTAATAGAGTTTGCAATAAAGAGATATCCTACCTATTCTATTAAATATGTACAAACATTAGAGGTGATATTTTTAAGTATCTATAAAAATATCACCTTTAATGTTTACTCTGGCACTAACGCAGACGCTCTCAATGTGACTAGAATCATGACTTGAGTTCTAGGTATTTGGTGTAAAGGGTTATAAAGTGGACAGGAAAATCTTGACACGCATATAGATAACTTCGTCTGTTAACAAACAAATTTATGGTCATCGTCATCATCAGCCTGTGTTAGTCCACTGCTGGACATAGGCCTCTCCTAATGCACGTCTCCTCCATTTGGGGGCTTTTGCACCACGCTGGTCCAATGCGGGTTGGTGGGTGGATTTACTTTTTACATGCCCATCCGATGCATGGATCACTTTACTTTTTAAACAATGGAGTGATCAGCCCAAATTGCCCTAACCAACTAGGAAACAATAATAAAAAAATATTGAGTCGACCGACCGATTACACGACCTGCGGTTTCTGAAGCTCACGCCCTTACGACTAAGCTAGAGAGGCAGTTTATTGATCCATTTATACTATCAACAGTTTTAGTTTTTTTTAGATGGCCTAGCAATTCAGTAAAACTATCAGAACGAGTTTATCTACTTCTTCTGACAAGTGATGTCTTTTTGACATCATGCGTAAAATTGCGACACAAGGTATAGCATACTTTTACTTAGAGTATTCGTAGTTCTAACTCGTAGACAAGGGTATGTCTACGAGTTAGAATGCTCTAAAACTTAAAATTGTACAAGAATATGATTTATTTTACATAAAATTAGAAATATATGACATTTTGTTGCTAGATGAAAAATTCTTTAAAATTACAATTTATACGACCTGGCAATACTTTTAGTGTTTACCTAATATTCGTCATATAATCTATTTATTTATAATGTCAATGTGGCAAATTGTCAAAATTCTTTTGTCAAAAATATTTGTAAAATTGTAATTAACAGCTGTTAATACGATTTGCTGCAAAATTTTGCACCAAATCTAATTTTGCGTAAAAAGGTAGTTTATATTTTTATATGGGGTCATGTTAGTTTCCTTTAGAACAATCATAGTTTTAAAAAATGAAACAAAGGTAAGAGTAGTATGCATGTAACGTAGCCGTATAGTTGTCTTTATTGTGACTTTTATGAGTTATCACTAAAGCGTATTTAAAATAATATGTTTTAGGACACGCCAAATTAACGGAGATGAGTTGTTTAGCCAAACCAATATGAATAGATCAAGCGATTCATTCAATAATGAGATTCAGTTGCACAGAGTGAAACCACAAGATCATTTTATCGAAGCGCAGGTACAAGAAGGAGACACATTACAGGCCATTGCATTGCGATTTTATTGTTCGGTAAGTAAAACTTAAAAAAGCGATTTGTTAATAATAAAATATGTTGTCATATCTATAACAATTATAGAGAAAGTACTTCACCTTGATATATCTTATCATTTGTCATGTAAATATCAACTTTTCAATAACTGTGTCATTGAAAGTTTTGAACTTAATCACTTAACATCTATAACATTGAAATGTCTAATGTAAAATATGTGTTAGATTTCAGAGTTAAAACGAATTAATCACATTCACAAAGATAATGAAATATTTGCAAGGCGGACAATTAAAGTGCCTGTGACTCCATATTCAGTGCTCACTGAACTCATACCACCGCCCCAAGAACCTCAACCATTACCATCAACTTCAAAGCAGCCTAATCCACAATTTAGCATACAAAACATTCTGCTTTCTACAGCCTCTAATGGAATTTCAAAGGAAATCAACAAAAATGCAGATAACAAAGATGATGACTGTGCAATAGACTGTAACACAGTTGTGTTGAACAGCACATTGGCTCCATCAGTGATTCCATTCACAGATTCAGAACAAAATGAGGCTGTGTCGGAGGACACTCAATTGTTGCCAAGCAAACCAAAGATGTCAGTTGAAGCGGTTGTTGTTAAGGAGTTGCGTCCCATGGTGCAGACTTTGGCTTGAAATGGTTCCATTTGGTTTGCTTCATGCTGATTCTTGGTGTTGTGATACCGCTTGTCTATGTCATGTTTTATTTGGATAAACATGAACATTCCGATGTACCCCCGCTACATCCAACATGATGACTGAACCATGGACTTGATCTGATCAAAAGCTTTAAGTTGTGGATATATTTTTAATGACCATTTATTACATTAATGTATAATGTATGTATTTTAAGGCAACAATGTGATCCATTATTATAAATTGTATTTAAGTAGTAGTGGTTTCAATTTATGTGCCTTCTTTATATGTGTGGTTTTATATATTTAAAGCATCTTAAAACTTTGGGAGAGAACCACCCAGCAACAATAGAGAGTCGCTGTTAAAAGTCAATAATCATCAATTTATACTGTATCTATATATAAAAGTTTATTGTTGATAGTTATAAAATGGTAACAAATTTTAGGACAATGACTATTGCATTGTGCAGTAAAAGTTTCTATATGTTAAATACATAGTTATGGCTATGGGAAGAAAGCCATTGACTAGGTTTTTTACAACAAACCATATAGGGACTACATTTATGAAGTTTTCTTTCAATATAATATGAAAGGAATTATAAATGGACAAATACTTGTGTTTTTGAGCTATATTCATAATTGTCATAATGATTATCCCATTATAAAGTTACTAATAATGAAACAGGCTGGTAATTAGCACACTAAGTGTATTTTAACTACTATAATTAACGTAATAGGAGGAACCACTTGTAATTAAATTTTAATATTATATGGAATTTATAAAGCAGTGATAAATTACAAAACACATAGTAATATGGATTTTAAGTCATTGTAGCCTACCAAATTTGAAGGTAATGTTTTTTCTTTTTATAATAATAATAAATATGCAGAGCAAATATTTCTTGATATAAGATTTTAAAATAAATGTACCAAATTTTATCTTATTTATTTTATTCTGACCCACCTTTGTTTTACTCCTAATATCTACATAGTTACATATAGATTGTAAATATAGGAAAATGTTGGCTGTAAAAAGGAGTGTTTTATTCTTGTATTGACACAAGTGGCCTTATCTTTATGCATTACTAAAATATTTATACCTACAATTTTCTGTAGCATTGTTCGGAAAGTCTGAGGTATAGTTATTCTTTAAGGAAGAGTTTTAATATCTGAGATATGTATGACATTGTACAACTTCATTAGTTTGTTCAATGGCCATAACAGCAGCATATTTTGAGTTTTGTTCAGCAGTAACATCTTTTACTGCCCGTTCTATGCTAGAGTTGAGGCTATAAGTTTTGCCTTTGGACCACTCATTCAGATAAAGATAAGATTACTCAAAAAGAAAAATTAAAAAAATCATTAAAAATAATATCCATAAATTAAGTAGTTAGGGAAAAACTAGATTTAAGTTTTCAGTGCCTAAACTTGATCATATTATAATTAGTGTCCGACCGAACTTTCGGTTTCGGCCAAAAATCAAGTTTCGGCGCAGTTTCGGTTTCGCCAAATTTGGCCGAAACTTTTGCCGAACCGAAACTGGTTTCAGAAGTGTTTTCAATTTCAAAATAGTGGCAAAAGTTAAATGTATCATTGCTACAATCGAGCTTAGTTCAGTCGATTTTAGTTCAGAAAAAAATTCCAAGTTTGACAAAAGAAATTGATGATTCTTCTAGAAAGACGAGGAGGAACAAATAGTAGAGAGAATAAAATATATACTCCTTGAAACCAAAAATAATTACAAATAATACTGGAAAGTGTAGCTCAGATATTTGTTGTGTTAATAAAAATCTTCTGGTCTCTTTACTTTTTCTGAATGTAGTCACTTGTTTGCTATGTGTGGGAAAAGTTCTCGAAAAAGAAAACCAAGTGCGACCTTGTCATTAAAATCGCTGTTATAAAAAGTTAACAACGAAAGAGATTTATTAATATATATTAAAGAATTACCATCTGATACCCAATCTAAGAAACGAGCATTTAATATAGAGGTACTCAACGCATATTGACACAAATTCTGAATATGAGAAAGTCTCTGCCAGATGGGTGCCGAGAATCAGAAACAAAATGGACTTCGAAGATATCTTTGGACAAGTTTTAAGAAGATTCACTAACATAAAACTTTAAGTCTAGTTTTGTGGCAGTGGACGAAACACGGGTTTATCCGAAGGATCTTCATGCCGTAGCCATGGTATATGGCCTGGCCGGGTATAGCCTCAATATTTTGGGACTCAGAAGTGATATTGTTGTTTGAGAACCGGAGCATGGAACCATCATTACAGATTATGCAGCTTTAATACCGAGGTTAAGAAATGCCGTCAATGATAAAAAGAGGTAAACTTTTAACGGGCGAGTTGTTTTATCTTGACAACGTACCGGCACATAGGTTGGCATTAGCGATGGCCACCGTTCAGCATGCTAGCGTACAATTGGTTGAGCATCCCCTCTTCACCAGATCTGGTGCCTAGCAATTTTATCTTCTCTCAAATTGATACAGTAATCATGAGGAAACATGTGTTAAAACTATATATAACAAGTAAACGATGCCGTGGTGACCTTTTGCAGGACCAAGACAATCCATTTTTAAAGGAATTGAAGCATTGCAAACGATTACACACGTTTAATATACTGTCTCCATTCCATGACTAAAATAAAGCAAAATAATAGGCATAAAAGCTCCATATTTTAGTATTTAAGAATGTTTATACTTAATCACGTGAGTTTCGGTTTCGGCCGAAACTGAAGCCACGCCGAACTTTCGGTTTCGGCCGGAAAACAGTTTCGGTCGGACTCTAATTATGTGAGTATAAAGCTTGAGGCATTATATTATTCTGTTTATGGTTAAGCTAACATGTAGCTGCATAACCACTCTAATATTCCTATATAGATTTTTTTCATGCATTATCAATGCATAAAGCAACCATGGTCATCTATATATATAGATTATATTCCCACCTATAGATTGACTCATCACGATATCTCTGGAACCATAAGGGGTAGCGACTTGATATTTGATAGGAATATTTCTTTCGCCAAGTAGAGGTCAGCTAAGAACGGATTTAACAAAATTCCACCCACATGGAGGGCTAGCTACGCCGAACAAGACCTAAAGTCAAATAAACAAACTAGAATGTCGGAATTCAAGTAATTTTGAAACATAAAGTACGGATTTTAATGGGCTTATGAGTGAAAAAGCAAGGTTTTAGAAGTAATTTGACCAGGGTGTCTGTTTCTATGGAAATCAATGATTTTAAACTAGCAGTGTAGCCTAAGGTTTTATTTTTTTTGTTAGTACATAACTTTAAGATATATTCGCGAGAAAATATTATTAAAATTAATGAAAGCATTATCATTAGAATTTTTTTTTTGGTATTAATTCATAACAGTAAAGAAAACCTGAACAGTAGTTTATATAAATATAAAATAAAACAAATATTCACAAAATAAACTATTATTTTATTTCTATTTTCTATTGCTTAAAAATACATCGATGTAACAGAAATCATTGACACAATCTTAGAATTAACATCTATATTAATCATGGATAAATGCATTTTCTTTTAAAACAAATTCTCTATGAAAATAAAAATGTTATATATCTTCTCTCTTTCTTCATGGTTAAACATATCAACTGAAGTTTATTTTCAACAAAGAAACAAAAAAAACATTAGCCTCACTGTGTGTTGCCTCCATTTGTCGAGAAAAAGTGATCACATAAAAAGCGAGTGCAGTACTTATTATAATTGCAAATCAATCAAGGTGATCAAAGTAATCCATAGAATATATTGAAATTACAAATCGCTTCGACAATCAGAAGTTTCCGCGACCGAGATTCGGGTTGCTCTCGTGTACACTGAAAGAGAAAAACAGTCCGATTAATTGCATGGCAACACTGAATAAGCACGGAAAACAAAAAAAAAACACAAGTTAGTCAAATATGAAAACAAAAAGAGAATGAGTGTAATCTTCTTCCGATGCGCGTGTCGCATCTTTGTAGGGAGATTAGTGATTCCTTGTTACATACAAATCAAACAACAAAATCACTAGTCTTCCATACAACGAGCGATTCAGTACAAGTGGCTGCGGATGACCATTAGTGGGAGCGAGGAATGCACACCTAAAACATGTTATTCACCACAAAAAATGTTAGACACATAAAGAACACATTAATAACAACATCAATAGAATTCCCCAAATTTCTAATCAATAATAAAATAAATCAACAAGATATTAGTTAAATCCCTATAATAAATCTAAAATCTGCTAAATATACTCAAATATATAATTATCCCATAAATACTACCTATCTACCAATAATTGTCTGCAGTTTACCTGATCACAAGATCCATGGACACATTCATAGCTCATCAATTAATTCTATTAATTTTAGTCTGGTTGGGAGCCAAGTCGGGAACTCTTGGAACATTCTATCACCAAAATAATGCGGTTAGTAATGACGACGTCACATTGTAGCCTAGCAAGGCGTTTTTGTTAAAGATTATGTTAAGAATGGTGATGGAAACATTATCTGTTGTGTCATAATAGAACATGCTTTTATGGCATTAAAATGTCAAGTATATGTTTATTGTTGTATGAAATAAAAGGTTTCTTAAAAAATGTTTCATTTGTATTTTTTTAAACTTGATAATGCATTGCTCTGTTTGTTTTGACATACAATCGCGTTTAGCTTTTGAATGTAATTAGATTTCTTGCTGTATGTTTTATTTCTGTTGCCCTTAAGAAATAATTTTTACTTATTAGTATCAATTAAGAACGGTTAACTAAAGATTTGCTCATATTACATTACCAGATTAATTATGAAAATGTTTTTAAGTAAAGATTTGTTCCTCGAATATCGCGATTTATATTTATATCGAAAACTATCTTATTGACATCTTGTAGAACTCTACGTTTATGACGCATAAGCATGTGTATTGCTGTATTAGAAAAGTTGATATGAATATTTTATCTTGTAAAGTTCCTATTAAATTTAAAAAGTAAATAAACGAAAACAATCAATTTTTTTAGTATATTCGGTTCTTTGATTTTTGTCGTATGTTACATGTCTCTACCATATATATATTATTGTGTGTGATTATGATTCGATGTATCATATTGTATAGTGCAAATGTATCAGGACGTGGTGGTGGAATGCTGACCTCTGCTGCAGCAGGTACTGCGCCATCTGGATGCGCTGCGGGGTGCCCGTGATGGTGATGATGCGGTCGCTGGCGCCGGGCAGGGGCTCGCCGATCTCGATGCCGGCGCCGCTCTCGGCGCGGATCTTGCGGATGCGCGAGCCCGCCTTGCCGATTATCGCGCCCGCCAGCTGAGTTCGTATCATTTAACACATCTTATTCTGCTCTGTTATTTATTTCGCCTATTTTCCAAAGTTATCATGGGGTTGGCTTCTAATCCATCCACGTTATGCTGATTAACAGTTTGTACGCAGAGCAACTGGCATTTGGCCTTCACGACGCAAATGGTAAACTGCATTCTTTAGATGAACTAGTAGTCAGTAAGGTCTTGACAACCAAGACAAACTTTTTACATGCTCATCCTACGCATTGATCATCTTACTTTTCTGACAATTGGGTGATCGGCCCATATTGTCTTTCTTCCTAACCAATCAGATAACAACGATAACAGTTAGTTGTTTCCCGCGGGATTCGAACTCACGGCCACTAGTTTATAAAGCAAGAGTTAATACCACTAGGTCGCAAAGGAGTTTCTTTCATTCTTCCCCGTTATAGGGCGTAATACACGTCACACGACAGGGATATAATACTAACGTCCTTCGGTATGGTGACTTGTGTGCTCGACTCCTGCTGGTTGCCGCCGTTGCCGCGCGAGAACCCGCCGCCGGGGTAGTTGCCTCCGCCACCGCCACCAAAGTTGCCACCGCCTCCGCCCCCGCCGCCGCCGCCGAAGCTGTTGCGCGGGGGCCCGTTAAAGGAGGCGCGGGGAGGGGGGCCCCCGTAGTCGCCGAAGCCTCCCCTCGGCCCGGGTGGTGCGGCGCGCGGGGGCGGAGGCCGAGGACCACGCGACGGTAGGGGGCGAGGGGCGCGCGGGGCCTCCGCCTCCGGCCCCGCCCCCGCCACCACCCCCTCCGCGGCCACCCCTCGACGCGCCAGGTCCGCCTCCGAAGCCGCCGTACTCGTCCGCGTAGAAGTCGTCGTAGTTGTGCGGGTCGTAGTTCTGTATAGCGCCCTTGATCGGCACCTGCAATCGGTGAAGAATGTCAATGATGTTATTTGAGAAGCAGTTGCAAGTTTGAGTGTAAAATTATATTGTTGAGTTAAATGTGATATACGTTAGGACCATCCACAAATTTCACAGCCAAAAGTCACTACTGTGTATGGGGGTGAGGGGGGTCAACAACTATCACATGCAGGACTTTTTGGTCGTATAAAGATGTGACAGACAGGCAGGAGGGGTCAAAAATCACGAAATTCGAGCGACGTAATTTATGGATGGCCCTTCAATAGTACACCGCATCAATTTTTTACAGGTGTGGCTGTGGTGTCTCTACTGTAACTTAATTACTGAAATTTTAAATAAACGTTTTTCGAACTCTTAAACTTACTTTTTTACAATCCAAAAATTGTAGTATATCGGATTCAGTGTAAGATTGTTGTACAGTAACAGTTTTCTGTTAGATTGAAACAAAATGGAATCCATTGATTATAGATGTTTCTGGCGCTAATGAAGTCCGGTTACGTCCTTTGTCGGCGTTCAGTACAAGTGGCTGCGGATGACCATTAGTGGGAGCGAGGAATGCACACCTAAAACATGTTATTCACCACAAAAAATGTTAGACACATAAAGAACACATTAATAACAACATCAATAGAATTCCCCAAATTTCTAATCAATAATACAATAAATCAACAAGATATTAGTTAAATCCCTATAATAAATCTAAAATCTGCTAAATATACTCAAATATATAATTATCCCATAAATACTACCTATCTACCAATAATTGTCTGCAGTTTTACCTGATCACAAGATCCATGCGACACATTCATAGCTCATCAATTAATTCTATTAATTTTAGTCTGGTTGGGAGCCAAGTCGGGGAACTCTTGGAACATTCTATCACCAAAATAATGCGGTTAGTAATGACGACTGTCACATTGTAGCCTTTGATAGGCATTTTTGTTAAAGATTATGTTAGGAATGGTGATGGACACATTATTTGTAGTGTCATAATAGAACATGCTTTTATGGCATTAAAATGTCATGTATATGTTTATTGTTGGTATGAAAAAAAGGTTTCTTAAAAAAATATTTCATTTGTATTCTTTTTTTAAACTTTATAATGCACTGCTCGTGTTTGTTTTTGACATACAACCACGTTTAGCTTTTGAATGTAATTAGATTTCTGAGCTGTATGTTTTATTTCTGTTGTCCTTAAGAATTAATTTTTTACTTATTAGTATCACATTACGAACGGTTAACTAAAGATTTGCTAATATTACGTTTCCAGATTAATTATGAAAATGTTTTCAAGTAAAGATTTGTTCCTCGAATATCGCGATTTATATTTCTATGAAAAAATTTCTTATTAACATCTTGTAGAATTCTTCGTTTATGACGCATAAGCACGTGTATTGCTGGATTAAAAAAAGTTGATATGAATATTTTATCTTGTAAAGTTTCTATTAAATTTAAAAAGTAAATAAACGAAAACAATCAAGTTTTTTAGTATATTCGGTTCTTTGATATTTGTCGTCCGTTACATAAGTCTCTACCATATATATTTATTGTGTGTGATTATGATTCGATGTATCATATTGTACAGTGCAAATGTATCAGGATGTGCTGGTGGACTGACCTCTGCTGCAGCAGGTACTGCGCCATCTGGATGCGCTGCGGGGTGCCCGTGATGGTGATGATGCGGTCGCTGGCGCCGGGCAGGGGCTCGCCGATCTCGATGCCGGCGCCGCTCTCGGCGCGGATCTTGCGGATGCGCGAGCCCGCCTTGCCGATTATCGCGCCCGCCAGCTGAGTTCGTATCAATTAACACATCTTATTCTGCTCTGTTATTTATTTCGCCTATTTTCCAAAGTTATCATGGGGTTGGCTTCTAATCCATCCAAGTTATGCTGAATAACAGTTCGTACGCAGAGCAACTGGCATTTGGTCTTCACGACGCAAATGGTAAACTGCATTCTTTAGATGAACTAGTAGTCAGTAAGGTCTTGATAACCAAGACAAACTTTTTACATGCTCATCCTACGCATTGATCATCTTACTTTTCTGACAATTGGGTGATCGGCCCATATTGTCCTTCCTAACCAATCAGATAACAACGATAACAGTTAGTTGTTTCCCGCGGAATTCGAACCCACGGCTACTAGTTTATAAAGCAAGGGTTAATACCACTAGGTCACAAAGGAGTTTCTTTCATTCTGCCCCGTTATAGGGCGTAATACACGTCACACGATAGGAAAATAATACTAACGTCCTTCGGTATGGTGACTTGTGTACTCGACTCCTGCTGGTTGCCGCCGTTGCCGCGCGAGAACCCGCCGCCGGGGTAGTTGCCTCCGCCACCGCCGCCGCCACCAAAGTTGCCACCGCCTCCGCCCCCGCCGCCGCCGCCAAAGCTGTTGCGCGGGGGCCCGTTGAAGGAGGCGCGGGGAGGGGGGCCCCCGTAGTCGCCGAAGCCTCCCCTCGGCCCGGGGGGTGCAGCACGCGGGGGCGGAGGCCGAGGACCACGCGACGGCAGGGGGCGAGGGGCGCGCGGGGGGCCTCCGCCTCCGCCCCCGCCCCCACCACCACCCACCCCCTCCGCGGCCACCCCTCGACGCGCCAGGTCCGCCTCCGAAGCCGCCGTATTCGTCCGCGTAGAAGTCGTCGTAGTTGTGCGGATCGTAATTCTGTATGGCGCCCTTGATCGGCACCTGCAATCGGTGAAGCGAATGTCAATGATGTTATTTGAGAAGCAGTTGCA
Source organism: Lamproptera curius (assembly GCA_029286875.1). Lineage (NCBI taxonomy): Eukaryota > Metazoa > Arthropoda > Insecta > Lepidoptera > Papilionidae > Lamproptera > Lamproptera curius. The sequence continues at coordinate 1,679,839 of JAGSMT010000070.1, forward strand.
AGTTTGAGTGTAAAATTATATTGTTGAGTTAAATGTGATATACGTTAGGGACCATCCACAAATTTCACAGTCAAAAGTCACACTTTATGGGGTAAGGGGGTAGGGGGTCAACAACTATCACATGCAGGACTTTTTGGTCGTATAAAGATGTGACAGACAGGCGGGAGGGGTCAAAAAATCACGAAATTCGAGCGACGTAATTTATGGATGGCCCCTTACATAGTACACCGCATCAATTTTTTACAGGTGTGGCTGTGTCTCTACTCGTAACTTAATTACTGAAATTTTAAATAAACGTTTTTCGAACTTCTTAAACTTACTTTTTTTACAATCCAAAAATTGTAGTATATCGGATTCAGTGTAAGATTGTTGTACAGTAACAGTTTTCTGTTAGATTGAAACAAAATGGGAATCCATTGATTATAGATGTTTCGGCGCTAATGAAGTCCGGTTACGTCCTTTGTCGGCGTAATTTATGTGATCTATATTTTAGCCTACAATAAGCCTTTGTATTGACATGTACAAAGTAACCCATTTCTCAGTTCTTGAAATGTATAAGTTTAACTCACTTGGCGCACAAGTTCCAGTACTTCACGCACTCCAGCGGCGACGGACTCCTTGCTACCGACCAGCTGAACCACTCGCTCGGTGCTCTGGGGGGCCGTACTGGAGAATATCTTCAGCCGAGCTCCAGTTTTCTGGAAAATCACAATATTTTTTTTTATATTGTTATACCAACGAAGTTAACACTATTACAATTATGGTGGTTATAGAGCCATATAAATACAAGGTTAAGTATCACTTCAGATAAAGGTATAATCGTCAATTATATTTTATATCACTTTTATTTTCTATATCAATATACTAAATAAAAGTGATGTAAAAGATTTTTCTTTAATGTTCTAGGAGCCAGTTACGATTAAGTCGGCAGATCCATTTAAGAGATCTTAACTGCGCAGGAGACATTATAGAGTACGTTACACAGGTGCACTTCTTCCTTCACTATGATAACCCGTTGAGACGGATAAACGACACGACCGGAGAGAGATCAGGCGCAGTACTAATATTTAATATTGCAATGTGCCTATCCAATGCATGGAGCATCTGACTGTACAGGCTATCGGTTGATCAACGCGCATTACCCTAACCAGCTAGCAAAACAATGAAAAGTTGTTGAGTCCCCGCAAGATTCGAACCCACGACCGTTTACTAAACCAGACCACTATGCTATGGAGGCATTAAATATGCACATCACATACTATGAGTTAATTTTTGATATATTGCACTAAGTTACGAGAAAAGCGAAATAACGACCGACATAATGCCCAAGAGAAACTGCTCGACACACACCACGATTATGCTTTCGAAGATATAAGTCGGTAAAACGAAATGTCGAATTTCTTTTACCCACTCATTACGCTAGCCAAGTAGTCCCTTGTGCGCCTGTTTTGATGCAAAATTACTAAGCATGAAATTGACTGTGAGTACATTTCTTTATTGAACAGTGGTCGTTGTCGCAGTTTTTTAATACAATATAAGTTTTAGAGTAAGATAAATAAAAACATTAATTTATTATTGCCAAAACTGTTTTCTAATATTATTTTATAATCGATAGTTATAGCCAAAAATGTTCAGGTATAAAGAAATTTATAGAAAATTTCTTATATGTTAAAAATATTCTGTTTAGTAATAATATAAAGCGGCGTAACCGGTAACCGAGTTATAAAAAAACGTTGATCTGAAAGTCCGCATCAATTCGCAAACTGTCTGCGAAGTAGAAAAATAAACAATGAAATTGAAATAAGGCTCACAGGATTTTCTATTTTTACTACGACCATTATCCTCCAAATAAGAAGCAAAAAAGAATACAGCTAATGAAGCGCAAGAGTTGGTACGTTTAGTTTTTACAGACCTTTTCTATCATAGACCTTGTATAAAGTAGTTTCTGCCGATTACTATTTTTTTTAGCAAAAAAAGATAACTACCTAAGTAAGTAGTGAAATAAGCAAAATGTGCACAAGTCTAATTACTATTCGTAATTTTCATTTTCTTGCAAAAGGTATACAGAAAAAGAAAAATTATTTCAAGTCGTACTTTAAACCTACCTCTGTATTAATCTAACCAATCTTGCCAATTCAACGAAAAGTCTCGAATTGAAAACAAAAACTATCGATCCTACCATGAAATTTAGTTTATCTGACCTTGAAATTCAAACCTTGGACCCTACGGTCGACACAACTCGTATAATAAACTCTTTATCGAGATTTAACGGTACAATACGCTATAGTATTACAGTCAGCCGAGAGTTTGATAAGCCCCTATTATTACGTAATACGCTATGAAGTTACCAAACAACAAACATTGCAAATGAGCTTTGCTAACGACTGTATCACTAGAAAAATAATTAAAATAAGGCTTATATATTATTTTTCTATCAGTTCGCTATCTTTAATTAATGTTGTAACATCAATTTAGCATGAAACTACACCGTAAATAAGGAAATTAGAAAAAGTGGCTATCTATGAAATGCCTTAAAGATAAACTTAAGAAAGGTTCTAATTAAACATATAAAAAGTGAAAAAAGTCCATAAGTTGGAGGTCATAACATCAAAACATATATTTCTCAAAGGAACATTCCCACAATCCAGAATAATTGATCAGATTGATAATATTTATTTATGTAATATACATAATATTTATTTATGTATTGTCTTTACCTTATCGAGTTGCGATAAATTTCCTGATCAATTATTAACAATATATAAATAGACCGTTAACAGATCGGTCATTATCACGAAATAAATCCAAACTGTTCTACGACACCAGACCAATTAGGTATCCGATCAATCGTAACCGAATAGCGATAGGATATTAGCGGGCAATCGTTCAAACCCGACATCGGACGGTTCGCAATTCGGGCCATACGAGGTCAGGGGACTCGAGTCTTAATGGGCCCATAAAACGTAAGGGTGAAGGAAGGACCACAGAGTAATGCACGACGAGAGGTGGCGGCGATAGTAAATAATTAATTATGAGGGCCAAGGGCGCCCGCGTTGAGAGCGCAAGCGCCGACCCATCGACCGTAACACGTGGCCACTGCCAACGGTACAAAGCGGCACGCACAAACAACCGCCAAACAGTGGAACAATGAGGGCCTCGGTGGCTCACAGCGAGCGACGTTACTCTGTAGCGCAACACAAAGAGAGCGATACATAGCATCTACGCGCCGAACGTTAGCATAATTCAACGTGTTGCGCTAGACGAAATATTTTTAAAACAAATCGCCACTGAATTAAAACGTTAAACTAAATCCGATTTACAAACGAATGAAAACAAATTCAGGTTAAAAAACAATAACATGAAAGAGAATTAATTAAAAAAATTAACTCACAAGTTAATCAACACGATCAAACCCGAGAGCACAATCTCTTGTTCAATAAACATAGTTGCTCGATATAAGTCAAAGTCACAAATCGTTCACGCGACGCATCGTCACTGCATAAACTAGAAACGTCTTCACTCGAGTACGTCCGGACACGAAGTGAAGCAATGGGGAGACGGTGTCGAGGAACACCTGTGATCGCCCCCCACCCTCGCCCTAACACTTGTAGGGCTCCGGAACGCCTACGCCGCGAACGTCACTCGGCTACACGTAACCCGAATGCCGCGAATTCAGAATGCAGCGTTAAACGGTGGCCATCTGTCGAATAGCATCTGATCAATGCAATCCGGACAGACTGGCAGGTGTGCTTGAAACCGAGAGATCGAGTTCAAACATTGAACCTTAAGAATCTGCTCTTACAATATATTACGCAATTTAGATAGCACAATGTGTGATTAGACATCAGAATGTGTAATCACATGTTGTCAAAATATTAGATGTCATTTTTTACGTTTTAAAAACATAGCCTATACAAGAGTTGCTGCTTATGTTATGTAAGACAAACGTCAAATGCTCTGTATAGTACAAAACAATAATCAAATTTCGCATTAAAACAATAGAATAAGTTTGAGGCTATTTAATAAAATGTAAACTTATTTTACGACTATCGATATGACCAATGCATCGAAACATCGGCTTCGACACGGCGTCGGGAAGCCGTATCCGATAGGAAACGGAAGCGGGCTCGCGTGCTACAATAATTGCCGGTGTCACTGCGACGGACCTAGCGTCCCCTCCGACAATTACCGGGCGGGGCGACTTCGGGCACGAACCGGCGACGGGGCACGCGACTTCACAAATTACAATATAAACTGTAACGCGTGTGAATAAATTACGTCGCAGACGAGACATAACGTACGCGCAGTGAGCATCAATCATTACTCATAAGTTTTTTATCGTTTCATGGTTTCGTGGTACAAAGCCATCCCCTCATCCATCCCTCCGACATTTCCCATAATGTCGGATACATAATGGAGCCGGGCGGAAGTCGGCGGGAGCAGTTTTTCGAGTGAATCAAAACCTGGCGGCATATCCGTGGGTTTTTTGTGGGGCGCGCGAAGAGGATGTAGGGGGGAAGGTCCACAAAAAAAGTCCCCTCCCGTCACGTGCTAGGTAACCCGAGCCCGGCGCCGCGCTTCCGACGGATGAAACCCCACCAAACACGTGTTGCCACCCTTTCAATTATGAAACGCTAACTCAGGAGCTATTGTTTCCCTTCAGGAGTCTAGTGTTTGTGCGCAATTCATTGAGGTGCGTTCGCTCAGGGACACCGGTGGGACAACGTGTTCGAACCGATTTAGGTATAAACACATGGCACGTGATCCGCTAGTGAACTAACGACAATTCCATCCTTAAGAATTCTTACAGTGCTACTGTAAAGAGCAACATCTTATTCACATGGGTGATGTTTCTTACCAGCAAACAACAGCCGGATATCTCGTAGTTTAGAACACAAACGGAGTTCCGTGCCCGTAACAAATAATCACCAATATAAACCGCGTACAGCGACGCCCGAGAGCCTCTACCTGCGTTAGAGCCCGCGGGGCACACGTTTCGGTATTTTCTATTTGGCGGCGCTCGTAGTGTTCGGGGGCATTGTGCAAGTGGGCCCAGGTGCGCGGGGGCTTTTTGTGCGGCCGTCCGGCGGCTGCGCCACCACCTGCCGCCATTGGCAGCTGCCGCACGCGCCTCTACAGCGACGCGGGCGCGTGTACGTCTTCGCGTCTAGTGAACGTATACGTAATATTACTGCTAAAGCGGGCAGTGGACGATAGCGGTTTTAGTTCCAGACGACGTATGGTCAAAACGCTAGAATACCACGGTTGTTTATGTAATAAACATTTCAGAACGCTAAGTGAGCAGTGTTTTTTGCATTGCTCACTTAGGTTTGATTGGCAACAAAGACATACTGCGTACTAAAAGTAGCAAATAGCATGTTATACTATAAAGAACTAACATTACAATACTTCTGTAATTATTTACGTGCGAGGTGCAATCGCATCCAAACATAAAATACAAATTGATGCGTAGTTGGAGAACAAAATTATTTAACCAATAGTGTATTCACACGTTCATGACGATTCGTTACATACGGAGTACATGAACACAATAGATAAAATAACTTTCTAAACACATATAAGACGGTGTCAGCACAACAGACGAAAGGTTCTTCCCAAACTTTACATGATACATACGTATTGTTATCAGTATGTACTTTGCGCAGGTAAGTTGGCTGACATTGTTCGTCATGAATTGGCGATAGGACAATGCGCGATAGAAGAAAACATCTGATCGCTGACAAAAGAAGGGATCTTAGAGCGGTACTGTACAAACGTTTCTGAGTAATATAAATTATAATGCGGAATGCAGACGGAATGGCGAATTTGCACAATGTATTTCGATATAATGGAGGCCTAAGCAAGACGGAGGTAAAAGATAAAAAGCAAGACATCAAAAAAAAGCTTTATAATATTGTTGAAAATATTATCGAATATTGTCTGATAACTAATTACTATATTCGGAATATTTTAGAGAAAAATATTTTCTAATGACACGATTGATATTCAAATTAAATACAACTAAAGTTTAACATGCAGTTAAAATAATTGTCACTACATCAATATTAAAAAAATTCGTTCAGATTTTTATCGATATAAAATGGTGTGCCACGAGATATTAACAGCTTTTATTTTTCTAGAATTTTACATACATACAAAAGATAAAAAATAATCAAACTTATTTGATTCGAAATGATGTTACGCCACTGAAGCCAAAAATTAAATCTTTCTCAAATATTCACATTTCCTTTTTAATGTTTACGTAACATCGCGATAAATGTATAAGTTCTCTCTCGCGTAACTAATGTTAATAAGCCAGATTAAGTTGAGCTTTTAAAGTTTGACTAGTGGCAATTGGCTTGTTCCAAAGCTTCAATGGCTGCATTTGGCACTACGTAATTGATCTTTACCGAGACCTGTACAGTGGGAGTAAGTTAAACTTGATTTTAATGCATAGTTTGGTAAGTAATAATTTTACGCAAAGTGCAGTGCAGTCTATTTTTTTATTAATTTATAACATAAAATAGTAAATAAATTCATAATCGACTTGACTTTGTAAAGATAAGCACAGGCCTATCTGATGCAGGACAATGCGGATCTACAAAGTAAACTTGAGTAGAAAATATCAAACATTAGTGATTCTGAAAGTGAGCCTGCATCTTATATGCAAATATTAATTTCAAGACAAGGACAGAACAATTATATTTTTTTTAACCGATGCGCAAAAATTAACATTTACCGTTGGTATATGTAATATGTATTCACGACTTTCAAATGTGAAACTCTTTTTGAATTTCAAAATTAATTGAAATGTTTTACTCGTTTAACTAAAATAAATTATCACACACATGGAAACTACACGAGGTAAGAAAACTTCATATGCACAGTATCACTGTGGTCATATAAACTACTAACACCTGCCTGATATTTAGAAACATTTGCATTTATATGCTTATTGAAGGCATGTATTGAGTGTAACCGCGTGTTTATCAAGCTTAATATGGATAAGGCTCAATATACGATTACAGAGCTCTTATACACTTACATTTTAGACAACGGGTATTCCCGTTACCCAAAAAATATGACTTAATTATATTTGGTAAATTACATTTGGTAAATTACAAATAATACAGGCAGACTTTTGTTAAAGAACTCTCTAACTTTAAAAAAAACATTAAGCAAGATTGAATAACTGTGTACATAAAATAAGAATTAAATTCAACTCAAAATTTGTTTCTAAACCTAAAACTCGTGCATTTATTATTAGCACAACACGCGGAAAACAGGACTTTTTTGCTCTGAACACAACCTCTATAATTGGTTCATGACCAAATTTAACGCTTAAATTGAGCGTCGGTCAGCGACTGGCGCTTGCGTATAACAGAATTAAAAGTAGATAAAATATAGCGCGCAGTAGGTATTGTCACAAACATTGCTCAGAGCGATTATGTTTTTAACTGCCAATTAATGTCAAACTTCTACACGTACACCAACATAAGTATAGATGTAGTGAGAAATTATTTTCCGTGTCAATGAATGATCGAAGTAAGTAGGTAACATTTTCATGTCTATCTATATGAAACTTGTTTAGTATCAAAAATCAAAATAATGAATGTCATTATATTATAAAGAGATGTACTGAAGATATTTGAGAGAGCACGATAACCATAATAAGTACTTTTCAAAGACATTACGATGGAAAATCTTTTCTCGTTGTATATTTATCAAATGAACTGAATGGGTACGATGTGACTTCTTTAAGCATGACTTTTCTGATAAGCCATAGCCCTTATTTCAAAGACAATAGAAAATGTTCGCAAAATGCGTGCAGTGAAGCGACGACGTTCATTCGTACTCATCCTACTAGTGATATAAACTTTATCATCTAGAAAAAATTCGTAGTAAAGTGACAAAGTAGTTTAACAAAAGGCAATTATAACAACAGCGGAAGCTAAATACAGAGCATCTAACTCCAATCCTTATAAGAGCCCTAAGTAAAGAAACGTTGTACCAGGCAAACATAAAGCAGTTATCGCTAATTCGTAATAATAAAGTCTCTATTCTTAAGCATAGTGCGTTTGTAAAGTGAAGTACCAGAGAATCATAACAGCAGTGATAGGTAATCATAGAAGATTAACGTCCCAACTCTCAAGCAAATTAGAAAGTACCAGGGAATCATAAAGACAAGAGGGGCTAATCATCAACACAGTCGACTAGTATAACACCTTCAAAGTAAAGTATTAAAGTAGTACCAGGGGATCATAACAACAGAAGAGGTTGATCATAACATCAGCGTTACTCGTTCCCCAAACCATTAGCGAGTAAATTTAGAAAGCGCACGATTCCTTTGTTTACGACGTATCTAAGCAACATCCGCCGATTGAGATAAGACGGGGATGAAGGAGGCAGCTGGCGCGTACATCTGCCCCCCATTCCGCGACACGTGGCCCCCCCGAAGGGAAAAAAACACCCGGTAAATGGGAACACGGCGAGCGGTGCATCGGCCATCTGCTTACCACCTTTCGTTACCTGCGCGGAACGACGCTCCGACTCATACCTCTATTATGTAACGAAAGCCAACGCACACGTAAAACTTAACAGATTCCGTAGGAAATTATTCAATATGTAAGTATGATAGTTTATATCATTCCTCCGCACGTTCAAATAATACATATCCGAACGCATACCGTATAATGTGAATATTTCTTTTGGATGTAGAACATTTTCTTTTATTTTTTGCGTATACTATTACCGATATTTAACGAAACAATGCTGAATTATGATCATAAATTGACGTATAGAAGTTTTTAATCATTACGGTGCTGATGAATTACTTAAGATCTTTTTACGCATGAATAGTTAGTTATATAAATAATAATAATAGTTTAGTAAAGTTATTTCGTTCTTGTAATATTAGGGACGTAGAAATTATAAGAGATGAAGAACGTAAAAGATGACATGTATACTTATTTCACTGCACTTATAATTATACAACTGTTATACAGGCTAGTACGTATATATGAACTAAGTTAAGGACTGCTTCAAGGCCTAAGCGATATATCTGCACCGAAGTTGAAATTTACTTTGTTCGTTGTTTAACAACAAGTCGATATATCGCTAAACAATTTTATAAATTAAATTAAAAAAATTCAAATCTTATACAAAGTTTTCATTTAATTTAACAATGAACATTGCTTACTACCGTACTACCGAGGTGGTGGGTTCGAATCCCGCGGGGAAACAACTTTATGTTATCGTTGTTTTCTGGTTGGTTAGGACAATTTGGGCCGTTCACCCATTTGTCTGAAAAGTAAGACGATTCATGCGGTCGGTCCACCCACCAACCCGCATTGGACCAGGGTGGTGGGATAAGGTCCAAAAGACCCCCTAATGGAGAAGGCGTGCATTAGGGACGGCCTAAGTCCTGCAATGGACTACACAGGCTGATGATGACGATGATGAACATTACAGCCGATACTCACAGACGATTGTTCATGTAACACCTGAAAATAGGGTAAAACATACAAAGGTTACTGACCTCTCTCAGCTCCTTGATTTTGGCGCCCGCCTTGCCTATCACGCAGCCGGCCCGACTCTGATGGATCAGTAGGCGGACGTCTAGGTCGTCCGAGTTCCCTTTGATTCCGCCCTAGTAAAACATACTAAGTTTAGCCCAAAATAATTTAAAGTATTTTAAACGATAACATCCCTAAGAACGGCTAACACTAGATTTAACTCAAAACGTCGCGTATAAATTAGAAAAAATTATGTACGAAACAGCATTTGCTTAGCCAAAGTAGGATATCTCTTTCTTATAAAATAAAGTCTAACAGTCGTTCTTGGATTGCAAGACTAGTATGTCTTCTATATATGTTTTTTTAGTGATTTCGTCATTTTATATTTGAACAATATAGAAATGTTATGGTTCACATGCATAAATATAAACGTTTAGGGAAACGGAGTGTTGGTCTATCCCGGACCAGGTGGGATGGCGATCTCCGTGCAGTAGCCGGTTCAAGTTGGCAGCGAGTATCAAAGAAGCGGCTGTCTTGGTGTTCATTGAAAAAGGCATATGTTCAGCAGTGGACTGATAGGGGCTGATATTATGATGATGATGATATAAATGTACGTGGCGTATGTATGTTTGGTAGTACGTACGCGTTCGCGAAATGGAACCTCAACATTTCGCCGGCAAAGCGTATCGTTTACCATCAGGTGACTTTTTAGTCGTCACATCCATTTATTCGTAAACAAAACTTTTGTATTTGACATATGCTTAAATGTTGGGAGCTATGCTTGTTACTATAAAGCTGAAGGACCGTGACTATAAAATTATTAAAGAGTAGTAGACGTCAGAAGATCGCTGGCATTTCATTAAACTTAAATTAAAAATGTAATCTTATGTTTATTTTCCTTTAAGAAGTCTTTGTTTTGAACACCGACTTTTGTCTACGCAGTCTGCTTATTAGGCAGACTCAGGCATGCCTATAAGGTACAATACAGAATATTCTAATACTCACATCAGCCAAACTGGGCAGTATGTCCTTCACGATTTCCAATATAGTGTCAATATCAGATGCGGTTATCGACAGTACCCTGCAAAGCAAAGACGCGGTTAGATCGATCCGTTTGCGCGGGTCGAGTCAAATCTCAACGCGATAACGACATAACGTATCAACGGTCAGGGAGGTCTGCTTCCGGGCAATGACTTTAGTGTAAAGCATGATGGTGATACAACTTCGAAATGTTCGTAGGTGAGTGTTCCCGCAGGAGAAGTACTAAAACGGATGATGCGCTCCCGCGGGAGCTGTGCGGCTGAGGTGGGACGACACAGGTCTCTGAAGCGTCATACAACGGTGGCGTTGCTTTCGTGCGTCTCCTCCGGGTGGTGTGATGGTGGGTATAACTGGGGGGTTCGGGGAGGGGCGGGTGGTGTGAAGCATCTAACGCCGGATGGTTTGCTCAAACTCCTGACTGTTGACGGTTGTACAAGGTGTTCGTTTTCGGGTAGAAAGTTTGAGAGTAGTTTTGTCGGTTTACCGTTCGGGGCCGGGGCAATCTGGGACTGTTATAGAGGCTTTGTACTGCGTGGCGGGGCGGCGGGTGGGCGGCGGCGGCGGCGGGGCGGGACCGGCAACCAAGACTCGCTGTAGCGTCGCGCCGCGCGCCCCCACAGAGAGACGCGCTCGCCGCACGGCAGTTCCGCGACTTACGCGCCCGTTAATACTAACAATCGATTCGACGCGATCAAGCTCTGACATGTTTTGTGTTCAAATTTACGACAAATGTCTGTACCGCGAGCGTAATAAAGTAAAGCGGTCGCAGAACTGCCGTGGGCTTTGAGCGCGCAAGGAGGCGCGGGGCGCGTCGCAGACTAGCCACGGTGGCTTCTCGGGGGCGTTAAAGACCTGCAACTGGCTGCCGGGGGATTATTCTGTCTACAGCCTATGGACTCGCCGCTGGTACGAGCCAGTGGCCGATCGGGCCATGTTGTTCCACTGTCTCATTTAGGCGAACACTTAAATGGAACGCCAAGAGTTATGTATTTACAGATGGCCAAGGCAATTTGCCCCTTTGACCTTTCGGGAGCGGCGAGTGACAAGATTCGATTATTTCATATTTGATCTGCGGTGGAAAAACTTCATTCTCTTTTAGTCAACACGGCTTCATGGTATAAATAAAAAACAATCTGGTCTTTTTACTTACATCACAGCTTCGGACAAATTAAATGTTTAGTGACACATTACCTTGTTACCAGTGGTCTAGATATTAACGGAAAGGAATATGAACATTAAAAAACACAGGTAAATATCTGTAAGCGCATGATAAAAGCGATATCTCGAATGGGCAACTGAGTAAAACTCTTACGTAACTCACGTTTAAACGAATTAATATTTGTATTGTTTCCGAACAAACACCATAGGGGTATGCATTTCCTGCATTAGTTTTTTATACTGACCTCGCTCCTCAACTTGGAGATATTGGAGCCACCTTTTCCGATAATCGACCCCGCCACCTGTCGGGTTGAAAACACTTAAGAGTTCAAATATACTTTATTGACGTAACAGCATAGTAGATATCAAACTATAGTGTATATTTCGAATTAATCTTTGACAGAAGTAATCAAATTTCAACAATTATAGTACATATTACAAGTCAAGTTCACAAATTAGACGCCTAAAACTAAATTTTACGTATGAGTGAACTCTTGTTGATTGTGATGATATACCATGTATACTAATCATATAAAAATATTATTATTTTGGTGTCATTGTGTGATATGTTATTTAGGAGTTTGATGTTATTTAATGCAATTTTTTTTACAAAGAACTAGTACATACCTTACTGGGGATGAGAAATGTAACCTCATCGTCAGTTGGCCGCTGCCGCTTGTGCATTGGGCCATCGTCGCTGTACGCATCGCGCTTCATCTTGGGCCCTACGACAAACACGTCGTGATTAAACGATGAAAATCATATATATGCAAACAGCTAGTTCGCACAGCTAATACGCTTACATGAAAACATGTTCCAAGTTACATGTGAAATTATCGAATTTGGAATATATTTATTTGTTACTGCAAAATTCGTATAATTATTAAACATTAGGTCCATTCGATAGAAAATCGAACGTGTTTTCAGACGTGTATCTATGAAACATGTTTTGACGTTAGTGATGTTGACACATCTCTCACGAGATATTTGTTCAGCATGAGTTAGGAACTTGTGAAAAAAAAAGTAATAACGTACAGTACATGGGATACATTTTAATAAAAAAACAACATTTTGCCATTATCGCAGCCTAACTAACTTGCTTAACGAATCACAGACTAGCTCCGTTTCGTTAGTAACAAAAAAACTTTAGCAAGCAGGTCGTTGTTCTATTTGGGCGATATTAATTTGTTTCTCTAAAGAAGTCTTATAAAATGACCATGAAGAAAGAAGTTGATTTAGTTTTTGTTCCGATAGTGGCCGTACGATTATTGTCCTGCCGTAAAATCGTTCTACATGTATTAGTGTGTTTACAGATTAAAGGGCAGTATAACATGAGGAAAACTAGCTTATTTTCCATAGTTTAACAGTCTTTTGTCCTATGGATTATTGTTGTGGAGATCTGCAAGCCGCAGATTTGAAAACATTATCAATACTAAAAAACAAGCTGTTAGAGCAATCTATAATCTGTGTTCACGGAAATCTGAAATTATACTTCTAAATTTACCCTCGCCATACATATTATGTAGGCGCGTAAAAATATTCATATTTGCTAAAAATAAATTATAGGCTGCGCAGGGGACAAATTTTGCCCCTAAAGTTATCCAGAATTAGACTGACCCGAAAAGAAAAGATCTTATGTATTAGTATGAGAATGTACAATAATTTAAATGACGGACTCGAAATTCATAAAGTACTAAAAACAACACTTATCTAAAAGTCTACTACTGTATTATAAATTATATAGAGGACCAAGATGTGCGGAAGTAGTTTATATTCTGCACTAGCAAATCTTCTGATAACTAGAAATTATTCACCGAATTTTCGTCCCTCTAGTAGGATCATTATCACACGTCCTCGCACTAACAATTAACGACTTTTACAACGTGTTTTAGTTTCATTACAAACAAAGCCCAAATACAAACGCTTACTAATAAGCTGTACCCAAATTTAAGTATTCACACCCAAAGCGATATACATCTGATCAAACGAGCAACGCCGGTGGCCTAATTTCGCTTTGGTCGTACAGCGGCCAATAACTTCCAATGGATACACCCATTCCGCTGGCGTAGACTATGCGACTCCGGGGACATATTACAACACTATCAAATTAACCGCAAACACGGAGACAACGTTCTATACTAAGTATCTATGATAACACTAAAAATATCGACTAAAAGGCAACTAAGTAGCTGTGATAATGCTCACGTAAGTCAAACAAAAATTGCTTCAAAAACCAATATTATTAACAGATTGTTTAGTCAGCGGTTATAACAAAACAAAGCTATTTAAAGTGGGATAACAAACAATCCTCAAGCATATTGAGACAGCATATTAGGAAGGTTTTCTCAATTTTCTGACACGAGAAACCGCCGGGTGCCCCCGCCCCCGCTTATCGATCAAAGGAATTGTTTGCACATCAACTGCCAATTATAAATCCGACGGTTCGCTTTGCGAATAAGTTACTCATTCAAGAAATCTATGTTCGCGTAAATATAACGCAATTATATATTCAAACAAAGCAAAATATTATCACCATTCGATTGATATAATTGTTGTACCAACATTATGAGTAATTGAAATACTTTAAGGAGACATGAAAGTGTAATAAAAGCGTAATATAATTATAGAAAAGTCAAATTTTACTGCATCTTACTTTTCTGTGAAATACGCGTAAAACTGAACTTTCTTAGTTTTTGCGTTACAAAATTTTGATGTTAACAAAGTATTGACAAGTGTATTTTAAAACTATGTGCGTAAAATATAAACATGCGCGTAAGTGTGTATATGTTATGTTTTTGAATTATACTTTAAGCTCTGGGGGATAACTTACAAGTAAGGAATGCGGGACCGCGTACCGTAAAAATGGTATAGATGGTAATTTATATGGGAATATAAGGGTTACTTTCTCAGGCACCACTCATCTTGTGGTTCAAGCAAGTACTGAATATAGCTTCTCTATGTTAAAACTCAACTTGTCGCATTCCATTCACGGTGCCGGCTACGTTTTGAATTTGAACAAATATTCGTAATTTTTCGCAGTCGGAGCAAACCACAGTTTTTACACATTGAAGGCAATGTGTGAGGAATCCGTTTTTGTAATGATTTTTTTACGTTTACGATGTATCTTACTGTCCAATTTCTTTCAGCGTTACATAATATTATTATCTGGGTTGAATTCAATAATATACAATACTATGTTTAAGGTTCGTCTAATGTCATCATCAGCCTGTGTTAGTCCACTGCAGGGCACAGGCCTTCCGAAATGCACCCCTTCACCATTAGGGGTTTTGTTTTGGACCGTATCCGACCACGTTGGTCCAATGCGGGTTGGTGGAATATAATGGGGCTTAAAGCCTGGATAATATATTAGTGCATATTTTGAGCAGCGATATCATTTAACAAAATTCATTAGGCAAAATTGTAATAAAGCCTATTTTACTTTCTTATGAGACTATTTGACCGCAGGGTACAAAATATTTTGCTGCGAATATAACATATAACATTTTTAACCTTTATTGTCCCACAGCTGGGCAAAAGGTCTCCCCTAATTCATTCCATGTTTTGCCATCTAGTTAATGATCCGCTACTCGGTAATCAGTATAGAAACCTAAATATAACAAATAGGTTTCAATTTTAATAAATGTCATATTCTATTTTCCGACCGTATTTTTATTTTATATGTAAATAAAAATAAATCATGAATGTAATGTACATTTATTGAAATTACGTATAATACGTAAAACGTAAAGGGACCACAAGAATACTGTGTATAAAATAATACTATAACAATGCGTGGTTAAGATGAAAGGCAACATAAGACCCAACCGTTCTTAAATTATAAAGAGACTTCATATATACATTACATACATAAGCCTATAGTTTACCCAAATAAGGGCTCTTAAGCTTACAAACTGTTATGTTGAAATATAAACATACTTTGAAGTTACAAAGCGCATAAAATATAAAACAACCTAATCAAATTTACCCCAATTTCCATTCAATCGATCCAACCATTTTTTACTTGTCATTAGAAGATTTTACCCAAAGCATAAAATGCATCAACATCCCGGCACTTAACAAAGCTTTTAAATATCGCATTTACGCAATTAGCATATCGAACCCTATTAAAATACCAGCATAACAGTAAATTCAAACTACAACCAAGCTCACGACGCATACCCAACGACACGAGCGACGCGGGTGAACGCTTAAAAAAACGGCGGGCAAACTTTTCATACTCGGCTACTAATTTGCATCGGAATTCGTTGCACGCAAGTCAATGCCAAGGGGTGGCGTGTTAACGGGGCACTTTTAAGAACACGGCCTGAAATGTATGTGACATCGATAATACCGCCCCCGCGTACGAAGGTGGAACAATGTAATGAGAATTGTACACAGCTGATTCAGAAAAATGAGGCAGAGTTATCGCAGTTTTTAACTAAGGAAAGACGTTGCAATAGGTATAAAATGCTAAGCAGCGAGGAAAACTTTATAAAAGAAGTCAAATTTAAAATTCCTAAGGTGAGGTCTCTGGTGATATATCTGTAAAAAACAATATGTTCAAGACTGCACTAAAAATGTAGCATAAATTAAGTTAACTTTTTGTCATCTGCCACATGTATAAAAAATTGTTTTTATATTGCCAAGGTGCGTTTAATCCTATGGAGCAACGACCCTGGCAGTGGCTATTTCTGAAGATTTTAGAGAAGAAGAAAGAAGAAGAAGAGTTATTTCTTCAGTAGACTAAAAAATCAGTAGTGTGCAACAATCACGTTTCTAACCTGATCGCACACTAGATACACCCAGCTACTGATTAATAATCGCCAGACCGTCGGCGTCCCGGTCCGTATACCGATCGTCGACGATTCTTAGGAGACATAAACAAATGCCCAACTCAGGACTGACAACTCACCTACTTTACGTGTACGTGTGGCCTTCACTTTTAGCAAGAAACGTCGGCCTCCTAGTACGTGGGGGCGGGAGCTTCCGGCGAACTCTATGTTATATGAAGCTTGCCAAAGACAAGAGTCGCAAGAAGGGTAACACCCGTATTAAAAAAAGCCCTTATAGAAAGCAGCAACTAGTGCAATATATTGATAACAGAGTCTTGAAGTCTTTAATACGTATTTTAACTATCTACGTAAATATTAACATACTAAAAAGGCGGTTAAGACCTTGTCAGTCTCTGTCTCGTAGCTATATTCCTAAGTTAACATGGGATTGACTTCTACGCACAGTGGACATCGTCTGGTTTCCACAACCGAAAGAATAAACCATTGTCAGAGAATCAGAAGGTATCGTTCTACTACTAAAATTACTACATAAGATTGTCCTGCCAACCAGAACAGACTCTTACGGGCCTATCCGCCGCATAATTCATTCTACTTTTTTGTGAAAGCTGTTTTCACCAGTATTCGAACCCACAACCTCCGGTTTGTAAACTCAAGGGCCAATAAGAGTGGGATACGGGGGCAGTTAAATCACGGACAGTATCCTATGGTTTCACGCATAAAATATGTAAGCAGTAATCATCGTTATAAAAATAATTACATCTTTTTTCAGTTATATTACAAAGGGATTATAACTGTGACCATAGTTTATGTTATTTGCCTATGTTATACATTAAAAACAGTTCAAATTCCATATGTTGTCCGTACTAGAAAGATCTAGACACGCAAATAATGGAAGACCTAACGCATAAGTCCCTTTTTTAAACCCAACGCTATCTTCCTTTTTTAAACAAGGTACACCTTCCATTATTTTTATGACGCTCTCTCATACAACCTAAAGTAACTTAGCCTGCTACATGATGTACTATTAAAAAAGAAAATAAAACCGCTACGTCATAACAAAAAATACACCGATATATATGTTTCGGTAAACATATTCACATTGTGTGCTTAAAAATGAAAGCCGTAAAGGAATTTCCTTTATACCTTTGGCATCTGGAAATGATCCGCCGATTGTTTGACCAACAAAATGTTTCCTTTACGTAATATTGCTCTTTTCAACCGTCAAACAAAACGCCCGAGGGTGAACATGATTAAACATTTTTGGATATACAGGTAAATCGAAACGGAAAATGATAAAGGTTAATAAAATATATCATAATAACAGCAATGTTGCCTTGTAAAGAGAAAAGGACAAGACGAAATAATAACGTTGGAGTACACAAGTCTCTAATTACGTAAGTGGGTATCTAATATTTAAAAAATATATATATATCACATTAAATTGTTTTTAAAGGTAACGAGTATAGATTTACACGATAATATTATATTCAAATATTAGATACAAGAATATCAATATGCGAACGAACATATTCCAGTGTGAAAATACAATCAACCCTAACACATTGGCTCGATCTTATCCGCGCGTTTTCAAATTAGCTTAGGACAAGAGGAAATGGTCCCGTGTCCTATCCGAATGATACGGGCTTACTTTATTGAACCACTTTTTTCACTAGTTCCTTCGCTAATTTGTTGTTATTTTATCGCCTGTTACTTTCGTACGTAATTAGTACATATATTTTTTGCCACAAACGCAATTTTCTTTTCGGTTGTAGACGTTGTGAAATGACGGAGTAAAATAAAACGTTTCATGTGATGTCAATATATTTGAAGGTTTCGCTTTTCTTAAAAATAAGAATTAATATTTTGCAATTTGCCCAGTAATAGCGTGAGCACTTCTGTGTTCCGGTTAAAGGGCACCGTCATCTATCGTTATTACTGGCTAAGTAAGGCATAACAAGCAATGTCTCTACGCAACGAGCGGACTTTGTCTCAACATCGTGGAAACGTCTTAATCGTATATCCACCTCCGCGATACGAGGATGAAAGTTAGGAATCGTTTACTCAGTTATTGGAATTATCAAATCACAGCAATGTTGCAAAGTAGCGCTATGGCAGTGCGGAAATTTAAAAAAATGTCGCTAACCTAATAGGCCACCTGCAAGTGTTCTACTATATACAATACTAAAAATTTATAGATGACAATGAGAAAAGATTTTCCTTCGTAATGTTTTGGACAAGGTCGTACTTATCGTGCTTTCTTAAATAGCTTCAGTACCTCTCTCTTTCTTTTTCATCACTATATTATAGTGAGAATATTCCTTTTGATATTTGACACTATACAATAAAGTTTCGTATTAATGAGTATGAAAATGTCACTGATTTAATACGATCATTCATTAACAGTTTAGCTTGGATGTCATCGTATTCCGATAAAGATCCGAGTTTTACCGAAGGAAATAATTTCTCATTACATCTTTATAATTAACTAACATTAACTGTAACTTCAGTTGATTAAATAGGTATTCACACCCAAGATTAAGCGAAGTCCGATATAAAGTAAAGTTGAAAATCGATTTAAAACGTAGCTCGAAAGACTAAGAGGGATAAGCTAAAGATATCTATAAGTTAAACAAGAGATTTTAACAATCCCGTATCAGTTACGTATACTAGAAACGCTTCGAGTTTAAACACTGGTGTCAACATAAATCCCATTACTTTTAAAAAATACAAATTACTTTTTAATCCATCAATATGATGTAAATCATACTTTGAGATCAGATACCAGCCACTACGTGTTTTTTAGGTAATGCTGAAGAGATAAGATGCCAATGCCATGATAAATTAAGAAAATGGCAAGGACGCAGATTATAATCATTTGCCATAAGAAGGCCATTTCTAGTATTACCATTAAAAATAGTGATAATACAACAGTATTACAATTTTTATTCATCATCGTTATCATCAGCCTGTGATAGTCCACTGCTGCACATAGGCCTCCCTTAATACACCTCTATAAATTAGGGGGTTTTGGACCATATTCCACCACGCTGGTCCAATGCGGGTTGGTGGGTGGAACGACTTTTTACATTGGGTGATCGGCCCAAATTACCCTAACCAACCTAGAAAACAACAATTTATTGAGTCCCCGCAGGATTCGAACCCACAACCTCCGGTTTCTAAAGCACTACGAAGGAAACTAACAAGTTAATGTACATAAACGGAAATAGGTGCTAAAGAAAATTGTAGAGAACGCATTGAGAAGTATCAAGATTGCATTATACTGCCATTACGCGAATCCTTCCCCCGTTCACTACTAGACACCGAGTCAAATTAGATTAACTGGGGCGACAACAGATAGTGCGCTTTCATCAACACGATGAAGCCCAACCCTTTAAAGCAAATATACAATGTAAAAACACTGCGCTTTTATTCATTATTTTACCACAAAATATTACTATTTACGAATTTATTAGTCAATTTTACCTACATAAACATGTATATTTTTATGATTAGCTTTTAAGCGTTAATCAAAATACTTAATCATCATCTTCATCATCAGCCTGTCATAGTCCACAGCTGGACATAGGCCTCCCCTACTACGCCCCGATCCATTAGGGGGCTTTAGACCGTACCTCACCACGCTGGTCCAATGTGGGTCAGTGAGTGGGTACTTAATATAAAACATCAAATTGTAAAATAGTAAACATTAATCAAATGACATTAAAATAATAAGTTGCGCTCAAAAACACATTTTAAAAGTTAAAAGACCCAAGTAACAAAAAACATACTAAGGTCTGCTTTTCCTACATATAACTTCAGTAAAGACAATTTAAGACAAATCAAATAGGATATAAAGAGCGAACCTAGCAAACTCTTAAGACACGTCTATCGCGACATAAATGCGCGCATTCAAAAACCGCCCGTACAACCGCTGTACTGTACTGTGTGGCAGGTGAAAAAGGGTCGGTGGCTCTTACAGGTGCACGCCCATTTCCAACAAAGAGGCATCACCGAAACACGACACGACAGTATGAATAATCCATGATCGAGTCACGTAAACCGATTAATAATGACTAATACGCGACCACCGCCGCCTTTCTGATACTAAGCACGAATACTTTCCTTTGTCCCGCTGGCAGTGTCGCCGCATTAATTTTACAAAGCCGTGCAATTAAAATGCAAAGTCAACACGACAGGGGTTAGCACTGACGGCAGGTGTTTGCACGAAGCCGCGCGTAAAAACCCTAAGAACGAGGCGAGCAGGCGACCGAGGCGCCAGTGGAGCCATTCCGCCAAATGTCATCGCCATCTGTCCCGTCCGCCGTTTTCGTGGCGGTGCGACGCTCCAATTGGACTACGCGCTCAACATCTGTCGGCTTTACATAACAATTGGACAAATGTGGCCAAAATTTCAACAGAATCGATTTCTGCCACCGTTGCGAATACCGCAGTGAACATAGAACGGCACAGTTGACCCAAAAACAGCTAAATAATAATCAGGAATCAGCGTGCTGATAAAGAGATTCAAAAAAGAGCGGGCGACACAGCCGCCACTTACCTTGACTCAACTCGGCTGCTCGCGGCGGGCCGGGTCGGACCTGGAACAATTTAATGCCGGTTAATATTCTATATCGCGTTCAACGTCTATGGTACAACTCGGGTGACACGACGTACACAGTGTCCGACAGTTTTCGCTGTGTCATTGCGTCCGTGTTGTTTCTGGGAGGTCCGCCCAGCTCGGCGTTCGCGGGTCGACTGGCACCGATGGGGCAGCGCTCGGGCGTTAGTAGGGCCCCGCGAGACTCCTGGGCGCCGGCGTGGCACATGCGCACTACGCGCCGCCCCGTCGATAATACCCTAACCTCTCATTGCGCCCCGGAAACGACTTAAGCCCAAGTGGAGTCAACTCAGACTGTACTCAAGTTTCAGTCACAAAGGTATCGGTTCACTAAACCAAGTTTAAATTTTACATTTCCATATTGACCACTGAATAAATTACCTTTTGGCGGGGATCAAACAATTTTTGACTTTAAACACAATGACCTAATTATTGATATGTTTACCGCTTAGCGTACATTCAGATAGGACAAAGAGAAATAAAAAGTAGAGTAAGGGCCTCTCGTCTACACTGGTGATTCAAATCTTTTTTAACATTTCGTTGCAACATACAGAATCTATTAATAAGATTTAAGTAACAGTTAACAAAATAAATATTAACACACATTGACTTCATGAACTCCGCTCTATAGATTTCTTATTCGACAATCAAAACTGTTAACATGTCTCGTACATCACTGAATAAATGTTGTCGCTTTCGTTTCAAAAGCACAAGCCCCTCAACGTTACCGTCGCACCCGCAAACTGACAGGCAAAACAAACTTATGTGGTTTAAGTTGGCGCCAGCAAATAGAAGGTTATCAGAGCAACTTTGGACGTACAATAGCTGCCTTTTCGAATTTGAAATCATACGATACAATATTTCCTTTTCAAATAAAAATAATTTGAAATTTCCACATCGAGCAATTGAATATTTAATACGTTGAATGCAAAATGTTATACTAAATTAGCTTAACGTTTACCGTGGCTTTATATCGTAGTATTTTATAATATACTAGCAGTATATATACAGCTGTGTCGGTGTATTTTTAGATTTTTAAATGGATTTTAATGGAGTAAAAAGTAGCCTGTTACTCGAGGTGAATGTAGCTTTTCGTAAGTGAAGATTTTTTTAACTGTCATTGCAGTTTTTGAGTTTATCTATTCTAATTGTACGCCAGTCATAGCGGGTTTAAGCACAAAACTAATGAAATATCTTTTATTTATACATAGTGAGCACAGCAGTGTTTCAACGACACAGATTTGCGGCGGGAATAAGTACTAAGGTGTAGCAGGATGGACATACCACTACCTGAACGATCTACTTTGATTTCAGTTCCCATCACGAGGAGTGCAAAAATTGTTTTAACAGAATTTTCTCGTTCAGATTGGGCGAATAAGACCACTACGCAATTAATAAAAGCATTTGTAGAGTATAACTTTATTTGTTATTACGTAACATTTTTACCTTTTTATAAGAACATTACATCTATTTAGCAACAATTAAAAAAACTAACACATTAAAACTAGCATTCAAAAAGTACTGAAAGCCCTTATCAGCTTCTAGTATCGTCTTATCAATGTTGTCGAATACCTTTAAAAACTGTCCCGCAAGACCCTTATTAAGTTTTATGAAGGCACGGCTTATTACATAACTCTACTCGCCGTGATTTTTCTAAACGATTTCATTTAGCATTTTCGCTACTACAACAATTGTCTCTGTTGAAGTGTATAACAATGGATATCTCAGACGGGTCAGATTAGTTCCAATAGGATCGTACACAGGTCAATAACGGAGTCGGACGGAGGTCTAACTATTAAAATATGTATACAATAACGTGAGCGACCCAAATTGCCACCCCGACGATTGGAAGATCAATCGGAAGGCCATCCAAATATCATAATGGACGAACGTAAACATGCACGCCATGGCTGTTTAGAATATATGACAGTATGGGCGTATGTTGACCGATGGCTTCTGGGAAACTCGTATTTGTCAATAGCTAATGGGCCGCGCGATGTGTCGACGTCAAAGACAACCGTCGCCATGGCAACGGGCTACAAACAAATACGTAAAGAGAAATAATAAGATAGCGTTTAATAAAACCGCCATTATGTCCTTTGCGGTAATTGTTGTTGTTCAGAAATTTATAGTTGTTCGACATTTTCTTTGAGTTTCGTTACAAATACTTTTGAAAGAGGATAGCGGGTCTCGAGTATTTATCATATGGCGTGCTTGAACATTTACCATTTATTTGTAGTATATGCAGCAATGTTACGGAGGTACGGTTTCATAGAATGCCCACCTAACCTCATTACTGACGGGTTATGGTCCCATTACAGTTTCACTAGAAAATAAACGTAACATTCTTTTGTTATTGTCGTTAATACAATATTATATTCGTTTATTCTTCTATATTACAATAAAATACTTATTGTTAGTAATTACGCTATAAATCACTATAACCATAATGTTATAACGGAATGAAATAAACAGTAAAGATTCATTACTACGGTAAATTTAAGAAAGAATATATTGGTATGGTAAACATCGCTTTAATTAAAATGTTATTGCCGACATTTGAAACCTGATTAAGCGTTATTTTCAATATGAAAAAGTACCTTTCATCAAACTTTAAGAAAACTCGACAATATCTATGCCAGAAATGCAGCCTCTGCAGCCTCTCTCTCTCCAAATACTTAGAATGATATCGTACAACATATATTATACTAGCGACCCGCGTCTGCATCGCACAGGAGCTATGGTGATAGAAAAAATACCTACAATATTAAGCATGTGTTATACATATCAACCTTCCTCTTCAATCACTCTATCTAAAGAAAAAACCGCATCTTAATCCGTTGCGTAGTTTGAAAGATTTAAGCATACATATATATCCCTATATCTCATAGGGACAGATATTGCGACTATGTTTTATACTTTGTAATGAAATAGCATGAAACTTCACGCCGCCCAATATAGCTGGGACCGTCACCTCTGTAACATAAAGTGGGTCGAGAGTGGGCCTCATGAAAAACACACCATGCGAAACGGCACAGGTGGCATTCGGGCGTTGCAGTATCGCACACGGCGTGGGAACCGGACAGGGTGACAGCAATCATACAGGCTTGACCTAATAGCCGATGCCGACTTTTACCAGACGGTATTAATAGTTTAATTGTACTAGTCACAGGGGCCGATACCTAACCCGTAATTTACCACTAGTCGGCTGCTGAAATATTCAGCGAACTGTGGGAAGGACACGGCCCGAGCCAGCCGGCTAAGGCAACAGAGCCCCGGCCGTGGAGATATAGTATGAACAACGTATGAGTGAAAACATAATGGAAAATTGTATTTTTAAGCAGAAATATAGTTATTGAGGAGGTTGTAGCCATCCTACTGCAGTCAAACGTAGACAAAAAAAGACAAAGTAAATGATTTTCTTTCCACTAAGAATTACTGCTCATCAAACAGAATATCAATTAATCTCATTTTTGAAATGTATTGAGTATCTTTAGCACTATAATATAAAGTTATATATGATTGTACATATATTTATTTACCTTTACATGTATAAGTATGCGTATTATTGTCTATGTATATACTATTGTTTATGTTAAGTGTGTATTTTTATACGAAATTTCAAATTGTTTGTTAGTTATCAAATATATTTTTTTATGATGATGCAGTTTTCATATAAAAACTACATTTTATAAGAGGAAGTCGCAATTGTTTTAAAAACGCGTGAGTAAACACGAAGGAAACGACAGATGGTGTGACGCAAGAAAATTAGAGGCTTTCGAGTGCCGCGGTTGTATTGAAATAATAGTTCGAATTTCAAACAAACAAGAATATTTAACGACAGTCTATAATGACACGGCCGCGTAATGTTACATTAATATTGTGCCTTTACGTTTGTGCACTACGCAAGTAAATATGGTACAAAAGAAAAATACTAAAAAATGGTATAGGCCTAATTTTTATATTTTAGAATACAAGTGTTTCATATACCTAGAGCTTATGTTGCAAAAGTTAAATAAGCCAGAAACCAAAATATAAAAACTTATATATTTTTTGTACTAATTCAATAATATTCGCTTAACATTCTTACCGAATATTTACGAGTAAGTTTCAATACCTTAAAATCGTAGCTGAGTGATTAACAAAGTTAAATTTACATTTTCATTTTATTACACTCTATTTGGGCTACTAGTGAGAACTCTTTCTAAAATTAAATATTCTTACACAGTTATGTTAACATTATTTTATTTACACATACAAAACATACAAACGCGTAAATAGCATCCACTCACATCGGGTAACAATCGAATCCCGTATCGTCCCGTAAACGGAGCGAAAGTTTCGTCTCAACGTGACAATGCGAAATAGCTGCCGTAGTTCGCTCTCGCTGCTTTGTATCGTAATAATGTTCTGCCCTTATCTGGGACGGGTCCTGACCTCTGTACCGTTGATTGTTTGTGGGGAAATTGTAATGAAAAAATCCCCAAAAAAAGAGAAATGGGTCAACATTAATTGAAGTTCACTCGATTTAATGCCGAGACAGTTATTTTGGCTTGACATATTTGTGGTTGAAAGAAAATTTTGGCTAAATATACGTTTACTATCGGCTGATGGCTGCTTTGAAAATTTGTTACTGTAGCTTTCAAATATTGTTTCAGAAAGAATATATTTTTATACGAATTATAATATAGAGTCATAACTTTTATCTTTATTATTTTCAAGATATATATTTAAACATGAATATTAGGAATAACACTATTATAATACTAATAATAACTCTATTAGCATTGAGATTGTGGGAGATATCTTATATTAAGAATGGGTACTGATAACAAGATATAAATACACAATTAAAATAAATCTACATTAGCAAACTTCGTTATTTGCATAAATAATCATCCGAGTTTGACTCTACAAAAGGGAATATAGAGCAACTTAAACGTTAACCAATTAATTTTAAAAATATACGACAAGTTTTAAAAGAGCATTCAAAGTGCCGTGAGCCAGCCCCGCTTGTCGTTAAACAAGCAGTTAAAGCAAGAACTAAAACTAGAGCAAAAAACCGCCTGTCGTTATAATTATCTACTTATTAAATCATCATCATCATCATCATCATCATCATCAGCTTGTTATAGCCCAATGATGGACATAAGCCTCCCCTAATACACCCCTATCCATTAGGGGGTTTTGGACCGTATCCCACCACGCTGGTCCAATGCGGGTTGTCCGAGTTGGATGGACCGAGTTTTTACATGCCCATCCGACGCATGGATCATCGTAGTTTTCGGACAATTGGGTGATCGGCCCAAATTGCCCTAACCAACTGGAAAACTACAATGAAAATTTGTTGAGTCCGCGCAGGATTTAAACCCACGACCTTCGGTTTCTAAACCACACGCCCATACCACTAGGCTACGGAGGCAGTACACTACTTATTACGATTCGTATGAATTTACATTAAAAAAAAACGAAGTACATTTGAAAAGGACAAAAGATCATATTTATTTAAGACGTCTTTTTATATTTCTTTACGAGTGCGTCCTGAGTGGAATACGTCTAGACAAAGAGCTATCATTTCGTGGAAAAGGAAGACCGTTATGTTATAAAAGCAATACCGATCGTGATGTCGAACAATTTATTCTGAACTCTTCGTCATAAACAATGAACGGATTTACACATCTTTCAGTAACTAAAACTAGACCAATAATCATATTAATAGGTCATTTTGCAGCAGAAAAATTTATTTTTTTCTACTACTAGCGACCCGCCCTGGCTCCGCACGGGTGCAATACCGATATCTGTAGAATATTACGTATGAAATATACATATAAAGCTTCTTCTTTAATCACTCTATCTATTAAAAAATCCGCATAAAAACCCTTGCGTATATTTAAAGATTTAAGCATCCATAGGGACATAGGGACAGAGGACTCGACTTTGTTTAATACTTTGAAGTGACGACGTACACTTAAAAGTATTGCGTATTTGTTTACGTTAAAAAGTAAAAATAAACAATAATTTTAAATATGTATATCTAAATCAGAGTTCAAGCTTAGGCACAACAACTTTTGGTTAACAATCTAAGACTTTTAATTGCATTATTATTTTCAGGAAGTGAAATTATTATCAAGGAGAGTCCTATTTTGTAAAGTGCCATTTGTTGAAATAGTAAGATACTATAATACGATAAGTAATCAGAAAAGCTGTTTATTTTGAGAGTGATAGCGCTAACTCAAAAGCAGATCTTAAAACTTCTATGGTAATGTTATATTTCATATATTCTCGTTAACACTTAGAATATCTTACACGGCAGTGATCGTTTTAAAAATTTACAAAACCTAAAATTGTTTTAGTTTAAGTCTTTTATTTTCAATTAACCATTTACAAAACGCAAATCGCTTCCAAAAATTTTAATCTTTGATCAAAAGTACGATCAAAAGTTTAAATGTACTTAACCCATATTGAAAAATTAAAAAATAGATATTTAAAGTTTATTTAAACGTTCCGTATTCTGCGAACAAAATTTGGTTAGCACAAGCGTCCTAAATTATAAATTTCATCTATACAAATTGAAATGTCGCAAATTCCATTTTGTATTTGCGTTCCGTTTTTTATAAGCTAAATATTTTTTTCACAAAAAGTCCGTCTTTACTTTAGCGGAAAAACATTTATTAAAAATTTTGCTCGTCACTTTGTGTTCCGGCTGATTTACGGAGCGGAGAACTGTCGGGACTTCCGTTGGAAGATAGCTTATATAATAAGTAACTTAAGCTCACTTAAATTTATGATTTACTACTTAATTTTTTTTTTATTGATGACGATGATGCAGCGCGAATAGGCGTAGAGTCGTAAACAGAAACGTAAGGCTAAAATTTGGCTAATCAATCCCTTCGATGGTCCAACAATTATTTTTTAACTATAACGTTTTAATTTGTTTAATTTTACCAGGCTAATATTTGTCTAGTGTGTGTTCTATCGCCCAAAACCCTTCTCGAACAGATTATTGAGATTTAATAAATTCAGGCCAATAAAATAATGAAAACTGGCCTTAAGACTTAAGACAGATTTGAAATTAATGAAAATTCTGTTTCGTAATTGTTTGTTAATTTCAATAATACATTTATTTTGACCAAAAACAATTTTTTTTTCTAAAAATATTCAAATGCTTAGACTTAACAATGTTACGAATTAATATTCAGATTCAGTTAGACCAATAGAGTTGGATAATAAAATAACAAGTCAAATTCTATGATTTTTCCATATACGCCTTCTACTCCAAAGATTTTAAAACGAATTTTAAATTAACAAATAACACATAGTATTAAAAATATTTATAAATTATTTTTATTTATTTGATTGATATTGACTAATACACAATTTCAGGTACGAAGTAGAAGAACGAAGCAGGAATTTTCTTTCATACGAACGTGACATAAAACATGATGACCATGGCACTCCATGGTCTATGATACGCGCGACCACTTGCTTTGCAAGACTTTAATATAGATATATTATATATGTAAGATATTCAGTAAAAATTACTTCGCGCGAACGAGATAAATAAGGGAGCTACGTAATACATTTTCCGCCCACTTCACAAACCGGCTAATGTGAGAAAATTAAAGATAAGATTTCGTTTCACCCACAACGGACCAAACATATTAGATAAGTCTGTTGATTTCTGCCTACTGTTTTACCAAATACACAAAAGTCGATCGCAACATCTGAAATCAATCTGTAATAGTTTCCTTTCATTTTCAGAATTAGTTTCACCATCAGATAGATGGCTTAGCACCCCCATGGGGTAACCATTAAGCTCGCGCGACTCACTTCGTTAACCCCCTTTTTATCTATAAGCTATATCTATGCGTGTAATAAAATTGTAATGGAATGAAGACCGCTCTTTAAAGGTATTAAAAACGATAAAATAGTTTGTAAACCAAACAGACAAACCTTATAAAACTTATTCATTGCAAAAAAAGAAGATAATCGATACTGCTTAATAAAAAGCCAACTGAGGTCAATTTTACATACATTATGTTAAAAATATTGGATAGAACTATAATTTTATATCAACTCCATATACTAAATCGGATATAACAGAATAGTCGTGATATGCCAGGTTTTTCGCCATAATCGAAGCATAGGCTCGAACAGGCTTTGGTTAACTTTTTTTTAAAAAATCTGTTTTTGGAAAAAAAGTGAGTAGTAAGTTTTAGCATCTTTTTTTAAATATCTTACAAATTCACAAAAAAAGGTAAAAAAGGCAATTGAAATTTCTTAAACTTCTTGATCTTGTTATAGTGACAACAATGCTCTACCTCAACGCGTCACGTTATGAGGCGTGTTATAACAAAGAAACAATACGCTAACAAAAACAAGGGCAATGCATTTAAGCCTACATTTTCGTCTATGATGTCCGAACAAGATTCGGCACAAAACTACTGAATGGATTAAATAAATGACAAAACTAATAGATATTTTTGTTCATGAATATAAAGTAATATCAAACTATGAACGAGCACATACGTGATAAGTGTAAAAAATATTTACTTATAACATTAAATCA
The DNA here is from genome assembly GCA_029286875.1 of Lamproptera curius. Lineage (NCBI taxonomy): Eukaryota > Metazoa > Arthropoda > Insecta > Lepidoptera > Papilionidae > Lamproptera > Lamproptera curius. The sequence continues at coordinate 1,709,533 of JAGSMT010000070.1, forward strand.
CAGTATAAAACAAAGTCGCTTTCTCTATCCCTATATCCCTTTGTATGCTCAAATCAAACTACGTAACAGATTTCGATACGGTTTTTGTATAAGACAGAGTGTTTGAAGAGGAAGGTTAATATGTATAACACATGCTTAATATTATGGGCATTTTTTCTATCAGCATAGATCCCGCGCGAAGCAGGGATGGGTCGTTAGTACAATATAAAATAGACTCTATAATAGAAGTTTTTCGCGAACAAAGTGACGATTCTTAGACTAACACAAATCTTTGATCGAGACGTATACATCTCACTATTAATACATGTGACATACAAGGTTTGACATATATGGTATTGACGTATATAGGTCTATAATCAGTTAGGGATCCAACAACGAAAATATTGCCATTGTCTTCTCCGAAAAGCCATATCACAGGTAGACTTCTGTGTTCAGGTTAGAAGGTATTACTGTGTAGAAGAGATTTGTCATCAATATATCACCACAACGACCGGACTTGTGTCGTAGTACATTGCAGTACCTACAAGCCAAGCGTAACGCTTACAACCCGGTTAATTCTTGTTTTGTTCTATAATTTAATGGTAGAACCTACTTGAGTAGCACCAGGCATCACAATCGGCCTATATCAGATGAACGATATCTAACAGCGTATTTCTATGTGTGTAAATATTACTGCAATTGTTATGATTAAACCAGGTATTCAAGCGCACAACTAGGTCATAGTCAACATCAAATATCTTTATTAAATACTAGCGGACTCGCCAGTCTTCGTTCTGTCAAAAAGATAATGGATATGTGACAGTTTATTGTTTCTACCTATTTGATAATCAGAGTGAATTAATTGAAATTTAATATGAACTTTATTAACTAGCAATAAAGTACAAATTACTCTACATTTTAGTCAGAAAACGTTTGTATCGGAAAAAGAAACGGGCTGGTTTTAGGGTTTTCCCGGAAATTATTCAAGTTTTTCTCGGCGTAGGCGTAGCGTAACCAACCTTGGACTTTTGAAAGTTTAAAAAAGAGAATTGGCTCAATTTACCCATGTGTTGTTAAGTTATGCGCTTATCCACACATTGTGAGACTAATTTTCATTATGATAGAAGATAGAAACGACCACCGCTTAGTTTATTATTTGACCTGAGAGGAGAAACTCAGCTAAAAAGTAAAACACTGAAGGTCATATACGCCTAGCCTTGTATCCAATAAAAATCTTATATCTATACTAGCGACCGGCTCTTGCTTTGCACGGGAGCTTTGCCGATATTGCTTTTTAATTTGCTGATGTAAACCTTCCTCTTCAATCACACTATCTATTAAAAAACCGCATCAAATCCAATGCGTAGTTCTAAAGATTAAAGCATACATAGGGGCGGAGAAAGCGACTTTGTTTTATGCTATCATCATCATCATCAGCCTGTGATAGTCCACTGCTGGACACAGGCCTCCCGTAATTCACCCCTATCCATGAGGGGGTTTTTGGAACGTATCCCGTGCATATTTTATGCTATGTAGCGATATAATGCGTCTTAATCCTTTCAACACGCGACCTTGTGTACCGGTCTCTGTACCCGTGACACCTAGCTATTACGCTCATTATACGCGCCGCGTCATTCGCACAAGTAATCAGGATGGTCGTAAACGGACCGGAAAAGCCCGAACACCTCTGAAAGAGCGTTCGCCGTTGTTGTTTATACAACCAAACGAACTAATGCCCTCATATTAACTTCCAGTAGGCTAAATTTTACTAATTACACAGTAATAAAAAAAATAATGATATGATCAAACGGCATAATTTTCTTCAAAAATAACTGTATTATTAAATGTTACAAACAATCCGATTAATTAATTTGGCGTCTAATGTATCCGTAGAACCTAATAAAACTTTCATACTTGAGCTAATTTAGATCTAATATCTGTATAAACAAAATCTTAGGTAAAACTTGAATGATGCAAAACAATAATTACGCGTCCGTGGCCTTGTAATACTGGCGTTGCTTCACGTATCGGTAGTAGGTTTGAAATCAATTTTGAAAATTTAATAACCACTTTTGTTTTCCGGTTACTAAGAACGAAACGAATACTGATGATATCTGAAAAGATAACAAATGTGTAATATGTATAAAAAATCAGACCTTACAACCGTGAAAAAGATTGTCTTTGTATGCATCATACAATATTCCCGAAAACTTAATACCATGTTTATCAGCGAACATCATTGCAGTAATATTTTATAAATTTTATAATCGAAACGAAAAGTGACCAAGGTTATTCATAATTCTTACTACTACATGTTTTATTGATTTATACATAATATGAACGAATACTTGATAATAATGGACACACCTAAGCGAGCATCGCATAATATAAAAACGGACTATAAAAATACCAATGCATGAATCGATATCTAACCTACTTTCAAAGCTTCATTATAATTATTACAATTGAAGCGGACATTAAAAATCGTTGTATAATTATTTTATAGCATCTATCTAATGTTTTTAACTGGTAACAATTTTTTATCTGTACTTTATTGAGGGATATTTTGTTCGAACAGGCATTTACGTAATTGGGATATTAGCGGGTGGAGGGATGGGGGTTTTAAAAACCTCGTGGCATTTCAGACAACAAGCACCCCCACACTCGTTTCCTCGATAGCTGTCGTTTGAATATTTGATGCTCCTATCGACCATAACTCCTTCGAGGCGCCGTACCGAGCGAGGAATAAGTATCGCTCGTAAATCATACGTCGTCCCTCGAATGTTACAAATTTAAAATTGACCATGTAAAAGCGTACTTATATAAAATTATCTTATTGTACGTATTTTGCTTATAATTATACATCTTTACTTTTAATTATTCTTGCGTTTTGAACCCTTTAATCAAAGGTCTAATATGCTAAGAATTTACGTAAACAATTTAAAGGATTAGGATATAATTGAATTTTAAATAGGGTCATCTTGAAATAAAAATAAAACATTTTCCTTTACATTTTGTATAATTGAAAAACCGGAAAGGTATTTATGCAAGCACTGCTTTCTGAAAGAAACTAATTACCTACGTACTTGTAAGTGTTAAAGTTTAACTATATACGGCTTTGACATTTGACTCGGTGGATCGTGAAATCGTTAGAATTACATTAACCATTAGTTTTAATTCTACTTTAAACTGAACTATTTCCCAGTTCAACGAGATGTCAAAAACAAAATAAAAATTTATCATCAAGATTATGTCATAATTTGAAATTAGAACAAAATATAACTTTTAAGAACCACAAAAATATATCGCTAAGATAACAAAAATATAATCAAACGCAAATTCATAAGACCAAAAGCTCGCGTTACAAAATCAAAGCACTATACTATTTAAAAATACAATGGGGAAAACCGGCACGTTGCATGGCTCTCGCACTTTCGCGTGATAGGGGAGCAGTCGAAGGAAATATTCAATGCACCATCTCATCACTTATGGAAGGCGATGCTGGACATAGAAGCGACGTACGAAGCATTAAGGCGTGGCCAAGACATCTTGGGGCCGCTGGCAATGGCGTCGTCCTCGATAGCTCATGAATACATCATGAGCGGTTGCCAGGCTACCGTTTGTTGTACCACGCCACCATGCCCCATTGGTGACCACCGCGAGCAATTACCGCGCCCCATTCCCCACCACCACGATAATGACCGTGTCGTGGATGCACGCTCAAATTAAACGAAGGACACCGTAAAAGCACCATGTCCAGTGCGCGCACGCGAAGGGATATAACGCCACAGATGGCTTATTGTAAAGCTATTACAAGTTTACATACCATTGTTTAATATTATTTTTTATTATTATTCTTATAATATTACCCTTATACTTGAAATAGTTTCAATAGTTATATTTTAACTAGTTGTTACACATGACTTTCTTCTTGTGGTAATATGAAATAAGTTTTTTTTTTGTTTTAGTAAAAAACTCGCAGTCTTAGTTACATTAGCTATCTTCCAGTGAAAGTCCCGTCCAAATTAGACTGGCCATTCCAAAGATTAGCCAGAACAGACAGTCAGACAGACCAAAATATAAAAAAAAATATCGTACATGTATTGGTTTTGCATTAGAATGTCATGTCATGTAAAAACGGTTAATATTTTTGTTACAAACAGATACTGCCATAAAATTTATTTCTATAGATTTATGGATAGTATTTAGCATAAAGCTATAACCTCCATTAATATGAGAGCTCAAATACAATTATTACCTCTGTTCGGATAATAAATATATGTTATGCTTTTTTCAATTCTTTTTTTTATTCATTCTTCCTAAACAGAATTTGACATACCCATGTAAATAAAATAGGAAATAGCACCTCCTCCCTTATAGGCATATAGTATTTTTATATGTTACCATACTTCTGTGATATGTTGATCTCTTAAATATTTTTTTAAGATTTGCTACCAAGATTTTTAATTTAATTAAAGAAATATAATTAACTGAAATGACAAATCAAATGATTTTATTTCCTAAAAAAAAATAATTTGATTGTAATAACAACACAAATGATTTTATTTCCTAAAAAAAATAATTTGATTTGATTGATAGTTTTATATTGATTATGATATTATATTATTATAATCTATTTGCTGATTTATAATTTACAGCACATATTTAATTGTTACTTAATAGAAACTAAAGGTACTTTGTATTGAATTACTTGACAATTTACTTGAAAAATCACCTAAAAGTAAAACTTATATTTGAATATAATTGTTGTTAACACTTTTATTATTTTTTACTTTTAGGTAAAGCATAAACAATGAGATTGATGGCTTTGCATAATATGTAATTAGTTGCATATGGAGGGAACATAGAGCAATTTCACAAAAGAAATAATAATTACCTTGTTTAGATTGTGAAGAGCTGAACTTTAGTCATAAAAACAAAAATCCCCGATTTTTTGGCAAAAATTTAAATTTTCTGCTAAAAAATATTATGTTAAAAGAAATTACTTTAATATAACAAAAATCTGTTTGAGTATCGAGTGAAAATGATTAAAAAGGTATTAATATACTCGAGGTATAATATCCTAGACCAGTTAAACCACAAGAACACTATTAATTTGCTATTATGATTTAAAAGTACTTAAAATTAGTTCAATATATCAATTCTAATAACATAACCAATAAATACATGGCATTGTCTATATAAGTTTGATATTAAAGAGGAAAACATCTAAGTATACGTATAACATCTAAGTACAAGACGTATGATAATTGCACCAAAACGCCGGTATGAAATAATCAATAACGTGAAGTGAACTAAACAGAACAAACTACAAACTTAAATGAACATGATACAATATAAACTTGTAAGCTTGCGGCAGTAAAAGTACACACTTACCAAAGAATATTAAAGTAGTCAGGTCACTGTTCAAACAAGAAATGTTATTTTCCTGTATTAAGACTTCTTTCTCATTACGTATAATATAAAAATCTATGAATCACAAAACAACAAAAAAATGGCGGCAATGGTAAATGGCAATGTAAGGAAAAACGACGATTTTGTATGGTACCAACTACATATTTTAATGTTGCCCGTCACAACCATCAAAAATATTTATGTTGAAATTTTCCCAATCGTGCTCGTTCAAAATGTTTAATAAAATCATGACCCGTAGTGTGGAAATAAAATATTTAAGTAGACATTACCTTGTTAAGGTGAATAGTTTGTACTTTCTAAGACAAAGAGTAAAACAAGACAAAAATTACAAGATCAAAAACAGAATGTTTTTGATCCAATGAAGAATTGTTCGCAGTTTATTTTATGACAAGATTCAAAGGAAGTTTGAAAACACAAAACCTTAATAAAATATATTAATACATTCCTCGTAAGTTGTTGTAATCAACAAAATATAAGTTTTGCTTTTTGCAACTGAGCAGTTTCATCATCATCATCAGCCTGTGATAGTCCACAACTGGACATAGGCCTCCCTACTCCACGCCTTCTCTAGTAGGGAGCTTTTTGGACCGTATCTCATCACGCTGGTGGATGGATGGACCGACTTTTTACATGCCCATCCGACGCATGGATCATTTTACTTTTCAGTTTAAACTGAGCAGTTTATTTTGGAACAATTTATTATTATTACTAGTTCACCCATATGCCCTGGAATATATAAAAAATAAATATATCTTTTCCCAATAAATGTAATTTAGTACAAATGTGAAAATCCCGTTAAAATTGAACCAGCTATTTCAGAGATTAGTCAAAACATTAAAAAAAACAGACTGACAGACAAACAAAAAACTAATCATCTCGGTTATTTTAAAATTACAAACAAACACTCTAACTTTATTTATTTGTATAGATGAAACGTACGTTGAAGTTCTAAAACGTCCCGCCACATCATTAAATCCTTTTTTTACATATTTTACTGCATTTTAGTAAAATTTTGCGACTAACATAAGTGTTTATAATAAAATAAATATTTTATATTCATGTAAAATTATTTTGAAATATACTATAAAAATAAATTGAAACACCGTTAGTGGTGATAATATGAAAACAATACGTTATCTGTAATAAACTAATCAAAAATTTTGGAGTCAATGTCAGGTCAGCTGTTGAAATTTAATTGCGATATATCTTAAGGACTTTTGGGTGAACTTTACTTCTTATCAGTTTCTAATTCTTCACGATTGTTTAAATAAATTGTAAGAAATAATGTTATAGAATATATGTGTTCACGGGAAATAACAGTTTTTAATTAAATTACGAATAAACTGCGTTATTGACAACGGAGATATGAAAAAATGAATAACAGTTCTGATTATATTTATTGGTCTGAGCTTCATTGCTCTAAGGATGCATTAACTGACACATATGGCTGGTTTATGCAGTTCTTGCTTGCTGTGTTAGCCTTTACATGTTTAATAGGTAAGTCATTTTGCGACATGTCCATACTATCATTGCTTACGGAGAAATGCTACTGAATTGCCTTGAACAAGATTCAATAATAATTTCTTAAATCCTTGCGTATACTTATATACTTAAAAAAAAATGATTATACTTTAGTTTGATTTGAGATGCAATTTATTACAACCCTTTCGAATATGTGCATTTCCGACAATTAATTTGTAATCTCTTCATTCATTAACCAGATTTGTTTCAATAAAAAACTAAATGTTACGCAGGTAAAAGGTTTTGTGAACCACGCTATGCTAGGAGGCCATGGTTAATTTGGTTCTATGATACATCAAAACAAGGATTGGGTGCACTGATAATTCACGCAGCTAATGTCTGGCTCTCACCGCATCTTACAGGGAATCCCTGCACTTGGTCAGTATGAGTACAAATGTTTACTTATTAAGATCTCTGTAACTTTTTATTATATTGTATTTTTATGTGTATATGTAAGTATACTTAAGTTGATTCCAACGAAGTGCAATTAGAGTTTTACATTTAGAGTTTACATATCCAATTCACTACTTTACGGATTAACTAAAGAAACTAAGTTAAGTAAGTTAACTTAGTCTACCAGTGATCATGGATGCTGGAAAGAATCTGAAACATCGGGAATATTTAAATAACACGGAAAATCCATAAATTCGTGAATTTGATATGTATAATAATCGCTAAAAAAAAAAAGGAATAATTAATATTTATACTTTATATATAATTTACATTGAAAATAAATAGGGTTAAGTTTCACAAAAATAAGACCAAAAAGTGGGTCTTAATTTTACTATTTAGTTTTAACATTCTGTACATTTGCTAAGTATAAAAGCTGTATATGCCTATAATTATAAAATATTTTCTATATTTTAAATGTTTCTGTTTATTTTCAGGTATATAGTCAACTTTATGTTAGACTCAACTTTGGGCTTACTCATAATATGGGCAGGAATTAGACTTGCACAGCATTGTGCCAGAAATTATGATATCCCACTTATCAATTTTGGAGAATATGGTAAGTTTTAATAATTTAATAATTTTTTAGTTTTCTGTTTTATCTTTTCCTGTTTGAAAACAAATAAATAATCACTTATCTATTATGTTTTAAACTTTAAGAAATCTGCTAATACCTATTATTAAGTCGGTCAATTTTCTGATTTATAACTTTTAGGTACAAAATTAGGCAAAGATATGTTGTTTTTAGTTAAATAAAATATTTTCTGAGATATAGTTATAATTACTATATCAATCTCTCAGCATGTACAATGTTGATGTTTTATCTGAGTCAGTCAGAGGTCAAATCCCTGTTTGTTGAATAACTGATAAATAAGTTATAAAGGATGTTTTTTTGTATTAAATTCTTTAAAGTTGTATTAAATAAACACACTTCAAATATCTCAGTATTGTTTTATGTATGTTATAGGAAATTTACAATTTCCCTTTTCTAGTGTCGAATTTTGAGTGCATCTCTCATGCAAAAATTATTAATTATTTTAGGCAAGCCACCAATGTGCGCAGCTTGGATTTGCCAGTGTATATTATATGCTGCATTGGCAACATTTGCAAAGTCTGTGTTAGCATTAGTTCTACGCCTCCCCCCTGTGGTGGCAGTTCTATCCACTCTTCGTCTTTCTCCTGTTTCCGACCCACGCTTGGAACTGGCAGTTGTCATGCTGATCATTCCTTTCTTTGTCAATGTAAGTTAATAAAAGTATTTTTATTTTTTTCATAATAATACATAGCATGTATATTCATTTATAGTTTTGAATCCTTTTTTTATAAACAATATTATTTTACATAAACTTTGAAAACTAGTTGCATTATAATTTATAATCATTAAGTGTTAAATCATTGTCTATTAATAATTCTTGATTAACCATATGTGTACTTTTTTTTAGATATTAATATTCTGGGTGACTGATAACTTCCTTATGTATCATCCAAGAGGTGTGAGTTCCAAAATTAAGACAAAGGTATGTTCTTTTCAAACAGTTCTGTTTTCAATTCTTGATTGTTGTGCATTATCGATGACAAAGTTAAAAATTTTCATTTAATATAAATAATATTAACAGGTGCGTTACCAATCAATAAAGAAAGAGAAATCCGGATCTGAAGATGAGGAGCAATCTGCTGATGAAAGACTTCTCGGGGCCAATGTATGACCCAACATTAAGCCCATTGTTCAAAGGGCTTAAAAACTTGGCAATCTCATATCTTTGTACTCACAATACTAACTAACTTGCCTTTTAACATAAAATGGTATTTCTTGTAATATTTTTAAATCCATTGAAAATTTATATAAGTAGTATATTATTTTATTACATAGTTACCATTATATTCTGATATTTCAAACTATAGTAATCGATTACAGTTTTTATTGCAGTTAAAGGCTTTTAAAGGTGCACTTTTATTACAAAACAATAGCAAGTAAATTGAATTGTTTTTTAAAATTAAATACCTAACCGTTGAAGGCAAGTTAGTCATTAGTTTATATATTATCATTGTGAAATAAAACTTTTGGGATATAAGTGTTAATATCAACTTGTAGTTTTAAATGCGAAAAGTTTAAGAATTTAATGTTTGTTTATAATGAATACCAAATTGGTATTTTTATTTTTTTATAAATGTATGTACATGTGACGAGGTGGGATGTGAATTTGGCTTGTGTAATTTTTATTTACATTTGTACATAGAGACAATGTGTAAAGAACCAATTACCTATTTGTTACTTTCTTGTTAAAAATATTATATTGTTTTATTCCTATAGTAGCTGTACAACTACATATGTACAAAAGAGCGGCATTGCTTCATGTAGAGTTAACATAAAATATTTTTGTAATGTTTATTTTTTTTAAGGATATTTTGGTAATGTTCCTAAGGTGTACTTATGAACAGGTGAATAGTTTACTGTGACCCTCCATAGTGCCATTTAGACAACAGTTCAACATCGAATTAAGACTGAGTGAATGATAATGCATAAAGTATCACTATAGTATAAAACCAATACAACTTGTTCTATTTGTCTTAAAATACTTCTATTGTTGTTGTTATATGGTCTCATGTTACTAAATTGTAAATGATTTTGCATTCCATTTGAGGCTTCCTTTTAGTGACATTATATAATGTTATGTACCGCGTTGTAAAAGTGATGTGATAGTATATTGTTTATTTTTAATGGAAAGTAATTGTGTTTTTTGAGCCCATAATAGCTGCGATAATATTAACAAAAGATCCCTTAGTATGTAGGAGTATGACGCGTCTCTTTTGAGATGATTTATTTCGAATTAGTTTGAGGATGAGTGACTAAAAGGCAATTCGGAAAACAATTTGTTATGAAATTTTCTATTTTAAGTGTTGTCCTGCCATATCTGTGAGTCATTTAAATTGGAATCGTATTGATCTGACTTATCGTATATTTAGTATTGAGGTGACGTAGTTTGCAGCTGCGAATATATCACATTTATCTGAATGTAAATATTTGGTTAAGGATATATTTTATGTGAATATCTATTAAAATATTTGTGCAACTGTTTATTGTTTGTGCGAATGTAAATCGCATCACACGTTATATTTGTGTTTTATTTTCCTAAAATATTATTTATATAATTAAGTAAAATAATATAAATAATAATTTCGATGTTTGACTACGTAGTGACGTTCAAAAATGGAATCATAAATAATTTAAAACATTTTATATAAATATTTACTAATAACTCAATTGACAGCGTGAATGATTCCTGAACACTGTCTATTATTATCTTAAGCACATTATCTTTATTTGACCAAAAAAAATAATAAGGCATAATAATGAATAGTAAAGTTATAATTTGCGGATCCTGTCCAAGATCTGTCTGTGATTTGTCCTATATAGAAGAGTAACGCCCTCGGATAGAGTCCAGCAGTCTAGTGTAGGGACTCAGTGGCTGCGGCTGGAGCAAACCGCTTCAAGGAATTTGATTAGCTAACATATAATGGAGTGACTTGCTTTAGTTGTATTCTATAGGGCAGGTGCAAGATCAGTGTCGATATTCCGCATTCTGCAGAACAGTAGGGCCAAATTTGGAGCCCCACCCCCACCAACCATGCGGTTATATGAGCCGAATCGTTCAGTAGCGCGCACAGTTTGGCCGCGAGGCTCTGCGCGCACTTTCTGAAATTCATAAAAATCTTTAATCTACGTCAAAAATCATATAGTCATTACTCTCAAAAGGTTTGATGTTGCGAGTAACTTTGTCTCTTTCGTCCACCTCATCGATAAATGCCTTCCGTATGCGACTACATAATCGCGCGAACTGTTTAAGGCTCCTGAAGTTGCTTCGTGGAAACGAGATTACAGAATCAGACCGAACCCAGTCTGCTGCAGTCTTCTTATAGTGGGCATGACCACAACACACGGTTGTCGGTCTTCTGACTTAAGGTCACATACGCACAAGTCAGTCTCTCATTGCTCAATTTCGCACAGCCGCTTGTGAAATGTAAAAAACCAAGTCCAGTTAAAATTTGGAATGCCTCATAGTCCGGCGTTACCTTCTGTTGATTCAAGCGCCTCGCAACCTCCTTTCCTGTTTGGATTCGTTCTATATATTTTCTGCGGCGAAACCCTGAATCGACGAATCTACTCGTAGGTACCCAACGTGGGAACAATAAGGTTGACATCTAGTACCAAGAGGTTATTTCGGACTCGCACCTATTAAAACAGCCACCTTGTTCCTTCGGAGCGCTCACAAGATAGCGTCGTAGGAACCTATCGTAATCTGCGACCCTAGCAGCGATAGCCATCGAAGCAGCCGTCAGTTCACTCCAACCCGTGGGAGCCAAGTGTTTCATGTTTTTGTAGAAATTAGACTCCAAGCCCTGTTTCAGCTACAGAAGGAATATGGATTAGAAAACGACGACACTATGCCGAATTTCCTCCACTGTCACGGCCCCTTCATATCGCATGTGCGATGCCGCCCCGCCGAGGCGAAAAACATAGGAAAAGTGGCCTACGATATACTGACACTCCTCTTCACATCCTAAAGGCCAAACCAAAAGCTATCTTCTTGAGCTATATATATATATATTCCTCACTTTCACTTCGTTTCTCTTAGCTTCCCGCGGCTGGAGCAGGCCGAACAAAGCCACATCAGTACGACAAAGTGGCAATTTATTCGAGGAAAGTGCGAAACCTCCTTAACCTCGTTAAAAAAAACGTAAACATTAAATTAGTAACAAAGATTGGACAACCTAGTGGTTCCAGTCCGACCTAACTAATCGTTTCCCTTGAAATGATAGGTATGCGAAGTTTCTTGAAATGAAAAAAGGGATCCTCCGCGAGTAGAGTGGTGACTAGGGAGGAATAACCGCGTATCTATGTTTGGCGAAAAATATACTTCTCCATACAGTAATTTGTTCCGGTTTAAAGTTTACTATAAATACAGTACACTTTAAACATCAAACAGGACAAATTCTATCTAGTGGGCAGAGGCGTAACACGTATCAGATACCCCGTGCAGAGTTGTGGCATCTTACACTGTATATCTTTTGGGCTAGGCGTATAGCTTAGCCTCACGTTAATGTCCTGCTTGTCTCTGCTTTATTTAAAAAAAAGAATGGATCAAGTTTACTATAAGATATAGATTAACGCAAAAAAAAAATTCTTAGTGCCGTTAGACTTTAACAGCATTTACGGTCGGAATCAACACGACTCAAAATAATTTTTGGACAATAGAACTAAAGTACCTGCAATTAAAGAAATGTTACTTTATAATGTATATATGATAATAGGATGATAAGACCATATTGTTGTAACTAAACAGTATACAGCAATGATTTAAATCATTTGTTTTTCCCCTCAGGATTTAAACTCGGACTTGCGGTTTGTAAAGCAAGGACCAATATCATTACGCCACGGAGGCGGACCTTAGCCAAAATAGTTACAAATTATTGAAATAGTATATTAATAAATTTAAATTTAAATATCCTCACTTAATGTAAAGGTTCACACTTGCTTATTGATTGTCAAACATGCTATCAACGGTAGATAGCGGGCATTTTTTATATCATCTTTTAAATTAATTAACGATCAAGCATACATATTTTGTAATTTTTACCTTGACCAACCTAACATGTTTAGCGGTGGTTTGTAATCTGTTTTGGTTTCTTTGGGTTTTAGGTAAATGTCCACGGTCCACAAACTGCACGTCTTGGGTTCCAAATCCACAGGGTTGATTTCAGGGTTTCCAAATACTTAATACAAGATTCTATAGTTTTGTATTGATTTTTTATTCGACCGATGGTCATAGTCAGCAAAGGACGTTCTCACTGCTCGGTAGGATTTGTTTAATAATGTTTTTAAAGTTATTTATGAAACTAGTAAAATAAATTGTCATACCTATTAGGACTTCAGACTCACATCGACAGACACTATTTAAACATAAACGTACAATACGTACACGTTACGTTTATGCTTAGGTTTTTTAAATACATATACCGAAAGTCTTTCAAAAAAAAACTATTTTTAATGTGCGCAATTTTGCTGATATCCAATAAAAAAACATTGAGTTCGCTTATAAGACAAGTTGCGCTTAGTGCGAGGAGTAATGATATATATATATATATATATATATATATATATATATATATATATATATATATATATATATATATCTCATTCGATTAAAAATTTTCCCATAGGAGAAAATGTTTAAGAAAAAATATATGCAGTGGACTTACCCCAAATTCAAATAAGTCATGGAATTGGGGCAATTGTACAAACTTACGGCCTGTGACATAAAACGCAATCAAAATTGTTATTACTCTTCGTAAGCAAAATTGCTAAGAATAACTCCTTACTCTATTTATTTTCATCTATAATGAAAACTGAATGAAAACTGCATTGAATTGCAAGTAACAAATAGGTATAGCGCATTATTTGTTGCCAGTGACGTTAGATAATTCGATATCTTATAGACAATACTGTTGCCATGGCGTTGTCACAGCTCATTTGACTTCGTCTCATATTTTAACACAGAACATTGTTTCTTTATACTTTTGAATATTTCTTATAATGTGTCACTAATTTGATTTGCTGATTTCAAAAAGCAGTAAAATGGAGGAGAGAGATCTCAGAAAACTATTACAAACGAAAAATGGTTGCAGAATTCCTGTAATGCCTCCGATACCAGATGTGCATATGATGGATAAATTGCCGTTTATTCCTCTGCCACCATATAACCGAATTAAGGTAAGACTTGTTCTTGCAATTGTCGTAACAATGTGTATAATTAGACGACGATCATAATTTATGAGAGCGCTAAATAATATTGCAAAGTCAATTTTAATATCAATAAAGATTTTTTATCATTATTGCTTTTTAAAAGTTTATAAAATATTAATCTTAAGACAATAACATGTTATTTTCCTACCCATAATAAATATTAAAGAAGGTAACTATGCTTAAAATGTCTCACAATACTATTTGCACCGGTTAATTATATATCGTCGTTGTCAAACCAAAACCTGCTGTGTCATTTTTGAGATTTTGACCATAGCGGATAGTCTGTCTTTATTGATCTTATTACCAATGATATTCAGAGTGCGTATCATCTGTACGCTGATGATCTGCAGCTATACGCCCAAGCGGATGTTGGTAGCTTACCAAATGCCTTTCTTAAAATAAACCAGGATTTGGGATGCCATTAAAAGCTGGTCTGATCGGTTTGATTGGCTGTAAATCCATCTAAATGTCAGGCTATCGTGCTAGGCAGCTCGAGAATGTTAGCTAAATATAAATTATGCCAATCTACCTGAGGTTATTTTGACAGTCATCCAATACCGATCAGTCAAAGAGTTAAAAATCTGGGTTTGAACATTGATAACACCCTAAACTGGAAGACACAAATTGCTTGCGTTAGTCAGAAGGTTACTGTGTCATGCGGATCTGTATAAATTGAAAACTTTCTGCCTTCACCAATGAAGGCAATGCTTGTAGCAGACTTTGGTTTTCCTCTGATCGACTATGGTGACGTTTGTTACCTTGACCTGAATGCAGATCAACTCAATAAGCTTGACAGACTTCTAAATAACTGCATTCGGTTCGTTTTCAATCTCCGTAAATTCGACCACGTGTCGGCTATCGTGCTGAATTGCAGTGCTACCCATACGTCAAAGACGCTCCTTAAGGACGCTTACAACTCTCTTTTCTTTTTAGATTCACTTGTTACTCCAACCTACTTATCCTCGAAATTTCAATATCTATGTGAAGTCAGCAACAAAACCTTCGCTCAAAAATAATCGTTTGCTCCAATGTCCTATTCACCGTTCTGACTTTACCACTCGTCATTCCACATACAAGCAGTTCACTTATGGAATGAGCTGCCTTCGAAATCAGGATGGCTAAAATCGCAACGACTTTAAGCGTAAAATTCGTGAACATTTGTCTAGACTTTATAACAATAAGAGCTAAAACTTATCATTTTGAATTTATTTATTTATATTTAGTATATATGTATATGTACGTATGTATATATGTATGTATATAAATCATGTAGTATTGTATTATAATATGTTTTATGTATATTTAGATACAGTATGTTATTATTTATTATATTATAATATACTATTATTAATACATTTTGAAACTTGATTCAAGCATATTAATCTCCCTTTTTATTTTTTATTTGCATCTACTCAACTTTCTGCACCTTCCAATGGTTGACTGGTAGAGAATGCCTTTGGCATTAGTCCGCATTATATGTTATGTACATAAAGTGTTAATAAATAAATAAATAATAGTCCATTGCCTTATTCATCATATGAAAGAACATCTATGACCCTACCACGAATATTGGTCGCACTACGACCTCTTAAAAAATATGCTATGTTCAGAATTCTGTCAAAAAAACCCGTTATGTGCCATATTGTCACATATCACATTTTATTTGACCACGAGCAATGACAGAACCTTGTGTGCCGGTACTCCAAAACCTGCTAAGTGCATAGTATAAACATTACTTACCTTATCACAAGCTCTTATAATAGCTTATTTATACAACATTCAATAACAACAAAGCGTTGATGTGGCTAGCTCTTTGTTTTACACTTATAGTTATGATATATCGTAATATGATCGTGGAAGCGAGCAAACCGTTGTTATTGTTTATTTACTTTAACCTTCATATAATGTTATTGCCTTTATAGTTTTAAGTGTATTCCAATGCAGTCAGTTAAGTCTAAAGTGTAGACTGTGTTCTTTTGTGAGCTTTGCAATTAATGAAGCAGTAAATATCAATTTAGTTCTGAATTCAGAGAAGCAACGTTTACCACATAAAAATGAGAAAGAATTTTGTCTACCTCGCACATAGGTCGCATAAATCACGATAGAGTCGATCACCCGTATAAAAACCTTTTTTCCACCACATCAAGAAATTTGTCACCAGAGGAAAATGATTCTTCAGCCACTCCTACACCAAAGGTAGATGTTACATTCTTTATAGCAATAGGAATGATTCATCAAATAAATCTCCAGTACTGGAATCGTCAAGGGACATCGAGGTCTCAAGTACACCTCTCAAAACCCACAACCAAATAAAACCACAGCTAAGCGCCCCCGTTTAGTACGGAAACCATACAAAGGTATTAAGATAAAAAATTAGCGCTATACACCCAAAGAATTGATCTATAAGAAATCGTTGTAATCATGCTGCAATTATATAAAACTTAACATAGTTTTATGTTGGATTATTATGACGAGAAGAACGGTGTATGTAACATTCGAATGTTTAAATACAAAACGTGATATAGTGGCTTGTTATTATTAGTGACCCAAATCTTGTATTGTAAAAATATTAGATATAAAGTATTCCGGTATTTTTTAAACAAGCAGTATTAGTACACGACGATGTAACTGACTGCACGAGACACAATATCGTGCCCACTAAGGATACAACATTGCAGGTACCGTATCATATATCATTCCAAGGTAATTTCAATAAATTACCTTAGAATTAACTAATACGTAAAAACGGTGGTATTTATCAGACTTAAATTACAGGATTCGTAGTCAAAAATATATGAATATTGCTAATTCTTGCAGTTGATTGAATTTGGTTTTAGTTATTTCAGTAGACCATCGTCTACAATTGTGCGTGTTCAGGTAACTCTCGTGTCTGTGATGCGGAAAAGTTGTATTATTTTTTGGAGAATAATATTATTATATTATTAACCTCCAGATACATTAAATTCCCTTCTCCACAAGATATCGTAAGCAGCACCTAAGAATACGACATCTAGATATGTCGTATTTTTAAGTACGGCTATATAAGTTACTTTGGAATGGTCATTTCAAAGTTAGAAAAGGTTAAAGGTCTTTTATCCTTGATAAAATCGTAGAAAACGTTCTAATACCATAACGCTGTTTTGTAACGCTAAGGTGCATAAATAAGTTGTTTTATGCTACGCTCGGCCGTAAAGTGGACATAATTAACCTCTTAGATTAGATAGAAGTAGATTCTCTCACATCTACTTGAGAAAAATCTCGCAATGTTGTATCCTCAATCTCAATGGTTTGCTTTACTTCTTAAAGTGCGTAGGTATTATTATCATGCGATGTCAGCGTGCATGCAGCTTATAAACCGAGAAAGGATGGTAGAGGTCTATAAAACTTATGTCCGAAAAGAATACTTATGAAGCTAAAAATATGGCAACTGAAAACTTGAAGACTAACCCTTATATCGATATCGCATCGATATGGATTGACGTGCAAAATTTCCCTTTGGCACCAAAATTATTTTAATTAAATTAAATCCAATGCATTGTATCATAAACAACAATTACAGTCCCGCTATTTCAAGATTTATAATTCTCGTACCGCAGATGTAACTTTTTACTATTGGCTAATGCAACGGCAAATTTACCTTTGCTAAAGCAGACGTAGGAGTGACATCGAACGAATTTACAAGCTGTGTAATTGAATATCTTAAAAATATATGCAGAGCTTATAAATACCTCACCATAGTTAGTGAATTACCAGAACAGATAAGTTGGGTAAAATTGCAGATTTTTCTGAAGTAGATGTAAGAGAATCTACTTCTATCTAATCTAAGAGGTTAATTATGTCCACTTTACGGCCGAGCGTAGCATAAAATAACTTATTTATGCACCTTAGCATTACATAACAGCGTAATGGTATTAGAACGTTTTCTACGATTTTATCAAGGATAAAAGACCTTTTATCCTTTTCTAACTTTGGAATGACCATTCCAAAGTAACTTATATAGCCGTACTTAAAAATACGACATATCTAGATGTCGTATTCTTAGGTGCTGCTTACGATATCTTGTGGAGAAGGGAATTTAATGTATCTGGACGTTAATAATATAATAATATTATTCTCCAAAAAATAATACAACTTTTCCGCATCACAGACACGAGAGTTACCTGAACACGCACAATTGTATGACGATGGTCTACTGGAAATAACTAAATCCAAATTCAATCAACTGCAAGAATTAGCAATATTCATATATATATATTGACTACGAATCCCTTTAATTTAAGTCTGATAAATACCTATCGTTTTTTCACGGTATTGTCGTTAATTGCTAAGGTAATTTCAATATACCATCTAATTAAAACCTGTTATGTGCCCTAAACCTGACACATAAAATCTGTAATGTGATTATTTTTTCATTATAAAACAGAATAATAAGAAAAATCTGTTTATTTGACACGCAGAATACAAATAAGTTAACGTATTATAACTGTATCTTTCATATGCAATAATTTTTAAAGTAAACCTTCTCGAAGCTATACTTTTGCTACATAGCAGATCTTGATTTGACAACGACGATATGTAGTTTACGTTTAGTAAACAAAGTCAAATGATCAACCATCGCCTAAACAAACGGACCATATTCTTTTAATAGAAAGCGCTTTATGTTTTAGTTTAGTAATTGGTGTTTAGTGTACTTAATTTTTACATTGTACTACTTAATTTACTATGTACATTGTTTGTACCAGATTTTAGTTCCAGCATAATCAATAAGTCTTATTTTAGGACAAACAAGCGAAATTTCGCAAATCGTTAGAGACGAAAGCATCTGAAAGAAAGGTGCGTGTCGCCCGGCCTCCAATTAAACATCGTGAAGGGGATTGTTTGGAGATATCAGAGGAGCGTCACATCGCGGTGTTGCGTGAATGTGCAAGTCATATACAACCACCTCCTATGCTTAAGTCTTGGGAGAGAAAAATCACAAGTTTAATCCCTACGAAAATGCGTAACACATTTCCTGCGATCACAGAGGAGTTAATAAATGAAAGCAAAGGTGAGTGGAATAAGAACTTGCACGATTTTGCTGTAAAAAATGTTATTCGTGAAGTCCCCGGCGTGGCGCGAAAGCGATATCAAGAACCCGACTTTAAATATCACGGTATCACCCCAAACTACGATAAAATGATAAAATTTAGAAAGAAACTCCAAAGCAGTTCGATGATATTACATCCATTTATAAGGCTTATTCTAGAATCTGCTGAAAAAGTTTTTCCCGAATGTATTATCAACTTAGGGACATATCGTTTAAAGGGACCTATGCAGTTGCATGACTTTGAAATAAAAATTATGGAGGAGATAAAACGTGCGGATTACCTCGTCTCAAGCAATTGGTACTCGATATTAGTACAGTGGCTTAAAAATCCTAGATGTTTAAAAGGTATGCGCCCTAAGAAAATTCCCGATTTTATAAGATGTGCTACGAAAATGATTTCAATGCAAATTCAAGAATTAATGCGAAGATCTATTAATGCTATTATAGATGCTTCTACACGACCCAGATTCCTGTACCAATTTTGTGTCTTGACGTTAAATTTGATGGTGAATTTGGTTATTCACCTACGCTAAAGGACGTTTTTAAAGTTTATCATAATATATCCGATGCAATTTCTAATATATCTCAAAGACTTATGCCTATCGAGCAGTATTTAAAAATCCCGTACACTCATGACGCATTGCCTGTTAGGTATAACGAGTGGTTGCGTAATGACGGTCATGAAAGGCTTCAGAAACAATTAGACGTTGTGTTTCAACCACTTTTTGAATATCTTGGTAATTTAAGGGAGCACTATCATATGCTGTACGGTTTTTCTGCTAAAACAACTATTCTTAAATTTGTTAAAGAAACTACAGATTTTGATGTAGCACGTAATAAAATTATCTATTTTCAAAATATCGATTCAAATATCACTGCCGTTCTTGAAAATGAATATTTTAATTGCGCTGTCGTTTGTCAATTGAAAATGATAGATGGCTTAAAACTTAAAGCTAAAGAATTTATTAATGACATTATAGAAGGTTTAGTAAAAGCTCATATGAACGAAAATGAAAGTATATGTGCAGAGTTTGAAACGATAGCAGAAAAAGCCTTAGCAGAACCTAAAAATGCTGCAGAGCTAATTGAACAAGGTGTTTACATTTTGCATGCTAAAACAGTATTGGTGGAAGTTCTCAAGGAAAGGATTATGAATCAAATAAATATAATTTCACAACTTCTTGAAATGACGTCATTAAGTGCAGAACATGTAGCCTCAAATACACGCACTGTTAATTGGCTTACTGATATCAAACCTATATTTGAACGAAATGCGACTGCTTACGAAACCATTAAAGCAGATATGGAAGAGAATTTGTTAAATAAGATAAGCGTTTTAAATAAAGAAGTTATGGAAATGGTGCCTTATTTAGAACTATTGGACAATATGGATGACGTCAACCATACGTTGGAATATTTGGAGTATTTGCGTAAATTGGCACATCGTTTGAAAGCGTGTGACAAATTGGTAGCTTGGATTAACAACGAAGAGGTAACTTTTAAATTTCCTACTACTAGCTATCCAGATTTAGAGGAGCTAAAAGATTTTATCCTTCCATTTAATAATTTGGTTTATCTTGTTCATCGTTGGAAACGTAGTTTTTACACCTGGATGGATGGTCCATTTGAATATATGGATCACGAGCAAATAGAACAGGATCACGATTTTTTCTATAAAGAATTTTTAAAACTGTCAAAAAGTTATCGGAACAAAATCAAACAACAGATCGCGGAGGGTGTAGAAAAGAGATTTCAAGGCTTAGTAGATGATCCGGATATTAATAATCTACCTGCTCCTATGAAACTTTGTGCACAAGCTATTGCGGAAATCAAAGATTGGCGTCCAAATGTGCAAATGGCGCACATTATGTGTAATCCTGCATTGGAACAGAGGCATTGGGATGATATGTCGCATATAGCAGGCTTTGATTTAACGCCAAACGCCGGCACTTCGTTAAGAAAAATAATTAACTTTAATCTATGGGATAATATTGACCAGTATGAAATAATAAGTGTAGCTGCAACAAAAGAATTAGCTTTGATTACTAATTTAAATAAGATGATGGCCGAATGGGTTGACATATGTTTTAAAACAAGTCCGTATAAAGATACAGGTATTTTTATACTATCTGGTCTAGATGATGTTCAGAGTGTGCTTGATGATCACATAGTAAAAACTATTGGAATGCGGGGTTCAGCATTCGTTAAACCTTTTGAAAGTCAGGTAAGAGCTTGGTACGACAAAATTGTAAGAGTAAATGCCACTATCGATGAGTGGGGCAAGGTACAAAGTCAATGGTTATATTTATTGCCAATATTCTCTTCTAAAGATATTGTCGCCCAAATGCCAGAGGAAGGTGTAATGTTTGTAGAGGTGAACAATGTTTACCGACGATACATGGGAACTGTTGATAAAGATCCACATGTGTTAGATATCGCTGGTGGCATTGGTGTTTTGGAGTCTTTCAAAACTGCCACTAACTTGTTGGAAAAAATAAATGACGGGGTAAATAATTATTTGGAAAAGAAGCGTCTCTATTTTCCCAGATTTTTCTTTTTGTCTAACGATGAAATGTTAGAAATACTATCAGAGACCAAGAATCCTTTAAAAGTGCAGCCACATCTTAAGAAATGTTTTGAAGGTATTAATAGGCTTGTTTTTGATGAAGACTTTAATATAAGTGCTATGATATCAATGGAGGGCGAACAAGTAGAACTTCTTGAAAACATCGATGTGGCAGCTGCGAGAGGTTCGGTAGAAAAATGGCTTGTACAAGTTGAAGACCAAATGCTTAAAGCGGTAAAATCCGAAACGGAGTTATCATATTATGATTATCCTACAATGAGTCGTGTTGATTGGTTTTTATCTTGGGAAGGTATGGTCGTATTAGCTATATCACAAATATATTGGGCCGTAGACGTTCATGAAAGCCTGAACA
The DNA here is from genome assembly GCA_029286875.1 of Lamproptera curius. Classification (NCBI taxonomy): domain Eukaryota; kingdom Metazoa; phylum Arthropoda; class Insecta; order Lepidoptera; family Papilionidae; genus Lamproptera; species Lamproptera curius. The sequence goes on from JAGSMT010000070.1 coordinate 1,731,746, forward strand.
CTCACAAGCTAAGTGAACTAAAATCTTTTCATGAAGGTTTAACAAGACAACTAAATGAGACAGTATCAGTCATACGCCGCCCAGATTTAACTAAACTAAACAGTATCACAGTCAAAGCGCTAATTGTAATCGACGTCCATGCTAAAGATGTTATTCAAGACCTTATTGAAAATAATGTAATTGAAGTTACAGATTTTCAATGGCTTGCACAGTTACGATATTATTGGGAAGAGGAAAAAGTTGCTGTAAAGATAATTAATGCCGTAGTGCCATATGCATACGAATATTTGGGTAATTCAGATAGGTTGGTAATTACTCCTTTAACAGATCGTTGTTATCGCACTTTAATAGGTGCCTATTATTTACATCTCAATGGTGCTCCGGAGGGTCCAGCAGGAACAGGCAAAACCGAAACTACTAAAGACTTTGGCCAAAGCGCTAGCAGTCCAGTGTGTAGTTTTTAATTGTTCTGACGGCTTGGATTATAAAGCAATGGGTAAATTTTTTAAAGGCTTGGCATCTTGTGGTGCATGGGTGTGTTTTGATGAATTTAACCGAATAGAAGTTGAAGTTCTGTCTGTAATAGCGCAGCAAATACTTTGTATAGTTCAGGCTGTAAGGCAACATCTAGAAATATTTGAATTCGAAGGTACAACCTTAAATTTGAATCCTGCATGCTACGTTTGTATTACTATGAATCCGGGGTATGCCGGGCGGTCTGAATTACCTGACAATCTCAAAGTGTTATTTCGAACCGTCGCTATGATGGTACCAGATTATGCAATGATAGGTGAAATATCTTTATACTCTTTTGGGTTCCTTGATGCTCGTAGTTTATCCGTAAAAATAGTAACAACCTATCGATTATGTTCTGAACAATTATCTTCTCAAAATCACTATGATTACGGTATGAGGGCTGTAAAAACAGTTCTTTCTGCTGCAGGTAATCTAAAAAGAAATTTTCCCAATGAAAGCGAGCAAATTTTACTTTTGAGATCTATAATTGACGTTAACTTGCCTAAATTTCTATCATTTGATGTACCACTATTCGAAGGTATCATATCTGATCTTTTTCCTGGGATTACTCTGCCCAAACCAGACTATATAAATTTTCTTAAAGCATGTCATGAGAGTTGCGAAATGAATAATCTTCAACCAATCGAGTGCTTTTTGATTAAAGTGATTCAGACATATGAAATGATGATAGTAAGACACGGATTTATGCTTGTGGGTGATCCTTTTTCAGGAAAATCTATGACACTGAAAATTTTATCTCAGACTCTAAACATTATGTTTGAAAAAAACCAGCCAGGGGGATGTCAATCAACTTACAAGGTATTGAATCCGAAAGCTGTCACTATGGGCCAACTTTATGGTGCATTTGATCCTATATCCTATGAATGGACGGATGGTATTGTTGCCACAATATTTAGGGATTTTGCGTCAGAAGATACACCAGTGTGGAAATGGTTAGTATTTGATGGTCCAGTTGATGCAGTTTGGATTGAAAACATGAATACAGTTTTGGATGATAATAAAAAACTATGTTTAACTTCAGGTGAAGTTATTGCGATGTCTAACGTAATGTCAATGATTTTTGAGGTAATGGACCTCTCTCAGGCATCTCCCGCTACGGTATCAAGATGTGGTATGATTTATATGGAGTCGTCATCGTTTGGTTTTATGCCTTTTTACAAATCTTGGTTAAAAACTCTAAATCCTCTTTGGCTTGAAGACAATGAAGAATTTATTTTTAATATGTGCGAGTGGCTATTAGAACCTTTGGTATCTTTTGTAAGAAAATCTTGTATTCAACTCGTTAAAGCTGGAGACGTTAATTTAGTAATAAGCACTCTTCGGTTAATTGAAATGTTGATGGACAGCGCTATAGAAGGTGAAGAAGATACAAAATTTACGAGAACATGGATTTCAGCTTCGTTTATGACTGCCCTAGTTTGGGGCGTAGGTGGAATATTAAATAGCGATTCTCGTGAAAAATTTGATGATTTAGTAAAAGAATACTTTAGAGGCGACAGGGATATACCTAGTAATATTGAAAAACTTGACGTTTCCATTCCAACAGAGGGTATGATAATAGATCATTATTATATGTACAAATCCAAAGGTTGCTGGAAGTACTGGCCTGATACTTTGAAAACTATAGCAGTAAAGGAGCAAATAAACCTATTACAAACAGTAATACCGACGCTTGAAACGGAAAAGTATATGTTTCTTTTAAAACTACATACCCAATTTTCTCAACCTATGATGCTTATAGGGCCAACTGGAACTGGGAAAAGCTTTTATGTCCAAAATTTTTTAATGAATAACATTGACATAGAAAAGTATACTCCGGGTTTTATAACATTTACAACTACTACTTCTGCTAATCAGACACAAGATTTAGTACTTTCGAAGCTAGTGAAACGAAGAAAAAATAATTACGGTCCTACTAAAGGAAAGAAAGCCATTTTATTTATCGATGATATGAATATGCCGGCCAAGGAAGTTTATGGGGCACAGCCGGCTATCGAGTTATTAAGATTATTCTTTGACCAAAAACATTGGTACGACTTAAAAACTACTGATAAGTTATATATTCATGATACATTTTTCTACGGTGCCATCGGCCCTGTTGGTGGAAGCCGCCAATTAATATATCCAAGAATGTTACGACATTATAACATATATTCTATAAATGAATTTTCAAAAGAAAGCATGACGAAAATTTTTACTTCTTTACTACAACTAGGGTGGAGAAAAAATGGTTTTGGCCAAGATACCCAACCAGTAATTATAAACATTATAGCAGCTACAATGAATATGTATGAACAAGCCGCTGAAGGATTAAGGCCCACACCAGCGAAATCACACTATATTTTTAATTTAAGAGATTTTTCAAGAGTTATACAAGGATGTGCGTTATTAAGAAAGGAGTCGGCTGAAAGCAAAAAGACGTTTATCAGAGTGTGGGTACATGAAATAATGCGTGTCTTTTATGATCGATTAGTTGACGAAAAAGACCGTACTTGGTTTTACGATATCCTTAAGGCTACAACCAGAGATTTTATGAAGGATGCATTTGAGTCAGCTTTGGACACATATCAAAACGCCCAGGGAAGTGTAACCCAAGAGAGTATAAAAAGTATGATGTTCGGTTCTTACTTAGACACTGATAGTCTTGAGGGTGAGCGTAGGTACGAAGAAATACCTTCTAGAGAATCTATTTTAAACGTTGCTACTACAATGTTAGCTGAATACAATGCTATGCATAAGGCTAAAATGACAATCGTTTTGTTTGATTATGCATTAGAACACCTGTCTAAAATTTGTAGATTGCTTTCAATGCCCTCTGGCAATGCACTTTTAGTTGGTGTTGGAGGTTCGGGGCGTCAGACTTTGACACGATTGGCGGGTACAATTTTAGGACAATCAGTTTATCAACCAGAAATAACAAAATCTTACAGTGTCAAGGATTGGCAAGACGATATTAAATTAGTTCTACGTGAGTCTGGTGGCTTGAATAAAGATACGACTTTCTTATTTACGGAGAGTCAAATAAAAGAAGAAGTATTTATACAAAATTTAGACAGCTTACTCAATTCAGGTGAAGTTCCAAACTTATATGGCTTAGATGAAAAACAAGAGATTCTTGAATTGGTTCGATTGGCGGCCCAAGGTGGTAATAGAAATCTTGATATAAGCCCTTTGCAAATCTTAGCTTTTTTCATAGCCCGTTGCAAAGTAAAATTGCATATTGTTTTATGCTTTAGTCCCATAGGAAGTTCGTTTAAGACGAGACTAAGACTCTACCCTTCATTGGTAAATTGCTGCACTATTGATTGGTATGATAGCTGGCCTGAAGATGCTTTGGAAATGGTTGCCAATTACTATATGGTTAAGGTAAATGTACCAGACAAAGTAAAAGCAAATGCAGTTATAGCGTGTAAACAGTTTCACGTCGATGCGCGCAGAACATCTGATGATTTCTTCAATCAGTACGGCAGAAAGACATACGTAACTTCAGCCTCATATTTAAATTTGATTAAAACTTTTACAACACTTACAAATAAAAAACAACGTGAACTAAGAGCAGCAAAATTAAGATACACCAATGGGTTAGACAAATTAAATCAAGCAGCGGAAGCGGTAGCAGTTATGCAACATGATTTAAATGAATTAAAACCTCAACTAATGGTCATGGCTGCAAAATCAGCCAAAATGATGCAAGAGATCGAAGTAGAAACTGCAATAGCAGATAAAGCTGCTGCCCAAGTTAGGGAGGATCAAAAGGTAGCGAATGTTCAAGCTGCTGCTGCCGAAGAATTGAAAAAGGATTGCGAAGCTGATTTGGCACTCGCACTACCAATTTTAGAAGACGCAATCGCTGCTTTAAATACCTTAAAGCCAGCAGATATAACTATTGTTAAGTCTATGAAAAACCCTCCTGCCACTGTTAAGTTAGTTATGGCAGCGGTATGTGTCATGAAAGGGATACCACCAGATAAAATTCCTGATCCCGATAACCCCGGGAGAAAAATGCTTGATTACTGGGGCCCTAGTAAAAGAATATTAGGAGATATGGGATTTCTCGATTCTCTTAGAAATTTTGATAAAGATAATATTCCAGTTGCTACAATGCAAAAAATCAGAAAAGAATATCTATCGCATAAGGATTTTAAGCCCCATATTATAGCTAAGGCTTCTACAGCTGCTGAAGGCCTTTGTAAATGGATTATTGCAATGGATATGTACGATGCTGTTGCAAAGGTTGTTGCGCCGAAAAAGGCAAAGTTGGAAGCTGCAGAAAAGGAGTTTAGCCAAACAATGGCGATATTGGAAGAAAAAAAAGCTACGGTAGCACGTTTAGAGGCGAGGCTAGCTGAATTAAATGAGGCTCTCGAAGGGGCAAATATAAAGAAAAAGGCGTTAGAGGATGAAGTTCAGTTATGTATTGATAAATTATTTAGGGCAGAAAAGCTCATTGGTGGATTAGGAGGTGAAAAAGTGCGATGGACTGCTGCAGCTGCTAACCTTCAAAGCTTGTTTGATAACCTTGCGGGAGATATTTTAGTTTCAAGTGGTATTATTGCTTATCTTGCACCGTTTACGTTACCAGTCAGGGTAAAAGAAATTGATGACTGGAGACAGCTTATCATAAAATTAGATATGCCTCATTCTCCCACTTATATTTTAAAAGATGTTTTGGGTACCGACATAAAAATTCAAAATTGGTGCATAGCAGGTTTGCCAAGAGATTCTTTTTCTATTGATAATGGTGTTATTTTAGATAATTCAATGCGATGGTCTTTATTAGTCGATCCTCAAGGTCAGGCAAATAAATGGATAAAGACAATGGAGAAGCCTAATGATTTACAGATTATGAAGTTTACTGACGGAAATTACATGAAAGTCATCGAAACGTGTTTAGAATACGGAAAACCAGCCTTAATAGAATGTGTTTTAGAGGACGTGGAAGCGCCTTTAGATCCAATATTAATGAAAAACACATATATGCAAGGAGGCAAAGAGTTTATTGCACTTGGGGAAAATGTTATTGAATATCATCCACATTTTAGATTATATATGACGACTAAATTAAGAAATCCCCATTATTTACCTGAAATTTTCAATAAAGTCACACTTGTAAACTTTGCTTTGACTAAAGATGGTTTAGAAGATCAATTGCTAGGTATTGTGAGTTGCCAAAGAACGTCCAGATTTGCAAGAAAAAAGAGAAAAGTTAATAGTTCAAGGCGCTGCAAACCGTGCTGCTCTTAAACAAGTTGAGGATGATATTCTTCGTACACTGCAGGAATCCAAAGGTGATATTTTAGAAGATGAATCTGCTATAGAAGTTCTTGATTCCTCTAAAATGTTAGCAGTTGATATTATGAAAAAACAGGAAGCCAGCTTAGAAACAGAAGAAATCATAGAAAATTTAGATTAGGTTACAGGCCAATTGCATCACATTCAGCTGTTCTTTATTACTGCGTGACTGAATTACCAAATGTCGATCCAATGTATCAATATTCACTGACTTGGTTTATAAATTTATACATTTTGTCCATTGAGAATGCTAATAAATCGAAAGACTTGGAGAAAAGATTGAAATTTTTAAAAGAAACGTTCACCTACAATTTGTATAGTAACGTATGTCGATCTCTTTTTGACAAAGATAAACTTATGTTTTCTTTTATCATGTGCTCCAAAATGTTACTATCCAAGGGTGATATTGATCACGAAGAATATATATTTCTCATAACAGGAGGAATTGCAATTGAAAACCCTTTGAAAAATCCAGCAGATTGGCTTCCAGACAAAGGGTGGGATGAAATTTGTCGAATAAATGATTTGTCTGTCTTCACGGGATTCAAAGACAGTTTTGTTAAGTTTCCAAGTAAATGGAAAGAAGTGTTCGATGATTTAGAACCGCACACTAAACCACTGCCGCTTGGCTGGGAAGAAAATTTAACAGCTTTTCAAAAATTATTAATAGTTCGTATTTTACGACCTGATAAACTTACAATTGCCATTTCGAATTATGTTGAAAAGCAATTGGGTCGTAAATACATAACCCCACCACCGTTTGACATAGGCAAATCCTTTGGTGATTCTAATTGCTTAGCACCGTTAATATTTATATTATCCCCGGGTTCTGATCCTATGGGAGCCTTGATTAAATACTGCGAGAAAATGGGTTATTCTCATAGATTTAACTCAATATCCCTAGGTCAGGGGCAAGGACCTATTGCGAAGGCTATGATAGAAAGGGCGCAGTTAGAAGGTGGTTGGGTTTGTTTGCAGAACTGCCATTTAGCAGTTTCGTGGTTACCAGTACTTGAAAAGATTGTAGAAAACTTCGACCTAACTAATACTGATCTAAGTTTCAGGTTATGGCTGACAAGTTATCCAACCGAAAAGTTTCCTCAATCAGTTTTACAAGTGGCAGTCAAAATGACTAACGAAGCCCCCACTGGTCTACAACATAATTTATATCGGTCGTATATGTCCGAACCATTAAAAGAACCTGAATTTTTCGAAGGATGTCCCGAAAAAGATAAACCTTTTAGTAAATTACTGTACGGTATTAGTTTTTTTCATGCTGTAGTACAAGAAAGAAAAAAGTTTGGACCCCTAGGGTGGAATATACAATACGGTTTTAATGACTCTGATTTTCAAATATCGGTCATGCAGTTACAAATGTTTTTAAATCAATATGAAGAAATACAATATGTTGCAATAAAGTATTTAACAGGTGAATGCAATTACGGTGGCAGAGTAACGGATGATTGGGACAGAAGATTAATTGTTACAATATTAGATAATTACGTCAATCCGGCTGTTGTCACTGATCCCAACTATTTATTTTGTGATATAGCACCCCAGTACGGATTGCCGCGTAGATGTGAATACCAAGATTATGTAAAACACATTGAATCCGTTCCAGTCAATCCTCCACCAGAAGTGTTTGGATTACACATGAACGCTGGAATTACGAGAGATCATTCTGTTTCATTACAGTTAACATCGACGTTAGTTTTAGTTGAGGGAGGAGGTGGCGAAACTGAAGGTGGTAACACCGAAGCTATTCTCGTCCAAATGTCTGCTGAAATATTATCTAAACTCCCGCAAGTTTTTGATACCGAAACTGCTCAAAAAAGGTATCCTGTAGACTATAACGAATCAATGAACACGGTGCTAATTCAAGAAATGGAACGGTTCAACAGATTACTACGAGAAGTTATTAATTCTCTGCTTGATTTGCAAAAGGCTGTAAAAGGACTTATTGTGATGTCTCCAGCGCTAGATTTGATGTCTAACGCAATGCTGTTAGGTAAAATACCAGAAAACTGGAGCAAAGTTTCGTACCCTAGTCTGAAGCCTTTGCCTAGTTACGTCACCGATCTCGTCGATCGATTGAACATGTTAGGGAACTGGTACGAGAAAGGTAAACCCCGACTTTTTGGCTTTCCGGTTTCTACTTCACTCAGGCGTTTTTGACTGGATCTATTCAGAATTATGCGAGAGCCAAGAAAATTCCGATCGATCTGTTGATATTCGACTTTGAAGTGCGCCGACGTGATTACGAAACGGTTCCACCCGAATGGGGTGTGTATGTTCATGGTCTATTTCTAGACGGGGGTCGATGGGACCGCAAGAGCCATGTTGTGGCAGAACAGCATCCGAAAATATTGAACGATACAATGCCAGCAGTATGGCTCTTCCCTAAACTGAAAACTGATTTTTTGGAAGGCAAGCGATATAAATGTCCACTTTATAAAACGTTAGAGAGGAAGGGTGTTTTAGCCACGACTGGGCACTCGTCTAACTTTGTGCTAGCATTTTACCTACCCTCAGATAAACCGTCAGCCCATTGGATACAGAGGAGTGTAGCCTTGATTTTACAGTTAGACAACTGATCAATGTGTTTCTTACCTTTAGTTTCAAATCATTTGTAATAGGCTTTTTTATTAGATTAGATCTTTAATTATATAATCTGTATGTTTTTGCGTTTTGTTTGCTAATTGTGTGTTATACTGAATTTATTGATTGTTTCTCATAATGGTGTTCGAATATTTATAATAATGTCAATAGTGGCCACTATTAAGTACTTGAAATAGCGGTTATATTTAATTTAATTCATATTTTATTTCTCTTATTTTTTATATTATGAAGTATGTTGTTTTAATAACAATTAAAATTGTGTATTTATATCTGCTTTAGCCAATAACAGTAGACTTTTCGAGGTTGGATTGTTACGAATTGTGTTTTGTCAAGGTAAACTTCCATTTTTCTGTGTTGAAACGAAACGACTAGTTATGAATAATAAACAAAAACAGTATATATGACACATGGAAAAATGCAAGGTGACCATAGCGGTAAGGCAAAGACTTGTATAAAATCTAGTCTTCGTCGACAGCTTTTAATAACTGTATTTATAGAATTTTCCGAAAAAAATGTTTATTTAAATTTTTTTGTATGATGAGAAAACCAAAGTTATGGATAATTAAAAGTTGACTGATATTATTTATTACCTTTTATAAAATTGACATTTTGAATATAGTATTAAAGGAATTTTAATTAATGTGTTGGCGTATTTTTATTTTTCATGAGATTCCGCCTAATTTCGTCAGTTTCTAGCAGTTTACGCCTTAGTTTTAACATTATCGCTTTGTTCCGTTTCTGAAATGGGTTAAGAATTTATAAAATGAAATAAAAGCTATTAAAAGAAATTAAATATTTAATAATCGCCACGAATCCCGCTGCCCAGAGGATATAATTATTATTATCTGTTCACCATTACTAGCTTCACTTTAACATTGATTACACCATACGCTTTAAATAGGGACGCAGCAGTGCGAGCACACTACTGTTTTCAGCAAAAGCATTTCTATAGTTGTGATAGGTAGTGTGTGGAGTAAATGGTGGTACTTCCCTAGTTTGCCCTTATTATATAGTCATCATCATCATCAGCCTGTGATAGTCCACTGCTGGACATATCCCTCCCCTAATACATCATACATACATCATCAGCCTGTTTTAGTCCACTGCTGGACATAGGCCTCCCCTAATACACCCTATCCATTTGGGAGTTTGAACCGTATCCCACCACGCCGGTCCAATGCGGGTTGGTCCCCTAATACACCCCTATCCATTATGGGGTTTTGGACCATATCCCACCACGCTGGTCCAATGCGGGTTGGTTGGTGGACCGACTTTTACATACCCATCCGACGCATGGATCATGTTACTTTTCAAACAATTGGGTGATCAGCCCAAATTGGCCTAACCAACTAGGAAACAACAATGAAAATTTGTTGAGTCCCCGCAGGATTCGAACCTACGCTCTCCGTTTTCAATGATAAAGCTAGCCAGTTAAAATGACTAAACTATAAGATAAAATTAAAATTTATCATTGTATTTACCTCTCCTAATTTAATCTGCTCTGTTATAAGTGTCTAAATGTAGTGCTGATTCTAACGTTTTTAATGTATACTTTGTAACAACTATAACGTACCTTTAACACTTTGCATTCACTTTCTATAGTTTCACTTTCGATCTCCATCTCTAATGCTTTCTCCTCTTGTATCTCATTGATTTCCAATTGTTTCTTTTTCAGCTCTTCCACTTCTAAATCTTCTGCTTTTAATTTGTCTTTACGTTGACGCAGAACTTTCTCCTCTGGTTTAGAATTTAATATTTAACTTTATTTATAATCGCTTGGTTTAATAAATTGTCAAACCTGATTGGACTATGATTCCCAACATTGTTGACGAAAAATAATTCGCAATAGTATGGCGGTATTCAATAAATTTCCATATTAATTAAATATAGAAATAAAACAATAGCTTAACTTAAATTGCCTTTTCATCTCTTTGCAGGCCAAAAAAATTTAGAATTGGTAGAATTGACTTCTACTGGCGTTTGTAGGAGCCTAAACTATATGATTTTTTTTTTCAATTATAAGTACATTTTTTTAATATATTAAGCTTTTTATACAAAACATTTTTTTATACAAATAACTGCCTCCGTAGCCTAGTGGTATGGGCGTGTGCTTTAGAAACTGGAGGTCGTGGGTTCGAATCCTGCGGGGACTCGACAAATTTTTTATTGTTTCCTAGTTGGTTAGGGCAATTTGGGCCGATCACCCAATTGTCTGAAAAGTAAGATGATCATGCGTCGGATGGGCATGTAAAAGTCGGTCCACCCACCAACCCGCATTGGACCAGCGTGGTGGGATACGGTCCAAACCTCCTAATGGATAGGGTGTGATTAGGTCACACAGTATAGGGACATCACAGGCTGTTGATTAAAAAATACACAAAAAAATATTAACCTTGAGCAGAAAGATTCTTGTAACCATCTGAATGATCGTTAAGATTTTCTATTTGTTTTTTTATCTTGTGCTGTTCAGAAACGTGACATATTTCTATGTTGGCGACATGAGATTTCATTTCCGATATATTTTTAGTCAGCTCCTAGCAGAATACATAACAATATTAAATAAGAGCTATTGATTTATTGAGCTTGGCCAATTAATTAATTAAATTACGATGAACGCGTGGTTAAAGGATATCAATAAAACGAAGTATAAAGCGGTAAAAAAGGAATAATTCTAATTAAAATATATAACTATGCATTAATTATAGGATAATTTTTGTAACGTTAATGTTTATTTGTTTATATGCCGTTATATAGTAAAGCTAAACGTAAATCACTACGCGCGACGTTGTGATGTACCGAATACTCAAACTAAGAGCGCTGCAAATTTGCCGCTATTAATAACACACTTGAATTTCTTTATAATAATTCCTTATAACTTAGTATTCTACTAAAACCAGTAAAACTATTGCTTACACTTAGTTGTTCCAGTAAAAAATCTATTTCGTTTTTTAAGACAGTGATTTCTTCTGAAAGACTTCTATATGTGCTACGCAAATGATGCTCGAGTTTTTCATTTTGTAGTTTATGTTTCAGTGCTTGAAAAGGGTAATCAAATATTATTGAAATATGTGTTATTTTAATTTTCCTATTTAAGTTGGTTAAAGTGCCCTATATCTATTTTATAAATTTAAATTCATACTTTTAAATAAGATACCTGATTTCAATTTTATATTTAGCAACTCTATAGTTTGGTAATACATTTCTTTTCGTATTGCTAAAAATGATTTCGCAAAACTTTTATTCCCAATTTTATCTAGGAATAATGTAGCCTGTGTCTTTATGACATCGCTTCGTTTAGTTTAAAGATTTTCGCGCCATGAAATAACGATACCTAATGAGCGCGGCCTTATGTTAGCCTGAAATCGACCGTCTTAAACGAGAGTTTAAGAAAGTAAGTCACAGTATCTATTTTTTTATTTTATAATTAACAATTATTGTTACTGAATTGATTACGACAAATACAAAAAAAAAAAATTCTTCTTTTAGTAGTGATAGCTCCACCAAAAGATTTTTTGAATAGGATTTTATGGCCTGGTAACAAAACCTTTAAGTCAATCCACCAAGAGCAAAATTTAAACACCTTGACCGATTATTGATGTTTTTTTTAAATATTGTATTGCGATAATTAATGATTTTAATAACAAAAACATATCTAAATAATAACTATATAAAATATATATTATTAAACCTTAAATACTTTGCAGATGCCATCAGGTCGCATTCGAATGTATTTTGCGATCTAAATGCATCGAAGTTTGACCAATATTGATCGTCAGTTAATTTCTTTCACTAACAGTTTGTTAAATAAACGACACGAATAACAGAAAAAAGTTTTTGTTTACATTTAATGTTTATTAAAAAATTCTCTAGGTAAATAAATATTATTTAAATAACACAAAAACCTAAAAAACCACTGAACAAAGAAATAGGCTATAAGAAGAATTACCTAAGTTTCGTTTCCCAAACTCTGTTTCATGATTGACAAAAAAAAGTTTTATTATTATAATACTTTTATCGATTTCGTTTAACTGTGTATAGTCTACGGTTTTATTATCTATTTTTTTTTTAAACTATGTTTATGACATTTGCGTCGTCTCGTCTCTATGACCTAAACTTTAAACTCTGTGGAAGCGTGGCTTTATACTAATATTGTAACTTATTATTTTAATTCTGAAGCAAGCAACATGTAGGTTCATTATCCTGTCATATGGAAACAATTATAATAGTTTTAACACTGTAGTTACATAAACTACCGTCCTTATGTGTAAGTCATCCAAAATGGTCTCCGGGTCGACAAGGGTGATTCAAGTCACCAATATCGCACCCCAGGCCACAAAGGATCAAATGCAAACTCTCTTTGGCTACCTCGGTAAGATTGACGACATCAGACTATATCCTACCATTAGAGATGTATCGTGTCCTGTGCAATCACGAATATGTTACGTGAAATATTACGACTCGACAACCGTGAATGTAGCTCAACACATGACCAACACAGTGTTCATAGACCGTGCCTTAATTGTGGTTCCTATGCAGTCTGGCGAGATTCCCGACGAACATAGAGCTCTGGAAATGTCGAGTAACGGAACGTTAGTACCCGGCTTTAATGCCGTAGAACCGCGATTACCAGCGCATGTAGTGAACTCTTTAGAAGGCGCACCACCCAATCAAGTTATCCAAACCTATGATCCGAAATTAGCGGCAGCCGGATTACCTGCTTACCCACCACTTCCTGCTGCCTATGACTCTAGAAAGATTGAAGAAATTCGAAGAACACTTCTTGTAGTAGATGTCGGTTCGCTGACGCACCAGCAACTCTTCGATTTCTTTGGACAGGCTGGGGAGGTTAATTACCTTAGGTTTTGTGAAAGAGATGTAGACAAATTGAAATATGCCCTTGTTGAATTGTCAGAGCAAGAAAATGTAATCAAAGCACTACAGTTGAATGGGACCGTCATTGACGGGCAAACTATAAAGGTATAATTTTTACAATCATGACATTTTTATCTTATAATATTTTATGTTTATTTTTTAGACAATATAATGTACTATAATTTTTATCTCTCACAATGCTGAGTTTCACAATATTTCATCATTTTCTAATCTGTCCTTTACAAAAGCCATATTTTATCATTGATCTTTATAAACATTAGTCATATGTGATTTCATTGTTTTAAATTATATTATTTGCATCAATTATGTCTTATTTGCTTCAAGTTTGAAGAGTTGAATTTAATTTTATTTACACTTGAAAAGGAAGAAGTAAATAGATTTGTATTTACCACAATTAAGTAATTTTATAACTATAATTAAATAAATCTTGATTGTTGCATTTAGGTGCACTTCTGAAAATTTGTTATTAAAAACCTGAACGGAAAAACTGAGTAGCTTAAAACTAAACAAAACATTCTTTATATATGTTTCAATTTAATTCTCCACTACAATAATATATTGTATATAAGTTCTACTAAAAATAATTTTATCCATATAGGTACACCATGCAACACAGGCCATATCAAAGCCTCAAACAAAAAGCAATGAAGCCGCACAAAGAGAAATCGAAGAAGCCATGTGTCGGGTGAAAGAAGCCCAGAACTATATTTCCGCGGCAATTGATCCAGTAATTGGATTATTATCAAAAGATAAAAGGAGGTATAATTTTTTTTATTTGCAATTGATTTATTTTACTCATTTAGCTGCATTTTTTTAACTTGCAAGGAGTTAATAATAGTGTGAATGAAATGTTCCATTTTTATTTTGAAACAAAAACATCAGAAAATATATCTTGAAATGTAGTAAATTGAAAGCATTTTTAACCCGAATTATACCTAAAATAGACTTATCGTACAAGTTTAAACATCTGCATTTGCAGCAATTTTGTTTTTAAAAGAAAACTAATTTACCTAACTATATTAAATGTTCCTTTATTAAACATACAAGTAAATAACAAATGTAAATAAAACTTCAGCTTATTTCAAAAAAGGTCAAACTCGATTATTCTTATTAATAAAGAGTCTTGCTCATCAAATATACCCTGAAGAATGACACACTCTTTGTATAATCAAAGTCTTTTGTTCAAGATAAATTATTATTGTGCAAATATTTAATTTCCAAAACTAATACTATTGTTTTGCTAAAGCATTTACTGGCTGCTTTTTAAATAAAATATACATTTTCATACCAAATCTGTGGGTGCCAAATTGTACTTGACTGTAATTCAAGATACAATTAATTTGAATGTAAGTGTATTGTGTTAGTATAACATAATTGTTAGGTGAATTTACAAAAAGGTTAATGGAGAAGTAAAGAATACTTTATTAAATTCCATATTAACAATATCCACTGTGCCCTTCAAACTAAAAACACTACTTGTGTTTTAACACCAACGGGACATCAAAATATTGTAATCATAATTTTATTATAATAATTTGTCCGAACATTATCAAATGGTATATAATTTAAAGAACCCGTTCCCGCTCTCGGTCCCGGCGAAGGTCCCGCTCCCACTCAAGGCGTCGATCCCGCTCGAGGCATCGCGGTAAGCGGTCCCGCTCCAGGTCCAGGCATAGATCGCGTCGCTCCAGATCAAGGCACAGGCATAGAACAAGGTACAACACTAATTGACCAATGACTTTTCTAGTTTAATAGCTTGCAAATTATTTCTATAAACTGTTAAACCTAGACAAGATATTTACATTAATAGGAACAAATGAGTGGTTGGTTAATAGCTTAATTTTAATTAATATATTTCCTAAAATAAAACTTGCTTTGGTTTAGTCAAAAGTCAATGATCATCTTGTCAATATTGCGATGACACAGAAGTCTATGCCTTAGGTTAACTAAAGGTGAAATTTACTTTAATATATCTCTCCCATGATACAAATTGCGTGTAAGTAATGTCATGTTTTTTTTTGGCAAAAATATGAGTCATTTGACAAGTGAAGTCATTTACATCACTCACTATAGTGATGTATAAATGACTTCACTAAGGTAAACCAGTTACTACTGCATTGCTCCCTAACTGCCTTAATAATTTCCTTGTAGACTCCATTTAAGTGGATGTTTTGTCGACAGATCGCGCTCCCGCCACCGCAGCTCGCGCCGTTCCCGCTCAAAGTCGCGCCACAGGAGCTCGCGCTCGAAACGGGACCGGTCGCGCGACCGCAAGGACAAGAAGGGCTCTAGCGAACGCGACAAAGACAAGGAGAACAAGGACAAGTCCAAATCGCCCGCCAAAGATGTGGCGGACAAGGAGGTTGATAAGGAAGAAAGATCCGACCCTGTGCTAGAAACCAACGGCAGCAGTTCGGAAACTAAAACTAAAGCATCCACCCCGCCGGACGACAAAGACAAGGAGCCCGAGAAGGAGAAAGATAGAGAAAAGGAAAAAGATAAGGGTAAGGACCGGGAGAAGGAAAAAGATAAAGATAAGGACAAAGAAAAGATAGGGACAAGGACAAAGAGAAAGACAAAGAGAAGGAGAAGGACAGAGATAAACGGGATAGGGATGACAAGAAAGAGAGGGACAAAGACAAGTCTCCAACAAAAAGGCGGGACCGTTCCAGGTCACGTGATAAGAAACGAGACCGTTCGAGGTCGAAGCGCAGGTCCAGATCTAGATCCAGGAGGAAGCGCTCAAAGTCCAGAAGGTCGCGATCCAAAGAGAGGAAACGATCCCGCTCCAGGGAGAGGAAGAAGTCTAGATCGCGTGACAGAAAGCGGTCCAGGTCTAGGGATAGGAAGAAATCTAGGTCGAGGGACAGGAAACGCTCCAGGTCGAGGGATAAGAAGCGCTCGCGCTCCAGAGATCGGAAGCGTTCCCGCTCTCGAAGCAGGCGCTCCAAGAGTCGATCGCACAGAGACTCTAAGACGCCTCATGGTCGAAAGTCTAGAGACCAAACCCCTTTGCCAACTGTCCTCGAAGAGAAAGATAATTCTGTGATGGAAACAAAACTGAACGACATCTTAGACGACAAGAATTCACCAGACAACATGGATATTTCAAATTCACCGTAGATCCTTTTACAAAAACTGTATTTCATTGATTTCAATTTAGCTGATGTGAATCGATTTGCTGTACATTTTCTTAAGCAAGTGGTAAATAAGTAATAAAATGCAGTATGTTATATCCATTTTTTATTTAAACAGATAGTCAAGGACTCTTATCCTTCACCATCTTGTAATTAGCTATTGAATGATGTGTTGCTTAGAGGCTGTCAATGATTGTCTCTCAATAATTTGTGCCTCCATAATATTTGTGTGATGGCAAAAATATATCGGTCGACTGTGATGGCTTCATTTTAACCGTAAAGTAAATTTGAAGTTGTTGCAGTACCCCCCTCCTTAAACATTGTATTTCAATTTCCATTTAATTGCAATATCAAATTGCCGATAAATTGGTTTTAGCCTTGTTAAGGAAAGTCGCATAATTTAACATTCAGTAGTGAAATAAAAATGTACATAACATTTAGTAACTTTGAGGTACAATCATATTAACTCTTCAAAAATAACTTAAAAAAGGTGTGTAAAATACATAATTAAATTTACAGGCATACTTGTCCATTATATATGTGAATTATTTCGTTCCGGGAAGTTTGAAGGTACAGACAAATGTGGTCGTAGTATCGATGAATAAGCCACAAGGAACAATTGCGGGAAGCGCCTTAAATAGTGATATTTTCATGTCAGAAACACGAAGATGGCTACAAAAGGGCGAATCACCTGTACCCGGATATTGTAGGGCGCCAGGAAATGCGGCATGTTTACCACTGCTCTGTAATTGTGACAAACTGCTGGAAATATGGCGGAAACAAAAAGATACTCGATCAAAACTCCAAGATATTTCTAGACAACGAGACTTGTGACTCGAAAATATTAGGAAATATGGATAATATAATAAAACGGTGTTACGTCAATAAACTATTCATATCATTAAGATAAAACACATCACTTATGAATCTTAAAATAAAACGCAGTTGTTTATTTGATGCGCAATGTATTTATTATTTTACAACTATATTACACGTTAATGTCTTTGACATAGAAACAAGACTACAAAGTTAAAATACTACAACAGTTCGCATAGCCTAGTTAAAACAATATTTTTATTTTGTTGTGATTATTCATCAATTACATTCAGAAATATCACTTAATTCCTTTGTTTCTGCAAAATATTGCGTAAGGGGTGATTTGTTATTTTTTTTACAGTCCAGTCAATAACGAAATAATTTAAACCACGAGAGAGTTGGTAATCTAGCTTTAAATACGTCATATCTTTTAGTTCATCAAGTATTATATTTCTTTTCCTATTTAATTTTTTTTATAAACATACCGAGAGGTGTTTTTATAAAATATACGAAAACGATCATAAGATTTAGACATTAAGTTATTTGTATAAAAGATGTTGGGTCAACTCAACTCAGTTGGGAGCAAAAAGTTTATCAAAATGTACTTGTTTACATTTAAATACACAATATCGTTGGTCGAAAAAAGTATCATTTACAACATATTTGAATGAAGAAATGTATACATAGAATGTATTTATATACGACAACAAGTTCTACTCAAACTGCTAAAAGATTTAACGTGTGCACCTAAACCAAATAACATTAGGAGTGTTTGACAAACGACAAAACAAAATGGCGTGCGTTCTTAGTACAACATTACAAACTGTCAGACATTTTGTAGACCAAATACTCTTGCTTATCGTCGATTTGTTGCCTCTCTTACAAACAGTCCAAATCTTGTTTGGTTACGGTGTTAATTGAAAGCCGTAACACATTGATCTAATTCCAATATTATAAGTGTCGACGTGTACTTTAGTAGGGCAGAATGTCGTGCATGGCGTAACGCCACGTCCATCGACGCGCCAGTTCCTCGAAGTGCGCCCTGTTGCGCACGTACATATCGCCCAACTGCGGCTCCATGCAAACCTGTTGTTTACACATCTCTTTAGTATGAAAATAAGGTATAATTCTTAAGTATGAAAATAAACTAACTAAAAAATAAAATAACTGCCTCCGTAGCCTAGTGACATGGGCGTGTGCTTTAGAAACCGGAGTTCGAATCCTGCGGGGACGCAACAAATTTTAATTGTTGTTTCCTAGTTGGTTAGGGCAATTTGGGCCGATCACCCAATTGTCTGAAAAGTAAGATGATCCATGCGTCGGATGGCATGTAAAAGTCGGTCCACCCACCAACCCACATTGGACCAGCGTGGTGGGATACGGTCCAAACGCCCTAATGGTTAGGGTGTGTTAGGGAGGCCTAGTCCAGCAGTGGACTATCACAGGCTGATGATGATGATGATGAAAATAAAAATAACTCTTTAGTATGAAATTGATTGAAGCATTGCTTTGAGTTTTGTACCCATTCCCGTAGGAGCCCTGTTCAGAGGTAGAGATACTTAAACATCGCGGTTTTTTTTAAAGTCAAACATCTTTTTTTAACACAGGTTCGGAAACGGAAGCTCTGATGGCTGACCTGTGAAAAGTCGGCCTTAGATGCTCAGCGGAATATTTCTTATTCTTTTTTCAACGAATTTGTACCTACAAAATTTAGACAGAACATATTTTACAGTTTGAAATTAATCAAACTCCTTTGGCGCCAATGCGAAACATCACGTGTAGAAAAATATGGTGGAATCAATAAAAAAACGCGATCACTAGACTCTGTTTATATTTATTCCATGTCCTATATATGTAAGACTGAAATGGGTCAAATAGCTGCGATACAGACAAGAACATACCGTGGTGTAGGGGTCAGTAAGGAGGCTCTGTATGGAGATGAGCACTTTGCTGATGGTGAGCGCCAAGGACCAGTTGTGGTGCACCGAGTCGATGCCCACGTCCCCGTGCCGGGACACGTTCGGGTGCAGGATCTTCGTGAGAAATCGCACCACGGGCGGGCTCATCGGATATCTGAAAAACATATAAAGTAACCAGCAGTCCCTGCCACGCGTTGCTGCGGCTGGGATTTACTTATTTTGCATTGCAATAAACAATTTAAGGGCTTAGATAAACGGAAAGAGAATATCGGTCATGGGACCACCATTTTTTATTAGATATATGTCATTTGTAAAAAACTAAACTCGATGGTGCTAACGTTACACCTGAATACAATGATAAAATAACACTGGTATAAAATCGATTGGATTGGTATTTAAAGTGGACAGACTGAAGACGATTAATCGAAATTCTGTACAAAAGAGTTAGTTTTGAAAATTCTTATCGTTTTTTTTTTAATTCTTAAGTATTCTGTTGAAAATGTTATAATTTGTTTGGATATGGAGCAATACCACCAAAAACATAATTTTAACGTTTTATTTGCATGGTTATTAAAAACCAAGAAGTAAAGTTGAGTACATGCGTCGTTAGGCGTAAAGTAACTGAAAATCGTATGAATTAATAAATAAAGAATATTTACAGTACCTATAATCGTATCCGCCGTTGAATATGTCATAAAAATATTTCTTTTATATAGGATACAACATCACTTTTGATTAAATTTGCTCTGTAAAAATCCTATAAATTACAATTTTACATGCATGTTAGGAAGCTATTTTATTTATTAATTTTTTACTTAATGGCCTGGTGTAAAATAACAGCGTTATGAGGTTGCATTTTTAATATTATATCATTCTAAAATTAAATGACCAAAATTAATTTCAAGAAATTACTTATATTGTCCCAATTCATCTGTTTTCAACAAAAAGTCTATACTATTAAACATAGCCATCTGTTAACACACACAACGCAATCAATAGATATCGTCAACTGTCACAATCGTTTCGAAGCTAACATTTCAGCATCAAATAATAATAGAAAAATAAATCGCAATAAAACAACATTGCGACTATAAATTAGGATGTAAGCTATTCTATCTTTCAAGTTGGAATAAACTGCACATTGTGTGCAACCATATTTTAAAATCGGTAAAGAAGTTTAGGTACCATCGCGGACAAACATCGTGACACGAGATTTATATATATTAAGATAAAAGTCATATGAAGAGGTCAGTAACTACGAATTAATTAGCTGTTGCAATTTTTAGTATATTTGAAAAAAATCTGTTTAATTTTTTCCAAAAAAAAATTTAGCCTAAGTTGCTTCCAGTAAAAACCTCGTGAAAATCAAAACAGCTAATGCAGTAATTAGCCAGAACAAATAGATAGATAGAAAACAATAAAATAAAAAGAGGAATCATTGAAACATCTGGGTTGCTAACTACGGTGCCTATCAAAGTATAAATAGTTATATTGCGGCTTTTAAAACTATTGAACGTGTACTCACGAGTATGGCACTTGTATGTAAAGGAAGAAGACGCCCCCCTCGTAGGGGGAGCCGACGGGCCCTGTAACGCTGGCCTGCCAGTGGCAGCACTTAGGGTCCAGGGGACTGGCAGCTATGCCTTCCGGCGGGTCGTTGCGCATCATCTAAGAGCAACTTTTGTTATATCGTAAGGAAATATTATCAATATATTATAATTGGAAAGTTAGTAAACAAGCAAAAAGTTAAATTGATAGGCAGTGATACGCCACTGCCTCCGTAGCCTAGTGGTATGGGCGTGTGCTTTAGAAACCGGAGGTCGTGGGTTCGAATCCTACGGGGGACGCAACAAATTTTCATTGTTGTTTCCTAGTTGGTTAGGGAAATTTGGGCCGATAACCCAATTGTATGAGAAGTAAGATAATCCATGCGTCGGATGGGCATGTAAAAAAGTCGGTCCACCCACCAACCCGCATTGAACCAGCGTGGTGGGATACGGTCCAAACCCCCTAATGGATAGGGGTGTATTAGGGGAGACCTATGACAACACTCAATATTTGACTAATAAGAGACCTATACATTGTGCTGACATTATATTACGTTTACATATCTTCCAAATCTTGAATAGTCGCGGTAACTATTAAAAAGACGACAGATTTGTTTGATTTCAATAGGCACTGCAACTACTGAGCCCATTTGAATTATCTTTACACTACTAGATAGCTATTTCATCCTTGACTAAAATACGCTATTTTTTTTTGTAGGTAAAATCATTCCAAAAGTATAAAAATAACACGAACAGAGCCATAGACGAATTGCTAGTAGTATATAAAGATATATGATCCCAAAATACCTTTAACTCGATACGAAGTCTGTTCCTTCGCCAAGCGTTCTCGTCGCCCACAGGCTGCGCTTGAACGCACATCTGCACGAGGCAGTTGCGGCAGAAACAGGACTCCACCAACGCTTGATACTTCTGTAGTGAGACACAGACAGAACAAAATAGTTAATAATAATTTGTTAAAAGATTACTGGCTGTCTACGTGGCCTAAATTCTGGACCTTAGTTGAAAAACTGGTTTTTGCTATCGTTATTTTATGGTTGGCCAAAGTAATAAAAGACGATCACCCCATGAATAAAAAGTAAGACGATCTATGAGTCTGATAGGCATGTCAAATTTCATTTTTAATCGACGGAAAGTCAGTGTTTGGAATTGTAGTGTTTTGGCTGTATCGCTGAGTAGAAATTCGGAACTCATTGCTTTAAAAAAAAATGAAAGTGTCGTACCCGATAAAGATTAATCAGTGCCGATATACACAAATATTTAATAAATACAGTTCACCTTGTGCCAGTCGTGGTGTGGCACCAGAGGCCTGAAGAGCGGCCACCTCCGCGCCGCGAAGGCCGCCCAGCGCGGAGGCGGCACGCGCGCGCGCACCAGCCGCCACCAACGGTCGCACACGCATGCGCACGCGCACAACGATAGGTCGTCTAAGTAGCCGAAGATGCAGAGCAGCACTGCGATAAATAGTAAAATCGAATAGTGTTGTTGTCATACAGAATACACAAATTCTAGAATTTATTGAATAAAAGGACTTTTAAGGGAATTCATTGCAGTTATTTATATATTTTTTTATTGTCTACGAAAGCGAGTCACCTGATAGCAAAGCGCTAGGCGTAAGAGTTATTTCACGTCATTAGTTACAATAATTAGGTACGCGAAGCGAAACTAAATAACCAGTTTCAAATAAAACAATAAGTAGTTATTTTTCTAAAACAGTTATTCGGGCGAGCTCGGTCGGTAGAACATATATGGTAGTTCGTAAATTTCCGAGTGAGCGAGAGCGGATGACACGAATGCATCCGAACGCGCGCGTCCTGCTCACGTTTAATTTTCATACGTAGATAGATGTAACAAATTAAAGTGCCGCGATTCCGGGAAACTAGCAGTTATTTGTATCAAAAGATAAAATAAAAATTAAGATTTTTGTCAAGCCCAACAAAGAAATTTACTGAATGTATATAAAAGTGAAAAGAAATGATTATAAAAATGTAATTAAACCATAAATATTAATCATCGTCATTGTAACAATAGTATCAAGTTTAAGTACGCCCGTATTAATATTTTTATTAGTCGTATTTTATAGTAGACACCAGTAGATCAATAAAACATTTTATAATTCTAAGCCGGAGTAAAGTATACAAGAAAATAATTTATTCATTCTGCTGCACAGCTTCTGCTGCTACACAAAACTGTTATTTTCGTTTCGTGTAGTTGTCAAACATATGTATTGTGCATACATATGTAACCGTATAGTTGAGAAAGGATGTATGCACAGTAGCTGAATGAAAATAGCTAGTTATAAAAATAACTTACTTTAATACAAGAGACGTTGTCCACATAAATGGTTTAAAGTTACGACGACCACGTCTAGTAAGTGGTCACCGACGACCATAGACAATGGCAATACAAGTATCATCAATGCGCTGCCTACTGTGAGACACAAGATATCAATTTTCTTTTACCCAGTAAATATGCTGGCTACGATGCCCTTCAAACCAGAACACAGTGGAGTTTTCAAGTGCTGATTTAAGACAGAGATAGACACGGCGGTGGTACCGCCCCAGACCTGTAAGGGAAGACCTACCACCTACAAAAATTAATAATACAATAAAAATAAATGAATATGTAAATAAACGCGATTAGCGCAATTCTGTAATTGAATTTTTTTGGGTAAATTATAAGACTTGTCAAGGTAATTAATTAGAGGTAAATATAATCAAACCTTCTGATGGTAAATGTTCAACTAGACCTGGTGCCAAATTATCTGGCGGTCTAGGAGTAGACAGGGCCTGTAATGACAGTGCTATGCTGGGAGGTTGGGGTGGAGGTCCCTGCCCAGCCAAGTCATCACGTGCCTCAGCAGCATCACGTGCAGCCAGCGACGGGCCAGATCCGCTACCACCACTGACGCTTCCACTTACTCCAGGTCCTGAAGTGCTTGTGCGGCTTGTTTCATCTTCAGGACTTGTCTCACTGTCTAGTGAATTCTTAAAGAGGAATAAATTATTAGCATTAAATATGATTTATAGAAAAATTATAATATTCGACTAAGCAACAAGTGGATAGTAAAATAAAAGTAAATATATTTAAAAAAAAATATTATAGGTCTTGTAATCAATATATGTTATCAGTATATATTTTTGTTATCTTCATCACTAATCAGTACACTGCTGGAATTTAATCGCCCCTATTGCATGCCACCATGCCACCGATCTTTGTCTATTCTCATCTAGCCCACACTGTCCACTTTGCCAGAATAACATCTCTCCATTTTGCCGCAGAGCATCCCAACTATGTTGACTCTCACTGCCCGCAATCATGGTTATGACTGCCACTAAAATGGCAGTGGGCCCGTCACATATACAGCAGATCATTTTATTGACTCTGTGTCTCTGACGGAGCACATAATTTTTGATAAGGTCCTTCAGAGATACTCCAAGCATAGCCCTTCCCATAGCATGCTAAGCAACTTTAAATTTGTGGACCAGTTGATTGTGTTGCATAATAATGATCAAACTAGTAGTTTATAATTATTAAAATTTGAATCACTTTACCTTTTAGCTCAAAAAGCAATTGTTTGTATCTTACAAATAAAACAATTATGTGGGTTATAAAATTAGTTAGTAAATATAAAAAATGTAACACTGAAAAAAAATTTTAAAGGGCTTGATGTTATTTAAAGCTAACTTTATAAGCAAAGTAGTAGCCACTATACATAAAGTATTCATTTTCTTTCATACTACTAATATTTAAACAATAAAATTTTTGTGAAACATGGCAGTAATAATGTATTCATTAAACGACTAAACTCACATGCAATTGAATCGGAGACAGTTTGTGCAACCATAACAGCAAAGTTAACTCAACAGCAGTTGATGACGTCCGATAGGCCCTAAACTAGTTGCCACCAATACCATTTTCAAGTGTTGGGACCAATACCGTAACCAGACCAGAGATGTACATTTACTAAGATTACTCACCCTGTAACACCAAGATGGCAGCGAACATAGCTTATTCAATCTGCGCTCTGAGCTAAAATTCAAATCCGATGGCTCATCGTTTCCAGAGTCTCCATCGTCAGTCTTTTCGCTGCAGAAATAAGAGCTGGGCAAATACGATGGGAAATCCGGAAAGAGGAACGTGTGGCATGTTACACACACTGGCTCCCCAAAACTGGGACCGTAGTAACCATTACATACGTAACAGCTAGAATTCTGTAAAGATTAAAAGCTACGAAAACTAAAAAAGCCTATTAATTTCTAATACCTTGAAACCAGATTAAAGTAGTCTTACATTGAATTCAAATTCAATTGGTTCATCTACAGGAGTACTGCTTGTTGGTTTGTCATCGTTTTCTTCTAGTTTTTTTATGAAATGCAAAAGCTCTGGTTCGATAAGCGACATGTTAGAAAATTAAACGTTGAAGCCAATAAATAAAATTGTTAATAAAGTAGTACTTGTTTTGCATGGATCGTCTTCATTTAATTTGACAATAGCTTATTGTTTATTTCCCTTTATGTCAAACTGACATTTTAATGCAATAGAATAAAAATTGTTTCGAAAATCAATATATTGTTTTTAATTAAAATAAATTAGCTCTGAAATTGTCTTAATTTTTCCAAGTATACAAATAAATCTCGACAGGTATTTATACCTTTCCTCTGCCTAAAAGGTAATAAACTATTCGTTGATGGCGAGTCATGATTGTTATTGGAACCATGCTTTGGGAATAAACCGCTTAAAACTTACTGGATGTAGGCAGCAACTTGCTAAAGGCGCGTCTCCCTACAAAGTGACTTTACTGAGCCTCCAGGCTGAGTCGAGGGCTGTCTAGGTGGACCTGGGCCTCGCTCGATTGAGACATTTTTTTAAATATATATTTCATAGCATGAAGAGCTTTAGAACACTACTACAATTGTTAGCCGTTGGCGCTGGGAGACGTGGCGCAAGAAACTCCAGCAACTTATGGGGTGTTAAGCTACAGTATCATATAGCAAAGGGCGTGCACGTTCATATGTGTGTGTTGTCTTACGTATTAGGGGCTTTAATAAAAATTCTAACAAGAAGCTGAAAACATTGCGTTGCCGGCGGCGTCGGCGAATGCGCTGGTTGATTGACATCATCTAGATAAAAAAACGAGCAATTTCAACAATAATGTGCCGTTTATGCATGTGGCCGGTACTGTCATTGCTATAACTAGCATGCTGGCTGTTTGAAGCGGCAGCGGGTCGGTGTCGGCTCCGGCGTTATCTGTTGCCACACATACATCATCAGCCTGTTTTAGTCCACTGCTGGTCATAGGCCTCCCCTAACACACCCCTATCCATTTGAGGGGTTGGGACCATATCACACCACGCTGGTCTAATGCGGGTTGGTGGGTGGACCGACTTTTACATGCCCATCCGACGCACGGATCATCTTACTTTTCAGACAATGGGTGATCGGCCAAAATTAACCAACTAGGAAACAACAATTAAATTTGTTGCATCCCCGCAGGATTCGAACCACGACCTCCGGTTTCTAAAGCACACGCCCATACCACTAGGCTACGGAGGCAGTCTCCACACGAATCAGAATTGTCTTCCAACAGGCGTTGGAAGTACGGAGGAGCGGCAAAGTAGTGCTGGTGGCTGGGATACGAACTTTTTTTAAATGTATCATCCTTTGAGCTTATAATATTGTAAATTGAATGGCACATTTTTCCTCTATTGTATCTTCTCAGCACGATAATTTGTCTCCACTATGCAATCAAAGCGATAATAATGACTTAGAATGTAAGAAAAATTTCTGTGTTTAAATGAGCGCTAATGTTTTTAAATTTATGAAATTTTAAACTTCTGAATACTATCTAATTAAGTTTTAAACTAGAATTATGAGAAAATCGTGAGGTGACCAGGGAGGCACGGCGAGAGCATCTGTTATTTAATTGATTATTTAACGAGGTATAAAACTATTCCAGACGTAAATCAGGTTAAAAAATAAATTTAAACAAATCAAACGTTAAGTCGTATTAGTACTAAAATGTCGGCCTTCTACAGCTTACAAATTGCTTGGGGCCTGAAAATACCCGCAGTTCCCCAATTAGTCTTTACATTTATTATCTAAAGAGGCTATAGTCATTACGGTGACTTTAGTTCTTTGAAATGTTATCTTTACCCATGCTGAAAAAGACATGGAATTTATGTAGACAGTCATATGATAAACTCAATAGGCACTGGAACATCGGGCACTCTTAATGGTTTAGGGTCCGTTCACACAGACCGGCTCAGAGCATCGGCCTGCTTTTTCTTTTCACAGACCGGGTCGTATACGCTTGGAATTGGCCGGAGCGGAGCCGCCAACTATTTCACATCGACCGGCTGGAAGAGATCTGAAAGCGGTGCGACACGAGTATTATTAATTTTTCATCATTCATCTTTTCGTACAAGTACGCACAACTATTACGTTCAAATGTTGCTATCAAAATGGCGGTGCGCGGCCTGGCGGCACGCAAGCGGAGCCGGTCGGCTCCTTTTATTACTTCACACGAAGCGCGTTCAGGCATTTTAATGACAAAAGGTGCAAATGCAAAAATAAACTTTACTACAATCACTCAAAACACTGTTTCCAACGTGATAAAAATCTGCTCCTCTCCGGCCGGTCTGTGGAACGGACCCTTAACATCGTTTGGGGATCGGACATGGCGGCAGACGACAAATAACGTCTTTGCTCCTAGCGCTGTGATTGTTTGACATTACTTTGTCAACGTCAATTTCGTCACTTATTTAGCTAGGGTGAAAAACAGCCAATAAGTACGTCTTACCTCTCTAGTTTGTTTAGCTGGTTGTGGTAGTTGTCCACAATATTAAAAAAGAGAGAAATAGTATAGTATTTCTGTTGAAATGCAAAGGTAGAAAAATAAAAGTCAGAATCATCTTAAAATTATTTCTTATCCAGCACACTTTTCAATTCAATAAACCTCATAGCATAATATAGTGCGTCCTGGTGTTTTTTGTACAAAAGCATTACATGGGAATTGATGAGTGAGGGATGCATTCATACCCCATTTAATTGGAACAGAAGTAATTATATTATACAAAATATTCTTATTTGCTTTTATTTAAATTAAAATTTTCTCATATTTGTATGTTTAGTTGAAAGAAGTTTTACAAATGGAACCTTAACATTGTCTAAGTCTTATATTGTAAGACATTTATTTAGTAAACTATCATTAAAATTACTTGATTTTGTATCAAACTAAACATTTAATGATGTTGAAAATAAACATAAAGCAGTGAATAATCTTCCTTACAAAAGTTTTATGTGTATAAAACTTTTGTAAGTACTTTAGACATTTGCTGGCCATATAACGCTTTTTATCTGTACATTTAAAATACTGATATTGATAACAATTTTTAATTGTAAATTAATATTAAATTTAATACTTTCATTCAATGTGACTTTATTTTCTTTAATGTTACTTTTTTACTCTAATTGCAGACCATAAGCCCTGTAATGCTTATATAATATAGGTGAACTTTACATTGTGTATTGTGTTCAAAATAAAACTTAATATTTAGTTAACAAAGACACCTTAACCCTTTCTAAACATTTGCTTTGTATTTTCAACTTCAAATACAATATGCTTTCGCTTGTATTAATGATATACTTATCACACAAACACTAAAATAACTAAAGGACTATAGAGTCGCAAAATTATCAAAATATCAATTAAAAAAAACTTATATCACTGCAACTTTTCATTAATTAACAAGTCTCCACTTAAAACTATTCATAGGGTATCACTTGGATTCCTTATTTACTATCAAATAATAACAATAACAGCACATCTTACACGGGTTCATCAAATTCATCATGCTATTATGGGATTATTGTTTTATTTTAATTTCAAATCACATTGTCCCAAACCAATTAGTGAACGCTTAAAGCCATTGGGTGTATATTCAATACAAATGTTAGTGGAGACAGGGTCCTCAGACGAATCGGGTAGGCTTGTCACTGCAGTTAACGACTCCGCCACACAGCACACTTAAAGTTAACCGCGCACACTTGCGAAATATCGCGCGACGCGGCCGGGGGGCGTGCTCCCCCTCTACCACACTCAGTAATACGGTGTATACGAGCCGCGTCTGGGTCTGCGAACAACAGGGCTAAATAAGGGCTTATCCATTAATTAGGCCTTATGGTTATACTGCAAATTATCAACCTCAGTAAAACAGAAAGGTTACAAAACATTCTCTCCAACAGGCAATTTATTACTAACTAGTCAAGCAAATTTCCAGTTAAAAAAAATATGTTCAAAAAAATATTGGAATAGATACCAACCACCATTGAATTGCTGCAAGTTTTCACCTCAAACATTCTCATTCTTGTTGCGTTCTCACATTGTCTATATACTAGAATAACACGCTACACTACATGAACTAGCAGCATGCATATATACCGCAAAACGAAGCATTTAAATAAATAATTATGAAACATATACGGCCAGTACGCGCACTCGCGATCAACTTGAGCAAGTACTAAACTATTTCTCCTTCATTGAGCGGCCGTGACGTAGCCCGGGTTGCGGGTGATAAAGGGTGAATATAAAAAATAAATTAAAAATACATATTCTTTATAGCAAACTTTATTGAATAAACTGTAAAACTTTGTATAAATATTTTTTTTTCGTCGACAAATGCAGTTTAGAGTCTATGACCAGCCTTATCCATGTGTAATTGTACTTTATTTGCATTTCAAGATTAGTTTTATAGTCTAATAACAATTTCAACAGCAACAAAGTGATATAACAAAGATAACGGTTGCACATGGAGGGCGTGAGTCTCTTCCGACGGGGTACAAACATGCTACTGACTATTGTGTACGAAGCAGCATTGCACTGACAGTATGCAAAGTAGGACGGTGTTGACACGAGTGGGGCAGCGGGCATTCAGTTTAATATGGTTGGTACCTGCTGCGGCGGGCGGGCCGGTAGCTCGAGTAGTAGGGCGAGAAGCCGCCGCGGAACGAGCGGCCCCTGCCGCGCATCGTCCGCGGCGGCCGGTTCGTCGACGACAGCCCTGGTTTGTTGGTGCGCTTCGGCATCACCTGTAAGTTTTACAGAGTATCTATAAACATTGTTAGTCTTGTCTTAATTATAATACATTAGAAAAATATGATCTACATCTGTGAATGCCGATATCAAATGTTGATTTGATATCGGCATTCACAGATATAGATCATATTTGTGTTGACAAAATATAACACTTAAACATGAATCATTATTTTGAAATGGACGGACAGAAGTTTTTTGCTGTTTTATGCCATCAGTTGTTTTGTTATCTACAAATATTAATATAACTTTGTTATATTGTTAACTGGTTATAATTAATATTGCAAAGTTTCATATATAGATGCATTTTAGCAAGCAAATAGTAAGATGGAATACTGGTTAATGTAAAATAAATATTACTTCTTATATAAATAGCTCTAGAATTTTTTTTTCACTAAGAATTAAAAAAAAAATACAAATTTCTCAAATTCTTTTTTAGGTATAAAGACTTACACATACACACATCATCAGCCTTCGTTAGTCCACTGCTGGACATAGGCCTCCCCTAATACACCCCTATCCATTAGGGGGTGTGGACCGTATCCCACCGCGCTGGTCCAATGCGGGTTGGTGGGTAGACCGACTTTTTTTATGTCCCATCCGACGCATGGATCATCTTACTTTTCAGACAAATGGGTGATCGGCCCAAATTGCCCTAACCAACTAGGAAACAACAATGAAAATTTGTTGCGTCCCCGCAGGATTCGGACCTACGACCTCCGGTTACTAAAGCACACGCCCATACCACTAGGCTACGGAGGCAGTCAGGTATAAAGACTGCTATATTTTAAAGAATTGATAGGATATAAATGTAGGTTTGACTTAAAACTTCATAACCTAACCAGGTAAAAGCAGTCAATTATTTTTTGAAATTTTAATTTTGAGTTTAGTACGGATATATATTCTACAACTAGTTGATCGGCAGACTTTATACTACCTTAAATAAAAAAAAACTAATTGATAGTTAACAATGGTAGTAGTAAAATATACTAACAGTAAGTGAAATTAAGATTTTACACCTTTTGAGAACAAAAGTAGGTAGAAAGAAATAATTAAATTTTACAATTCTGATAAATTTAATATTTAGTTACTTTTAAACCTTTCCTGGACTTTAACAAATAATTCAATGTCAAAATTAGCTAAATCAGTTCAGCCGTTCTAGATATTTAGCAAGACTAATGAGCAGCAATTGATTTTTATATACATATAGATTATAAGGCTTTTCTTTTGTATGCATGCTTTATAAGGTTTGACCAATGTTTGAACACCCTCTTGCTGCCTCTCTAATTTCAGTTAATTTATATAAAAATGTTTTTCACTTGCGTGAATATAATTATATTAATCCTGTTGAAGTAAAGCTAATAAATGGTAACTAACACAGGCCGATGATGATGATGATGAAATGGTTATATGCACGATATTAGTTTTAGTTCAATTTAATTTACTTGTATGCTACAGTATTTACTTTAAGGTATATAAAATGAATTTATATTAACAATTAAAATTAGTTGTACACATCATAAAAGGCACTTGTCATTTTTTATATATACTAAGGCCTCTGTATCCCTCATACCTTCAAGAACAATTAGTATATTAATATTTTTAATTTGCTTAAACAATAAAATTGTAGTTTGTTATATTTTTATTAATATTAGCATCAGAATAAACTAAAATCGCACAAAAGATAATCAGCAAAAACCCTGGAGTGTCCCACTTGACTACCACAACTCACTAAAATTTAAATTATCAAAACTTGTGATTAAGAGAAAAGTGTATTAATATTAATAAAATTGTATACCTTTATTTGGCGACCTCTGAACAATGACTCATCCATAGCCATAGCAGTCTGAACACTATCCTTATCTCCAAATTCTATGTAGGCAAAACCTTTGGGATGCCCATCAAACTTATTACATAATATTGTCACCCTGTAAAGAATATAGTCAATTACCATTTGAGTGATATCATAGTTTGCATATAAAAAAAATTTGAATTTACAACACTTATAACAAAGAAACTTAAAATATTCCAAAAATATGCTGCTCTTATTGTTGAAAGACAATAAATACTTAGAGTTAACTGAGGGTGATACACCAGAACTATGTTTGAGCATAATTTCTTTCTTTGAAGAGATACTAGTTTTGTTATCAGATAATAAGATATATTTTCTACTAATAGTATCAATACAAAATTTTAAGTGGGTTAAAGGTCTAAACAGATTTCGATGAAACTTCATAGTAAATATCAATTTTTAGATGCAAGACCATGTGCTACTGATACTGATTCAAACAAAATCATCAACAATCACCTATTTATTGAACCACAACCATGAAAATGCTGCTCCAACTCCTCAGCAGTTGCACCATAATCCACATTGCCAACATAAACAGATCTATTGTCAGCCTCAATTTTCTCTTCTATTGACATGTTGAGTGGACTAGCTGCAGCAAAAACAAATTAACTTACAAAAATGTAAATAATTATTTTCTAAAATTCCAAATAAAGTTGGACTATGGGTTTCCAGAAAAATAAAATGAGCTTTATAATGCCAATTCTCACATGTTTCAGTAAAAGCACAGCTACAATTAAATTGCTGGCTGGATCAATTTTATTATTAGAGTTTTCAAAAAAAATAAGGTCTATTACATCTTATAATAATGTTATATAAATATTTTTAATACATAAAAATACATAAGAAATCTTCAGTAACGAAATAAAATAGTAGCGTTAATCAAATTTCAAATAACAGAAACAAGATTTTATTTATACCGAAAAAAAATATCTTTCTCATTACAATCAGGCACTTGGGTTTGCTGCATGGTAAAAACATTTTAGCGCTAAAAACATAAAGACACATTACATATCTAGCTAGTTAAGGCTGATTTTTAAATGTCTCAGCTGTAATCTGGTACTTTCAGCCAGCTGTAGAGATACTTATTAAATACGCAAAATATGCCTTACTAAGTCCTGGTGGGCTGCCCATGCTCATTTGCTTGTCTACTTCTGTTTGCATCTGCTTCAATTTTTCGGCTTCCTCTTCCATTTCACGCACCCTGGCCTTTATCGCGGCAAGATCAGGTACCTCTGTACCTGACGCCTCATCCCCAGCCTTAAATACACATGTAAAAGATTGGATAATTAATATTAATGTTAATATAAGGGGTATAATGATAATAAAGTAGGCCATTTTATGATTTGCTCTTGAAGAATATTTGTGTAGCAATATAACATGTATTGTTATAAATAAAATTTTCAGCCAAACATCGGTTTAATTTACGAAACACATTTTTACACAATCCTATCAATAAGCACTAACTAATAACAACACAAAATTGTTGAAATTTACCAAGTTTTAACGATCAATTAGTAATTTTACAGTAAATACGTAGGAAAAAATACCTGTTATACATTTTAGCAACAAAAGCTGCGGCTTTAGCAATAAATATGACTACCCCGATATCCATAACCGTCGAACGATATTAACCAATGACAACAAGTTTGTTATCTCTGGTAATATTTGAGGTTAAAATTTTAGCGTCATAATAAAAAACTGAAAAGCAGCCAGGGTTCATTTCATGATATGTTGATAAAAGAAAGGCTTTATAACATAACAACTTAATTTATAATAATGTAAAAACCATTCACACCTAGAACAGAGTAATAGATGGACCGACTAGCATATAAACACTACCTTTATGATTTACGCAATAATGATAATACATAGATTACTAGGAATTGGCAACTTACCCCAAGACTGTTGTCGGTCATGTTAATTGAACCGTTTGTTCCGTCCAAGTGATTGTTGTCAATGGACTCTAAATAATCATCATTTTCTGCCATTATCACTTTCACTTAATATCATCAACTTTTTTGTATCGTTTCTATAATATACACTACACATAAAGCTTCTTGATTGTATGTGTATTTTAGTAATAACACAAATAACTTGATTTGGCAAAGCAGCCCAGAGATTACGAGGAAGCTATCTGACGTACCGGTAACCAATCCGTTAGCAATCAATTGACCTACTTATAAAATATTTTTTTAGCCAACTTTCACTAAAACAGCTTAATCACAAACGAACATATAATATAACAAACATATTATTATTATCGTTATATTTATAGATTAATTTCACAAGATATTCTATCCCAAACAACAGTCTGACATTTAATATTAGCTATATGACAAGTTTGCAAAAGTATAGTTGTTTATGCTTTAAAGAAAAATTTTATTAAACAATTTGCTATTATTTAAGATTTAAATTTATATAAAATTAAGGCCTATCTTAATTTTAATGAATTGAAATTAAATTTATAAGGTACAAAATTAGAATTTATTGTGGCAATTTTGTAGCAAATGTGGTAATTTCAGAAAACAAATTTATTCGAACCATAATTCGTTCATCGTTTATTATCTAAAAAGACTTTTTGATATAGATTACTATTTTATAATTCTTACTAAAAAAAGTTTTAGTTATAACTGAACCATAACGGACTTAACAACTTTGACAGGCAACTATTAGTAAAAATGTAAAACCATTATAAAAAGATCTATATTTTACGAGAGCAAATAATTGTTGACAGCTATCAAGGAAGTGTGATGATCTGTTGTTGTTATCGATTACTGTTTGTTGTGATTTTTAACCTAAGGTATAAATTCAATTTGTTTTATGCGTTCTCAACGATGTTCGATCGAGATTTACCCTTAAAATTACTTCTATTCGTTAGTATTTATAGTAAAATGATTTTATAAGACAATTTACGTTGAGCATTAAATCGAGTTTTGTACACTGATAGTAAATAAATAATAGACTTTAGAATAACAATAAAGTACAAGTTAAAGCATATAGTTATAATTTGATTATTTTAATCGATAACCGTTATTCAAATCGAATTCCTTTAATTTTTCTTTCAGAGTTTTCTGTAAAGTCAATATTTTTTTAATGTGTAAATTAAACTATGATTCTATTTTAGGTATTTGTATGCTACTCTTGGTACCACGTCATTTACTTAAACTGGAAGTTTTCTATTGAATTGCATAGTGATGCCTTTAACAGCTGATGTTGCAGCGCAACAAGTGCAGGTATGATTAATGTGTACAATTGTAGGACACAACTTTAAAAATATTTGTCAACATAAATCAAACTATTTTTAAATGGACATTATGAATATGCATGCACTTCAATCTGTAATTCTAGTTGTGTAAACACAAAAAGAAAATCATCAATCACTTACATATCTCTTTTCATACACATAGTTTTTACGAAAAAAAAAATACATTGAATACAGCTTTATAATATATTTGTTTTCTCTCATTGGGAAGGCTATTATTCTATTAAAAATTTCAAGCAGCCTTGCATTCAACCTTAATAATCTAACTGAACTGACTCCATTCAGTGCATAGATTTTTACCTCCAGTATTTGTTTACTTAATGTTAACAAGTGACTATGCTTATTATATAGTTATGTGACAAAAGAGAAACAATAGTTTTTAGGAGTTATTGGATAGTCCTATTTTAGTTGCTGGCTGTCTTTGACTTTGCATGCGTTAAAATTATTTTCTTAAAGAAAGGGTAGCCTAAGTTCCCACTTACATCAGCTCTCTTACAGTGAAAGTCCCTTTCATAATTGGTTAAGCCATTCCAGAGATTAAACCATTAGAAGTTTTTTCAATTAGACAAAAATTTAAAACGAAATAGTCTTGTTATAAGTATTGATTGTAAGTCAATCATTAAACTAACGGTTATTTTGATATTCACTCAAATATTTTCATATTTGTTCAGATAAATCTAAAACAACATTTACAATATCACCCTCCCTCTACAAGCTTATGATTTTGTAACTTTATAAACCCGATAGCAAATGTGACCCATATTAATGTAGTTTTATAATCTTAACTTGGTCATTGACATCTTGATAGCATTTTATCATGAAAAATGTCAGATGAGCTCACTTACTTCAAATTTATCCATTACTCTAGTAGTTTTTTTTCTACCGTTATCCTAAGGTGTAGTTAGTGCAAGATCATCCAATTGTCTAGGAAGGTACATTTAAGGGTTTTTTTTGTATAAACTTAATAGTAAAAAATAATAAATATTAGAAGTCAATGTCCTAAAACAAAAGGGCCAATTTCAGGAGCGGTTGAGAGCTTTACATCGGTACATATACGATATTGAAGCGGAAAGAGGGAGAAATGAACAGTGCATCGAACAGATACTCAGAGCTGAGAAAGCGGCTGAGTCATCGCCCTCAACAGAAGACTCATCAAATTCCTCCCAAGTATATTATTTTAACAACAGCTATATTTTATACCAGAATTTTGATAATTTAGTTTAAAACTAATATAAACTAAGACAAAATCAGGTGGTTTAAGACAGTAAGTCTTGAAATAATATTTTTTTGCAGCAAATGCAGTTGAAAAATCTATACAAGGCGGGTCTAACGGCTGCTGAGCAAGAAGAGAGGGTATTACGTTTAGCTCTATCTAGAATTTATGAAATTCGAGCTATCAAGAATGAACGGCGAATACAGGTGAGATCTAGCTGCTAAATGTTAAAAAGTATATGGGTCCTACGGAAATATTACGCATTTTCGTAAATGGTTGATGATGAAAGTGATGTTTAAAAGTGAAGTTTTATTTTTTTACCACTAAGCAGTACTGTCCAAAGATTTGAATTATTTTTGGTCATGAAAATCTTAGGTTTAAGTGTTTCATGTTCATAAACGTGTGAATGAATGAACACATTAGCGCCCATAATTTAGGCAGTATTATTGATTAAATATCTTTTGAGAAGTTACTATGAGGATTGTGCACAAATTAACACAAAAATTCGCGTCGTTGATCTCATGTGTTATTTGGCAGTTATAATTTAACATTAGCCATTGTGTGGTCCAGAAAATGTTCATACGGTAGAACGACAGACCTGACAGTCGTTATCCCCATGATATTTTCACCAAATAGAGCATTAAACAATGTTTCAAATAATATACAAATAATCATTTAATATATTCAAGCTTTAGTTGCAGTACAGACAAATTACCTAGATACCGACTGCAGCGCCAACTGCCCGACTGGTTTGTTGAGGCGCGCGTTATTTTAATCGGTGCAGCCGTATAGTAGGTATTGTGATATACGCACACAGTAGATTCATATATGAACCAACTATAGCCCGAGATTGTTATATAAAGTCTGTGTATATATGAAAAATCCTAAAAAGTAGGGTAAGTTACTCCTAATTACATAAGCTTAGTGAAAGTCCCGTCGGACCAGCCATCCCAAAGATTAGCCAGAACAAATAGAGTGAGAAATATTTAAACGAATGCTGTTTTGTATGCTGTATCAGTTTTATATCTTAACGTATTCATTTAAAATCGTTATTTTAATTTTACAAACAAACACTCCAATTATATCATAAGTATAGGTATAGACACAAAAAGAATTGGTTATGCAGGCTCGCCACGCGGGCAACAAGGAGACGATCGGCTGCGGCGCGCTGATGAAGATGCTGCTGAGCGCGGCGCAGACGCTGCCGCTGCACGTGGGCCGCGTGGGCGAGCGCGCGCCGCCGCTGTGCGGGGCCGTGCCGGCGGACGGCGGCCACGTGGCGCGCGCCGGCGACGCGGTGGCGGCGCTCGTGCGCGTCTCCGAGAAGGAGGAGAACTGGATACTCGCTGAGGTGACGTATATACATCTTCAACATCACCTGTGCTGGTCCACTGCTGGAGGCCTTAAATTAATGTACGCCTTCTCCTTTTGGGGGTATTTAGATCGTATCCCACCACGCTGCTCCAATGGTGGGTGGACTGACTTTTTACATGCTCGTCCGACGCATAGCGCATTTTAGTTTTCAGACAATAGAGTGATTGGCCCAAATTGTCTTTACCAACCAGAAAAAAACGATAACACTAAAATTTTTCCCCGCGGGATACCAACACAAGACCATTGGTATGAAGCAATGGCCAATACCGCTAGGCTACGGAGACGGTTACTCCTGTAATATAGCTTAACTCGTCCTTACTCTAAATCTTGTAGTTTGAGGTTCCAGATGTGCTAATTTGTTTCGTATAAACAAAACAAATTTTACTTCTATTGTTTTGTTTAATTATTTTGATCGCAGGTGGTCAGTTGGCTGCCCGCTCAAGGGAAGTACGAGGTGGACGATATCGACGAGGAGCAGAAGAATCGTCACGTGCTGAGCAAACGGCGCGTGGTTCCGCTGCCCCTGATGAGGGCGGACCCTCGAACGGACGAGCAGGCCCTCTTCCCCAAAGGCGCGGTTGTGATGGCCCTTTATCCGCAGACCACTTGCTTTTATAGGGCGGTGGTGAATCGACTGCCCTGTTCCGCGGCCGATCCCTACGAAGTGCTGTTCGAGGTGGGGCATCTTCTATTCAAGAACAGTCGGTTATAAAACTGTATTTAGGATCCGCGATATATTTTGATAGTGAATGTAAGGAGTGGAATAGTCTTGCAATGAGACTTGCGAAAAAATAAAATCAAGATCTTTCTCAGGGGAAACTTAATAATGAACATTAAATTAAAACAATTAAAACGAAAAACAATTATATCAGTAATAAAAAAAAAATTACATACTAATACAATACCAGAAGGCCACTTTAAAAGAGGTTGGCAATTATATACATGTGGCTTAAACCGCCTAGTCCTGTCTATATCATGTATGCCAAATAAAATCTGAAATCTAATTGAATCAAAGTCTTAACCTCTATAAAGACTCCAAAAGCACGACACTATATCTTTTCAATATCGTATTTAATGTTCAAGAGCTGTATTGTGTGCATGTATCTTGTATGTCCTGTTGTCCAAATTAACTCTCTGACTATATGAATACCATAACTTATTCCGTGTCAGTATAGATCCGCTTCTTCAATTAACTAATTGTGGGATATACTATCTCCAGGACTCGTCGTACGCGGACGGCTACTCGCCCCCGAGCGCGTGGCGCAGCGCTACGTGATCGCCATAAAGGAGGGCAAGGGGCGCGCCACCTGACCCAGCCAGAGCCCTTCCGCCGCGCCGCACGCGCCGCCCGCGCCCCCGGACCTGTAGTCTGCACGAATTACTCTCGGGGTTCATGTGAACAGATCTGAACAAAGTATAGATTTAGTGAGAAAAGATTTCCCTTCGTAATTTTTAGTATTTATCGTGCTCTCTCAAACAGGTTCAGTGCCTATACACCTCAGTATTACACAAATATATTACTCATTTGCCATTTGATACTAAACAACAAAGTTTCATATTAATAGATTTTAAAATGTCACTCGTTTAATACGATTAATCATTGACAGTTCGAGTGTCATCGTGATCCGATAAAGAACCGAGTTTTCCTAAAGAAAAATAATTTCTCACTGCATCTTTAATCTATGGGTTTCTTTGACTGTTTCACTTTTACTCAACAAGGCCATACTTACAACGCGTTGCTATGGCAACGAAGAAGCGTCGCACGTTAGGTGTCGTCATTAGTCGACTGTCACTAATCGATTTATATGTCGTTAACAATTATTTAATAAGATCGCTGGATGTGTGACGCCACTTCATTACTACGGTTGAGTTTACACTTATTCCGTTTAATTTGGATGAACTATATACTAAAGCCTTTAATATGAACCCATAGCAATAGCACTTGCACTTTATCACTTATGGATAAGTTTTCAACATCGTTATATCAAATCTGAAAAATAAACGGATGTTTTTAATTTAAATAAAGCAACGAGTCGAGCAAAACTTTCGCCAAATAGTATGCTAAACACAGATATTTTATAAAGCATAGTGCTACAACTACTACCTGTTTACCAACCTGAGATTGTATATTATGTCCCTTTAAATAAGTAATTATACTGACTGGCCACAATGTAGTCTATGTTCACATAGACTAGATGTGTTTTTGTTTTAGACTATAGGAAAACATATGCCATTATTGTCTTACTTTGAAATTTGTTTCTGATACCTTCCTACACTAATATTGCTTAAACTTTGTCAAAAATAAATATTTTTTTACTTCAGATTGGTAAGATCTGTCAATGAGCCCATATTGAAATATTTTAAATTAATTTAATACAATCTATGTGTTACATTAACAGAACGGACATTTAACAATTTACCATCAACTCGACTGTTAAATGGTAAACTAAAATGTGTGTAGAATATGTAAGATTTTTGCAGTTGTTATTAAGATTGAAATAAAATTCATATTAAGATAAGTATTATATGTTGTTTATTATACATACTACAGAGTAAAATCTATGAATACATGATAAAATGGTTATGTCCGAAATATACATTTAATTTTAGATAGGGTGTTAAAACAAAATTGATTTTATACTTTCTCTGATTACTTACTCAGTTAAGGATATAATAATTAAATTTAATGGAAGAAAATAAAATATATTCAAAACTGAATATTCTGGAATTCAGTCAATAAAACATGAGGAACTTACTATTAGGTAACTTGTACCTACTTCTAAAGTGCAATTAATTATTCACACTAATTTTATTTGCTTACAGATATTCGTTTTGTCAATAGCAATAAAAGCCAAACTTTCTCTCGATTTATACAAATATAAAAATGATTAAACTTAAAAATCTTTTACTTCGTCGTTACACCGTTTTAAAAGTAGCACAATGCTACAAAATTTGATAGATAAATCGGCCCATACGATTCTGGATTAGTATTCGTCCACAGCCATCATAAACCTATGCAAATAATACACATTAAAAACTTACATAGCAATGAGCAAGTTACTTTATATGGCATATTAATACAACACAAGAGCCAAAGAGAATTTGAAACCTACATAACATTTAAGTGTCAAAAGTAAATTCTTGGAGAGTTTTAAATCATCTTGTGATGCTGTGCCATATTTCTTTGAGTTTGACATCAAATTATAGTTACAAAGATTCCAAATTATCTCTAAGCTCTTGCTTATAAACACCCATCATAAATAAGAAATGAGATCAATAAACTTCATTACTGCCAGTGTGTTCCCGATTAACTCTTCAATTGACATATTCTTCTAGCACCAATGCCTATAGTTACTGGAACTGGACCAATGGTGGCCATTTGTGACTTCAAATTTCTGAAATTGATTTACGGTCTCGCTATTTTTGGATTTTGTTGTTTTAAAAACGTTCGCAAAGTAAAGAAAATCGTCTAGAGAGCATAAGCAAATTTTTGGTAATGTAAAATAAATATCACTACTAAATTAAAAAAGAATCCATTGAGTGTTCCCATTTTGCGGCATTCTTCATGATTAAATCTGTAAAAAACAATATTCAAAGTAAGTTTTTTATTCATATACATAAAAATGTCAGTACATATTATTTTGTTGACAGACAGTTTGTAAATATGTAGAAAATATGTTTTGCCCATTTATAACTTGGTTGCTTGGATTCTTTCTTTAAACCAGTTAACAACTATTTAGAGTACTGAAGAGGCAATACCTAAGTTTGATAAGATGCAGTAACTGGTTTTATACAATCTATATGAGCACTCTCTAGATATAATTTTATTTAGATGTATTTCTTTATATTCGGGAACAGAAATTAAGCAACATTTATATCTAACTTCTTCGCATTTTTGACAAGAGATATTTCTGCACTCACTTATTCAGTGAGGCGCTGAGACGTATCCTACAAAATATTCACGGACAGTATAATAATGAGCTAAACCCTTACATATACGACGCGGCGGCTGCATATTTTTTTTAACTATAAAGACTGAGATTAGGTTTCTTATTCAATTAACGCTTTAGGTTGAGGAAGTCAGATACCAGTCGCTCGGCGTAAAAACGGTTATTCAGGTAAATCTGTATAAGAAGCCGACCCCATAAAAACTTCAAAATATGTCTAGGTGCAAAAAGGGTTCTTAAGCACCTTACTCTCTATTTACCTTTAGATTTTGTGATTATTGTTGTATTTATAGAATTTATTCTTAAAAGTGATGCAAGTTGCTATGCCTAAAAACTGTTATTCAGTCTAGAAAGATTAGAAGCAGACCCCATGATAAATTACGATAGTGGCCACGATGAAGAAAGATTAGTAAGTATTTTATATGAGAACCAACCACTAGACCGCCTGCCTGTCGCTGACCAGCCCCTGCAGCTTGCGCGCGACTCCCGGCGCTGCACATCTCGGCCGCTTCACGATCTCTCCTGCTCCGCGCCGCGCTTCATTCCGCCCACCTCGCTCGACACCAACGTGTTGATCGCGTGCAAATCCTGAAAGTTTTCAATTATCCTGATATACTTCAATAATTTTTGCTTTAGTAATATTTTTAGTGTAAATATATATGATTTTTTTTTAAATACGGCCATGATAGGGTATAAACAAAAGAAAATACATTGTAAATTATCCTGTTCACGATTAACATATTTTTTAAAAGACACATGAGCGACATAGAAAATAAAAAATTTAAAACTTCATACAGCTTAAGTGAATATATACAATTTCTTTCTTTAGCGATCCATTTCTTTTTTCTGTTATATTTCATTACTAGGTCATATTCATAGAATTTCAATCAAAATCATTTCCACAGTCGCGCT
The DNA here is from genome assembly GCA_029286875.1 of Lamproptera curius. Lineage (NCBI taxonomy): Eukaryota > Metazoa > Arthropoda > Insecta > Lepidoptera > Papilionidae > Lamproptera > Lamproptera curius. Next base: position 1,774,178 of record JAGSMT010000070.1, read on the forward strand.
AAACTGCAAATTTATGTAAACAAAGTTTATTCGTATTTTTTTTTAATATAACGTTTTGATTAGCTTATGGCGACGTAAATCAGAGTGCCCACTACTACAATGCTGAAAAATAGGCTACACACATTCATCGAAGTTGTTAGCTAAACAACTTCGAGCGAGTGAGTGAAGTTGGACTTAAAAATGACAAAACTCCTTCCATATCTAAGAAGTGACGTCTTACGAGTTGTTATTAGTCGAATATCGATGTGATTGACATGTCTGTGACAATGCAACAAAGTGAACGCTACTTCCTTGTGATAGGTCTCCCTTACAACAATTTCGAGTTTTATTAAGTAACTAATAAAAACATAAGATACCTTAGCCGGACTACGACTGAAGCGATAGGTGAGATGATGGTTGGTGGGCGGAGGTGTGGTGAGCGGCTTCACGTAGAGCTGGTGGCGGTCGGAGACGCGCTGGCCGGCCGGCGAGTAGGTGGCGTCACCGCGGCCCGCGGGTAGGGGCGACAGGCTGCACTCCTGTATGCACAAGGCCATTTTAAGTAATGGTCTATTAGGTGGTTTATATATATATATATATATATATATATGTATCGAACGCCTAATGACTACTTTAATGGGACATATAAGCTAGGATTAGGAGTAGCAATATGATGCGGTAATATTGTAAGTCAGGATGTCACATTGTGTCAGAGCCAGAAAATACTAGATTTTACGGAAATAAATTCTAATGGCGATTAAAAAATAGCGGTTGTTATTTGTGAACCGCATTCACATTCAATTCTAAACAGTACATTAGCAATAATGAGCGGCCTACGTTTCGGCGCAAATAGTTACTTTGTTCAAGTGAATTTCGTGACTTATTTAGTTCTGATGTTATATTTGACTATCTGATAGTATGTCAGTAACTCAATAACATTCAATTTACATAAAACAATACTTATATTAGATATTTTACTCACTCTCCGTGACCTAGTAAACTCAATGAAACTCTCAATTAGCACATATCTTCTTATTGTAAATTATAATCTCCTTCAGACTGAAAAACTTAGAACTTTGTTAGCAATTCTTCTTTATATAGATCATAAAGATTGAACCTTAACAAATAAAAATTTCGATGTCATAAATATAAACTCGGTTCATTATGGGGCTTATATATTGTGTAATAGAACTTAAAGGGGGTTTTATTTAATAATGCTTTGGTTGGATAATAGAACCATTTTGGTACAACGAACTTGTTTACACAATGAACCATATTTTGTTTTGTTAAAGCATAAAACCATTTGTTTAAAAGAATAATTCATTGTTATTTGAAAATACTTACTGTCGCCAGTACTCTGCTTGATTAAAACTGATCTATATACATGATTGTCGGCCAAAGGCAACTGTCTATAGCACTTCATTATGTCAGCAAATGTCCTTTCAACTTGATTGTGAGAACTGTTTGATACCTGGAGCAGAAATGGTTGGGATCAAAATACTTATTAGCTTGATATTAAATAAACAAAAAAATATACCACTTAATTATTGATATATCACATTAAATATATTGTATAATATGAAGACATAGGACCACTAAAGTATGTGGGCATCATAAATTTAATATAACATGTAGAATGTAAGTAGTCCAATGAAGCAAATATATATAAAGATATTGGTGGAAGATAACATAATATAATCATTAATGTTGTTAAGCAGGGGTCCAACATTGTTATTAAGTTTCTATATTAAATTTGAAATTATTATATCAATATAGTATATGTACTCCAATAACCTCTCCATGGCTTAGCCATACTAGTCTTTACTATACAATCTCGAGGTATTGGATTCAAATCCTACAGAAAAAGAAACATGTTATTGTTTTCAGGTTAGATAGTTGATTTCATCAAATGAAGTTCATCCTTTGTTTAAAATCACTTATTTAGTTGGTCATTAGCTGATAAGAAGGTAGAATAAAAAGAAAGGATTAAGTACAATTTAAGGAAACTAGGTGGTGCCTTTGTAGTCTAGTGGTAAAGGCGTGTACTTTAGAAACCGGAGGTTGCGGGTGCGAATCCTGAGGGGACTTAACAAATTTTCATTATTGTTTCTTAGTTGGTTAGGGTAATTTGGGCCGATCACCCCAATTGTCTGAAAAATAAGATGATCCATGTGTCCGATGGGCATGTAAAAGTCGCTCCACCCACCAACCCGCGGAGGAGGCGTGCATTAGGAGAGGCCTATGTCTAGCAGTGGACTAACACAGGCTGATGATGATGATGATGATGAGGTGAAATTTTTGTCTCATGCTGACGGGCGGGTATGTAGCAACTTCATTACATTTTTAATGAGCAAATTATTTCACTTTTTATTTCGATCATATTGTAATTTAATTTATTAAAAAGCTTAAACACTGTTATTGTATAACCTTAATTATGATTTACCCATAATAAATTTGTTATACAAAGACTAGTGATGCACTGTATTAGTAACTTTCAATGTATCCATACCTTACAAATAACGTACACGCACACATGAGTATCTGATCCAAGTGCCTATCCCTCATGAGCTGAGTCTGATGCATCACGGAGTACTCCAAGCAGGTCCAGATCTTCCGTTTCAACTCCTCGTCCGTCAGCCGGAGACGAGTGCACAAGTCGTTCATGCGCACCACAGCGAGGCCGTAAAACTGAAACGTTGTTATTTATTAATTAGTAGTTTTACAGTTCCAATTGCCTAAATCTAGCTAGAATAGGAAAGACAGTGATATTTGAATATAGAAAACTTAAATACATTAAGAATAATTTATTAAAACTTTTATATTCTTCATTGATAATTTAAGTCCTATTTCGATAAATGTTAATGAATGAATCCATTGGAACAAATAGACGTTGTTTTATGTAATAACTGTCAATCGTACTCGGCAAATAGAAAACTTTATTAAAAATTTTATCTATTAATCAGTTCATAATAAATTTTACCAATTTATTGCAATAAAATTTTTTAAAATATTTAATTTAATCTCATTTTTTCAAAATAATTAGACATTGATAATATTTTGATAACTATTTTAAAATAATGATATGATGACGAAAATATTAGGCTCTTGTTTATATAAACAAAAAAACATAGTGTAGAACCGAGAAAAGACACCTTCTTCTTTATTCATAACCTAAAAAAATGTCAATAAACGTTTTATAATTAATGTATCATATAAATATCTTCATAGAAATAGTAAATAACAAACGTAACTGCAAATAAGTTAGCGAAACATACCTTTCGGAAGAACAATATCAACGAATTATGGGCTTTCTTAGGTGTCGAGTTTGGTGTCGATTCTCCATTCGATGTATTCAGTTGTGGCGGGCTCGACGTCGCCTCCTGTTTTATCGAGTTATTTGTTTGCACTGGAAAACAAAAATACATTTATATCAAGGTCAAAACATTCCATTTACAGGACAAGAATATGCCCCATATTACTTATTTCTAGCATTTTCGATTATAATAGAAAAGTATGTCCCGTGTATATAGACGCCAGAGAAAGTCCGAAACATCTAATACAAAATATATGCAACCAACGCGATAAATTTTAAAAAGTATATTTAGTCCCGTATACTATTTTACAGTACATATAGCTGAGACTTTATTTTTATTTCATTTGGAGGACAGAAACACTACATCGTGAAATTCACCAACAGGAAGACCTCATCTTAAGCGTATTTTCATTACATTGAGTTAAGTCGGTCATTTACGTATAGCATTAAAATTGACGTGCAACAACGTAATATGAAAAGGTATAAAAATACTTTATTTTTAATTTTAATATCATCATTATCAGCCTGTGTAAATCAAATGCTGGACATAAATCCTCCCTAGTGCACGCCCTCTCCATTAGAGGGTTTCTGGACCGTATTCCACCACGCTGGTACTTTGCGGGTTAGTGGTGTGACCGACTTTTTAGATGTCCATCCGACGCATGGATCATCTTACTTTTCAGATAATTGGGTGATCGGCCCAAATTGCCTAACCAACTAGAAACAACAATAAAATTTGTTGAGTCCCGCATGATTCAAATCCGCGATCTCCGGTTTCTAAAGCACACCCTTACCACTAGGATACGGAGGCAGTTTTAATATGATAAGACTATATTATGACGTTATTTACCTAAAAGTGATTGGCCTGGCTTGATAGTATCCTTGAAAAGCTGCTTTTTGGCTTGATCTGCGGTCGGTGCGAGGTAGCGATCTATCACTGCTGAAACAAACATGTCACCTATATAAAATGTTCATTTAGGCAAGTAAAGGGAATTTTTAGTTGAAAAAATACTTCGTAATAATTTGAATCAAACAATAAATGAAAACTTTCAAACTTTGTCCTGTCAATTTTTAAATTTTATACTTCATACAATTTTTTATTTTTAGAGTTACGCATTATATGAAATGAGGCAATTGAAATGTAGCAATAAAATTTACTCAGAATTATGATTTCAGGATACTGTACAGTGAGCGTTTATTTATTGTCATTTGTCACTAAAGCTTAGTAGATCATTGCATATATTTAAAATGGTTTATGTTTACGTTATATTAATTTATGTTTGCGGTCCTAGGCGGTCAATCATTAGCAACAGTCGCAAATAAGATCTCTAAACGACCCATCGCGATGGGTTTATAATAGTGTGCGAATAGTTTGTTCCGAATCGAATGATAATGTTGTAGGTTCGAATAAATCGCAAGTTCCAAAACAAAATTCGACTATATTGTTTTATTATGATATTCGATTTATTTATTATTTGCAAAATTTCGGATAATTCGACGGTAACAATTCGATTCTAATATGGAATCGAATATTGGTGTCTGATTCGATCCGATTCCAACGATATGTGCACGACCGTAATTAATAAAGTTAATTGAGTCTAACAAAGGATAATCACAAATTTTAATAAAATAAAATACAAATCCTCATATATAACCATGTGATATTTTTTTTTTTTTTTTATAGCATACGCAGGCAGACGAGCAGTCGGGCCACCTGATGGAAAGTGGTCACCGACACCCATAGACGTTAACAATACCAGTGGTATCGCCGACGCGCTGCCTCAGTGAGACATAGGTGTTAAGTCTTGTTTACCAGTAAATGACCTGGCTACGGTGCCCTTCAACGGAACGCAGCAGTGTTTTCACACTACTGCTTCGCGGCAGAAATAGGCACCGCGTGGTACCACCAGACGGTCTCCTGTAAACAGGGACCTACCATGTCCATCCATTTTGTTCCATTTTGTTATGTAAATGCTCTAAATCTTACGTATGTTTCTTCTAAATAGCGGCGACTCCTGTACATTCACTTCAATGGAGGCAGGCACCGGTGTCTTGCTCAGTTGGTCCCATAGTGGACTGTCTGATGTCCATACAAGTGATTCTAAAACCTCTTCCTCCACCTGTAATTGTAATAAAATTATGACTAAACAACATATGAACAAACTGTAATGGTCCTACAAGTTATTATATGTGCGCAAATATTTGGAAATAGACGGAAGAAAGCTAAAATGTCGTAACTGGCAAAAATATAATTGTTCACCAGAGACAAAAAACAATTCAAAAATTAAATATTAGATCATAACTTTATTGTATTCAATATCATTATTACAATTTAATTTTTGTCAGTTACGACCTTTCTGTTTTGTTCAGCCGATTTGTTTCTCAAAATTTTACGCTAAACTTACAAAGCGTAATACCTTAGTGGAATACACTGCGAATTACAGGTTAAACATGGAATGATATAACAATTAAAAACCAACATCTAATACTTTGTAAAATTTCAGTACTAACAACAGACCACAAACCACAAATCCGACAATAGTTTTATAGCAAAGTAGACGCCAGTGATTTTCCCTCATTTTACTTTGAGTTTGATCTCAAGTAATCGCTTTATTAAACATACAATTATGGTATGCCAATATATGATACAATTCAAGTTACCAATGTTATTAACAATGTGCACTTCAAACTCACCGCATTTAGATGCTTGATTACATCCCTGCTAAGTTTATCAACAAGCGCTTGCACAACTAGTTCAATTATCTTGTAGAAATGAAATGCACTCAGCCCATAAATCTGCAGTACTCTGGGAAAGCGTAGCGAGTGACTCCATAAGCATGTAATACCACCTCTGTACAGCAAGCAAAGAGTGTTAACTGATATGTCTCCTGAGATAAGAGTATCTGAAAAAAAAATCAAAACAATTATAAATATATAGTGATTTTTATAGTTTGTACTAATGCAAGATATACTGCAGAAACTTATAGGATATTTTTAAAAATGCCAACAAAGGCAGACAATCAAGCAGGCCACCTGATTGAAAGTGGTCACCGACGCTAACAGACATTGGCAATACAAATGGTTATTACCAATGTGCTGCCTGCCCTAAGACATAGTATGTAACGTCTCATTAACCCAGTAAATACGCAGGCTACGGTGCCCATCAAACCGGAACACATTAGTATTTTAAACACTACTGCTTTGGGGTATAATAGGCATCGCGCTGCTACCACCCAGAGGAGTAACAAATCTTGCAACTATAGCCTAGTAATAAGATAAGAAATGTATAAAAACAAATCTATGTTAAATATGAATGAAAATCAAAAGTCAATAACTAAGTGTAGCTCCATCTATTCAACCTTTACCTCTTGGCACCAACAAAGTATGATATTATTTTTACAAATATATCAGATCTTAGCTTTTGTAGTTAAAAAAGCCAATTAATATAAAGTCAAGAAAATTCGATTTATAAATTTTTACCTGCAATGACATCTGTGGTTTCTTCCGATGTTCTTCCCTGATAATGTGTTCGAATACTTTGTAGTACAGACATGACACCATATTGCATCTGAATGTTATCATCTCTACATTGTTATTGCACTCTTTTAAGCTGTTCGAGAATTGATCTATCCATGCATTGCATGGCTGTATTACATTTGTGTTTATTGTTTCTTCGCTTACTCCACATTCACTGTGAAGAAAAGTTATAAAGACAATTTACTCTGGATTATTCTTTTTCAGACATGATGATATACATATATTTAAATAATATATAATATTTTAATATATACAAGTGATTACATTCTTAAACTATCCTTTGTTATAGGAAAAGAGCTAACAGGATGCACAAACAATTTGTAACATTGTTGTTATAAATAGCCACATAGAATGAGACTGATTAAGTAAATAGGAAAATTGCTAATTATATAAAATAAAAATTTTAAATATTGTGTTGGCTCTTATATTGACAAAAATTAAATCCCAATTAATGACAAAAGCTATTTTAGTAGCTAAGTAATTGTCACAATGGTGAAATTGAAGTAAACATTTAAAATAAACAAAAGTTTGATGAACACTACATACAGTTAAAAAAATAACAGTATCTGAACTCTTGTCTTTGTGATTATAATAATTACTTTAAAAGAAAGTAATCATCACTACATACTATAACAAAGTTGCTTTCTCTGTCCCTATATCCCCATGTATGCTTTAATCTTTACTATGCAACGGATTTTGATGTGATTTTTTTACAGACATCAGTATTGCACTTGTGCGGAGCCATTTTATATTAACTAACAAAATGATCATTAAATGTGTTGGTATTAATAAAAAGACTTACGCAAAAAGCCTCATAAGTTGTATGGACGGACATGGCTTAGCGTTGCTCAAGTATGAAGCTAGGCGTGCTAAACTGTTCTTAGCCTCTGAGACAGGAGTGAGTTCTTCCCGACCAGCCAAGTAACATCGGCCAGTCAATGGAGTGTCTGGGCATGCTCTTCCACTCTGTAAAGTATAATATAACTAATAATTATAAAGAAATATTCTTTTTATTTAAGGATTTTTCTCCACTAGTTATTTATATTTATTTCAGACCCTGGAAAGAGTCTGAAATGTCAGGAATTATTTAATATCCTTATAAATTTATAATACTTATAAAGTAATAAAAAAAACCATTTTGTTTTAAACTATCAAAGCATAGCACATTATAGATAGATTAGGGTTATAAAAAAAGATTTTTTGTAAACATTTTTAGGTACTTTTAGGTCCAATCCCAAATGATTAAGTAAGACAACAGATTTACAAATATTAACAGTATTATTTTCTTTTACTCCCACCATTTTAGTTTATATTATTTTTTAAACAATACTGAAAAGCAATTGGGTTTTTAGATACTCACTGGTCCAAAACTTGCTATAACTTTTGTTATCTCATCACCAGACACTTTTTTGGTACCAATTTGCTCATTAGCATGTTCACCTGTAAATATAAATCAATACATATTGATATCTTGCAAAAAAACATAATAATAAACAATACTACCTTTTTGGCTCAAGAAATACAATAATAATGGCTTGAGTGAAACTAATTCAGACATTTTAATTTATTGTCAAAAATAATGTCAGATATTTTTTTACAAAATAAACAAAATATGTCATATAAAACCTTTGTAAATGATAAAAAGCCATACCAAGGAATATCCTCTCATCAAATTCTCCAACGCTAAGAACATATGTCTCATATAAATTGTTCAGTGATTTCAGATTTGCATCAAAATTGCCCATGTCCAATAATCCAGTCAGCTGGTCACAATTGCCTTTTAGTATCTAAAAGATGTATTAAATATATAAAAACCCGAAATTAGGTAACCTTTCATTGCACTTCTTTTTATTTAATTTTTACAATTTTATTTTATGTTACATGTAACATAATCTGTGTTATTATGTTTGGAATTTTATAAAAGAAATTATATAATATCTATACTTACTCCTTTATCAAAGAATGATTTAATAACAGGCCTCCAGCTGTATTCTTTCATTGTAGCAGCTTCTAAAGCCAAGCCCTCCTTAATTTCACACAATACTGATATTATACATGGAGCTTTGGCTGGTAGCTTAAAATCATCTTTGAGCCAATCAGGCGGCAAACCTAGAATAATAATTGATATATTAAAACATTGTATAAGTAATAGTTGCTTTTAATATATTTCAAGTATGATGAAAAATTTACTTGCCAACAAGTCTAGACAAACCTTGCCTATAATTTTACTATAAAATTTATTTTGTGTTTCTTACTTATAATTAAAGTATGGAACTGTAACTTAAATGATCAACATATTAAAGAGTTTGAAAATATATACATATATTAATTATAAAATAACACACAACACACCTTTAAAAGCTGGATTAATCAAGTCTATTCTCCTAGACATAAATGCATTGCCGAACACAAAATCTAAGCATGATAACAGTACATGATACATGTCCACCAGATCATCTGCCGAGTTATGAAATTCTCCTTTCACACAGACGTATAGACACCATGTAAATTCAAAAAGAGCATTGGTAGTACATGGCTGCAGTCTGTAATAAAGTGCAGAATTGATATATAAAAGACCAACAAGTTTATATTTAATTCCATCTAAACTAGTTTTGGTATCAATAAGTTATAGTATCATTTTAAGTTTGTTACACTTTTTAAATAATAAATGCTAAGAGAGTGTTCTGTATCATCCATCATATTATATAAGTTTATATCAGTAAATGAAAAAAGAATACTATATCAGGGAGTATTGTACACTAAAAATTTGTATGATTTTTATTAAATAAATTTATTATATGGGCACCCCTGAATTGTTTCATCAATTGTTAGGCACTTGTTAATGATTGTGGTATTAAACTATTTTATATTTTATTGTCTACTCACTTCTGTTTTTTGCTCTTTGAATTACACTTGATAGGCTCATGTGTGTATCCTGAAAATATCTCTTGAAAAATAGGCTGAAACTTCCGAAAAAGTACAGTTGATACGGCGAATTTATGCTCCAACCGTGTTATTCTATCTTTAAAGTCAGTTGACATCAGAGCCATTTCCATCCAGTTTTTGATTTTATTGAAGAATTGTAAAAGGCTGAAAAATATAGATATGTTTTATTTAAAAAATTAAAATCAAATTCTCTCATTCAAATAATGAAAAAAAAACCAAACCTTATATTGCAAAGCCTTAGAAGACGAGTGAGACTCACGCAATTTCCTTCCACAACTTTCCCGCTCTGTACAGTTGGTGTAATCGACGTCCGACAAGCAACATATAAAGCACAAGCCATCCAATGCTGAATATCACCCTGTGAGAAAACAAAATAATGTCTAAATGCCGTAAGAAAATAAAAAAATTCTAGCGTTTTACACAAAACAATCTATTGTCATTGGGCTATTTTCATCTGCAAAGCTAAAAATAAATATTAAAGCAAATTTTTATATTTAAAACATAAAGAGAGTTCTAAAATATACTTGCATCGAGCGTGTAGTTTCGTTTAATTTCTAAAAAGGAATCCTTCGCTTTCTGCGCTGCTGCGGGGTCTACGTTTAATTTAGAACACAAATTGTCTAAATCAGCAATCCAACTATCTTCACTTTCTTCATTTTTCGACATTGTAATATATAATTGATTATTAGTTTTTGGTAAAAGAAAAATAAACAGCAAGTGTAATACAAAACTTATCCCAAATTTGTCCTATTTTGACAGATTGTTGGCGGGAAGAGTAGAATACATATCCCTCCTCCCACACGCGCGCAGTCAGTTGTCAATGTCAACATTTCGGACAGATAATAAAATGTCTGTTTTTATTATTAAAAGACAAAAACTATCTAAAATACGTTCTTCCACTTTCTTATTGATTGTCAAATAACAACTACAACAAACAACTACCAGTTTGAAAATAGAAACCTCTAACCTGAGAAGAGTCGGCGTAAGAATCTCAGTAGGACTTTCCTTTTTTCATTATTTTTCATTTCCTTTTTAAAACAAATCATGTGATTTAAAATTTACCTTTTTGTTTGTCTAGTTAATATTAATTAAAGAAGATATTTTATATGTGTTGATGTACTATAAGTTATGTTAATTATAGTATATCTACCCATATGATTCATTCATTCATTAGCAGCCCTTCTCCGTCCACTGCTGGACATAGGCCTTTTTCAATGAACGCCAAGACGGCCGATCCCCTGCTACTCGCTGCCAATTTGAACCGGCTACTGCGCGGAGATCGGCATCCCACCTGGTCGGGGGTCGACCAACGCTCCGTCTTCCCAAACGCGGCCTCCACTCCAGAACCTTATTGGCCCATCGGCCATCAGTTCTTCTTACTACATGGCCGGCCCACTGCCACTTCAACGAGCTAATCCTATGCACTATGTCGGTGACCTTAGTTCTTTGGCGGATAAATTCGTTACGAATTTTATCCGACAAAGAAACTCCAAGCATGGTGCGCTCCATAGCCCGTTGAGCTACGGCAAATTTGTGGACCAGTCCTAGAGTTAGTGGCCACGTTTCGGCCCCGTAGGTCATCACGGGGAGTACGCATTGGTTGAAGACTTTCGTCTTCAAATTCTGCGGTATCGGCGACGTGAGAATATGGTTCAGCTTCCTAAATGCTGCCCAGCCCAACTGAATCCTCCTATCGGCTTCCCTCTCGAAGTTGTGTCTTCCCAACTGCAATATGTGCCCAAGGTAGACATATTCATTGACAACTTCGAGAGTAACACCGTCGACATTAACTGGCCTCGGGAGAACGTGTTCGTTGAACATGACTTTCGTCTTGTCCAAGTTCATCCTGAGGCCAATGCGTCGGGAGGATTCATTTAAACTGTGCAACATCTCCTGCAAGTCCTCCAAGGTCTCGGCCAATATAACGATATCGTCGGCAAAACGGAGGTGTAAAGATACTGGCCGTTGATTCTTATGCCACATCAGTCCAGTCAAGGGTCTTGAAGACATCCTCCAAAGCATTGGTGAACAGTTTCGGGAAAGAACATCCCCCTGTCGCTCTCCTCGATGCATTTGGATTGGTCTCGTTCGACCCCTCGGAATCAGGACAGACATAGACGCGCCACTATAGAGACCTCTCAACACCTCGACGTATCGATAATCGACCTGACACCGTTGAAGGGCATCCAGAACAGCCCAGGTTTCTACAGAGTCAAAAGCTTTCTCATAGTCCACAAAGGCAAGGCAAAGTGGCTGATTGTAGTCATAGATCTTTTGTACAACTTGCTTTATGGTGAAGATGTGGTCTATGACGCTAAATCCTCTGCGAAATTGCTTATTGGTGAGGCGATTCGTCACGATTCTCGAGAACAGCTTATATATGTAGCTTAAAAGCGATATCGGTTGGTAATTTTTGAGGAGAGTATTGTCTCCCTTCTTGAAAAACAACACAACCTCACTTTCAAGCCACGCCTTGGGGGAAATGCCACTTTGAAGGATGGAATCTAATACCTTTTGAAACGCACTTAGAACAGGGTCCCCCCTGCCCGAAGCAGTTCGGTCGTGATTCCATCCTTTCCAGGGCCTCTCCTCCCTTAAGCTGCCTGAGGCCCGACTAACCTCATCAAAGCTGACGTTAGGAAGCTCACCAGAATGATGTCGAGTCAGACTAGCACGGGGATCGTTAGACCGGTAATTAGGTTGAGGAGCCTGTGACGCGTACAATTTGCGATAGAAGTCCTCTATCTCCGACAAGATCTCAGGCTTAGTAGAAACAGTCGAGCCAGAGCTGTTCCTGAGCTTCGACAGATGGCTTCTTCCGAGCTTTTCCGCAAAAACCTTCGACCTTCTGCTCAATCGCTCTAGTTATTCGTTGCGTATTTGAGCAGCGAAGGTCTCGGCGTATAAGTTTGCGGATCCGCTTTGAAAGAATTTTCACATCTGTCGAAGTGGTCTCCTTATGCTGCCGACGTTCCTCCATAAGATTGAGCGTCTCATCGGAGAGTTTGGACTTCTCGCCAGTACGCTTACTCCTACAAAACCTTTGACCAACATCCGTATGCAGTCCACCACGGCATCGAGGGCCTCGTCAACTGCCATTGTGGTTTCCGATATGTTAAGGGCATCGAATCGGTTTTTTAATTCCAGTTGGAATTTTTCCGAGCCCATGACGGTTTGTCGGAAGTTAGGTCGGAGAGTAGACCTCACCAAGCGGACCCGCTCTCGCTGGAAATCTAAGTTCAGGGTGCCTCTCACTAGTCGGTGATCACTTCCGGTTTTGAACCGATTGATCACAGCGACATCCCTGAATATGTGTTTCCGGTCCGTCATGATGAAGTCTATCTCGTTCCTTGTCACAGTATCGGGACTCTGCCATGTCCACTTCCTGTGAGGTCTCTTCTTAAAATATGAACTCATTAAGAAGAGCCCTTCCTTCTCGAGGAAGTTTACCAGCATCTGTCCCCTGTGATTTCGACTACCGACACCGTGGGGTCCTAAACACGATTCAATGCCCTGTCGTACTCCCACCTTGGCATTGAAATCCCCATGACAACGTTATAGTGGGCCTTTGGGTGTTGTGTAAGGCCGGGAGACATCGTCGTAAGTGGCCTCCACTTCGTCGTCAGGGCGTGCCGAAGTGGCGCGTACACCTGTATCACTTTGAGGAATACCTCTTAGTGAGTTTAAGAACAATGTACGCTACCTACTCGACACGCTCGAAACTACGACAATGTTGTCAACAAAGGTTTATTGACGAGGAATCCACGCCGCCTTGTGACGGATGGTCGCCCTCTCGGAAGTAGAAAAGGTGACCCGATGGCAAGGTTATGGTGTCCTCTCCTGGTCTTCGGACTTCACACAACCCTAAAACGTGCCACCGGATCTTGCCCAGTTCTACCTCCAGCTCGGCCAGGTGTTCGCCAAGTCTCAGCGTTCGTCCATTATACGTAGCCAGTTCAAGTTTTGCTGGTAGCGATCCGAGCCGGGATTCTTCGCCCTTGTCCCACCGTTACCTTGGCCGCTACCGTGACCAGGAATAGTGGAACTACCGGGAACTAGGGCCGTTTTCCTTGGCGTTCATCGAAAGAAAATGCTCATAATTGCCACGCTGAGCAGGCGGGTTGGCAATTGACTAATTAGCACTTGTACACGGATCTATCTTACCCTCGGTAAGGCAGATCCGCCGTCAATGGGCGGTGAGATCGTCACATCCCTACGCCTAACCCATATGATTACTTTTAATTAATATTAAAGATACGATACGATTACGAAGTATTCTTTGTTAATGTATTTTTTTTATTGATCAACCCAATTAACAAAGTAGCCAAATGAATTCAATTCACGTTTTGTATTTAAAAGCGAAAAAAAAATTGTGTTATGATTACTGCTATCTAAAAGCCTTTAATAGGTTCATCATCATCATCATCAGCCTGTGGTAGTTCACAGCGCTGGACATAGGCCTTCCCTGATGCTTGTGCTTCTCCCTTAAGGCGTTTTTGGACCGCATCCCACCACACTGGTCCAATGTTGGTTTGTAGGTGGACCGACTTTTACATGCCCATCCGACGCATTGATCATCTTACATAGGTTATTACACAAAAGTCTTAATTTTTTTTTCGTAGAGCCGCACGCTATAAACCTTTAACTAGACTACATTTTATGTTTGTGAAATGAAATATGCCTTATTACCAAGGTATAAGATCTTTTAAAGAAAGTTATATATTGTAGTTGACATTGACAAATGCTTTATTTATATTTTCATTGAAAGTTTTTTGGTTATGATGCCAAATTCTGTTTAAACCAAAATATTTAGCTTACATAATTTAGAATATTTGTTTTGTCTCGTAATTAATACTATAATGTTCCGTCGCTTTTATCATGTTACTCCAGTTTTTAGCAATATAAAAAAACAAGGCATTAAATTATCCAAACTAATTAGTCCAAATAAAAAAAAGTAATGTGTAAATTTATTACTATTCTATAAAATTAAACTCATTGATTAATTTGAAAGTAGTGATTAAAATTTTGTTCGTTTTTATTTTAGACGTTTTTATATATCCGAAACAAACCCATTACCCAGTATTAAAAGTTTAACCAAAATAGAACGAGAACCTGGAAACCGGGGAGTGCGAAGAACGGCCGTTTTAAATAAAGTATTTATGAAATATATAACAGATATAATGTCCACTGGTACAGTGTCTATGAATATTGTAGGAAGAGGCATTGAGATTTCTAAGGTAATTTATATTAACAAATTTATTTGGTTATTAAATGGAAAACTAAATTTAAAGTAAATTGATTTTATGGGACATTTATTAATTTAATGATTGTATATTTTTAATGAGTAATAACATTAGAATAAAATTAAGTGATTGAATACATATTCAGGATAATTACACAAAAAAAGAAGCTTTTATCAATATTTTAAAACACTGTAATACAACTTTCTTCCTACCATTATCTTGCAGGTAAAAGTGACACCGGATTTTCAAACAGTAAATGTATTCTGGGTGTGCAAAGGTACATCAACAGATGAAGAAACTGAAAGCATGCTCAATTCACTTGCAGGACCCTTGCGTCATGAGCTGTCAACACTAAGAGTAATGGGTGAAATACCCTATGTAGTTTTTGATAAAGGTAAGCTCAGGTAACCTTATTAAGCCTTAATTTTATTAAACACCAGTAATCGTCGCAAGAGTACAAATTTCTTTTTGTGCATATAAATAGAAAGTTGAATAATGTTAATTAAAGACTATATCTCCAAATTAATATATTAACAAAATGAATTGGTATTGCACTGTATAAGCCAAATGTCCTGTTAAAATTTCTATATTTAATATACCTACCGAGTTTCCAAACATTTAAATTTAATCTTTAAAAATGGTTTTTCCAATTACATGTTGTAATGAAATTATATCTTCTATTTACTCTAATAGATTATATTGTTTTTAATAGACAAGCAAGAAGCACTGATAGCCGATATAGACCGCCGTTTGACACAAGCGGATTATGGTGATGATTATACGCCTACTGAGATTGGTCATCTATTAAAGACAGAGTTTGCTTTAAATACAAAACTCTCGCCTGAAGTCAAGGTAATATATTTGTTTTGATTTAAATGCGAATCTAAAATGATAACACATTATGTAACTAGGAAAAATTTAGGCTATTATAAATAAGTTATTCCTAGTTACATCAGCTACCTTTTAGTAAAATCCTATCAAAATCAGACAAGCTGTTCCAGAGATTTGCCAGATCAAACAGACACACAAAATTAAAAGAAATAACTATCTCATTATATGTAGCTGTTATATATCACAATGTTTTCATTTAAATACGGTTATTGTTATATTACAAACAGACACCCCAATGCTATATATTTGTAGAGAATTAACTTGTGTGACATTGCCTATAAACTCCACAAGATGGCGTTATATTAACATTTCACAGCGAATATATAATTTATAAATAAAATGAAAATTGTAGCCGAAAAAGGGTATCAGGGTAAAAGGGGGCAACAAACTCCTTAAAGCGTCAAAATTAATTGGCTATAATGTGTCAAACTTGTTTTCCATACAATGATTTTTCTTCTCACCGTTTAACGATAACTCTAACGCCATTAAATGCACCGTTCCTTTTGTGTCTTTATTAGCGTTTACATTGCATATCAAAGAGCAATTACAAAATTTAATGGCGCCAAAACGTACTGCATTTAAGTTTGACAACAACAACAACAAACAACACATAATGCCACATATTAGAGTTTCTGTTCAGTGCTCTTATCTTGTAATAACAAAAAAACTAACAATAATCTGTAAATAAGATAGTTGCGCAAATTTTATTAATAATTGGCGAAATTGGACATTTTAAAACGTTTTTGAGATATGTGTAAACCGTGTATACCCATGCACTGGTTGCTCTAATATCTTCAGGTATCGTCCTCCTCTTTACGAAAATAATTGGGTTCAAACGCACATTTTTTGATTTTTCGGCATTTTAAAGCACAAATTTTCTTAAAAAAAAATTACAACTCTAATGATGTACTTAAGGTAAAGGAATATTAATATAATAATTGTTTGTTGGGTGATAACGGTTTTAATTACACTTGTTTTATTTTGGTTAAACACGTACGATACTTAAATTTTAAAACCCTTTAGTTTATTTACAGTTAATAGATAGATTGGTGATTATGTGTAGATTTCTTGTACTTGTTTAGCTGGTTTTATTACTTTACCATTTTGGAAAAATGTCAATAATTTGTTGGTACTTTTCAATGTGTGTTGGTGATTTTTATGGGCATAACACCAGATTTTAGTTATTATTATTATGACTTTATCCGTAAACGACTGGATCGCAACCGGGCGATAGCTAATAAATTATTTTTGTCTGATCGAAATAGGCATTTATCCTTAACGATAACAGCAACTAACTTGACGGTCCGTTAAAATTTGTTTTAGCTGATATATCACACGATTTAAAAAAATACACTAAATCTCTTTCGTATGATCTTTTTAAATTTATTGTCGCGCCCTTTTTCTCTTAACATTGATGTCCGAAATTTTCTAGACGCTCATAAAATTTGTTTAACATTTTTATTTCATATATAACACATATATTATAATGTGTGTTACAACATAGTGTGTTCAACACACATTAGTCGTATTAGTAATGTCGTTGTAGTAATGCCTATATTTTTCTCAAATGAACAACAATAAACGTCACAGATATGAATCATTAATTCATAAATGCATCCGCTGTCCGTACATCGAGTCGATTTCGGGGGCGAATAAGCGTGTGTTAATATGCATTCATAATGCGCCGTCTACGTCCGCCGTATCGCTGCATAATATCGATCGGTGCCGCGTCTGTGTGCGTTCGAACGACGCCCCGCCGCCATATTGGCGACGGGCGACATGCTTTATACGGGCGGCCATTTTTCGCGAGTGCGATTCAAAAAGGCGGTTGGATTTTCGTTTATAATATGTTCGTATTTAGTTTGGTGCGGGTTATTATATATTATTAATTGGCTCGGGTATTGACGACAAAAACACTATTTGCAACAACTTGATGTATTTAGACACAGTAACAATGTAGAACTATTTATATCACAATGTGTCGTTTACATTATTCTACCGCCCTTTGTATAAGATTCATTAAAATATCAATGACAGTACTGTTTGTTATGCTATCGAATACATAAAAAAATCTTTCGAAAGTAATATAAACTTAATAAGTGACAAATTAGGTAAATTCAATATAAATAAGTTGCATAGTTCTGTAGTATCCTATACAGGAGTGTTGCCATTATTAGTTGCCAACAAATTATTTTCGTTGAAATGTATTTAGGATTACGTTATTTGGTAAGATTGTATGTAGGTAATTAGACCGGACTTTTATGATGATTATAATGTTCACCATAATGAAAGGCTCAAAATGTTATAAAGATGTGAGTCCCTCATAAATTTGTTATACCTGCCCATACTTTTTAATATGAAATAAGGCATTAAGTAGTAACTTCAATATTGAAGTAGCAATTTGCGGTTAATTAGTGTTTTATTTTTTTAAATAATTGATGGAAAATGTTTTTAAATCATAAAATGCCAGTACCTACACTAGATGTAATCGTATTAAAACGAAGCGAATAACTCAGTGTGTTCCGGTACTATCGCAATTTTAATTAACCCCGTAAAGTTTCCAGCAGTAACTATGCCATAACGAGCCCATTGTCTGTGTCTAGTGCACCTCTGAATGCGCTACGAGTAAAAACTGAATGCTGTAACTGGAGAGCGCTTTTCTCTTTATTAGAACCAAAAAGGTCTGAAATATACTTAATTAAAACATGTTGTCAGATCGGCAATAGATGAAACTTGACCTTATTGGCTTACCATCGCTTGATCATGACGTTTTGATAATCATTTGCTTATTTGGGTCTGGTATAATATGTACTGTACATATTTCGCTGGATGGCGACCGGTTAGTGATGTTTTCAACTTTAGGTTATTTGTACAATAAGTAGCCATTATACAAATAGACTTTATATCATTTTTACAAGTAACATTTATACATAGTTACGAGTGTGACGTGTACGTAAGCAATTAAAAAAAAATCGTTTATTAATTTTTTATTACGAAAACAATCAATAAGTACCTAAAACGTTGAACCGCGACCATTTTTTTGTTTATGACCGCGTTGTTAGTTCTAGACCAAAAGAATTACAGGGTTCTGTTAATAATGATGCAAATATTTTTATCTTAGTAAATAGACATGAATCAAAGCAAAAATTATTGAATAAAATCCACAATAAAAATATCTGTACTCTCGTTATATCTTGTCTGCAAACGTACAGATCCTATGTATTTTTAAAATTAATGCCTTATTACATCGTTTATTTATCGTTACTTGATACATAATTATGGACGTAATCTGACAGCATGCATGACAACCGATGAAAAAGTAAGAAATATTGTATAATACTTTCCGTCTGCGACCACTAGATTATATATATATATAAGTTACTAATAAGTTGCTTTTTAAGCATAAATACAACATACAACAAAGTAATCATTTATAATCTGCATACGAACGCCTTAAACAGGTTATACTTACTTCGAGGTTCCCGCGCTGTCACAATTCATTTATTTTCTTGGTTGCAAATTAGACATAGGCGTTAGCAGCGGCAAAATAAAATAAACCCAACAAGAGTACTAATATTTATAACGTAAACTTGGTTTTCAATGCGGAAGATATAATTCTTATTTTTAATACTCAATATCCTGTATTTTTAATACTACTAGTTTATAATACTCAAGCATCATTCTTTTCTTCGTAACAATTGGCTTTTTCGTTTTTCGCAATATATCTTATATTAGGACGTATGACATATACATAATAGTAATTCTGTGCAGGTATTAATGTTATTTTTCTTATTTCAGTTTATGACACGTACTATAAATAATCGTCTATTTTATTATGTTTTTTGTGTGCCGAACAAGACATACAGTAAAGGAAATACTGTCGTAATAACGTTTTGGATTGAGAGTTAAGTTTATGTCCAAACTGTTATATTACGCTTTAAATCTTTTTTGTATGTCATAATATGAATTTAATTTTTTAGCCCAGTTCATAATGTAGTATACTGAGCACGTGGTCGTTACCATCAACTAGTTAGGTCTTGTTCACTTTATATTTTTGTTTAGCTTTAGCGCTTTATTGATTATTGTTGGCACACTACCCCCTTGACTGGGAATACCCGCCGTAATACCTATTCTGACGCCCTAGTTATTACCTCAAACCCTAACACAACGGTTGATGTGTATAAAGTTAGCGATATTTGTATTTAGCTTCTGAAAAGTCTAGAATTACTTACTATGATTGGCAGAAACAAATAGTTATTTTTCTGCACTGAACAGGACAAAAAAGATATACGTAGCTTTATACACAATTGTATGAAGCTATCTTTATATAAGCCTAATAAGGCTTCGATGATTAAAAGGGATATATAACTTTTAAAGGGAAAGGGTAATTTAAAAACTAAAAGATAAATTAGGATTATCAGGAATAGCGTCATTAGCAATTGATAGCTCACGTCACGCACGCTTGAGAATCGTTGTCAAATGTTGTCATATATTCGCCTTATCTTTATAAGTATAAACGTGAGAATATTTTTTATATAATGAAACTACAAGCTGTGACTGCGTCTGCAACTGTATAAAAAAATGATGGCTTTTTTATCTACGGCCTTTTGTGTTCTAAATAAAGTAAAAAATAAAAAACACAAAGACACGCCAAATATGTTAACGCAGTTTTGTTCCGCAACGTATTTTATGTTATCAAAGTATATCGATCAGGCGGACGGCGCGTTGGGGCGGGGAGGGGGGTAGAAGGGTACCTAAGTATCGTAAGCGACGCGCAATAAACCTACAAGTACAATGCATAGATATCATGCGAGACAAGTGCCGTGTAGAGATAAAGAGCGGGTAGACTCGTGTAGTTTCTGCCTAAAGTTGTAAACCATAGATTAAGATTAAACTTGTTCATTAATTCTTTGACTTTCGAATTGATCAAGTCAAATTGATCAATTCGAAAATCAAAGAATTTCGTTTTGATATTATCAGGAAGAAATTTTTTTAAATTTATTAACGATCGATGTTATTAAGGCAATTGTTCAAGCCTATAACAGAAGTTATTGATGTTGGATAATTTGCAAACAACGCAATAATATGGCGTCTCAAATGAATGCTCTCTCTCCTGTAGGTGTCCAGGCTCGGACTGGCGATGACACAAAAATCCTTTTTTGCAATTTTTAAAAATATAATTAAAGCAATAAATACATAGAGCTCAGTCGGCTTTCCCAATGTTCACTAAATTGCACTAATATTGCGTAAGACGATCTTTATGATAAAAAATCTCATTACTTTGTTAATCAATATATTGAGGACGAAATAGTTTATCAGCGTTCGCAAGTCCTGTGGCAACTATTAATATGTATGCTTATATTTAATTCTATATTTCTAATTAAAATTATGAAGGGAAAATCTTCCACAGCAAGCTAACAAAATGACTGCCGGTTGCAGTTTTGAACCGGTAGTTTGCTTGACAAAATCTCTTCTAAAATAAAGATCTAATTATTAAGTCGTCTATTTAACTAAATCTCTGAGACAGGGTCGTTCGTTATATTGATTGATAACAATTAAAATAGTCATTAGCACATCACGACCGCTGGCAATTTAACGTGTCATTAATTTCTTGCAGTTTTCTTTTAGACTGGACTATAATTAATGAGTTTTAAACTGACAGTAGCTCATCCAGTTTCACATTGTCATGAGAACGTCATATTTAGTCATTCCCATATTCATGATTTCTGCATAGAACGGAACGTGCGATATAATAATCAAAAATGGAACGCAAGATATTTCAACTATTGTCTCGTATTTGATTTTTTAAATGTAATTTTATATTAGATCTATGAACTATATATCTATAATATTAAAAATATGATAGATTTGATAGTGGTTACAATTTGGAGTCACTCATTTACTTATGTTTGTATTTTTTGTAATATAAAATGCTTTATTTTAATAGTGTGTTGGGTTGATTTAATAATTATGCAATAAGGTTAGGTTATAAGGAATGTCTCAATTGGCCGCTGTGGTGATGGGTGACTCAACCATGTAGTGAATTCCCCTAAAAAATACGTTTAGGGTAGGCGATTTAGCAGACGCGATATCTACATAGATAAAATAATAGTTCCTCTGTCATTTGTATATTTTTTAAAAAAATTCTATTAATTCAATGAAATTTACTTCATGTTCAATGATGACATTAATGTGAGTGATCTTATTGGCGAAACATCGCATAGTAACTGGTGATTGACGCTGGTTACCGTCATTATAACTTTTTACGTGTCGGATTCATAGGAGTTTGAATTTGAAATTAAAAATACATCACGGCATACTTTGCGATTTTCAGTGCAACTTAAATTTTAGACTATTTCAGACAATTCCTTGCTTTATCAGTAACCACAAAGTAATATTATTTAGTGAAATACTTTATTGTTGTTACATAAGAATTATCTGAAACTTGTATTAAGAAATTACGAACAGAAACGGGATAACACAATTTTGATATCTTTATTATTTGGCGAAGTTGAAAAGTGAGTTATCAAGCAGGGAAGCACACGATAGATGTAAAAGCTCATAGCGAGTTAGTTATTCTATTAATTATCCTAATTGCGTTGTTGACAAGTACATTAACGCAATTTCGTTCCTAGATTTAATATTGATTAAGGCATTGTTTTGCAAGTGGCATACTGGGTAACTTAGTGCATATTTCTTACAAAAGTAGATAACACGTCTTTGCTTTGATTTATAGCTTTTGTGATCACTGTGGGCTTGTGTAAGTGGTGTAATTTTACTTTGCATTTTCTGCACGTGAAGGTTTTGCTCGTCGGTACGCCTTATTTTTAAAGCGGCAGAAATGTCTGTTTAATTTTTATCATCAGTAGATCTCATAGCCTTCTTACAGCGTTACGGTGACATACGGTTGAACTACGTCTCGCATACGTTTAAGCTTCTGAGCTGCGGATTTGCATTTGCGTCGCAGACGTATTAGAGGCGCTCCACTCGCCCCCCGTGAGTGGTCGCTTCCGACCGTGGTGCGTTTGAATGCATCCCGAACAATTCTAGGGTTCCCGGAGGTTAAATTGGTATGACAGAACATCCTTTGTCTCCGAACTGAATGCATTTCTTTTACAAATAGAAGTTAGTATACAAATGAATTGACAATCTTCAATCATCACACCTATAACCAATAAAAGCTATTTTCGTTTTGATATATATTTTTTGAAATAATAAACGTTATTTATATCATGATTCATGTGTCGGATGGCATGTAAGAAGTCGGTTCATCCCCCGACCTGCATTGGACCAGCTTTGAAAACCGAAAGTCTATATGATAGCAGAATCAAACTATATTTGCCTAAACTAAGAAATAACTAGGTACAGGAAAGTGGCATCAGTAAGAGCGTCCTTAAAACAAACTTATATTATATTGAAAAGGGAAAGGAAGAATAATAAACCGTGCTGTTTAGCTATTAACCCGCTAAAAGAAAAATAAGCCTATTAGTGAACTTGGAAATCGTCGGCTACGTCCCGAATCTGCGCTGAAAGTGCCAATTAAAACGTTCGTTAATCCAACGGGATTTGTACTGTGATCATAATCGTGGAATTAAAAAAGGCAGCAAGCAACATTGAAAAATATTTACGTTATGCTACGGAAGGGTGTTTTGTTTCGTTTAGCTTTAGATCATTTTCTCACTGTCTATCGATCAAACAAAAATTTTGATTGTATTCATTATTTGACGTGTTTAATATTAATTCGTCTGTAATGTTAAAGTAAAGTTTGAAGTTTTTTTTATGAAAAGATGAGGTAAATTGTTTTTTTTTATATTTACAAACTATTTTAGTTTGTAATTTAGGCACATAATATACATTGTTTAATCTGATAATTACTAACTAAAACTGTACATATTTACGTATATTTGGCAACATATAGGAATATTTTACGTTGGTCGCGGTATAAAATAATCGGAATCGTAATATATATAATATAAAATAAATCTTAAATCGTTCGGTTCGAAAGAAACTTATACGGAACCCTTGTTTTATAAATCTATTGGCAAGTATCTACAAGTTTTATATCGAACGTGTAGCCCAGACTTGGGCATCCTTTAGAGATTTACTGCGCAACTGGCGGTGGCGTGACAATTCCTCGCTTAGAAGGAATTATTGCAATCAAGCGGCTATTCACGATTGCAAGCATTTAGTACAATCAGCTTGCTAGAAAATTTGTATAATATACACATTCAAAACGCATTAAGTTTTTAAATACATATGGTCAATCTTCATTAAAATTAACTAGTTTGATACATAGTAAAATATATACATCAAATTTAAATATCTTTATTGTACATAGAAGCATTACAATATTATTTATTGATTGTCCATAATGGCGATTCGGAAAACGACACCTCTGACCTGAGATGAACCGGCAAAAGATACTAAGAGAATTTCTTTTGTCATCTTTTTAATTAAATTAAAAGAACCAGCAAACAGTTTCAAGTATATGTAAATAATAAAGTATTTAATTACACAGGGTATGTTACCATTTAAAAATTCGTTTACCTTCTAATAACCTATAACATACAAACGTTCTATGCAACTTTTTTTAATATATAACAAACATAAGTATATTTAATATATAAGTATATATACAATTTGACAGTATGCGCATATATTTTGATATATATAAATAATGCATATTGATTTTTCTAAAAACGCTTCTCTTTCAAAGATCAATATGTATTATAGACATGTACACTATTATTATAAAGAAAAAAGTTTTGTATTTTGGTGTGTATGATTGTAACGTATAAACTCAAAAACTACAGTGCCGATTTAAAAAAAAGCTATTTCACCATTAAAAAGCTACATTCACCTTCGGTAACATAGGCTAGTTTTCACCCATGGAAAATCAATTTCAACAACCTAAAAATAACACAGACAGAGCCGCGGTAGAACTGCTAGTGTACTATAGCATAGTCTACCAGTACGTCTGTGCACAACCATTAAGGACTTTAATGCTGCACTCCTTTTATGCGAGCAGACATGCCGGGGGATTCTTTCGCCACGCTATTGACTCCGTGCCACAAGTTCCTATTCATTCCGCTTATACATATAACTAATAAAGTACAGTCCGTCTTATTGTACGCAAGGAAGTAATTAAATCTTTAAAGTCTTGAAAGATGTAATTTAATTTGTTTAAGTATTTGTATCTATGTTTTTGTATATAATTTAATGTTTGCTACAACTTCGTTATTGTGGGTTATGTTATGTTACATTATTTTCCACGTCGGGATTGCAAAATTTCATAGTAATATACACGCTTTACTATACAAAGTATGTATTAAGTTTAAGTGTTTTGTATTGTATATTTTTAACGGACCAGAATATAAAAAGTTCGATGGTGTAAGACATGACTAACATAACCATTTTCTATGGTTTATTTAATGCACCTTTCATTCAATTTTACAAGTCATGTCCTATAGTCATAAATAGGCGTAACATGTTCGTTTTGATGCAAGTTTAGAATAATTTAGTCTGAATACTCCTATTTTCTTGTATTATATCATGGGCGGTTAATTTACATTAATTATTTGTTTAATTTTTGAGTTAGCAAGTCTACAAAAATTCACTAGTACAAACTTACCTTGATTATTAATTCAATATTAAGTTTGTAATA
Source organism: Lamproptera curius (assembly GCA_029286875.1). Taxonomy (NCBI): domain Eukaryota; kingdom Metazoa; phylum Arthropoda; class Insecta; order Lepidoptera; family Papilionidae; genus Lamproptera; species Lamproptera curius. The sequence goes on from JAGSMT010000070.1 coordinate 1,799,751, forward strand.
AGCTCTATAAAGTATATATTTGCTAGTAGATGATCTTTCAAGTGATCTTCTAAGTTTAAAAAAAATGTTTGTTTAAGAAAATTTATCATTTTCTAAGACTTTAGTGTCCATTTGTCAGAATGATCAAATAGGCAAAATTTTATCCAAAAATAATTAGTTATATTTTGTATGCGTATTTTTAATAATATTATTATTGCAGACAATATATAGCTACAGTTTTCCATACATTATTTTGTCCAGATCAGCGATAACTAAATACCAGTAAATAAATCCTTCACAATAGAGGATATCATTACCGTAATCCTATTAGATCTTTTCCCGAAATTGGTTTCAATACAATTCCCATTCATGCGACTGTGTGAGGCTTAAAATTCCTTATTCATCATTGCCCTTAAATCTCTACTACTTTTGGAAGCCTACCAACTTGTAATCGTACTTGTTGCGCGTCAATTTACAATTTACCAAAAGTATTTCCGTAGTTTCACGAATTCGTTAACCGAAGCTGAGAAGCCGTGGCTGCCAAATGGTGCTAAAATTTAATCTTTTTTCTGAATGTGCTCTAACAACGATGACACAAGTTAGAACTTTTGTGAGTTGAATCGTTTCTTTTTAGTATTATTAAAGTTGTAATTATAAATAAATATCTTTCATTTCACCTCCTAGGCTTAAGTATGAAAAATTTTTCAACGTAAGTGTCCTTTATCAATTATAATAATAAATAATAATAAATCAGTATATAGATTATATTTTACTAGTCAACAAATCGGATCCAAAAAACTTAAAGGCTTTTTATGCACTGAATATTAACAGATATATATGCGAGTCAAATGTAATGTGCTAACACTGTAAATTCGATTTCTTAACTTCCAACCAAATATGATTTAATAAAAGACTTTACGGATATCGCTTTTAATTTTGTTTACAATTTTCCCTACGTTTCAGTCATTTACGTCACCATGGATCCGTAGTCTTCTATTAAATCATGTGTAGTATTCGCGTAAACACAAGAAAGCATTATTCAACCAAATAATTTAGTTTAAATACTTAATGTTATCTACTAAGCATTGTATATTATGTAATTTCTAGTGTCCAGACTTTTATGATTGGGTGAACAGCATTGGCCTTGGGGAAGTCTGTTTAGATTGCCTCTGTTAATTTCTCAAGGGATTGTGGTACTAAGTTTTGTAGTTTGCTTTAAAAAAAATTGTGAGTGTAGGGCCAATAAAACTTTACTGTTTTATTTAATGTTTAAGATACTGGGAAAATTCTTTTGATACGTGGCTGGTAGCAGTTGCTAGCAGGTCGTGCTTTAAGTAAATCCATCTTCAATATTCAGTGTATCGTATTATAAATTAAGAAATGATCTGCTAACGAGCATCGTAAAATGCGTATATGTGATTGTTTGGTATTATTGTGTATATAGTATTGTAGATTATATACGGGTTAATCTATTTTTTTAAAGCTTTAATTTTATTTATGTATGTATTATATCTATGCTGCACAATACTTGATACTCCCCCTAAACACGCATATTTCTACTTTATACCGTTGCGATTGAAAAATAAACCATTTCAGGCGAAAATAGCACAATTGGAGGCGAACCTGCCCATCGAGGAGGACCCAATACCGAAATGACGCACACCGTCTTCGGTCTAGATCACGCTAAGATCATGAAGAGACTTTTAGCTGCTAGGAAGAAGAGCAAAGACGCTTGGAGCAACCTGCATGAGGAATCTCCAGTGATATCCTATCGCGTTAAATCCTCTCAAGAGGCTGAAGTGGACGTCGGTAAACAGAACAAGGAACTAGCCGATTTTCTACTTAAAAGACAGGTAAATAGTTTTCGTTAAGATTGCAGTACTATTTTATCTATTTTTGTATAATAGACGATGACTGTTTCATCTCTCTGTTGGGTTATCAACGGAGTGATAAAGAAACGGTTTGGGCGTGCGCCAATACACTGATTGCGGATCTGTTTAAAAGATCGGTAATGTTCGGTACAGAATTATTTGTCTTATTACATCATTGATTGTTCCGTAACTTTAAATTTGTGTTCTTGTATATAAATTTAGTGCAAAAACTGAACAGACTGAGGGTGAAATATATGAAAATGTATATGAATCGTAGGACAATTGCGTAATACAAAAATATATCAATTTTTTTTATACTCAACATTTGTGATAACATCTCGGCCCAATGAGGTAGAAAAATGAAGTAACTGCATCTAGTATTCTTCTTGATAAATTGTCACTAAAAATTCGACTGAAAATAATAGTTTTAATTTGTTTTGGTATAGCATTTGCCCTTTTTGTTATCATATTTTTAGTAAAAAAATGTTATAATAATAGTAAATATATAACACAATTTTATTGCAATTTCTTTTTTAAAAATGGTATTTTAATAATGCAATAAGTACTTTGTTTAAAAAAAATTAACGTATAGTCAGTACGAAAAATATATTCATATCTAACAATGTAATGACACTTGCTTTTGAATCTATAATATTGAAACCTGCAACGAGTGTTCTCCGAACTTTGGGGTTGAATGAATAATAGTTTTCAACCCCAAAGTCTAGACACGTTATTACTTCAACCGTTTCTAGGAATATTCGACGAAACTTTATTGTTGTTACTTTAGTAACTGGGACTGTAAATAATTTTAAACATCAAGTTTATTTATTAGTCATTTATTTAATGGCTATAGATTAATATGTGATTTTAAACTTTTAATAGATTTTTTTTGTTGTATTTAATGTACAATGAGTAATCATTGTTTGAAAATGCAATTTATTGTACAAATAGTAAAGACTCAAATGCAAGAAGAAAAAGTAAAAGTATTTAAATCGTTTTAATAGGTAATTTGTCGAAAGTCTTATAAAATTTTATGATGTGCAAAATGTCTTATGCATCGCAAACACATTAAATGTTATCTAACCCAAATAGGAAGGCTCATAGGCTTGTAGTATATTCGCAATCAAAACAAAAACTATTTTTCATAGCTTAATAATGTTCACCGCTGTGTCACCATTGATGAGCTGGCAGCAAATGCTTACTCGCTCGATAGCATTCCTTTTGTCCACATTGAATAATGACTAATACGTTTTACTACGAACTTGCAATTCGTTTCACTGGAAACAATAAAACGTACAAAAGAAGTATTAAGACCATATAAAAGAATCGTTTTAAAATATCGCTAATTATTGTCGAAAAGCTTCAATATAGTCGGACTTTTGTTTTAGCACTGCTATTGTTTTAATGTATTGTTATTTTAGATAGTTGGCGATTTGGATTTACGCGTTTATTGGCAGCCATTTACATTATTCTAACTGTCCTTTCCGATAGAGTCTGTCGCAATTAAACTGTTTTGCCGGATTTTATCTATCTAATAATCCTATCTATCAATCGATAGGATATTTAAAATGCATGTAATGACGTATACGTAGGCAAATAAGACACGGTAGTAACCTACACTAACAAATTGGCTGGCATGGAGTAATTATTAGTAAATTTTCGCCCAGTCTTACATCAATATAACAACATAAATATGAACATTAAACGTATATCACCACTTCATTGCTGCATTGTTTACATTAATTCAAAGTCAAATATCGTTATTTAATATAAAAGCATTACACTCTCTTATTAACTGTCAAATAAACTACCGCCGATACGGAAATGGAAGCCGTCGACCTGAGGAGAACTGCTCAAGAAACTCCTTGTTTTTTAGTAAATTTTTACAAAATTCAAAAAGAATATGATATTTATACAGTTTCTAATTCTATTGTTATTGGTCGAATATATAAATTGATTTATTTTAATCGGCAATTAAGGGTGAAAACTTATCGAGCTTCGGGTGCGTTATTTCGTTGGCGCGCTCTCTCTGGACACATTTTGACCAAGTGAAAGTTCCCCGGCAACCCGGGAACCGGTTGGAGGCTTAATTTTAAGTGTATTTGGATATTTTTAGTGTCGCCTCCTTAATGGCGTAACTTTATCAACTTCAACATTGCACTGTGTTGGCTGCACTTAGTTAAATAACGATTCGTTGGATTATGTTCGTAAAATGCTAATTATTATCGCTCTGAATTAATTTTACGTAAGGCTAAGATTACAAATGGCTAATTGTTGTGATTTAATAATTGTAAATAAGTAATATTAAAATATTAGAGACATATTAAATACGATATCTTTCTTATTCATGCGTTAAGGTAATTCTTATTTGCTTCGAACGTTAAATTAATCTTTAATAGTGGTATTTGTAAGTCATGGACCATTTGGGACGCCTTATCTGTAAATCTTCTTTAGTTATTAAATTTTAGTCCATTTATACTTAACGATTTGTATTCTATCCGTGCTGGGACTGACCTAATTCAGGAAAATGAGAGGGATAATTCGAATGCCTTCATATCATTACACATGCACGCTTATTTATTACGAGAAATTATTTTTTTATATTGCTGTAGGGAACGTTCGCTTTTAAGCGAATTAAGTAAAAATACACCCAAAGAAGATAATTAAGTTAGAGATACTTTTAAGGTTTTTGATATACCAAAAGAAGATAATACAAAGAGTGATTATTAAAAACATAATATGCTATGTATTATACCAAATTCTTAGATACCAATAAAAATAAATCACGTAATGTAAAACGGAAATAAAGAAGAAGGAATAACGTATATTATTTATTGCAGATTATGGAGAATAAACTGAAGAAGCGGAAACGCGACCCACGAGAATGGGTAGAGGCAAGCAACGAGGAAGATAAAGATGTCAACGGTGAATACGAAGAATTTGAAGAAGAATATTATGAAGAAGAACTCGCATATGATGGCGATAATCAAACTGAATACAATGTAAAACAAGCCGACTCGAATAAAGTAATAAAATAGTAGCTGTATGTATAACGTTTTAATACAAATAAATCCTTTTCAAACCGAAGAGTAGAATAGTCAAACGTGTGGTTGATATCACTAGTGAATTGTTTTATAGTATTGAATATGTACTATTTTAATATTAAGCTTAGATAATGCAATAATTTTAATTTTTAGACACAGACCGACAAAAAAAAATCCTTTACCTTCCTTATATATAATACCTTCTTTATGGTGCAAATTGACACCGATGCCGGTCAAGACACCTAGTATTTAACAAATAGTAGAATTTAATTAGTAATAATACCAAACTACCCTAAAGGGCTGAATCTAAAATCATATTTTCTCTCGATGTTAAATTGTGGCCTTTTTGCACCATTAATGTTAGACTTGTGTAAATTAATAACCAGAACTTTTATATCCGGTACATTATTTAAATATTATTAAAAGATTTAGTTACTGCGGGCTGACTCGGATAATTTTAATGGACGCATAGCCCTCCCCGTTAGATTTGTGAAAGTTCATTCTGAATCAATAGTTTGTGTCATTACATTGTAAGCAAGTATGGAAGGTTTGTACCTTGTTCTTGACCTTACTTCATTCAGACGACTGTTCCCGTTGTCCGCTGGTATACTTTTATTTAAACATTTGAAGAAAATAAATATATTTTAATGAGGTTAATGACAGTTTCTGAGGTTTATTTTTAAAATAAAATCTTCCTCCTCCTTGGCAAAATAACTTTCAGAAAATGGTTTCTTAATTTATTCGTTGCATACAAAAATCTTGTAATGTATTACACATTATATAAATATTATTTATTTATTTATTTAAACTTTATGTACACACAAAATAAGAAATAGGTACAAATGCCGAAGGCATTCTCTCCCAGTCAACCTTTGGGTGGTGTAGAAAATTTTAAAGTAGGCGTACAATTAAAACAACGAAAAAATAAATGTTAAGAATATCAGACCTATGCTAATAATATATATATATATATAATAAAACTATATTGAACGTCATAATATATACAAATATTACACAGTATATAATTATAAATAATAAGGTATATCTATACAAATAAATTAAATTTATGTGTCTGTTTATAACATAAAAATTACCCTTTTTAAATGATAACATTGTGAACCAGAGCGTTTAAAATACAAGCTTTTTAAAAAAATTCTGGCTAATCTCCGGAATAACTGGACGATTTTGGCTGTACTCACACTTAAAGATAGCTAAAGTAGATGAAAGTGAGCTAGGCTAATCTTATCCTAGAATAAGTAGCTATTCTAGAAAAATATCAACAGTTTTTTTTATATAACCACGCGGACGGAGTCGCCGAGGAACGATTACTATCAGAGTGATATCAATGTTTTTTTTATGCCGTGTCGACTCGATTTACATTGTATTTACGTTTGTTATTGTATATATATGGGTCATCAAAACAAATGCGCGTAAATTCCAACACGATGCAATAAAGGTTGAGTTTTATTCAGTTGTTTTATTGAGCGTCATCGTGAGTCATCGGAACGTGAACGGTGGCAAAAAATCAATCGACCGTCTGTACATGACTATGTTACCTAAATTTATTTACTTTTTTAATGACTGATTACGATATGCGTGTGTTTTGATTCGTTCGCTCTTGTAAATGTGTAATCATTTAAATGTTTTTGTATAGATTAGTTGTTGATTTGTTTTATTTTGTAGTGTATTATAATATTAATTTTTATTGATTAATAAATAGACTTATAGTTTATTCTCGTTTAACGGAAGTTTTTATTAACATTCATACAATCTCCAACTTGAAAGGGTCGAGTAATTTTTCTTTGTTTATTTAAATAATCTTAAAATAATTTAGCTAATACACGCTTCAGAGTGGTGTTTTAATATCTTGATAAACATGTGCAATATCTTTATGAGTAATACAAGAAAAAAATTCCCTATACGATATGGGACAGTGGTACCTATATAGTGCTTTTAGAGAAATGTCACGAAATTTCACACAATGACCGCACTCCGACTAAAGGCTCCACTTATTGTTTTACGTCTCTCGTATAATGTCTTGAACGTTTACTTTTAACAAAGGATGTAAAATTAATACTTTATCCAGATAACATCTGTGCCGAGATGCGTGCAGGAATAAGGTCACAACATTGATAGCCAGGCCCTGAAACGCTCTCGTGAACAACAACAGAAATAAGCACATATTAATTTTATCAATAAAACGAATTGCGAATAATTGACGTTGTGTTTATGAATAAGCGTTTACCGATTATTTCAAAATTAGCAATGTTTCCGATTCGAATCTGAGAATTCGCAGCTTATTACCTCACCACGCCTAGTTTTCTTATTAAAAGCCTAAATAATCGCAACATTTCGTGCCGATCCGGTATCGATTTCTTCAACACATCAACGTGTTGAATGTACATCGGTGCCAAGGCACGTTCGCGATTTCGGGAGTCCAAGGTTCGGGTGCTTGGGCTGTGCTTTTGTCGGGTGCGGTGTAATAAAGTTAATCCTTCGCGGAGCATCGGAGGGGAGGAGGGTGCTGTGCGAGGGGGAGGGGTGGGGTAGTGGAGAACCGGCCGGCGCGGCCACCTGTTCGCCGCTCGGTGGCGCGCGTGTGCCTCCCCCCGCGCCTTTCGCTCGCCCGCCGGCCCCCTCTCCCGCCCCTGCCCCCCGCCGTCGGCACCCTCGCTGCGCGCGCCGCCCTTCCCACCAAGCATTCGTCCCGCGACGCGTCGTCTCGCCGGCCGTCCCCGCATCACTTACTCGCCAGGGTCCATTCCCAGCCCGCCCGTCAGCCGCACCAGCCGCGTTCTAATCGCCCAGCAGACATGACGGAGAGCACAGAGACCACCGCGGCCCCAGCGCCAGAGAAGACCCCGACCGAGAACGGCACCACCGAGACCCCGCAAGAAGAGGCGCCCGAGAAGGCGACCGAGGAGAAGGAAAAGGAGGCGCCGCCGCCCAAGGAGATGCGCGCGGTCGTCCTCACCGGCTTCGGTGGTTTGAAGACTGTCAAGATCCTCAAGAAGCCCGAGCCGACCGTCGGCGAGGGAGAAGTACTCATCCGCGTGAAGGCTTGGTAAGTTACAATTAAGTATTTATACCTAACATAGTTAATTTAATTCTTAATATTTTTTTAATAATACCAACACAAGTAAATTCCTTCTTACTGCTCATAGCTATTAAATGTGCCGGTATTTATTTCGGACTTGTTGATTCGTCGGCGGCGGGTAGCGGTATCGATTTTGCGGCCCGGCGAATCGCGTGGTGTTTTGCGAGTTTGGCCCGCTAAACGGACACCGTACAGCGTAGTACCGAAGGGCTTCGTTTTACCGATCCGCCCGCGCCCACTCACCTAGTGGCACTCTCGGGCGAATCCCGTTCGCCCCATGCCCCACCCGCCTCATTAACATCTGGTGCCGCGTGTTGCGTCGCCTTGCATCGCATCCGAGGCGGCTATTAAATATTCCGCATACTTGCATCCCGCATCCGACACGACTCGACTTTACTTAAGCTCTCTAAGGGCCCTTGCAAAACGTACTGGGGTTTATCGATCGACTTGAACTCGAACTTGGCCTAACTTTAAACTAATTCACTTACTGGTTTGAGCGCGGTGCCTGTTATAAGTCGATGTTACATTGTCATGCGATACCGTATACGGTCAGTTCGTGGATGTAGCTAAATGTCGCCGAGACATTGTTCTTTGTTCGATTTTTTTATCGTCCCTACGTTTCAGATAATAAGGCGAGGGCCACTTACTTTAGTCGTCGGTCGTTTTCGTTATCCGGCCGTTTAAGGATGTATCGGCTACTCAACTGCATTCGCGTTGGTTGAGTTACTTGCCGGCAATTTGTGAATTGTTGACCTACCGTTATCCGTTTGTTAATATATAACCTAACCTAATAAAGAAAAGACAAATTATTAAATTATAGTCGATCAATTAAGCCGCTAGCTCTTAAAGGTACGTTAATCACAGGCGAGGATTAAGTTACTTATTTAGCGACCGCTAAACTAAAGCTAAGCTAGGGTCGATCTAGCCGTTGCTCTCGGGTCTTTTTGTCCTTCCCCGGGTCGATGCTGCCGGGTGGGATGGGGCCCGGGTGGTGCGTACTGCGTAGGTGTTGTGCGCGAGACTTGCGCAGGATGGATCCGCCCGGGCTAAATTTAGCTCGCTTATCGCCTATGTAAACGACCGCTACGCACGGCCCAACTGCGAATTGTGCGACCCTCGACTCTGCCTTACTTCTTTGACTTCGGAAATGTCTGAATTTATAAAATTTATGCCAACAAGAACATAAGGTTCTCAAAATCATTTTAAGGTTTATATGGAAACAATGGCCAGCGCGTTAAGTCCGCTTCTCCGTACATATTTGTATGTTCACAAACAGTGTGAAGTCAAATTAATAAATTTCGTATTTAGTACGAACGAAAAGTAAGCGTTGGTACATCGAAAGTAAAAGTATTGTGTATTGCTACGGCTTACTCACTTTCACGTGATCGTATTACTTCACGAATACGATATGCTGTGGTCGCCTTTGTTACCGATTCATATCGGAAGTTGTTGAACGGTAAAAGGGCTTATCGGTTTTGCTAAAAAAAAAAAATCGATCGAACGCGTACAAACGCTATTTTAAAAAACGAATTGCTAGTTCTTAATATAACGTGGATTATTGCATTCTTTTTTGTTGGGATGCTTAAAAATACTCGTCTAGCGTACTCGCTGTGACCGTGACTCCCCGACCTGTGGGCTTATAACAGAATACGTTAAGTTAACGAACCCGTTACCGAACTTAAAATAGCGTTAACGTAAACACGTCGATATCTAAACAATCGTTGTAATTGGTCGTAAAGCTCGCAAGTCCCGCTTAACGAGCGTTTAACAAGTGATATGAAACGATTACGAAATGTTTTATAACTTATTTTGCATTCAGCACGAAATCTGGTTACATTTATATGAGCTCGGTTTGTATATTGGGGTTACACGAGATGAATGAAGCTCCATTATTCTCAATTCGGTCAAGTCTGTGTCGGTAATGTGTTCCGAGAACGGAAATCACCCTTGTAGCTTTCTTAACATGCGTATATTTTGCGCACAACCTTTAAAGTAACGTTTAGTATCAAGGAATGTGATAACGTGCTCATTGTTTGCGTGTGTATACGCACCTTTACACGCAGAGGCTAATTGAAAGTGGATTGGAAAAGCTATATAGGAGCTACTTTTCGTTTTCACATGGACCCACTGTGGCATTATCGTAATTGTTGTATGCAACACACGCATTACCTTTGAATACGATGTTTCACCTCTAATAACAGTCCGCTTGTCTGTGAGTCGTTTTGTAATATTAAATAATGGTGCATTTGAATAATATGTAGATCGTTAAACTGGATTACGTAGAACGGGAATGGTGTATTTATTTCCTAGTACTGACGATAGTAATAACCGCATATAGGAATGGTTTGTGGTGGTTAAAGTAAAATTTACTGCCACGGGGACTACATCAGCTTATACATTAACTGAAAATAATATTGACTCTAACGCTAGGTTTTACTAATATAGATAATATGTAGTATAAAGATGATATGTAGCACAATATTAAATTTTCATTGCCTTATAAGTTTTTTTTAATTATATTAAATATAGCAGTGTTGTGTACTTAAAATTTTCGTCGATAAAAGATGTGTTACATAAAAATTGTCCAATCGAAAGTGATGTACCCTACCATATCTCCATTCGATTTGATACCGCTTCTCTGGCATCATGATGTTCTCTTAAAACCGCTTAACAGTGAAAGCACTTCGCCGTGGTAACGCGCAACGACATGACCGACGTCGATGAAAGTGGCCGTTAATTGCTCGCATCCTTCCCTTTGTTGGATCAATTTAGTGGCTAAAAATAACCGCTGCCCCTCTACCATGGTACAAAGTGAACCATTGTGCACTCAGCAGCGCGGGGCGGCAAGACGGGAGAATTTGTTTATTGCCCTCTTCCTTATTGAGAGCGTCTGCGAGATAGCTCTCTTCCTATGAGTCACTAGAAAGTCTCGATGCGAACTCGATTGGACTTCGCTCGAAGCACGAGTGGGTGAACTAGTTATCAATGGTACGGGTTAATCCGTACGTGTGTTTCCTGTCTATGATATTGCAACCCATTGTAATTGAGAAATTGTCTGTGGTTAAGGTTATTTCTAACAGTTTTATCTCTTTCTTTAAGTACTTATAAAAAAGCGATTGGTATTGATGCATGATTCATCGATTACAATTACATTTTCTCACAGTTCTGTTGAATTTGTTACATGCATGCTTCAATGAGCCCCTATAAAGATTATCATAGGGGTATATTATCTGATTAAATTGAGCCCATTAAGCGGACAAAGCCGTTGATAAATAACCCCGTTATTAATATGACTTTGTTAAAGCACCAATTGATTCAATTACTTTTTTACTATCCACTATGTTGTTCAATCATTTAAATTCTTGTCGAGTACAGTTAACTTCTCCGCGTTAAACCGCATCTTTTATAACAAAATACTAGTAAAACTTCAACATATTATAGGTAATTAGAAAGTAACACGTATTTAAAAGCATTGCAACAGACGTCCACACAGTTTTTAGTGTACATTTAAACAAGTGACAACTAACAAAGCGTCATTCAAACGCTTTGAACATAATTTGTTATTTAACATCCGCACGTTGTTCGCGAAACGTGAATACTCCTTCAATATTTACTAATCATATCGCAGTTTTAATATATTGCAACAATTACACTGCATGATGCGTTACTTGTGTTCTCTTACAAATGCGACTGTTGACTGTATGAGTCAGTGACGGTGACTGTATGATCAAGACGAATCGGCGTATTCCGTAGTAAGCAAATATATTACCTATACGAAGTGGCTCGCCCAGTCGAATCGGGAAAAAATCGATGTCTTATCAGCAAGATAAGCTTATTTTTATGATTTATAACGTTATACCGTGAGCGTTACCTCATATGTTGTGTCATAATATGACTGATTGCTGCAACGGCTGCAAAATTTTCTTCTTACCTTTTTCCACTGTTATTAAATTATTATAAGACAAGATTTATTCTGTTCGCTCTAGTTTAGTTCATAACACATACAAAAACAGCATTATAAAGCCGTAATTGACAAGTCCTATCCATTGTAACTGTAGCATTAGGCACTTAAAAAAGTTTATCTACCCTAAAAAAAATATTACACGTGCAATTAGCCCATTTCCTTCACTATATATTTCCAACCATAACGTTCGCAACGGCACGAGATCCCGTTCACAGATAACAAATGATTCAACAGATTGAAGCCATCCGAGCTCAGGACATGTCTGTCGTCTGATATGAGATCCTTGTACAGGCAGATGTCAGCCGCGATGCACATTGTTCCGCGGGGTCAACGCACCCACGAAAACGCTCGTTGTGCCCGTAATCGAGTCAACCCGCTCCTATATACGGACCCGTCGCATTCCTTTAATCCTTGACCGACACGCGAATCGGCCGACGCGGACAATTTGCTTGCCCGATTCGGGAAATTTCGGAGCGCTTATACTAAATCCACGGCCCTGTGTAAATGATAGAATGTTCGAGAATTCCTATGTTAGCGGCCATACTAGATAACGGAGAATATTCTCTTGTATGGCTTATACATTATTCAAAAAAAATTCATTAAAAACTCTTCACTCTTTCGCGCAAAATTTTTCTTTAATATCCCGCTAAAGTATTCTTCTATACTTTTAATAGTTTCGCAAAAGTAATTTTTTTTTATTGCAAAAATTCAACTGGTACATATTTAAGTATGGTAATGGATGTAAAGAGAAACTGGAACCTAAAACTTTGCTCCTTACAAATATATAGATGAAGCGCATTAAATTTTGCACATGTTTCACGAAAATTCTCGGCGGTTGTAAAGTTAGTTCGATCGTTAATGTGCAGATTGCTTGCCGATGTGTGGTACTAGTTGTTTAGTACTATTATGACAGTCTGGAAAATTTTATATTAGCGGAGGCAGAAAGAAATCACTACATTTAACACCTTCATTGCACCGCGTTAAAACATTATTAAAATTTTGGGGTATATTTAAAGTAAATTACTTTTTTGTATGCCTAACTAAATAACTCCGTATCAGAACACGTGAACCAGTATGCACACCATAATTTATTCAGGTTATTACGTCGCAGGAGTCGAAGTACACGTTCCACAAACTCGTAACAAATACCGAACGTTTCAGTGGAAAAAATTTCAGTGGAATCTTTTGTAACAAAAGCTAAAACGTCCGACACGAAGCCTGCCGATCGATCGAGCCAGACTGCCCACTAATAAGAACTTAGTGTTCCTATAACCCTAGGGTTTTTTTGTACGCCGGCGTCGGTAAATTGAATTGGAATTTCCCGTGACTCGGAGCCACACCCTAGGCGGCAGGGGGTGGGCGAAGGGGGTGAGGGTGGCAGGGGGGTTGACGACGGATCGATACGACCCCAGCCGAGCCGCGCCCGACCAATCTACGCAGACTACGCTTTTATGGGCCCCATTAACACTACTCTCTGTGTGGAAATGGAAGCATGTGCGCTCGAACACGGAAATCCATTCCGATTTGTTGTTTCAGACTTGGTTTTTTTAGATGGTACGTTTGTGACAACTGATGAGTAGCACCTGCCTCGTGATGGTTGGTTTTGTGTGATTACGATAAATGTTTAGATTTCGATGACGTGAGGCCTGAAATTGATTTTCAAATTGTGATTACGGTGTAGCTTTGGATTTCTGTTTGATTTAAATGTAGCCAACATTGTTAAGTCCTCAAATCTAAAAACAATCTCTGATTTGATCGTAGTTGATTTTTCATTTTAGGTAATTTAACCCAATAAACCTACAATACAATACACGCAAACGCACAATACATACAGGACTCGGTATTAACGCTATTTTAAGTAAAACTTACGGACGCAATGAATAAGTTTCCATAAATTCTGAACCGATACCTTCTGATTTGCCCGTACAGTTTTTTTTACAAAAAACGTATACCTATTACTAAAACGTATACCTATACATAATACTAACTGCCTCCGTAGCCTAGTGGTATGAGCATGTGCTTTTGAAACCGGAGGTCGTGGGTTCGAATCCTGCGGGGACTCGACAAATTTTCATTGTTGTTTCCTAGTTGGTTAGGTCAATTCGGGCCGATCACCCAATTGTCTGAAAAGTAAGATGATCCATGCGTCGGATGGGTATGTAAAAGTCGGTCCACCCACCACCCGCATTGGACCAGCGTTGTGGATACGGTCCAAAACTCCTTAATGGATCAGGTGTATAAGATGATGATGATGTCGATGAACACAACACACAACGTATTAACACAATATTATTTACACTTAAACGTTAAGCTTCTAAAAGTCAGTTTTAAATAAGAACAATAAATAAAGCGTCTCAATGAGGGGTTATTTCGTATTTGACGCCAAGTGGGTAAGAGGAGGTCGTGTACCGTTTTATTGCCATAAATAACGGGCGTACGAAGATTGTCTCGGCCGTAGAACGATTCATCATCGGATCAAGCCCACTTGAAAGGATCACTGCTCGCTAGGATCATTAATTTGTGCAATGCACGTTAGCTATACGAGAGTTCGACGAGTTGTAAAATTTCACATTACTCGTAGTGATAGTGTATCTCATAAATATCAAATGAAGCGTTCGCTTATATTAGTTTGATCGGTAAATCTTGCGATAGGGTTGGTATTGCATTGAATAAAGCGATCGGACAAGTAAGATATTAAGCTGATAGTAACATTCACATACGAAAAGACGCAGATTGTGTTTCTGTTTTTTTTAACAAATATGCTCGCTGACAAATAAGTAGTTAACATTACTATTAAACTAGCTACGATGTACTTAAGGCCGGAACACATTTAGGTATACACACTACTGGTTGCGGCAAAAATATGCCTGATTCTCTTTCCCAGTCAGTTTTAACCAAAAAGACACTTAAAATCATACTTCTTATCAAAATAAGCGTCTTTAAAGTACGCATTTATTGATATTAGCGTCCGACATTACGTAAAATTTTAGTAATAAATATAGGCTCTGTTACTCAGTGTTAACTAGTGTCCGACCGAACTTTCGGTTTCGGTTTCTGGTTTCGGCCGAGTTTCGGCCAAAAATCAAGTTTCGGCGAGTTTCGGTTTCGGCCAAATTTGGCGAAACTTTGCCGAAACCGAAACTGGTTTCAGAAGTGTTTTCAATTTTAAAATAGTAGCGAATGTTAAATGTATCATTGCTACAATCGAGCTCAGATCAGTCGATTTTAGTTCAGACAAACATTCCAAGTTTGACAAAAGAAATTGATGATTCTTCTAGAAAGACGAGGAGGGAACAAATAGTAGTAAAAACAAAATATATACTCCTTGGTAACCAAAAAATAAATACAAATAATACTGGAAAGTGTAGCTCAGATATTTGTTGTGTTAATAAAAAAAATCTGCAAGTCTCTTTACTTTTTTTCTGAATGTAGTCATTTGTTTACTATGGCGAGATGTTCTCGAAAAAAGAGAAAACCCGAGTGCGACCTTGTCATTAAAAACCACTGTTATAAAAAGTTAACAACGCAAGAGATTTATTGCGGCTCAAAGGCAACATCAGAAGAGACTGCTCTGTCATTATCAATTGTCGCAAAGTGGGCTTCTTAATTTCGAGTAGGGAGAACGTACACGGAAGACAAACATGGTTACAGACGTCCATCTAAGCCAGTAATCAACAAGAAACAATAAGAATATGCATCCATATTCGAAAAAACTGTTTTTAGCGATTAAAGAATTACCATCTGATACCTAATCCAAGAAACGAGCATTTCATATAGAGGTACTCAACGCATAACGCGTGGTATAAGGCGCGGTATGGCCTCAATATTTTGGGACTCAGAAGTGATATTGTTTTTTGATTTCCTGGAGCATGGAACCATCATTACAGATAAGGCAGCTTTAATACCGAGGTTGAGAAATGCCGTCAATGATAAAAAAGAGGCAAACTTTGAATGGGCGAGCTGTTTCATCTTGGCAACGTACCGGCACATAGGTTGGCATTAGCGATGGCCACCGTTCAGCATGCTAGCGTACAAATTGTTGAGCATCCCCCTCTTCCAGATCTGGCGCCTAGCTATTTTTCATCTTCTCTCCAAATTGATACAATACTTAAGAGAAAAATGTGTTAAAACTATTTACAACAAGTAAACGATGTCGTGGTGACCTTTTTGCAGGACCGAGAAAATCTTTTTTTTAAAGGAATTGAAGCATTGGAAACTTGGAACGCTGGACTTAGTGCGTAGGTGGAATCGGAGATTATTTAGAAAAATAAATAATTAAACTATAATAGCCATTATATTCTATCTCATTTTTACTTTTTGATCGCCCCTCGGAACTACAAATACAAACCAAAGTATTAATTAGTAAGATTTCAAAATACCAATACTTAGTCTTTAATGCAACAGTCACAATTATTAATTTATTTATTAATAACTCATATTGCTAAAAGAAATTTATTTGAAAAAAAAATTATATATTATTAATATATTGTTACATAAAAATATTATTAGCAACTGAAGTAAACCATTACCACACGCTTAATATACTATCTCCATTCCATGACTAAAATAAAGCAAAATAATAGGCATAAAAGCTCAATATTTTAGTATTTTAAAATTTTTATACTTGATCACGTGAGTTTCGGTTTCGGTTTCGGTTTCGCCGAAACTAAGGCCACGACCGAACTTTCGGTTTCGGTTTCGGTTTCGCCGGAAAAACAGTTTCAGGTCGGACTCTAGTGTTAAAGAATCTCTTTAATGGTAAAATAATTTTTACATAGGTCCAGCTGTCGTATCAGACTAAATTTGATATTTTCTCGTTATACTTAATATTGGTGTATATTTTTGTATGTGTTATTCCTGTAAAGTTTCATTGTAAATTCAACTTTTCATGTTGCGTATAAACATCGGTTATTTATAGAGCAAAATGACAATGTTGTGGTCGTGTTATTGGTTTTGAAACTGATGCGGAAACACTTGTGTGACATATTTTGTAAACAATAAAATATACGGAAATCACGCTGCTTCGAATGCTAAATAATGTAGAGAATGATGTTTAATCAGCATTGTGATATCGGGACATAATTTGTTTATTTTGGGTATATTTAATTAGGACTAAATCGTTTATTCGATAAGTACACTTGCGCCTTTCCGGTAAAAGATAAATCAGATTACTATTAATTAAATATTAGGTAATTAAATTCCGTACAGAGTTATAAATGTACGGCCGTTCGTAAAATCAGAAAAATGTTGAATTGCACTAGAGTCATAGCGGTCACACGATGATCATTATATAAAACATAAATTTATTATTTAGCCGGGTATTTACTACTAATATAATTTACTCGATAGATCTTAGCTGCACTAGTAGATCTTCTTGTAGTGACCTCTTGATGTGTGTCCAATGAGATCTTATCAAAAATATTTACCATACAATTTTGTGATAAATGTATTTAAACAAGTGACTAATATCCGAGTATGCACCAAAACCTTTGTCGTACATATAGTAACTTATGAGTACCCAGTGGTGGTTTAACTTCGGCTGTGACGTGGTCGAATTGTGGGCCGCGGTTGTATAGGCTTGTTTAGAGTACAAATTCCGGTGCCGGCTTCGTTGCTGATCTATATTTAGTTAGGTAGATGTGGTAGCTGTGAGGCAGCCTCTCGTTTTTACATTAACGCGCTATTGAGTAGGGCCGCCATGTGTTTGGAGTGTGCAAGAATTTAATTGAACAGTCTCTATCGAAATAATACGGGTTTACTTAGTATTGAAATGTGTTTCGAAGTCACCCTCTTTTTGTATACGTTTGGGACATGTAATAAAAAGTAAAAAAAAAGTTGAATGATTCATCGTGATATAAAAATTGTGCGTTTGTCTGGACAAATGCACTTTTTTTAATAAATGGAAATATGAACAGCGATCATTTATAATTTCAATTGGAGGGTCAGATTCTAAGATGAAACTGATTTAGAAAATAATTGAAAGTTGAAAGATAATTGTAATATTATTGCAAAATATTTTTTTCCCATCGATCTCGTGTGTGAATTAACAGTAAAAAAGAACAGTAGATTAAAGACTTCCAGACTTGCAACTACCCGGGGAAATAAGACTTTAAATTTGACAGAAACAAAGATGACTTGTTTCTTAATAGTTGGACATCACTTTGTGATTAACAATAGAGGCGGTCGAACAACAAGTACGCATTGGGTTTTCGATGTTTTGAAGGTGGCGGTTTGAATTAATTCGCAAAATTGTCTTAGCTCTCACGCTAAGCCAGGTTCTTGCATCCACTCCATAAAATATTAATGATAGATACATTACTTGAAAAGATGAATACACTGAAAATAGAAATATGTTATGTACCAACGAAGTTTCTAATAAATGTATATGTACCAAAATCACTTGGCAAAAATTGTGCTAATTTAAGCATCTATAGTTATGTTTGATTTATTATTATTTGTCGAAATAAGTCGAGTCAAGCGAGGAGAGTCCCGAAGCAAGTTTTCGTTTTACCCGCTACCGGCAACGTCACCATTATGTTTATTATCCCGGGTCGAGGGCGTTATGTCCTTACTTGCTGTGTTTTTTGTACCCGCATATGTTGGGATGCGAGTCCGCGTGTCTTGGCTCTTTTGTGTACCACCGATCCGAAATTTTGTCGTTTAAGTTCTTATTCAATAATATTTCCCACTGCATTGCTTAAGAATCAGAAAATTTAATAAAAAAATAATTCGGAATGGCAAAACTGATGATATTTATTTTTTTATAAATTTATTTAGTAAAATTAAAAGTATTAAGACATAGATTTGAACTCTGTTAAAAACACGGCGTAGCTTTAGTAAAAATAAAAATCAAAGTAAATCCTTAAAATATCCAAGTCTTCTTCTCGGATGCCCACGGTACTGCATCCTTATCTCCATTTCCTTTTTTATTTGTACAAAAGACGTCGACAAAGAGCGATATTGACTGAACATTGTTTCTTTATCCTTTCAAGCATCCTTTTATCACGTACGATACGCAATTCCAAGAAGAAAGAGTGATAAGGCAGCCGAGACTACGAAAACAATTGTCTATCGATAGTTCGTGTTTGACGACGTCATCGACAAACAAAGCTCTTTTATTTGTCGATATTTCCATCCCTATTTATTTTCTCCTCAAATTTACCACGGCTTACTTTTAAAGTAACCGAAATCCCTTAAAAAATGTTTTAATATTATTAAAGTTTTTATAACGTTGAAATTTATTCTATTATGATAATATTTTGACATCGATTAATGATTTCCGAATGATTTCAACGTAGGTTTAATCTCAAACCTTATACTGTACCCTACTATTTTAATTTTGTTAAAGGATCTAGAGATTACCGGGTTGACGTTGATTTATAGATTTGGGCGTTGGGTCGTTTTCTAGTTGATTAAATCTTGTTTGGATCATATGTATGTATCTTTTTTCGATGTACAGTTTACGATCCCAATTTTCTAGACTTTACAGTTATATAACCTGGTTATAACAAACTTTAGAACACTAATTTTCGCACACATTGTCAGTGTTCTCTCACATTATTAGTCCACACATGCAAACACATGATTGGAATAACTACAAAATGTCACGAGGATTCTATACCCATTTTTATTTTAAATATTTCTATATCGTTATTGCAAATAAAATGCTGGATTAAACAAAGCTATATAAAGAGGAATTAAAAAAAACTTTACATTTTAATTCGTCTTTTTATAGCTTCGTCTCTTTTTTTAATAAACAGTAACGTTTTTTCTTGTTCGGAAGTTTAAAATTATTATTTTTTACAAATTTTACTTTATCTCTTTGGCTCTTTTTACTGCCAGCCACATAACAAAGAAAAAGAAATCCAATCTAAAAATACCAGTTCCATATTTCCAATAAAACGTTTTATTAGTGGGGCATTCGTAAAAAGCGTTTTCGCGGACGTACCGATACGACGGGAACTAATAAAAGGCAGATGGAAAAGTGAAGCGGTCACAAAAAGGCCCTTTCTAGTGCACTATAAAAAGAGGTCGTTCGTGTTTTTATTCGTAGCCGGCATTAGGCTTTCGTAATGCGTCGGTCAAAGTCTGTTTTATATCGTGCCGAAGTCGAGAGGGTATAGTTGAGGGCCGGAGTGCGTTGACTCCGGATATATGGTAGGAATCGCCGTCACCCCATAATAATGCGCACCCATCTGTGGAATGGAGGTCCACTTCCTGAGCGGTCAATTAACGGACGCCCATTACGACCGCCGGCATGAGCAATACGAAATACTGGAACATTAGTAACTGGGCCGGTGTACGTTTTTATTGCATTGTGTTTACTAACACTCGCCTATGGTTTGTAGTAAACGTAACGTATCGAATCACTTCTTTGTTTTGTTTGATGTACCTTTTTATTTTAAAATCGGTACTAACTGACACTGGTTCAAAAGATATCACTATAGAGCTATTTATCAAAATATCAAAAACAATTTATGTTTAAAACTTTCCGGAATACGATTAATATTAATTACAAGGAAATCACTACATAGTATAAAACAAAGTCGCTTTCTCTGTCCCTATATCCCTGTGTATCCTTAAATCTTAAAACTACGCAACGGTTTTTATTAATAGATAAAGTGATTGAAGAGGAAGGTTTATATTTCCTATCAGCATAGCTCCTGTGCAAAGCAGGGCAGGTCGCTCGAAGTTGAAGAAAACGTATATAAGTTCATTACGTACATAAAGCCACTTATAACTAGTACCTACTTTATCACGCATACATTTGTAGTATTTAAAAATATCGCCGCCAACAAAGGGACAGGTTTAAATTTATGAAAATATTCGACGCGTTCTACCGGAAAGTTACATGTATAAGTGTCATTAATATTTTTACCGTTGTCGTCGTATACGGAATGCAATTCCGATTAATAACTATGCAGATATTTGTAATTGTTAGCTAGTGTGGCGTGACATGGCCCATCACTAGATCGGAAACCGATAACGCGTACGTCACTCATTACAGCGCAGTCTGGCGCCAAAACCGCTAGCCGGAAATCGATACTTTTAAAAGCCTCGCATTGTTCCCTCCCAGGCCTTTTAGCCCACTGAGGGAAGTCGGCTTTGTCTATGATTGCGACTGTCAGGATTAACAGGAAGAACGTTTCCGCTTTCATTTCTTTTAAAATAATCCTAATGCATCGTGGGACTTTATTGGAACTTTAGGACTTTTTTTGATGATTTTACGGCAATTATTTTTACTATGTTTTTGATAATAATAAAACATGTGTAACACATTCGATATTAAAGTATTTTTATAGAAATTTTAATTGAAATATGTATTATATTCCATATAAACAGGTGCATATAAAAAAGGCAAAATGCTCCAGTACTATTGTAGACTTCATAAGAGCATTTTTTCCAAAACACAATCTGACATACTGACACAATTACACATGGCACGCAAATGTTTACAATTGTAACTTGAAACTAAGAATCCAATTTAAAAAAGACAAGTAAAACAACAACGAACATAAAACCAGATCAACCATAAAGCTACCGCTATAATATAAACTACTACCTGTCAATGACCGACCACACAACAAAGAAAACTGAAACGAGAATGTGTTTTTAAAAATGAATCACGAGTCGATTTAGTACGGCAATGTGTGTCAAGTTTAATATACCGACATAACAACAGCTAATCGATAGATACTTTCGACTAGAACAGACTATATAAAAAAGAAAAAAAGTAATTCGCATTTTAATCGATTAGAACAATCAAACAAGTCTGCATTGTCGGTTTCCTGTGATTATTCATACAACGATGTAGGCACATACATAGATCGCGCGCGCAACTGTCGATTCGAATACAAATGATTCACAAAGCATGCGAACGTGTGAATTCCATTAGGTGCGTACGCAATAGAACGAAACACGTTAGGAAAAAATACAAATTGTAATATAAAAATTCATATTGTTTAGTCGATTTACATTGATCAAGTACTCGATGCTAATAAAGCTATTTTTATAATAATGATAATTTTAATTAGGATCACAACTTTCGTGCCGGTGGTATATTTAGCTTACATTATAAAAAGGGCCGTAACTGAAAAAAAAAACATTATTCACGAATAAATCAAAGGCTTCGATTATTTATTTATTGTAATAAAAATGTTTATGTATTGATTATGACGGAAACGGATGAAGGTTATCAGATTAATCATTTATTGTCAGGATATTAGAATACAGCGTCAAAAATAATTATATGAATTGAATGAGATAATTAATTATTTGTTTTTATTACTCAAAAATTTTTACGAGGCATTTTATTCGTAAAAGAAAGTGTGCGTTTTCTTTTATAACTTTGACTAGTCGATGTACTTATAAATGTACATCGTCATTTCTATGAATAGTAAGATTATCAGTTCCTGCTATTATATTGATCAGTGATGTATTATCAAGTAAAACACTTGAAATGAGTACTATCGCTTTTTCTTTTCCTTAAAACACTTGACTAAGCCTATCATTTTAATATACATAGACGATCTAATCAAAATAATTAAATCGTCTGATACTAACAAATTTGTAAAAAAAAATGTTTTCGAATATTTTAATAAGAAGATGAAAATAAGAAGATTCTTTTTCAGGTGATCTAGCATCTGCTTGAGTAATAAAATAAACTAAATCCACAAAATACGTTAACCGTATAGCAAAACAGGCTACTCACATTCCAGTTTAATGAATTTTTTGACTGTAGTTTCGCATTACTTAATTTTTTTTAACATCAAACACTAGTTTGCTAAAGAGGTAGATGTACATCGATCGCTAATGCCCGTGTACATGAGTTTTGTCGCTGTGTAATGGAGTGTGCGCCGCGGCGGGGTTTCGGCGAAGCGCGGTGGCTCGTGACGTCTGGCATCCGACTTATGCTTCCCCCGCGGACGCGTTTCGCGATACTCGACAAAAACTCGAATGAAAAATGTTCACTCGAATCGAATTGTAATTTCCCGAAACCACAAAAAGTACATTCTAGTGTACAGCTACTTGAATATATTTTTCAAAATTGAAGTTACTTGTTGTGTACAAACAATGTTTTATTTTTTGTACACAAAGTCATAAATGTGTTCACGAAATAAAACCATGCCCATTGTGCATTGTGCATTTTAATGACTCTTTTATGTCTCTTCTCTATGGGTTGTGAATATGTTTCATTTTATTTTTACTTGCTTGTTTGTTTATCTGTTTGTTAAAGTAATGTAACTGTATGGTTGCCTTACTATTTTGACCATGGAAAGACAATTTGTCTAATTTTAGTATCAATTATATAATTAAGCACATTTGAAACTTTACAATGAATGACACCAATTTTTTAGACGAAATGAGATATTAAATACACAGTGTACACACTATTAGCAGATACATTATTCTTCTAGAGCTTTTGCGATTTGTAGTTCAAAAGACTCATTACAAAAATGTGTTTTCATAACTGCTATAGTCCGTCCCGGCTTTTTAGGGTTGTAATGAGAACGATAAATTTTAAGAAAATTCAACTGCGATAAACAACATTTTTATAATTAACAATTTCATCCGTATTATCGATTTAATCGTTTCTATTATTGGTAAGTATCATGATTCAATATCGATTCTGATCATGCTTTGAACAGGAACGGCGTCGTTTTCCTAATGCTTTGTATAGAATATAAAATACATATAGTCTTCGTATACAGTCATTTGACAATTACAATGGCGCGTAAATGTCGCGTGGTGACGCCGTCGACGGGGCTCGACGCCGCAATGTCGCGACAACGCGTCATCCCAACCCCATTGCAATTACAAATTACTCGGAACTCGAGGGGTGTCCTGCCTAGATATAATTGAAGCGGGAGTGACTGTGTCAATTTCTGATATTCATACGTTTAATAAAGCGTTAAGCTATTCGGATCGCGTGTTTAGAAATCCTACGGCGCATTAATCGTGTTACTCGCTTTGCTAGGGTTGCGATCTGATATTGCACTCGTCCGTATTAAGAATGGATTTAATTTGATTATACATTCGCCTTGTTCGCTTACGTCGTATTTATAGATTTATAATGGTGTTAACTTTTTGTACTTGATAATATTTTTAGTCTGTATTATTCTATATATGGGTATAAGAGTAATGCTTTTAACTTTTTTTTCAAAGTGATCTACGTGTCCACACTAACATGAGTAAGCTGCCATCTTTTTGTTCATACGGTAGTTATTTCCATAGAGCTATTAATTAACCAAATACATTTAAAATATATCGCTCGCTTTCCGTCTTTTCTACAAAATTTCGTTATTTGAAGTTTATCAATAATAAAATCAACACGCAAGCCTTTCGGGTCTTTGTATTAAAAATTCTTAAGCCCTAAACAAGTCTACGGCCTGTGCCTAATGTTTTTAGGCCCTGTGGAAATGGGCGGGCAATTAAGATAGTTAAAGGAGGGCAGGGTTGTTGACTTGCTGTGACGTTTGGCCCGTCGAGGGAAATGTGGTATAGTTTTATCGGGCTCAAGGCCTTGTTGGCACGAAGGCTCTGCACGCAATTAGCAACAGCACACCACTGTTGCCAACCCTTATTAAGTTACGGAGCGTAAATCGTATAGTGAATAAACTCTTCTTGCCTCATGTATTTGTACACATTACTGTCCTATAATCAAAAATATTTTATAACATAAAATAGATACGTTGTCAACTATCCCGCCGTGATTCTTCGTTAAACAAAAATTCCCGTTTTTACGTTAGGTAAAACGACAAGTAAGACGCAACACAAAACATAAGTCTTCTTCCGTGTTTTCATGCTATTATCAACCTTTTTCACACTTTAACCACGTTGTTAGTGTGTTCAAGAAGAACATGAACATGAAAAATCATAGCCCAGCTTAATTTTTTAATCCCGAGATAAGAGCACCAAGTTAGGTTTGGGTCATATTCTAATGAAATTAGTTTTACTAAAAACAAAACTTTAATAAGTGACTGACATCACCGCTGAACAAGGGAGTATACGTCGCATTAAATGGATAGATTAGATTGTAGTAATTTTGAAAACCTACAACATAATGGTCTCGAAATTCGGTGACTAACTTATGGTCATCCAAAGATTATCTTACTTTTCGGTTGGTTGAAATGTGTGATCGGCTGACTGTGTTTAAGGCAAAAAATCTCCTCGCAAAGGATTAGAAACCACATTGTTGGCAAAAGTAGGAACCAATATCACTAAGCGACTGAGGTGGTTCCTTCGCTTAATCTACCTGAACGAAAGCCGAGTAAAGCGTCATAGAAGCCGTATCCCATTGAGTGAGCTCAGGTAGTCGTACATTACAATACATACGATACAATCATTGGGATTATCGGGGATTAACATTCCCCGACGTCACGACTTTCGTCCTGCGAATGGAATGGTTACTTTTTCCAATCTTCATCAATAACTACTACGACGGGGTCCAATTCATCCAATAAATGTATGCGGGCGAGCGTGCAGGGTGACAGAATGACGACGCATTTCATTCCCGTAACACGTACGCAACATTTGGTAACGTCTAGCGAGGGGACGCTATCCTGCTATCCACTTCCCCCTCGTTTAGAGTCGAACGAATGACAAATTTAACGCGCGTAAACAATGAACGCGAACGAATGACTCATTCGAGTTTGTTGGGCTGTTTGTTTTGGATAATGAATGACTTAATTTCCTTTACTGTCTGTTTGTATAATGTTCGTATCTCTTCACTCGGAACCGACATTAGTAAAGTTTTTATGCTTCTTACTTTGTTTTATAATATTTCTCATGCTGGATTAGGCTTTCGTTTAATACGATATGAATCACTTATATAAACTTTTCCGATCTTTATGTTAAGTTTTTTGTTTAAGCTAGTTAAGTTGAGTTGTTGTTGATGGATGAGTGTCGGTGACAATAACCAACTAGCAGTGGTAACGATCAACGTAAACAATGTATAACACCCGTCATGGCAATCCGCCATTGTGTGGCTTTGGTGCGGCAGCCTTGTCGAGAATCGAATCGGCCGAATCGATTATCTGCAAGCTCCAACCGAAGAAATATCTCGTTTGCTGTTTTATATGAGTATTTATAAGAATTGGCGGTTTATTAAATAAAGATATTGTTAACGAGGAAACTATTTTAAAGTAATTCGCTGCATTTAAACTATGACAATTCATTGTAATGTAAATAATAGAAAAGTCGACACAGACATTTCTCCGACTTTTTATTGCTAACTGTTAACATCGGAAAAAGAGTTGCATGTTACGGATATTTTTTTGTACAAATAATCATCATCAAACATATAATGTTTTGAGAAAATATGCGTATATATTGGATTGTTAGGATCAGCTTACTAATTGATAGCTTGACATCGCATGCTTGGTATTATGGATCCGTTGGCTATACTTAAGGTGTGGAACCATGAAAAGAAATATATAAATGGTGCCGTAATATCCTGTAAAACAAAAAGCAAATATTACATCAATGTTTGAGCATTAACCCAACGTTTTAAAAAGTCGTTTAAAGTTCGTAAACATTGCTTTTATAATACCATTAAGTTTTATAATTGTTCAACAATGTTTAACGATTGCAGTTTTGATCGACTCGTTTTAACATATTATGCAATCATAATATAACGAACCTGTTCTAAGTGCGACTTCTTAAATTATGTTTGCTTATACTTAACTTCGCACTTCTGACTTGTTTTTCCGGTAAGTAAAGTAACGGATACAACGTTAATTTAAGATGGTAGAACACTCTAAACATTACGCAATTATTACGTACGAAATCGTTCATTACTATACAATTAAATATCGATGAAAAATTTTATGGTACCGACCATAGATATGAAATTAAAATTTCGGTAAAAACTTCAATAAAACATTTTGCAGGTATTTTTATCGAAAATCAGTATACGTTTGATTTCTACACTTTATCTCATAATAACGTTATTAATTTGAACAACTGTAATATTTATTTTACAAAGTAAGAAAAGTAAAAATTTTTGTTGGCAGGAATTAATTCCTTTTTTTTAGGGTTACAAATAAAAAAAAGTCCTACAATAACCGGCCGATATAGTTATTATGTTTAACACACGTCACTTTACAGTACATATCAATGTTGATTGATACATCTGTGCGTTTAATATTTAAATGTGAGCCCCTTTATTCCGAACGCGCCTGTATTCTGGCACATGATACAAGCGGCTGCCGCATTCCAGCCTTGCCTCGCGCCATTAATTAGGCGATGTGTTGCCTTATTGAATGCCCCCGAGATCCATAACAAAACTTTAAGGGCCGCATTGAATAATAAGTGAACGACTCAATCGGCCCAGTGCTGCCATATACATTTAAAACACGGAGTCTTTGTTTTTTTATTGCAATGTGAAAAATATATTCTTTAATTGATGAAAGAAAAACATTTACATATTACCATATTTTTTAATTAAAAACAAATTTATATAATGTTAAACCGCCTCCGTCGTCTAGCGGCATTGGCACTTGCTTTATAGCTTCGAATACCGCGGGAAAACAACTTCGTTTTATCGTTGTTCTCTGGTCTGGACAATTTATGTCGAGCACCCAATTTTGTGAAAAGTAAGATGATCCATGCGTCGGATGGGCATGTAAAAAGTCGGTCCACAGTCGGACCAGGGTGGTGGAATACGGTCTGAAAACCTCCTAATTGAGAAGGCGTGCGTCCAGCAATGGACTAACACAGGCTGACGATGATGATGATGATGAAGATGATGGTTAAACCATTATTACATCCAGCTGTTATATTCGCGGCAGGCGGTTTTTTTTATGACGCAGCGAGCTACTTCCGGGCGTTTTTTTTCGTCTAGCAACGTGAGCGCGCTAACATAATGGCCGGTGTCTGGTGTCTGAAGTGGAGTAGGCACCGCGATCGATGCAACGCTAAAGTAAACAGTTTACCCGTCTGGTGTTCTTTAAGTCTTGAAACTATAAATAGATAACAATGGATAGTCTCAATACGCTTGTTTGTTTTAAATTTCGACCGCCGCGGGGTATGTTTTAACGGGCTGGTTTTAATCAAACATTTTAAAATGCATATATATTACAAATATTATAAAATCATTTTGATTGACCATACTTTTAGGTCAGGCCTATTAACGTATTTTGCTCTATTTATTAAATCGAGGTATAACTAAGTTAAAGTTTTCGCACTAACTATTTTGGGTGCTCATTAACTTTCGGCTTAAGTCTTGACGAATTATAAATGCTAATTAAAATTAAAAATATATTGTAAACAGTTCAATTATTAAATAAGCTTTATTTTTAAGCTAACATATTTATAAAGATATATAAAGTTACTAAATTTTATAAATATTGATACGAAATGCACTCGATTTTTTTTTAATTCTAGCATGAATCTGACTTTTTTTTAAACAGGCATGTCATTAATAGCCAGCGTATTTACTGGGTAAACGAGACTTAACATCCTATGTCTCACGGTAGGCAGCGCGTTGGTGATACCTGTATGGCCAATGTCTATGGGCGTCGGTGACCACTTTTCATCAGGTAGCCCGAATGCTCGTCTGCCTGCGTATGCAATAATAAAAAAATAAGGTTGATATTTATAAATTTAATTGTTGAAAACTTTAAAAACGTTATTGACTCTTTTTTCCGTTCTGTTGTCGTGTTTTTAAGTCGCGTATTTCATCTAGCTAACAATTTTACTTTACTCGCTGGCTCCACCAGATGTTTTTGTTTATGACTGTATCCTACTTGGATTGGGCATATTAATTAAACTAAATAACTGTTACACGTTCTTAACAAAATTCTCTTTGTTGCAGCGGTCTAAACTTCCAAGACCTGATCGTGCGTCAGGGTGCCATCGACTCGCCACCCAAGACTCCCTTCATCCTTGGTTTTGAATGCGCCGGAGAGGTTGAGCAAGTCGGCGAAGGCGTCACCAATTTCAAGGTAAAAATTATAAAAAAATATATTAAAAAGCGTCAGAAATTATTCGCTAGTTTTATTTACGGCTTAGTATCTTGTCTGCCAAATAACAGTAGCTATTAATCACGATAATAATTATTATTAACTTTTTAGTTACAGTTTATCAAAAAATTAAAAATTTTCGAAATTTAGAAATTTAATTCATAAAATATTATTATATTTTTCATATAAGTGTGTAGTATTAAATATAATAATATTGGTAAGATTTATGAATTTTGTCTTTTTTAAATGTCAGTTTCGTGTTCCTTAATGTTCACGTGCCGGTTCGTTAAGTTCTGTGTGAATATTTTTAAAAATACTAGGAACTTTACGAAAATAATGATACATTAATTGCAAAAATTGTCTTAAATTAATGAGTCAGCTAATGGTTATTACGAGTCGTTGTTATATCTCATGTATGTTAATTCTGGAATTTATAAATAACAGAAGGATTAAAAACTATTATATCAAACGTGACATTAACGACTGCCTATTTATTATGCATGAATAATTATTGTTCTGATAGGAAATATTTATTCTAATTGTAGTTGTTATTATTATATTGGAAACAAATTGCAGGCTACGTCGTTAAGTATATATTTAGAAACACAATGCAATTACTGCGTTAGAAACTAAGGTGTTATTAACTAAAATAATTGAGCGTACATAATTATAAGGAATCCTGTACAAACATTTTCGTGTTTTTAGTTAAAATGTTTCTTACAGTGAGCTGAACTTAAACATTTTTGAACGTATGATCAATTATTATCTTGAAACTTTAATATCTTATAACGACCCCCAAAGATGTAAATACATATTATCATAACCAACCAGAACCCAATGTTGACACAACATTATATTCCTGCTGGAATTAAACCCACGACTTATAAATCAAGGGTCAATACCCATAGGTCACGGAGTAGTATATGACCTTGTTTAACGAATACTAATTGATCCACCAGGTTAAAACTGTAGCCTCCCGCTAACTCTTTGTTACCATAGACAAGAGTCTGGAATCATAACTTCTAGTTAAAAGACTAATTGATATTTTCTCACCAGGTTGGTGACCAGGTGGTCGCCCTGCCGGAGTATAGGGCCTGGGCTGAGCTCGTCTCGGTCCCCGCGCAGTATGTCTACGCACTACCCGAAGGCATGACCGCCCTGGACGCGGTGGCGGTGACCACCAACTACGTAGTGGCGTACCTGCTGCTCTTCGAGATGGCCAATCTTACATCTGGCAAGAGTCTACTGGTGCACTCCGCTGGTGGTGGTGTGGTGAGTTGACTTGTTTCAAGTTCATTTAGAAACCCGTGGTAAGCAGAAACAAATAGACATCCAATTAAGGATTTTATTGTTAAACTGTCAACTCATCGTTGGTTATTGTGCGATATCCAAATAATAAAAGCACCATACGTACGATGCAATTTTGTTGCTATGGGTTACATTGCTTGCTTTAATTCAAAATCTTATTTGGCTTTTGAAGAAAATACACTTCTATATTGAATAAATATATTCAAAAATAATTGGCTGACAATGTATATCGTCTTCAAAATACAGTCGCGTATTGATTTGTTGAAGAACGCTATACGATTAATCTCTATTTCATTCAGAATACGTTTTATTGAAAATTGGTCCTAAAATTTACAAGGAATAGATACATGCATAGATATCAGTTATTCCGACAGACGAAGTTAACTGCCTTACTTTGTTTTGTCGTAATAATAATTAAGACTCAGTAAATTATAATAAGTTTAATCTGATTTATCTAAATTTCAAACTGTTCACGGTCAACGATACTTTCCATGCTAGTTCAAAAACTACTATAAGTTTAAATAAATTCATTGCAAATAATGATATCGAATTATAAAAGAACCCAATCGTAATATTTATAAAGCCAGTGTAAGTATAGAATCGACTTTGTAGTTTATTAAGCGTGAACATTTCATAATGCGATACCTTATCTTGTAATGTTCAAACGGTCAGAACGCACAATCCTCTTAGCGGCTTCTAAGTGTTTAAAGAGAATATCAAGAAAAATGAGTTAAGAAATCTACACTAAATAATACTAAAAAATCTTTACTTTCTAATGCGATTATTTCATGAACGCCTGAGTCGATATTATATTTATTTGTAACGCCTTTGTTTAATTATTGTATTGCTTATAAAAGTGAATTTATAGTAAAAATTGTATTTTTAATATGTCTTTATAAATTTGCTTAGTTCAGCTCACATAAAATGTCTCGTATTCTAAGCAATTGACTAATTATAACTTTAAAGTGAACTAAAAACGGATATCACTACTTCTATATTAGGATTTTCGGCTGTTAGTAAGCTGTAAGGAGCTATTTAGCCTTGATAACTGAAAATGACCTCTTTTAATATCAAAGAAACGATATGTACCAACTTGGTAAGAAGTCGTCTAATTACCGATCTTAATTGGGTGAGAAAAATCCCACTTAGCTTCAACGCGCTTCCTCCGTTAGTCATCGCGCGTGTCACTGAACTGTAATTTTAGACTAAGCGCGGCAATTACGTGTTCGTAATGTTTTTAACATGCAAACGTGCGTATACAAAGGCGATCCAATCTATATACGCACACTGGTCTACACGTTCGGGTGTACATAAACGAACAAACAAAAATGCTTGGTATTCGCACGTGTAATAAGAGGCTATACATTTGTCATAGCTTAGGTTCGCGAGCGCATCCGCACGTCTATAATTGTTGCGTGCTAAATACATTACCGTAGTAGAAACTCGTTAACTTATTTCTTACTTTAAATTTAAATCCATTTCCTTCTTGGAAACATAACGGTTCAAGTTTAAATTGTTTTTCATGTTTAGTATTTGACTTGAATGTTGTCAGATAAATTGGAAATATATAGTCTTCGTATACCACAATGTTACATGTGTTTTGACACTTCAAAAATGTGAAGTACATCGTTATTAATAAGTGGTAACCTAGTATTCATGTAAAAATGTAATGTCGTTATTATTACGTGCAAATAAAACCACATTGAGCTACAGGAAGGAAATACGATACGCGTAATTATAGTAATATATTAATAAACTATAATTTTCATTCAGATTATTAATACAAAAAAACATTCCAAACTATTATATTGAACATTATATAACGTTTTGTAATCGTTCCGATTAAGCTGTGCATATTTAGATCTGAGGGTCCAATTTTTTAGTTCTGTAAAATTCAAAATTTACACATAGTATATGTGTATAAGACTTGAACGCTTTTCTATTATACAGGGCCAAGCGGTCGCCCAACTTGCCAAAACTGTGGACAACGTTACCGTCTTCGGCGTCTGCTCCAAGTCGAAGCACGAGGCTTTGAAATCGAACAACAACAACATCGACCACCTCCTCGAGAGGGGCAGCGATTACACCAACGAAGTCAGGAAGTGAGTATATTACTTTAAACAAGATCAGTATGTATGGTATAAAGCCACCGTTTATATGACCTAGTAGAGAATAGAGACTAATGCCGTAAGTTCGATTCCTGCGAGGACACAACAAAGCATTCTCTTTTCATTCAAAGTTGATTTTTGGTTTTGTTATTACATCAAAATTAAGTCTATTCATATCGAATGGTATACAAAACCTCGGTCCTGTTTGTCAACACCATCCTTGGTAGACGCTACAGGATATCAAATGTTCAAATCAACTGACAAGAAACCCATTCAGGTGAAACTGAATTGTTTTTGAACTGAATACATAATTAATTGTGTTAATGTTAAAAAAGTATACCGGTGCCAAGATTTTAATTTTATTAAACACTACACTGCCTCCTTAGCCTAGTGGTCAGGGGGTGTGCTTTAGAAAACGGAGGTCGTGGGTTCAAATCCTGCGGGGGCTCTACAAATTTTCATTGCCTAACCAACTAGGATTGTTTCCTAGTTGGTTAGGACAATTTGGGCTGATCACCCAATTGTCTAAAAAGTAAGATGATACATTCGTCGGATGGACATGTAATAAGTCGGTCCACCCACCAACCCGCATTAAACCAGCGTGGTGGGATACGGTCTAAGAACCCCCTAATAGAGAAGGCGTGCATTAGGGAAGGCCTATGTCCAACAGTATATTATCACAGGCTGATGATGAGGGTCATAAGAGACCCTAGGAAGAGACACACTAATAAATTTCGATTTGAAGAGCGCATGTTCTTATTTAAAGCCACGCAAAGTATCTTATACTCATATACTTTCATTCCATATAAACATGTTCTTTGAGAGCTTTTAATACGCTCTAAATATGTTCATTCGCCAAACATTTTCGATGTTTTGCGTATCAAAATAAACAGAGTAATGACTCAGGTCATGATTTATACCCCTTTTGAAATAAAATGTAAAAATATTGAACTGAAATCGTGACATCAGAGAACTAAAAATATTATGCACTCGTCGTGGCCCTCTCCGTTTACAAATGAGATTTTAACATTGTGCGCGGTAAAAGTTATTTATAAATATATCTTTTTATCATTAATAACGCCATTATAAACATGACGCACTTTATTTTTCTATATGTTAAGTTTTTGAATTTTTCCGTGACAAATGAAGCTAAAAAATAGAAATGTCACATTGCCTTCCCGTGTGACTGACATTACTCTAGTCTTACTTTTCGTCTCCCCCAACGTTAATTGTGACTAAAGCTACTTAAGCTAATTGAATTTTATTCATTCAAAGATCCCGCATTCCTCGGCGGGCAAATAAACCAATTGCTCCAGATCCCATGTTTTAATTGAAGATTATTACAGCCACATACTTGTGCCATCCGGGCATCTCGTGTGACATTGTCAACCAAAATCACTTGATCCCTATGCTAGAACACTTGCTTAGACCTCTATGGGACCATTCACAAATTACGTCACACAAATTTCATGATGTTTCGGACCTCTCCCACGTTCTTCACATTTGTCAGACCCCGTTCCCCTAGTGTGACGTCACATATTTTACAATTTTATTTTGGAAATTATTGAATTCAAACAGCAGGTCCATTACTTATGGATGGTCCCTAAGGTTATTTAGATAATTACTAGATATGATTATAGGTTTAATTAAAACGGGCACTAAACGCCATAACTACTTTCTTACGGCAGCTGTTTGTTAAGTCGCTCTGCATCCGGTTCTAGTGAATAGACAAAAGATATTTTTATAACGGTTTAGCTCTTTGTAACGTAAACAAATCGAGCTGCACAATCTTAATGTAAACAAATAGAAATTACTCGGTAACGCTGCAGGGAAGAGTTTATGGGAAAATTATATTTGGTTCAGTTTCGAGATGCCAATCGTGATATTTATTTTGTTGTTGTAAGATATTTTACGTTAGTAGCATTAATGCAGTTCTGGCTTCCTTATTAGTTTTATTAAATGGCACATGACTTACATTTTGACTTTTGTTTGTGGAATGTTTTGCTGATTTAAAAAGGTTCAGGTTTTAGACTCGTGTGTTTGAAAAGGGACATGTGCCGTTAAATAAAGTTTATGGGAAAGAAAAATAAACGTACATGTTTTAATATGTGTATATTAAATCGGATGGCCATGTAAAAAGTCGGTCCACCCACCAAACCACATTGGACCAGCGTGGAGGGATACGGTCCAAAAACCCCCTGAATGGAGAAGGCGTGCATTAGGGGAGGGCTACGTCAGCAGTGAACTAACACAGGCTGCTGATGGTGATGATGATGATATTAAATTACTAGTTGGGTTCATAAAATAAATGAAGAAACGATGTGAAATACAGATATAGTTGTTAGTAATATAGTTGTTATATTATTTTTTTCTTTAATCAGGATATCCCCTGACGGTGTGGACATTGTGTTGGACTGTCTCTGCGGTGAAGAGTGCAACCGTGGCTACCAGCTCTTGAAACCTATGGGTCGATACATTCTCTATGGTAAGTTTGGTTCAAAATAGAAAATAATTATTTTTTGTCATATATAAAAATAACTTTAATGAAATATAAAACAACTTTATCGTGATTTTTATTTAAATACATGGACTTTTAAAGAGACATTTTTTAATTCCCGACGTTTCGAACACTTTGTAGCGGGCGTGGTCACGTCGTGAAAAAAAATCTCTTAAATCCGCTAAAGTCCTATTAACCTTTACTCATCAGTATAAGTTATTGGACTTATAATAAGACGATTAACAGATTTTATTTGAAAATATTAAATTACAAATTGACAAAGTTATCGAAGCATGAAAAAGCAATATTTTTCAGTATAGTCATTACTTATTTGTCGATTTTCCAATATCACGATATGATACAAGCTTAATGGACGCCACATCGTACTCCTTAAGCGGAAAAGTCGGATGCATTACGATTATGAAGGCAGCGCTTCGTTTTATCGCAGGTTCATCCAACATCGTGACCGGCGAGACCAAGAGCTTCTTCAGCGCTGCGCGTGCTGTGAGTGTTTAATTATCATTCCCTAAGGAATTATAAGCGTATCGGGGACTTTGACCGTAGCTAAGAACTGAGTACTTTTTGACCCGATTGGCGTAGACGTTGGTGACTCCTGCCCGTGCGTCGAATGCGAGGGTTGGATTCCGGGAATACGTGTCTGGATTGTGTATAATCAATGCTTACAAAAGACAGTTTGTTTTATATCTGTATTTAGTATTAATATATAATATAACCTGGGCCCTAAAGAATCACTCAGAGAGTGGTTTACTCAAATTAAAATATTGACCGTTAGTTCTCATTATATTTTTGAAAATTTAATGTTTGTGCATAAAAACAAAAATAATTTTTAAGGCATTATAATGCACATGACATTAATACAAGGAACAAATACAGATTAATTCTTCCAGCAACTGGACTCTGAAGAATATCTAAATCTTTTATGGGCAGGGCAATGTATTCGCTTTTACAACAAAATCCAAGAAAACGTTCAAGATTTATCTGTTAATAAATTTAAAAAAGTTGTCAACGAACGTTTTTGTTAAAGGTTATTACAATGTACATGAGTTTTTAAATGATAACACTCTAGTAATGGAATGCTCGCTCCTTTTTTCAATAATATCATAATTTTATGCTTTTATTGTTTCAATTATTTTGTAAAAGATGACAAAAAAATAAGTCCCGCTGAGTTTCTTTCGCCGGTTCTTCTCAGGTCAGAGGCGTCCTTTTCCGAACCGGTGGTAAATTTTGACAATCTATAAGTGAGTGTTACACTTCTATGTTAGTTAGTTAGTCCTGAAATTTAAATATCTTTGGCAATATTACCACCGTTTTTAGAAACAATATCGCCGTATTAACAGTTGTAATGGCCTGAAATAAAATTAAAAAACAGTTCAAATTTTTATAAACTTGTGGTTAGTAAGGTTCAACATAAGATAATGAAAAAAAAAAATAACATTTACAGTATTATTACTTGCGGTTTTTGCTCTTTAAAATCTTTGGGTAGTTTATAAAAACAAACATTTATTTTTTGTAAAATTTTATTAATAAATCCCTCTTTTATAACTAATTTAGTAGAACTAAATTTATATTTCTTTAGTGTGGGAATATATCTAAAATGACATCACCGGAAACTCTCACGACGTTTCAATATGCGACTAGATAGATGATAAATGACTGTTGAACGTTTTCTTAATGAGGAATGAATAGGTCCGCTTTGACGATATCAAAAGCATGCAGTTAATATTAAGAATAAAAAACGTTAAAATATAATTTAATGATGTATGGTCAGACCGAAACATTATCGTATATACTTTTTTTTATTAATTTGATTCTTTATGTTTTTATATAGTATATTTTTTATAAATAATTTGTTTCATTAACCCATTGATATTTTTATGAAGCGACAAGTTGAACGTTAACCTGATGGTAAGCGATTACCTTTCCGATTACTAATATCTCCTTAACTAAGTCATAACATTAGCAATTCTACAGACCGAAAACAGAAGTTCATACTACTGCATTGTGAAAACAAGCACCGCGGTTATACTTACATTATCCTCTTATGAAAAGGAGGCCTTCCACCACTTATGAATATGACAATAATGTTATACCTACTAGCGTTGTTTAAAACTTTAGGAATAGGTGTACCACCCAATCCTCCACCATGTTACTCCCCAAGTAGCTCCCACGTAAGTAGGCAATCTTCAAGTATAACACTGATGGCTGATAAGTATGGGAACCATCAAGTTGTAATGAATTTTGATATTTCCCAGTGGTGGCAAGTGGACAAGGTGTCCCCCATCAAGCTGTTCGACGAGAACAAGAGCCTGGCGGGGCTGAACCTGCGCCACCTGCTGTTCCAACACGGGCGCGCCGACTACGTGCGTCGCGCCGTCGACAACGTGTTCGCGCTGTGGGGCCAGGGTAAGGTCAAGCCGCTGGTCGACTCCACCTGGGCGCTTGAGGACGTGAGTATTACTTAAATTGTTGATAGTCTTAAGTTTATCATCATCATCATCATCATCAGCCTGTGATAGTCCACTGCTGGACATAGGCCTCCCCTAATACACCTCTATCCATTAGAGGGTTTTTGGACCGTATCCCACCACGCTGGTCCAATGCGGGTTGGTGGGTGGACCGACTTTTTACATGCCCATCCGACGCATAGATCATCTTACTTTTCAGCCAATTGGGTGATCGGCCCAAATTGCCCTAACCAATTAGGAAACAACAATGAAAATTTGTTGAGTCCCCGCAGGATTCGAACCCACGACCTCCGGTTTCTAAGCCACACGCCTATACCACTAGGCTACGGAGGCAGTTTAAGTTTATGTCTGTAGGTATTTGGTTTATACTTGAGTTTGTAGCAGTCGTCGTTTGTTCCTTTATAGAAACCGACTGTGAGTTCTTATTAGGTTAGCACTTTTTTTGGTTACTTCAAGGAGTGTGAAAAAAGGCGTTTCGAATTAGTGGGTTGGTGCCAAACGTCATTAACCAATCACTTTGCGGTGATTCACGACATAATAATGTTTTTAATTCTGGGGACAACGATGTGTACCCATCCTCCAGCACTTTAGTCTTTTTTGGTAAAGTTTAAGTGGAAGTGTTACTATTTTTAGCAAGACTCGACAATGAATAACATAAATTCAGTTATAGTTTAGTTTTCTCGTAACTTAGCAAGATGTTAACTGTATTAACATTGATGCAATTTGATTTCAATTCGATTTGATACAACTTATATTTTCACCAAAAGGTCGGCGAGGCGATGCAGAAGATGCACGACCGCAAGAACATCGGCAAGCTGGTGCTCGACCCGTCGCTGGAGCCGAAGCCCAAGCCCGCCACTCCCGCTAAGGGCAAGTCCGGCAAGGAGAAGAAGCCGGCCAAGGAAAGCTCGGAGGAGAAGAAGGAGAAAGAGACAAAGGAGGAGGAGAAGAAAGAGAACGGCGAGAAGAATGGCGAGAAGAACGGTGAGAAGAATGGTGAGGAGCCCCTCACTAACGGTAACAGCGACGAAGGTCAGTCTCGCTATAGTGACCGGGCATGCGTAGTACCGTAGACGCTTCCGCGGCATAGTACGATCTGGATATCGACCATCAGTGGAACATAATTTTGATCTGTTTGTTTATAGCTCTTCAGTGGAGGTTAAAAAGAAATTAAGTTTGAAAATATTGTTAATTCTTTGAGTTTAATATCATAATTATCAGTCTGTATTAGACCACTGCTGGAGCATAGGCACGCCTTCTCATTAGGAGGTTTTGGGACTATATCTCACCATGCTGGTCCAGTGCGGGTTGGTGGGTGGAGTGTAAAATAGTAACATTATACTTAAACGGCTAGGTTAACTCATTTTTACATGGGATCGACCGGGTAGTACCACTGTCTTTTTATTTTCGCGACAAAGCAGTACAGCATAGTAAGCAAAATTTGAAGAGCATCGTAACCAGAGTAATTACACTGTTTTTTGCTAGGCAAGGCGTTTTATTTATCAGCATGATAACGTTATGCTAGCCTTATCACTTTATACTAGAAAAATTTAAAATACTCGTAATGAAGAGCTATAAACCTACCGAAAGGATTTATTCTACAGATGTGTAGGTACGTATATCGATACAGTTATTGCTTCATCATTGCGGACTAACTACGCATAGGCTAAGCGCACATTGCAAGCTTTCGTTTTTATACAAAATTACTTGCAAGCTGGAGCCTTATGGTACGGTCTTCTGTTGTATATTTTTAATGTATAACGTTTTTTTGGAAAACACAAACAGTGCAAAATTACAAAATTATGTTATTCAGTTTACACCTGTTGTTTGTCCTAGAAATAAACAGATTTTATACAGTATTAGACCTAGATGATCTTCAATTGACAACAACACTTAAAGTATGTTGTTTTAAATTGTCTGGCGTATTCTAATTATATTTTCTTAGTGTGCCCAGCATATTCATAAAAATAAATTACTTTCTGCATTCTTGTTATTATAAATTACCAGTAATTGTCAGTTAAACGCCCGTCAGTCTGTTAATCGTACAGAAAATTTGCGTCTTGCGTACATATGGGTTCCGTATCATTGAACCTATTTTTTGCTCTTTTAAAGGAACTAAATATTCGCAATCTGCAAAATTACCTCAAACTTATCAAGAAACATAAAATATGGTTAAATATTTGTAGTAATACCGTTGACCGAGCTCAGAACCCTAAAAATACCGACTCGACAATAATTTTTGTATCGTTTCTTTTTTTATGATCACCTACGCTTTTTAGAGCCAGCTCTAGAGACCCCACTTTGGGCGTGACCATAAATACAAAAACCTTTTTTTTTACACACACACAAGGCATCACACGTCAGACTAGACCAGCGCTGGGCGTGGCTCTATCTATGGTCTGAATCGCTTCATATCACTGGTATCAAATCACGTTTTAAATTCTCATGCAGCTTAAAACAATGTGCGCTTAGTCAGCTTGGTCATAATAGTCGAAGAATGCGACCTTTCGTAAAAAGCTGGTTTCGTTTCATACGCGGCGCAAAAAACGCTTATCTCTTTTTATTACACTCGATCGTTATGTATAGCGGGATGGCATGCCTTAATTTTTTTTCTTATGCGCTTTAAATACAAATAACGCGTTATGAAGCCAAGCCTAGCAATTATTATTAAGGCTTTTTGCATTAGGTAATGATCTACTGATTGCTTTTAAGAAAGCTAGGTTAAATCTTAAAAATTAATTATCAAATATCTTATTCCTAAGCAGTACTAAGTAAATTAGGTCTGGATTTTTAATCAACATGTATCCTTTAACTTAAAATGTTATAGGCGATTAATATTTGACCTCCAACCATAAAGATTAATTGCACTCGATGTATAGTTAAGATGTCCTAATGTAGACACTAACGTCCTAGAGGTTAAAGATAATTTTAATGTCCGAAACTTAATTTTATACGAGACACGAGTCATATTAATTTTTGGGATATTCGAGTAATCTATACACTTTAGTTTATCGAGTTAAAAAACACCATTTGGATAACAGTAAATTGTTCCACCGGCTAAAATACCCACGTGTCCACGATTGAAAAAGAAGTAGAGATATCAAGTTCCACTCTCGTAGGAGTTAACGTATTGGCGATTGTGCTAACCTTATAGTCTGATTTCAGAGTCAAAGGAGAAAGAGAAAGAGAAGGAGTCCAGCTGAATTGTTTCTCCAAAGGACAGGAGCCGACGAACCACCGCCGATTCATTATTTTAGAGTTGAAGCTGATGTTTTTTCGATCGCGTCGCATCGCCACCGCTTGTTCACGCGCCGCGGCCGACCCATTGCTGTGTTGCCTCATATTTTATTATTTTAACATATTAAAGATATTAAATAAGTCTGAATACGACCCCGCTCGGTCCTCACCACGACCAGAGAGCAGGCAGGATCGCGCGCGGTCGATAAGTGAACCCTTAAATATGTTTAGTTTTTATATCCATTGTCATCACAATCGATGTTGAACACATTTGTCAGATAATATATTCGGTACTTCGATTTGACATGAACAGCGAATTTCCAATGAATTTTATCACAATACAACTTATAGATTCATCATTAGTTTTTTTTCTTCTTTTTTATTTTTTAAATCGGGCCTAAGTTAGCTATTGTTTCTTTTAACACCGTGTCTTTTATAGTTTTAACGTTTAAGTCTTTATTTTAAGATGAGATATTTTAATCAGCAGTTATTTTGAATGGCTATTATATGACTAAGGTGCAGAGATGCTTAATGTTTATGTATGTTAAGCTTTAATATTTTATTAGTGAATGTTTAAAAATTTAACGGCCGCGCCCCGCTCTCCGGCCCACTCAGCTCCATCTATCGGACGATTCGATCTTCAAAACCTTGCGTGTGATATTTTGTAGTAGTTACGTACGCTAAATGTTTCGCGGTTTTATTACGACCCGACATGACATTATTAATTTTTATTTTATTTTTTTAATCGAGCAATTGAATGCGATCTTGTGTTTTATATTTATATTTTTATACTTAGACGTTTTGTAAATTATTCCTTTTAAGTTAAGAAATTTCTCCTGAGATTTTATTTATGCACCAGTCATTGTGTGTTGAGGGTTTTTAACGATTTAGCTGATGTTTCCGCAAATTCATCCTTTCAGTAGCGTTGCATCTTTT
Source organism: Lamproptera curius (assembly GCA_029286875.1). Taxonomy (NCBI): domain Eukaryota; kingdom Metazoa; phylum Arthropoda; class Insecta; order Lepidoptera; family Papilionidae; genus Lamproptera; species Lamproptera curius. Next base: position 1,841,242 of record JAGSMT010000070.1, read on the forward strand.
AGAATAGCTTGACGGAACAAGAGGTAACATTAAAGTAGTTCGGTGGCATTCTATATATTCGTGTAAAATTCAATGTAATCAATGGCATCTAAGATATAAGTAATATTTTTGTAAATCAAACGAATGCTACAAGATCTCTTATATTGTAAAAGCTTTTCATGTACCTATCTTTACACAAATATCACATATCTAATCATTACCACACTTTCACACAATGTATATTAGGATAATATTTTGATACCAATATTCACAGCATTTCTTTTTGATATAACTAGCTATATTTAACTATTCCCGTATTATTTTTTTATAAGGATGTAAGTATACTTTATCGCCATAATGTACAGTATGGTTGTAGTTGTGTACCCGGTACTAATAAACGATTTATCTGTAACCACATATCATACGGATATAAAATATTACTGAGAGGCTGAAAAAAAAACGTAGTCCGGAACTGCCGTAGTGAAACGAGGGCAAACGAGTTCCAAATTTACACTTTCTGCTCAAATAACAACAGACCTGCCGTAGTCTGCCGACTGGTTGCCGGAGCACCTCTGGATCGGCAGTAGCTATCCATTCAACGGACTGTTAGGGTTTTTTATATGCTCTTTACGGAATCTCCATCCCTTTTCGAAAGTTTTTGCACGGCGGCTTTTTTATGTATTATTGGGGCGGACTCGCCGCTACGCTGCTTTGTTTCGATGTACGGTGGCTTGGTGCTAGTTTCGTGATGTGCGCGGATACAGAATCGCTTCACTGTCTCGGACCAAGATCTTTGAGCTGTTTTAGTCTTCTTATCCATTAATCGTCTCGCTTTATGTGTCAAATATGTGCGAATTTCTCGTGATTTGTAACTTGTATTATCATCGATTGAACCTCGTGTATATCAAACCGTACGTAGGTTTTCGATCTATTTGAACTCTCTTCTATAAGATTTACCGATGACATAGTAGGGGCTGGTGTGACTGCGCCGTTTATGGTTGTGTTCTAACATTGTTGTGGGTTTATGTCGAATACGGCATTATATTTATTATCTGCGGGCTGTAAGTGATTGTGAAACTTGCGCTGTCACGCCAGCTCTTCAATATGCTGGGTCGTTATTGTATTACACATTTATTTTTGTAAGGGCGGGCCAGTGTGATATCTATACTATGAAATGGATAAATAAATATGTATGATCTGTAAACGGTGTTTTTATTGTCTTCCCATTGTTCCTTATTTCTTTGCTACCAATTATTTGACCTCGAGTTAACTCGGTTGCAGTTATCTGTCTATAAATATATTGCGTTTTAGTACATTTTTTAACTAGACTTTTCGATCTTAAATCCAAGTATAGTCGGTAAAAAGTTTTCGAAACGTCGGTAATTTAAAAATGTGAAATAAACCCGATAAAATCCGTAAAAAGTCCTTTTATTAAAAAAAAAAGTGGAGATTGTTTTGTAAAACATGCTGCGCTACTAGTAGTTAAATTGGTGACAATGCCTGCCCCTTATTTATAATCACAAAAATTCATAAAATTTCATTAGTCTGACCATTGGTTAAATAAAAAGAGAGACATGGCTATTATTGGAAGGCCGTGCTTCATATCTACTGACATTAAATCCGGAATTTTCCTCAAAGAAATTGAACACGTTTGCATATAGCTTGTTCAATTTTCTTTCTGTGGAAATGCCTAGCATCCCATGCAAGGTTTCGGGTTATGTCAGACTCGAGCCCATTAAAAAAAGAAATAATATTTCTTTATTAATGTTTGAACCATCTTGAGCAACAAAACAAGAAATATATGAAATCAGTTAACAAGTTAAAATTTAATGCATTTCTGCCGTTCGAACAGCGACATATTTGAGAATTTTTTATTCCAATAGCCAAGAATGAGTTGAACCTACACGTTAAGTAAGACCCGATGCTCGTAAGGAATTCTGAGTAAGACGTACCACAGTAGTTTTTACATTACGACACTGCTGATTTGCATGGAACGCATTTCACTATTGTCCACGATATTCCTTCACCTGGAGAATTAATGTTCGTAATTTGCGTGGATATATAATATTACGTAGAAAACTATTATAATACATAATTTGCACAGATTCCAAACGTACAAGACGCAAGAGTTTAGAGTAATAACAGTATGTTAAAGTTAAACAATTGTTACGGATAATGATAATCGACATTTTAAATAAACAACACGGATCAATCTAAATAAACACCGTAAACGACAACACTCGCGTATATGTGGCAATTTTCAAAGTTGTGAGCGACGAACGCGTCCCGTTGGTGATCCCACAGGAAGGAATGGAAGACATGAACGCTCTGCTGCCTCTTCTGACCGATGGTTACTAATACAATGATTCTATATCTGAAAACATAAACGAGGCGAATTTCATAAAATAATATTTATTATTACTATCACAGTGATGTTCTTTATTTAACTAGTAGAACAATTTGCCTTATCTTATGAACTATTGTTTCGGAATAGTAGTCTTTTTCATAGATTAAAATAAAAAAACAATAATGATGATTCGATTACTGAACATGAGATCTTTAAAATACGTACTAAGAGTTAAATTCTAATCTCTTAAACAAGGTTTTTTTCAACGGTTCAGTTTATGCCATCTAATTAGCTACTCTACTCTTCAAAATGGAATAGCATTTTTTTGCATAGACGTGGACAGCATTGGCCATTCCTCGCCTTTTTTTTGTCAAATAAAAACCTTAGACTTTTTGGACAATTTAAAAAATACAGGTGCGGATTGTCATAAAATTAAAAGTTTCTACCTATCATAGTTTTGCTCCTTTAATGTGTTCCTTATATTTTCAGCTAGGGTCGTACACATTTCAGGAATAACCTTTTCACTGTATTCAACTTCTTGCAACTCCGAGTCTACTAATTGTTGTAAAATCTTCTTTACATTCTCTTCATTTAAACGTTTCCTCGAATTAAGTTGATAGGTACGTTGATACGTTCGGACCTGTTTAGGTGAAACCTTTTGTCTGACATGTTTTGTGTAATCAATAACGAAACACTACAGCTTTAACGTGTGAAGAAGTTTACAGAATTTTAAATAAGTGACTAGATCAACAAATTATTGGACCTATTTTGAAACGTAATTAAGTTTCCATCATGAAAATGAGCATGGAATGAAGTAAAACCAAATTAAAAATTTTGATTGGTAAAATTATACGAAATTATCGATAAAGTTAAAATATTTCTACAAATATTTGTGAGTACTGAAACTACAGTATTCTTTTGTTACAGGCTAAACTTAATATCACATAAATATTACCGTCACCGCTTTTGGTTTACTTAATCGGCGTCCAAATATGTCATCACACAATTTTAAGGAAGGTCTTTTATTTTCTCTTGACATTTTTTAAAATCAAGTTAACACAACATTAGTATATTAATATTAAAATCTGCTTGTTACTACTGCTACGTCAGTACTAGGATACTTAATTAAACCTACTGGTTTTTTAAAATAAACTTTTAAAAAAATGTGAAAATTTAAGCGTTTAAAACTAAATCTATTTAAATGAACAAATGAGTTCTTTAGGATAAACATTTGAGTTATGAAAATATCGGAAAGAGCTTAAAATTTTAGAATAACGAAATCCCGGGAAAAAATCTATTGTCTCGTCCTATTTAAAAATGATTGTAAATAATTTTTTTCTCAATACTATTATTTCCAAAATAAATCCAAACGCTTTTTGTTTCGTTGTTCTTCACCACTAGTAACTTAAATTGTTAGAAGTAGAATGAAATAACTTTAAATATTATTATATATATTATACTTTATATATTCGGTACGCAGAGTTGACTTGACAGTTTAAGTCAAAATGAACTCGAGTCGTATTCATTTTCACTTGGGTAGGAGTTTTACAATTTCACTCGAGACACTAGAGTAAAAAACGACTCCAGTCTATCACTAGTTGTCAGTGGCAATCAAGAAAAATTGAATCAGGAACAGGGGGGGAGGGGGACACTTAGAAGAGATCTGTCAAACAGAAATTTTTATTTTGACCAGTTTAAGATAGATGACGTATTTTTAACTATTGATTAATAATGCCACTAGATGGCAGTAGCCCAGTGTAGATTAAAAAAACTAGATAATTACTCGGTTTAGCAAATAAAAAGTAAAATATTTAATAAAATTACAGCATATTTCTAATAATAAAATATATTTGTATAATCTATTATACATTAAACCAGCATTTATATATTTAAATACTTTTCATTAAATTATTATTATAATAGTATTTCATTTTTTAGTTTAAAATTTCTCCGGTTTATGTTGTCATTTTATTTTATTTAAGTTTATGTTATTTAAATCTATTTAGTTTGTTTTTGTGTTTAAAATCGTGGTGCTGCATCAATTGTTAGTTGTATTCTTTCAAAGATGTAGCCAATTTAAAACTTTTAATGACTTATTTAAAACCGTTGCGCATTTGGAAGACATTGTCAAAATCTAAGTTAATATTATAAGTTTTCTTATAGAAAACCATTCAAGAAATTGAAACTGGACATAATTGTATTCATTCTTATGTTTCATGTATTTGTTATTGTCATTTTCAGTTGATTTCTGGCAGTGAATTAGTGAGTGCCAGGTTTTATAATTGTAAGTTCATTATTTGATAACTCAATGTAATTCATACATTCAAAATAAGAGTGAGAAATAAACGATGGATGAGTTTTTTATTACAGGCAAAGCTGCAAAGCGGCAAACTGACTCAGAGGTATGTTTTACTTTTTATTATGTTATTTAAAGCTTATTTATGGTTGTTCTTTCATGCACAATACCAACCATAAATAAGCATACTAAATACTTTAATGTAATTTGATATATTTTTTTAGGTTGATCAAAATAAAAAGTCTGAAAGTGAGATCGCAGAATTATGTACATCCCATATTCCTACTGTTGGTTCATCTTCAAAACTGATTCTGAAGATAAAAAACCTAAAATAAAAAAACGAAAGCGTCTTAATAAATTCAACGAGTCATGGCTTAAAGAACTGAACTTTAAGGATTGGTTACGAAAAGATTCTAATAAAAAAGATGACCATGAATTAGTTGCTTGTTTATTTTGTTCAGTGTCCATTATTGCACATAAAAGTGATCTAATTCGCCACTTGAATTCAGAGCGACATAAAAAAAATTCTTTAGAAATACAAGAGTTCCTAAAATTTCTGACTATATACTGCCTTCTGATTTAGAAAAAAATGTTAGGACAGCTGAACTAAAACTAGCTGGACTTCTGGCAGAACACAATTAACTTACTGCTTAAATTAATTGATGATTTAGCTGCTATAGGTGCAAATATTTACCGTGATTCAAATATTGCAAAAATGTAAAACTACGTAGAACCAAGGCTACGACTATAATAAAAAACGTGTTAGGACATTCATTTATGGAGGATATCAATGAAAAATTACGTGCTGAAGGATAATTTTTTCATTAGTAATGGACGAGACAACCGATACAAGTACTACCAAACAATGTTGTTTCACTAGAATTATGTACAATCACGAAATCAATAAAGTGGAAACTATATTTTTAGACATGGTTGAAATAGAATCAGGTACTGCTATTGTGCTGTATGATTGCTTAAAAGATATGTTAAAAAAGAAAAATATTACAATGGCCAATTTGGTCGGATTTAATTCAGACACCACGAATGTCATGGCTGGACAACATAGCTCAGTTTTTGCAAACCTTAAAAAAGATATGCCTCTCATTGCTCTAATAAAATGTTCCTGCAACATGATCAATCTCTTCTCCTCAAAAGCCTGTCTAAAATTGCCCCGAACCGTCGAAGATCTTCTGCGTTGTCTTGGGGCTCATTTTAGTAGAAGCTCGCACTGTCAAATAAAATACAAAGAATTTAAAGAGTTTCTTCAGTTTATCACAAACGAGATGGCTGTCATTAAAGACATGCGTGGATCGTGTACTCGAACAGTTTACTTCATTGAAGGCCTACTTAACAGAAGCAGTTTTTTTAGATCCTTCAAAGACCACTGAAGAAATGCTAACAACAATGAACAATCAATTCAAATTGGTTTATTTACAATTTATGTCTTACGTGCTTCCGTTACTGACTGATTTTAACACTATGTTTCAATCTGAATCGCCTCTTTTACTTAAACCAGAAGTAGAAACTCTGCTGAAAAAGTTATCATCAAATTATATGAACATTAGTTACATTAGATCCTGTTAGGATATATTGAAAGCACAGTTTAATAATAAGAAAAAAATTATTCAACTCGAAAAGATATATATTGGTATACACGCTACTGCAAGTATAGAAACATTGAATAAGGACAATAATGTCCCCCCGATCAGAAATAGCAACATTTTACAAAACCTGTCTCGCTTTCTATGTACAATTAACTTCAGATATTTGCAAACGGTTCGATTTCAGCGATCCTTTATTCAAATTAATATCTATAGTAAACCCATCGACAGCACAACTATTTGAAATTCAATCTCTGGCCCCAGTACTTGAAAGGTTTACTGTTCTGAATAATTTTGTCACACCTCAAAAAGTGGACGACGAATGGAGGGCACATGCAATGCTTAATCATTCTCAACATGGATTAACTACCGAGTACAATGCAGAAAATTACTGGGCAAAGTTTTCAGTTTAAAAAACGCTGCAGGGTATTTACAGTTTTCTAATTCGAAGTAGGTGATAAGTTTACTACTGGTATTACCATTTTCGAACGCATCCGCGGAGCGCAAATTCAGCATATTAAGAAATTTAAAAGTTGAAAATAAAAAAAAACTACATACAGACACTGTCGTCGCTTTAATGGCTACTCGTGAAGGCATCAAAAAAGAAGGAGGAAGTTTGAAATTTAATCCCACCAACAAGATGTTGAATGCAAAAATATGGAACCAATTAAAATGATTAAGTAATTTATTTTATTGATGTTATTTCACTTATGTCTTTGTTTCAATGTTTAATTAAAATTATTATTAAATGACAAGTATTTTCGTGCCACTTTTTTCTACTTTTGTAGGGAAAATGTGGGGAATGGCATATTTTAATTCCTCAAATTCGGGGAATGTTGGCAACGTCTGCGGGGAAAATCATAACTTGCCATTGGCAACCCTGATTAGTACACTCTTTGATCAGGAATTTTGAGCACAGAAATATTCGTGTGCCGAACACTTTTTTTATAAGTTTATAGAAAATATCGGTATGATTGTTTTTATGCCGATTCTCTCTAGACAAACGTGACTATGAATCAAACAAAACTTAGCTCTTTTATACGAAAAAGAGCAGACAAGTAATGAAGAGTATGGATGGCGCCAAAAATAAAAAGTTAAGCTTAATGTCAAAGTCCCCTGAATTTAAAAATAATAATAATAAAATGTCGAAAAATATCATAGATTTATGTTCTGATAGCGATGATGAAATATTTGCGGTAAAGAAGGAAAAAACTTCCGATTTAACGATTGTTTATAGTCCATCAACACCAAAAAAGAAGCTGACATCACCATCCAGTAAACAGCATAGTAAAAGTCCTGGATCCAAAACTACGTTTTATTCGCCCACTAAAAGTCGTCGTATATTATCTCCTACTAAAAGAAACAGAAATCTGAATAAATGTTTATTTTCAAGTAATGATGAAACATCTTTAGAATCATCATTTATTGATTATTGCACCGGTCATGATGATAAAAGTAAGTTATTTTACATTATAGGAAATAACAAGGCTATTAAGATATTCACATGATTTAAAGTGTTACATTTAGCGCATTAGAAATGCAACATGAAACGCGACAAGTCTGTGCATTGAGACAGACAGTCACTAACTCAGAAATAACACCATAAGACATTAGTAATAAGGTTTTTGTTAATAGCTATGGCCCTCTTAAAATCTGAACATGTCTGTCTTTCCATATTGCTTGCTGTGTTTCAGCAATAATAAATACTATGGTGTTGTTTGCATATTTAGTTAATCCTTTATTTTTATTAATTATGTAATTTTTTTTAAGTACTAATAAATATTAAAATTTCAATTACAGCTATTTTTTTATTAAATATTATTCATAAATATCTCAATGACGATTCACTTCGAGTCTTATTACCGGAAGGTGCACACAGGTTTCTCTCTGAATGCTTGAGGGTTATAAAACCAGGGATGGGTTTAGTATGCAGATTATATTGGCGGAAACAAAGGTGGTTCAGAAGGTACGGTCTATCACAGGTACTTGAAAAGGCATGTAAAATGGATGATAATCAATTAAATGGCATTATACAAAGTTTAACTCAAATTGGCTGCCTGGAATCATCAGATCATGGAGGTATGCATGCTGCAAAAGCTGTTTATTTATGTATCTAAGCCTTTAGTAAGGTTGTGATGAAAATAGGAATGAGTGATATTAATATTTCATAACAAAAAAATAATTACTGCTGTAGAAATGAAAACCAAACTAGCAATCAGGTCACTAATTGCTTTCCTAAGCAGCTCTTTTGGATCATCCTAATAAAATGGTATTTAAGCATATTTTTTTGATCTTTTGTAGATGCCAGGCAATCAAAAATGGATATTGATGATTACTTTGATGTATTAAAACTTGACGAGATAAAGGAAATTTGCAAAGAGTTAAAGTTGAAGGGGCAGAATAAAACAGAATTGATTAAATCCATAAAAAACTATAGTTCCAGGCAGATGAACATCACCAACTATTTTATGGGGCCAAAGTGTAATAATGCAAATACAGTAACAAAAAGGTTGGTTATACTTGTATGATTGTAAACACAAGGAAAGTTTCATCATCATCATTATCAGCTCCCAACAGTCCACTGCTGCACATAGGCCTTTTTCAGTTAACGCCACAAAGGCTGATCTTCTGCTATTCACTGCCAACTTGAAGCGACTACTAGTACTGCTACTACATGTCTCAAAATATAAAATAAAGTTATTATATATGTTCCCAAATATATATCAGATAATAGATTATAAGTAACATTGAAGTCTCTATATATTTATTTTATTATTTTCAACTTGAACACAAGAATAAATAATTTTTTGTAAATTTTCAATGCAAGTGCTTTCTGTAGTAGGTACTTGTACAGTATATTAATAAAATTTGCATTTTGAAACATGCAAAGTTACCTATTTTGACAATTTAACTAGAATAAATAGTTAAATAACTAATTATTAACTATGTTTTTTTTTACACAACAAGACTGAAGATGAAGACTGGATGCTGCTACAGGCTCTCTGAGAAAGCGCATTTAATATTTACAAAGCTGTACTATCTTATGTACTTGGGCATGGATTATAATATAATACGAGAAAAAAAGTTGGAATTGTTACTTATTAATGATAAAGCAAAGAAAGAAACCTATCCCATAGGCGATGATACTCCGTTAGATAATGCTTCTGTTGTTTTCAGTAATTGCAATGATTTTGAAAGGTAAAACATAGTTTTCAATTGTTATTATCTTGTTTGCTTTTACTTTATTTTTATAATGTTATGCAGAAATTATGTAATGTAAGATTTGTTTGTTTTTCAGCTATTTTAATGCGTGTCTTGTCCGTCAGCAGTGGGAAGCAACTCAAGGATTACAAGAGAAATTGGATTTATTAAAAAATGTGTACAACATGTATCAGAATATTGGTGAAGATGATATGTTACGGTGAGATTATTGACAATTTAAAGTATGTATTTAATGGGGCTTAGACATACATATTGCTGGATTGTTATGCATAGCATGTACTGTTTCAAAAACATATTGTATATGAGAAGTATAAATTTTATTGAAGGAGGTACTGTCTTCATGGTCTAGCGGTATTGGCCTTTGCTTTATGCTATCAGAGTTATACTGTTACAATATATGCAGCTGAATAACAAAAGGCACTTATAGACTCCAACTTAAAATTATTTTGTTTCTGATATATATTACAATTTTTATAGATTTTATCACGTTTAAATAACTAACAAATATTTAAAATTATACCCGACGTTCACAAACTAATCCGATCCATGGTAAACGGATTGAAGTAAAATAATGAAACGGGATATAATCTATAAAAATTGTATTATTTATGATGTATAATATTCGCGTAAGCTACAGAAATTATTATTTCGTTTACCTTTACAATGCCAGATTTGTAATAATCGTTATAAGAGAGTTTAATCACATTGACAGTCTACCATTTCTATGTCCGGGTCAAATCATATGTAAACTATTTGTATACATAGCGTCAAAATAATCTCTATATGTATAGCAGTCTAATTTGTGCGATGTAATCTGTTCTGTGTTAATGAAAAATAATTAACTATCAATTAATATATATTTATGACGTGACAACGTTTTATCGATGGAGCCGGCTTTACGCACGAGAAAAAATTACGTTATGCGGCGTTACCTCGCTCTGAAGCGTTCTATTTAAGGTTTGAAGTGCAAGCGAGATAGAGAAAGAGGGAGAGAGAGAGAGAGGGAAAGAGAGAGAGAGAGAGAAAGAGAGAGAGAGAGAGAAGAGAGAGAGAGAGAGCGGAACGAGCGACAAAGGGGCGCGTTCGGCAATGTTCGACATCTGTCTCTCTCCTACTTGAGTGAGCGATGCGTCCGCGTGGCCAGCTACTTTACCATTACACAATCACATGTTTTCGTCAATGTTACATGATCTGTTCAATTGTGTTTTCCATTTGCCTCCTTCTCTATATCCATACGAAATATCTATCAAACAAATAAAATAAAAAATTTCTTTTGATAGATTAAACAATTTCATCAGTATTTTCTTATGGCGCGGTCACGTTCAAGTATCGTCACTACTTTACAACTTATTTTTTAGACAATTAGATTTTATTAACGATCGGGTTATTGTTTGTTATTAGATATAAGTCACTGCCGCCGTGGTTGCGTCGCTTCACGCCCGCATATATCCACCTGAGGATAATGGAGGAGGGCGTTACCGAGCTGAAGAAGTGCAAGGACGAGGGCAGTTCAAAGCTGGCGGTGGAACTCCTCAGCGAGCTGATCTCCCAGAAGGCATTCAGGCAGCACAAGCGGCATGATTGGTACCTGGAGAAGGCATTGGTACTCCACAACTATATGAAGGAACACAAAGCGGTGAGTAGGTTGGCTTGGTGTGAGATACATTTATTAAAAAGCCCTAGTACTTATTACTGAATTTCCCTCGAAATAGGTACAACGGATTCACGTAAATTTTCTGTTAACTGCTTCTCATGTTTTGAAGAAGTATGATGAAATGAAAACAATGCATTGTGTTGATCTTAGAATGCAGTTTAGCCTTCGCAGTCGCTTAGCGTAGTCTTTATATCTTAGGCTTCTGCTATAAATTGTTATTAAACATGAAAATAATGATTAAAAGTTACATTTACTAAAATTTCTGAGGCAGTAGAATAAAGAGAAGACAGCGATACGAGGGTAGAATGTTCACCTTATGATAAGTAGTACTATGCACTGAATATCGACGGAAGTAAACAGAAAGTAGTAACAAAAACGATTTCTTCATCAGTACCGAATGACAATTAAAAAATATATTTATCTTCCTAACTTTTATTCTAGATAAATTATTATCCATAAAAGTTACGATTAAAAATTTATTTTTTGGATTGTTTTCGGTTCTGGTGACCAATTTATTTTTGTCAATTACGATGTTTCTGTTTTCTTTTGTCGATATGAAGTGTGGCGTGCCTCAAGTCTGATCGCTTCTCTGAAACATGGTTTGTTTTGATAACCAAGTAATTGCACCGTTCTCGATGTCCCTATATCCGCAGACAATGCTACTTTTATATCCTACTGAAGGTGGCATCACATTAGCACTTCCCAATATGGTCACATGTAAAATGAAGTAATTGATTTATTTATTTATTATGGTATCAACAAGACCAAGATAATAGTGACATAGGTCTATAATAGTGTATACGTGTCATATAATAGTGTATACGTGTCATAGACATAGTCATCATCGGCCAGTGTCAGTCCACTGCTGGACATAGGCCTCCCCTGATGCACGCCACCGCTTCCGATCTTCGGCTATTCTCATCCACTCCACAGCGGGCCCTTTGCGAATTTGCACTCCTTGCCGCAGGGCGTCCCACACTACGTTTGCCGAGTTTCGGTCTCCACTCTAGAACTCTTCCACTCCAGCGGTCGTCAGTTCTGCTTATGTGGCTTACCATATACATACCAACTGAATAATATCGTGTTGTTTTTAGGTACTCGACTATCGATCAATAATTGACATCTTAGAGAAAAGTCATCAATAAGAGTTTCGGCTTGGGTTTTTTATATAAATTTATTCTAATTAACTTCGATATACGTCAATTACCTAAGTGCGTATTCATGTTCTAGGCGGCGGAAGTCCTCTTAGAGGCATTGAAATCCGACATGCCCGAGGAGATGAAACAAGCACTGCAGCCGCGCGCTCTCAAATTGGCAACAATGAAGTCGAACAAGATCGACAAACCTCTGAGGACGCAGCTGATTAAGCGCGCGAAAGGATATGCCATTAGGGAGATGGATTTCGACGCGTACCATATACAACAGAAACCGATGGAGTAAGTTGTCAAGTTTTGAAGGTATGAGTAAAACGAGTAAAATTTAACGGAATGACATGGCTGGCTTCAAACAGTATATAATTTGAATATAAGCTGTCAATAACGTGCTCAGCGTGTATCGTTTACAACTTTTAAAGAGAAGCCATCACAGTTTATCGATTGATTGTTGGTAGTTTTTTTAGATATATAAATCAAATTGGGTTAATTGATAAAGCTCAGTTATCGATTTTATTCTTATCTATTTGATTATTTATTGCTTCAATATTAACACTGAATGTTAACCTTAAAATTTCAACCGTCTTCGTTGCTTTGAGGTATTAGGACAATTTTAACAGTGTGTAAAACGTTCACGTTGTTCCTTTCTGGCGCCTTAGAGATGGGGTCACAGGAACAATTTGGCAATGTTCTGTGACCACACAAGCGTTGAAGGCGCAAAGCCCAACGTCAATAATGTTGGGTTCTATCGCCAGTACCATTTTAGCCTCAGAAGGAGGAGAAATCGTTGACACTATACCGAATATTCCAACCTCCAACGGCCCAGCCGACTCGCGGAAGATAGGGAAAGCGGCCTAAGAAATATCGACACATCTCTTCCGCTGCCATAATTGCGGCTCTTGGCTTGGTAGAAGATAAGAAGGCCAGCACGCCTGCTGACATTGTCCTCGTCACCTAGGTCTCTGTAGCCAGCTTGGAGCAGCCTCCTTCACGGTCGGCTTTACTCCTCAGACCAGATACCTCTGAGATTTTCCTCTTTTTAAGCCGCAGGTACTATCAGGTGATGTTGCTCTTTTTAAGCCGCAGGTACTATCAGGTGATGTTGCCTTTTGTCAAGATAAAACTAGCCCTTGTACAGATCGATACAGATCGGTTGTATGTTACAATTTTGCGGGTATTCAAATATGTGTTATTGCTGTTTTCTGGTTGATTAAGACAATATAAGCATGAGGAACGTCGATCCTGGTTGTCAAAAACGTTATTAAACGTCTATGCTTTCTAATTAACCGTCAACTATTACATCTGACGAATTCTGTCGGTCGTTACAGTTGTGAAGGTATGATGCCAGTCAATTTGCAAATAAATCTTTTATTCACGTAAATCTTAATGGATCAAAAGCTGACCTTATGGCAACTTAAAAGTTGACCTTGAAATTCTAATTCGAAAATGTTAATTCGAAGACATAAACCTCACCTTTTTTCTTTTTATCTTTTATTTCTCTCATCAGTCCTGTGTTACATAATTTAAAATAAGAATTGATAACATATTCGCTTTGATTTCCAGGCGTTTCAATAACAAAGGTAAAATAAAATTCGAGATGTTGTCGGAACTGGGTGAGCGCATCGTGTTGGAGGCAGAGCAGTTTTGCATCAGGCATTACATAAGCAGAGGAAAGTACACCCACGGTAAGAGCAAATATACTAAAATTGAATTTAATCTATTTACTCCAGGAGAGGTCTGAGTTCTAAATGTTATTTGAGTGGTAATAGAACTATTAAGTTGTGTACAGTATGTATAAAACATATAAAACCGCCTCCGCGGCCTAGCGGTATGGGCCTTTAGTTTATAAACCGGAGGTCGTGTGTTTGAATCCCGTGGGAGAACAACTTTGTGTTATTGTTGTTTTCTGGTTGGTTAGAACAATTTGGGCCGATTAGCCAATTGTCTGTAAAGTAAAATGATCCATGTGTCGGATGGGCGTGTAAAAAGTCGGTCCAACCACCAACCCGCATTGGACCAGCGTGGTGGGATACGGTCCAAAAACACCCTAATGGACAGGAGTGCAGTAGGGGAGACCTATGTTCAGCAGTGGACTAACACAGGCTGATGATAATGATGATGTATGTAATGTAAATGTATAAAAGCGGATTGTTATCCTCTTTTTTTATATAAGGGATATGGTTTTCATTTTAGTACGGTTTTGGAATTAAAAAAGATGGGAAGATATATCAAGAATAAATTTTTACATGAAAGCCTGTACCTTAATCTGCTTTTTACACAATTTCTGTGAATATTGAGGCACTTGTCAAACATAACCTGGCACCATAATTTTTGAATACCCTTGTCATAAAATTCCGCTGCCTGACTTGTTAACCTTGAAGACATTGACTACCCAGGTGTTTTTTCAAGTGCAGGAACAACTGTATGGAGGATGATATAGGGTATATGCACATATGCACTATCATTAGTTAAGCATATATATTTAATATATGCTATGCTGATAATACATATATATATATATATATATATACATATATATGTATTAACTTACTAATTATAGTGCATTTATTACCTAAAGATACATACCACATCAGTACAAATAAAAATAAACACATGATTAAGATTAATGGTGGACATGCCTAGTTTACAAAAAAGATTACAAAATAAAACATACAACAAAAAAGCAAAGAGTTTTGCATGGATGTAAGACTGATTATGAAATATTGACATAATGCACTATTTCTCTGCTAAGTTAGACCAGAAGTAGTATCTGTTGTCCGTTGTTTGAAGAAACATGTGAATATGCTTTGTTTAGTGTTATTAGCCAATTTAGAGATAAAAATTGACCTATAGTCTACTAATTAAACATTTTCTTTCAGGTGAACATTGGGAAGGCAGAATTGTGACAACAATATTCTTTCTCTTGTTCTGGGACATAATATACATGAGGTTGCCGGGTGTTAGAGGGATATTCATGACCAAGTTCTTCATGTACCCTCAGGACTTGTTCACGGAGAGCTTCTATCCGAATAGAAAGTCGTTGATTGATGAAAGACTTGTGAAAATTGAGAATTCATCCGAAGAAGAGCTCCTGAGCATGATGAAGGAGACATGGGACAGCCGACCGGAATGTAATAAGCCTTGAATGTTTCTTTTTTATATTAAACTTTTTGTAAAGGTTTTAATCATATAAAAGACATCTTATAGTACTTACATAAACTTTTAAAGACTTATCTAAATTAAATCTATTTGTCAGTGACTGACGTTTTGGTTACGAATCGTCTATTTAAGCGCCTAGACATGTGACAAGACTATATATACTTACCGCAATGCACTTTTATGTAATATACTTAAATTTGTAATGTTTTTTTTCTAAATAATAATATCATCCTAGTCGATTTGGACTCGTGCGGTCGATCTACATTAGAGATTAGTCAACCACTTAGTAGATATTGTAGTTGACAAGCGTACGCGCAATCATAGGTGCCCTCCCTCCCGCTTTAAATTCTTGACATGCGTTGCGATGATAGTCACACCAGCTATGTGAGAGGTGCAGACTCTGCTTGCCCATCTGACGTATGGACCATTTCGCTTCTCGGGTGATCGGCCTTCATTGCTCCAACCGACTAGGATACAATTTTTTCGACCTCCGGTCGCTAAATCGCAAGCCTCGCTTTTCGCGCCTTAAAACGTTTCATCATCAACATAATCATCATAAACAGTCTCAGCGCTCCACTTGACATAGGCCTTTTTTATGAACTCCAAGACGGCATCCATTAAAAAGATTTTCTAATAATCGCTAGTCAGGTGGATAGTCATTTAACTTGTAATGTAAGGCAGATTCGCCGTCATATGTGTGGTGGGGTTGTCACCTCCCTATTTGAATGTATTTCCATTAACTAGAAAGGATATTTGCAGACGAGCGGTCCGGCCTCGAGCGCGCCGTGGGCTGGGGCCCCGCGAGCGCGGTGGCGCGCTGCCTGTCGGCGCTCGGCGCGGCCGCCCTCTGCCGCCGCCTCGCGCTGCGCTTCTCGTACGCGCACTCCGGCTTCCCCGACCTCACGCTCTGGAACCCCGACACCAAAGAGGTGATTCTTTTATTCTTTCTTTTATTATTCGTGAAACATCCATGTCAAATAAATATTTTATAAATCTATGTATACATGTACGTATGTGTACTCCTTTTAGTTACGTAAGCTATAAATTATTCGAATTAATTAAACCGTTCACTTCGATTGAAGTTATTTATAGTATATTGTAGCGATAAGTCGCGCAAGAAGATCACATGTGCCCAAGAAATGGATCTCGTGAAACGACAAAAATCCGCGCTTCGTCTTGCGATATAGCTTGTTAAGTCAGAAATTACTCTAAATTCCAAATTTTTAGCTCCGCTATAGTTGACATGAGTCTTTGTTTATAATATCCTTCTTTAAATGTTGTAAGTCAGAAAGCTGTAAATTAGATTGAACGCCAAAATGTATGTTACTATTACTACCCATATTCTATTACTTTGTTAAAAGTATCACACTCCCTTTTAAAATGGTAACACATTCTGATAATAGAATGCTCGCTCCAGATGTTTACAATAATATGACATTTATA
Source organism: Lamproptera curius (assembly GCA_029286875.1). Lineage (NCBI taxonomy): Eukaryota > Metazoa > Arthropoda > Insecta > Lepidoptera > Papilionidae > Lamproptera > Lamproptera curius. Next base: position 1,858,094 of record JAGSMT010000070.1, read on the forward strand.
TACTCGGACTTGATTCTTTCTTGTAATAATTTAATCGTAAATAATGACAAAAGAAAGTCCCACTCCCGCTGGTTCTTCCCAGGTCCTTTTCCGAATCGATGTCTATGAGTAAGTGTATTATTTCTATATTGAATATAGAAATTTAAATTGGAATTGTCGTGTTTCAGATAATGTTCGTGGAGGTGAAGACGGATTCGGACACGCCCTCCGTGAAGCAACTGCAATGGCTCAAGTACCTCGAGGCGAGCGGCCTCAAGGCGCAGTTGTGCTACGTGGGGGTGGACACGTTCAGCAACAGAGCGCGGGGACCCCACTGCGACTATGACATAGACAAGGACGAGCTCTATTAAGATATATCACCTTGCTCATGTTACAAAGTCCGATTTGAAAATTCTTAACTCTACGAGAGAGCCAATTGAATTTTGAAAAGTTTGGCTGTTTCTTCCATTTAGGACTTAACTAATTAAAATTTGAAACATGTTTTTATTGAAGAAGAAAAGTAAGAATATAGATCCGTCAAAATTATTATGTAAGTTTTTACATAAAACCTATTTAATTTTTTGTCATCCTAATTTTTTTTGTATGACAAAGCTATTATTGCAATAAAACACAAGCGAAAGAAAACATAACATCCGACTTCGTTAATGGAGAAAGGCGATATAGAAATCGAGTGTTAGAGATTTGTCAAAGCAAAATCAATCGCAATAGCATTTTAATATCGGGTTCTAACAATTATACTTTCTCCTAATAGTAATACTTTCCCATAATTTCAAAAAATTCCTGAAATCTAGTCTATACTTAAAAAGCGAACTTAGAATTGTAATATCTTTAATATGTTTGTGAATTTATTTAAATAGAAAAAGCGACTGTAATATATTTTGGATACTGTAAAAAGCGTATTTTTGGGTTCTTATTTATAACGCTGAATATTTCATTGTTGGAATCAATTTATATTTGAATTATATTTCGTCTGAATTATGTTTTAATACTGATTTTTCTACTTAACTTTAAGTTTAAAATAAACATTAACTCAGTGCATGTATATTTGCTACAGTATTAGAAATTTTGTGCACTAACTGGATACTAAAAATTTTGCTGTGAGTGATCATAAAAATATTCCACTTTTTAGTCTGAAGCATCATGAAAAATCGGTATGGTGTCTAAACTATTTGAAACGTGGACAAATACTATTTTAAGTTGGATTTTGTATTTAAAATACATTGATTTATCAATTTGTGTCTCGATAGTAAGAAAATGTAATTTTTTATATTACATAGATATTAAGCTTAACTTTTATAATTATAAAATGGCGTTTAAAGAAATGGCGAATTATTTTCTTGTCTGTTGCAATTTTTTTGAAGTAAAAATAAATCATTTTAGTCTCTAAGTTATCTTTTCTGGTGCTATTTGTATGACATGTTGTAAGCTCAAGATATTAATATTTTATCATATTTACATTTTTTTATTTTTTCATTACCTGCTACCTCTAATTGGAGTAATTGTTGATTTTTTCATACGAAAAAAATAAATTCTACCGATGAAAATTTACTTCATTAATACTTTAAATAATGTTAATAACTCTAAGGAACTTTTACTTCTTTCAATTTATGTTTTAAGTTTTTTCATTTAATGTTTTCGTTCAGAGCTATAGGCTGACACAAACGGAGACTGATTGTAAAGTTTTAGTTGCTGGCATATATTTCCCTGAATTATTTGATCTATTCCATAGGAAAAAAAGAAAAGTATATCAGTAAACCAAGGGTAACCTTCATATTTAATCATGGTTCTTTACAGAAGTAGTCTCCGAGGTCTAGTTGTATTGGTTAGTGTTACCACTAGTATTGCCGATGTCGGTGACCACTTCCCATCAGGTGGCCTGACTGTTTGTATGCGTAGGCATAAAAAAAAAACCTTATTAATTATACATGTGAGGAAACCTTTGGAAAATATTTAATATTAAGGTTTACGTAAATTCTAATACTAGACATTTCTCATCTGTTGATTTAGCAGACTTATTAAGAAACATATTTGACATCTCTGAATGTCACTGCTTTTTATAATTTTTGATATCGACGAGAATCAATACATGTATTTTAAACTAGTTTTTTAATTAAATGTTAAAAACGTCTCGAAGACTGCAGAGTTTATTATGTTTACGTTATTTATACCACTGATCGCTATGTCCGCTGTGTCGGCCATATCGGTTCTGTTCCTATACTGTAAAAATAGAGGAAATAGGAGGAAAGGATATATGGATGTTACAGAGAAACCATAAAGTCGCCTGTATGGCGGGATATATTTTAATTTATAGTTAAATATATGTGAAAGAAATAAAAGGTTTGTTTATTTTGTCATAAGGTTGTTTAATTTTTATAATGTGTATATCTATAAAAAGATTAACGTTTATTTACAATTTCAACAATTAACTCGATAAATATATATGTATAATAAAAAGGCACTTCTTAAATATAAGTCTTACTGTCTATGTCGCTCCTTAACCTCGTTTTACATTCCTTAAAATAGAAAGCTTTCACCTTTTAAACACTAAAACTATCAACACCAACAGTATAAGAAGAATTAAATTGAGCATTTCACTATAAATATATACTGGCAAATTATATCCAACCCCTAATTCCTATCTCAAAATATGATAAGCATGTTGAAATATTTTATTCGATAAAATAAAAAAGGAAACTATCTTTACTCCAAACACACCTACATGCAATGTAACAACAAATATTGCATCATCACCATCACCTAAAGATAAAATAAATGGTAACTTATAATAGAATAGTTAAAACGAGTAATTCAGTATAATTTGTCCTGCTACACTAGCCCTAAGCAAACTTAAAATAATTTAATTTTGGTGTCAAAAATCAAGATAAAAGCAGTCTAAAATTGATAATGATTTTCATAACGAAGAAAAATATTATTTAGAACTACTAACTCTTTTAACATTTATTTAAAAAGGACATGCCAATTGTGGCTTCCTGATGCACACATTCAATGTAAACATATAGAAAAACATACTTAAACTATATAAATAAATAAAAATTATACCATGTACATTATGTATGCATAATTTGGAATTTATATAAACAAAGTATAAAGGTGCCAAAATGGACAGTTTTGATTGGTTCACTCCAATAAACCACATTATCGCGTCATTTTGCGCCAATAAGAACGCACAGACACCACACTTTGTTTACACAAATCAGGTATTAGCTCTGGTATATAATAATAAACACCTGCATATATCAGTGATACGAATCTATACTAAAAAGGCCACATTGGTTGCAATAACCAGTCGTATACAGCTATATCCGCTGATGTTCTTACATTTAATATAACAAATATATAGTCCCCAGCTGAAAACAACGGAATTTAAGTAAGAAAAAGTAAAGTCAAGTTAAATAACGCCAAAATGTGTGCAATAACTTATATGTTAACGTAAACTCCATCTTTTTTGGCTCGGGTTCACAATAAAACTACCATAAACCTATAAATGGCGTAAAACCGTATAAAATATAGGGATAATATTTTTTTATGTTTATAAATTCAATTGACTTGTTCGTTATAAATCTAAGGCACATGTTGCACTGTAGAACAGCCTCTGCGTTTCATATCGTCATTTGCCGCCATTTTGACTATAACAGCGTTATGTCTGAAGACTTTATCAAACGAGTGGATGGTTCGGGGCTCCTGTGAAATAAATGATTACTTTTGATTAGTAACCAAGCTATGAAAGGATCCTATCCGTATGAGTTTTTAAAGGAGACTTTAGTAATAGGTGAAATAAATAAGCCGGAGTTTCATTAGCCGTGACAACTCCAATTAAGATAGAACGAAAATAAAAATTTTGCAAAAAATATGTGTGCAGTTGGTATGTGGCAAAAAATACGGGTCAATGTGGAACCCTGTGTCTTATATCATTAATAATTAGATAATCAGGAATCATTTACTTCATTTGGAGAACCAATTTATACTCGAATAATAAGTGAATATGATTACTCACATGTCGGGTTCCTGCTTGAAGGGCGCCTCGTAGTGCGGCGCGAGCGGTAGCTGCGGCACCAGCGGCGGGGACGCCTCGCCCACGGCCGGCGCCGCGCCCTCCTCCAGCATCGCCTCCGTGGACGCACCTGCACGGGAAATAGATACATAATTACCTTATAAACCTTTACGATTTAAGCGGATTTTACATTTAGACATCACTAGCAGTTTAGTAGAAAATTAAAATTCACATTTTGGTGATTTTTATGAACATAAACGCTTTTATGGTAGGAGGACACAATCCCATCGCGGTGTCGTCTGCCGCATATTAATATTATGTGCTACAATTAGATACTAGTGATGGTGGTAGTGCAGCTAGCGGAGTATTGGGTCTAAGACGGATCTGAGTTACTCAGTGAATATACTAAAGTGAACTCTGCGGGGACATAACAACTCACCGCCCAGCAGCATCTCCTGCAGCAGGCTGTCGACGTGCGCGACGCCGAAGAGCTTGGCGAACTGGATCTGCTCGATCATCTGCCAGGTGATGCTCTGCAGCGGCGGCAGGCAGAGCAGCAGCTCGCCGAAGCGCCCGCGCCCGTCGTACTGCCGGTCGCTGATGTAGTCCTCCAGGTTGATCTGCACCTGGTAGCGCAGCTGCTTGATCTTCTGCGGCTGCGAGAGGCCCTTCGCGTCTGCACCGAGACCACACGTGTGAGGTTAATCATATGATCATCATGATGAAGAAAGTGGTGAAGACCGAGTGAAGGAGTTTCATTAATATACTTGCAAGTAATGAGAAAGGTCGATTGATGTAAAGCAAAGTCTTAGCACTAATTTTTATTTCCCATCCTTTTCAAATAAAATTCTTTATGTTTTCGTCTTATGTATTGTAAAAGTCGTCATCGCCGTACTACAATACATACGAGCCAAAACACACAAATGAGATCGGCTTTCATTGATCGCCTATATACTCACTGGGATCGAAGAACACGATGGCTTTGAGGCAGGCGAACTCAGTATCGTCGATGTCGATCTCGCGCAGAGGCTTCACTATTTCGTCCATCACTCGGATTCCGATCATGCTGATGTCTATGTCCATTCGGCCATCTGTTAGAACGAAACAATACGTTATTATTCTGATATTGGTTTTCGATATACATTATTGATTACTCCTTAGCTAAAGAATTTTGGGTTCGGCGTCTTACTCGGTTAGCCTAAATACTTCTTTACGCGAAGGACATTTTTACTTTAAAAACTCAAAAGAATTGTCTGCATTCAAAGTATTCAAGTGATAAATGTTTCTCTGTTTGTTTAGTACCATTCCAATTCACGCACGTCCTAATAGTTTCTCAATATTGTCCATTTTGCATGCCCAAAAAAAAAGAGCATTAAATTGTTTTAACAGACTGCATGGTGATAATTAAGAACAAAATATTCTTCTATGAGATAGAACCCATGACCGTGGTAAATCGCTAAGAAACTTAGTAGAAGTACTGAGATATAATTAAAAAGCAAATACAAAAACAAAGCGTAGTGGTCTAGAATAGAATAACGATGAATCAAATGCATTATTCAAGTGAAATTATACAAAAGTCAAGTGACCTCGCCGACGAACCAAGAGTTACGTAAGACTGTATGCAAAACAAATTGAACCATATAGTTCAATTGTAGAATGCTAAATGGATGCAGTGTAAAGTTAAAAGTATTAGAAAAGCATAATTGTATGAAATCGCCCCTTCACTTTACAAACCTAAGGTTGTGGATTAACATCCAGGATGAGGGTTGTTCAGTTGCAAAATTTAACATTATTGAAGAAAATGTAAATGAAAATGTTGTTATTATTGCTACATTAAAAAAACCCTACTCAATATATTAAACTATCGTTCAATATACATATATAAATCTTATCACACGCCCATCAAATTAGACACGACACACGATGCGCTGAAGATTGCATAACAAGTTGCTGAGCCAATTCTATTCCTGTTACGTTTCTTACATTGTAAGTATTTCATTGTAGGGCGTAATCGGAGGTTTTATTGTTTTCATTAATAATAGCAAATCCGATTAATAACAACGTAAAAATAAATAAACACTCATCTTTATAAATAAAAGTGATATTTATTTATAATGATGAATGATTAATATGTAAATAATAGTTATCAATTTGCGAAGAAATGTCTTATTTTTACATCTTGGCGTCGTTTCGCACCTTTACATATAATTCGGATTATTTACCAAAGCAAAAAAGAAAAAAGAAAACAGTAAAGCCAATTTTTAAATTCACCTTAAACTAATTATTTATGAATACAATTACATGTCACTTCTTTGATTAAAAATATTTCGACCACCACATTAGATTCCATCTTTACTGACAGTTAAATAAATAATTTCGCTTATGTGACATTTATCCTAACAGAACCAAACAAACTTACACAATAAATTATTTAATAATAAGAGTCAATGAAAAGTGATAGTAGCAATTGATAAAAACTGCAACGAGAGGAAATGCAAATAAGCGATAGTGTTTTTTCAATGAAAAACGAAAAAACAATTGTAAAAACGGAATCTCTCTCGAAGGCTATCAATTTTACTGATAGAATTTCGCAGAATTTCCAAGCGGATGATAGATAGTAAAGATCCGACAACGCTATCGCATTTTTTTTTGTATTAACTAGCAATCTTTTACTCGTAAATGTTGGTAAAAGTTAACCATATAAAAAGAAAGACAAGATTATGTTTTCGATGTGAGTTGACTTTATAATATTATGCGCAGTTTAGACATAATACACTCGGAATTGCTGTTATCAAAGTAACCAATAGCAACCAACGAGGTAATTCGTCGACTGTAATTTAGTGATTGATATATCGATGACAATTCTTTAATAAGAACTCTAAACCAAAAAAATCACTAATTTCTGTGGCAATCCACAGATCACAAAAATCTAATTACTAATTTGGCTAAAATATAGTTTTTTTCACATGAAGAAGCGCGATAATATCTGTAAGATCTGGTCCGATTTATTATACCTAAGACTCACTTGACTGACGCTTTACAGTCGGAGGTCGTGGGTTCGACTCATGCGGGGACTAAAATTTATTGTTGTTCCCTAGTTGGTTAGGAACGCGGGCTGATCACCCGATTGCCTGTGAAGTAAAATAATCCATGCGTCACTAGAGCATGTAATAGAGTGTGTAACAAGATAGAGCGCAACTGAGTTTACTCGTATATTGGTGCACTTTAACTCTAATATAGATCGGCCGCCGTTGTAGGAATCGATTAGGAACACACTATTATAATTTTATACAAAGTCAAAGTCAAATATCTTTATTCAAATTGGAAGCATTACACTCTCTTGTTGATTGTCAAATAACCTACCAGCGGTTCGGAAATAGAAGCCTCTAACCTGAGTAGAACCGGCGTAAGAAACTTAGCGGGACTTATTTTTCTCCTTTTTTTTCAATAAATTTTACAAAATTTTTACATAATACATCACATTTTACTACTTTGAAATAGCCTGGAGCGAACAGTTCATTACCAGGGTGTGTTATCTACCAAGAGGTTATTACAACAATATATCCTTTAACACACAAACGTTCCTTTACAACTTTTTAATTTATTTACAGATAAAAGCTGAACGTTATCTGGGATTTTATTGTAAAGTATATATTGTCCTTGAAAGATTTCATTGTTTTCGGACCTAGATTTTGCAGAACATAATTATGCTTATTCTAGTATTTATAATATTATGCGTGTCACATGTTTTACAAAATTATTTTATGTTTATCAACATACATAATATTTTCAAATGTGTATTGAGAAAAAACAGTCATTACATTGATTTATGTAAATATTTTTCTCAGCGATTCTTTGGGGCCCAGGTTATAGACTGTATCCACCAATACGATTTCATGTCGTTTAGCCGTGAATTGATTGTCTTTTACTTCGATTATGCAAATTCCATGCCTCAATGTCTCTATATACCTATAGTGAATAAGCAAATATAGCTCACCTATATGATGTTTGGCGATGATGCAGTTGTTACCAAGAAGCAGCACGTCTTTCAGGTGAAGGGAGCGACGAGCGCACCCTAGCAGCAAATGTTCCCCAGCGTGTGCCCTCAATAACGCCACCTAAAGAAAACAAATCGATTATTACTTGAAAATCACAAGGAATAAATTACTTAACCATTGAAGAATCCTTTTGACGTGGTCAGACTCCTGCAACGGAGATTGTAGGTTCGATTGCGAACATTAACTTTTATTTCCAGTTATGTGTTTATTTAAACAATACAAAGCTTTTATATATATGTACTTGATGAACGCCATCTAGACGAATACGAAGGCAGACGAGCAGTGGAAAGTGGTCGCCGACGTCTGTTGTCATCCGCAACACTAGGGGTATCACAAACGTAACGCCTACCGTGAGACGTAGGATTGTTACCTCTCGTTCACCCAGTAAATACGCTGGCTACGGTGCCGTTCAAACCGGAACACGGTAGTGTTTTTACACTATTGCTTTTCGACAGAAATAGGCAAAAATAGGGGACTCAACTCATCGAACACTTGGAGTTATTAGTATGATACGGTACGGTGACGTCGTGACTTCGTTGCTATGGTTACATCGCTAACAATTTCGAGTCATATTTGGCCGTGTTATATCGAGCTGATTGCAATCACCTGATCGTCAAGGTGTAGGTCCGTGAACGCCGGTATGTACTTCGCCCATTCCACCAGTATGAGGAGCTGCTGTTTTATAGAATCGCACACGTCATTGATCTTGGCCAGTTTACGGTTGTTTATCTCGGCGTCTGTCACGTTGTTCGTCTGTACGATACACAAATAGGGGTTAAAAGAAACTTCTGGAAACAATAGCTCGGATCGGATATAAAAAAAACTAATGACACGAACAGGTTTATATAAAAGTATGGGATATGCCCTGTCCATGAGATGTCGTATTACGTCTCATTTATCTAGTAATAGCCAGTTAACATACCTTACCCTTGAAACCGGTATACAGTAACGTTTTGAGACTACCCCTAATTTAAAACTAATTTCTCACACATCGTTATTTACTTACGCGTTTATTGACTAATTGCTAAAAAACACGGTCAAAATGGCAAAAAAATCATAGCGGAACAATTAAAAAAAAATATAGAATGTACTGCTCAGGGTCACTACGTATATTATTTTTCTTTTTGACTTAATGTATTTTACTCAAATAAATCATACAGAACAGACGTCCTCACCTCATCAATGACTTTCCTGCTGAGCAACTCGGCATTCAACAAGGACACGACAGATAGCCCGTTCGCCTGAGTGGGCTCTTCGTACGAAGGCCTCCTGCAGTTGATCCTGTCCCTTTCGTTTTGCACGGCTGGAACAAAATCATCGTTATCACAATCTAGCTCATAACAAGGTAAAAACGAGGCTTTACAAAACCCATATAACTTACTTATTTACTAGCTTTTAGGCGCGACGTCGTTCGCGTGGCAATAAAAAGATATTTTTTATATAACACAACAGTGGCCCAAGTTTAATAATAACAATAATGTTCTCCGATCGATTACGACTACGGCGGCCGATCTATATTAGAAGGTTCATAAATAGTTTTAAACCTTTAAAATGCCCCTATATAAATGATGTAAATTGTATGTGGACTTTAAAAAAATATTGATTTTTTGGCTTAATAAAGTCTATCGTTTTTTGGTATATCGTTTTACAATAACAAACGTCATTATTTCACACTATAGTTTAGTTTTGCAACAATGGCAATGCACACCTATCAACAGATTGCCTCTAAAGTAAGATGATCCATGCATCGGATGAGCATGTAAAAGTCAGTCCTGCAGCCGATCTACTCTGGTCGATGTCTATCCGTCCCATCCAGGAGAGTGAAGTATAGGACTGTAAGTGCGTACACTGTGCACTATAATTCTCCTGTGCGTTGTCTGATTACTATTATACATGAGATAAATATAATGTTTTGCTAAAAATCAATGATGAATATTATAATTGATCAGAGAGAATTTTACTCGTGTGGTCAAATGACCCGGTCACCCCTTAAGGTGAAACATTACTTTGGGAGTAATTTAAGTCATATTTTATCGCTGTTTCATTATTTTATATCGTATCGTAATGGACAGCAATCAGTTATTGTCGTTGTTTATCGATAAAATATGTTTTAATTAAGCGTCGCATAACTTTAGAGATTATTTGCTGGATTTAAACATGGCGATGTTATCATCAGTCGTTATCATATTCATCGTCGTATGAATCATCGGTATTATGTTTTAAAAGTAATAATTGTTGGGGTCCTTTTAATTTAATTTTTATTTATTTATTTCCATGTCGACTCGTTTTTCTTTCATTATGTTTAATGTTTAAGCACCACGTACTGCACCTTATTCTATTGGCTCAAGCATTACAATATTTTTTTATTATAAAGACTTATAACTATAATTTAAGATATAAAATTTTATAAATATGTTGTCAACTAAAATGTAATGCTGTGAAACTGAACTGTTTAAAAACTTTGTAATAGATATAATAAATATTGTATAATACTGAAAATAAAGTATATATATATATCTAGCAACATATTTTATTTTGATCTCATTGATAATGATTCTTCCGAAAGGCCTTCTATCTTGATTACTCTAAAAAGCTGGTAAATTAATAGTTATTGAATCAACTATTGTTACAACGGATTCATTAAAAAAGAATTTAAAATTAGTGTTATCCTGCTGCTAGTAAATAAATACGACCAAGATGAACCGCAAAGATTTTACATAGTTTAGTCATGAATACTAAAAGGATATAATTACAATACCTATCAATGAACGCGTTAGCCATTGTGTTGTGCTGTGCAAATTCTTAGAATTATATTTATAACATGAACACCATTGGTTTTCGCTATTAGCGGTTAAAACGGACGTTGGATTTCCATTTAAAACTATTAAATTTATAGCCAGTATAAATGGTAGCATTTATTATTGCGTTTACAAGTCAGTGTTACTTTATGTCAATTTATTTAAACGAACGAGGTAGAAAACGAGTTTTATATTTGTTTTAGTTCATCACAATATTCTAGAATGAAAATTTAAACAAGCATGTTTATTTTTTTGCAGAACTGTAAACACTGTATTAGAAGCATAAACGCTTTTTTAACAAAATTACAAGTTCGCACATGCAACTTCTATCGCTTGATATTGAAAGAGGTAAAAACCAATTTGTATATGTATATAAAAATAAATTAATAATAAATAAATAAAAGAAAAAACGATCCAACCCATCCTACAGCAATTCCATGAAGTCACGCATAACCTCAGTAGTAAATCGCCTGTAATCGTTGACTTGATGACGACGCTTTACTAAATACGTCATAATTTTGAGCCCCTGACGTAGATATTATATTGAGAGGTTTATTAAGCGTTTATATATTCTATACGAGCCCAAATAAGTTATGAAATTTATCAAAACCAAGTCTAATGTCACACTAATAGCACCATAAAGGAACGTGTTCCTATTCGTGGATCGCGGTAGTATTCAATCCCCAAGAATAAGATATTCCATTTCTTGTTTAGCTATAGTATAATTTATACAGCTTACGTATAGTTTGTATAATGTTAAAAATATTCACTACAAATTAATTTTTGCCGTTTTTTTGTACAGCTAAATAGTTTGACCTTCCGTTATGTTCATATAGTAAACATCCATGGTAGGGACAAAACGCTACAAGTTTTTCTATCAAGTACTTTTCCGACGGCGCACAATCAATTCAGTGTTTCATAATAACATATTATTTGCGTGATAATCAATCACAAACCGATTACAGTAGAGCAAAACTGACAATAATTATGTAGAATAATATCTGATCGATATTTTTAATTATCAAAGAGGAAGGAGTGAACTTAAAGCAATTTAATTATATCTTTTTGTTATTCGAGCAACTTGTCGCAATATACAATATAAATAAAATAACTTTTAACGGATTAATCGCGTTTAATTTTAACTTTTATTCTTGTTGCGTTTTTTAAATTAACAACATATCTGAAAGAAATCTGCGAGTAGAGCAAATTAACAAACTCAACAATGTAATGAGTCTGAAACGTACAAATTAAAGTTAGTTGATCGCCATAAATCCATATAAAGTATTTTTATCTAAATTGGCTTAATATAAGACATGACTAAATTTTTATTATACGAAAAAATTTGTTTATTGTATCAATTCTTTCTGGTCGGTTTGCGTATTATGGGGCTAATTACAGATATTCTATAACTATGTCAAACAAGCGAAGGAATTTATAAAAACAAAATCTAATATGTCAAAATCGACTCGATTGCCGCCAAATTTCCGGGACTGTTATTGGTCAGATCGCGTGGGGGTAAAACATGGCCGCGGTGCACCAATACGAATTCATATGTGGTAGACAAGATGACACATGGAGTGATTGTAAATATTTATCATAGCAATAAATTTTAATTTGTGTGATATTATTTACTCACACTTGACCGCCTCCGCTGTCTAGCGGTATTGGCCCTTGCTTTATAAACCGGGGTTCGTGGGTTCGAAGCCCGCGGGGAAACAACTTTGTGGTATCGTTGTTTTCTTGTTGGTTAGGGCAATTTGGGCCGATCACCCAATGTTCTGAAAAATAAGATGATCCATGCGTCGGATTGGCATGTAACAAGTCGGTCCACCCACCAATCCGCATTGGGCCATCGTGTGGATACGGTTTAAAGACCCGCTAATGGAGAAAGCGTTCACCAGGGAAGGGCTATGACCACCAATGGACTAACACAGGCTGATGATTATGATGATGATGATTTTATCGCGTTGATAATAATAAGTTAAAGAGTAAAGCCAAGTCAAACGTGTGGTGTGTGTGAAACGTTATGGCGATTTTTGTAAATTTACAGCAAAACATGTTAATTCAAACACTATGAGATACGTGCGAATTAGTCATATCACTATGGAAGATAAGTGTGCTATAATAAACAGCCACTTCGACACGTTTATCGCTTGTGTTAGTCACTATCTTGAAGAATGAAGTTTATTTTTTATTATTACACTTCGTATCTAACATGTTAAATAACTCATAGGTAAAAACAAATATTAATATTTTGACATTTTTACGTGCTAAGTCTAGTGTGAAAGCTAGTGGAGAAATAATAGTTCCTCTTAACAAAATCTAAACTTATATGAATAATTTTTATGGCAAACTATATAAATTTGTTAGAAATAGATAATAGTTAATAAAGATTTATAGAGATTATATTGTTAACAATTTTCGACTTACCTTCCTTTTTCATGCCAGCTTTGAAACATTTCCTTAGTCTACAATATCTGCATTGATTCCTTTTGTCTTTGTTCACAACGCAATTTCTGCTGAATCTGAAACAAAGTGGATGTGTTATGCAATTGTACTACCATTGTCTTGAAAAATGTAGACTTTCATAAATGTTATTTCTAGAAAATGTACTAAACCGGCAGATGATAGATTTTACCGGTTGTCACGATACACATAGTTTATTTATACTGATTTATATGCGATCGCAGAAATAAACATCTATGCTGAATCTAATAAATTACAATAAACCCAAGAAAAATATATTTTATTTAGTATTGTGAGGTATTTCAAGGGATATATAATAAATTTACAATGATTTTGAATCGTATATCATGTCAGAAAAAGTTTACTATGTTTACAGACTTCATATGATATATAATTGTTACATTACATAATAATTTCTATTCACAAAACTATACAGCAACGTCCTTCTTAGAACTTAGTAGAAGCACTACGTATTTCTTAGAACTAAATATAGGATGGCCTTATTTTAATTGCCTGATTGTGTGATTGGTGATGCGGTGATTTACTGAATGGAGCTGCGCTAGAAATCTGCACATTAATAAAATGCACTAACATGAACAATTGAGCACCTGTTATATGAAATGCCTACGTAGAACAATAATTAAAATATAATGCCTTTATAAGATGTTATGGCAAAAATAATGTTATAAATAGAGTTGCTTCGAATATTGATTTGACCGAATACCCAATAATCCGCAACAACTAATATACTGTAACGACGAAGTAGCCGAATATTCGTGACATCTTTAGTTACAAATTCTCCGTGATTTTACATAATATGTAATATTTGAATACGTAATTTATAACGTACGTATTTAAATTTTGATTCAGATAAGTTCAATCGAAACTAAGAGAAATACGTTACAACTTATCGGTATTAATAAATATAAAAATAAATATATGTAGCTATTATTTACTTATTTGGCGCGAAAAAGCTATTGTATCATATTTATTTATTGACTACGCAGGCAGACAAGCAGTCGGGCCATCCTATGAAAGAGGTCACCGACGCCCATATACATTAGCAATACAGAGCTATCATCGTCGTTTACCCAGTAAATACATTGGCTACGGCGCCCTTCAAACCGGAACACAGTAGTGTTTTCACACTACTTTTTTGCAGCTGAAATAGGCACCGCGGTGGTATCGCCCCAGACGGTCCAAAGAAAAAGGGGACCTATCACCTACAAGGTTGTCAATGGCCCTTGTCAATTTCCTCATAACCACGAAGCGATTGACAACGGTATGTCATTATTAAAAAAGCCTTAAGCTTAGGCGGAGTAAGGTATAACATTAGGCTTTATTTACATACATTCAATAACATAATTGGTTTTTACTATAGCCGAGATATTAGACAAAGTCTTAGATTTGCAGAAACCTCTACGCCGAACGCAAGTCAATGACTTTAAGGCAAATTATAACACACAATAAATATTAGCACATAATATTATGCGAATATTATCTCTGCACGTTCGTTCGTTGGACAGGATAAACACGTGTTCGTCCATGTGTAGGAATGTCCTGAACAAATGCGTGATATCGTTTGAAAGTATGATAAACAATTGATTTTACTAAATTATATGTTCATTTTATATTTCATTTACCTACTATCCAATTTCTCCGTACATGTTGTTACAATGTTTATGAAATATGAAACAGACAGAAAGAGTCTATTTAATTTTTTATTTTTTATTTATTCTTTATGCAAAACATTGTACAAGGCGGACTTAATGCTCGATGGCATTGTCTACCAGCCAACCTTTGGGTGGTGAAGAGATAGAGTAGGTGCACAAAATAAGCAAAATGAAATATTTTAAAATGAGTTTTTCCATAATATAATAAGATAAAGTAAATAAATATAACACTTTATAATATATATATATATATATATATATATATATATATATATATATAAATAAATATCTGATAATATCAATATATACAAAGCATTTATAGAATAATATATAAATATATATATATATATATATATATATACATACACATACATATTATGTACATATATGCCATTGTTAACAATATGTATTATCCTGTTGAAGTTTTTAAACATGTGATCATGAACTCTTTTCTTGAAGGCGAGATAACTTTGTGCCAACCTGATTTGAGGAGGTAACGCATTCCACAGAAGGATGGACTGAACAAAAAGAGGAGTGTAAAGTTGGAACGATGGGCCGGACATAAGAGAAGACGGTTATTCGTCGAGCGAAGATTTTATCATTACAGTGTTAAGGTATTGAAAATGGGAGGATAGGTAAGATGGGTAAAAGATGAATTAAGGAGAGAAAAAGAGTTGTTAAGTGCTCTTAATGAACGCCTTTCACGGATGGCAACCACTGTAATTCTAAACGATGTGAGGAGACACGGTCATATTTTCGAAGGTTGAAACAATCGAATGCAGTTGTTCAGAAGTCGGTCAAGTTTATTGAGGAGATCTGCATTCAGGTCAAGATAGCGCACATCACCATAGTCGATTACAGGAAAGATTAAGGTCTGGACGAGCGTTTTCTTAGTTTTAATGGGCAAGAAATTTTTTAGTTTGTAAAACAAACGCATTTGTTCGTTACTTTACGACTTACGCAGCTACTTGGTCTCTCCAACTGAAAGTACTGTCAATTAAGAGACCAGATTTTAACATTTTGGCTTATCGGAATACACTGAATTATGAAAAACTATGGAGGTAGTACAAGAGAGTTTACAGTTTTCATAATCCGTGAACTTCCTACGATAATGGCTGACATTTCTGTATGTTGACATTGAGCCCAAAATCATTACTCCATTTTTGATTAAAGATAAATCTTTATTTATGTTTACAATCGTTTGTTGCAGACCATCAATTAGTAGATTGAGCATACAACTGAAGGTCATCAGCATACAGATGATACGCACATTGAAGTTCATGAGTAAAAGTTTATAAAACAGAAAATAAAATAGGAGAAAGAATGCCGCCTGAGGGACGCCACTAGGACATCTAACCAACTGAAGTCAAGTCGTCAGAAATACTGCCGCCGGCGCCTCGAAGATATGAGGAAAACCATTCCAGTCCTTCATCGGAAACCATTGAATAGGAGGGATGGCTAATAGGATATCATGACGAGCAATGAAGGCATTGAAAAGTCAATTAAGACCATTACAGTCACCATTGAATTCTCCATACCTGCTCTAATGTCGCAGTCACTTTGAGGAGAGTAGTGGTTGTACTAATGACCTGGGCGGAATCCGGATTGAAATGAACATATTAAATTGTTACTAAGAAAAAATGAGAAACTTGATTTAGAACACAGGACTCGACTATTTTTGACATGAAAGGCAGGATACAGATAGGTCGAAAGTGAGAGGAGTGGAAGGATTAGAACACTTAGGGAGAGGACGTCAAGAGCATTTGCCACAATGAAGGAAAGGAGCAAGTATCAAGAGAAAATTAACAAGATGAGTGATGATGGGAAGTAGGAAATCAGGATAGAATTATCATCCGTCGGCTAATTTTGTCTGAGCGACTGCCTTAGATTTTGGAAAGAATACATTTTTAACGGCTTCCGAAGGACTGAGAAAACTTAAAAACATTAATACTGGGACGCTTCAAACCATTTAAATACGAAACTGTTTTACACATTGTTAAGTAGTCCATTGTGGAGTGTAGAAGTAAAATGTACATTTAAAAGCATCTAAATTAATAGAGGATGAGGTTTGAGACACGTGACTTACTGATACCAAGAGTCCCTAAGAACCTCAAATATCAGTAGACGTAGAAGATGAAATATTTTGGTGAATATATCGGCGTTTAGCATTGCGTATCATCTGATTACAACGGTTTCTGGAGAGTTTGTAAGCTGACCAGCTTTCTTCAGACCGCTGTTTTTAAATTTACGAAATGCGCGGTCTCTGGTCTCATGGCTATTTTATAAGTTCCGTCATCCATGGGGGCGCCTTGCTATAATTTAATTTTTAATTGGGGCGTGAACATCATAATTTAATAATTTTCATTTAGGATGTTGACCTTTTCATCTATATTGTTTGCGTCTAATAAAGGCTTCCAGTCTATATCAGCAGCATCCTTATTTAAAGATTCTACATTTATTTTGGATAAGGAACTAAGTGCAGAACCTTGGACTTGAGTTTTGGAGGTTTAAGGATATAGGATAGGAATATTAGGTCGGATGAGAAAAGCTAGGAGCAGGATGTTGTCCACAAGAGGAAATAAAGAAGGATTAGAAGATAGGATTATGTCAAGCCAAGTGTTCTCCAGATATATTACAGTGAGTAGGTTGAAGAGGTAAAATATGAAGACAGACTTGACTCAACTAAGTGTATGAATTTACGGGAAGAGGAGTTAACTGCAAGGAGATTGGTGTTGAAATCGCCCATGATGACGTAGTGAGCGTACTGGAACCCAGAAGATTCTAAAACCAATTCAAAATCGGTGAAATAGTCAGCATTTGGGGACAATAGACTACGCCAATGACTATCTTGGCAGATTTGGCTTGAACTTCCAGGGAATAAATACTCAGCGGAGGCTGAGTAATTTTGGGAGGAGGAGGTCAATACAGTACATGTGAGGTCACTTCTCAGATATATTGGACACCCTCCCTTTTCCTATACGGTCATTCCGAATAAGGACGTAGTCAGGTAGCGAGTACATAGTAGAGGTAAATGTGGTTTGAGCCAACTCTCCGAAATCAGGATGGCGTGACATTAGAGTTAGAAAAGACATCACACAAATCCGTAAAGTGACTTGGGATGCTTTGAGCATTTTATGTGACATATGTTAAGAAGATTTTTAGATTTATCAGAAAAATGTCCTTTGATAAATTCATCTAACGTACTGCTAAGAGAACTTAAACTGTCAATGGATTCATTACGGAATAATAAATTCTCGTCGTCTGAGGTATAGACATATAAAAATATATATAAGTAAATATAATAGATATTTTATTAATAATAACGTATAAATTCTAATCAATTATCTTGCAAGATTTGGGGCCAAATTATCTCAGCACCACCGCAGATCACATTGTCTTAAAGTATTAAAATATAAAAATTAACAAACTAAAAGTAATATAAATAAAGA
Source organism: Lamproptera curius (assembly GCA_029286875.1). Classification (NCBI taxonomy): domain Eukaryota; kingdom Metazoa; phylum Arthropoda; class Insecta; order Lepidoptera; family Papilionidae; genus Lamproptera; species Lamproptera curius. The sequence continues at coordinate 1,876,550 of JAGSMT010000070.1, forward strand.
TAAAAAGTAAAATTAAAATATAAAACAACAAATATACGGCTTCAGAAACATGAAACGGAACGCAAAGAACATGTCAATCTGACATCTAACCAAACGTCACACTTCACTATGAAACAACAAGCATTGTTTTAAATATAATTAATGGACAGCATATATATCACAAATAACTAAACAAAACTGTACACATTTAACACTAAGTTATAAAAAAAAAAACTGATTAGGTTATAAGTTACATTAAATTAAAAGTTCAAATGCTGCTTAAAGGAAAAAAAGGAGAAACAACAATTTTAAAAGGTAATGTAAAATTAGTTTGTTGATGAAATGGGAGATAAATTAACAGTCAAAGAAAATATAATATAATAAAGTAATTGGGTTATTTGACTAGTTAATAAGTTGATTATTAATTTTAGGTTTTACCGACAGCTGCTGGAGCCTTATCTGTAGTTTTGGAAACTGCACAGTAAGCGGGGTCAACTCTTCCTCGGTAGTGATTCGATGACTGCTGCACATGAAGTTTTTATGCATATGACTCCATTTTGTGTCCAAACGGTCTCATCCCAAAATGCTAAGCGAGCTTTAAAGAATACAGCCTCCAGCGTTCCTGTAGAAATTCTTTAACTGCTATGGAAGAGCCCTTCAGCTTCGACTTAAGTTTCCACACAGAAGTTTAGTGTCAACACTTGGAAACCTCACTAAAATGGCTCGGCGTTCTTTGCTTGAAGTTCCAAGACGATGGCACATGTTATAGAAGACTTGAAATCACTTAAACCCATCTTTTTATCGAAGACTTTCCAGCAAGCTTGGTACAGTCCTCTTTGTCTCTCATCTCGGTATTCCAGTGACAATGAGGGGCCTTTCTTCGAGTTATTCATTTCAAGACTGGTACCAAACTGTGTTTGCTACTATTCTTGCAGTGAATAGCTCGAGTGGTATCTCACAACTCGAAGAGGGACCTATACCAAGTTTGTCAATGCCTTGTCAATTTCCTCGAACCGACGTTGACAAGGATGTCATTATAGCTAACTTGGCGATGAAGTATAACACTTGATACACATCATCGCCTTGTATTATCAGTGCTGACATAGGACCAATCACCTATATTGGGTTTGATTTCCAAGTCTCTGGAGTATAAATTATGGTCTATTTACATTACATTAATAGCATAATGGTTTTTACTAAGCCATATTGATCAAAGTACTTAGATTTGAGAAATTACGGAACAATAGACTTAAGGCAATTATAACATACAATAAATATTACAATAATTCTATCAATATTATTCTGACAGTTCAGTTCGCTTTGCAGATAACACGTTATGTCATGTTAGAATTTCTAAACAAATGCTGATATACGTTTGAAAATGATAAAACTGTAAATTTACTAAATTAATGTCATTTTAATTCATGACCTATGATCTAAATTTCTAGTACATGTTATTACAATTTTATGAAAATAAACAGATTAAATCTATTAAATTTTCTTCCCTTTCTTGTTATATTTGTTAGGCATAGTAAACTTTTCTTTGTAAGCGTATTATATTGTAATTATTAAAGGAAATAAATGCCTTAAACCACAATTTATAATTATTATGCTTTGTCAATATTTTAACTTTTAACAAATTTAAGCATTTGCCTAACTATGATGTGATGTACTAAAAATTTTAGTTAACTGAAGTTCGACTTCAATTTTAGTGATTAATTTACTTTAAACCGAATGTGATCTGGATGTTATAAATATATTATAGTAATATATAACGCAAAAACATAATATTCCATAAATTTAAAAAAGTTGTCAAGGAACTTTCGTGTGTTAAAGGTTATTACAATGAAAATGAGTTTTTAAATGATAACACACATGGTAATGGAATGCTCGCTCCAGGCTTTTTTCAATATATATCATAATTCTTATGCCTTTTATTTGTTAGTTCATTGTTTCAATTATATTGTAAAAGTATGACATAAACAAAATTCCAGCTGAGTTTCTTTCAAACTGGATTCTTCTCAGGTCGCGCGTCCTTTTCCAGAAACCGTGGTAGATTTTGACACAATTAAAAGAAGTGTATCGCTCTATGTTGAATAAAGATATTTGAATTTGACTATTTTTTGTTTGCCATTACGAAATCATTACAAACAGTTCTTATATGCTGTTGTTTTTGGCTTAGAGATTAATAGAATTTACTTTGAACGATTGCTAATAAGTCTGCACAACGTTTTCGGAAGAATATTATGAAATGGATTAAAATCAGAAACTTCTAAAAATCTAAATTCGAAAATCACACGCATTTATTAGCTGTCAAAACTCCTATGAACTCGAAATAATTTTATTGACTTAACATCGATTTCAAAACTTTATAGCAACACTCTACAAAGATGAATTTGCCAGTCGACTTTTCAACAATAAAAACGGCCTTAATGGGAAACGCATTTCATTTGTCTAATCAATTTTACGCGTTCGTTGACTTATAATCGCTATAAAAGTCTTTTAAAAATATAAAACATTTAGATATTGAGCCTTCGGAGTAAAATAACGTAAGATTACCTACAGTGAGAAAAGATTTTCCTTCTATTTTTATCAAATGTATCATGCTATCAAAGCTTCAGTACAATAATATTAGATTCAATTTGACATTTGACACTTAAGAATAAAGTTTCATATTAATGATTATCAAAAATTCACTCATTTAATACGATAAATCATTGAAAGTTCGGGTGTCATCGTGTTCCGATAATGATCCTAGTTTTCCCGAAGGAAAATAATTTCACTACATCTATATTCAGTTTCTTACGCCAGTTCTTCAACTGCCAACCGAGGGTAGATTAATCGATTTTATCAAAAAGATAGTGCATTGCTTCGATATTGAATAAAGGAATTTGACTTCGGCTAACTTTAAGAAATCGTAAACGTTTTAAAACTTAATGAAAAGGAAACCTTTTAGGTATTAAGTTAACTTATATAAATGTTAAACATAATACTTCTTCCGTAAGCTGTCAATAAAATTATGAGTAAATCACGATTTCAATTATTTAATTCCTCTCCTCATTATTTCGTTTCAAACATTTTTTAATAAAACCCGTCGTTGGTATTAATACATATTAGTTGTGCACAGATTGTTTCTACGACAGTACAAAAAATCTTTCAATTATTGAAATTTGATGGCAACATAATAATGTTTACAACCGATTTCATCGGTGGCCGATCTTATTAAAGTTAAACTCTCTGGAGGTATTATAGTGCACAAGTTTACGCGCAAAGACAAGTGCTCTTGTTTCACTCGTTTAGTCCAATGGTACGTAAAAACCGAGACGATTGCCGAGAGATCAGGGGCAGAACCGAAATATTTACTATATTTTAGAGAACGAAAATATTTTTTTTAACTGAATCTAAATTCACACCGTATACATTTTTTTTATGTTTATAAATTTTTTATAGACAAGCCAGAACAGACGGATAGATAAAAAAAAAGTTGCTTTCTTACATATATTGGTTATGAATCACAATGTGAGCATTTAAAAACGTTTATTTCGATGTTACAAACAGATCCACCAAGTTTATTTACTTACAGACGGTGTTCTTCAATAGTTTAAGTTTACCTGCACGTGTACAGATGGTTCTTCCTCACGCTGCGCCTGAAGAAGCCTTTGCAGCCGTCGCAGGATGAGGCACCATAGTGCTTGCCTGTGGCGCGGTCGCCGCAAATCGCGCACTGCTGCGAGAGCGTCGTCGAGCTGGCGCTCGCCTCGCTACTGCTAGTCTCTAGTTGCATGTCACTGTCTGCGAAAGAGTAATTTAACGTTAGTAATCTATATTACCCAATCCACTCACCAACCCGCATTGGTCCAGCGTGGTGGAATACGGTCCAAAAACTATGTTCGAGGCCTACGTCCAGCAGTGGACTAACAGAGGCTGATGATGATGAATCTATACTACGTATAAAAACAAATTTCTAAATGTATAACCTGCATTGGACCAGCGTGAATTAGGGGACCGCAATGTCCAGCAGTGAACCAACAGAGGCTGATGATGATGATGACAAGATTGACTCGGTATAAAGGTGAAACGTAACTCATGACAACATAGAGGTGTCAAACATCTGGTTCTTATTGATTAGTCGTCATTGAGATGTGAGTGACAGTCGACTATTAACGAAGCCATACTTACGACGGCGTTTCGTCGCTCTCGCTAACTATATAGTAACGCGACCGCAACTTGTCATAATACACAAAAATTTCGAGATGATAACAAAACATCATCTTGTCCATTAAACTGACCATTTTGAATATTGTTAGCTGGACAATTTGATCAATCAATAATAAATGTTTTTATCGAGACTAATTTGTTATAATTATTAGATTAAATAATTCGTTAACGAAACGGGTTTTCAAAAAAAAGCTAAGTTGGAACACCTTCCCCGTTACTCATATCTATAATAATATATATTATTCACATAAAGGAGATAACCAGGACATTGTAAAGGCAGATCCAATTTAATATATTATTAATGGATCCTTTTGATAAATGATAGAGCTAGAGATTTTATAAATATTTTAGTATAACGGATATTGAACATTGGATAAAAAGTTTTAACCAAGTTTTTGGAGTTACATTTTCTAAAATGACTTCGTCAGGTACGAACGAAGGCTAGGTTTTAAATAAAATGATAAGAATAAACCATTTACTTAAAATTTAGATAATAATTAAATTGGGAAAAAAGCAGTTAGTTATTTTTAATAAGAAAATTATGATTTTGAGCGAATTAGGTACACAATAAATTTATAGGGAAAAATCTATCACACGATACACAATATGGCTGCCTGCATCTAGGTGCATGGGTGGTACACAATATTTTTTTTATTAAAATATATATTTTCTATCGTTACGAAGACAAACGCTAGTTTATCACTTTACAGTCTTACAGGCTAAGCTCCCTGAAAATTTTTAATAGACGGATCAAATGGCTTATACATTTCACTAACTTTAGATAATAATTTCAAGTGCGGCAGCTGGCACGCTATATGGCGTAATAATTGTCGAACTGGGACAATTTAGATAGATATAAATTTTATCAGACAATCAAGACTATAATACCCCTTCGGTCTACTTTCGTGATACACTAATTCTGTAAAAACAAATGCTTTTGTTTAATTTGAACGACTATTTCGTTATAAAATGATTTGTTAGGTCCATAACTTTACTCAGTACGTCATTCATTATTTTTTCTAAAACAACTAAAAATAAATAAATAATGTCTGCGTCGTTTCTGTATGACAGCTTTATCATATCACAATCTTTCAATAATAAAAATTAACAATAATTATTTCTTTTTTGAATACTCAAATTAATAAAAGGACTTTTACGGATTATCGTTTATTTTATTTAAATTCCGTGGTCGGGTGGACTGAGATGTCATGCGTCTTGTTCATGTAAAGTTGGTTATTTTGTCTGCTCCGACCTATCAAATGAAAATTATTCCTGTATTTATACATTAATCCTTCACATATCCATATGTCGAAAGACATTGATGTCTTACGTAAGGCGTTAGATAAAATATCGTTATATACTTAAAGTGCTTCCAATATCAATCTTTATGGTGCCAACGTCGTACGACAATCTTAAAATGTGACGATAAAACTATTATTTTTTTTATCTGTTTAAACATCGAATCATTTGGGCGCAATCTAAACTCTGTAAGTGGTCCGACTTTGAAAATACGATAGGAATAGTTCTATAGTAATATTTCTTAAACCGGTAATATAAACAAGCGTTATTTTTATACCAACCGTTCATAATAACATTATATAAAAAAGTTTTTGCCTCTATACGCGAACATAACGCATGCTATAACTGTAAATTTACACTAAAAAGAGTCTAAAACTCCGAGCAAATTGAAAAAGTATTTAATTTGATGGAATCTGTAATCTGTACATAGTACAAAACAAAGTATTGACTTTTTCTACTTTGTTTCAGTCTTTTTTGTTTTCTTCTAATGAAAACATTGATAAATTTATGGTTTCTAACGTGATGTGGTAAGAACTTTTGCGCTTAATTACAGGCCCTAGGATAAATCAAAATAATGTTCTGCTTTTGACTCAAGTTCAACCAAAAAGTCCGCAATGGTATATATCTAACACTGAGGGATAACCCACAACCATAACCATTTTGATCTTTGACATTTTACAGAAAAATAGCTTATTTATGAAGTGATTTAAGCAAGACCTAATCCATTTAATAAAGATCAACATGGCCTTTTAGGAAGCAGTAGATCCGAAGAGTTTCATCTTATAAGTGACACATCATGAACTTAAGGGCGGATCATACCTTAAGTGGATAATAAAGTCTTGAGTTCTACAACTTGACTTCGGTACATACTTGCATTTCTCTTAAAACTGTAAGCTCTTCTTAAAGATCAAACGTTAAAGACAGTTTATGTAGATCATAGTTCTAAACTTTATAATATCTTTGAAATCCTATCATTAATCACGAACCATGAACACGTATATATAAACTAATGCTCATATTATAACATATCGAGAATAACAGAAATCTAACTCAAATTTAATCTCACAGAGCGATGAACATTCAACAATATTGTTGACCAATCTTTATGCATATAGGTGATTCTACGATAAGGTAACAGCAATCATATTAAATGGTTTTATTCCATATTGTCAATCCTTACAATCAATTACACATTTTAATGTATTTCATTATAAGTCAATTGAGATGTGTAATATTATATTTTTCTGAAATTGCAACAAAGTTCAAAGTATCTACCTGGCCAGTCCTTTTGCCGATTTCAGTCAAAGTAGCCTACCTAATTTGTTTGTTTCGCTTTCTAAACTAAAGCATGGTAAGTATAATTTGAATAAATATATTATATAATTTCAGAAACAATTCAACAAAGTATGTTTTTGTATATTTTCTAACTTAAATTTTGTCCTGTATTTTGGTGTCTTTACCTGGAAAATTTTGTTTCACTACTACCACATAAAATGGAATGAAATATCAAATTCCTCTCAGGATATCTACAACGTGAAGTTAGCTACAAATAACAAGGGCCCTTAGGGCCGCCATTTGCTAGTTTTCGCGCATACGTAGTTAAGTGATCTCACAAAGTCATGGTCTCTCACTGGTAAGTCATAAAAGTTATATTAATGATTTGATTATTTTGTGAATATGACATTTATTCAAAATGCTGTACTAATTTAAGTGGGATATTTAATTACGCTAAAAGTATACCTCGATTTCAATATTTAAATTTATCATGCAAAACTCTTCCTGCGTATTTCCCTGCCAAGATAAATGCCAGGAGAGACTTTACAAGTAGGACTTACTAGACTACTACTAAACATATCATAAAATGTAGTCAGCAAAGTAATTAAATTTAGTTAGATTGTACGAAGTCAGATTTAAACGGAATAGTAGGATTGTTATGATTAAAAGAGATCTCTAATTTTTACGTTATTACAGGATATGCTACTGCAAAAGTTAACATGAAGAAAAACTACAAAAAACGTGAAGCAGAAAGGTTAAGATTGAAATGATTAAAATGACCCAGAAAAGTATAAATTGCAAAATCTGAAAGAAAAAGAAAAATATTTGAAAAACAGAAAAAGGGCTACTAAAACTGTCGATCAAATGACTCTAGAGATCACGTAAAGCCGAAAATATGAAAGAAGAAAGCAAAGAGCGCAGCAACTAAAAGATAATTATCTTCTGTCTTCAAACGCAGACAAAGAGTTCTCCTAGATACTGTTTTTTCAGACGCGTGCAATACAACGATCCCATATTCACTATTCTGCGTCTAAAACCATTTTGGATAGTTACAACCGAACTTGATAAACGTAAACTTGCCTATGCAGTGAATGTCTTTGAAAACACTTATTTTTTGTTTGTATAGGCAGGAAGTGCCTTTATTTCGTTAATTTTATAACGTTTTTAACGATGAATATTATAGTAACTATCACGAAGTTTGGTTACTGTTAAAGGTGTAGTCTAGCTGTTATTTAATTAATATTATTAGAAGATGTTTCATTTTTTTAAATGTATGAAGAGATGAAAATTTATTTTTGTTTTATTATTAATTAAACGCTTTAGGGTGAGGGTGTTTGATTTTATAATTGAATTCATTATTTCAATGCCTAATTTTGTCTGGTCTAATAAATATCTACCCTGATCTTGACGTCTCTACCCTGGCCTTCTTAACAGTAATGAAATATGGTGAGTAACCTGCCATTGGGTGAAAAGAGTAATCAATCGGTTAATTAGCATAATTTAACATTTTCATGAAAAAATCCAACTTTCTCCTGGCCGCATCTTCTATGGGCTCGAAACCTCTTATCGTAGAACTACCCATAAGCTTTTTTCTTCGTTATATTCTTTCATTTATAATAAAATTAAATACAATAAAAAGTTATGATCTAAATATTTAGTTAATTTTTGTCAGATACGACGTTTATGTTATCTTGCGTCAAAATTTATCTTTTGTATCCCTTGGGTATCAAATTAACGCCTTATTTTTAAACAACGATAAAACAGAGGCTTTCGGTTATGCCACTGAGGTTTCGCCTATTGTTTTTGTAGTGTCAAAAATATATATAGATATAATTTGGGCTTGTGTAAGTTGATCGATTTCGATATGAACGAAAGAACGGGTCAATATTGTAACGAGTTACCGATAAGTATTACAGTAATGTAAAGGGAGATACGGCGGTAAACACACAACATTAAAGTAATGAGACATTTTTTATCTGTGCATCCGAATATTATCATGTATATGTATATACAATTAAGGTATTTATTATGTTACATTTATTTATAAATAGATATAAATGCAAAGAAACGAGAGACTGCAAAGAATAATAAAACTTTGTCACAAAACAAAAAAAATAACAACCTGGCATTCAACACTGATTTAAATTATTGCACTGAAGTTAAATGTATAGTAAAACAATTTAATAGTTTTTTAAAGACGAAATATTAAAAAAAATAAACGTGTTTTGGATTTTGGTGACGTGTTTGAATTCCACATAATTGTCAATAAATAACTTAATTCTTATTAAATTCTCTGAATAGACAGATCACTAACAATATAATAAACTTATAAAATGAATTTTCCTTATTCTGGTCGCGTTATATCATTATTTAAACACCACTTCAAAAGCTGTACGTACACAATAAAACCGGTCTTGTAAATAGTGGACAGAAAAACTATGATCGAAGAGCTCGAACGCAGTCAATATACGTAGCAATAAGTCTATATTTATTAAATCTATTAGGTATAAAAAAGTACAGTACTAATTAGAAGCAGCAGTACAAGCGCGTTAAACTTAAAATTGCTGACTGACAAAAACATCGACACCAATTGAAAATATCAAAATACAAACTAATTGTAACACCTAATAATACCAATATAATAAAGCTGAACATCTATTGAGGTATTTATGTGGAAACAAACCTTTTCTAAGAAAATTCTACATTCAAAATACAAAGACGCATGGTATATTTAAAAAAAAAACTATTGTCAGAAAACCTAAATAAAACGTACAAAAATTATGAATTAATTACCTGAACAGACTTTTGTCAAAAATTACCTATTAAATATTTAAACAATCCTTTTTAATAAAATTTCAAAGTCAAAATATCAAAAAAAAAAACCCGAGAAAAATTTGAAAAATACACCCACCCTTGCGAGAAAATCTACCGTCAATACTTAAAAAATGCGCATGCGATATATAGATAAACAAACCTTGTAAGAATATCGTACAGTCGAAAATAAAATAATTACGCGTAAAACTTGTAAACAAACCTCTGTAAGTGCTACCTAGCGTCGTGAAACTAGTGGCCTCCTCGATCGCCTCCCTATGGTACACCGGGTAAGGGCTGTAAGAGGCCTTGTCCCACGCGTACGGGGTGGGCGCGATATATTCGGGGGTGTACTCCATTCTGCAATAATCCTGCGACTCCATACAACCGTACACCGGCATCTTCCACCGCGTGCCGACAAGTGTCACACGGGCGGGGCGTTATCAACCAAACGCGAATAGTACTGATAAGCGCGATTAGCGACAGGTAAGTCAGCCAATCTCCGCTTCGGCGACGCTCGCCGACGGCGTATTATTGTCCTTGTCTGTGTCGCGGGTCGACCCGTCGACGCTTCCGAACCGACTGACAGACTGGCGACGGGCATGCCGATATCCGAATTCGCTGACTTGTCACGAGCGCTACGCCGTTCTACTAGTCGCTTGTTGTTAATGAATCACCCGCTATCGTTAGTGCAACGGATGCAGTTTCGATCGCGACTCATACAGCTGACCAGCTTAGACCATAAAGAGCTGGCTGTAGGCGAATTTAGGATGACTAATACGCTTTGTTTGTGTTGTGTGCTGGTTATCTGTTGGACACGGATGTTTTCAGGCGACTTATCTAATGTCAGGATAGCCCTTATGTTAAACGAGGAGTGAAAACTAACATTTCTTTTAAAAAATGCCATCAAATAATTTACAAGTTAGAATAAATAATTATGTATCGTCACAAAGAGTAGGTATGCATCAGGAAGTTACCATTAATGTGTCATCCGTAGGTATAAAAGCATCATTGTTTTCCAATTGGCAACTAAAAGAGGTAAAATAAAATCATAGGATATATAAAGTACAAGAAGGTATGTAATGTATGTATAGTAAGTAAAGTAGGTATGTAAGTACGTACATGAAAACTTAATTTTTGATATGATATGATATCACATGAAATTGTAATTTTCAAAAATTCTATTTGATAGGTTTGTCAGAAAACGAGTTTAATAGGGAATTATTTATTGAGTCTGCTTTCTGCACAAGAGAAAAAGGATTCAAATTATATATTGTCTATACATAAATAACATTGAAGTTTCTGTTTATAAAAACAAAATAAGTTTTTAATGATTACATTATGATATAACCGATGCACAAGTCTGTCTGTCTGTCTGTTAGCTGGAGCAAATTTCTGGTAAGGATTTTGTGGGGACTCCCGCTGGAATATAGCTGAAGTAAATGGGAGTAACTTAGGCTACATGCAACAGCTAGTTTAAAGTAAACTAATAATCACTAATTTTTTCGGGTAAACAATGCTTTGAATAGCATTAATAATAATGGAGAAATTTAAAAATTTACAATATATAAAATCTATATAATATATAAATCTACAAATAATAAACAAATAAGGTAGAAATACTTTTTTGAGTATATTGGAATCGTTCAAAATCTTCCAAAGCCCATTCTGATACCCGCGTATACAGATAATCTACTGCAAATATATAGCATAAGATCTGTAGCTTATAGCTTACTTTGAAAGTCATAAGTTTGTTGACAAGTAAATAAAACTATACTTTAACTCATTATCATTTAGTTTAGCTAAAATTAAACGTTAGACGACAACGAGCTTTAACTATTGCGTTATGTCACAAAAACAAACAACGTTATGACGAGGACAAAAGCAAACTTGTGTTTCCTATTTATCAGTGAGAATTGTTGTCGACCAAAAATAAGTTAAGTAAAAAAAGCGTAAAGTAAAAACGTTGGTAAACGTTATCAATTTTTATTCTTAAAACAAATCTAAGTTAAAAGTAAGCTAAGTTTTTAATTTTATATTAAATGGCACCTCAACAATGTCTAAATGTTCGTAATTAAGACGAGAGTTCAAATACAAATTTAATACAGCTTTAAGAACTATTGCCACTGCTTTCGTCTTCGTCGAGGTTTTTATGTTATAATTCATTCCCCTGATTGTAAGGGGAAATTGGGAATGTTCTGGCCACAGACAATTTATTGTTGAAGTTAACCGGGCATCTAAAAAGACGACTCATAGGATAATAGCTTCACATATTCGTCTTTTAAGTACGATTTGCGCTATAAGATTACGAAGGGCATATGCCAGCTGCTCTGAACACTGTCAAAGGTTGCCTGAAATATATCTTAAGAACTTAGTTCGTGAGTAACATAAATTGTAATCATTATGTTACCGTTCTGCGGTCAGAGTAGGCGTTAAAGCGTGTATATGTGCCACTAAAATATTGTGTCAGAGTAGGGCCACGATTCGGTGGCAGGAGCAGTAAACATCGGCAATCTGGGGTCGGGTCGGGGTCGCGCTATCTCGTCTGTGCGACTGACAGAGTGTACGCGACAGACCATTTTGAATTCACATTATGTTTTTCGACAACAAACAAAGGTTATGTTATTACGTAAATTGAAACTAATGAAGGTAAAAGTTATCATACCATAAATTAAAACGTTTTTAGTAAGTGATATTTACAAATAACAATTTAATAAGAGACCAAGGCCACGGGACAAGCTATCCGGTGACCATGGAACCTGCATCGAATCTGAAACGTCGGGAATATTTAAAAAGAATATTGTAACGCGATAAAGTTGTCCTGAGCTTTTAGATTAACTGCGTTGATTTAGAATTACGAAATCGTAATTTTAGGTACGCTGGAGTGTTGATTGATGGATTAGTATTAATTCATTATTAATTATTAGAGTCCGACCTGAAACTGTTTTTCCGGCCGAAACCGAAACCGAAAGTTCGGTGTGGCTTCAGTTTCGGCCGAAACTCGAAACTCACGTGATCAAGAATAAAATTCTTAAAATACTAAAATATGGAGCGTATTATGTTGCTTTATTTTAGTCATGTAATGTAGTGTGGTAATCGTTTATTTCAGTTGCTAATAATATTTTATGTAACAAAATATTAAAAATATATTAATTTTTTAAAAAAATTTTTATAGCAATATGAGTTTTTAATAAATAAATTAATAATTGTGACTGTTGCATTAAAGAGTTAGTATTGGTATTTTTAAATCTTACTAATTAATACTTTGGTTTGTATTTGTAGTTCCGAGGGAGATCAAAAAGTAAAAATGAGATAGAATATAATGACTATGATAGCTTAATTATTTATTTTTCTACATAATCTCCGAGTCCACCTACACACCAAGTCCAGCGTTCCAAGTTTCCAATGCTTCAATTTCTTTAAAAAGGATTGTCTTGGTCCTGCAAAAGGTTACCACGGCATCGTTTACTTGTTATATATAGTTTTGTACGCTAGCATGCTGAACGGTGGCATCGCTAATGCCAACCTATGTGCCGGTATGTTGTCAAGATTTAAGTTAGATTGTCAAGGTATTTTTAACCTCGGTATTAAAGACGCATAATTTTTAATGATGGTTCCAACAATATCTCTTCTGACTCCCAAAATACTGCGGCATACCCCGGCAGGCCATATACCACGGCCACGGCATGAAGACCCTTCGGATACACCTGTGTTTCGTCCACTGCCACAAAACTAGATTTAAAGTTTTTCTAATCTTCTTAAAACTTGGCCAACGATATCTTCGAAGTCGATTTGTTTGTAATTCTCTGCACCCATCTTGCGGAGACTTTTCTCATATTCAAAAGTTTTGTTAATATGCGTTGGGTATCCTATATGAAATGCTCGTTTTTGGATTAGGTATCAGATGGTAATTTTTAATCAGCTAAAACAGGTTCTTCGAATATGGCAGCATATTTTTATTGTTTTTTGTTGATTACTGGCTTCGATGGACGTCTGCAACCATGTTCGCCTTCCGTGTACGTTCTCCTCACTCGAAATTAAGAAGCCCATGCGACAATTGATTATGACAGAGCAGTCTCTTCTCATGTTGCCTTTGAGCCGCAGTAAATCTCTTGCGTTGTTAACTTTTTATAACAGTGGTTTTAATGACAAGGTCGCACTTGGGTTTTCTCTTTTTTCGAGAACATTTCGCCTCACATAGCAAACAAATTAAAAAGACAAATTAAAAAGATTAAAGAGACTACATTCAGAAAAAAAGTAAAGAGACTAGAAGTTTTTTTTTATTAACACAACAAATATGTGAGCTACACTTTCCAGTATTATTTGTTTTTATTTTTTGGCTACCAAGGAGTATATATTTTGTTCTCACTACTATTTTTTCCCTCCTCGTCTTTCTAGAAGAATCATCAATTTCTTTTTGTCAAACTTGGAATGTTTGTCTGAACTGAAATCTACTGATCTAAGCTTCGATTATAGCAATGATCATTTAACTTTCGCTACTATTTGAAATTGAAAAATCTTCTGAAACCAGTTTCGGTTTCGAGAAAGTTTCGCCAAATTTGGCCGAAACCGAAACTGCAAGCCGAAACTGATTTTTGGCCGAAACATGGTCGAAACCGAAACCGAAATTTCGGTCGGACATTATTAATTATCAATGCTAGTTATTTAGTCAATGTCTATTGCATAAGATATAAAGCAAAGAAGTACTCTCTTAAAAACTATTTTTCTATTAACATATATCATCTCCAATACAAGGCGTAGGTATTACTGTAATGGAAGCAAAATATAACGACTAAAATACGACAACACTGCAAATTAATAATAATATTATTGGTTCTTAATTTTTGATAATAGCTTTTAAATATAATTAAAGTTATTTTTCTCGTTATATTTTTAATAAAAGTTATGATCAAAATATAAACTTTTTTGAATTGCTTTTCGGCCGTGATGAACAACTTCATTATTGTCAGTTACGACGTTTCTGTTTTTTTTTATCGAATATACTTAAGGGCTGTTAGGTTTAAATTGTAACAACAACCTTTTTTATGTTCACAACTTTAGTAACATAGAATGTTTGTGTAATTTGTGTAATTTGTGTAACAAACAGTATTTCCTGATTTTGGTTCGCTATACTTCTTAATATACGGTATACGGGATACGGTCCAAAAGCCTTCTAATGGAGAAGGCGTGGAGTAGGGGTGGCTTATGTCCAGCAGTGGACTAATACAGGCTGATGATGATGATGATCCATTTTAAAATAAGATTTTTATTTCATTATCTTTTTATTTTAATATCATAGAACAAGTCATAATTTATAATATTTTTATCAAAAAATCCGTATAGGTAATAAAGTTACATCATAACAAAAGTTTGTATTCATATTTTGCAATGGTTGACTCATTTGCCAAAGGGATATAGATACGATAAACTTAATCTTATCTGTTTGTTTTGTTATAACAATTGGAAGGCGCGAAAATATTATATTTAGAGATTACGATATATTTCGAGCGTTAAAAACGGCAAAGTAGATAGCCCCATTGCTTATTATTATAAAATGGAACACACGCGCCATTTTCATATGACACATACACAGATAAACAATTTTAAAGAATCATGCTAAATTAAAGAAACATGCGTTTAACTATATATAAACGACTTTTTTATGAAAAAGACACGAGACGAGCTCGAAGTTCGCCTCCTGGTAAGTAATATTTTTAAGTAATACTTTTCCACTCGCCGCCCTGAGGTACAAGGGCGGCACTGAAAATTTCGGGAATCAAGAAAGTGACACATCATTACTATTTAAAAATGTATTTATTGCTTTTCGAAGTAATCTTCGAAATTTGACACATTTTTCATACGATGGAACCAATCATTGAAGCAACCATTCCATTCGGAAGTTTCGGTCTCCAAAATGGACGTTTTATAGCTTCTTTTTATGGAGTTCAGAAACGACCTGTGTCAAACAAATGGAAGGAATAGTCGCAATATGGCCGGTTTTGTAGACAAACGTGGCCCCCATTTTTTTGCAACACTCCTTGAACGAACAATGTTTGTAGGCTTTAACTCATTTTCGAACACCCAAACAAGTGACTGGTTTTTTCTTTCGGGTTTGTAGGCATATATCCAGGATTCACCTGATATGATGTTGTATACAGCATTTGAGAATCCTGCGTGGAATCTTTCTAGAGTTCTGATGCACCATATAACGCGAGCCGCTTTTGCTCTTCACAGAGCGAATGCGGTATCCATCGGGAAAACAACTTTTTACAACTAATTGTTCATGCAAGATTCTTTGTATTTGACTTATGCCAATGTCTAAGGTTGCCTGAATTTCGCGGTATGTCACACGTCGATCTTCCTCAATCGTCTTACGCTCAGTATCAATCTTTTCTTGTGTGACTGCAGTTTTTGGACGATCTTGACGGGGATCATCACTGAGCTTGACACTTCCACGTTGAAATTCAGCAAACCAGCGATAAATTGAGGTTTTAGTTGAGGCTTCATCACCAAATGCAGAAATCATACGGCTTCGAAAGTCATAATAAATCATCGCTCTTGAATTTTGTCGAGTCAATTCCATTTTCTTAACGACTAAAAAAGTTTCACAAGACCTTGTGACAAGATCGTGAATCTTTTTTAAATAAATAAATGCTATTCGATTTTCAAAACCAAGGAGTTTGCAATTAAAAAGATTTTAATATGACAGTAATAGTGGAAATATTCCATTCCCGATACTTTTAGTGCAGCCCTCATATAGGATATTGATCCTCATTTGTGAAGTAATTACTCAAGCTATGGTGTCGTTTATACCGGAAGATAGTAATGTTTTCATAAGCAACACTTACTTATTCGGTACCCAGTAAAGTGGACCTACAACGTACAAAATATATGTTTTGTTAAAGTCGTCAGTGGATCTGTTATACAATCCTTCAAACGTTATAAAACTACACGACAGTTTAACACTGATTTGTTTATCAATTTTATATATTACTTACAATTTATTTACTCTGAGTAAACTTAAAAATTTACACTAAACATAGAGGAATTCAGATTTTGATTTTGTAATAATATACAGAACTAATGCAATACGTACGACGTATTTCCCGACTGTAGGAAAAATAATTAAATACAAACTTATTGTACACGCGTGCTATGCTAATGCATTTATCGGCTAAGAAAATAAACCTGAAGTGTTGAACACTCCAAATTGTACAATACGTAGTGACACAGGAATAATGTTTATTCCTAAATTATTAAATATAATTAAATAAAAACGTATTGCCTTCATAATTCAGGATAAATGTGTACTGATTCGTGACTGAGTGGTATTAGCCAATGCTTTAGAAACGTAGTAGGTTCGAAAACAGCGGAGAAACAATTTGGTGTCGCTTTACTCTACGGTCGGTTTAGTTCTAATTGGTAGGGCGACCGACCGACTGTCTAATAAGCAAAATGATTGTACATCACAAGCTAGTTGCTCTCCGTAAAGCTTGTATTATATAATAGCTTATTTAATTGGAAGCTGATCTTATATTTACTTATGGAAAACAAAAAAACTTAATAGTGTGTAATATTTTATAAAGTTTTTAACGCAATTTGATTTTCTCAATGTTGTTTCAGACCGGTTCCAACGTGGGGTAGAAACACCAAGTAAGCAACTTTTAATGAGATATAGGTTCTTTTTTCATTTCAATACGATTATGACGTCTGCGAGACATAATTAATTAATTCGCGTATAAAAACTAGTTTCATGATGTGCGATACATTATTTTATTCATAGCTACAATGAGCGTATACGCGGAAGTTTAATTTTTTCATTGCTGAGCACTAAGAGCAGAAGATTATACGTCTCGAAGATTGACGTAACGTAGTGAATTGTGTGGATTAATTCGACGTAAGTCTTGACGTAGAAGGGGCCTTGAAATTTGAGGATAGCTCTTCTTACGCACTCGCTCTTTTAGAAACATTTTGGACTAATGACCAGCGTACCTTAAAAACAGTTGAAGATATACTTAATATGATATAAAAGAATTTTGTTACAACTTTACTTAATTCAGACCACTTTCCACAACTTTTTGCTGCATTTTGCCCTATTTTTTCGAGTCGCATGTTTTCGAAAATGAGAGAGGGATTCGTCTATTATAAATAAAAAATCACAGATCATACGGTTTCAATAAAAATTGCCAAGTTATCAAAGTGTCCATTTTCCACACTCAATTGATTTTTAAAATCTTAAGTTATTTTATTAGTATAGTTATCGCTTAAATGATGTCTGTTACACATGGTAAAAGAATTGACTCATGATAGAGATTTCAATCTATCTTTGCTATTTAAAGATAGCATAATTATCATTATCAAAAAACACTCGTACCACTTGATAAAAATGGCATATCACTTCATTTTACGACAAGGGAAGCAAATATACAAGATAAAATCACAATAGTAAGAAGTTTATCTCAGTAAATCTAGATTCATACAAGGTTGAGAGGAAGGACCATATTTACGTATTATTCCGTGTTAAATGTTCACCAAAGCTCATACGACTTATTATCATACATATATTACATTCCATTTGTATCTCACAACGTTTATTAGCATATAATATGCCACTAACTGGCTTTGGAGTTTTACCATTTAGCGATTTAGGTATTAAGTGGAAACAAGTCGTGTTTATTTCTAGTTTAAATAAAAAAATAACCACGCTCTGGTCGATAATATGTTTGTTATCAAGCAAGACGTATTTCAATAGAGTATCGGTTAATAGTAATAGTTTTAACAATTGTAAGCCACGAACAAACTCTACTATAGTATTTTAGGACCTCTTGCAGCGACTTTGCATTGGTCGCAAAGCCAATGCCAATGCTATTAGGCCACTATTCCTGAGAATATTGTCTGCATTCTACACAAAATCTTTTACTTTTAAATAATCACTAAATGGTATAAAACAAAGCCTTTTTAGCCGTCTGTCCGTTCTGTAAATAGGCCTCCCCTAATGATAATTTAGGGGTTTTTTGGACCGTATCCCACCATTCTGATCAAATGCGGGTTGGTGGGTGGTTCGACTTTTTACATGCCCAACCGACGCATGGATCATCTGATTTTCAGACAATTGAGTTATCGGCCCAAATTGTCCTAACCAACCAGTCCTAACACAAAGTAGTTTACCTGCGGGGTTCGAACCAACGTCCACCGGTTTATAAAACAAGGGCAAATACTACTAGACCACGGAGGCGGTCCATCCCTATTTATGTTTAAAACTTTATTAAGCAACGGGTTTTGAGACGGTTAATATATAGTGATTCAAGGGGAAGGTTTATATGTATATATAATACATGCTTTATATTGTAGAGAAACGCTATTAAATTTCGAAGTCACTAATTTTTCTTTTGAGCTTACATTGCAAACACTGGCTTATTGACGATGTGATTTTAAATACAGGATTATTCCTCATCCAATTAATTATATTTAATATGGATCAATATGTCCCTTACAGCATGTAATTTACAAGAATTTTACCGTAGATATTGCAGATATGAGCTGCGGGCGGGTCGATAGCCTTAATATAAGTAAAATAACTATGAATAAATTAATTGCAAATTAATGTAAAGATACTCAGGTTGTATTTAAAAATTGTAACCAAGTTAATAATAAAAGTAAATAATAAACAAAAAAAAACATAAAATATTTTAAATCTCTTATCAAACATGATAGTGAGCTATCATCCATTACAAGGCCGAAGGTTTTTAGATATCTTGATGTAAGTCGGGTTTTTGCACATTAAATATACATAGACGATAAAAATATCATAATATTATTATTTTATTGTATATAAAATAATAAATACTAATGAAAATGTGCTTTACATTTTAATCGGTGAGCTACAATTGATAAATAGCTAGTCTACTCGTCGGATATACACAGCACTCATAGCCTTTTGAGTTGTGGTATCACACCTAATAATAAAACATCATGCATAACAAGCATGATCCAAGTGTATATTCCTATATCATTATGTTAACTCATAGCGAGTCAATATTAATTGGTATAATAGCAAAAAAAAAAATTATTTGCAAGAACGTGGCTCGCCTTAAGTTACGTCAAACGCGGTCGGACTTTGCACTGTAGATAAATCAAATATCACGCACGGTCCAAAGTGCAAATTGATGCTATGTTGATTTGATATGTTTTGTAGGCACCGATGTTGGCGTTTATAATTTACAACGTTCGAGCAAACATAACTACCTATATATGGGTACAAAGTCCATCATTTTTGGCTTGCAAATAATAAGATGTATGCTAACAACTAATATTTTGACTATATTGTAAGAATGCTTTGGTTTCGAAAACAAATCGGCCTGTCTCGTCGCCAAGTAAGGTAAATTTTACAGCCAGAAGAATAAAAACCGTTAATACCCGTAAAACAGTATTGCTACTAAAGGACCAACCGTAATAGACGTCACATATTATGGGGGAGGGAGGTGGTTAAAGAAATGTAACAAGCAAGGCTTTTTGGCTCAAAAAAATCTGAGACTTTGGCTAGAAATGGATTTTTCACAATAAATTCTTGCATCACCATGACTCTGCAGATTAGATAATATCTAGCCCTGGATTATCCGAAAACATTTTCCTGTTTAGAGCGCAACTATACTATTAGATGCTAATGTATTTTTCGGATCAAGAAAACTGTAAAAGATAAATTTGACAAAGCGACGCAGCATATTTTCTTCTAAAAATTTCTACGAAAACACAAGTCATGTTTATCAAGAACTAACAAACGATCGCTCAAGTTGATTGAGCTATAATATTTTCATTGCAGATTATAAAAATTAAGAATTCATTTTTTTAATTACAGAACTCTTTAGTCAAATTTGATATTTAAAAACTCGCACCAAATTATAAAATATCCTGCCTTTTGCCTGTGTTGGATGTTTCTAAGTTTTGCGTGAGCAAAATGTACGTCACTATTTTAGAAAACTTTACAACCGCATTAGGACTCGTTGCATAGAGAGGATACTACGATCGTTATAAACTGTTGTAAACAATATTGTATAAAGGAACGTAGTTAGTAAGTTGGTATAATCATTTGAATATCTTTTATTAAGGGCACAGAGCCACCAAATATCAGTGATATCATAATGACAACTATTGACGTTTTGTAATAAATATAATAAAGAGGAAAAAAATATTTTAACTATCTGTTAAATAAAAAAAATAGAAAACATACATACATAAACCCACCTTTCGAATCACTGCATAAATACCGTTTCAAAATCCGATCGCAAAAGGACTTTGTTTTATGAGAATCAGTATATAATTTTGAAGTGTAACACTCGCTATTGATTATGAAGGACGCTTCCACCGGTTCGGAATAGGATGCCTCTGACCTGAGAAGAACCGGCGAAATAAACTCAGCGGGCTTTTTTTGTCATCTTTTAAAATAATCAAATATACATTCATATTAGCAACATACAGTTCCATGATACGTTATTTGAGAAAGTAAATTTGAAAAAGCTTTGTAGAATTATCATTTATAAATTAATTTATCACATAAACGTTCCTTTCCGCCTTTTTAAGTTTAATAATAGTTCAATTTTGAACGTTTACAGGGATTTTATCGCTAAGGCGTATATATTGTCGCATAAAAAAATTAATTTAAGAATCTTTAAGAATAAACTTTCTCAGTGATTTTTTGGGGCCCAGGTTATAGACCGCTCGAAGTACTAGGCGTTGGAGGACAAATATCGTTCTAGTATTCGCCGCACTTCCCCACAGATGAATGTCATAAGAAACTGTGGAAATAACTGAACTACACTATTACTATTTTCTTGACAGCATATGCTGCGGAGCTGAGGTTATTCGCCAGTTCATTTATATTGGGGGCAATCCACTGCAATCTCGCATCTATTGTTAATCCCAGAAACACGCTTGATTCAACAACGTCTAACTCTTCCTCATCCATAACCACTTCACATTTACTCTGTCTTACATTTGGCTTCATAAATTTAATACTTTTTGTCTTCTTCTGGTTTATTAGCAAGTTATTAACATTAAACCAGTGCGCCACTCTAGAGATAGTATTATTTACATCGTTATTTATTGATGTATGTCGTTTAAATTTAAAAATAAAGGAAGTATCATCTGCAAATAATACTACCTCTTCGTTTTTATTAATATCATATGGTAAATCGTATATAGATAACAAAGAGAAAAGGCCCATGAATAGACCCCATATTTACCAAGACCCGGGAGATCGTTTACCATTCACATCGACCCTCTGAGTTTGGTGTTTCAAGAACGAAGACAGAAGATTGGGAGCGGCATTTTTTTCACCATAATGACGTAATTTTCTAACCAGAGTTTCATGCTGTATGTAATCAAAAGCCATTTTGAGATCGCCAAAAGATGGCTAAGGCATCCCGCGACGCTTCCCAAGCCTGAAAGATGGTCTTAACGACCCTAAAGCCATACTGTTTGTTATTAATAATACAGTTAGTATTAAAAAGTTTCATTAATTGGTTTATAGTAACTTATTATTGAATAAAAGGACTTTTTACGGATTTTATCGCGTTTTATCGTGTTTACGCGATAAAATCTGTAAAAAGTCCTTTTGTACAATAATGTGTAGTATTCGCGTAAACAGAAGAATTAATATACTTTTCAAATATTTTAGTAAAAGCATGAAAAATAGAAATGGGTCTAAAATCATTAGGATCCTCCACATATATTTTCATTATTGACTTTGTTAAGTTATAATATTCTTCCCAGTTTTTATTGGAATATTATTGCATTAACTTCTAATAAAGCAAGAAATATTTGAATAATAATTTCATGTAAAGTGATTGGCAGCTGCCTGATGAAATGACAGACCAAATAATTTTCCTCTTGTACAATGAATGGTTTTGATGTCATGACATTAGAAGTCATTGACATGTCATAAAAACTGTAAAGGGGATTTTAACATCCTATAATAACTGTCTTAATAAGCCGATTCCTGAATAAGACAATTAGCGCATAGTTTTGACCAACTAAAGTTTAGTCAAACTGGTCTCTTAATATTTGTAAACAAGGTAACCCGTGGCAACAGTGTGTGGTCATACATATATTTGAGCATTGATGCATGATAAACAACTTATAACAGGGCAATACGTATGATACTTTGTCGCTATGGTAACAATTAATATATATTACTAGAAGTTTGGCTAATTGATAGGAAAAAACAATTTAATACTTTAGATTCACACGCACTCTTGTTTACCACTATTAACTATACTACTCCGTTGAGGCATTTGCATTATGTGTAAAAATATCATTTTCTCATGTTGAAACATTCAACATGCTGTGATCTTTCCCATCAGCCACTCTGATATATGACTATAAAGGAAGAAAGATCTAGAAATAATGTAAAGTGATTAAAAATGATAAAATGTAGTCTTATTGACCGACATAGAACTGTCAGTGTGTTAATAAAAATACAACAATAAGATGTCCATCATTTGTGATTTTGGCTAAAGAGTTCATTGTTTATCAATAGTAAATATTATTCAGCTCCCATTTAGTTTAAGATATGTGCATATTTGAATCAATCTAAATATCGAAATATTATTTAATTACTCAGGGTTTATACATGTTTAGCCCTTCTGCTAACTCTTACTCCATATAATTCCTAATGGCATCCTTTCTTTGCTAGCTTCTTTAGCAATTATTTTCATTTGATGATTAAACAACCAAATTAACATATGAATGTGAGGTTACAAACAATTCTAATTGTGAATTCTTGTCACAGAATATTTTATAACAAGGTAATATATATTAAATTTTTATCACTGATTACCATGTTTGATTAACCAAATATGATCACACAAAGAAATATTTACCAAGTGTTGCATTCATAAAGTGATAATAAAAAGTTGTTTGTCAAAGATTAATTAGTATAAATGATAGAATAAACAGTTTTTTGTTTATATGAATATTAAGTGGAGCAGGATTAAAACCGTTTCTGTTTATCATCATGCTCTTGGCTAAATTTAAAAGGAATTAATTTATTTGAAAATTTACATGAAAAATTACTAATTCATAGGGAATTGTTGATTAGACTCTATTGATTAAACAGCACATCAAGCTTTCTGTAATTTGCACATATACATTTACAGTAGACACGTTAGTGAATAATAGATGATTAAAGATGTGAAACAAGTTTGAAAGATGACTTAAGAGGTGACAAACTTGTTTTTGCAAAAGCAATAAATTACAATGAAGACAAACCCATTTTTTATAATACATATATCTAATCAACAATCATTTTCTATACAGTTGATTTTTACTTAGAAATTCTTTTACCCAAGAGAAAAAATCACATAATTTTTTACCAATATGTTTTTTTAGTACTCTTCATCATTAAAATCATTTTAATGTTACAATTTAACCATACAGGTTCCCTGTATTATGAAACCGCAAAAGATGTTATAAATAAATCAATTAAGAATATTGGAATAGATGCAATTTATATTTTGTATACATAATATATGAGAAATGTTAGGTATGGCAATAACTATGCTACAGAATATCTGTCAGTTGTACTGGTGTATGTCAGGCCAATCAATTGTGGCCTATGACAGCACAATTGAAACTAATTGTCTTCTTATTCTACTTTACAGTCATCTGTAATGCAACAGTTATGCACAATATGCTACATATATGAATGTTTTGTAAAAACTACCATAAAATTTGTCACTAAACATCTACTATTCATCTTTCTGATAATTTTTAAGCATCTCCATAAAGAATATTATTTAAGTTTTAAATTATATCCTATTTTTAAAGTAAATTATTAAATCTCAGCTACTGTGATATTGTAACATGTAACTAAATGTTGAATGCATGAGTTATGGTGCGAAAAGCAAGGTTATAATTAATCTGTATGTATAAATTAACACTATACAAAATTTTTAATTTTTGTAATATGCAGTCTAATACCAATGTAAATAAGGAAAAATATTCATGATTGTCAGCTTCAGACAAAAATGTCTTTGGTACAAATAACTATAAATTAAAAATATATAACAGTTTTATCCCATAGAGCACAAGATCCAGTCAGAAAACACCAAATAAACTCGTTCATGTGTTACTAGTATTTGATACAACTTAATGTACTAAACATTGAAAGAAAATATTTTTGCATTAATAAAATATTAATTATATTAATTAATATTAATTATTTTAAGTTACAACACACAAAACTATGTTAAACGGCTTATACAAAAGTCACCTTATTACCATCAAATTAATTCAAGTTTCATTAAAATTCCATTTTTCTAGAATAAAAACCAACAATAAGTCACAAAATTACTACAAAAGACTACTTTATCATATTTTTATCAAACACATATAATGCACGAGAAGATAATAGAAATATGGAAGAACCAGAAGTCAAATAATACATTGTTTAACGAAAATAGATAATATATTTTAAACATTATTTCAAGACGTAACCGAAATATGAATACATCAACAAACATACTAAATCGCCTTAGAGGTCAAACCTGTTCTAAAGAGTCAGTTCCGCAATCAAGATTTCACAAAAGGACAGTAAGTGATAATACAAACACGTTTAGTTCAACATGCTACGCAGTTTACGAGTCTTTAGGCTACGAACATATTGAGAACTCATGTAAACTTTGCTTAGTATATTACAAAGAAAACCAATGAATGCTTAATTGGCACAGTCGCAAGGCACACATTATACCCAATTCAACAAGATAATTGACTTGTTTACCGAGTTGAAAATTATAATAAAGAGTTATATTGTTGCATTCCTACCTTCATCACACAACCCCATAGTACTCCAGAACTTTTATTCACGGACTTTAAGCATTTAATATTGATAAAACTTGTTATTTCAAACTTTGTTCACGCGATTAATTCTGTTGCAACTTATTTTTGACAGTGACATGATGACAGGTGATAGCAGCAATAGTTTGACACACGGAAATACGTTCAAACGGGGACATTAAAATGGAACTAGTAGAGACATCTATGGGCAGATGTTACAAGCTTAAATGTATTCAATCGCCTATGGATGGCGTGCATTCACTGTTTTAAAAAACAGTTGATAACTGTTTTTATCAATATTTTTTGTTAGATATTTTTTGGAGTTTTTATAAGAATATCTAGATTACAATAACACGTTTTTTCCTTAACTTCACCTTTGTGGCACTATCATACTACTTACGGCTTGAAACATGCTGACTTTTTTTTTTTTTTTTTGATCCTTGAAGTTATGCTGCAGACTCATGATCTTTAGTAAGCTTCATCTAACACAGTTCTGAAGTTCTGTCCCTGTACATCAACTAAGGTTGGCCACATTTTTGGCTAAAAATGGAGGCCACACATTGCTGAAATAGTTACGTCAGTTAGGTATTGTTTATGTCTCTATGGATCGTCGACGATCGGTTTACGGACCGAGGTACGCGACGGTCTGGCGACGTATAATCGATTGCTGGGGCGGTGAGAACCGCCCTGGAACCTGGTGTATCTAGTATACGCGGGTGTGTGCGCTGTGCTCGTGAACGAAGAGCGAACACAGGTGAGTGGTTAGCTACCCTACTCGTGATGGTGTGTTAGGTCGATGTAGGACCCTGTTGGAGTCGGAGTCTCGGCTGACCTTCCTCGTCCGGGTCGAGAAGAACGTTTCGTGTCGACGCTTTTGGCTAGACGCGTTTGGATCGGCGTATACGTTGCCGATTTTTACCTAGCAGATGGTTGCTGTGGTGACTGACTTTATCCACTGTGTTTGAGTTAACTTTTAAAGTGCTGCAGAGTCGACAATTTTGCAGTCCTGTGTAAGTCTACATTTCGTTGGATACCACTGCGCCCCAGTGCGCTGGCGGATGATTTATTTTGAACTACTTGTAGTTGATTTAGAGTGTGGAGGATGCGTGAGTCGAAGTTTTAGCAGCATAGCCATGGTTGGTCGTATGCTATACCTTGTACATGAGTAAAGTTTATATATTTTGCAGACATTTTACTGTCTAAATTCGTTGGTGATAGAGTCTGGTCGAAACGAACAAAGCTTCTTTCTCTAACGTCTGAATTAGACTGAATAACCATAGCTGACTAGTGCTATCGCTGCCATATATCCTTTTAAGACTGAAGTTATCTGCAGTAACTATGATCTATACATATAAATAAAATTTGAGTGTCTGTTTGTAACATCAAAATAACCGGTTTTAAATGATAACATATTTATATATATAACCGTGTACATAAATCAAAACAACATTGTTTAAATATTTGTCTGTTAGTTCTGGCTAATCTCTGGAATGGCTGGTCCTATTTCAACGGAAATTTCCCTGGAAGGTAGCTGATGTAACTGGGAGTAAGTAATTTAGTAACTGGCTACTTTTGATTTTTAATTTTTTAAATACTACCACACATTCTATCAGATTTATTTTTAATACCATCACCTGTATTGGACCAGCGAATGGAGTTGCGATCAAAAAACCCTAATGAAGAGCGTGCATTAGGGAGACCATTCCAGCAGTGGACTATCATAAGCTGATGATAAAATACTACCGGACCGGATACACGGACGAAGTTGCGAGCGACAGCTTGTTAATTACTAAAAGACGGAATCGTTAATTTACTGTTTACTAACCGATTCTTTATCCATAAACAAATGTAAATGGTAACCAACATGACCCCTATCCTAACTTTCTTTTGAACGGTGTTTGATATAAGCATGCAGAACACAATTTCTTCTTCCTCCAAGCTCAAATTCATCTGGATAACAACGAATTTGTCTCAGTGGTATTATTTAAAAAATAACATAAATGTTCTTTTGTGAAAAAACGTATTTATTAATAATTTAAAACCGTCATTTTAATGTTTTAAACAGACAGTCCAATTTTATTTACTAGTATACATTATTGGCTCAAATCTGTAACATTACAGTTTTATATTAAGTTATTGATTATTTTATTACACTGAAATTCTATTACAATGATTTTATTACTCTATTTGTCATTGCTGTGTTGTATTAAAATTTCAAATACTATTTCTTTTTTATTTGTAATGCTAAGTTTCGTAATTTTATATCCTATATTTTATATTGACTCATCACGACTAGTCTCTATAAGCCCTTTTTTATGGAAATCCAAATGAAATTCGCCAATTTCTCTTCGAATATACTTTGCAGTGTCTTCGATCTATAAAAAATTACATAAGGCATATCATATAGTCCTTATGTCTACATTTATCAGAATCATTATAAATTTAAATGAAGGCGAAGTGCTTAAACTAAAGATAGTTTATTAAAGTGTTTTAAAGATATACCGATAGCTCGATAGTTATGTCAAAGGCTGTTATTTTTTTTAAAAAACTTTAATATGTTTTATTTACTTAATACATAATAAGTAGATCTATTTTACGTTAAATAACACTAAATTAAATTGACAGAGGCCACGGAGGATTGATCTAAGAAACTCCATAAGAAAGCGAACATCTAATTTAATATGTGATACCGATGGAAAGTGAAACAAATGAGCAGTGGATAAAAATAAACATTTATAGATAGTGGTATTGGTGTCAAGAACATGCGCCACAGACTGCGTAGTTCAAATGTGAATGCAGAATATCATAGTTCTAATGCGGGGCAATGGTTAACTGGGGTGAAGCGGCTATTACTTGTGCTAATGATTTCCTACCTAAAGATATTTTGTATCGTATCGCTTATGTTTTTAAACGCTCGTTATGTGTTGTGCAATTATTATTTATTATAAGTAAAGCGGAGAGGTCGTCTTTACTCGAGTTATGAATAGGTAGAAAAAACTTAGTTTCAATCGCTTTATTGATTAGTAGTATCTTGAACATACTTCTCATTTTTACTTACACTGTACTTCCTTAAGATCGGCACATTGTATTAAATAGAGACAGCGGTGAGCTGACGGTGAATCGAGTCAGAAACGAGTTTTGTAATGTGTTAAGTAGTTTTCTATTACTTAACGTAAGTTATTATAATAACTTTAATAGTAATACGAGGCACCCCTTTAAGTTTTGTCGTTTAAAAAAAAAACACGTTACCGTGTGTTGCAGGATGACGTCGCTTTGAGTTAGATTTTCGAAGTTATGTGATGACTTGTTGTACCACTCTGCGTTTATTGTTCTACGATCTTCAAGTGAAATAGTCAAAACATGGTCTAACGGTTTTTCTGATAAACATGGCCACCATATTCGTGCTGGAGAACAAACAAAGGATGATTGTTGTTTGAAATCAAAATCGTAGGGATAGATCCATGATTTATCACCACTGATGATGTCGTAGACGTGTATTCACATTTCTCGGCTGAACATTTGCAAAGTTTTCTTACACGGGCGACATTGTGATAAGGAGATGCAGTATCCAACAGAATACTAGCTTTCCCACACTTAAGGGGCTTCATACAGGATCTCCTGAATAGTTGTCTCTAAGATGCCTTATAGAGCTTGTCTTTATCGATACGTCACAAGACGATCTTCGAGAATTAATTGTCTTACAGCAATAATGTTATCTTCAGTGAAAGCGGATTTTGGTACGTACTCATTGAATTCTGAATACCAGCGGCCGAAAGTCTGCAGTCATCTTCTCTCTTAAAAACATTCAAGCCGTATCAGATCTCTTTCAAAGTTCACCCAGAAAACATTGTATTATTTTTTAACTACTTAAAAAAGATACATCAAAATTGGTAACGTAATAACTTCCTCGATCTCAGATTACGATCTTTGTTCGTAGTCTTTATATGTAGAATCCAAAACTTGTACGTAATGCAAATAAATCATGTTTATTTTGTTGCATCCATTTGGCTGTCAGTATGAATGCAAGCGCTGATATATTTCGCCTCGAATTTAGCGGTAGCCTATTCTATTTCAGTAATTGGCGTTGGTTGCCCTAGAATAGACCTGTTGCCACTTCTAATTCATTCATATACTGTGTCAATTATTGTACTGATTCACGTATATAAGACAAGGCAACAACTTTTAATGTCCGTTTCCGATTAGTAGTGCTATACTTTTGAACGTGCGTGAACGTAGGCATTTCTCGTACCTTCTGTACGTGCGGCCTTCACTTTCAGCAAAAAGTGTCGGTCACCTGGTTCGTGGGACGAAAGCTTCCCCGAACTCTGCGATAGATGAAACTTACCAAAAACATGGATCTAGTAGCGTAACATCATTGCAAAAAAAAAGCATTTCTTTACCGTGAAATGATGAAGTATTGTTCCCTATACCCGCCAAACTTGACATCGAACAACTAATTTTAATGATTAAATAATATTATAAGATTTAACAATTTACAATAAATACAATAATTTAAAATGTAAGGCATTCTAATTGGTTAAATATCGGGGATTGTAAATGGCGGTGGTCTCCCAATAATAAAGTGTTAATTTTAGTCTTCAGTAGCCATTAGCGTTTGACACCAGACTTCATCATCAGCCTGTGATAGTCCACTGCTGGACGTAGGCCTCCCCTGATACACCCCTATCCATTAGGAGGTTTTTAGACCCCACTACGCTGGTCCAGTGCGGGTTGGTGACTTTTTTTTCATAAATTCAATTGTTATTTGGACTGTAAGTCACTGTGAGAGAGTTAATCCACCCCATTCCTTTAGAAAAGTAGGTTTAATTTTGTCTGATAATCTGTCATAGAAATATGCTCCCGAATTCAGGGGACTCAGCAAGTTTATATTACCAAGGAGGCTTGCACTTTCCTGGCATTTGATCATATGTATTGCTGTATATAGTATTATGTATATAAGTATACTGTAGTCAATCTTATTCTTATAGTCCCTTGACATAATAATTGGTTTCGCCACATGTTAACTCAGAATTACACCTGCCAAATATCTGGATCATGCCTGCCAAACAACGATCGATACAATGTTAACAACCACGTTCATTCATTAGCAAACGTATCAGAATCCTTCGTATAGAGATCTTTATTCATCAATGTAGAAGCATGACACTAGTTTGGTAGTGGAAACTGATATAAGAAGCACCGGCGTAAGAAGCTCAGATTTAAGAAAATTTTGGTTTACTAAAAAAATCTTATTATTTGTAAAATTTCTAGTTCATTTCCTCCTTTCTTCGCAATAAGAAATGTCGTGAGTATAAAATCATACCTCACTTAACTGGAAGAACAATTAAAATAATGTATTAGATCAAACTTACCATAGACAAGAGTATGGCATCATAACCTTATAGTTACAAAAACAAACGATTAAAAGCAAGAATGGATATTTTTTATGGCTAATAGACAGACGACAGTCGGCTACCTAATGAGTGTAAGTGGTCAATGACGCCATAGACATCAGGTAATGCCAGTGAATCGCCAACGCGCTTTCTATCGTGAGACATAGGGTGTTAAGTCTCGTTTACCCAGTAAATACGTTGGCTACGGTGCCCTTCAAACCGGAATCCAGCAGTGTTTTCACACCACTGCTTCGCGGCAAAAATACCGCGGTAGTACCCACCCTCCTGGTGGTCTCCTGTAAAAATTGACCTACCACCGGTAAATATATTTTTCTTTATTTATAAACACTAATACTCTAAGTAATTTAATTACAATGGTTGTTAAAGTTTGAAATAATTGAAAAAGGCCTATGTCCAGCAGTGGACTATTAAACTTTGGCAATGAAGATGTCTAAGACAAATGATCCTGATACTAAACGGGCAGGTTGCCAAACACGCTTACTGCATTTCCTCACTGCATAGTAATTGTTTACCTTTCAGCTTGAAGCAAACCAGCCTTCTTGTCAGCAGAAGCTATATTTGTGTCTAGTTTTTAGTTACGGTGTCGGATAGTTAGCCGGAGTCAAATAAGATATGGAATTACCATAAGCCAAAATATAATCTAAAGTTAATTGGCGCCAAATATATTATAATGTATGACAAGCCCGTTGTCTTAAAAGCTCATAATCGGTAAAAATAATTCATATTGTTTATGTTCAATATTTACTTAAATAATAGTTTATATATTACTAGTAACTAACCTCTTGTGGGTGGAAGTCGTATTAATCCGTTTTGCTGACTCTACTCTACTGTCAAATAAGATATGGAATTACCATAAGCAAAAACTATAATCTAAAAGTTAATTGCTAAATATATGTATAATGTAGACAAGCCGTTGTCTTAAAAGTCTATAATCGGTAAAATAATTTATATTGTTTTATGTTCAATATTTAACTAATATAATAGTTTATATAATACTATGCAACCTCAACTCTCCTTATTGGGATGGAATGTCACAAGATCCGTTGTTAGCTGACCTCTACTCGGCGAAGGGAATATTCCTACCAACCAAATTAACCAAATTTCAAGTCGCTACGCCTTATGGTTCCGGATATATCGTGATGAGTCAATATGTAGGTGGGAATGTCTTTTATATGTATAGATTACTCCTTTTATTTGCATATTAAATTCTTAATTTCTAATTTTTTTACGTGAATTATTTACGTTTATTCCCGATGTTTCGGACTCTTTTCAGGGTCCTCGATCACGGGCAGACTACCCTAGGTAGTCCGTAAATAATAGTTTAATATTTACATAATTTCAAAAAATTATACTTCGTTATTGATCTATATTAGGCAATTTTCAATGACCTGTTGTGTGTATTCTTATGTTGCTAATAGTTTACGGTTAAAGTTTTATTTAAGAAAAGTTCACTTAACAGATGTAAATGAGAATAATAATCTTACCGTAACTTCGAATATTGAAAAGTTATCGATGCATACTTAAAATTACCTGTAGGTGACTTCGGTCCTTTTGAAGAAAATTTATCAAGCCCAATCAAATCCGTGTAATCTACACGTACTTTACAAGTGTCATTAACTTTGAAACCAACTTAAATGCTAGTGGGAAACACCCGTATACCTCATGTACATCTACTTATTTGAGAAACACATCTGATGAACGATAATGTGTTTCTCTAATAGATCCGCGGGTGAATCGAACACAGCCTATGTCAATAATTTATGCTGCTAATACGATTAGTTTTGTTATGATGCTTCACTGATTTTACACCAATAAGATTACCTTACGTTGTCACGGCATTAGCTCGACCAAAGATTTTGGTTTATAGTGATTAAAAGAATTTTTCACCGACTTCCCAATTATGTTCTACATAATTATACTTCTTAGTTAATTAGTGTGTAGTAAAGTCCGCGCATATCGTAATTTTAATGTAAAACATTGTTAAAAAATCCACTGAGGCATATTCAAAGTTCATTTAAGGTAATATAATGCAAATCTACATAAAATGCTCTTTAAAAATTCTTTATTATATGTGTATAAAACGTTTAATACATGACATTTACATTAAATGAATACCTTAAAAGATATCAGAGATTTAAAAGGCATCCCCTAATACACCCCTACCTATTATGGGGTTTTTGGACCGTATCCCAATACGCTGGTCCAATGCGGATTGGTGGGTGGACCGACTTTTTACATGCCCATCCGACGCATGGATCATGTTACTTTTCAGACAATTGGGTGATCGGCCCAAATTGCGCTAACCAACTAGGAAACTACAATGAAAATTTGTTGAGTCCCCGCAAAATTCGACCCCACGACCTCCGGTTTCTAAGGCGCACGCCTATACCACTAGGCTACGGAGGCAGTTTTGCCTGCTTATATTGCTTAAAATAGTTATACGCTGTTTGAAGTCGGCCATATTTTTTGTTAAAACTTCTCTTGTTAGTCTGAGATGCAGTTTATGCTCTAAGGTTAGGTTTAGGTTTAGGTTCACATATTAGGTTTTATTGAAGCTGTATGATGTTGTATAACAGCTATGAATACATAATAATTCGTTTAAATTACCAAGAGTGTTGCCCCTGTCAAATACATTTATCTAATAGGCATTGCAACATGTAAAGCTTTAAAGGTCGAATCGTGACGTTAATGCGTATAATTATAGGTACCATCAACTTTGTCGGTAATGGCCCCGAAAACTTTCTTTTTTCCCACTTTTACCTATGTTTATTCAGTGTTGTCAGTAACTTTCGCTTAAAGCGGCAAAGATGGGCTGGA
The DNA here is from genome assembly GCA_029286875.1 of Lamproptera curius. NCBI lineage: Eukaryota > Metazoa > Arthropoda > Insecta > Lepidoptera > Papilionidae > Lamproptera > Lamproptera curius. Next base: position 1,910,194 of record JAGSMT010000070.1, read on the forward strand.
GTTATAGAAGATAGTACAACTTTTTAAACCTTTTGCACATTTTTGGATCTAAATTTTAAAAAAATATGGACCTTTAAAACTTAACTTATGAAATATCTAGTTTAACTTTCTTAAATATCATTAGTCATATTGTTAAATTCAGGTTCGGGTCTTGATATCAGTGAATCTTTATTTAATTACAATCTAAACGTTTATTACTATGGTTAATTTAATTGACTTTCGTAATTAACATTCTGCGACACATTTATAATTGTCTAAATAATAAATAAGCTTCTTGTCTATATCTATTTCCGTATTTATTGCGACATGTGAAGGGTATCACAAGTGATTTACGGTTATGTTGTTTAACTTAAGTCGACTGAACTGAATATATATGAATATTTACGATATGTTTGTCAAAATGTATCTATATATTGGCAAATGTAATTAACATTGGTATTTGATTTGATTAGTCTACGTTTTAGTACAATAGTGTTAATATTTATTTCCCTCTACTTTGTGCTCGTGCAATTTTGATGTTTTATATAAATTCAGGTCAGATGCCAGACAGTTTTGTTTAACAACTGTTATTCTATGTATATAACCTGTATATATATATAGTATATAACCCATTATTTAGAAGCCAACATCATGATTACATCGAAAATACTTAGGAGTAAGAAACTATAATACTGTAAGCTTTATTAAAATAAACGGCACCGACAAACATTCCAACTAATAGTTTATCATAATCATCATCATCATCATCATCAGCCTTTAATAGTCCACTGCGACATAGGCTCCCTAATACATCCCTTATCCATTACGTATCACGCTGGTCCAATGCAGGTGATTGACCAGCGGGTGGGATGGTGGTGGCGACTTTAACATGTCCATCCGACGCATGGATTATCTTACTTTTCAGACAATCGGCCCAAATTGCCCAAACCAACTAGGAAACTTCAATTAAAATTTGTCGAGACCGCGTAGGATTCGAACCCACATCTTTTATCATAACACGTTTAGTTAAAAATATCCACAGATCATGTAGATCTGCATGAAACGCCAAGCCAAAGGTTTAATTACCCGTTCAATGTTAGTCTCCGCTGGAACGATGTCTATATAGTTAAGATTTATGCAAATAAATGGTCAAGTAAAATAGCATGCATTTTTATGGACAAAGGATTTGTGCAAACAAGCGTATGTCCGTTTAAAGTCAAACCGGTATAACTCGGTAGTGTTTACGACGAACGCAAATATGGTACTCTCAACGAGCTCAGCGATTCAATCTTAAAGGTCCAATTAGTTATAATTGAAAATACCTGTCATCTATAATTATAAGTTTTTATGCGCCATTTACGGTGTTCACGGATGGAAATAGCGTAAATAATCATTTTAAAAATATAAATTAAAAAAAAACAAAAATAACAAGAAAAAATACACTAATAAACTCTATTAATTTAGTAATTTGATTCAAAAGTTTTTGACAGCCTAAAAATTTTTCATTTACTATGAATAATTGTTTCTTCTGTTATATGGCTTACTTGTATTCCACCCTGCGACCATGTATACATGTTATATACATGAAGTAACATGATTTTGTTACATCCATCATGAAACATGTTAATTTAAATTTATGCTGATACATTATAGCGGTGTCAGTGGCCTTTGTAGGTCAATTCATTCGAATAATGACGTCTTGGAATCCAAATAATCCGTATTATGTTTCGCCTTTTCAAACGGAAATATTTGTGGGTTTTTTACATAAATTCATAGTTCTTACAGAAACTAGAAAGCTTACTTAAACTAGTAGCTTTTAGAAACTTGTGTACGTATAGTTAATATTGGAAAAGAAGTATATTTTATGCGGTAATTGTTTACCTCGGACGACATGCATTCACAAGGCGCCTATAGGCGGCTATAATTTATTTTCGACTGTCGTAATGGATTAATAATATGATTAGAATTTCAATTATTGCAATTGAATAATATAATACTCAGGTACAGATGTTAAAGGTCATATGAACCCTATTTAAGATATACTGATCATCAGTTGATCGGTTAGGCTAAGTCTAGAAGATACAGGATACAACCTGGTCCAAATCGCCTTAGGATCAAGCTGAATAGCAGGAGACGATGCATTGAATACCCTGGCGTAGGCACAGAGAAAAGAGATGACAAAGCAACCCAAAAAAATTATATGAATAAAAATATAGAAAATGATCTTTTTGTACGTGCTTGTTAATAAAATAAGATTGTTTAAATACTTACGATATAAAATAGTAGCCTAGTCATAAATGTCTGAACTATCATGTTTAAGTTAACCTAAAAATTATCGGTAAAACTATCAGATCTGTATCGTATTCAACAATGACTTACTTCAGTTATCTTTCAAAACATACATATTGTAGGAATCGAGGGCGTTTATGTGTATCAGTCAAATGGATACATTGCCATCAATCATATACGAGGGTACGGCGCTATTGGCGAAAGCATAGCCAAAAGCCGCGTCACACGACGTGCGCCTTGAACGGTGCGTATTAATACCGGCATGGTATGCAAATCTGATGCCAGTGGCTGCCTAACCTATGCCAACTAGACCCAGTTGTCCACGCTTCAATGTTACATTGTAGCGGGAAACGCCGGTTCGTCAAAGTCGCCATATTGAAAATTGGGAAGCTTGATGCAAATGATACTTGATTTAACCTTTCTTTTATCTTGATCTTTCAACATTACTTTAAAAAACCAATGACAGTAAAAAGTAAATATATAATAATTTAATCAAGTTTAAGTATTAATTTAATCAAAATGTCACGTATGACACGATTTCGGCACATAGAATCAAATCTTTTTAAATTGCTTTTATGTAAACTTATACTTTCTTGAATAACAATGTTTCACATTAATCTGTTTATTGTAAATAATTCTTAAAACGTTTATGTTCTCGCTTACTTTATTGCACGCCAATTCAAGTAGCACAATTCAGTAGGACATAGTTTAAGTCGCATAAAGTTGGGCCAGCGTTTGCAATTTGATCGCACGAGGACGCAATTTTTGACGCCATTATTTAACTTATTACAATAGAATAAAAAAATAACAGCTAATCTACATCAATCATTTAAGAAAAAAAAAGAATTTAAAATTTTTGAATTTAAAAAAAGAATGAACAAAATCGGAGCATTAGAAGCGGAGCAACGGAGTAACAAACAAAAAAAAACTCCTGCTACCTGAATACCTCCTTTTTTTTGGGAAGTTGGTCAAAAATCTTAGCCACAGCAACGCGATGCAGTGTCCGCTAGTAAGTATATTATACATACAATATGCTATATTTTCACATATGACCTAATTAAAGAATTGTAGAAAAAGGTTATATTTTAAAATAATTAAGATCATTAAGGTTTAAAACTATATCCACAATTTTACCATGTTATTCATTAAGCGATTTAAAGTAAAGGTTTCTGCAAGTGTTTAGTACATTATTATGCGAGTTTATTCTTATAAAACATAAATATATAAAACTGGATCCAAAAGTTGTGTTGTTCGAATTTTCCTCATTCTTCACTGACATCCGAAGGTGACTTAAGAAACCTCGAAGTTCGTACAGATCGCTGTGCACAACATTTGCATTACATGAGCGGTAGATACCGGTTGTGATTTATATTACTTATAAAATATAGTGTTAGCTGTGCTTTTTTTATTTACGTAACGTGACTCGCAAATCTTTTTGCCAATTTACTTTCGTAATTGATGCAAACAAAATGGCGTCATACATAAAGCCTTCTTATATATGTACATCATCGTGATGTTATTCTTGACTACTAACAACTTAATAGACACAATGCCGCTACAATGCTGTATGTTAATCATTTGCCGTCATTCCTAGTTTAATTTGGCTAACTATAGAACTTCTCTTCTTCGGATTTATTGATTACTCAGGCAGACGACCAGTCGGGCCCCCTAATGGAAGGTGTTTACCGGCGCCTATAGTCTTTGGCAATACCAGTGTTATTATCAACGCTATGTCTACCGTGAGACAGGGTGTTAAGTCTCGGTTACCTAGTGAATACGCTGTCTACGTTTCACTTAAAACCGGAACACAGTAGTGTTTTGTACCACCCCGGACGGCCCAATCTAAAACTACCACCTACGTATCACAATTTTGATCGCTAAATGACGAATGTGACGTTTCGTTTTAAAGTCAAAGTCAAAGTCAAAATAATTTATTCAATTTAGGCTTTACTGAGCACTTATGCGTCGGATGGGCATGTAAAAAGTCGGTCCACCCACCAACCCGCATTGGACCAGCGTGGTGGGATACGGTCCAAAAACCCCCTAATGGATAGGGGTGTATTATGGGAGGCCTATGTCCAGCAGTGGACTATCAAAGGCTGATGATGATGATGATGATGATGAGCACTTATAAACGTCAAATATTTTCCATTTATACACACACGTTTGTACACAGATTTCAAAAGCAACAGGGTCCTTTAAACCGAAACGCAAGATCATTTGTGCTGCAATGCCGTTGACCCCGTTTATAGCTCTATCTGTATTTTTGTACATAGTTATCATATGTTTTAATGATTATTTTAAATATAAATGAACATTTAGGCATAAACATTAAACATAAAAGCTTAACAAGGTACAGATAAGTGCAATAAAACTAAGTAGCTACAGTATTTTTAGGAGCGTTATGATAAATTATACAATTTTTACGGGTTTTATAGTGTTTAATTACTTTGCAATTATTGAAAATTATACCTGACGTTTCAAACCCTTCCAAGGATCCATCGTCGCAAAACGAAAGTAAAAATTGTATTAATTATTATGTATAGTACTCGCGTACGTACCTGACAGTGGAGTTATATTAAAATGTTATAAATAAATGTTATAATGGACCAAAAAGACAAGCCGATTAAATGTTTTGTGAAAGCATTGTTTATAGATTTTTGTTATTTTTCTATACATAAGCATAACTTATATGTTTTGTTCATAAATTTAAACAATTATGGTTCGTATTGACCTTGAGCTTTATTAGTAATAATAACGCACGAGATACAATTACCTAGCAGTAGACAATAAACAGATATAAAAAGATAATTCGCTTCAACACCTACGAATCACGATGAACCCCTGAATAAGCGTGACAACGGCAAATCCAGTGGTTGACATTGAATGTAACGTTAAGCTGTTTACGTGGTGTATTATTAAATTTGCGACAATATTTCAAAGCAAATTGTTTTCGGTATAATTTCTACGTATACATTTTTTTACCGAAATATTTTTCTATACAAATAATAAAAAGACGTCTTTATTTGTTCGAACAGGCTATAAAAGTAATATACAACTGTTTAAAATATTCTTTACTATTAGAGAACTATAGTAACCTTGAGTCACATTACTTACATACTTTTTACTCCAGGTATATCAAATTAAAATATCCAACAACAAATTCAAATATCTTTATTCAATATAGAAGTTTACACTTGCTTATTGATTGTCAAACACACTATGTTACCACCGGTTCGGAAAAGGGCGCCTCAGACCTGAGAATAACCGGCGAAAGAAACTCAGCGGGCTATTTTTAATACACTGCTATTAATTACAACTTCACCTAGTAATCCAAATGTGCTATTAAACTGTGCATGACTGCCCATTGCCAATGTGTGTAGAAACCGAAGGTCGTGGTTCGAATCCTGCGACTAGAAAAATTTTCATAGTTGTTTTAGTTGGTTAGGCAATTTGGGACGATCACGTAAAGTCATGTAAAAGTCGGTCCACCACCTAACCGCATAGGACCAGTGAGGATAGGCTAAAACCCTTTAATGGATAGGGGTGTAAGGGAGCCATGTCGCAGTGGACTATCACAGGCTGTTGATGTAGTGTGATGATGCAATGTATATGTAAACAAAAGAAAAAAATGAGCAACGCAGTCCATTGCAATAAAGTGGCGTTGTTATTTGTAGATTGTTCCTAAGATGAACATCTTGGTAAATATTCACCAATAAGAAAGCACATGTGGGTATTGTTTTTCATAAATTCTGTTTTTGCTTGTCGAAATTTAATCTTGTAGCATTTTGCTCACTTTATATTATTTGGTGAATTAATTTAAAATTTGTTTCCTAATAACAAAATTTTATTTTTACACGGTATATTTTGTACGTAGCTATTCAATCTCTATCAGAAACTTATATATTGTGCAACTTAATGAAATACATTAACTAAAATGCTATAATGTGATTTGTACCAACCAATTTGAACGCTTACTCATAGGGGTTTTTGACGATTTCACCACGCTGGTCGCCTAGACCAGCGTGGTTGAAATGCTCGTGCGATGGACCGACCTAGTTTTTACATGACTTTTGAAAAAAAAATGAAAAAAATTTGAAAATTTGCTCTTCAGGATTCGAACCCACGATCTCCCCTAAGGAGGCAGTTGTAAAGCATAAATCCATAGGTGAAAAGGCTCTGCAAACGTAGTTGGGACGCCGGCGACAAGATGGATTGACGACACACGCAAAGTGGCCGGTGTGGGCTGGATGAGAACAGCCGAAGATCGGAAGCGGTGGCATGCATTAGGGGAGGCCTATGTACAGCAGTAGACTGACACAGGGTGATGGTAATAATGATGATGAAGTCCATGGCTAAAGATTACGGGGCAAAATATTAACACGTATAAAAACAAATCCACACAAATACAATTTAATAGCTAAATAGAATAATAATTAGTAATGACATAAACGCCAGGGTATCGTTTGTAAATGTAAATGAAATTTATATTATATAGTGATGCAAATTGACACCTAAAAATATTTTTTTGAATGCAAACTGGAGGTCTAGGTTTTGAATCTTGTATGAAAATAACTTTGGGCAATATGGGCTGATCACAATATCTTGACGAAACTACCCGTCGCATAGCCATGTAAAAAGTCCTTTCCGGTTATTAAAATCAGAGCCTTAAAATTAATTTCGACACTATTACTTAAATTTAGTTTTTTTTTTAATGCTAACGTGTTTAAAAATGATAATAATAAATCATATATAAAGAGACTAAAATACAAGTCAATATCTTTATTAATATAAACGCAATCACGATTTACCCTTCACAAACGTCGATTATAACACTGCAATTTTACGAGTTAGCTCCGCATAATTTGCCGATGTCGATATATGCGTGTTGAAGACGTCAGACATCAGACGCTTTGTAAAATAATCATTATAGAGATAAAAATATGAAGGTAGAAACTAACCCGCAAGATATCTAGTATGGATAGGAACAAAATAAAGAATAATTTGGCTCTACGTCATACATCTGCGCCATCAAATATTATACCAAAGCCATAAAAGATGTGGAATTTATGTAAACAAAGTAGTTCATGTCAATGTGCAATTATCAATAAGAGCACCTAGAAAAGTTTGTTCGCAGTTGCTCTGCAGTACATGAAGTAATCTTCGGTTACTCTTCTACTAGTTAACGGGACGGTTTTATATACTTTGGAAATATACAATATATACTCTATTATATTTTCATATGAAAACTTCAATAAACCTAAAAGGTTTTGAATTGTTTAATCTTAAAATAAGCGATTTTTAAAAATATAGACATTGGTCGGATAACCATTCACTAGCACCGCATTTAACTATTATGATATTCAAAATACAGCGCGCTCAAGTAATTTTAATGAGGCTTTTAACCCAGACGTAGTGGGGGCTCTGTCGTAATATGCTAGGAAAAATACGTTTGCATTAGTTAATACGTTTCATAACCAGTTATATGTGACCTTGGATTATATTTTCACCTAAAAAGAGGTGTACAGAAATTGGGTTTTGGCTCCAAAACTTGATTTTAACTGCACTTGCTTAGTTAAAAGTAGAAAATGTTACTAATATAAATAAAAAAAAAAAAACTGTATTGTATGCATCTCACAACGTTATGTTTTTTTTATAATGTAGAAAATAATACACGCTTGCTTTTCTTTTACGTGATCCACTTACAAAAACGGTGTACGTGTAACGTCATGACGTTGCCTTGTTAGTTTAAGTAATTTTTTTTAAATTTTCGGACACTTATACAGGGCAAATAAAGATTCATAATGCCACTTTAAAATATTGATTGCAAATGTTTTATACTTTTGAAACACATAGGTATGTAAAAAACCTTTACGTTTGAGGAATGGAATGAAGTAGACAAACAAGATTTTCACTTGAAAGCGTGTATTACTCTCTTCCTTTAAGGAATACATCATATCATGTCACCAGTCAGTTCAACGCCTAGAGACATGATGTCTCATTTGCTCGGTAATAAAATTCTTTAAACCTAACAGTAGCGTTTTTACGCTACTGCTTTAAAGCAGAAATGCATCCTCGGAGATACTTCCCCAGACGGTCTTCGGTAGAAAGGAAGGGCCTAATACGTTGTAATATTACATTATTATATATATACTTATATATTATTTTAAAATAAATTCAAATATCTATATTCAATATAGAATTGTTACAATTGTTCATTAATTAACAACGGTGCTACCACCGTTTCGGCAAAAATGTTTTAATATGTTTATTAGACCTTTGAAGGTCACTATTTTATTTTTAATTCAATAATGCGTTTTCAACGATTTTTGGTTGGACTTTTATGTAAGTGCAGGTATTCTATACAAAACATGAACTTATTTTATTAAATTAGCAGTGAGTAATCATATATGCACACTACTACATTCACGTAGACTTCATAATTATTAATCAAAATTTTTGCTGTAGTCGTTACCGTCACTGTTTACCTTTAGACACAATTGCTTAAAATATTCCGAAATGACCGTAAAGGATATTTGTTTCAGATATTATATGTACTCTACAAATGATTACACCAAAATCACAAAATGGCAGACACCATATGTATATGGACTTATTTTTTCGTTTTTGTCTAATGGTTTTTATTGAGTTTGTAGGCCATATAAACCACATACAATAATTAATCATTGCGAATTATATATGCTCACATTATGCCAAGCATGACGACAGTTGTAAAAGTGTAGGTATATTATTAAAAAAAAATCTTACGATGTATTATTATCACTAAACAAATAGTCTCCAAGAAACAGATAACATAAAATTTAAATTACATAAGCGAGAAGAACACGGGAGATAAACACTTTTAAAATATGTATCTCACAAAATGATTTGTTATGTTTATTTGTTAAGCAGTTTTATTAAACAAAGATCTATAATAAAATATATTTATTGTCATTAGCAGCCTTTATTCGTCCACGTAGGCACTTTTAATAAACCTTAGGCGTGATCATTTCTACTGCTCCAGTTGAACCGGCGCAAATGCACGGAGATCGGCATCCCACCTGGTCGAGGGTTCGCGTTACATAAAGACTTTAGTCTTCAAATATAACGTGAGGACGTGGTTCAGCTTCCCAAATGCTGCCCAACCCAACTGAATCCTCCAATCAGCTTCCCTCTCAAGGTGTTCTTTAACTAATGCAATCAAGGTAGACACTATTACTTGTGTCGCTATCAATATATTGTATATTTTGTTCCATATGATACAATCATTAATTATAAGGTAGCTACTATTGATTATTTCGAAAAATGGTTCATGAATCAGATTATAGTTTTAATTTTGAATTACGCTGAGTGGAAACATTTGGTGCATCAAACTTTATTATATTGTTGAGTTGTCAATAATATTTCTTTTTCACAATTGATCGGTCTCGGGAAAACATGTACGTTGAACATGACTTTCGTTTTGTCCAAGTTGATCGCAAATGCAACACGTCGATAGGATTACTTTAGGCTTTGAACATATTATTTTGCAGGTGCATCCGCAAAATAAAATGACTGAAAATAATTACTGGTGAACAGGAAGCTTAAACAAGAACTTGAAATTCGCTATGTAATAATAGTAAAATAAATTTAAATTTTTTTCAGATAACTGTCTTTACCAGTCACTTGTTTCTTCTCCAACTGTTGCAAGTCCTATTAAAAATATTCAAAGAACGTAAAGATAATTTCTATTTAGTAATGTAAGTCGATCAAGATATTGGTCACCTAAACTCTGACATTAAAACTGTAGATCTGGGATCTCGTTGTGATAAATTTATTATTGATGTTATATACCTTTGCAGTTTTTAAGATTGTTACATGTGGTAATTATCTGACCTTATGAAGCACAGTAAAGTTATCGATATAAACCAGGCAGTACTACAGACCCCAATAACTTATGACCATTAGTATACGCTGCGTTAGTAAAATTTTCGAAAATAATTCTGAACCAATTTCAAATAATTTTAATTTCATATATGTAATAACAAACAGATGGCTTTTACGGCGTCTATCAACTGTGCAGTGTCCATCTTATAACAATTTGAGGCATGGAAGTCAAGATGCCCAGTTCTTCGACAACAAGATTGACTGTACAGCATGAATTTGGTCAGAAATTAGCCACTGAATAAAATGCTGCACCGACCTCTGACTGTACTTGAGCACGAACTCAGAGGTTGACGTGAACAGCTAAAGATCTGAGGCGGGTGGTAGGAGTCCCAAGGGATCATTTTGCTTTTCTTTCTGTCTATCATTTGACCTACAGGTTGAGAACAATAACGAGATGTATTATTTGTGATGATATCTTTAATATTAGAATAACGACGTAATTTGCAAAATGACGATTAATAATACTCCAAAAGTAATACTGGTTTAGTGCAATAATTTATTGTTAAAAAAATAACTATGTTAAGGTTTATAACCTAATGTTCCTCTCCAAGTGGGTGTGATGGCTGCGTAGATGGAGAAGCTAGACCGACATTGCCACCTGGTTCTCAGCATCACAGGATTCTAAATTGCAATGGCCCTAATATAGACTAGAACTTAGCTCAGCGTTCAAACAAATAGAAATTAACGTGATGTGAGACAGCTGTTAGTATATTTTAGTATTTCCGTATAATGTCTTATGGCATCACAGAACACACTGATATATACTATTTTATATTCAAAAGAGCGATTCGAGCAGTCTATAAGCTGCTCTAACTTTAAGCATCCTGGGAGAAAATGTTTACAGAAATTAATGTAATGACTGTTTTCAATATATTGTAAAAATTATGTTCATAAAATAAATGATTGTAATACACTATTGTGAACATAATATAAATACTAGGAATATATTATGTTTTCCAAAAATAGCTCGAAGAACAATGAAACTTCATGGACAATGTATACTTCTAATGAAACGTTGCTTTATCTAATAAATTTAAGTTGTAAAGTGAACGTTTGGTGTAAAGATATTATTGTTTGACTCTGATAGATACTTCTGATAATGAACTATTCGTCCAGGCTATTTGTGTACATACTAATGTAGGTTTTATAAAGTTCTTAAAATTATTAAAAGTAAAAAAGTCCTGAGTCTACGCGGTTCTTCTCAGGTAAGCTTCATTCGAACTGCTGTTAGATTATTGTGACAATTATCAGAAAGTGTAATGCTCATTTGAATAAAGATATTTGACTTTGACTTTGACTATTGCTGCAACCAATATCACCAGACCAAATAACTCCAAAAAGGTAACCAACGAAAATGGTATTTGCCGACTAGTGGGATAACCTTACTTCACTATCCCGCTCATTCAGATGAGGGGCCTTTGATAGGTCCAAAACTAGCCGATACCGATTTCACGTGAGTTTAGCCGTTTTGTACAATATATTTTTAGTGCAATTCCTCACGAAATTTTTAATTGTTTAATTGCTAACTCGTCCAATATAACGATATCATCGGCAAAACGGAGGTGTAAAAGGTACTTAAAGCAAATATTAAGGCATAGATACTAATAAATGCTTTTAAGAAAATCATTAAAAACGAAAATCGCTGTTGTACCATGGCAAAATAGACCTTGATGTCATTCAAAATTCTCAGTCGACAAACTAAGAATAATTTCGAGACAAAAAACTTATGAATTAAATAATTTATAAAAACGCCGACTATAACAGGCAATCTTAATTCAAGGTTTAGAGTTTTAAAGAGTCATTCTTGTACATTTTGTATCGTAATGACATTGCTGTTTTAGGTTGCAACAAACAAAAGTTAATAAACACGCTTAGCGTAGGTTATTAGACGATTATTTACTTTTAAAGTGCCTATCTTCTACAATTTTAATAGTAGAATGCCCATTATCGAATACTATAATTTGCCAAAAGTGCCCCCTAAAATGATTTTCCTACATTAAAGTTACAATTTAAAATTTTCTCCAATAATTAACAATAACAATGTACGCATGATTGTATAATGGAAACCGAAGCATTTATGACTTGGCTCACTATCAACGTGATAAGACGGTACCGGAGCGCGCAACGACCCGGATTTGAAAGCATAGTTTTGCAGATAATGGATGTGGTACTTATCTTATGTAAACTCTTTGCTTTAATAAATTACATAAAATATATTCTAGGTTAATAACTTAATAGAAACTCCTAAAAACCTACCTAAAGCCATAGAATTATCGGTACACATTTGTATTTATTTATTTATTTATATATTATTATACAAATTATGTGAACAAATTTGATATTTTATAGAAACGTTTTTGTTGGCCGAGCTGCCGTTTACTAGTTTGATAAATAATAGGAATGCCCAAACCTTACAAAGTCATTTGTAACCAACCTAGTTATATCATTACGTAAAAGTAAGAAAGGACAACACCACACTCGTTTTTACGTTTTAATGTCTAAGAGACAAGCATAAGGGTTGTGCTTTAGAAACCGGAGGTTGTGGGTTTGAATCCTGAGGGGACTCCAACACTTTTCTAAGCTGTTTCCTAATTGGTTAGGGCAATGCGGGATGATAAACCGATTGTCTGTAAAGTAAGATGATCCATGCGATGGGCATGTAAAAAGTCGGTCCTGCGCTTTATCTCTCTCTGGTCGTGTCGGTTATCCGTCCCAATGGGCTTTCAGGGTATAAAGGAATAGGGAGTGCATCTGTGCATAATCAGATGTAAAGAAATATGACATTTCAAAACAAGTGCGGCACTTACATCGCTATATCAGCGGTGTACCAAAAAGAATACTTTGGAATATATTACAAAACTAAATTAATTGCATTTTATATTTTGAGTATAAACCGAACAACTTTTTAACTGTATTACTTTAGATACGGAAAAATAACAATATCTACGAAGGGCTTGAGAAGGCGTTCTTAAAACAGTTTAATAAACGGTTAAATAAATCAAGAATATAGTGTAATTATATTTTCTTATTCATACTTTTAAGACAATAATAGAAAATCGTAAACAAATTTGTTATTTTAGCCGTATTAATACAACTTTTCAACATTCATATTGTTGAATGGCGCCATTTTCTTCTTTATATCGCGGTTTCACAGATTCACTGAAAATCAACATTCCTGATGGAAAGCTGTTAAATTCTTTATGTTACACAATTACATGATTTTCGAAGTATCATAATTTATTGTACATATTTGAGCGTTATTCTAAATCAAAAGAGACAATGTTAGGTATATGGCAAGCATGTAAAGCTGTAAAGTAATAGTTTTATGGTGTAAGAAACGTGAATAACTCGCAATAATCGAGGAGCGTCACCGCTTATCTGACTACAGAGCGTTTGCTACGACATTGATATACTTTACAACTATTTACGTAAACACACATTTAACTTATATTGTACATAAGCAACAGTTGTCTCAAATGTATATCGAATTTTTGGACTCGACAGAATGACACTTAGAGTAAAAATTCAGCAATAATTTTTTGCATTTTTATTTGCATTATATTTTGTTGCTTTTTTATTTTTATGGCATACACAGGCAGACGAGCAGTCGGGCCACCTGATGGGAAGTGGTAACAGACGCCCTTAGACATTGGCAATACCAGTGGTATCGCCATTGCGCTGCCTACCGTGAGACATAGGGTGGTGTAGTCTCGTTTACCCAGTAAATACGCTGGCTACGGTGCCCTTCAAACCAGAACACATCAGTTTTTACACTACTGCTTCGCGGCAGAAATAGGCACCGCGGTGGTACCCCCTAGACGGTCTCCTGTAAAAAGCGGCCCTACCACCGGAAGGGTCAGATTTTGGACAGGTAATTCTGCTCAAACGTATGGTACTTTTGCGCATGCATTTTTGTTAACCATTTACCTACTTAATGACTAGACCTAATTAACATGCAATATATGTATAAAGGCATCTCAAAAATGTATCGATTTTGCCAGCCAGTCAGTAAGTGTATTATATGTAATATATAAGCATTATATATATCTATCAATATATAAGCATTGTTTTTGTTTATTGCCTTCTATCTTTTGATCTCTGATGTTTCACTTCTTGTATCAAGTTTTTACTAAAAGACCTGGCTATGAAAAATATATTTATCGAACTCTAGAAAAATTCCAGCCTATAAACTAAGCTCTTAGAAATAAGTATTAAAAGAAATTTAAACACAATCTTTAATTTTGCTGATGTATCTATGTATATATAGTGCGTTTTTACTGATTTCATAGTATAATGAAACTAACTATTGCAGATTTTTTTTTCAATTCAGAACTTTTTGAGCAAGCAGCATTTAAAACGACCATTAAATAAAAAAAGGCCTCTGATGTTATAACCTTTTTGAACATCTCTTTCATAGTCTCCTAATTGGTCAGGGCAATGTCAGGGCTGGTCGCTCAGAAAACACCTTTGATAATTCAAAAGATTGAAAAATACTGGAAGATCTCAGACGAGCAACTAGGGCAACTAGGGCCTGATTGAAAGTGATCACCGTCAGCCCATAAACATTGGCAATACTGATATCACCAACGCGGTGCCTACCGTGAGACATAGGATGTTAAGTCTCGTTTACGCATTTGGATTGCCAAAATTGGTCTACACAATTCAGATTTTCTCCGACTTTTTACAATATTACGAAAGACGTAAAGTCCTAAAAGTAAATTAATGTATGTTCAATGTTTATAGCAGCTTATTTTAATCACAATATTGACTAAGAAAAAAAAAGGATTTGTTCTGACGAAGAAGTTGAGCTTCAAATTGGATCTAGCTTAGGGCATTGACAATTGACAACGCTTGCACTGAATAATGAACTATACTCGAAAGAACAATATTATAACAATAGAGAAATAAATAACTCTTTTCGATAAATCTTTTCGCAAATAGGTGTCGAAAGACAAAAAAATTATTATATGCAAATACCGCTATTAGGTAGATATGTAACAAGTGACGTATAGGATTCTACAGCGCTGTATCTATTCTCAAGTCCGTAATTAACCTTTCCAGTCACGTTGGTATAGATTAATTCAGTGCAACGTGTTCTGTTATTTATTTACTGTATCTTGTTTCATTATAGGAAAATGAACCTTATCTTCATAGAATTAGCAACAGCAGTCAGAGTGTAATAGCAATGTTTCAGTTGGCATATAATCGAGACATCGCATTTTGCAAGAAATAATTGACTGAATAAGTGTTTATATGGCATTGATAATTACTGAAATTATTTTACGCATTTATCCTTTATATGTGGTTTCTTAGCAAGATATAAGCCTTGTTAGTGTCATAAATTTTAGTACAGCCAATTACAATAAGGAATCTTTTATTACCATCCAGTATCAGCCTGTGTTAATTCACAGCTGGACATAGGCCTCCCCTACGGCACTCCTTCTTTATTACTTTATATTAGAGGGTTTTTGGACCGTATACATCCACGCTGGTCCAATGCGGGTAGGTGGGTGGACCGACTTTTTAGGTGCCCATTCGGTGATTTGCCCTAATCGAACCCACGACCTCCGATTTTTAAAGCACACGCCCTTACCACTAGGCTACGGAGCCAGTTCTTCTTTTATTAAATCTATCTCAAACACTTTCCTCTTATAGATATTTCGCACCCTTAGTAATGTACCTTAATTTATGTAAGAATTGTCACCCATGGGAACGTAGTGACGTCGTTCATCTAAGGTTCTTAATGATGAGCAGCCATCTAGATGTCTATTTCATCGTCACAGATGACCTATAGCATCATATACGACGGCGACCTTAATATCAAATACGTGTCCAATTTGGCTCTGTTATAGAAATCATTTAAATAAAGAGCTAGAGTGTTGCTTTGCTAAAGTCATTAATTGTGTTATCTAATATGTTCTTTTATAAATATTTGCTTCATACTTCCATCTTAGATATTATTTTCTTCATGGCCAAATTTATAAATTATAAACGTATGATTATGTAAACATATTTATACAATATATTAACGATAATGTCAATAAAAAACTTAAAGGAATGCAGCCTCATAAATTAAAGTTATTGTGCGACAATTTACATTTAGGTAATCATTACAAACAACCCTTTTTCTTTAGAAAAAAACCCATACACAAATAATCGATAAAACAAGCCAAGTGGAAGTCAGCTGTAAGCATAACTTAGAATTTGTTCTAGACTAGATGAATTCTTTTACCACCAGAAACCACTTTGAGGGAGAGGCCAATAGAAGAATTCAGCTAATCTGGAGATTTTCATAAGCTTCGTCGAGTTTTCTTCCTACCTAACCCACAGTGCCTCAAAGCGTAAGTCCTGCTTGTCATGTCGGTGCTGAGACTTTGTACACTTACGGTTCGACTGGTTCACAAATTTGAAGCCGCACAGCGAGCTATGGAGTGGGCTAGGCTCGAAGTATCTCTGAAGGACCGTATCAAAAATTATGTGATCCGCCAGAAATAAGTATGCCGGTCAGGGGGCCGGTTACGTAAGTCGCAAAACTGACGACCGGATGGACGAAAAGTTCGGAGTGGAGATCGAGGCTCGGCAAACCGATGATATTATTCGACAACGATATTCTCAGAGCATCAATTAAGCTGGATGAGAATAGCCGAAGGCTAAAAGCGGGAGGCTTATGTCCAGCAGTGGATTGACATAGGCTGACGGTGTTGATATATAGTATAATAAACACCATAAACACTTAAAAAACCATAATATAGATTTAAGTTATTCTTCTTACGCAATCTTAGAAATTTCATACAAGAAAAACATTCCGAAATGCTCACTATCAATCGAGGTGGCGCCTGATAACAGATAACATAAACACACCTTCATACCTTTATTGATATATTTATTAAATTATACCAAAAGGCATGATAAACGATAGATGTTTTTCGTGAGTACAAATGTGGTGCGTTGATAACTATTATTTTTGTTTATTTTAAGTTATACATATTATTTCCGGTGTTTACCGAGAACCGGAAAGCGTTCTTGAAATAGAATTTAAATAATCTAAAAGTAGTTTATATATTTTCTTTCCTGACAATCCAATTTCATTTACTTTCTTATAATTCATAAATATATACATAATTTGTTCCGGGCTACATATTATACCTCGGAAGTCACAGTTTTTGGTCTCGCAAGGTTATAATGCAATCGCTTATCACAAGGTTATATACTAGATTGTAACAATGCTAGCTAACTTTTGTAATGTTAAACTGCTTTTACAACACTTAACAAAGCAACTGGTCATTAGCGGTCACCGTCAATAATTAACGGTTTTAAAAAAGCTAATCTTGTGTCAACATTTCGTTCAAACAATAGGTGGTGAAAAAGTAAATGGCAACTACTAACTGGTCATTTTAAATCGTCAACAACAAGTGTGGGAATGCATAAATGTAATGTAGATATGATCGTCATAGTGGTCAAAGAACCTAATTTGCGTATTTGAGAATCAAATTTCAAGTTACGTCAAACAATGTTTTGACACTGTACCTCAAGCAGACGTCAATTCTTTTCTTTTTTTAATTTAGTTTCGGCACAGGGCAATCCACTTGTCGCGAGGCCAACGTCGTGGGACCGGCGGTTTCTCAAGATATTTAAATATTATTTTAGAAATTGTCTTTGATAATAAAGTACGGGTATCATTTGTTCTAAATGCATTTTTTTTAATTTTGAGTCCTATAAGTAGAAAAGTATTGCCTCAATTTACGTCCTAACGATTTATGTCGCGTAAAAATAACAATTCGAAATAAGATAAATGTTACATAATCTCTATTGAAAATCTATTAAAGGTAAATGTATTTTTTTATTTTATTAGTTTCACATTCATACACTAACAAAGACTAACATATGTAGGCTTTTTTTACGTCTAGCAAAGAGGGTGAAAATAATGTATGAAACACCATACATGAGTGTGCATTTCGAATCGATCCATTACGAATGATGTGTCCTTTATCTGTATTATATAAAGGTATACAAAACTCCTAATGGAATATATAAAGCAAAGTCGAATTCCATGTCTCTCCGTCTACGATTTTGAAGCGGTTTTCGGTTTTTAATTGGTATAGAAACACTGATCAATTTACACGTTTCCAATGTAAAGTCATTAATAAACACATTTTCGCGCTGACATTGCAAACGCTGGCTGAAACCCACGGGGTAAATCAGTAATGTTCTACGGTTTTATGCACCTTGGTTAATTAACCAAATGGTTAACAAAAAATGGTAAGCAATAGTATCTAACTTACAGATAATGATATATATTATATATCATTTACATTTTATGGGAAAAATGTCTTATTTACGAAATGATTAAAACCTTACGGCATTAATTCTTATCCAAATATTTTTTAAATTATTTATTTAATTTTTAAATTATTTCAATCATGTATATCCATTTAAATAGATCAGTAAAGCCCTTTAGAGCATTAATTTAAATTAATATTTACGAAAATATTACAGATATCAGACTGACTCCGTGCAAAGCCGGGGCATGTACCTAGTGGAGACGTATGTTTATGACTTATGTAGGAAATACAGCCCGCGCAGATACTACGTTAAAAACATCTTATATCGAAGCGTTTGCAACGAAGGTTAGTTGATCATATAAAAACATGTTTACCGTCGGCAAAAACCACATTTAACCACACATTTGAGTGTTACGCTTTTGTGTATTCTTTTCATTTATTACCTGCATAAAATACAACTCCGTAAGAGGTCGTTTTTTTACGAGGGCAAGTATCTTTTGATAAATTTATAAAAGCAATTAAAGCGATACGCGTAATAAGTAGAAGAGCAAGGTTTGAAATTAAATATGATTATGGTGTTTTGCGCACGTTACGTTAATATGAATCACGGTTTTTATGTTAATTTCTCTATTCCAAACTTAAAATAAAAAGAGTTATCTTATAGAGAGAGAGAGAGAGAGAGAGATATTCACATTCCAAGTTTAAATAATCGATAAGCGATTATACGATTCATAACAATATATTACTTCCTCGTTACACGAACAAATTAAAATACAAGCATTTACATATGAAAAGCATGATATTTCAATATGCTGCGCTTCATCATTTGCTACATGTAATTTATTGAGAACAAATAAAATAAAAAAAAGGAATAAAGGTTAACAACGTACATTGCGTATTAAGGAAATAGATTGATATTTATATAGGAAAAATACAAAAAGCAAAATTTATTCTGAAATTAAACATATTATGTAAATTAGATTAACGCTAATCTTAAAAACAGGGAGTATTTAAGGTTTACAGTCATTTTAATGCATATGTGCGTTAATATTCTTTTGTTTCATGTTATGATAATCAACATAATTATTTCGGTTCTCTTTGCCGTATTTTATAAGGTGAACATGCATTATGCATTGGAGATTAATTATAACTTTCATAAATAACATTCTTGAACTTGTTTAAAAGTAATAAATAACATATACCTATATATGTAAAAAGTCGGTCCACACACCAACCCTCATTGGACCAGCGTGGTGGGATACAGTCCAGAAACCCCCTAAATGGAGAAGGCATGCATTAGGGGAGGCCTATGTGCAGCAGTGGATTATCACAGGCTGATGATGATGATTATGATTTTTTTTTTTCTTTAAAACTTTATACAAGTGTCTTGAAGAACAAGTAAATCTTCAAAAATAATATATACCGATAAGTGAATGTTATCCCAGATTTGTAGGTGTGATGTGAATGTTCCAAAACATTGACTCACAATTTTACTAGATCAATATCATATTATTTCATATTTATAATATTCGTGAAGGTTATACTTTCTTGTGTTCACATGAATACTACACATGATTTAATAAAAAGACTTTACGGATTTTATCGCGTTTAATTTGGTTTGCAATTTTCCGTCGGTGTCAGTTTACAATTTTTTTTGTACATAAAACGTGGCATAGACGACATTTTAATGTAATGAAAACCTTAAAAGTTATCAGAGTTACATGCGGTGGCAGAAAACCCCATGCAATTTCGTACGGAGACCACGTTGCTACCTGTTTAATTGCGTATAAAAGTTATACGCTTGTGGAAGTCGGTCATATTTTGTTGTTGAAAATTCACTTGTTTTATGTTCTAACCATTTCACTTTTGAGAATTATTCAGAATGACTAATGATCGATCGGTTCCTGTTTATTTTTCCTTAAAAGTAAATTTCGATACGACTATCTGTGTATTTTAGCGTATAATTATTATTTATGTATTGTTTCGGTTGTAATACTGACTTCATTTGGCGGTAAAGAAAAATATGGCAAATAATAATAACTATATATTTGATGTAATAAAAGACTTTACGGGTTTTATTGCGTTTAATTTGGTCCACAATTTTCCCGACGTTTCAGGCACTTTACGGGAAAGTTGTAAACAAAATTTAAAATTACAATGTAAGGGCAATATGTGATTTATTGCTGCACTGTCCTTAATCAAAATGATACGTGTATTTAAAACCGAGGTCTTGAGTGAATCTTGACCACATTTTCATTGTTGTTTCTCAGTTGTTAAAACATACCATATTTCGTAAAGAAATGATCCATGCGTATGGCATGTAAAGTGGCACACCAAGATTGACCACTGTGATACGTCAAAACTCAATGGATAGGTGTATTGGCCTATGTCCAGTCAGTGCTATCGCAGCTGATAATGATGATCTGATTATGTCCAACACAAAAGTGTTTTTTTTTACTTTAAAACTGTAAGTCATGAAAGACAGTATAATTTCAAAAGATAACATATATACGTATAGTGAATTCACAGACGTTATGTGCCATGATGCAATTTCAAACATTGATCACACTTTACTTAGATCTATAATTATTACGAGTGAATCTTATAATATTCGAACTTAAATATCATATTTAATAACCAATATGAGTTATTCTTATGGTGATTCATCGAATGACTAACTATTCGATCGTTCAATAAGATTTAGGATTTTATCGTTTAATTTGGTTTCCACTTCCTCGATGACATTTACTCAACTTTTTGTACGATAAATTCGTGTTAGAGACATTCATGTAATGAACCTTCTAAACAGATCAGAGACAGGTTGGCAGAATAACCTGATACTAATATTATGAAAGAAAATAGACTCGTTTTATGTTGTGAAAGTTCGCTTGTAGTCGTCTATATTTTCAGTTGAAATCACTTGTTATGTTCTAACATTTCACATTCTAAGAATTATTCGAATGACAAGTGATCAGTTCATGTTTATTTCTAAAATGAAAGTTGAAGACTACGTTTATTGCGATAATTATTTATGTATATTTCGGTCTGTATACTGATCACTCGAGATGCAAATACATAATATATTGTGTATTATAAGATACGGTTTAGTAATTTGTCAATTCGAGTTTCGACACGTGGTAGTTTAACAAATTAGAATGGCGATGAAAGGCATATATGAATGGAATCCGTAGCCATGGTAGCGTGATTAGAAAACTTCGAATCGGACCACAAATTTCTGTTTTATACCAGTTTTAGAGCAATTGGACACCTCATTATTGTCTAACAAAGTATGTCCAATCGTCGATGGCATTAAGTCGGTCCACTCCTCTAACGCTGGACCAGTGTGGTTAAAACCTAATGATAGGTTTAGAGAGCCTATGTCCAAGTGGACTATAGAGCTGATGATGATGATATTATTGTTTTAATCAAATATTGCAGTACTGCACGCCTTTTGCTTTCTTCTTGAAATACTTTAAAACGAAATTATAAAACTAATGAAATAGATAATGTGCGATTAAAAACTTAAGTATTGTTTAATTTCGTCTGTGATACTGTTTCAGTACATGATTAGATTAGCGTAAGTGAAAAAATATTATTTCAAACAGATGAGCATATACAGACGTTTGAAAATAATCACAGCGTTCATGGCCAAGGAATAGACAATCTTCATAACGTTAGGAATACCTTATGCCTTAGCCAAATTAGAGATGGAATCTATCTAATCAAACTTTAATATCACACAGTAATGGTCGCGTTCTTAATGGTCGATTATCGCAATGTTCAATATTCACGCAATATTTAACGTACAATAAGAGTGTCCCAAGTTTTATGACATTTTGACCTCAACATTGTTTACGTAAATTCTATCTCTTCTTTGTCTCTGTTGATTCTCAAACAGCGAGAAAGGTGGTAAATAAATCGATACTAATATTAGAAATGCGAAAATAACTCAGTTTGTCTGTGAGTCTTTACCGTCTAAAACATTGAAGCGATTGCGATTTCATTTGGTACATACGTAGAATATATTCTAATAAAGGCTATAAGCTATTAATTATTGCGATAAAAATGGTCGAAGAGTTGAAATAGGGGATCAAAGTTTATATGGAAATCGTCTCTGTTGAAAATAAAACGATAAAATTGTGTTTCTAGATACTGAAAACGAGCTATAAGTGGTATTTTTCTAGTAATTCAGAGATGGGGATGAAAGTCAATATGGAAATTCGGCATCGTCGAAGCAAAATCCATAAAATTTTGTTTTTATTACCATTAGAATCAATAAAAACACCTCATTTATATTGTACTTAACAATGTATTTCAATACACCTCGCGGACATGTCTCCTTTTCTACGCGGACGTTGGTTAGCACTGTTAGTTTAAAATAAATATAAAACGACAAAATGCATAATCAAGTATTAATACATTCGCTTTTACATTTTTAAATCTAGATGGGTAAATATAGAATCTGATGTGAAATACATAATGTTTAAAGATTAAAAATTTTAATTCAGTTTTAACTGCATCATGTTGATTAAGCAGATAGCAACCACAACGCAGTGTACACAATTTTAGATTACGCTAAAAAATGTTTTAATAGCGATGTTATTATTCTACGCTATGACAAGGTCACTGCTTGTTTGTTTAACACTCTTGAGCATGCAAGAGAGGTTTTGCTGATAACATTTGTTTACCATACAATTGAAGTTTGCACACGTAACTCTAAGGATAGCTTGAGTAAGTAGTTAATATATTATTGATGAGAAATTACGCTAAAAATTTTTTTTTCACTGTCGAGCGGAATGTTCGCTTATAGTTAAGCAGTATTAGACTTAAAATTGATTTAAGCCTTGGTGTACATTTATGTGTTTTGGGTTACGCAAACAACGAAGCAGAGTACGTATGGCGTTGTTATCAGTACTGTCACACAGTAATTTTCATCTCCTTGTAATACGTCACTTTGTCACCATGGGTTATAATGTTTACTATTCTTGGGTCTAATTATTTAAACTATTGTAAGCACCAATGTTCAGCTGTGGTCGAGAAACAACACTAAGAGGGGCCATCTATAAGTTACGTCACACGAGTTTCATGATTGTTTGAATCCTCCCCACTTGTCACACCTCAGCCAGTCTATTTCTTTTTTTTTTCTTGTCGAGAGCTTCTTGTTACATTTTGTTGACCCCCTCCCACCCTTATCATGTAATCACCCCCACGTGTGATTTAATTTATGGATGGCCTCCAATCTAAACACCGTAGTTCTACCAAATGGCGCTAAGTTCTGTTTACGAATAAATATTAGTAAATTTTGTTTAAAAAAAACAGACATTTTCATGCTTTTCATTGTTTATATTAAACTGCCCCGTAACTGTAAACACTCGGTTGGTTTATTTTGTTGCCATATTGTGTAACAGTAGAGACTTCGCGATAATAACATTTTAAATATTGTAAAATATTGCCCGATTACGTGCGCTCTTTGATTTTAATTGTGCTGCAATTTGTTGATGTTTAGGTTCTACTTATTTCATTTTAATTTTTATTTTTCTAGACTTTTCTACGCAAATATTGCAGGCTACCAAGCATACTGTTTAACCAACCATAAAATGTTTTGCCAGGCATCTTTCTCAATTATCACGAACATTGTGTAGGCTTTTGATGTGACGTCGAGAAAAACCATAAGAAGGACCATGACTGTATTGATGACCCTTTTTTATTAAAACATCCTTTGATTCGTAGGTAGTGATACATTTCGGATAATTGCCTAATTTATCCTAACTAACATTCTTCCTGTAGGATTCGAATTTGCGATATTCGGTTTATAATGCGCGCCCAGTATCTACGGAGCCAGTATTAGTACTGCCCGATATTATAAAAAAAATATTTAGTTCGCACTCACCAAGTATTTGCAGAAAGCTGTCTTCTAGCCTCATTGTAGAAGACAGCAGATAGTCCGTCCCCTCCAACTCGCTAGGTGCCATCAAGTCGCTCCTCATTTTCCGTGTTATTGGTCACTTATTAAATGCTCATTAGCAAAAAATAAAAACTAGCGGCAGTAAAGTTTACCATAACTTAACACTGTCCACAATTAAACATATTACCCGTACAAACTTAACATTTCGATGAAACTCTCAAAAACAAACACAATCATCACCAATAAAAAATAGAAAATGGCGCGTTTTATATATTTTTTTTTAAATTGCCGTTGCTGAATGTCAAATTGATGCGGCCGTATTGGCGCGCGGATCGCGTTGGGAACGACACAAACAAGTCACCGAGGCCGGTAACTAGTTCCCGCGTGGCACACAGTTGTAGAAGCGGCGCGTGCGAGTAGGTGGGTAATTCGCGTTCGACAGATAGCGCGGTCGCAGGGCCGTCACGCGGTTGTCTCCGTGCGGGTGTGACCGCTTCTGCCGTGCGCGGCACAGCTGACTCTCCCACTATTAATAATACGGAATTATACTAATGCAATTCATCCGACAGTGGCGGCGTGCACGCGCGAACGCGAAAACAATATAGCACGCACGAAAATTTGTCACAGAAAGTTCATGCACTTTATATTTTCTTGATCCTTAACACTTCCTTGAATTAATGCGATTCTAATGCGCATGCTTTAATAAAAAGACTATGGATTTTTTCGCGCTTCAATTAGTTATTAGAATATTCCCAACATTTCAGATGCTTTAAAGGATCCAGGGATCCGTAAATTCCTTTCTTAATCCTTGTGTTCACAAGAAAATGTTTAAAATGGAATAATGCATAATTATAAAGTATTACTGACTAGTTAATCAAAAACAATAATTAGTCCATGAATATTTTCTGGCGTAGTTAGGACACACTTTTGTTACACATCGTTATGTTTAAGTATCCTGTAAATCTTATCCATCCATCGAGCGCAAATACCTTTATGATGTGAAGTTAATATCTTATATTGCTACAAGTAAAAATGGTTATAAACTGTCGAGATAAAAAAAAACGGTTTCGCATTAGTTAGGATCAAAAATAATAAAAGTAATACGAGGTAATATTTTATAAACCTTTTAAAAATTCTATAATTTACGACGAAATGTTACACAGGTGTTGTTGCTATCGCAAGCATAAAAATAGGCCGGGGTAGCATATCATAATCATTCATGATAAAACGATAAAATTATTTATTAAGATAATAAAAAATAGCGCAATCTTATCATTAAAAATACATTTTATCGCTTATAATTCACAGTGTATTAAAATTTATACGATAAAATGACAACATAACCCCCTCGTGTTGATAAATGTTTGTTATTTGACGTTGTTACGCGAAGAATTCGATTTTCGCTTATATGAATGATTTATATTTAGATTATCGTTAGAATAGATGAAATGGTAATAAAGCGAATGTTCATGCTTAACCTTATTTATATAATCGATGCTACTAATTTGTGTCACTATGTTATAATATTTTTTTAAATAATATTTCAGGAAAAATAACACAGCGTGACGTCTCATCCTTTGCTTGTACTTGTGCTATCGAAACTTCTTCTTTCAGTGCCTCTTCAATTACGAGAGGTTGGCAGTGAAACTTCGAAATTTATCCCTGTTTAAAGTCATTCTGAATAATATTTCAACACACTTAAAGGAAATGGAATAACTATGGAAACTAGATGACTGTTAAATACATGTGACTTACTTATCTTTTGTAGGAATAATTTTGTGATACGCTTAAAATAATAAAATCATTGCCGGTTAAGTAAGACGATCGGTTTATCAGATTAGCATGTTGCCTCGGTTGTTCATAAGCTCATTCAAGCAGGATTAAAAGCCAACTCCACGATAACTCGACAAGAGATTACCAAAAACATTTTTTTAAGTATTAAAGTTTAAGTATTAAAAATATCAACAAGAAAAAAACATTGCAACCAAAATAAAATAAACATACGATAAGCATCAGCAGCACACAACCTAAAAAAACAGTCATCACAATTGGTTTAAAAGACACAAAATTACGAAGTAACATAAAAAAAACAGACTCGAAATAAGTACTTTATCCTTTTGTAAAACCGGTTAAAAACGGTCGCGGACTTTATCAAATGCTACATCGAAAGAGACATAAATTTAAAAATATATTTTCTTTTTGTGATAAACAAAAATCTTTATCAACTTTTTTTCACTACATAAAAGATTGATTATCAAATAGTAGAAATATAACGAAAATATAGAAGTGGAAATAAATTGGTATTTTTACTTCACAAAACTCATTTCACCAATGCTACTAATTAAAATCAGTTATTCACGAAACAACGCTTTGAACTTGCTTTTAGTGTCGGTCAAAGACATTCCAAATGTATTCAAATGTGATTTAAATACACTCAGGAAACAGTAACGCAATACAAATGCTGTCTTCACTTAATTATGCAAACGAAATGGGCGGCATCATGCGTTAATCAGTCTTTAGGTACTTGAAAATTTATTTCGTATGGAAGCAAATATCAGTTTTATTCTAATTATTTATGGGACATTACAGTTTTCTAATCGTCTCTATTATAAAAAATCCATATAAAATCGGGAATATCTGTAAATAATGTTCAATAAATACTTAAAAGGCATCAAAGCCACGGCCACCACTCCAAGTTGTCATAAATTCGTTTAACGATTACGATTTTATATTATGATTTATTGAATAATAAAATTTTAAACATCCATTACATGAGACCAAATTAAACTGTATGAGATTTATCTGTTCCGCACTTCCCTAGGATTATAAGATAAAACGTCAGTAAAGCTTAAACAAAGTAAAGTAATGGTTTTTTAGATTAGTCGGGGCAATATGGGCTTTCCCCGACAGGTTTGACTTGGTCGTATCAATAAGGTGCGCCTTGTTGATACGACGCAGCTGCAGCTTTAGTAGAAACTATTAAGGCCTTTTCTAAACAGGCATAAGATAAATGATTCTAGATATGGCAAGGGTGTAAAGGCGGTAAACGCCCAGCCTCTCCAGTCTTGCGCAACAAAGGCAGAATCGCGGGAGGAGGCAGAGCGCAGGCGTGTCTTAAAGGAGACTGGGAAATTATATAGCTGTTTTGTGGTGCAACATGGCTTCAGCAATCTTTTTTTGAGCGGCCGTTATAGGTCTAGCACTTTTACACCGGGGTCGCATTGGCTGACTAGATGACTGGCCCTGTAAGGATCTGGATATTTTAGCTTCATTGGCCCCTGTGAATTTGTGAATTTGTTCCCATTTATAAAGGCCGAGAGGAAGAGCACGCGATTCTTGTGGCTTAGATGTCGTGGCTACGAAAGGGTCTGCTTTGGCGGCCTGTTCTTTCGAGGTTGCAGCAGAATTTGATAAAAATTATGTACTCCTACCTCTGAAGCGCTAGTGCAATATAGTTAATTAGCTGCGAAGACAGATAGCAAAGAATAAAAACGCTCTAGGGATACGCCATTTGCGGATTCATTTTAGTACTTTTTTAAATGTTTGTTGTTACTAATCTACTTTAGTAAAAACTAGTAACTCGCCCCGGCTTCGCACGGCTGCAATGCTGTTATCCGCAACGCTATGTGTCTGCATTTAAAATCTTTATATCTTCGGACATATTCGTTTAGATTACCACCTGTAAAGGACCAAATTGCTCTATATTAGATGGACAATGTATTTAAAGTTATATATCTTGAAGTGTTTAGCCAGCGTTCGCAATGTCAAATAGTGCTGTACGATGCGATTGCGTTGTTAGTCCTTACGTTATTATGTTGTGGTATATGTATGTTCAGCTACTGCTACCAAAGTACATATTAGAACATATATCAGAGATCTGATAACCTCTGGAAGATGCTTTGGACCAATGTCTTATAAAAAAATGAACCTATCGTTAGTTTTTTGTAGCCTGTTACGAATATTATTAATATTTAAATCCGGACTTTGTGCAATCTACTAATTTAAAACTTTTATTATTCAGCCAGTGTTTCGACTTCGATGATGACTTTTATATACCACCTCATTAAGCATATCAAAAAATGTTTATCAAAGTAAAATAAGTAGTTTTTGAAAATGTATAAAGCGTATTTAGTTTTGTAAATGCATCGTTTTAACCTCACACTCCCAACTTTGATTCATCAGTCGCCTTTTTAACCGACTTCAAAAAAGGAGGAGGTTCTTAATTCGTCTGTATTTTTTTATGTTTGTTACCTCAGAATTTTCACCTAGGTGAACGAATTTGGATGTTTTTTTTTAAAAAGCTTGTGCTTCCGTTTGATCCTATAGCAATTTGGTCCAGTTTTGACAGTGGCATTCATGAAAAAATGGAATAAGTCTGAAATTTACATAAACTATTTGCTCAACAAATGGATAATTAATAGCTCGAAATCACGCCAATCGATTTAAAGTCGGTTTGTTTTTTGTTAAAAGTTTTGGCTTCTTTAGTTCAATATCGATGGGCTAGGGCCTGTCGCATGCGTTTATTCTTGCTCCGGGGTCTTCAAATAAGTTTTAACGCTAACGCGCCCGTAAAGCATAGCATATCAAACCGTACTTTACAACAGTTGTTGGTAATGTCTCAGGTTTTCTCCACTTCACCGTGACAGGAGAACGCACTTCAATACCAATTGCAAGATTTTCGTTTTAAGACATCTTGACTTTAAAAACATAAGTTTAATCAATTATTAAGATTGTAATCAAAACTAAGAATATTTATGTTATAATAATTTTGAAACACGTGTTTTAGGACCTAAATAACAGTCCTTATTGACCAGTAAAGGGGCAAACCATAAAAATATTACAACAACTCGAATGCCTGCCTTGGGCGACATGTAATCGTAGGTTGGGTAAAAGTAGGTCCACCTCGGGTCTTGTCCAAAATCCCCCTAAATAGAGGTGGCGTGCATTATTGGGGAGGCCTATGTCCAGCAGTGGACTAACACAGGCTGATGATAATTTGATGATGATGATAAAAACAAACGAATTAACATACTGACATACTAGTCTCAAAATTTTGACCGGCATTGTATGTATATATCCCCTATTTCTTGAAATCTAATAGTCCAACGATACAGATAGCCGAAACGATCTGAGAAAGATTTATTTCTATACACATCCAGCACATGAACTATATTACTTGACAGAAAATCAAAAAAATACCTGGCATTATCCTAATCAAATAGAAAATATAAATTTCCGGTCTCTATAGGATTTGATACCATAATTTTCAGTATTTTAAGCATAGACATTTACAAATTAATACAACACCTTAAGAACAATTATTGGTGCTAAAGTACATGTTTAAATATCTCACTCATTTCTTATAATTTAGTAATAAGTAGAAATCAAAAAGGTTTGGATAATTAATATCTTTAATCTTAAGTAGTAATACATGTTTCCTAATTTAAAAAATACATTGAACATTGTGTTAAAAAAACATAAAAAATGTGTAATATTAATAAGGCACTTAATATATATGGCTACAAGATTCTTAAATATCAATGAACACTGATATGCTTTGTAAAAATTGTCATAAAAAGAAAGAGTAATTTTAAAACACACTGTCAGATCTTTTCGTATCACATTAGATAAATTAATTAATTACTTGACTAACAAGGGATAGAGATATGTAATATTTTTATGAAATCATGCTATCCAACTGCAATACAGAGTTTAACAGCAAAACTTAAAAAGATATACATCTTACAATAAAATGGCAGAATTTTGTACAAGCAAAACTTTTGGCACATGGAGATTATAGAAAATTATACACATTCTGTTGAGTACAATTACATTTACAATAATTAAAACAAAAATTTCTTCAACAATATTGTAAAAACACATGCGGTAGTAATATTACTAAATAAAGAAATAATACTTACAAATATTTGTCATGTGATTTAAATTTCTTGAATTCACCAAACAAAAGTGAGTTCCTAAACACAAGCAACACTAAAAACCAAATGGTATAGGCACAATAAAAGGTCAACTTAAAAGAACACTGGACGGACAAGTAGTGTTAACAAAATTCAGATTGCTTACAAAGCCTATTAATTCATCTATTAAAGCTTAATTTTTCTTTTACCATACTTTATACTTCGTGGACTATTAATAAAACCTTATAAAATTTCTTGTAAGATTGGTAACATGTAATGACTATGAAAAAAAGATATACTTTCATATATCAAAGATTCAACCATATGTTTTTCTTCAATAATATAAAATGGTTATTTACGTTAACAAACAATTACAACAAATATTGATTAAGAAATATGTAGATATTTTCAAAAATAGTATGATGTATTCGACATCCATGGAATATGTTTTCATGTTTCGTTTTGTTCACCTTAAAATTCCTATAATTATAATAAAAGGCGCAAGAAATATCTTATTACTACAGTATAATATTATATAACCAAATTAATAATAAAAAACCTGAAAGTATATAAGAGTTTGTAATTTTTTGTTAATATTTTATCAGCATCACAATATTACTTCTTTCAGTGAAAACATTTTTACAAAAATATATTGAAATTATATATAAGAGTGCCCAAAAATCAATACTAAATCAAAATAACATGTGATGTATTTAAAAATAAACCAAAAAGAATACCTTGAAAAATCATATTATTCAATATTGTGTATATTAACATAAAACTGTCAACCATAACAAAAAAAAAACTAAAATTTATTGTCTACTTGTTGTTACTTGAGCACAAATTATGAAATGGATCCTATGATTCCTTTTATGGGTATATTGTTTAGAACCAATTTCAAAGACTTATTGGAACTATGGTCTTAGATCACATAACAAGGGTTAAAACTGGAATAAAAGTTTAAAAAATTCATTATAATTTGTCATGGTTTAGTGGTTTACAAATAAACATAGCATATTTTATTTTGTTTTGGTATACAATATATTCTATGTATAAAAAACTTACAATCCGAATTTGTGTTTCTCCATTTTTAATATCAAAGTTTCATTATCTGTCTATTTTATACTGATTGTGCATCAACATCCTCTCCATAATCTAAATCGTCATAGTTTAAATCATCTTCAAGCGAGTTGACGGCTGTCTCCTTCCCTCCTGGACACGATAAACACCTGAAAAGAATCGATAATTAATTAGTTCATATTTGCAATACCTGTCTTCATCAAGTAATGGTATGAGCTTGTCATTTACAAGCTTGTGATGTTGATTTTTTTTTTCTAATACCTTTTTTTCTATTATTTAGATGTTTTGAATGGAAGGTACTTTTATATAATGGAATTTTAAAATTTAGTCTGAGAATCTTTAATATCGAATCAAGTCATGAGACTTAGCACGCTCAAAAACTTGTAGTGTTGCAGAAATGCATTTTCGACACTATGGCAAGATCATATTTAAAAAATAAATTTGCCTCTTTTCAATTATGTACTGCATTCACAACCTATGTACAATGTCAGAAAACTGTCGTTTTCTGTAAAATTTTGTTATTCAATATTTTAGCAACACGATATGAAAATATATTATAATTAGTGTCCGACCGAAATTTCGATTTCGGTTACGGTTTCGGCCAAGTTTCGGCCGCAGATTCGTTTTCGGCCAAATTTGGGCGAAACTTTTGCCGAAACCGAATCTGGTTTCAGAAGTTGTCAGGTTATCCAAATTAAGATTTCAAAATTGAAAGGAAATTGTAGCGTAAGGAGTTGTATCATAACTACAATCGAGCTTAGATGCGTCGATTTTAGTTCTGACAACCATTCCAAGTTACCTAAAAGAGATTGATGATTCTTCAAGAACGACGAGAAGGGACCAAAAAATAATGAGAACAACATATATACTCCTTGGTGACAAAAATAAATTAACACTAAAAGACATAGCTCAGAAATTTGTTATTTTGTTTAAAAAAATCTTTGATTCTTTTTACTTTTTTATGAATGTAGTCTTTCTGTCAGTCTATATCTATATATCTTTCTGTTTTCTAAAATAAAGGGAAACCAAGTACGGGCTTGAAAGTAGTTTCGTTCCTCTGTTTAAAAAAATTAACGACACAGGAGATTCAATGCGATTTGGAGGCAACATCAGAGGAGTCTGCTCTGCCGTATTCCATTGACACAAGACGTAGGAGCTTCTCAATTTACAGTAAGTAGAACGAGCACGAAAGACAAATATCGGTTGAGCATCCGCTAACTCATCAGATCTGGCACCTAGCTGTTTTTGATCTCTACACCAAATTCGTTGTGTAAGGGGAATATTTAGAATAATGATAGTTAAATCGTCAAACCTCATTATATCCTATCTCATTCTCACTATTTTTGATCCCTTCTCGGAAATACAAATGCAAACCAAAGTTATTAATAAAAATAGAGATATAAAGAAGATAGAGAATAATATAGAAAAGTAATTGTTTTAATTTTTTCTTACATAAAGAAAATATTACCAACTTAAATAAATCATTAAAAGAAACTTAATATACTGTGTCACCATTTCATGTCTTAGTTAATGTAGAATAATGGGTAAAAAGAATAAAACTTCAGTATTTTAAAAATTTTGACACTTAACAAATGTTAGTTTCGATTTCGGTTTTGGCCGAAACTAAAGCCACGGCCGAACTTTCGGTTTCGGTTTCGGCCGGAAAGCCAGTTTCGGTCGGACTCTAATTATAATGCAACAATTTCTTTGTTATTTGTTGGCTGTCATGCCGCTGTTAGATTACTTCCACGATTATGTATCAAAAAATAAATAAAATGATAATTGAATGATGAAATAAAGCGATTATTTTAAACATGTATAGGATTTTTACGGTCACAGAAAAGATATAGCGATTATAAGCTAGTTCTATTTTATAAGTACCATTATTAGCCAAGTTAGTCATTATTAATCATGTAAATTTACTAACTACAAAAAAAAAGGAAGAGTACAGTGATTAAGTGACATCAGGTTCCATTAAACTAACTCGTCCCATTATTAAAATACTTTTAATATCTCATACTAAAACAAACTTAATGTGAGGTTCAGGCTAAAACGCGCAATATATGATTCAGTATGACACAAAATGCGTAATCAATAGACGACACCTGGCGGTAACTTGATACGCGTCTCGTAATGTTTATTTGCACAAATCTATATTACAATTTTAAATTTGCGACCTCGTATAGCCAGGTGTGCGCACCGGTCTTCGTCGACAGATAATAAATCGTTACTATTTTGTAAGACCTTAAACTATGCTTATATGAATCAAGTTGGTGTAGTAAAAATTATTGGTTATAATTTCAAAAAAAAAATACTTTTGCTGTAATGTTCAAATCGAATAAGCTTTTGTAGTCATAGGTACATACATAAACAATAGGAGCTGAGCATCTTGAATATTTTTAAATAACGGAAAAATTTATTTTACCCCGAAAGTCAACATTTAGGCGATATTTGACCACTTGAATAAGAAACGTTTTTAAACGTATTTACTTTAAAAAAGCAATGTTTAAGTATTCAATAGCCTGTATCTATCAAAAATTGTTAATGCAAAAACAGTATCAACTCAATACATAAACATTATGAAGATGTGTAACATAGCTGGTACTAAAATATACTCAGAGAAAATCGCCGTTCTCGAGAAGCATCCACAATAAACACCGCATGCAAATCGTATGGATATCTAAATCTACCGCCTCTGTTTAATGCAATGTGTTCAATGTCAGTATCGAGCGGAAACATTACCTGCTCTCGTTTATTCCGTAATACAGACACTTCTCGCCTATACACTCGCAGCAGCCGTCGTGGAACCATCTGGAAACATCGACTATATATAAGGAGCGGAAAAGCGATTATAGCTATCGACTATACATACTAAGCAACCTCTTCGCCGTTTTGGTGTTGGCCATTGACAAACAGCAGGTCAAAAATTTAATACTGCGGGGAAACCCTTTTTCTCTAAGTTTATTTTTATATTGACTAAGTGTAATGTCGCCCCGAAATATAATATGTTATATCTCCTTTTCCCAGTAATTACAGGTACGGTAGCCTGCAAACTAAAAAGCAGTAGCGTTAGAAGTTACTTCTCCATACGGTCCCCTGTAAGGGGAGGACCTATTACCTTAAAATCACCCGATCAATGTGTGAAAATCACCCAATTGTCTAAAAAGTAAAATAATCGTCTGATGAATATGTATAAAGGTGCCATATAAAGGACCATATTTGGCAGTCGTTACAAGACGTCAGTATCTACGAACAGTTACTATATACATCTAAACCATCCATAGAAAATAATTTATCCTTTGCGTAGTGAAAGTCAGATGCCAGTCAATTTGCATTAAAACTGTTATTCAGGTAAATCTAGATAGATAAGACGCCAACCACGTGAATACCTGGGTAAATTGCTCAGAGGAGGTTCTAATTTGATATGGGCTATGACTTTATACAGATTAAAACATATGGCATATATGGGATGGTCATTGAAAGGACAATCGGACCAACTTTCAGTGCTTTATGTCTCATTTCTCCTTGACGTGCGTCGTTGCTTTTAAAACCTGTATACAAAAGTTATTTATTTGACAGGCCTTTCATTAGGCATACGAGCGGTCTGCTCGAAGTATAAAAGTACTCAACATACCTGAAACTATTGGAGCCCATGGAGCGGCACGAGGCGCGACACTTGTCGCACGACATGCACTGCGACATGTACGCCACGGTACAATTGAAGGTGACAACGTCACGGCTCACAGGCTCCGGTTCTTGCTCCACGCTCTCTGCAATTGTATCAGGTTGCAAACCAACGGTGGAAGTATTTACGACTTCTCTAGTTTAACAATATCTCCATTTGACTAATTTGGTATTACATTTAACAGACATTAGTAATAAAATTTCATAACAATCTTTCCTTAATAGTAAATCACTACATAGTATTAAACAAAGTCACTTTCTCTGTACCTATATCTATGTATGCTTAAATCTTTCAAACTGCGCAACGGATTTTGATGCGTTTTTTTTATAGATAGAGTGATCCAAGAGGCACGTTTATATGTATAACACATGCTTAACATTGTAGGTATATTTTCTATCAGCATAGCTCGCGTGCGAAGCAGGGGCGGATCGCTAGTTAAATATAAAAATAATTCACCATTAAGACCGTACTAACTAAAAACTACTGCAAAACGAATTTTGCAGTTTTATTATAACAGTATATTAAAAAAATGTACGGACGAAGATGCTTCATATATTTAAAGAACCTTTAGAAATGTTCTGATATAAATAACTTGGTACAGGATTATATCAGTCGTTTAAGAAAAATACGTACTACTGATAGCACAGAACTATTATATTTATAATCTATAGACAATGTCTAACACTGTCACAAAGGAAAAATATACTTTTGTCTCCGCAACAACTACTTCTAAAGTTATAAGTTCGAAAACGGACAATTTAAAAACCGTTAGTTTCTGCTATAATGCTATTTAAAGTTAACATTGTTCCTACAAAACTATCGGGGTCGGGCCTTCCTGGAAGCTCGTGACGTCACAAACGAAGATAATTCATAGATGCGTGTTTGAGAGTTGATAACTTTTTTTAAACCCAGTACGAGTGTACTTTGACGCAGTTTACCGGCCAGGTATACGATGTTTTCGAATACCAATCGCGTGAGTCACACAGACCCAATATAATATACAATTAACCGAATTCAAAATCGCGTACGTTTTCTTCTTTCAATTTTATTTTTTTTTTTATCTTTACAGTACACATTTATTGGGAAAAGAATAATAAAAAAAAAATATTATATAAAAAACATCAAGCAATTTTTCTTATTCAGAGACATGAGAAAAAACAGCTGAAGTGGTAATATTATATGAAACCATTATGTTATGTTAGCAATCTGAGTGTTCGCTTCTGTAGCTATGGATTACTGTACATTTTGTATGAAATGTGAGGGACATATTTTTAGGAATTCAGCAAGGACTTAAAATTAATTACATAAGCAAGCAAATTATAATTTTACTTAATGAATTATATAAGCTATTAAACGGCAAATCAAAAAAGAATAGAGAATTAAAAAAATTAATCTTTTTAGTCATTAAAGACTGAATGCGTTCACAAATGATGTAAACTTTTATAACAGACTAGTTGGTACCTAAGACACATAATATAAATAAATAACATAATATAAGTAAATAAATATACTATGTATTTACTCTCTGTGTCTGATTTGTCACAAAGTTTTATAATTCTTTCTTTCATTTTGACAAATTTCCACATGAAGTTTTTCCCTATTTTGACCCTTTCAACCACTTTCTCAATATACTAACTTACTTATGTCCTTTCTTTGTATACACCAAATTTAATTAATAATATCTGTTTTATGTATATTCCGAATTTAATCAATATTGGTTAGATGGTAGAGATGGACAGACAGACAGAGTTACTTGTGCACTTACAATATTAGTATGGATGATAACTTACGTAAATGATACACCAATTGCCTTTCCGGGTTGCCAGGTCTGTATGCAGAGAGGTCTATATCAACTGGATAAGTGATTGAAAGCCACCTCTGCTGTGGATCAGGTTCGCTGGTCAGTGCGGTGAACAATCCAGGCACTCCGTCTGCAAGCTCCTCCACATGCGAAGACTTTGATAGTTCTGTTTGTGTGTCATTAGGCTTAGGACACATGTCTGCAGGCAAAAAATATGATGTATTAGCAAAATATTATGATTAGTTCTTGACCAATGGATAATCCTATATTATTTAGTTTTATCCCATAATTCAGAGTTTATATCTGATAAGTATGAAAATCCCGAAAAAAGGTATATATGAATATAATGTTATATTTATTATAAAAAATTGCAGGGTATAGAGTACAAGCAGTAGCTAGACTAACACTGGCAAAAACAAAAATAAACATAGTGTACAGTGGCGTTAAAATGGTTAATAAATGAAATAACAAACAAATGTAATATTTATCAATGAAATAAAATACTTAAAATACCTTTTGGTACATTAGTCAGTTTCATCATCAGTTTTAATAAACTTTCCATAAGGATTAGGGAAATGACTATATATAATATGAATATAGAAGTAAATGCTAACTTGCATTTATTTTATTATAGGAACTTATAAACAATTAAGTTGTAGTTGCTTCAAAGGCTTATAATTTTATTTTATAATAAAAATGTCTTACCAACACAGCTGCAGCACTCGCTGTATAAATAACTGAGACAGTTAAAACAGTCCTTACAACAAGAACAATCCTTAAGGTCACATTTGCAGGACTGGGTAAGCATGCATTTAGACACAACACTTGCGCATATAGCTTCATTACAAGCATATATTATTGGTACCACAGTGATGACCGCAAAAATTAAAAACAATTTTACACCCATAACTAACTGTTTAAAAATACGAGAGATCAGAGTGTTGAAAACAAGAGAAACTTAAAAAATAAACAAAACACTAATCAAGTTGTAACGTTCGTTTATAGGTAAAGTTAAGCGAAATGCAATCAATGATATTTAAATTATTTAAAGCACTAAATTAATTGTAAAGCTAATCAAACATTCCTTGATTAACTTTGTTATTTATTAAATATACTTAACTAAATACTACACTTATTAAGCAATTACTTTATATTCGACGTGACAAGCACAGAGAGACTAAAGCTGACTAAACGCACGCAGCATCTCATCTACCTAGGTTTGGCGAATTAATATCGATACATCGATATATCGACATTGTCATTTCGATATATCGAAAACATTATTGCCCCCTCATATATTCCAAAATATCGATGTACCGATCGATGTATAATTTACAGTTTTCCAAAGGTAGTAATAATTTATAATTATTTACTAGCTTTGTACACAAACTATTATTTTATTATATTTATATAGCGGACAAATTAATGTGTGTTACCTTATTGGTAGATAATTGTTTATTACCTGTATTTTTCTGGCGTTTGATTGCATAGGCTTATACTTGTCTTAGGTTAAAGATAAGATAACATACACCCGATAGTTTATAGCTTTGCCGTAGCGATGGAGCTTAGTCTAGGCGCGGGGAAGCTAAGGGTTACCTAGCCGGCCTAAGGAGTAAGGCCGGCCTTTGACGAAACTGTTCTAAGCTAGCAGCGAAGCCAGCTTTAAATGCGCCTAGGAGGTTGCCGCGGAAAGCAGGAGACGTGCTGCCATCCTTGTCCACAGTAGCCAAGGTGGAGTCGTGAGGGTAGAGAAGTCTCAGTAGTCCGTAGGCCGCATTTCCTTTCCTCCATGACTAAATGGGCAGTACCGCCGATAAGGTGTAGAGGGGCAGTGGGAGAGGAGGAAATTTGGCAATCAGATCAATTTTTCTTCCTATTGCAGCCTAGCCGTGCAGCTTTACATTGAGGCCTCCGCTGGTGGCTGGAAGTCTTGTTCCTTGTCCCTTTAAGTGGGATGTACTGGCTCTCATAGCTTCTTGGTAACAGATTTCTCTGAATCTGTTACTCAGAGACAATATGCATCGGTAACTGAGTTCAAGGAAACAGTATCTATCAGTATATGTTTAAACGACGGCGGTTAGATCTCGACGCTTCAGAGGTGCAGGTCCTTAGTGACGATGGGTACTGTTTTAGCGGCCAGCGCTGGTGGGGACACAGAAGACAGCCAAACGTTACTTTGACGCCATATCTAAGGCGCTAGGAAGGATGTGGTGGTTTAAGCCGGCGTGAGTCTGACATAATTCTTCCTTGCCCCCTCGAAGGCGTTTTGCCACGTAAATAAAATGTTTTAATAGTAAATTACCATATTGTAATCAGTTCACGTAGGACCCTTATCGAATGGTCTCATACCAAAGTTATTTTAAAGGGGAGATATGGTTGCCACCACTTACTAAATGACGCAGGTTTTCCTGGAACGTGGTTGTTTTGGGAGGTGTCAATACCTACGACACGTAATTTTAGGGATAACTTGCTTGTGCTGTAAAGCATTGTTTAAATAATATGAATGGAATAAAAATGTACTAGCACATGCTACCATAGGGAGCAATAAAATGGAGACTATTCAAAGTATGGTTCTTATCGAATTTAACTACAGCTTAAAACTGCTTATTATTTTACAACTTCTTATTGACATAATTGAATTAACGATTCATTATTGTAACATGTGAACGATACGGGTCTTATTTAGAAGCCTAGAAGGTTTAGGTAAATAAATAAGCTAGTAATTTTTAACGCAACGAACTGACGCCTCGCTGGGCACGTTTTTCGACCTTATATTACAAATCGGGATCGTGTGATCCAATCTTGCAGGGAAATAACTTTGTTTTTATAGTGGTTTAGTGAATGTATATATTATTAGTAGTAGGCAGTATTTATATCACCCAAATGCACGAAGAGTAAGGTGATTCATGGGTCAGATGGGCATGTATAGAGTCGGTATCGATTGTCAAGAACATCATTGGTAGTCGTTTTAAAAATAACTTTGAATAAATCTAACAATGGATAGATAGGAAGCAGACCTAAAGACCTAGAAGACATTTCTTAGAAATAAAAAACAAATTCGTTTTTTTATTCATCATCATCAGCCCGTATCAATCCACTGCTGGACATAGGCCCCCCCTAATGCACACTTCAATAGCTGGTTTCGTGAACTCCTATAAAACACTATATTATTTGTCTTCAGATCAAATTCGAATTTTAACATATTTTTCATCGCGTTAGTTCTTTACATTTATTTCCGACGTTTCGGACTCTTCAAGACAAATTTAAATTAACTTTTTATGTCATCGTGTTACATATTATACAGATAATTAAATCATTTTGATTTTGCTTTAAAATTTGGTCCAATTATTTGCTACACGTATAACAAAGTTATTTGTTAGGGAGGAATATTTTAGCTAATTATGGAGCTTATTTACTTTGTATGAAAAAAAAATAATAGATTATTATATAAAATTGCTCAATTGCGACCAAAAACAGCATCGTATGAACATTGCTAATGAGATGTTAAACTCTGTACGCGACGACCCAAATTTGCTCCAGGGGGTCATAACTGGTGACGAATCGTGGGTTTATGGTTAAGACGTTGAAACCAAAGCTCAATCATCTTAATGGAAGCTGCCGCACAAACCGAACCAGAAAAAAGCGCGCGAAAATTGGGTCGAATGTGAAAGTGTTGCTGACAATTTTCTTTGATTGATTTGATGACACCGAGGCGTGGTGCATCATGAGTTCTTAGCAGCAGGGAAGAAACGAGTCAATAGGAAATATTAATGTAAAGTTAAAATGCTTGACAAATATTGCTGAAAGATTAATCCGCCAGAAACGCCCAATTTGTGGAAGAACAAAAATTGGCTTTGTAACCACTGATAATCGACCCTGCTCACACATCGTTGCTTGTGCGTACTTTTGGTACAATACGACACATTTACATAATCACATGTATTCAAAGATCTGGCACTCTGTGACTTTTTCTTTAACCTCAAACGGAAGAGGCTCATGAAAGTACGATCATTAGCTACGCTTGACGAGATAAAGTCTACGCATCGAAGTGAGAGCTGAAACAAGATTAAAATGAAATGATTTTTAAGTTGCAATATTGGATTACAGTTGGCAACCAGTGTATAATTATCTCATGGGGTTTCTTTGAAGTGGGACAAAAGTAGATATTCATGAACTAAATAAATAAATAATTTTGAAAATAACAACAAATTCTCAAGTGATACTTTTTGAACACTCTGTAATTTGTAAACTGATATAGTAATATTTGCTTAACATAGTTTTTTATATTTATTATCTTTTTGACTAACGCGGAAAGTTTTTATTTCAAAGATGCGATAAAGTAACATCCTTATTATTTATCGATTTACTAATACAATTATTTTAACACTTAAGATATGGCTGTAATGTCTACGTAGTAAAAAAGAGATGTCTAAATATAGAAACAATATTTTTAATAGCTTAAGAATGCTTAGATCTCAGTATCGTGTAAAACTATTCAACTATGCTTGTATGTATAAAAGTTTTTGAATGATAAATATGTGGATAATGTAAGGACTTGACTCAAATGGTTTTCTAGCAAGTTCAACGAACGACAAAAGTAAGTTGACTCCAATTAAATTTAAGGATGATTAAATAAAAAGCTAATACTTTATGAAAAGTCATACAAATAAATATTATTATTAAAACCTATTGAACGAATGTTCTATTTGTATGTAATACAACAATAACAAAATGTGTTCCGATTAAGGACAAAAACTCATAATTATAGTAGTTTGGTATTTTCCGTACATTATTCACATACATTTTGCAAAACAATTCAGGCATTGTGCTTTCTCTTTTTATTTAAAGTAAAGGTAAGGAAAACACTGATTACATTTTTTATGTCACCTAATATATAATTTAAATTAAAATATAATAAAATTACCTGCTACACAGAGTCAAATAAGTCATGGAATTGATTTAAATAGTAACAAAGTGGAAGAACGTCATACGTCAAGCATTCTTATTGGTCAATCTTACCGCTATGCATCCCTGAACGACAATCAAATTAGTATACACTGCTGTACATATACTGACGTTTTAAGCCAAGTTCTCCGGGACTCTATTTTTCTTCTAAGGATTCTGCGAGGACTGAACTTCGTGCTTTTGTCTCTTACTTATTTTGGACTGTACGGGTTGAACACACCATTGCCTCAGAAGTAATATAATGTATGCGATACTTTTGCTTATAAAAAGGTCTCGAGTCTGTACTAGAACCTCCGGTCATGTTGGCTGAAGTATGACCTAAGTAAATGATGAAAGTTGCTATATAATTTAATTGTTACAATGAAAAGTATATAATTTACTCATAACTTATAATTTTCAAGGCAGAGACAGCCCTCACAAAGTACATCTTGATTATAAATGAATCTAAAAACGGTAGTCTGATAAAAACAATTAATCAGATAAATACAAGCGGTTGGTCAATATAATCAACGTAATGATATATTATTGACATAACATTATTAGTGTTCTATTATATAATGGTGAGTGTTTAGTAATATTTGTTGTGGACGAAGAAATCTATATTAATGAATATTTGTTTATTAAAAAATTACATAAGTAGCTAATATATAAACTTCTTACTTAATATATGTTATTATTGAAGAATATGAAAAAATCTTAAACTTATAAACTATTCTTTGCAGAACAAAGTGGTGCTGTTAGTTCTTATAATTATACCACTAGTGTGGGGTTACAAGAACCCATACTATGCTCCTGGCAGATCGGTAAATGTTCACCTATTCGAATGGAAATGGAACGACATCGCTGATGAATGCGAAAGGTTTTTGGGTCCGAAGGGATATGGGGGAGTTCAGGTAAGAGATCATACAAATACCTTAAATTTTTGTTAACAAAGAGTGTATTAATGTCTGTGAGCTTAGCTAAAAGACTTCGAAATAAAACTGCACACATCCACCCAAAATGCTACAGCACTTAATTATAAAAAAATTAGATAGCAATGTACTTTCGTTAAAAAAACAATATATATACTTATTCGATTTAATGTAATTGTCCTGCTAGATTAATTAGCTTTTTAATTAATCACACGGTTTACATAAGGCGAATGCCCGCTTATCCCATCAACAGTCGTAAATGAAGAAGTTGTTAATTTTTTATCTTTCTATAACCAGATATCGCCTCCTAATGAGAACGTAGTGCTATGGACTTACAACCGACCGTGGTGGGAACGATATCAACCAATCTCTTATGTGTTAGTTACGAGATCAGGTGGGGAACAGCAGTTTGCGGACATGTTGAAACGTTGTAATGCCGCCGGAGTGAGGTAACAACTTTGTACAGGGTTATAAGCTATTTGTTAGGGAACTTAATAAGTAGCTTAGAACCTTTATAAATGCGAAGCCCCGCATGTGAATTAGCTTACGCTTAGCAATTATCAGAGTAGTATTGGGGAATCCCATTGGTTGATAGCATTTCAAACAGTAGCTGCTTGAAAAAAAAGTAACCAAATGCACTGATTTGTTCGTCTAATTGATATTGCTCCCAGGTAGCTGCAAGTGTTTTATAATCCAGCTCACACGTTTTTATTGCCATTACAAACAGAATAATTGAAACATGTTGTTGTTATAGAATTTTTGTGGACGCTGTAATAAACCATATGACCGGCGAACCACCTGAGAATTACGGAACAGCCGGCAACACTGCCTCATACAGGGAATGGAATTATCCCGCAGTTCCATATTCTGCAGAGCACTTTAATTGGCCACATTGCGTAATCGACGGCATGGATTACGTTAACAACGCGTGGCGGGTAAAATTTTTTTTCTTATATTTATGGCTTATTAAGAAAATTATCCGTAGTAAAGAATTGCCACGAATAGTGATTTGACCGAATAACGAATATTCGGCAACGCTGTAGGCCAAAGCGCCGAATTTTTTAAGTTTTTAGGACTAAAAATTACGGATTCCCTGCCGCCAGAGTGAGGGGGCAGCAGGAATATGTGGGGCTCCCCGGACTGACATGGAGCGGCCGGTTGCTCCTTTCTCATGTCGCTGTAGCCAGGGCCGCGGGTGCTATGACAGTCTTCGGTGACCCCAGCGCAACGTGACCCTCGCGGGCT
Organism: Lamproptera curius; assembly: GCA_029286875.1. Classification (NCBI taxonomy): domain Eukaryota; kingdom Metazoa; phylum Arthropoda; class Insecta; order Lepidoptera; family Papilionidae; genus Lamproptera; species Lamproptera curius. Next base: position 1,954,177 of record JAGSMT010000070.1, read on the forward strand.
TCTTCTCTCCGGGTGTGTTGGTACACCATGACCATCGTTTTAGGTGCCGTGCCGGAGCAAACAGCACGGCACGGCACTCTTGCCGGCCGCCAAGGGGCTCAGTGTCAGGGGGGAAGGTTGCACGCGTACGCCACTTTTCGGCGCCCTGACCTTCTTCTGCGGATAGCCAGGGTGCTGTTCGCCTCCCTGTCTCGCGGCCATCAAGTCCTCGCAGAACGCAAGGACGGTGCCTCACGACCTTTCGCTCTCTATCATCCTGCGCACTACTGCAGGAAGCGAAAGGTCGTGCCTCACGAAGTGTAGGACGCCCTGCGGCAAGATGGAGCGACGACATTCACAAAGTGGTCGGTGTGGGCTGGATGAGAATAGCCGAAGATCGAAGCGGTGACGTGCATTAGGGGAAGCCTATGTCCAGCAGTGGACTGACACAGGCTGACGATTATGACCGGACGTGATCCGAGCCAAGTCGTAACCATTTATATTTTTTGCTATAGTTTATTTTTCTCTGCTGAAGATGGCATAATTTACGAGAAGCGTTATCGTTTGCTACTAACAAATGCTCAAAACCTTATTTTTATCCATTACAACCTAAAATTGATAAATTTTATTATATTATTATTAAATTACAACATGATATGTTGATATTTGATAATAAATATATGTAATGTTTAGAAATAACATATGTATTCTTTTCAAATAGGCCGAATACCGAATAGTAGCCAAATATTCGTGACATCTTTAGTAATAATTGACACGATTACGAACCTTTATATTTTTTTACTATCTTTTTACCATTACTATTCAATTGCTTAACATAATGCAAGATAAACAGACATACTTCTGTTTTTGCGCAGTTAAGTTTTCCCGCACCGTCATCCATAATGACCCAAGTAAATAACGTCAATAGCAATTCTTATTTTTTAGGTACGTAATTGTGAACTTGTGGGGTTAAAGGATCTTAATCAGGGTCACGAGCACGTGAGAAATAGAATTGTTGATTTTATGAACAGGCTGATCGATTTGGGCGTTGCTGGATTCAGGTACAAAACGAAAATATAATGTGACATATTAAAATTATGACCTACAAATAATAAGTGCACCTTTTTGATTACAGAATCGATGCGGCGAAACACATGTGGCCGCATGACTTGCGTGTCATTTACGATCGTCTAAATAACCTCAACGTAGAACACGGTTTCCCAGCGAACGCACGTCCGTACATCTATCAGGAGGTGATTGACTACGGGGGAGAAGCAATAAGCAGGAATGAGTACACACCTATAGGTGCCGTTACGGAATTTCTCGCTGGTGCAGAACTTAGTAGAGCGTTCCGGGGAAACAATCAGTTGAGATGGCTCTCCACTTGGGGTCCTCAATGGGGTCTGTTGGCGCAAGGAGAGTCCTTGACTTTCATTGACAATCACGATAATGAAAGGGGCCACGGTGGGGGCGGCGGCGTCTTGACCTATAAGGAGCCTCGTCCCTATAAAGGTGCAATTGCCTTTCTCCTCGCCCATCCGTACGGTGAACCGCAAATCATGAGCAGCTTCGACTTCACAGACACGGAAGCCGGACCACCGATGGATCGCGAAGGCAATATTATATCACCGGCGATCAATTCAGTAAGTGGCGACTAATTTAGCAATTCAGGAACATTTAAGCTATAAGTCGTGTCAAGGAGCTGGTATCTCAAGTCAAACAACTACGACCAAACAGTAATTTAAATTCTTCTCTTAACTGCCACTCCTTTACCAAAGTAAAAGTGTCATAATAATTTAGTTTTTGTTCATTTAATATATTTAGCTTTAAAAAACCTTTGACTACTAAAAAAACGTAAATTATGTACATTTACTATGTCATAGGGCTGTGTCAGTCGATCATTTTATGCAACCCGGGTCGATCATAACCCGTCAGCTAGACAATCGAATCACAAACATTCGATTGTCTAGCAGGTCGTGGGTCGTGTGCGGTATCGAGTTACTTTGTGCTAGTCAACGATCGATGGCGTTATTGTAATTCACGTGGGATTCGTATCGCGACACATTCACTAGGACATCATTTTAAATACTCAAATCAAAAGCTCCTAATTGATTTTTATTATGTATAATAGTTTAATATAATATTTAAAAAATTTTGTCTATTTAAGTATTTATTAAGCTAATGCATAAATATATAATTTCTCCTAATTTTTAATTTTACGGACATTGTAAACTACTCTAATTATAAATACTATTATTCCAAATACAAAAAACATTACGTAATAACCAAATTATATATCGTAATTATAACTGTGAATTATTGGTCACAGACCACGCTACTAAAAATTTAGATACGTCTCGCGTCTGCTCTGCGGCTTACTATAGGAACCCGGCACCTGATCACACAGCCTGTCTTTTTCTTTTCTCGGTTATTTCAACTGCATAAAGTTACTTTTTACTTGGTGAGAAGTGTAGGTTAAAAACATTCGAATGTTTTCGTAATCCGGCACCTACTCACTTGCGTACGAGTTTCTATCTTTTCTGACTTTGAATTGATCGAACGTGATTGACACAGTCATACTATGTCACACTATTATTTTCATATTTTATACATTTGACGGGCATCCTCAATCTGGAGCAACCGCTATTTTTTGCAGGATGGAACCTGTGGAAATGGCTGGGTGTGCCAACACCGTTGGAGGCAGATCCACGCTATGGTCAGTTTCCGTAACGCTGCTGGTTCGACTGATCTCAACGACTGGTGGGACAACGGCAGCAATCAGATCGCATTCTGCAGGGGAGGAAATGCGTTTATCGCGTTCAACAACGACAACTGGGACTTTAACCACAATCTGCAGGTTATAGACACTTTTAAATAGGAAAATATGCCAGCAATTATTAGTCTTCCAAAATAATTTTGCCATGTTATCGCGGGTTGGCTATTTGTTCAACCACTATTATTTTTATAACCATTTTAACGCTGTAACAATGGACATTGGCCTTTAAAATCAACGCTTTAAGTTGTTTTGATGAACTTATTATTAAATATTAACAGACATGTCTACCTGCGGGCACCTACTGTGACGTAATATCTGGTGAGAAGGTCAACAATTCGTGCCGTGGTAAAACCGTTAATGTCAGCAGTAACGGCTTTGCCAAATCTACATAGGTGCCAATGAGTTCGACATGATGTTGGCGATACATGTTGGGCCCGAGGTAAGATCTTCCTAGCTACAAGCGTAACCAAATAAATTATATTCTATGGATAGATAACGTATTAGGGCACTTAAGTCACTGAGTTATTTTCAAATTGTCATAATGTCCAAAATACCCAATGGCTGGAAGGCGGTTAATATCATATTAACATTTTTGCAGAGTCGATTGTGAGCAGCTGCAACAACGGACTAAGAGTACTACCTCTAAAATAGAAATATTTGGTTATTGAGAACTTGTTTTATTTTTTTCCTTACTAGGATGATTAGAAAAATAATATCTCTTATAGTGTAAAATTGTAAAAATATATAGTCGAGCAAGTAAGCGTAATTTATAAAAAAACAATTACTGTGAATTGATCACCTCTCCTTTTTAAGACGGCTGAGACGGGTCACAATACCGATAAAATATAACAGATTTTACAGACATATTTTATTTACAGGATGTATACATATATATATATCCTATAAATAAAATATTTGATTGACAGTTATTCAGGATAAACTAAGAACCGCTGCGGCGAAGTCACCGAAACTTAGAAATTATTTGACAATCCATATTTTTCATAATCGTCAGCATCCTGTATGAGTCCTCTGCTTTTTTAATAAACTTCTTTTTCAATCACAACATGCCCTTGCTAATCGCTTCTAGCTTGAACCGACTACTGCACGGAGATGGGAATTTTTGGTAAAACTAGAGTCCGACCGAAGTTTCGGTTTCAGTTTCGGCCAAAAATCAAGTTTCAGCCGCAGTTTCGGTTTCGGCCAAATATGGCCGAAACTTTTGCCGAAACCGAAACTGGTTTCAGAAGTTGACATTTTATGAAAATTTTATCAAAATTGTAGAGAAAGTAAGTGTATCGTTAGTACCATCGAGCTCAGATGCGTCGAATTTAGTTCAGCCAACCATTCCAAGTTTCTTCTAGGACGACGAGACGGGATCAAAGTAGTGAGAACAACATATTTACTCTTTGGTTACAAAAATATAACCACTGGAAACACTGGCATAGGTTAGATATTTATTACTTTAATAAAGAAAAATCATCGATTCTCTTTATTTTTTTTCTGAATAGTCATTTGTTTGATTTCTGTCGGCACGTGTTCTCTAAAGTAAAGAAAAACCAAGTGCCGGCTTGTTATTAAAAATCCTGTTTAAAAAAATTATCGACGCATGAGATTCAATACGATTAGGAGGCAACATTAAAGGAGTCTACCCTGCCGTATTCCATTGTCACAAGGTGGAAGAGCTTTTCAATTTAAAGTAAGGAGAACGAGCACGGAAGACGAATATCGTCGGCGTTACAGCCGTCCATCGACCTCAGTCTTAAGAAATTGCTGCCAAATTCGAAAATAACTGTTATGAACGACCGAAGAATTACTATCTGATACCTAATTAGAAAAAAGGGCATTTTGAATGTTAAAGATATTATTACTGCAATGACTACTTGATAGATAACCCACCCTGGTATTGAACTGTTCACTACAGGCTATTTCCAATTGTGTTGTATGAAATAGATAAAAATTATTGAAAACAGGGAAAAAAAGTCACGCTAAGTTTCTTGCACCGGTTCTTTTCATCGTTTTCCATTTCCACACCAGTGATAGTTTATTTGACATGATTGTCTTATTGATATAAGAAAGTGTAATGCTTCCATATTAAATAAAGATAACGTGCAGGGTATTCAATCCATATTGACACAATTTTTGAAAATGAGAAAAATCTCAGAAATGGACTTGTCATTTCGAAGATATTGTAGAACAAGGTAAGAAGATTCTGAATATACTTTGTCTAGTTGTAATAGTGGATGAAACATGGGTTCATCCTTTTGATCAGGAGACAAAACAGAAATCTTCGCAATGGAAACGGCCATCCTGGTCCTCCATAACCATTACAGGTTAAAATGCAACTTTAAATATCAATTTGAGTATGCCGTCAGTGATAAAAAAAGATAAACATCGTAGGGTTGTATTGTTTCATCTTGACATCGCTCTCGCACATAGGTTGGCAATAACTATGGCTGCCATTCAGCAATCTGGCTTCCAATTGGTTGAGCATCCCCTTATGTACCAGATCTGGCACCTACTTGCTTTTCATCTTGTCACCAAATTAACGCTGGAGTCGGTGTGTAAGAAGAATATGTAGAAAAATAAATATTTAAGTTGTCAATTATCAATAATGTCATTACATTCTATCTCATTCTCACTACTTTTTGATCACTTCCCGAAACTACAACTATAATCCAAAGTAATAATTAGTAAGATCTTAAAATACCAATACTTAGTAATTAACACAACAGTAACAATTAGTAGATTGTTTACTTCGCTTTGAGAATTGAATTTGAAAAAAATAATTGTTTTAAATTTTATATTTCTTTACATAAAATTTACATAAAAAAATACCAACTTAAATAAATCATTACCAGAAACTTGTGTCTACATACTGTGTCTCCATTGCATGTCTTAATGTAAAATAATGGGTAAAAAACATCAAATTTCAGTATTTTAAGAATTTTGATACTTGACCAAGTGAGTTTCGGTTTCGGTTTCGGCCGAAACTGAAGTCACGGCCGAACTTTCGTTTCGGCCGGAAAACCAGTTTCGGTCGGACTCTACTTAAACCAAACGATTACTTAAAAGGTATTATCATTATCATTATCATCATCAGCCTGAGTTAGTCCACTGCTAGACATAGGCACCCCTAATCCATTAAGGGGTTCTTTGGATCGTATCCTATTACGCTGGTCTAATGTGGGTTGGTGGGTGGACCATCCCGCATTTGAGTTAATGGTAACGTATTTTTGGCAGCAATTTTTCCAAAAGGTTACGAGAATAGTTAAAAAACTATACATTTCAGATTCTGTTAAATATTCTGCTGCTTAAGATATTTGTTAAAGTAGGTATTTATTTACGAGTTTTGCTCTTAAATTCCAACAAAATTTTGTGATCCCGATTTCCAGAGATAAATCATTCCACGAATGACGACTGGGTGAAGTCAGAACGGTGAATAGGATATGTAAGTAGACGGTTATGCGATAAGCGAAGGTATTTGTTACTGACTTCACAGAGATATTTAAAATACGATAATATTTATATATTATCGTAGTAGGAGTAGAGCGAGAATTCAGGAAATAAGATAGAGATATGAGAGCTCATAAAGAGCGTTTTTGGTGTATAGGTAGCCACTGAACTTTAGGACGATAGTGAGACATATGGTCAAATTTACGAGGATTGAAAACAAATCGAATGCAGTTATTTAAAAGGCGTTCAAGTTTGTTGAGATAATCTGCACGCCACCATATTTTTACTTAACCAAGCGATATGAGTCCTCCAGCTAAGTGTATTGTCAATGTTTAAGCCAACATTTTTAACGCTATGATCGGTCTTAATGAGGAAGCTGTCAATAGTAATTTGTAGCAATTGAGCTCGATCACCCTTAGTCAACGTTCTGGAACTTCCTAGTACAATTGCTTGGCACTTTGACGGATTGACAGCTAACCCAAACCTATCAGACAATGCCTTAACTGCGGCAAAGTCTTGATTTACTCGACAAATGGCATCCATTAAATTGTCAGTACTCTCTTGAGTTTATAACCTTAGATCTTCAGCGTATAGACGATACGCAAATATCATATCATAAGCAATAAGTTTAATAAAAAAAAAAAATGGACAGAGGTACCGCCTTGAGAGACGCCATTTTAAAAATTTTGCCATTTTGATAAAGAATATACAACTAGTATAGACTTCAGGCACCCCTGAAGATAAGAATGAAACTAGTTCCGACCTTTGTCTGAAACCATAAAATGTGATAGGATAGCGAGAACGATATCTGACTGTCGGTATTAAAGGCATTGGAAAAGCCAATTAAAACCAGCACAGTAGTTTTAATATTTTCCATACGCTCTCTAATATCGTCAGTCACTTCTAGAAGCAGTAGTAATGCTAAGGCCAGGTGTATAACCAGAATTGAAAGGGCTTTTTTTATTAAATTATTTTGAATTACAAAATTGTTTGAGTACATATGACTCAAAAACTTTAGAAAATAATGGCAGGATAGGGATGGGTCTATAATGGATGAGAACTGATAAGTTAGAGCATTTTAGAATAGGGCAGACCAAGGCCTTACGCCATGAGGAAGGAAAGGATCTCGAATTCTTAGAAAAAAATATTATATGATGTAAACGAGAACGGGAACAATTAATCTACGGCCAATTTATCCGGGCCAATAGCACTAGATTTTATTGTAAGGACAGTTTTTTTTATTTTATTTTTTCCTGAGGAACTAGAAAAAAGAAAAGTAGTTATTACCAGAGCGCGTCAGACTATTGATACAAAAGATTGTTATGAGAATCGTTGTTTTGTCTATTAGAACTGGTGATTTAACTCATCTAAAGCGATAGAACTAGGAATGTTTTTTATCAGTGACCTAAATTTTTAAGAAGCTTCCAGATACCAGAACAATGAGAGGAAGATATACTGTCGTGGATATGATGGCGTGAAACATTGAGAAACATCTCATTGCTCTGATTTTTTGGCCACTATGTATTTGTGACCATTTATCATCGCTACGTTGCCTTTTAAACTTCCGAAACATGCAGCCTTCATACGAAGACCAAAATTTATCCACGGGGCTGGTGGACGTCTTACTCGCACACTCTCAAAGCGTCAAATTCTGAAGTACTTAAACAAGAGCGCAAAAAGTGGAACTAGTTCTTACCATTACGCAAAAGAAAGTCGCATATCTCTATCTAAATATCTAAAACTTTTATAGAACAATGTATTCGCTTTTACAAAATTCCAGCAAACGTTCGAAATTTTCCCAATAATAAATTTTAAAAAGTTGAAAAAAAAATCCCATGAACTCACTTAAGCCATAATATCACCGAATTAGCCACAACGTACGTAATGGTAGCACGTGAGGGTAAACAATGTTTAGAAATAAAAGACAACTGCAAAATAGACTACGTATAAGGCATCTGTATAGCTAGTTTCTGCTAATAAATATTTTTTTTAAAGTAACAAACAATAACGTAACAATCAGAACCTATCTTATAACTGTCACCAGATAAATCTGACATCCCTGACAGAATTCTCATGACGGTTCTCAATCCTTCATAGTCTATTTAGTAGCGCATTGTTAAATATGCATATTTGGAAGAGGTCAAAATGTATACCCTACTAAGGGATAATTGAAAGAAAGTATTCATTATCCCTGCGTCGTTCTACAGACAGAATTGGGAAGAGTGACTCAACTTCTTTCTTTTTTAGTTTGGCAAGCTCTTCGTTTTCCTCTTTATTTAAGTCTTTTAGTTCCTAATGCGTTTTTTCAGTTGTCAGAGCATTTAATAGAAAGCTGTTTATATTCTTAGCTTTAGCCTGAAGCTGAATCATCATAGCACGTTTGTAGATAATCTTCGTGTTCAACATAGACAACATGCAAGTTTGTTATTGGAAACAAATAAGGTTTAATTCCAAGGTTTCTGAATTCAGTCTTTTAATTTCCTGTATTACAATCTGTAAGAATGCTGGTGTTGGCAGATAGCTGCATAATAAAATTGAATTGAAGAACCTACTAATTTTCTGGCCTATTTTAACCATAGTTATTACAAGGCAACTTCAGCGAGTTAAAAAGCAAACGTATTTATTAGACTTCGAATGAACTAATAAAAACTACCGTGCAATTTGTATTTTGCGTTAATATTTCTTCAAATTATATTTACAACACAATTCTTCGTAAGTTATGGCCTTAAAAAACTATGATTAATATCCAAGCGTGCATTTAATTGCGCCTTTGATGTCAACATTACAGATAATAATTACTTTGTAATACTAAAAACTGGTTTGTAACCGTAATTCTTGCTTATTATAGTACGAATCAAATAACTGAGTGGAGGTATATTATAACATCAGAACATTTTGTTTGCAATGCTGAAGCAAATGAAGTGGCGCTAAATAAAATGAAGCTTTTCTACAATACGCTTAAAGAGTTCACTTTAGTAACGACATTGCATGGTTTTAGATATTTATTAAACAAAAAGTATTCGATAATTGAGAGGTAAAATACTCAGAATCCTTTCAATATTGTGCACAAATAATAACAACAGCTCACAATAATAAGATTCCATTTACATATTTATATAAATATCTAAGAAAATGTAATTTTATGAAATGAAATTTATTTCTTTTAAAATTATACGTTTACGTTATATACTGCAGAATCTGGTGGCTGGTCGTGGTTCTCTGCAGCGTTTTTATGAGTGCATCTCTTATATGTAAATTATGGCAAAAAGTAGATTCAAAACAAATTTCACTTACTATTGGGGACATCTCAGCATCTGCACGGAATGTAAGTTGAAATATAATGAAAAATCTTGCAATGAATTAAGGAATTTATGGCGTCAATGTTACTTAGAGTTTTTGCCATTAGTTACTTTGACAAGACAAAAAATTTGAGCCAGTTGCAGATTTTATTTTTTTAAAGAGCCCAAAATAGACTTTTCACTAGAAAAAAACATTTCAGATTCCGTTTCCGGCCGTTACTTTGTGCACAGAGACAAAATCCCGACAAAGGGTTTTCAACTTTACAAAGGCTTTTAAAGAACGCTGGAGCATTCCTTCTGAAATTAGCGTTGAAGAGTAAGTAATTAATAACTTAGTCAGAAACTTAGGTCGAATATTTTTTTTTACTTAGCATTATACGAGTAAAAAGTAGGAACCAAATCTTTTCACTAAACCAGGGACAAATGGGTGTCAAGAATTGTTTCATTAAGACACTCTTAAGTAACACGATTTCGTAGTATGCATTTATATGTATTTAGGCGGCCGTTATTTAATTTATTTCATTAAATTCTACAGATTTCAAGTACAGATATTTAATAAGTGCAAAATAGTTATGTATACGTGCCATATGTAAAAACATAATTTATATCTATCAATATCTTTAAATGAAAATATGATAAGAAAATAGATTTTAGCTTACATAACATAACTAACTTGAAATCCATTATAACTAATACAATACAATAATATTAATAACGAAATGCATTCATTAAAATTTGTTTTAGATTTAAATTACATAATGACATGCTGCTGGTGTGCAACAACCCCCGGAACGATGGTCCCGATTTCGCTGATGCCAGTTCCATTGAAACGTTGCGCAGAGTAAGTAAGACAACTATGATGTTGTTCCTACCTGGCTCCTTATCGGTGCGATTACAGGAACGTTTAAGAAGTCATTTGCCCACTCTAGTGCTGGCCGCCAAAGCAGCCCCAGCATGAGACTACGTTCGGGTCTCCTGGCTAACCGCATCTGATCGTAGTCAATACCAATATCGATTAAGATGCTGTTTAAAAATTAGTAATCTTCATCGAGTTTTCTCGTCATCCAATCCACAGTCATGACTTACGGTGCCGAGACTTAGACACTTACGGTTTAACCGGTTCACAAATTTATTCACTTAGCGGGCTGCGGAAGAGAGGGCTATGACCGGAGTGTCATAGCCCTCAGAGATCTAGTGATCCCTCAGAGAACTAGAATCATTGACATAGCCCACCGGATTAGTAAGCTGAAGTGGCAGTGTGCCGGTCACGTAAGCCGCAGTACTGACGACCACTGGATGGGGAAAGTTCTGAAGTGGAGACAGGGCGTCCCACAATCGTAGAGTGGGATGCCCTGCGTCAAAATGAAGTGACGACATTTGTAAAGTGGCCGGTGTAGGTTGGATGAGAATGTTGATCGGCTGTGGTGGCGTGCATTAGGGGAGGCTGATGTCCAGCAGTGGACTGACTTAGAGTGATAATGATGATGACGAAAAACTAGTTTGCACAAAAATACAATTCCTAAAAAAATTTGTGTTACTAAATTAAATGTTTTCTTAGAATTTCTAAAAATATAATACAGCTGTAATAGGCGTAAATTTATGTATAGGCTTGATCAGAAGTCGGCCTAATATTATTTTTAATTTTTCTAGGTGGCTCCAAGTCATGAAGAAATATTTTTCAAATGCAGATGGGGTAATTACTCGTGTAACGATTTATTTTTCCACACTGTAACAAAAGACGGCATCTGTTACTCGTTTAACATGATTTCTACGAAAGAAATGTTTCGAGTAGAAAAGTGAGTATTTTCTGAAGGATACTTAGTTAAAATGATAGAAAACTGCGTTGAAGATATATCAACTATATAAAAAAATCTGCAAAATATATCTTGAAATAAACTTACACTGTATTTACAAGTAAGCTGTAGTAGGTATCGTTACATACAAGTAGCCAATTTGAATAAATATTTTTGAAATAAATAATCTGATCCAAGTAGTTCGTGATAATGGTCATCATCATCATCATCATCATCAGCCTTTGTTAGTCCACTGCTGGACATAGGCCTCCCTAATACACCCTATCCATTAGGTGTTTGTACCGTATCCCACAACGCTGGTCCAATGCGGGTTGGTGGGTGGACCGACTTTTACATGCCCATCCAAAGCATGGATCATTTTACTTTTCAGACAATTGGGTGATCGGCCCAATTGCTCTAACCAACTAGGAAACAACAATCAAAATTTGTTGCGTCCCGCAGGATTCGAACCCACGACCTCCGGTTTCTAAAGCACACGCCCATACCACTAGGCTACGGAGGCAGTCGTGATAATGGTACTACAGGTTAAATCTGTTACAATTGATCAACATATTAATTAAATAATTCTTAAAATATTTGGTTTTACCATAAGGTAAACAGGCATATCGCACGATCACTTCCAACTTATTTTGACAACAGCCTAGGGTTTAAAATATAAATATATATCACAACACAGCGCGATAAAGATGAAAGATATTAAACATATGTATGGTTCCAATGTTTCGCAGTATTCATAGTCTGTTGTCAAAATATATAAAACAAACCCGTAAAAGACGTAAAAAGTGGACTTATTCTGTAAAGGAATCGCGTACAGTACAAGAAATAATCTAACATTGTATTACAGTTTACACACAGATTACTCCCACACTGGCGTTAATAATAAAAGCACTTGGTCGTTCGAAAATACATCTACCTACAACGCTGTTATAGACTCGTATCCGTTTCGAGGTCTGGTAAGTAAGGAACACAATGATTTTCCGATCTTGATATTTTGTATGCTTGCACCGAATCGGGGAACAAGTCAATAAAAAAATAAACCCGATATCATAGCATTATACATTTATTAATGACAACTAGTTCTAAAGCGTGCAAGCTGTATTATTTTTTTAATGAGATAAGATTTTTTAAAATATATTTAAGTTCAGAAGCTTTATCAATGAAGCTTCTGCAATTGTAAAGAGTACGAATTTGAATTCTTAAAATACATACTTTTACTTTCTGCCGCGAAGCAGTAATGTGAAAACACTGATGTGTTCCGGTTTGAAGGGCACCGTAGCCAGCGTATTTACTGGGTAAATGAGACTTAACACGCTATGTCTCACGGTAGGCAGCGCGTTGGCGATACCACTGGTATTGCAAATGTCTATGGTCGGTGACCACTTCTCATCAGGTGGCCTTACTGCTCGTCTGCCTGCGTATGCCATAAAAAAATTTCTTGGATACCACTACCAAACAGTTTGCATTTATGCAATACTTATGAAATTAGATTTGTAAGTGAGTCACTACTTCTGTACTTCCGATTAAACTAGAATTGTTAATATTGGTTATAAACCAAGAGACAGTGCAAGGTATGGGTAAAATTCCGTACAAACAATAAAAATGGAAAACTAAGGTAAATAACCGCCTCCGTGGTTTAGCGGTATTGGGCGTTGCTTTATAAACTGGAATTCGTGGTTTTGAATCCCGAGAGGAAAATAACTTTGTGTTATCGTTGTTTTCATGTTGGTTAGGATAATTTGGGGCGATCACCCAATTGTCTATAAAGTATATTTTAATTACAGCCCGACCAAAACTGTTTTTCCTGTCGAAACCGAAACTAAAACCGAACCCAAGTATATTATTCCTTAAAGTACGGAAAGCGGGTGCATTTTACCCATTATTCAGCATCAATTAGGACATGAAATCATTTATTTAATATACCAATTAATAGATCACCTATTGTTATTGTGTCGTTAAATACTAAGTATTGACATTTTCAAATCTTACTAATAAATACTTTGGTTGTATAAGGTCTATTGTTAACTCAATAACTTTTTCTGCATAGTCTCAGAGTCTCGTCCAGCGTTTTTCCAAGGCTTCAATCCCTTTTAAAAAAAGTTTTGCCTTGGTCCTGCGAAAAGCTCTCCACGGCATCCATTGCTCGCTATCTTTTAATTTGAAACTTTCGCTACAATTATGCTTCCCTTTTGAAATCAATAAGTTTTAATAACATGACAACTTCCGAACCTAGGTTGGATTTCGCAGCATGAAACGTCTCAGTCCGAGACACGAAACCGAAATGTCCGACACTAATTTTAGATTGAGAATCAATGAATTATAACTTCATTGTCTCCTGCAGGGATGTGAATCGCGTCGAATTACAAATTACCTAACCAGACATTAGATCAAAGCAACTATTATTCTAGAAATACACTTGTTAATTCACTTGCCTATTCAATTTGAACGTGATAAGAAGTGTCATTGAGGTTTCAATTTCATCTTTTCATCATCGATCATCATGATGCCTACGAAAGTCCACTGCTGGACATAGAGCCTCCCAGAGCGCCAGGTACAATCGCGCCTACCTGCATCCGCACCGACTTCCGCACACTTGCACTAGCGTCACTCCATGCTGCGGAGGGTGTCTCCCCACGGATGAGCCATAGGAGGCTGCCTCTCGAGAACCTTCATCCAATCGGTTATCGTCCCACAACGAGCTAAATGGCTGGCCATGCACGAGCTTGCTAACTTCAGCATGGCGGTCACCATCGTTCTGCATGACAGGATGCTCCTGTTTTACGTGACTTATCACGCTGAAATTCCGAGCATAGCCCGCTCCATAGCTCCCTGAGTGACTTGGAACTTCCTCATGCGGTCCAGCAGTGAAGGACCAGTCTCAGTTCCATAGGTCATCACGGCAACACGCGACTAGTTGAAGACCTTAGTTTTTAGACATTGAGGGATATCGGACAAGAGGATACGTCCAAGCTTCCCGAAAGCTGCCCATCCGAGTTGGATTCGTCGATTGTTTTTTGCGTCGAAGTTGGACTTACCTAACCGGACTGCTTGTCCTAGGTCAATATAATGTCCTACAGAGAAGTGCAACGTGTGTTCGCTTCCTGCCGTAGTGCGCAGGATTTTAGAGAGCGAAAGGTCTTGGGGCGCCGTCTTTGCGTTCTGCGAGGACGTGATGGCCCGGAAGGAAGCCGCGGAAAGAGACAGGAAGACTAACAGCGCTCTGGCTATCCGCAGAAGAAGGCCAGGGCGCCGAAGAGTGGCGTACGCGCGCAACCTTCCCCCCTGACACTGAGCCCCTGGGTAGCCGGCAAGAGGGTGCTCGCCGCCCAGAGAAAGGCTCAAGAGGGAGTGCCGTGTTGTTTGCTCCGGCACGGCACGTAAAGCGATGGTCCGGGTGTCCCAACACAACCGGGGATAAGAGGCCCGTGAGGGTCACGTCGCGCCGGGGTCGCGGAAGACTGTAATCAGCGCCCGCGGCCCCGGCTACAGCGACATAAGAAAGGAGCAACCGTTGATTTTTTAGTGGGTATACCGGCTGCTCCATCTTGGTCCGGGGAGCCCCATATATCCCTGCTGCCCCCTCACACTGGCGGTGGGGAATCCGTAAGCTGGATTTTTCCAACGGCTAAAAAAAAGGTCAATATATTGTTCAACAACTTCGAGCACAGTGCTTCCAACAACCACCGGCGTAGGCATGACATGAGCGTTAGACATGACTTTCGTCTTGTCCATGTTCATCCTTAGGCCCACGTGTTGGGAAACACTGTTGAGGCCATTAAGCATAGCGTTGAGGTTCTCCAGCGACTCCGCCATTATGACTATGTCGTCGGCAAATCAATGGTGGGTGATGCACCTCGCCGTCGATGTTTTACCTCGTCCTTTCCAATCCAAAAGTTTGAATGCGTCTTCCAATGCAGCGATGAAGAGTTTCAGGGATATAACATCACCCTGTCCTACACATCATCAGCCTTTGTTAGTCCACTGCTGGACATAGGCCTCCCTAATACACTCCTATCCATTAGGGGTTTGGACCGTATCCACCACCCTGGTCCAATGCGGTTGGCGGTGGACCAACTATTTACTTGCCCATCCGACGTATGGATCATCTTACTTTTCAGACGATTGGATGATCGGCCCAAATTGCCCTAGTCAACTAGGAAACAACAACGAAAATTTGTTGCGTCCCGCAGATTCGAACCCGACCTCCGCTTTCTAAAGCACACGCCCATACCACTAGGCTAGGAGGCAGTTACCCTGTCTTACACCCTTCTGCAATTGTATAGCTTCGTTCAACTGGATTGCAGTCGGACGGACATCGTTGCTTTACTGTACAAACACCTCAGCACCTCAGCACCAATTGTCAATTTGCCAACGCTGAAGGCCTGCAGTATAGCCAAATTTTCGACAGAATCAAAGGCTATATATATAAATATCATAGTCCACAAACGCCAAACATAAAGGCAAATTATACTCCTCAGTCTTCTGTATAATCTGCCACAGCGTAAATATGTGGTCTATGTTACTAAAACCTTTTCGGAATCCAGCTTGTTCAGTCGGCTGAAGTCGTCTAGTCTGGAAGCGAGACGATTCAAGACGACTCTCGAGAACAGAACATAAACGCGGCTCAGAAGGGCAATCGGTCTATACTTTTTCAAGAGACTTTTATTGCCTTTCTTGAAAAACAGCACCACTAAGCTTATACTCCACGCTTCTGGCGTAATACCGGGTGAGCTTTGCTCTTGGGTCGTCGCTCGCTTCAGTAAGCGGCGACAATGTGTACAACTGTCCCGAGAACCTCTCAATCTCACTCAAAACCTTTGGCCTACTGGAGATGATGGCCCCATTATCGGTCTTGTGTAAGGTCTTGATTAAGAGTGGCTTTGGAGAGTTTTTACTGATCCAGTTTTGCGGTGTGTTTTATAAAACCTAGAACCCACACCATGAGCAGTTTCCACGAGCTCAGTGTTAATATCGTCCACAGTGTTGCACTTGTCTAGGGTTTGGAAGCGATTACTATGTTTGAGCTGAAAGCCATCGACATTTTGAATATGGGCACGAGACGGACGAAGCGTGGACGTTATCAGACGAGATCTTTCCAGCCTAACGTTAAGATTCAATGTGCCAGTACCAGTCGGTGATCGCTGCCGGTTTTAAACCTTGCAATCACAGAGACATCATTGAATATTTAGCGTTTGGTCGTCATGATAAAGTAAATCTCGTTTTTTACGGAACCATCGGAACTTATCCAGGTCCACTTTCTGTGGGGCTGCTTTTTGAAGAAGGAGTTCATCATATTCCCTCCCCATAAAGTCAGCCAGCTGTTGCCCTCTTGGGTTCCGTTGCCCTACTCTAAAGTTACCCACTC
The DNA here is from genome assembly GCA_029286875.1 of Lamproptera curius. Lineage (NCBI taxonomy): Eukaryota > Metazoa > Arthropoda > Insecta > Lepidoptera > Papilionidae > Lamproptera > Lamproptera curius. Next base: position 1,970,860 of record JAGSMT010000070.1, read on the forward strand.
TCAGCTCATCGTCTTTCCTTTTCCCTAGTTTTGCATTAAAGTCTCCCATCAACACCATGTATTGAGTTTTGGAGGAATGTATGGCACGTGAAATATCCTTATACATTGCCTCGACCTCCTCGGAGTGTGTCGATGTCGGTGCATATACCTGTATGACCTTCAACGAATATCTTTTGAATATTCTGAGTATAAGGTATGCGACCCTTGACACACTTTCGATTTCAACAATGTTGTTAATGAGAGACTTGCAGACGATAAATCCTGACACCTCCTTGGGACAGTTGGTCACCCACCCGGTGGTAAAACAGGTTGCCGGATTCAAGGATTATCGCGTCCTACCCCTTTCTTCGGACTTCAGATAATCCTACGATATCCCAACGCAGCCTGTTTACCGCTTCTTCCAGCTCCGTCATCCTCTCGTCGGTCCTCAATGTCCGTGCGTTGAAAGTTGCGAGGTCCAGTCGTCGTTAGTGATAGCCGAATCCCACCCGGGGATTCTTAGCACCCCCTGCCCTACCGTAACTAAGGCCTCTACCATAGCCAGGGATAGTGGGGCTACCGGGGACTGGGGGCCGCACGTCATTGTCATTCTTCATTAGGGGGTTTTGCCATAGTTGCCACGCTTGGCGTGCGGGTTGGCAACCGCAGTCCCTTCAGATTCTATATATCTCGAACGCTGCTGCCCGTAGAGGGTTTCGGCATTTTGGAATCTGAAGGTGGAGATGGTTATCCCGCCATCTGTCAGACGCCATAGTATGGTATTGTAAGTGACTTTTCCCTTAGTCGCCTCTTACGATACCCGCGGAAAGAAATGGGGAAGCTGAATTCTATGCCGCAGCCACACGGAATCTTTTATAAAAACTTGCTAATTTTATATGTTAAAATATGACTTGATTGGTTCTTCTTATATGTTACACCGTTACTTTTTTTCTAATAAACTAGTTTTCATAAATATTATATTTTCAGATTCTGGGGCGAGTACTGCAGTCTGATTTTTTATTTTATCGTTAAAGAACCCATCAGCTAAATTTACAATATTTTCAATCGACTTATTATGTCTTACTTAAATAAAATCTTGATACACAGGTCAATCGATTCGATATTACTTTGTTGACCGACATTCGAGATATGGATCCAAGGTGTCGTGGACCCGTACAAGGATTTAAGGTGCTTTTAAATATTTGTTAAACAATACTTAATGTAACTTACTTCTTTTATTCAACGACGCTGGAAAATTCTATTTAGGGAACTAGTCTTTGGAGATCTTCTTTCAAATAGATATTTTTCCGAGTTATCATGGGGTCGGCTTCTGATCTATCCACATTTACCTGTTTTTACGCAGAGTGACTGGCATCTTACCTCCACAATCCAAAGGCTAAACTGCATTTTAAGGATGAATAAACTGGTCTTTGGTGATTAGGCGGATTACACACACTGCACTATTACACTTTTATATAATTTCATGTTTATTAGACCATAGCTTGTTCTTCTAGGGCAATTGTACTTCTTACCTTGATACAGGCAGTGTCATAATAAAAAAAAACTGTCATCTGTTATAGAGTTGAATAAACATTCTAATATTCTAAAACTGTCACTTAAAATGCATCAAGTGTTGTCTGCCATTATTAATAGTTTACATTCAAACCCCAACAAACAACAAAATAATCGTCCTATTGATTACAATAGCAACGATATTAAAAACGTGTTTGAACTTGACAAGGAAATTTGGCACTGACATTAAGTCAAAAAGTTTGACATTGATTACATTAAGTTTAAAGAGAATATTTCAGATCTGGTTGCATAATTCAGCAGAACTGCCGCATATGGGACAGAATTTTGTGCGCTTGCCGATAAATTACGAATCTTATATGATGATTACGGCAAGAGCAACGTTCACATCGGATAGGTTACTACATTACCCTCCCAGCAAGTTAGTACTTATTAATTATTAAAGTATTTTTAGTCAAAAGTATTGGTGTGTAAAATATAAAATAAATGACATATTTATATAAATAAAAAGAAGTGCTTAATATCAATGTTCATTATATACTGGATGTCCCATAACTCAACGGTAAACGGTAAGCGGAAGGTGGCACGATTGATCGTCTCCCAAGCTCAGTCAGCTCGAAAGCATTTTCAGAAATTCGGCTTAAAATGAACACTGAAAAAGCAATGAAAATTAACGGAATTTCTAGGCTCTTCAAAATGTAATTTAAAACCGTTTTTCTTTCAGATTTTTCTCGTGATGTCAATCTTGTCACTCTGTTTCGGCTTGACAGGTTTTACTTTGAATTTGAATTTTAATTCTGGGACACCTGTATACTACACGATATACGACTTAATAAATATTTGCCTGATAGTTACCGCGAAAAATTGTATGCTGTATATAAAATGCAGCAAAAAGTACCTGCTTTAGACTTGGTTTAGTTTTCGGGACCTTGAGTTATTATTTAAATTGAATTCAATCGCAAATTAACTATTCGAACTAACTAAAAATATCAAATAGTAACTAAAAAATAAACAGTGTTTCAAATAAACATTGTTGCATAGCATATCTTATACAACTTGAGATTATCATATATAAAATAGTATGTTAGAACTGGCTACTGCGTTTCTTTGGTATGAAAAAGATTTGTTGCGTTTTCAAAACATATTTAGAAGTTGATCGTTTTAATTTTCAGCTATATTGAATTTTTTTTCAGGCGCCGTTGTTACTTTTCACATGAACGTTATCTACGTTTTTTCGTATATATACAGAAAAGAACTGTCAGTTTGAATGCGAAACGAATCACACCGCTCTGCGATGCGGTTGTGTACCTCTGTATATGCCACGTAAATAATATCATTTCTCTAAGCATGCTTCTGTTCATTATTATTGAAAAAGTGGAAATTTTGTAACTTTTTAACGTAATACAGTACAATAATAATGTCATGTTATACGATTGTTTCAAAGGGATCTAATTTCATTTACTATCACTTATAGAAATTTTAACTATTTAAGTCAAATCCAAACTTGAAGATAATCAGTTAGTTGCATTACAGATGGTCCAAATACAAAGGTTTGTGGTGGCGGAAAAAATAGATGTATTAAGAATGCTTTGGGTAAGTCTTTTTATATTTGGCCGTAATGATAAAAAATACGCACGAATATTGCATTGATTGTATACGTTTAGCCTGTTGTTTTATATATATAGTTCCTTCTTCTTCATAAATTTAGGTATTTTTTATTCACACTAGTCACCTTGTTGTAACAACACGATCTTTATTTCTTTTATTTAAACTAAAATTAACAAACAACCCACTTTTAATGAATTTTTTAGGTTCATTTTTTACATTTATTACCTACGTTTTAGACTCTTTTTAGGGTCTATGATCACGAGGGGAATAAGATAGGATATGTATGTATTTCAATGTTTCGAATAACCGTCAGGGTTTTTTGATCAAAATTTTGACACATTTTTCTATATCATTGATTTAAAATATTGTTTCGGCAAAAAGTATTTATATCATGTGACCTCGTCGATGTTATATATATACGATTTATTTGTAAATTTTGATTATCGAATTTAATGTAATAATTGGGTTTGTCTAAATATGGTCGCAAACTCCAGATTGCTGTGGATGTCGGTGCTTAACGTCAGCAATGTTTTTTTAAATTCTTGTTGTAATTGGTTTTTTTGTTCGTTCTATGTAAGAAAGATCTCAATCTCAGTCTAGTTTAAGCACTCCTAATACTTGTAGAGGAATATTACATTTGGCAGACGGTAATATCTAACTAATATTATACGGCAACTTTTATTAAGTTTTAATAGAAACTCGCTTCAAGATATAATCAGTTTTGCGACGCAGACGTGGGATTTGGAGCTTGTTGTCATGCAGCACCTGGTTGACATTCTGCAGCTCAGCCGTCAGACGCTCCTTGCCTAAGATCCGCTTTGCTCTCAGAAGCAAACATTACCAAGAGTAGTTAGCCTCGTGGGATGGTGGTGAATAAGTTTATCACCATTTGAATAATTTTTTTCAATGGGTTTTTGATTACTAAAATATCGAAGAAGTCTAAGAAGTTGTTTTCCTCTGTGTCCATTGTATTTTTGAATGCAAGGAAAGATCTAAAACGTATTGACTTGGTCTAAAAAGAAGTATTTATACTTTAGGCCACAACAGTTTTCTAAATTAACAAAAGAACTTGGTTTTTTTTCTTTAAAAATATTTGAAACACAGACATAACCCATCTTAGTCTGCCCGTGTTCAAAGACCCTGGAAAAAATCCGAAACAGCTGTAATAAATGTAAGAAATAAACGTGAAAAATCCGTAAAGTGCACTTAATAAATGCAAACATTGCATTACTTTGTTTAGAAGAGCTGTCTATAGCGAAGTCTCAGTTGTATGGTCAAGAGTTTGAAGTAGAAACATGCAATTGTCTACCGAATTGTATCGACCTTGTCTACGAGGCGGAGATTTCACAAGGTGTTTATAATACTGCGGCTATTAAAGAGGAATATCGAGAGATTGCTGATAAATGGTAGTGTATATGTAAAAATAGACATATTGGCTACAAATTCATGCAGTTTTGAATAGAGCTTACTCATCCAACATTCAATTATCTCAAGAGTATTAAAATATATCAACAGTATTATTTCTATGAAAAAATATCCTAAGCAGGATTTGCTTTCCCGCCAGTTTCGTTAATTTGTTATTAAAAAAAAGCAGCCTAGTTAATTAAGATTATTACAGGCAGGTACCGTCTAGATTGATGATTAGCTTTGCAAGTGATAACTTCGTGCTATTATGGCGAACGCAGCTCTATGGCATTCAAGACTTCATCGCTAATTGCGGTGGGATAATGGGACTCTTCATTGGTTTCTCGTTATTAAGCCTGATCGAGATAGTTTTTTATTTTACTTTGAGGTAATCATAATGTGATAATTATACTTAGAGCGAAAGATGTGAATATTTTACTGAGATAATTTTGTCCAGAATAATAATTACGTCCCATCAGAATTAGATTACCAAAAATATATTTTGCGTTCCATTTGTGCCACGTAGTCGGAATCTGTAAATTCTTAGCAGACTCTGAGTTAACTTTAAAGTTGTTGTAATAATTAATTACAATAATTCAGGCTCTCAGATTTTCAGCTCTTTGTACCAGGTTATTCCAAAAGACGTCAGAGTACAACTAATTGTATTTTTTTAGATTATGGTGCGTTTTACGCAAAACAAGGATCACACATTTATGCAATGAAAATCAAAGAAGGATAGATAGATAGAAGCAATAGAAGATTTTTTCATAATTTTTAAATATAAATTATAAATAAATTTATAATGATATGTTTATTTTCATGTAGTCGCAACCATTAAGCAAAAAAAATGCACCGTGCTTTCATCTTACACATGATATTTGTATTCACATTATTTCGAAAAATAAATATTCTATGTGTGTTCAAAAGTTTTATTTTACGGCATAATAATAATCTCCTAGTGAATAACTAAATATATGTTAGCTAGCGTAAAATTTGATTGATCCGTTTTTAGCTGATCTTCAATCGCAAAAGAAATAAACGAATTCTAGGCCTCAAAGTCAGTTAAGTATCTGGTTTAGAATGTAGAATTTTCATTAAATGTTGCCATGAAATACAGCTCAAAATGGTACAAGTCTGTCTCACTCTTATGGGATAGGAAATGCTTTTCACCCTGCTGATCAGTAACTAATAGGCAAATTAAGAATAGGCTATTTCTATTGCTGACATAAAGATAAATTTTATTTTTATTATACATATATACGTATCTTTGAAGGTAGAAGAAGATTGAAGTAGTTTTAAGTATTTGCAAATATATATTTATATATTAACCGAAATATAGGTTTTTCCTTCCTGATACATAAAAAAAATATAGTATTTTCTAATAATTTTCAAAATGAACATTAAAATAAAATTCAATTGGACTTATATACTTAGACAATATCGACTTTTAATTAGGGTAATTGATGTCTTTAGATAAGATTTAACTTTGACGGCCGATCCCTAGCTACTCGCTGCCAACTTGAGCCGGCTACTACACGGAGATCGGCATCCCACCTGGTCGGGCGTCGACCAACGCTCCGTATTCCCGAATGCGGCCTCCACTCCAGAACCTTTTGGGCCCATCAACCATCGGTTTTTCTGACCAAGAGACTGGCCCACTGCCACTTCAACGAGCTAATTAATTATTACAATAAGAAAAAACCAAAAGAGAATCGAAGTTTTTTTCTTATTGCAAATATCTGAGCTATGCCTGTGTGCGTTTTTTTTCTTACCATGGATGGTATTAATTCAAATTCAAATGTCTTTAGTCAACATGGGAGCGATACACTCACTTAATGATCGTCAAAAATCTACCACCGGTTTGGAAAAGGACGCCTCTGACCTGAGAAGAACCGGCGAAAGAAACTCAGCGGGACTTATTTTTTTGTACAATACAATTAAAACAAACAAACAAAAGCGTAAAATTATGATATTATTGAAAAAAGCCTGGAGCGAGCATTCCATTACCATAGTGTGTTATCATTTAAAAACTCATTTACATTGTAATTACCTTTAACACACAAACGTTCCATGACAACTTATTTTAATTTATTAATGGGTAAATCTTTTTTGGGACGGTTTCTGGGATTTTGTTGTAAAAGCATAAAAGATTTAGATATTCTTCGCAGTGTAGTTGTTGGAAGAAGTAATCTAAACTTGTTTCCAGTATTTATTTGATGTGCATTACAATGCCTTAAAAAAATATTTTTGCTTTTATGCACATACATAACGCCTCCGTTGCTAGTGGTATGAGCGTGTGGCTTAGAAACCGGAGGTCGTGGGTTAGAATCCTGAGGGGACTCAACAAATTTTCATTGTTGTTTCCTAGTTGGTTAGTGCAATTTGGGCCAATCATCCAATTGTCTCAAAAATATAATGATCCATGCGTCGGATGGTCATGTAAAAAGTCGGTCCACCACCAACCGCATTGGACCAGCGTGGTGGGATACGGCCCATAAACCCTCTAACGGATAGAGTGTGTATTAGGGAGGCCTATGTCCAGATGGACTATCACAGGCTGATGATGATGATGATGATGATGACATACATTAAATTTTCAAAATATATTTGGGAACTAACGGTCAATATTTTAATTTAAGTAAACAACTCTCTGAGTGATTCTTTAGGGCCCAGGTTATAGGCTCTTTTCTCTCCTTTCGCTCTTTGCTTTATGATCTCTTCTCGTATGTAGGTTATGCGTTTTTGTATATACATACATATGTCAGTGCGCATTTTGTAAAATTCTGTTTTATATAATCAGTGTTCAATGAAATCTTAAAATATCTTGACCTTTATGAAATTTGACGACTACTTATGTTTTATAAATCATCCACGGGACAGGTTTAATGAGAGAAAATTCATTGGCGTTAAATCTCCCTTCGTCCCTATATTTCTGTACAAAAGTTTCGATAAAGATACTTTTTGTTGGACACTTCTTAAATATGCAACCTGCAATGTGAACAATGTAATTAAAAAAGTGCTTTATTAGTGTATAGTTCATATATGTGTATAATAACATAATTTTGTTTATTTTTATTGATTTCGGGTTTAAAATTATATACGACAACATCGTAACTGCTAATTTTGCCGTTACTGTACCTTTGGTATCGATACGTAATAATAGCGCGTGTATATAATTTAAAATGATGTATTTCTATAATTGCTTATACCGTATAAAAATATTTAGTTTTCTGTATAAAACACAATGTAACATGGTCAACAAGTGACTGCGTTCGTGATTCGTGAACAACCCAAATTCGATTATAGAGTGGCAAATAATAAACGGTCTATTGATTAATTATATGATGAAATCACGTAAAGTTAAACCATTTACTTTAATAAAAGTTAGAGAAAAAAGTATGAAAATAGACACAATCAAGGCTGCAGGGTTTGTATATTGTGATTTAACAATATTATTGATATTTTATGTATGTAAATGAAACATACACAAAATTGTGTTCACAGATGGTCTATCAAGAATTCAAAGTCAGCTTTAACCAAGGATCGTAAGAAACAAAATTCAAAAAAGGAGTCAGTCAGCGTAAAAGGTGGTCTGAGTTTTCGGAATGTTCTAGAGGAGTTTACTTCTACAACAACATTACACGGCTTTCGTTATTTACTAAACAAAAAATACTCTAGGATTGAAAGGTAATAACATTTTAGCTTTAGTTCGGAAAATTAATGGGAATAATAGCTATTCCCATTAATTTTCCTCGCGGTTTTGCTGGCAATAAAAATGGATAGGTAGCACCAGATTTGCAAAATTTATGTTTATGAGCAAGTGCCGTTTTCTTGGTGATCTACTATATCAGCGGCCAGTTTGCCACGACTTATGGTTTTCATTAAAATGAATGGTAATCTGGTTTAAGTCAAACTTTTAAGATGGACTCTTAAAAGTTTGACTTACCATGACCATACGAAAATCCTTTTAGATTTACATTTTAATGTTGATTAAAAATCTGTATATGTGCTGTCACACAAAATATTTGAGTTTCACTCGTTTACTCGCATTATAGCCACATCACAGCATATTCGATATGGTATCAAAATATCTTAAACTTTGTTTTTATTATTAATTAATCATTATACAAATTAATCAAAGTATTCAATGAAACAACTTAAATTTTTATGGTAGACCTCCCCTTAATGAAATGATCTTTATGATAGTTCGCAAAATCCAAGACTACGAAGACGAACGATCCTGAGTCGTAATCTCTTTCTCCACTCGTTGAAATCTTGTGCAAATGTGTTTAAAATAGCATCTTTGGAATATCCTTAAAGAGGTCTTTTGGAAGCCATTATTTCCTTTTAGTAATCAATAAAACGTGCTATATAACGTACCTGATATTACTTGCGGTGATATGTGAAATCTAGCTTCAATGGATAGCATTTCTCTTTTTAGGGCAGAAATAATATCGTACCTTACTTTTTCTTGCTCGGTAGCCATCTTATACGAATCGAGCGTGATAAGCGATTGTTGTTAAGAATAAACAGTTAGACGAAAATCAAGTAACCATTTAATTTTAGGTATATAAACAATAGATATTTTTTTTTACAGAATTTGGTGGTTCGTAATCATTTCGTGCAGCATCATAATATGCGGATTATTAATCAATCAAACTTGGTACAAATGGAACGCTAAACCAGTTGTTTTAAATATTGCAGACGTATCTCGACCTGTATGGCATGTTAGTTGCCTCACTTAGATTAAAATAATACGTACACCGATGAAAGTATTTTGCCTACAAGGAATGTTTAAATGGTTTTCAGATCCCGCTTCCTGCAGTTACAATATGCTCTGAGACAAAATCTCGTTCAAATTATTTCAACTTTACAAATGCTTTTGTAGAACGGTGGAACAACCCGTCATCGATTAGCTCCGAAAAGTAAATGATTACTTAAAACTAGCGTAAAATATGAATAAAATGTGTCAACATACTAATAAACAATAATAAAATATGAATTTAAATGTAGGTTAAGCGCGTATACGAAAGAAGGACTCAAATTACATCTTAATGCCTTTTTACAGTTTGAGACTATATCATGATATGTTATTAGTATGCAAAAATACTTTCGGTGATGGTCCGGACTTTGCTAACGTCAGTTCTGTTGAGACATTACGCCAGGTTAGTATCTGAGGCCTTGGTATGTATTTCATCATCATCATCATCATCATTACAGATTGTGTCAGTCCACTGCTGGATATAGGCCTTCAATGCACGCCACCGCGTCTGATCTTCAGCTATTCTCATCCAGCCCATACTGCCACTTAGCGAATGTCGTCCCTCCATCTTGCTACAGGGCCTCCAACACCGCTGTTCCTGTGAACCCATCTCTAAGGCGCCAAGAAGGAACAACGTGGTTGTAGTCAGTGCGAGTTCGACATAATCCGTCTTTACCCCCGCGAGGACGGGTATGCGTAGGCATTTCCCCACGGTAAAAAAGGGCGTCCAACACTACTCTTTCCAACACAACTGATTGAAGACTTTCGATTTGAGGCACATTCTCGGAACCCAAGCCAACCTCACCTGCACGTGGTGCACCCTGCCAAACAACGGACAAGGCTCTGGCGAACCACCCACCAACCCGCATTGGACCAGCGTGGTGGGATACGGCCTAAAACCCCCTAATGGTGAGACCACACAGTTCGTGCCGCGTTCGAACCGCGTACGGTCACCTAAAGACCGGAAAAAAAGAATCCGCCATCCGTGGCAAGATAGCTGGGCCTAATAAGCCGCCCACGCCTCGCCTTGCCTTCAGTGACATCCTCCCGCGACCGTAGCCCGGTAAACACACCTGCCCCGTGTAGCTACCTCTCAGCGCAGTCCGACGCTGAAGATGAGCCTAGGCCTTCGCCGCCATGGATACCGCTAACGAAGCCGATAGGGACTCGGATGGCTTTACCACCGTCCGTTCTCGGAAGAAGGGCCAAAAACGCCCTGCTAAAGAATGCGACTCCGAGGGTCCCGTTAATTCGCCGCGTTCGTCCCCAAACGCGACACCGGCTAAAAAGCCCGACGCCGAGCCGCAAGCCACCCCCGACACATTGGAGGTTTTCATGTCCGAACATAAGGTCAAGGCTCCACCCCCGGTCATGATTCACGACAAGGGTCACTGGAGCCGTGTCTTAACTTGGCTAACGAAAGCCAAGATTTCGAATTTTAGATCGGCCAACACGCGTATAGGCATTCGGGTCAACGTAGAGACCTCGGATGTTTGGTTTCCGTCTGAAGCACTCGTGACCCGACCAAATTTATCGCCTGACGGAATTTATTCTGAACGGCCTTTATCAATCCAAACCCTGTATAACAGGGGCCGTCTTCTTCGATGTCGCAAAGGCATTTGACAAAGTCTGGCACAACGGCTTGATTTACATGCTGTATACTCTCAAAGTGCCGGACAGGCTGGTTCACATCATCCAAGCCTACTTGTCAAATCGCTCTTTTCGATATCGAGTCGAGGGCACTCTGTTCACGAGCCGACTGCTCCAAGCGGGCGTCCCTCAAGGATCGGTCCTATCACCTCTATTATTTACGCTCTACACGAGCGACATACCAAAGCCCGACGATGTCAATCTGGCACTTTTCGCCGATGACACTGCCCTTTATTGTTCGTCGCTTAGACCGATAATTCTTTAAAAAGCTCCAGAAAGCGATCAATCGTTTAGGCGAATGGTTTCGTAAATGGAGAATCGACGTCAAAATTGTAGCAATACACTTTCATTGCAATCACGTCAGGATAAGGCCACGCGCTGGCCGACACCAGACACTAGGGCAACTAAAACTCTACGGCCAACCGATCCCATGGAAAAGGAATGCCAAATACCTAGACGTGACCTTCGACTGCAACATGTCGTTCAAAAGTCATATTCAGGACGCTAGGAGAAAGGCTTAGTTCGTTTCGACCAGACTCTATCACCTAACGAATTCTCACAATTAAATGTCGCTCAAATATAAACTTTTATTGTACAAGGTATGCATACGACCAATCATGGCTTATGCATGCCAAGTTTTCGCTCACGCATCCTCCACACTCCTTTTTTTTTTTTTTTGCTGTTGGAAAAATTTTGCTTACGGCTCTGAAACAAGAGGTCCTGAGCTCTGGCGCAGTGGTTCAGATTTGTCTGCAGGATGCTCAGCGTGGCCATCTTTATTGGACGGCCATTAGAGTCCCTTCAGCCGAAGCACTGGGCTTGGGCACCTGGCTTCCAAGCCCAGGCCTCACTTTACTCCTCCGCCTCCTGTCGGGTTTGGTGGTGCAGGCCGCACTGCCCAATTAGTGGCCAGCCGGTTAGTTAGCCGCGGCGCACAGAAAGCAGTGTGGCGCGGCCTCGCAGCCTCTGCTCTGGTGGCCCAGCTGGCCACAGCGGTAGCAGGCACTGCTGCGGTCGACGCCCGTATGACACTGCTCCGCTACGTGCCCTATTTCGAGGCACCGGAAGCAGCGCATCGGACGCGCCGCAAGCAGTTTGACCTGCACCGAGCACCACCCGATTAGGAGGCGCCCACCACCAATTATTTTCTTGGTGGCTGCAATAGGGCAGCTCACCACTACTCCACCGAGATCGGACCGGTCCCGGCGGATTTCTCCGACCTTTACGGAGGTGACCGGGCAGCAGCCTTTTTGCGCTACCGCCTCAGCCACCTCCGTCTTTTCCACCGAATCATCCAGGCCCGAGATGCGAAGATCCGCGCACTATTCGGGCCTGGATATTGTAGCCACCTCTGGGCCAACCAATTGGCGAAGCTTTTCAGCCAAATGGTTGGCCTTCTCTCCGCTGGCGGCCCCCGGAACCTGGAGGATCCGGGCCCCCGTTGCCGCATGGCGGAAACGGAGGCCATTGATGCCGATATCCTCCAGTTTGCATTTCTTTTTGGCATCTTGGAGGATGTCGGCATACGTGACCCCTTTCTCAGCTGCGCCCGACTGCAGTTTGATCACTACAGCCGACGAGCTAGGGGCCTTAAGTTTCCGCACCCTCCTTGTCGGTGTCACTTTTGGACCAGCGCCTGGTTTGGCAGTTTTGCGGCGCGTCACCAGCGTCCACCCATCCGTGGACTGCCCTGGTGCCGCCGTTGCTGCCATTTGCGTGGCGCTGGTCGCACCCTGGCCTGGGTTGCTCCGGGGGCCCTTTTTCTTTACCTTTTTGGCCTTCCCTTTTTGGGGAAGACTTGTAGGAGGCCCATCCTTCGGCGTCGCGGTCCTTTTTGACGCTGCGGCCACCGGCACTGCACGTAGTGGGGCAGCAGGTGCAGCAGGGACAGCAGGGGCAACAGCTGGCCTCACCACTGCCGCAAACGTTGGGGCCGCCCTTTTATCGGTGGCCAGCGGTGGACGAAGCCGCTTCTCCGGCAGGAGCCGGTCCGCTATATCGTCGCGGTGGGCCTGAAGCATTGGGCCCACCATGTCCACGATGAGGCACCTCAGGATTTGTTTCAAGTCCGTAGGCAGTCCCTCAACGTGGACATCGTCCTTAGCGGCGGCCTTCAACTGCCGGTTTTCCTTTTCAAGCGGCCTGAGTCGTCGCACTTCCTCTTCAAAGGCCTCCACCCGAGCTTCTAGAGCCCTTTTGTCAGCCGAGTATTTGCGGATCTCGGCCGACTGGGTGGAGCGGCTCATCACATCCATCCTCCACACTCCTAAACCAACTACAAGTAGTACAAAACAAATTCATCCGCCGCGCTACCGGGGCGCAGTGGTACCAACAAAACGTAGATTTACACAGCTACTGCAAATTGCCGACACTCGTTAAATGTTAACTCGCAAACACATAGATAAAGTAGTCAACCACAGTAACCCTCTGCTGGTAAAAGCGGCAACGTATACGGCCGATCCAAACGCGTCTAGTCAAAAGCGTAGACCGCAAAACGTTCTCCTCGACCTGGACGAGGAAGGGGTCGCCGAGACTCCGGACCCAACGGGGGTCCCGACATCAGATCCTACACACCACACGAGTAGGGATAGAACACATTCACATGTGGTTCGCTCTCACTTACGAGCACAGCGAAACACACACACCGCGTACACTAGATACACCCGCGTTCCAGGGCGGTTCTCTTTGCCCCCAGCCCCCTATTAATCGGTGAATACAGTCGCCAGACCGTCGGCGTCCCGGTTCGTAAACCGATCGTCGACGCTCCTTAGAAGACATAAACATATGCCTAACCCACGTATCTTCTGTACGTGTGGCCCTCATTTTTAGCAAAAAATGTTGGCCACCTAGTTCGTGGGGACGGAAGCTTCCCGCGAACTCTGTGTTAGATGAAACTTACCATTGGGGCAAAACCGTTGCTTTTTAAGAACGTATAAATATAAATATATATATTAGATAAGCTCCAGTTGTGAAGTACACACTTAAGAGGCGTTGCCACATGTCGATGCCTTTAAATATCATAACGAAAAACATATTCTTTAAATGCAGCATACAAATAAAACCCATGACATTTGAAAAGGATGTGGTTAGGAAAATTACTTCTAAGCAGTGCTTTATTCCAATTCATTTTCGCCAATTTATTAAGTATATGAATAACAAGACGAAGATTGATTGAAGTAAAATTTGTGTAAAGAATGTTATCTTATAAACTCAAAAAGCTCAAAGTTTTACTTTAAAATATATTTTTTTAAAGGTTACGTTTATGTAGACTAACAAATAGGTAAAGTTAAGAGAAAGGCCAAAGCGCTTATGATTTTATTTTAAAGTCTAGCAATATTTTCGTGCCTTTCGAACAATAAATTCGATTATCCTCTGATGAAAAAAAGATTAAAACCATAAAAAATATTAAGCAATCTAAAGCACAACATGTTTTTGTAGTATTTCACTGCCTAGCTTATGTTGTCCTTTTAGTTAGCCCCAAGCCTCGAAGAAACTCTTTTTAAATGCAAATGGCGCAATTTTTCTTGCAAGGAAATATTCTTTCATACCCTGACGAACGATGGGTACTGTTTCACTTTCAATATGGTTTCAAGCAAAGAGATGTTCCGGCTGGAAAAGTAAGTACCATACAACATGTAATTTATAAAAATGGAAAAGTCACATCAACCATTTTATTATGAGCCGAAAAGGCGACTTAATTTCACACAGATAAGTTATTTCACACATTTTCGAAAAATAAATGGAAAACGAACATGAATGTTATGTCACAAAAATATTGATTTCAAGTATCTTAACCTAAGAAATCAGAATGTAGGTATCTGACGTATAAAATGAATACCATTTTCAGTTTACACACGGATTACACTCACACGGGGACTACCATTGCAAGCGCTTGGTCCTTGGACAAAGGTTACGCGCCCTCTGCTACTCGTTACGCTTATCCTTACCGAGGACTGGTAAATGATGATATTGCTACATAATAAATATTTTTCCATGTCGGTTTCCATGTTTCCATGGTAGAAGTACCAAAAACTTTCTTTTACTAATATATTTCAAAAGTTTGTTTGCTAAAACACCCAAATTTATCTGAAGAATAATTACAATAACACTTCACAATCCTAAGGGAAACCATTACATGGATAGATTACATATCAGTAAATTTAAACTCATCGACGTTCTATAAGGACTGCCCAAGATCGTTTTTCCAAAAGGGACAGACCTTTTAACCTGTCCCCCCAACCGATGGATTATCTTTCTTTTGCGGCAATTAAGTCGCCAAGGAACCAGAAAACAACGACAATACAAGGGAGTAGTTTCCCGCAGAATTCCCAACCAAAATTTTCGGTTTGTAATGCAATGGCGAAGAGTTTTAGAAATTTATCGTAATTTTGTTTAACTAAAAATACTATAGCTGCAATTTTATTTGTTTTTAAAACTCTTTTCTTGTCCTTATGGTATTGGGTAATCTCTGTCCAGGTTCATGGATTTGATATCACTTTAATGACGGATACTCGCGATACAGATTCTAAATGTCGTGGTGCTGCACAAGGATTCAAAGTAAGTTTGTTATCTATAAACATATTTTGAAAAATTATAAATTTTACGTAGATTTAAATTAAATCGTTCTGCGTATAACTAAATATAAAAAATATAATACGTATTCATTGATTTCACCTATCTTTCAGATCTGGTTGCATAGTCCAATGGATCTTCCAAATATAGAAAACAACTTCCTGCGTTTGCCAATAAATTTTCAGTCAAACATATTGATAGCTACTGAAGTAAAGGAAACTTCTTCAAGCTTACGGTCTTATCGTCCTAGCAAGTAAGTGTGCGTTACTATTTTCAATATTTGATTATTCCAATAAATTAAACGAAGAAGGTTTACGTATCATTGTACAAAACAATGCTTCAATGCTAAATCATCTGGATTGTGTTCTGAAAAAAAAGAGATTCTCAATTTGGAACGTCTGTTAATTTTTATATATTTTTTTCTTTCAGTGGGCCTATGACCTTTCAGGTTATCCATGTTTATGAGACAGACAATCTGCGCCTCACAATAGAAAACAGTTCATTTAGAAAAGTTTCTATCCCACGTTATAATAAAATTTCTTTTACAAGAAGGTTTAATAAAATTAATGCCAAAAATTTATCAGGGATATAGTATAGACGCGGAAATCAGGTATCAAAGTTCGCTAAAATGCATTGCGTTATCTACTTAAATTTCTAATGGAGGCCCAAACTTCAGACTAGACAATTATATGAAATAGTTAGTACTTCTGAATTAGATATACTAAAATGGACCAATAGTAATTGTCCTATACCTAACTATATAATGATGAACAGTTCACAGTACAATTCTAATAAATTTATCGTTTTTGTCTTCAAAACAGTAGCTTACAAAGCTTTAAAAAAGTACTGTATATATTCATATTTACGACCATTCGCAATTTGTACAATTTATTAATTTGAGTAAAAACTGATGCTTTTTGTATTATGTAACAAAAGCAGACGGGCCTGAATGTTAAACAGTTTTAATATGCTACTTAGTTCTGAAGTCGGTCATGCGGTTTTGTTAAAATTTTAGGTTTCCTTAAGATATAACTTATTTTGTTAGTTTTTTTATAGGAAAATATAAAAATTATTTAATAATATAATCAAGTTATTAAGTACCAAAAACGTTTGCTATCAAAAGAAAATGTTAAATTCAAAATTTTCAAAAATTGTTATAAGGAATTTTCTTTAATTAATTATTAACTCTTTATTACTTTTAATACTAGTTCTATCGTAAAGAGGCAAAACGGGGATCCATTTGACGTGATCTAGTATTGAGCGATATAAATCGATAAGTCAAAAAATATCGATACAGGTACGCGATATACCGTTTCAATCCGATGTTATGAAATCATCTAGTATCGAATGTAATATCGATATATTTCATCCGATATCCTAAATATCGTATCCAATTCTATTATCTACTTATTTCTTTAAACCATTAACATCAACAGCAAAATTTTCAATTTAATTGCATTGCAAAATAAAACCAATAACACCGGTTATTTAAAACTGATGTGTAAAAAAACCAAAGGTGGCCTCTGAAATAACGAAACGCAGACAACTCTTTAGCAAATCTGCACCAGTAGTAAATATTTTTAACCTGTGCTGTCTAGTTGTCTTGTCTTCGTTATTGGTTTCGTTTTAATGCAATATAAGCTATATGAAAAAGTTAGAAATGTGGGTAGACTATAAAATACAGTTTCTAACGTTATGCAATGTGGGATTTAAATATTTAGTTATGGTGGCTAGCTCTGTTCCATCTGAACGACTATTCTCAAAAGCAGCAAAGGTGCAATAAAATTTTGTTTAAGCAAGGTTTAAAAAAAGTACAGATTCATAAAATTTTCAAATTGGTATGGTAGAAAAGAAAAATCTGCTATTCTTTACACGCAGGCCCTAAATCTTTTGGATCGTATGTTCTTGGGTTCTTTTTGTAAGATTTGCAAATAAAGTTGATTTGTTTCTTCTGTCTTACATGAATTATTTAACAGAAGTAGGTTTTGTTAGCTGAACCATATTTCATCCGGAAAGTCATTTCAGAAGGATGTCAGAATGCTGTTAAATATTTTGAAAATATTTTTTTTGTTCACAGACGTAATTGTTACTTCTCAGACGAACGTTATCTTCGATTTTTTCGCGTATATACAAAGAATAACTGCCGAATAGAATGCGCTGCTAATTACTCTGAGAAAAGATGCGACTGTGTACCTCTATATATGCCACGTAAACAAATATTTGTACATATTGCTACACTTCTACCGAACTCTAAGAACAATATACCGAACAGTACCTATACCTGATAACTCTATACCTAAGCCTCTTTATCTATACAAAAAAATAAATTGGAGTGTCTGTTTAATTTAATTGAAACATTATTTTTTTTCTTTTGCTATTTGCTCTAGTTTTTGTTGTCCAATGCGGGTTGGAGGGTGGACCTACTTTTTACTTGCCCATCCGACGCATGGATCATCTTACTTTTCTGACAATTAGTTGATCGCCCCGAATTGCCCTAAACAACTAGGAAAAAACAATGTAATTTGTTTAGTCCCCGCAGGATTCGAACCTACGACCTCTTGTTTCTAAAACACACGCTATACCACTAGGCTACGGAGGCAGTCAACTAAACCCAAACAAAAGTCCTAATCCTCGATAAATTTTTATTTACGTATTTAAGATCTTTACCTAGTCAGCTTGGTATAACGACATATCATGAAAAAAGATGCAAATACTTCATTGATCGACTTCTTTTCGGATGCAAAATTAATTTAGTATCTGAAAATTATAATTTTGAGATAACAAAAGTAAAAAATCATTTATTTCTCATAATGAAAATTGGAATATTGCTTTTCAGATGGTCCGAACACAAAAATTTGTGGTAGCGGTAAAACTCCATGTATTATTGAAGCCATAAGTAAGATTGCTTGAATACAAATATATCTTAACAATTACATCTGCGGTGTTTCTTAAAAAAATATTGTTATCGATAGCTGAGCTGTCACTGGCAGAGTCTGGATTGAATGAAAATATAAAAGATGATACGTGCAACTGTCTTCAATCTTGCACGGAAATACGTTATATTACGAAAATATCGCCGGGTATATTTGACATCAATCGCTTCAGAAGAGAAAATCCCAATGTGACGAAATGGTAATAAAAAATAATATGGTATATCTAAATTTTGGTATATATATAATTGGATAACTGAAATTTAGTATATTTAGACTCGGCATCGGCGCAAAAGCAAACACGTTCTTGTTGGAGAATTTCGGCCATTTGCAATCCTCACGCGATGTTTGACCTATAAGAGTGCCGACTCCTTGGCGGCAAAAACTTTTAATGAAAAATATTTATGTATAAAAAATACTGAAATTGCCTTTCCCTAATAAAATATTACTTCTCACTTTTATATTAAACATTTTTTTTATTAAAGTCTTAATACATTAAAAATATGTTGTGACGGTTAGCTGGCTATAAGTAATAAAAACTGCAATTTAGAGAAAACTTAAGAAACCTTTATATCATCTTAATACCAAGAATTCGACTTATTACATAATAAAATATGTACATGTTTGTATTTAATATCTAACAGGCAAGCTCCATCCAGTATAAAGATCAATTTCGCTACTGACAACGTTTACGTAATACGGCGATCTGAACTCAACAGCATTGCAGAAGTACTCGCCAATTGCGGTTCAATTATGGGACTCTTTATTGGTTTCTCGGTGTTAAGCCTAATGGAGATAATTTATTATTCTACTTTAAGGTAATATTGCGTTACAAATTTTAAACTTCGTTAATTGATCATCATCGTCATCAGCCTTTGCAGTAGTCCACATAGGCCTCCCCTAATGCACGCCTTCTCCATTTAGGGGGTTTTGGACCGTATCCCACTACACTGGTCTAATGCGGGTTGGGGGGTTGACCGACTTCTACATGCCCATCCGACGCAAGGATCATCTTACTTTTCAAACAATTGGGTGATCAGCCCAAATTGCCCTGACTTACAAGAAAACAACAAAAAAAAATCTGATTCACCGTAGGATTCGAACCGTCGTGGGTTTTTGAACCTTAAGCCCTTACCACTAGGCTGCTGTGGTAGTTAATTCATATTCTTTTTTCTTTATTTTTTACGTTTCCACCAATTGTTGATTCAAGGTTAACGACGCTATTTATCTTTAATTTTTTTTAATTTATTTTTGGTTTCTACTAAACCAAGTATAATAATTTGTTTTAATATTCTAATACAGAAATAGTAATAATTTACCCCTTTACGCTATTTAGAGTAAGTTTTTTTTTATATTTTTTTATGCTCTAGTTACTAAAAATTATATATGCGGTATTACCCTTCTACATATTTAATTCTATTCACTGCACGTAATATTTTTTAAAAAGTGATAATATTTGCATAGGGCAGACTACAAGAGGCATCTAACAAAAACAAATTGTTCATGTTGTTTAATCACTAATAATTTTTCTCAAAAAAATTTATAAATTCTCTTCCTTAATTAAAAATAATGTGGAAACCATTAAACTCAATGATATTTTTTTCCTTTTTTAGATGAGTTTACTTAGGAGATTTAGCAAAATAAATACATGTGTAATGCTTATTTATCCATTTATAATAAACTATGTGTGCTACAGAGTGTACGAGTGTTAACATGTGTAACAACTTTAATTAATTATTTATTATTCAGTTTATTTTAATAGACACACATTAGATTTTAAAATAAAATTGTGAGATTTTTAATTCTATAAACAACTTTTTTTTAGGCTGAGTAGTTCTATCAGTAGCGTTGATGGAAAGAACCATGCAAAAATATTTGTTGGCTTTATTTTGTAATTGCATAACCGCAACTTTTAATGTTATTTTTATTTTCATTGATAAATACTTTAAATCTATAACATTAATTTGCAGGTTATGGTGTCGTATACGAAATCGCTAATCAAAAATTTATTTTAACAAACAGAAACACCAAAAAACACAAGCAATGAAACTGTTTGAAGCTGTTGAAAATGTACTTATCATCAGGAATTATCCAGCACAATTTATATGCAATTTGGCTTAACCGCGTTGTGAGCACTAAAAAGTTAGTTTTTAATAAATCTCAAATTATTACATAAGCCACAAGATCAATAATTTGAATGAACACCTTATAATAATCTTTCTGGTCTGGTTCTGTTTTGTCCAATCTGGTTTGTCCAAATCAATGATTTTTCGTAATTGTGCATTGAACCTGATACTTATTTGTTAGTAAAATAATTAGAAATTGGAAAGAGATATAACTACTGAAGGGCGGTTCGATTTAAATATGAACTAAAGATATAGAAAACTACTTTAACACCATCGATAAGTTTTGGTGGACGAGCGCCAATCTCTTCGATAAACTTTAAAGCAACAGTATCGATAGTAGGTCATCGTTTATTGGCACTTCCGTAAAGCTCAGTCGGTCAACAGTTTCAAGGATTTCCGAAGATAGTAGCGAACGTCATCGCCCTTGCTCATCCTTCACACGACGATTTGTCTTAGCAAATTCGCTTTCTGCGCAGGGCCTCTTGACTGGTAAACAGTCTGTAAATTTTGACAAAGTTCTCTCGACATTGCACAATCTTTGACCTGTTTGAGTTCCGAGGATTAAATCCCCAACAAAACGTCCGACAAAGCCTTGCTATCACCCGTGTCCCATTCTTTCAGTGCAGCGTTGATTGTCCTAATTCGACTCGAGTTTCACTTTTGCGCCGCTTACGTAGCCCCACGCGTCATTTTTTGTGAGAAGTCCTCGTGGATCTTCCACGTGTTGTCCTTTGTTAAAAGTTCGATGCGCGTCATGGCGGTAGTAGCCATTTTGAATTCGGTCGCCTCGTCGAACGCTCTAGAACCAAACGCAACCTCACTTTCGCGTACCTATTTTAGGCCTCATCAACTGTCAGGAAAACCAGAAAGATGTGCAAGAAAGATTTTTTAAACACAAAACGTACAACTTGTCTCGATAGAATACAATGAAGATCTGAATTTGAAAACATTAGATCGCGTCTAATTCGAAACAAAAGATATAAATTACTTAGGGGCGGTTCGATTTTAATATGAACTAAAAATATAAAAACTAGTTGAACATTATTAAACCTAAAAATTATATAAATTAAAATCACCCAATCAGAACACCCATTACACTTTTTAATGAATAAATATTTTAAAATACCTTATTGTCTTTTATTTTATCGGGTTCTTAAATTGTTTTAATGTCCGGTAGAACATTCTTAAATATAAGTCATCATTTCCCAAAACTCGGCAAGGTGCACTTGAGGCAACGAAGGTCTGTCTGTTTTGGTACCACCGCGGAGCCTATTTCTGCCGTGAAGCAGAAGTGTGAAAACACTGCTGTGTTCTGGTTTAAAGGCACCGCAGCCAGCGCATTTACTGTTCAAATTAGTCTTAACACCTGTGTCTCACGGTAGGCAACGCGTTGGTGATACCACTACCATTGCCAATGTCTATGAGCGTCGGTGACTACTTCCCACCAGGCGACCCGACTGGTCTGACTCGTCTGCCTGCGTATGCAATAAAAAAAAGGTCATGGCGCTTCTAAATTTTCTATTGTATTTAGAATTTGGTTTTGGCGATCTCAAGTGAGGAACTGATTCTCTGGTTACTCGTTTTAAGAATAATTTTATTAAAAATATCAATAACTTTTAATGAAACGTTATGCAAAATATCACCACTATTTCCAGTAGTGGAAAGTTAGTCCACATAGGCCTCGCCTATTGCACGCCTTCTCCATTAGGGGGTTTTTCAGACCGTATCCACTGTGCTGGTCCAATGCGGGTTGGTGGGTGGACCGACGTTTTACATGCCCATCCGACGCATGTCTCACCTTACGATTTAGAAAATTAGGTGATTAGCCCAAATTGTCCTAACCAACAAGACAACGATAACTTAAGAAGCTTTATTCCCCGCGGGATTCGAACCCACGACCTCCGGTTTATAAAGCAGGCAGTTACATTATTTCTATTTGTTAATTTATTTTTTGCTAGCTGTTACTCGCGACTTCAACCGCGTGGAACAGGAGAAATGTCTGCGCGATTTTTAGAAATTTATTAAATGTTATAATATAAACGTGGTATTATATTTGTATATGTCTATCATTAGACACAAAGTTTCATAGCTTTAGCTTAGGGAATGACGAATTTCTACATTGATTTCAGCCCTACTTCAGTCCCTAGTTCATCTTGGTACAGTTTGAAACTACAAAATTGCTAGAAATGCGCTCTCTCTTTCGCATCTATAATACTAGTTTGGATTATTTATAATTATATTAATTGTATAAATAGAACGTATTATAGTATATTTTACCATTTATAATATATTGTAGTAGTACATATGTATATTAAAATTGTGTAAGAATTTGTACTTATCGTTTCGTTGAAATGTCATAACAAAATAGTGGTTTTAAATATGCCCAATAATTTGAATTTAAATTTGTTTTTATTAAATATACATATAGATCTTGCATTTGGGAGGGTCTACTCATAACTATTTCTCGATTTAATAAAAGAAAACAATGTAATCTCTTATATCATAAATAAACTTACTACAATTATTTTTAATAACCTTTCACCGGAATTAAATAGAGGTTGCTACCACTTAAAAAATAGATTAGCATCTGAATTCAACTATGATGCTATAATTTATACACTTTTTCATTGACATTACCATAAAAAACAAGAATGGTTCCATAATTTAAAAAATCAACAAAAGCCTAATGATAGTTAATTTTGACATTTATCTTACCGTGGCTATATTATTTTTAACGGTTGAAATAATTAAAGCTTTCATGAAAAAACAAAGGAAAGATGATGCAAACGAATAGAATAACATGCTTCAAAAACGTGTTATTCAAACGACCTCAGTATAGAAAAGGCTGCTGAATAACATACATTTATTTGTGTAAGTTTATTGCATATTGCAATTATTTATGTACGCATAATGTCGTCGTAAAAGAGAGATATATTTTTATGAAGTTATTACCATATATTATGTTTAATTTCAGCCAGTTCATAGCAATGTATAAACGAAAAAGCTACCCCGATTCTACTTTATGGATAAAAAATAGCATAATAATTGGCCCAAATAGAGCTCATAAGTATGCGCATGTTCATAAAATTATTTTATTTAAAGCTTGAAAAGAAAAATTAAACAACAAGTTGTTATTTTATTACAGCCGAGTGTGGACTACGCATTTGTCAGATATGAGAAAACTTTATGGCAGGAAATATATACCTACAAATAATTTTTATGATAAAAAACAAGGTTTCATGCAATTTGTTACGGATTATCTCGAAGAGTTTACTTCTACTTCAACATTACATGGTTTTCGATACTTACTAAATAAGAAATATACATGGGTTGAGCGGTAAACGAAATTTGCACTTCGAATATATACAAAATTAACTATTCGTTTCCCTTATAATTTTTTAATGCTTTTATAGCAGGACTCTGCGTTTTAGTGATACGCAGGTTTTGTTTTAAAGAAATTTTAACAATCCCCTGCAGGGTGTGGTGGATGATAATGATAGTGTGCAGTGCCTTATGTTGTGGACTTTTTATAAATACAATTTGGACTTCTCACAACAATGAGCCGGTTGTCTTGAAATACTCAGAAAATCCCATTTCGCTATGGAATGTAAGTAATAACAAAAATTTTATTTATAGTTTTTCTCCATGTTATGTCGCCGTTTTGTTTCCATGGACTTATGCTTAGGCGTCGCAACGACTATTGAAATGGTTTGTGAAGAGCCACAACTGTACTTTTAAAGGCGGCCTCTGTTAATAATTTGCAAAACTATCTTCAACAAGACTTACTTTTGCCATCTTATGTCCTTTCTTTGTATTTTCTTGATAGATCACCTTTTTATTTATTCACCATATTAATACTTTGGTTATGTCGAACTTTGTTTTGGTTGTTTAAGCCTAAAAGGAACTTCGAACTTATAAATACCCTGTGTGCGTGATTACTCGTAATTAATTCTTTTGTTTACGCGAATACTTCATATTATTAAATAAGGAACTTTTTACGGATTTTGTCGCGTTTATTTTAGATTTTTTGTAATACCCGACGTTTCTATCACTTTCCAGGGGCCGTGGTCACGGGGTAACCTGAGATGTCTTGCGTCTTGTTGCTAGTGCTGCAGCCAGATCATAAATGTAATAAAATTTTTAGTCTGAGCTCCAACCTATACATAATGAACTTATTTTCTCATTAAAGCTGGCAGTGGTATTATGCTTGGGTTTTCATTGTATTTTAAATATTATGGGGTCCCAAGCAGGTCGTAAGGCCCAACCATCTTCTGTATTGAAATTTGGATGTTACCTAACCTATGTATCAATAGCTTCACGGATCATCCTTGGTAGGAATCGGAGTTTCTAAGCGAAGATTTGAGGACGATCAAATCTGATCTAATGGTTTGGGTGATTTAAAGTGTAGTCACATGCTGCCGACTTGTCAGGTCTTTTATGTTTCATGTCAGGTATATGTCGGGTTCTTATTGCTCGCTTTTTTGTTCAATATAAGAGAGGATAAAAATTTATTTTTATCTTTAATGATAAAATATGTGCATTTTGCATAGGTCGTAGTACAGAGTAAAATAAATATTACACTAAGATCTGGTAATCCCGCTTTAGAACTAGCAATGAGACGCATGACATCTTAGTCTACTCTGTGATTACTCGTATTCAGAAAAAACTGTATGTTCGACATAAATTATATATGTTGTAAGCTAACGCCTACAATATTTCGGAAATAATGCTATTTATTATGAATATATTTTTTTATTGTTCACAGATACCTTTTCCAGCAGTAACTATATGCAGTCAAACTAAGGTACGTCCAAGTGTTTTTAACTATTCAATGGCCAAAGCAGAACGTTGGGCTGAGCCGCCAAGAATAAGTCGAGAAAAGTAAGTATTAACATACAACTAATTTTTATATCAAGCAAGTTTATAAAGACATACTGCTCGACCTTCATGGTCGAGCAGTCAGCAGAACTGCTTAACTAATTCATGGATCTTTGTTAACAAACGCACTCGATTTTATTATTATATGTAAAGGTCAGTGGTACAAACTGACTATAATGAAATTTTAACAAAAAAAACCGACTTCAAATCGATTGGCGTGATAATGAGCTATTAATTGTCTATTTGTAAATGTAAATTTCAAACTTATTTAGTTTTTTCATGCATGCCACAGAACTGGACCAAATTGCTATGGGACCAAACGGAAAGCACCAGTTTTCAAATAAAAAAAAACATTCAAATCGCTTCACCCAGGCGAAAGTTATTGTAAGAAAGGAAAATTATTGTAGTCTGTGTGCTTGTATAACTCAGATTCGAGCCAGTTAGCGCTGGGTTTTTTGAAACGAGCTTGAAGTTTACTGGAGGGTGAATCCTAAGCTGTGCCCAGTAGATAAGCAGCGACAGAAAAAAACAATCTGCCTACTACCCACATGATGCCGACATGAGATCTTACCTTCAAACCAGAATCCATTAATGTTTTCACACTATAGGTTGATAGCAGCAATAGGTGCCGTGGTCGATATATCACAGATGGTCCCTTGTAACGAAGTAAAAGTGGTAGACTTTTACTATCAGAATACTTATACAACTACCCAGACCGATACAAAGCATAATAAAACATTGTTGATTTAGAAGTTTGAATTGAGTTTAAATTTAGATGTTGAGTCTCATTTATCTTACATCCTTTCACTCTTCGAACGAGCATCGCATATAGCATGAATGGGTCGATTTCCAATACCTAATATCATATATGTACTTCCTTACCGATGCGATGGGTAAGATATCAAGCATTGTCACCCTATAGCGAGAAAAAGAGTTCTTGCTAAATAGACTTTATAGGCCCTTACATATGCTTTGATAATGAATAACACTATTTTCAAGGTAAACTGATCATCAGCCCCCTAAGGCACTATTAAAGATTTTATTGTTTCATAAACAATAAAAATTTGGTTACGTTTCTATAGTGACATTACCTCACAGTACAAAGAATTTAATTATTTATATTAATTAGTCACAACATCAGCCTTTGATAGTCCACTGCTGGACATAGGCCTCCCCTAATACACCCCTATCCATTAGGGAGTTTTTAGACCGTATCCCACCACGCTGGTCCAATGCGGGTTGGTGGATGGACCGACTTTTTTACATGCCCATCCGACGCATGGATAATCTTACTTTTCAGACAATTGGGTAATCGGCACAAATTGCCCTAACCAACTAGGAAACAACAATCAAAATTTGTTAAGTACCCGCAGGATTCGAACCCACGACCTCCGTATTCTAAAGCACACGCCTATACCACTAGGCTACGGAGGTAGTCAATTAATTAATAATGGTTCATTATTTTATAATATCTTTCCAGTTTGAAACTGTATCACGACGCATTATTAGTTTGCGACAACGAAAGCAGTGATGGTCCCGACTACGTGGAAACAGATTCAGTGATCAATTTGCGTAGTGTGAGTAACAGCTTCGAATTTATTGTGTTTATATATTTTGACTATTTATTTTTTAGCTATTTGATGATCACAACCTTGATAATATTAATGATATTAATATGGATATCACATATAGGTATAACGTAACATAACATATGACATAGATCTTTTTCTTTTAAAACATTTGAAACATTTGTTTAATTTCTATGGTCTTTAGATGATTGAATATATTGGTTCTTCTTGACTGATTGTATTTACACCTATATTAAAACAATATTAACATTTAATGCGGTATTTACTTCAGTAAGCTCCTTGAACAACATGAACGTGCGTCCATATTTTATTTTAGTTCATAATCAATTCTACCACTTTTGTCACTAACGTACAAGACGTTGATAATAATTAAGATGATTTTTGTATTTACATAGTTTTAACATATTACTTAGTTTTGATTCATGTATTGACATCGTTAAACGTTTGCATGTATTCTTACGTAAAATGAATCCATTGCCAAAGATACAAAAATATATCGTATGTTTCTGTTGTAGTTTTCCCCAACATTAGAAGAAGTATTCTTCGATTGCTTATGGAGTAATTTTTCGTGCGACCAAATGTTTCATCAAACTCTGACCGAAGACGGGTTCTGCTTTACATTCAACATGCTTTCTCAAGAAGAACTATTCAGAACTGAAAAGTAAGATGTTAAAAATATCACACTTTAATTAAACACTTTTTTATACGTAAATATTTATTTTCCTTCTTAAAATAGTTGAGTAATATAAGAATTCAACGTATTTCGTCCGTAAAAATATAAGTTCGTAAAATAATCATAATTTTTTAAATACGGTAGCAACTATTCTACTCTAAGTCTTCGTTAGGCTTAACTTAACGCGAGGAAACAGCATAATGAAGTCAGATAGGGGTCTTATTGCGTATGAAGACAGACAAGTAGTTGCGCCACATAATGGTAAGTGGTCACCGACACCCATGGACATCGCCAGTACCAAGGGCCAATATATCATCAACGCGCTGTCTACCGTGAGCTATAGCATGTTACATCTCGTTTACCTAGTGACTACGCTGGCTACGGAACACGGTAGTGTTCTCATACTACTACTGCTTTGCGGCAGAAAAAGGCACCGCGGTAGTACCATTCCAAACACCCCTTTGTTGAAAGGTACCTACCACCGGTACATACGCTGGTATGTTTCCTAAATTTTCTGTTTCAGAAGAGGCATTAAGTAGGCCGTATAAATAAGCTGTTAAATTTTTTTTATTTATTCTAGCTTACATCGTGACTACCTTTATACATATGGTATGAATAAAAGTAGAGATTGGAAATTCGAAGAAGGATACGCATCCAATGCTTCCGTTCACACTTTCCCTTTACGAGCTCCAGTATGTATACACCGGAAATAGAATTTTGTGTGTAGATTGAAAAATCAATTTATTTCAATAACTGATGGGTGTAAGATATTTTTAGAGTTACGAGGGCGACGAGTTTGAAGTAGTTCTGCTGACGGATCCAACCGAGGAAAATACGACATGTCGCGGCGCCATGCAAGGGTTCAGAGTGTGTTATTACATTTTATTAATTTTTTGTTATTATGATTGTATCATAATATCCGAATTTGAGCAAGTATGTGTTTGTTACTCTTTTACACAATAATTGCTTATGGATTGTAATAAGTAATAGGCTACAATTACAAATGTGTAAATTATTCAAATTGTTATGTATGTCAAAAGACATTCTCTTTGTCATTTATTACATCGAGCACCGCAAAAACCTTTGGGCTTACAAACGTGTAATCATCTTTGTCACAAATTGCATCATGACGTGAGTAAAACCGAACCAAACTTGCAGATTTTTCTGCATAATCCAGCTGAACTGCCTATCCCAAATCAAAGCCACTTGAGGTTGCCGATGGGTTTTCAATTAGCAGGCGCGTTGACGCCCAAAGTTTTCAGTATGTCAGAAGCCATTCTACGATATCCACCATTACGGTTAGTGCAGTGCTAAAATGATGATCTATGTTAATTTCTGATCTTTTCTTTTGGGCCTAGACACATTTTTAATTTTTTTCTTCATAGGAACTACTAAACTCTTTATTCTTATATTGACCACCTCTGTGGCGTAGCTGTATCGGCCCTGGCTATATAAGCCGGAGGTTGTGGGATCGACTCCCGCAGGGTAACAACGTAATGGTTGGTTAGCTTTGGTGTGCCGATCACCTAATTTCCTGAAAAGTAAGATATTTCATGCGTCGGAGGGGCATGTAAAAAGTCGGTCCCGGCGGTGAAGACCGCTTTTGGCATTTGTTATAGGAAGTTAGTGTCTTTAAATTTACTGACAACTAATTCATCCTTAGAATGCAGTTTACCCTTTGGGATATAGAGGTCAGATGCCAATCGATCTACGTAAAAACTGTTATTCAGGTAAATCTGGATGGATTAGAAGCCGACCCCATGATACCTTGGGAAAATGGTTAGGTGAAAGAAGACGTTTAAACTTTTATCTATTGATGGTGAATGAAATAGGTTAGGTTTGTAGAAGCAGGGGCAAGTACGAAACTAGCTAGAAACGATGAGTCAAAATCTTAAAGAATATTTCAAAAAGCGAATAGCCAAGTAGATTGCAAGCGCAATAAGCGATACTATTTAAAATGAATGTAATGTCATTATCATGATTAGCAGAATTCAGAATACTTTAATTATTCACCTAGAATTTTTTTTCTAATATTTATGAAAACGATAACAGATAAATTATAAACTATAAATATGTCATCATTACTGTTTCCAGACGGAAATGTTATTATCCCCACGAACGATATTTGATGTATTTCCGGTCATACACACAGCGGAACTGCGAGTTCGAATGCATCGTAAACTACACGGCTAAATATTGCGGCTGCGTTGCGCCTTTTATGCCACGTAACAACAATTTTATATAACATTTTATAAATGTGTAGCAACAAATTTTAAGCGTTAAAAGAACAGTTCAAAAGTTTAAACAAATTATTACTAATGCTTGTCGTGATTGCTTTTCGTAAATTTATTAATTTAAACAGGAGGTAGGGGAGACCGGGGTTGGTTGACCAAATTTCGGTGCCTGCAAATTGCCCATTATTCATTACGATATGGAGTATAGACCAGTTTTCGTACATTAGGAAATCCTGGTCAACCTACCCCATGCATGCTCTATATCATATAACATGCACCACAGGCTGGCCAGGTTCCTCTTAGCTTGTCCGCGGCTGAGCAGGCCGCAGGTACTGACCCCACCGCTACGACAAAGCGAGAACCTGTTCGGGGGGATGAATAGTCACCCTACCCCTATAGTCAATCAATCCCGGTTTCACCTACGTTAAATTATTTTAATTTGTTATATTGGTAAAAGTGTCAATTTTTACCAAACAAATAACGCTTAATATGTACCTCACTTATGTTTAATGACCTCACTTTTAATGGTGATAAATATGAGGCACCTATAAAATTCTTATAAAATAACATTAATTTTATTTTTACACGTTTTAAATAAAAGTAACAATATGCAGATTATTTAAATAAAGCCAGTATCTTATTCTTTATTGTTTAAGTAACCTAATGCAGCCCACAAGTAACCTAAGTTTATATTTTAGACGGCTCATCATTGAAGCTATGCGGTGGAGGCAAATCCGGTTGTTTAAAAGAAGCGTTTGGTGAGCACAAAGTTTTAGTAAACCAAGGATCTGATCGCATTCGTTACTATTAAAAGAACCATCTATCATAATGTTACTATTGGCTGATAATCAACACTCCGCCATAAAGCTCAATGACATTAAGTTTTTACTACTATTAAGTGCTTATAAAATACATCAAATGGATTAACTTCTTTATTATTTTCGATCATGTGTTTTCTAGAAAGATTGGCTATCCAAAAAATACAAAGCGACACTACAAATTGCGGCTGTCTACAATCTTGCTTGGAGTTAAATTTTGATGTTGACACTTCCCACGCAGTCTATGATGTAAATTTTTTCAGACAAATCAACCCAGAAATCGATAGGTATCTTTTCTTTATTTAAAAATATATGTTTTTAGTTGCAGTTACTTTGTTACATAAATTTTAGCATAAAATCTTAATAAATAATTGTCTGTTCAATACGTAACATCCTGTCTCAGGATGGCGTGAGGACTTGTGACGTCATACGCTATATTTCTAACTTAAATGGCGTATCACTTATCCTTTTTCGGATATATCCTGATATATTATATCCTGAGATATCCTACGTCGCGTGGTTTATGTAGAAACTGTTTTTAACCAACCCGTCTATAGATTAATCTGGATATGTTGGACTCATATCTGGATGACTTGAACTAAAACCTATTAGTTATTCCTTCCCGCAGCGTTATATATGGGGTTACAGGAACTGTCTTCCAAATATTTTATACTTATTTAATAATAGTATATTTCACTTCTTTCACTACCTCGTAGCCTAGTGGTAAAGGCGTGTGCTTTAGAAACCGGAGGTCGAGGGTTTGAATCTTGCCGGGTCTCAACCAATTTTCCCTCCCCGCAGCGTTATATCTGGGGTTACAAGAACGATTTGGCTGTTTAGCAAATATTTTATATATATATTTTAACAGTATATTACATAATGCCGCGTACCGCTTACGTGGACGTTGGACAAGCGAGGTGGGATATAGTGAGAGGGGAGGCATATGTCCAGCAGTGGACTAACGCAGGCTGATGATGATGATGATGATATTATATAGTGTGATTTCCTCGAATATGTTCCGGGCCAGCCCAGGGGCCAAAAGAGCCAGGAGATCAGTGCTACATCTGTTAAGATTTCCGCGGAAGGAAGTGAGATAGATGTCAACATACCGAATATCCCCTACTCCCACGACCCCTCTACACCTTACATGCAGTGTAGCCCCTTTGTGTCGTGAAGTAAAGGCTTACAGAATACTGATTCTCTTTTTCATCCACGACTCCATCATGGCTGCGGAGCACAAAGGGTATGGTATGCCAGTTACCTTCAACCTATTCCCTAAACCTACCTGAGCTCATACATATCAAGTTTGTGCAGCAAGCCTGTTTATCGTTAAATTGACTTCTTAGCATTCTAAGGTACAATAAGTTACTTTTAAGTTGTGGCTCATAAGTGCGTATGATGTATATGTATATAATTTCTTTACCTGCAACAAAGATCGTGTCATATTTTAAAATTATATTATTAACTGGAATCTCGGAAAATAACAGTTTGAAGTAAGGCCCTTTCTATGTTTCAGACGTTTACCATCTGGTTTGGTCTTGTACTTCAAAAATGAAGAAAATTTGGCAATTGTCCGATCAGAGAAGACAAGTTTTGAGGAGTTCCTTGCGTACTGTGGTGGATTCTTGAGTGTTTTTTTGGGCTTTTCTCTATTAAGTCTGATTGAAATTGTGTTCTTCTTAACACTAAGGTAGATTTTACTCACTAATTTATAATTCGGGTTATAGAAAATAATTAATACATAAACAAAATCGGGACCTTCTTTTCACCACTACTAGAACTTCAGTAAGTTCAAGCATTGTCGTTTGTCAAGCCACCTGGTCTCTATTAAATCAAATCAATGAACCTCAATAAGCATTAGTAGGTCGCCATTGACAAAAACACTTAATACATTGTAATTTTTTTAATAAAATCCTTTAATTTTACAGATTATGCAGTAAAATATACAACCAAGTGTGGCCAGGGCGAAATACCAACCGTTTACCAAAACATTTCCCATGGGTAGAATAGACATTAATTTTATTTCTACAAAAATATATTTAGTCTTGGGACATGTTTAATCTTACGAAAAACTTCTGGGTCGAGACTATAACATGAGACCAAGCATCAGGGATTATATAATGTCATTTGTAATAATAAAAAAAAAACTAGCGATAAGTAATAATTACAATGAAGAAACATTACATCAAAGCTGTCATAAAAAATATATATCAAAGACTAAGTGACTTAATAGAAGCATTGGGAGAATTACAACAAAATCCCAGAAAACGTTCAGAATTTAACTATTAATAAATTTAAAAAGGTAGTCAAGGAACGTTTATGTGTTAAAGGTTATTACGATATTAATGAATTTTTAAATGATAACACAGCCTGGTAATGGAATGCTCGCTCCAGGTCTTGTTTCAAAATTGCACAACATGTTATGCCTTCAAATTGTTTCTTATTTTTAAAAGATGACATAAAAAATAGCCCGCTGAGTTTCTTTCGCCGGTTCTTCTCAGGTCTGAGGCGTCCTTTTCCGAACCGGTGGTAGTGTGCTTGACAATCAATAAGCAAGTGTAAACTTCTATATTAGATAAAGATATTTGATTTGAATCTACGCCGCCATTTTTACAGGTACATATACCTCCGTCAGAAGTTCATATTACAATACAATGCGTCAGGTAATAAGTATTAACTAGAGTTTGACCGAAACTAGTTTTACGGCCGATTGTTCGGCCGTGGCTATAGTTTCGGCCGAAACCGAAACTGAAACCGAAACTCACGTGGTCAAGTATAAAATTTCATAATTACTGAAATTTGGTGTATTTTACCCTTTATTCTGCATTAATTAACACATGAAGTGAGAATTAGTATATCAAGTTTTGGGTAATCATTTATTTACGTTGGTAAGAAATTTTCTTATATAGAAAATATTTAAAATATAATAATATTTTCTTAAAATTAAATTCTCATAGCAAAATGTATATCAGTTATCAATTAATAATTACTAATCGTTAATGTTTCATTAAATACTTGATATTGTCATTTTGATATCTTACTAATTAATTTTTTGGTTTGTACTATATATTTACTTTATTACTAATTAAGGGGATGCTTAACCGATTGAAACCCAGCTTGTTGAATGACAGCCATAGCAACTACCGACCTTTGCGTTAGATGGAACAGCACGCCCAAATTTTCCTCCTTCTCTTTCCATTAATGGCATTCCTTAACTTGGGAATTAAAGCTGAATTAACCTGTAATAATATTGTTAATAAACGTATCGTGGGACGCCCTGCGGCAAGATGGAGTGATAAAATTTGCAAAGTAGCTGGTGTGGGCTGGATGAGAATAGCCTGATAACGGAAGCTGTGGCGTGCATAAGTGGAGATCTATGTCCAGCAGTGGACTGACACAGGCTGATGATAATATTAGTTTTAGGCTCCAGGTAACCAATCGACAATATTACTTCTGAATCCAAAAAGCGAGGCATAACCTTCCCATCCGAGACCATAAAAATTCTTCGGGTTTGGCGATGATGACCGTTTCCATTGCAAAGATTACTGTTTTGTATCGGTATCAGATGTGGCAATTCGTTGATCGCGCTCTACAAATGTCTCGAATTTGGCAATATTATCTTTGGAGACTGGCGTCGATCGCCAGCCTTAACGATGTTCGTCTTTCGAGACAGTAGAATACGGCACAACAAACTCCTTTAATATTGCCTCAAAATCGCGATGAATCTCGTCCTTGCGTCCCACGCCTTTTATCTCCATTTTCGATAACACATTTCTAAAAAATTACATTAAAAAAAAGGAAAGAGAATTGAACTTTTTTTTCTTTAATAACTCATTGTAAAATAATCTTCAATTACTTTAGAAATGTTTGTTTGAACTAAAGTCGACTGATTTGAGCTCGATTGTTGCATTGATACACTTAACTTTTGCTACACATTTGTTTAAATTTTAAAATGTATTAATTTTGATAACACGCCAACTTTTGAAATCAGTTTAGGTTTCGGCAAAAGTTAGGTTTCGTCCAAATTCGGGCGAAACCGCCGCCGAAACTTGATTTTTGGCCGAAACCCGGCCGAATCCGAAACCGATTTCAATCAGACCAACCAGCAAAAGAAGCAATGAGTAATAAATTCAACATCTATTTAAGATTAAAGTTCATTAATAAATAAATAAAATAAATACTTCTTACACTTATGCACGGTTATAATAGAAGGCAAATATGTAATTGAATTTATCGAAATAAAAACCTAAAAAAATATAACGATTTTACTTTCTTCATAGCAAAAATCCAAATTACAAAAAAAATGGAATTAAAAGGTAATTATATTGTTTTAAGAAAAACACAAGGGACCGTACAATACAATGATTAAGACATGTTTAACCTGACCGCTGATTCCAGCAAGTACACTATATATGGCATGATGCGAATGTTACGTAGCAAATAACCTACAATTGTTTACTTCTGCATTTAATTTTACCACCGACCGAATACTAAAAGGGGCAGACGGAAACATTATTTTCAAAACTTTAACACATATGCAGGAAGACAGCCAACACACTAAAAAGTAAAGAACAATGGCAAAAAAATGTAATATTCATTAATTCGTAATTACTATTCATTGAATTAAACCTTACCTTGAAGTTGTCCGCATAAATTTCTGTATGTGTGTCATATTTAAGCACACTCTATATCTACGATTATATCAGGGAAAGCAAGTAATAATTATGATGTAACTACTACTTTCCTACAAAATATGTGTATGAAATATTTTCGTGGTATATTACTTTTTAATGATGATGACTTTTTAAAACATTATAGAATACAAAAGTTAACGATAACAGAAAATTTTCATGTACATACTTCTAACTCGGATTTTTCATGAGTATCTAAACGTAACAAGCATTTTGCCTTTACTCCTATAATCAATTTCATAAGGCGAACATTTGGCTAATTCAGAAAAAAATTACCTACCTCTTTTTGTCCTTTCTTAATAAAAAGGCAAAAAGGCAACACTTTTGCATATTTTATTAATATATGAAATGCTGAATGAACATATATATGATAACTGGGCAAAGAACCGTACAGTAATCAGACAAAAAACAGTAAAAAGCTATGCGTATGTATAAACTATAACAAATTACCAGCTTAAAGTTATTGTAAAAAAATATAAATAAAAAATATTGAAATTTAATACAGCCATGTCTGGAGTACAATCGTCGCAGATAACAGAATTACATATGTTAGAAAACGTAAATATAAAAGGAATCCTCGTAAAATGCAACATATTATTCAGTGTATATGTGTATACTTTAAAGAATACACGTCAACATCGACGCTTCATGGATTTCGGTACTTATTTAATAAGAAATACACAAGGTTTGAAAGGTAAATGTGGTTTAAACATTTTCTTTTACTACAATTTATTTTAATGTCGAGAGTTATTGATTTTCCAAGCGCATGAGGTTTTGAACTGTATCCTATCTGCCCATAGTGGGCACGTTAAACGGTTTTAAATTCGGGCTGTAAGTAGACGTAGAATATATTGAAAAAACTTAATTACTAGTCCTCTTCTCTCTTTATGTTAGCGAAAGTTTATTTAGGAATATGTAGTATGTAAAAATAAATTTCTTTCTAGGATCTGGTGGTTGTTAATGATATTATTGAGTGCTGTTTTGTGCGGTTTTTCTTAAAAAAATTATGGTCCCTTCACGACAAAACACCGGTCGTATTGCGACACTCCGAAGCGCCTGCTTCGATTTGGAGAGTAAGTGGTATGAGTATATGAGATATATGCTTATATAAATTACCTAGTATAATGATACCAATTCGCTTGCAGTTACCTTTTCCGGCTGTGACTATTTGCAGTGAAATCAAGGTACGACAGAGAGTCTTCAATTATTCAAAAGCCCAGTTAGAGTATTGGAGTAATCCACTCGCCATTAGTGAAGATGAGTAAGTTACATAATTTTTTTCAATATGGGTTAATCCTACGGTTAGCTCCACTGTGTTTTTCTATTGAGCTATCCCCTATTTAGTTATTGATATCTTGTAAGCAACTTTCAAATCTGTATTTAGTAATATTGATTGCCGAATGAGCATATCTACGTGTTTATTATGTTTATCTCAATTAGTAAAGTAGATTTAGTAATTTGCCTTCTTCTTCACTTATAAAGTCCACAGTCTGGTCCATCTTCCGTTGTGAGAATTATAGTTGAGTCTTAAATAATATATTTAGTCCCACAAACTTTCAGAAATCAAATCATTCGTATTTGTTACGTAATTTTTATTAATGTATTATGTATATATTTACATTCGGATTCCTTATGTTTCATTTTGTTTGAATAATTTACATTTTATACATATAATATGATTGAACAGAACATTTTAGCGTAAACAGCTACAGATTAGTCAATTTAGACTCGATATAAACATAGAAAAAGTAACCGAAAGCATGAAAGTGGCGCCGTACGTATGGTGATGTTAGTAATACTAATCGTCATACGAAAGGTATGAAGATCATGAAGATCGGGCAAAGCGAATGCGTTTAGATATTTAAGGTTACAGCAGAAAAAGTTTACAATACAAAAACAAAATAACTATAAAAAATTAGTCATAAAGATAACACTTCACTAGGTAAGTTTTGAAGGTTATCATTTCATACAAAAACTAATAATTCTAGCTTTCTATAAAATATACCATAAAAACCTACTTTGACATGCTACTGAATAAGGGTATCAACATAAGTCAAAAACTAGTAATACTGGAGAATTTATCAACGTACTTGCCGCATTAAATCAATCTTTTATACCCAAAAACACAAATATCCGCTCCGTAGACTGCACGTGACGTGCCTCTTCACTTTGATGTTTACCGCGTACTTAACCAAAATGGCAGAATGCTACTGGGGTGGTTTTTTGAATGAACAACTAATATTTTAATAGTAGTGAATATTATTTGCTTTGCCCGAGGCATATACTTTGCCCGGCCTTCCCCTAAAGTTTTACATCTAAGTAAGATATAGAAAACGAAATGTCACGTATTGTAAGCTGCATTTCTGATCAGGTAAGCGGCCCTTGCTTGACTACGCTTATGACCAAGTTATTTTATGAAAAAAATTAAAAAAATCTTCTTTCTATAATGACACAGCCATTATTTTTTTCATTAAAACCAAATGTCTAAGTCACCGTTTTTTTTTTAATTTACAACCCAAACGTTTCAGCTTAAAAAAATATCACGATGCGTTATTGGTTTGTGAAAATGAGAAGAGCGAAGGCTCCGAATATGTTGAAGCTGGTTCAGCGGAGAACCTACGCAATGTTAGTACCATATAAAATTTTTAATAATGCTTATGCGATGGCCATATTTTATCCATCATTAAAATGTTGTATGTTTAGTTCTATACAAAAAGTTATATATATTTTTCCCTTTCAATAATTGATTAAACTTCATGGTTACGGTTTCTTTAATTTGATATTACGTAACCCTAGTACTAGTTGTTAGCAATCTACTCGGAAATCGTTGTCGAACCATTCGTTGAGGTTAACGAATAGACCGCGCTAATGAGCGTTCGCCTTTTAGCTGAAAATTTATTAGTAGGCCTCAAGTCAGTTCAGGTGAAGACATCTCATACCTTCATTATTTCCTAACGGTGTCAATAAACAAATGGCGTACTTACTTATTATTTTCCTACTATTTTAACTGCTTCCGTAGCCTAGTGGTATAGGCGTGTGCCTTAGAAACTGGAGGTCGTGGGTTCGAATCACCCAATTGTCTGAAAAGTAAGATGATCCATGCGTCGAATGGGCATGTAAAAAGTCGGTCCACCCACCAACCCGCATTGGACCAGCGTGGTGGGATACGGTCCAAAATCCCCTAATGGAGGTGTATTAGGGGAGGCCTATGTCCAGCAGTGGACTATCACAGGCTGATGATGACGTATTATTTAATTTTTATTGTAGTATTTATTTTACAAATTATGTTGCAGTTTGCTCCAACCTTAAAACAAATGTTCTCTGAATGTGCTTGGGGAACATTTTCATGTGATCAAATGTTTTATCAAACTCTGACCAGAGATGGTTACTGCTATACGTTCAACATGCTTTCCAATGAAGAACTGTTTAGGATGGAAAAGTAAAGTTTTGAATTACGCAATCTTTAATATATTAACTTATTTATCATTTCGTAAAATAATCACATAGAGGCGTTTCAAACTAACGCGTGTATTACTTTCTAGCATAGATAAAAATTACCTTTATACGTTTGGTCTAAATATCAGTAAAACGTGGACATTTGAACTGGGATATGCACCCAATGCTCCAATTTACACCTTCCCTTTACGGGCCCTGGTAAGTATAATAAAATGAAATTACTGTCTGATATTTTGAAGTATTTATCCATAACAATATTATAACCTAAATATCTCAATCATGGCAAAGAACGTCGTACAAAATTTACAATACGGAACGATAATATCTAAGCTTATGTTTACAGAGTTATAAAGGCGACGAATTTGAAGTAACTCTACTGACCGATCTAAAGGACTGGGATCCTACATGTAACGGTCCTATTCAGGGTTTTAAGGTATAATGGCAATTATGTATTTCATAGTTCCATACTAGAATATTCAATGCGAAAATAATTAATATTTCTGTCTGTCTGTCTGTCCGTCTTTACGGTCCTAATCATTGAACCGATTTAAATGAAATTTAGTAAATACGTAGAAAATACTCTAAGCAAGGACATAGGCTTGCAAGGATTTATTATTGCGACAAAGTGGTTCAAAGGGTTGAATTAAGGCTTGAAAATTTTCCAACATCATTATCATCAGCCTTTGTTATTCCACTGCTGGACATAGGCCTCCCCTAATGCACGCCTACTCTATTAGGAGGTTTCTGGACCGTATCCCACTGCGCTGGTCCAATGCGGGTTGATGGGTGGATCGAATTTTTACATGCCTAACCGACGCAAGGATCATCTTACTTTTCAAACAATTGGGTCATCACCCCAAATTGTCCTAACCAACCAAAAACAACGATGACACAAACTTGTTTCCCCTCGAGATTGGAACCCACGACCTCCGGTTTATAGAGCAAAGCCAATACCGCTAGACCACTGAGGCGGTTTGAAAGTTTACATGAAGCTAAATTCGTCTTTGTTGAACATATAATCATGGAATTTTGTGTATATATACTTGATACGACGCCAATAAGCGTTTGTTCAATCATTTAGTAATTTCAAACTGTTCGGGAATGTATTAAGAGTTGAAATGGGGATGAAAGTCTTTATGGAAATTCGTCATTGACGAAGACAGCACCGAAAAATTTTTATTTATATAACCATATATTATATTCAAAAACACCTCGCTATTTTACGTAGATGGGTGCATTGTACATGGCGGGTACCAGCCAGTAATCTATATAAATGACAGACTAATGATTTAAAAACCCATGCTTACTACATTTTATTTAGCTAACAGTATCTATGTTTTTAACTGTTATATAGGTCATCACAATCACTCTTTTAAAATAAGCATTATTTTAATTACAGATTTTTTTTCATAATCCAGCTGAACTTCCGAGTATAGGCCAAAGCTTTTTCAGGCTGTCGGCTGGTTACCAATTAACGGCAGCGTTGAAGCCTACTGTTGTAGTAATATCCGAAGCTATCCGAAGCTATTCACCAACGACGTACGGATAAGATAATTGCTGTTTGTTTGCCTCCTTTTATAACAAGTCGATTTAGACAATGTCTTAGTACGAGTAGCTGTATCCCACCACTGCAGTTAATAAATAAATCATCATCAGCCTGGGATGTCCACTGAGACACGTAAATCCCATCTTAACACGCCGGTCCAATGCGGGTTGGTGGGTGGACCGACTTTACATGCCCATCCGACGCATGGATCATCTTACTTTTAGACATTGGATGATCGGCCCAAATTGCCCTAACCAACTAGGAAACAACAATGAAATTTGTTGAAGTCCCCGCAGGAATCGAACCCACGACCTCCGGTTTCTAAAGCACACGCCCATACCACTGGGCTGAGGAGGCAGTTAGGCTAGTATTGTAGTCTATTATATTTGACTATATTAAAGAGTAAGTATTTTGCTTCTTCGAGTCTTATTAACTATAGCAATTGTTATGTATAAATTTCTATTTTGTTTTTGGGTATGTTATTATTCTAAACAGTTTTTAATTTACAAAACCTTTTAATTAACATCGAATAATAATTCATAATTTCTTTTAATTACAGACGCCAATGTTACTTTCCTGATGAACGCTATCTGAAATACTTTAGAACGTATACACATCAAAACTGCGAGTTTGAATGCGTTATTAACGCCACAGTCAGGCATTGCGGTTGTGTTCCACCGTTTATGCCACGTAATTACCTAAGTCACTACTTCATCTAGTCCTATGTCCATGTAGTACTAAGATATACGCATATTTGGAAAGATGCTTAGAAACCTCAAATATAAATACAAATTTGAAAAGGACCTGATTGTTTGCATGATAATGGTTGAACGTAACTTAAAATGAGAAAAAAAATTAGCACTTCAGTCTGAACATCTATTATCATAGAACACATTTATAGACCTATTTTTTGGCCAATCTGCCCAAACTTTTCAGGTACCGTTAAAGAGGGCTCAGTTTCAAAAAATCATTATCAAATAAATTAAATTATTCAACCCACTAATAAACCCATCCAACTTCTGAGTTACTGAAAATATTTAATCCTTGCTATCAAAAAATATTTCTTTAAATCGATATCGCATGTTTATAGGTCTATTTAGATTTAATTAAACGTTTCGCTTTATCAAAGTTAAAAAAGGATTTTTTGGTTTTTTTTTATTTCAGACGATCCAAACATAAAGCTATGCGGTGGAGGTAAAGCAAAATGTATATCACAGGCTTATGGTAAGCACGTATAAAGTATAATACTAAGAAAGGCTAGTAAGACGAACAAGAAGTTTACCTCCGTTCCTCTTAAAGTTTACCTTAAAACTCAGGACCGTAAAAATAAATTTATTCGTAGATTAAACTAGTACTTAACGGTGGTGTAAAAGTTTAAGAGAAAACTCGCATACTTGCAAATTTATTTTAATATGAGTTAGGTATAAATTCCTACTGCAAAGCCCATACCACCAGAAATACGGGTAAACTTTAAGCATTGTTTAAATGTACAATATTTATAAAATCTTTGCCATGAATGGAGATGATGGAATGGAGGAATGATAAAGAAAAATAAAGAAATAACAATATATAATATATTTCATACATAGGTACTTAAGTTAAGAGTTATTATGAATATTATATAAATAAATCCTTTAATACGTTTTAGAAATGGTATGGCTTCAAAAATTAAAATTGGATGAGGGGGCCACTGAACAATCTCCAAATTGCGGATGTCTGCAAACTTGCTTGGTTATAGAGTATGAAGCTGACACATATCATGCTGCGTTTGACATTAATAATTCCAGAGAAATAAATCCGCCAGCCGCTAATGATGAATGGTAAGGATCTGCATTTTTTTTAAACCCCTCAAAGTTAAAAAAAAAAAATAATATTCGCACGCACTACCGTGCTATTATTGTTTTATTAGTCTTTAAATACATAATAATTATGAAAGAATCATGACAGTTAAAGGTCCTTTTTCATTTTTTAAACATGCTAGGCCTCAAAAAATCTTTATTCCAACCCCGTCGTTATTCCATTTTGTCATTCAATATCTTTCAGCTATCCATTTGCCCAAGTTATCACGGGGTCAGCTTCTTATCCATCCACATTTCGCTGACTGCAAGTATTTACGCAGGGCGAATGGCATCTGACCTATTGCCGGATAGGCATGTAAAGAGTCGGTCCACCCACAATTACTCGCATTAGGCCGGCATGGAAGGATGCGGTCTAGAACCCCCTTTATGGAGAAGACGTGCATTAGGGGTGGCCAATGACTAGCAGTGGACCAGCACAGGCTGGTGATGATGATGATGATGAATATTTCGATACAAATCCTGTGATTCCTGGTATTTCACAAGCCCGTGTGCCCTAACTGCTGCTACTCCATATTAACGAAATGTATGCATATACAACAGTCATTTGTATGTTGGCGTAGTCTTAATTCGGTTTGACAAAAACTTACTTATCAACCCATTAAAACATCATTTCGTGCATTTATATTAACAAGAAACCTTTATCGTGTCGCCTTGTTTTTAAAGCACTCCCCATTTTGTGCCACTTTAATCAAGCAAGCAATTACATCGGCATACTTTGTGTTGACAAATTGAGTGACATCCGTTTTGAGGTCTGGAAGGGGAATCAAAATCTGGAATCTGGGAATCAAAAAAAAGGGGAGAAAAATCTTTCTACTGCCCGGTCTTTCTCAATTCTGTTCTCCATCTTTGGAATACCTATAAAATTGTTGTTTCTCTTACAGGAAATTACCTTCTGGTCTGGTTCTATACTTTAAATACGACAGTTATACAGCAATACGGCGAATGGAGGCGTTCAGTTCTGTAGAGTTTCTGGCGCACTGCGGTGGATTTATGGGCGTTTTTTTGGGCTTTTCATTTTTAAACCTGGCTGAAATAGTGTTTTTCCTGACTTTAAGGTACAGTTATATCTGATCATTTTGAATTATTTAAATTATTTTTTGAATCCATTTAAATTGTTTTATGCCATCAGGAAAATTGTAAATATGGGGTATATTTGCCATTAGGGATAGGATTCAGACATTTAGCTCAGTATCCTTTTCTTTAAAAAATAGGGAAAAACACAGAGTCACAAAGTAAGCGTGTATAATATTTTGTTTTTACTGTTATTTCAATATTTGTGCAAGTACAATTAATACAAAGACGGGCTTTAAGCTTAAAGCTCTTATTTACCAGCCGATTTAAAGGGTGTTTTCTAAAGTAAGCATTTGCACCCTTAAATGAATAGTAAAAGAAAATCTTAATATTTTATCAAGATTGGCATTTTATTGAATGTACCTAGACGAAGAAGACTTTTACCTTAAGGTAAGTGATACGCCTTGCCCATTAGAAGTTCAGCGTATAATTTTTTTAATCCACTCGCCGCCCTGAGTAATTTATGTGTCACATGTCTCGTGGCTCTAAAGTAATTACACCGGCTACGGTGCCCTCTAAACCGGAACACGGTAATATTGTTACGCTATTACGGAAGTACCTTTAAAGACTGTCGCCTGTAAAAGGTATGTACTGTACACGTATTTTTTTAGTTTTTTCAAAACTTTTCGTAATATTAAATTTATAAATATGAAACATACCATATATAACATTGAATAATTTATAAATAGGAAACAAATACATATTTAATTGATCGTGTCATTTAAGCGATCATCGCAAAGATATTTGTGGTATTTCAGTTCAGATTTATTAATTACAACACCAAATAATATTTGAATATAATAATGACCTTTGCTTAGTACCTTTTATATACCATCATCATCATCATCATCATCAGCCTGTGATAGTCCACTACTGGACATAGGCCTCCCCTAATACACCCCTATCCATTAGAGGGTTTTTGGACCGTATCCCACCACGCTGGTCCAATGCGAGTTGGTGGGTTGACCGACTTTTTACATGCCCATCCGACGCATGGATCATCTTGTTTTTCAGACAAATGGGTGATCGGCCCAAATTGGCCTAACCAACTAGGAAACAACAATGAAAATTTGTTGAGTCCCCGCAGGATTCGAACCCACGACCTCCGGTTTCTAAGCCACACGCCTATACCACTAGCCTACGGAGGCAGTTCAGAGAGCAGTACTACTATATTACTATACAAGGGCCAAACTAGACATGGTATTCTTAAAAACAAATCTAATGTTAGGTAATGGCTCCGATAGTAAAAGCGTTCTTATTGGTAGTCTGCCACATGCAAACCTTCGCGATGTTTAACTGAT
The DNA here is from genome assembly GCA_029286875.1 of Lamproptera curius. NCBI lineage: Eukaryota > Metazoa > Arthropoda > Insecta > Lepidoptera > Papilionidae > Lamproptera > Lamproptera curius. The sequence goes on from JAGSMT010000070.1 coordinate 2,015,537, forward strand.
CAGCGTCGGCGGTACAAGGTGATAGATAGATAAAAGAAGTATTTAATGCAGTTGTACAATTAACCTTGTTAAATTTCACGTTCCTCCGATCGCGCAATTTCTTTAGAAAATGGATAAAATTTTTAAATCACATGTTCCTGGTTTTTCTCAGAATCTAGTGCTAATCGGCAAATTTGCCATACACCTATTGTTAATATATAATATAAGAAATACAACTTGAGGACTAAATCTATTTGTCATAACATTCTTAAAGCTATTAAAACATTTCAATGCCTGGAAGGGTTTTAAGCCACGCGCAATTCTGATTTATTCCTTAACAACGCTTTTTATTTTCGATTAAAATTATTTATCTCAATGACACGTAAATAAATCTATAGGAAAATTATTTAGAACAAAGTTTCTTAAATATACATATTTTTCAATCGGTTTGTAGAATAAAGAAAAAAGGATTTCCATTAAAGAAATTAAGTGAAAACGTGTTCTTGTATTCGTGTTTGCAGGTTATGGAGCAAAGTTTACAACCGAGTGGCACCTAAAGAAAACACAAGTTGCTCGTCGCCACAGTTTCCTTGGGTTCCGTAGATACATTTTTACCACTTTAAAACTGATAGATGGCTCAAAAGGAATTGCTCAGTGTGGAAAACCAAACTCTGAGCAAGAGTTTTTTTTAGTTTTGATAACGTAGCGATTTAACGTAGTTTATTCAGATGTTGGTGTAAAAGTAAAATATTAAGAATTAATTGCTTACACAATTACACAGCACATACAGATCGAACGAAGCACGGTTCAAAAATTAAACAAAAACAACTAACACGTGTACCCACCAACACCGTACCCAATTCAACTATACGAGAAGTAACTACTAGATGTCAGATAAAAAGCAGCCAATCGTAAACTTGATTTCCCTTTCTGATTAAATTTACGCAACCCACTGTTCACACCTCAATGTGTTACGGGCGCTACTTGAAACTAAACCTTATTCAACAATTTACAACTATCATAAAAATATTTAAATAAACTTGCCACGAATATAGATAGTTCAACATGGCTAATAAATAATGTTAAAATACAGCCGATCCAATCCAAATTTGGCCCAAGCCTTGATACAACACGCAAATCGGAAATATATAAAAAGTGACCGACATAAGTAAAGGTAACCCTTTCGGGGCTTTCGATGCTAAAAGACACGAGGAAGGACAACATATAGGTAGCATAGAGTTAAAGGCCACCCAAAATTTATTTATTTATTTACTTAATCTTTATGCACAAATGTAAAGGGGCGTACTTAACGCCAATGGTATTTTCAACCAGCTCACCTTGGGGTGATGTAGAGATAAAAGTGGGAGGTGCAGAATATATTAACATCGTGAATTGAAACTTTTATTATAAATATATAACTATGAATAAATAGATAAAATAACAAATGCATATATATTCACGAAGTAAATATATATATAGTATATACATATATATAATATATAATACATATATAACATACATGAATAAATAAATACTTAAATATTCATATATAATAAAAAGTATGTCTGACTATTTCATTTATCCGTTGATATTTCGCCAAGTAGGTGCTCTTTAACTTTTCGTTTAAAGGTCACAAACTCTCTGCCATCTTGATTTCGAGAGGTACAGACCACAGGAGGACAGATTGGACAAAAGAGGACGATGATGTCAGAACGGTGAATAGGGCAATGAAGTAGACGAGTATTCGTCGAACGAAGATTCTTGTTGCTGACATCACATAAGTATTGAAAATTAGAAGATATGTAAGACGGGGCAATTGGAGAATTAAGGAAGGAATATAGAGTGGTTAGGGCTCGTAAGGAGCGTCGCTGGCGAATAGGCAACCACTGAAGTTGGGAACGTTGCGCAGATACGTGATCATATTTACGAAGATTAAAAACAAATCGAATGCAGTTGTTTAAAAGTCGGTCAAGTTTATTGAGGTGATCTGCACTCAGGTCAAGATAGCACACGTCACCATAGTCGATAATAGGGAAAATCAAGGCCTGTACGAGCGTCACTTTCGTTTTAATGGGCGAAAATTTACTGTAACGATACAAGCACCGCAGGATACCTGTAACTCTCTGCACAACACTTTCTATTTGGCTGTTCCAATTTAGCGTTTTGTCTATTAGGAGACCTAGATTTTTTACACTGTGACTAAATGGAATATGATCCCCGTTAAAATGTACACAAGGGAGTGCAGAAAGATCCAACTTCCTCAGATTGCGTGCACTGCCAATAATTATTGCTTGGCATTTGGATGGGTTTACAGCTAAACCGAACTTATCACACCAGGCTTTTATTGTGGCCAAGTCCATATTTAATTTGTTAACAGCCGTTTCCACATTATTAGGGAATGCTTCAGCGTACAACTGCAGGTCATCGGCATAAAGATGATACGCACATTGAAGATCAAAGGTGATATGATTAATAAATATGGAAAACAAAAGTGGAGAAAGAATACCGCCTTGAGGAACACCTAGATTTAAGGTTCAACCAGCAAGATGATAGTTCATCAACAAAACCGATTGCTGGCGCCCTCGAAGATAAGAAGTAAACCATTCCACTACTTCCTCCGAAATCATTAAATGGGAGAGGACTGCAAGGAGAACCTCGTGACTGACGGTATTAAAGGCATTTGTAAAGTCAATAAGCACGAGAACTGTGACCATGGTTTTATCCATGCTCGCTTTTATATCGCCAGTCACCTTGAGCAGGGCAGAAGTGGTACTGTGGCCGGGCCTAAACCTGATTGTAATGGACTAATCAGTTTGTTACTGAATATGAAGCCAGATAGTTGTTTATGAACACAGAATTCTAGTACCTTAGAGAGGAAGGGCAAAATAGAGATAGGTCGGTAGTTAGTGAGAAGTACGAGGTTGGAGCACTTTGGGAGTGGACGAATAGGCAGACTAGCCAGGAACATGGAAATGTTCCTGAGGTTAAGGAAAAATTAATAACATGGGTAAGCGTTGGGAGAAGAATATCTAGGATAGGAACAATCATTCGTCGGCCAATTTTATCATATCCAACTGCATCGGATTTTATAGAAAGGATAGCTTTTTTGATGTCATCGGAAGTAACTGGAGAAAATCTAAACGGTTGAATACAAGGTCGCGTCAGCCCATTTAAAAAAGAAATAGTGTCACTTATCGTTGAATGATTTAAAGTAGAAGTGGTAGAGAAATGGTGATTTAAATCATCCAAACTAATTGAACTAGTAAGGCTTGAAGTTCGTGACTTACCGATACCCAAAGTTCCAAGAAACTTCCAGATATCGGCAGGAAAAGAATTACTTAAATTGTCCTGGAAATAGGGCGTTTAGCATTGCGTATCATCTGATTACACCGATTCCTGTGCTAATTGATGCGCCCAATTTCGTCAGTCCGTTCCAATTTGAATTTCCGGAATAAACGATTCCTGCGCCTCATAGCAATGCGGATGCCATCGGTTAACCAAGGTGCAGGGAGTTCTTTTATTTTAACCTTTCGATGGGCGCATGTATGTCGTAATGTTGTTGATAAGTAAGTTAAGTGTCGATCTTAGTCAATATTTCTTTTCTATTACAGACCCCATTCAACCTTACTCATCGTCCTTGTAAAGTTTATCAATATTAATTTTGCGAAAGACCGCAAGTACAGTACCTTAGGTTTAGGTTTAGAGGTTTTGGATATAAGAAAGGAAAAATTAAGTCATGAGAAAAACCAGGGGTTGAGTGTTGGCCGAAAGGACACCAAAGAAGGATTAGATGATAGATTAAGTCGAGCCAATCTTCACCAGAGGACTATGATGCGGCTTGAAGTGGCAATACATGTAAAGAACTTGACTGACAATATGAAGGAGTTTATGGTTCGTTGAGACTTAGGTAAGAGGAGATTAGTGTTAAAATCTCCCATGATAACAAAAATGCATACCTGTAGAACCCAAAGATTCTAAAACTAACTCAAAGAAAAATCATTCGTGATCTCTAACGTTGCATTGAAAAATATATAATAACTTTTTGTTTATGTGGGCTTAGTAACGTAACCTTTAGTGGCAAAGGTACACGTACGCGTTACTTTAAATAGCTAATCGATTGAAAATCGCAAAACATCTAGAGATTTTCATTGATGTTATTTCTGCACAGTAATGGCCCAACGGTACAATTGAAAGCACTTTGGAACTTGTACATAGCAGTAAAATTCAAGATTGTATTTTATTTTGAAAAAAAGGGTAAAATAAAGAAAACACAATATTGTTCTATCATAGTATAATCCAAAAATATAATGTTATACAACATTATTTACATATCACTAGTTAAACAGAAGTATTTTAAATAAAACGCACGACACTAAATATAGGTACACAATTTATATATATAGTATTTATGACACTACTTATTTTACTTCAGACAGACATTGCCATGTATGCATTATAGTTTACTCAAATAAATTAAGAGATTAAATCTCATTAACGGTCGCTTTGTCTACTGTTAACAAACAATTAGATCAACTTAAAATGTAATGTTTAACTTTTAACTCTAAAGAATGAGGTGTTTGCAAAATATTTAGAAAGTACGAAGACATCTAAAGATTATCGTTTTTTTTAATTAAAAAAGTACAAAATATAGGTACAAAAACTTAGATTGCATGTTGGTAAACAACAAGATTGTTTCGTTAATGCTGAGCAAAATATATGCAATACTAAATTAAATATTAACTGCTATAAAGTGATAGAAATTGTAGTAATTTATGTTACACTGAAGTTCAGAAATAAAAAAAAAATATTCTTAATCTGGTACAGCTTATAAAATCGAAAACATATAAATCTGTTGGCTGTTTTTGTCTTTTATAATTTAAATATAAACACAAGTAAAGTTTAAATATTAAAGTTTCCTACACAAATACAGTTGCATACATCAAGATATATATTAAGAGAGGATAAAGAAAATTTTGTCGTCTATTATAATTTTGACTAGTAGCACCAATTGACTAATATAATATTACTTTACAAAGTTATTTACAAATAACCAATTGTTGGCTAACAAAACCTAGCCATAGCATAGTTTCAGATGGATAAACACAATTAGGGTTAATAAGATGTTAGTAAATCTTAATGTACATACACTTAAAGTATTTTTTTTTGAGCGACTCAAATCAGTTCAAGCCTTATTTGTAAAACATTATCAAGCAACCAATATTATAATAATAAAAACAATTATTTTAACATAATGACTTAATATAATATAAGAAATTTACATCCAATTTTGTTGGCTCCAATATGCTTGTAAGTTAATTTCATAGAGTACTAAAAGCAATTGTGTTATCAAATATTACATAATAAGAAATAACTGTATAATTTTAATTGAACATATTGGTAATAAAGTGTGATTTTAAACGAAATTCGGTGGTATCCTTTACATTTTTTTTACCATTAAAACCTCCTTTCAATTCAACTTCGTCTTTGTGAACCGGAGAGTGCCTTCTACACCAACTATGACAGTTCATTACTTAATCTGTCGAAAAGAAAAGGTAAATAATTTTTATGTTAACAGAAACTGTACCTTTTAAACTAAGGAACATACTGGCCCAGAATATTACCTCAGGTTACGAAATAAATGTATTTTTAAAAATGTTTACCGGTGGTAGGTTTACAGGAGACCGTCTGGGTGGGTACCACCGCGGTGCCTATTTCACCGCAAGCAGTAGTGTGAAAACACTGCTGTGTTCCGGTTTGAAGGGCACCGTAGCCAGCTATGTTACTGGGAAAATGAGACTTAACATCCTATGTCTCACGGTAGGCAGCGCGTTGGCGATACCATTGGTATTGCTAATGTCTATGGGCGTCGGTGACCACTTCCCATCAGGTGGCCCGAATGCTCGTCAGCCTGCGTATGCAAAAAACCGAAAAAAATGTACCCAAAATCAAAATTTGTTGTTAGTAAAAGACAAAATGTCCAAATCCTTTACAAATACCACCTAACATTATTCTAAATCAATAAGGAGTAGTCGAATATCAAGAATATCACATATGCTTTTTGAAGCGAAACTATTTATCGGGGTTGGAAAAAAAATTAAGTGTAACATTTTTCGTTACGCCATCTTTTGTAGTCATCAAAGGTTTTAATACATTTTGGTATAATTAAAGTTGAAGAGCCCCTAACTCTCAAGAGTTTTCGAACAGAAATTCCGAACGGACATCGCAGCATGTAAATTTGGTAAGGGGTTGTTCTTAGAGATCCATTAACATCAGCCATCGGCAATTCTAACTCGAAAAGTGTTCAACTTCACTCCGGCACAAAGAGGTCCGAGGATCAACATCCCTGAAGCCGTGCGGACCAGTCGTACAAGGTGCCCTTCAAGATTTACGCGACCTCAAACCGGAAAATTTAAAGTTCGCATAACTCAGTCATTTAGAAGTTGATTGAGTTCTGTTTTCAGTATAGCCATTAGATTATAATCCGCTCTTTAGTAAGTGACATGATTGCTGAAAAATTCTTGTCATTTTGTAATTGATTGAAACTTAACGTTACGCGCTTTTTTCTTATCCCTACCACGGAATAGTCAGAGATACTATATCTCCAGCGGGTAGTGTAAACAAATATTTCATTTCAGTTACCATAGCATTAATATCACAAATAATAACATAACGACATCAATGATAGTTGTTATTGACATAATGAAAATCAATAACATTGAAGAATAAGGTAAATGAAATAATTGTAGAATTTGTAATTATGTCTATGAATAATAAAACTTATTAAACTTTATCTAATTTAACTTATTTAACCAATTTCTGTAGAGTTGAACATTGATATTTCTTGAAAAATAACGTCATAAATAAGTTTTGTTTAGGTGTAGCTACAACTACACAGCACCATTGTGTACATGTTATAAAGTAATGTTGGATTTTGATTTCACTCTATTTAATTTACTCAACCTAGACAATTAACACTTGGCCTATGGTTCAAACTAAAAGTATTTTTAATTGATATAAAAATGTTCATGGATCATCTAGTTCTCAGTGAACAAAGATTGATTTTTATGAATGTAACTTAATTATTAAAATATGTTTTAATAAAGGCGCACATAATTTTAGTACTTTATTATATAGACTGAAGAGGTTGTACTCTGCGACCTACAGCCGGTGTTTCTAACCAGTTAGGGGCAACGTGACCCGCTTGGCTACAAGCGAGAAACACGTGCCATGATCGTCCAGCCCGTTCGGAACAACTCGCTCGCCATTCGTACACGTTCGCAACCTGGCCTGAGATCAAAACATACAAATAATATCATATCATATCTATGTATTGTCCACATGTGGCTATCAGGCCATACTAATAATCTCTATCCTGGAATTTGGACCGATATTCCACCACGCTGGTCAATGAGGTTGGCGGAAACTGACTTTTACATGCCCATCCGACGAATGAGATACATCTTGCTTTTGCTATACAATTAGGATCATAACAATGCTTAACCTAATTCGAAACAACAATTAAATTTGATGCGTCGTAAGAATTTAACCATGACCTGGTTTCTAAAGTACACGCCATACCTGACTAAGTTACTGAGGCAGTTGGAACAAATTACATTTATATGCATTAATTGACTAGTAATATTTTGCACCTACCCACCTGCATTCGGCAGTGAGGTAAACGGTCCAAGATCACCCTACATGTGCAGGGAAGGTTTTAGTCATCAGTGAATTTCACAGGTTTAAGATGATAAAACATATGTCAATATTAATGGTATTTTAACGAAGTGATTATATATATTTTTGTTTATGTGGGCTTAGTAACGTAACCTTTAGTGCAAGTTACACGTACGCGTTACTTTTAAATAGCTAATCGATTGAAAAATCGCAACACATCTAGAGATTTCATTGATGTTATTTCTGCACAATAATGGCCCAACGGTATAAATGAAAAGCACATTTCACCAACCTTATATTTATATCTGGAACTTGTACATGGCAGTAAATAATTCAAGATTGTATTTTATTTTGAAAAAAAAGGGTAAAATAAAGCAAAACACAATATTGTTCTATCATAGTATAATCCAAAAATATAATGTTATACACAACATTACTTACATATCACTAGTTAAACAGAAGTATTTTAAATAAAACGCACGACACTAAATATAGGTACACAATTTATATATATATGAATTTATGACACTACTTATTTTACTTCAGACAGACATTGCTACGTATGCATTATAGTTTACTCAAATAAATTAAGAGATTAAATCTCATTAACGGTCGCTTTGTCTACTGTTAACAAACAATTAGATCAACTTTACAAATGTAATGTTTAACTTTTAACTCTAAAGAATGAGGTGTTTTCACAATATTTAGAAAGTACGAAGACATCTAAAGATTATCGTTTTTTTTTTAATTAAAAAAGTACAAAATATAGGTACAAAAACTTGGATAGCATGACGGTAAACAACAAGATTATTTCGTTAATGCTGAGCAAAATATATGCAATACTAAATTAAAAATTAACTGCTCCAAAGTGATAGAAATTGTAGTAATTTATGTTACACTGAAGTTCAGAAATAAAAAAAAATATTCTTAATCTGGTACAGCTTATAAAATCGAAAACATATAAATCTGGCTGTTTTCGTCTTTTATAATTTAAATATAAACACAAATAAAGTTTAAATATTAAAGTTTCCTACACAAATACAGTTGCATACATCAAGATATATATTAAGAGAGGATAAAGAAAACTTGTCGTGCTATTATAATTTTGACTAGTAAGCACCAATTGACTAATATAATATTACTTACAAAGTTATTTACAAAATAACCAATTGTTGGCTAACAAAACTTAGCCATAGCATAGTTTCAGATGGATAAACACAATTAGGGTTAATAGGATGTTAGTAAATCTCTAATGTACATACACTTAAAGTATTTTTTTTGAGCGACTCAAATCAGTTCAAGCCTTATTTGTAAACATTATCAAGCAACCAATATTATAATAATAAAAACGATTATTTTAACATAATGACTTAATATAATATAAGAAATTTACATCCAATTTTGTTGGCTCCAATATGCTTGTAAGTTAATTTCATAGAGTACTAAAAACAATTGTGTTATCAAATATTACATAATAAGAAATAACTGTATAATTTTAATTGAACATATTGGTAATAAAGTTGATTTTAAACAGAAATTCATTGGTATCCTTTACATTTTTTACCATTAAAACCTCCTTTCAATTCAACTTCGTCTTTGTAGAACCGGAGAGTGCCTTTACACCAACTCATGACAGTTCATTACTTAATCTGTCAAAAAGAAAAAGTAAATAATTTTTATGTTAACAGAAACTGTACCTTTTAAACTAAGGAACATACTGGCCCAGAATATTACCTCAAGTTACGAAATAAAAATATTTAAAAAAATGTTTACTGGTGGTAGGTCCCCCCTGTTTACAGGAGACCGTCTGGGTGGGTACCACCGCGGTGCCTATTTCTACCGCGAAGCAGTAGTGTGAAAACACTGCTGTGTTCCGGTTTGAAGGGCACCGTAGCCAGCGTATTTACTGGGAAAATGAGACTTAACATCCTATGTCTCACGGTAGGCAGCGCGTTGGCGATACCACTGGTATTGCTAATGTCTATGGGCGTCGGTGACCACTTCCCATCAGGTTGCCCGAATGCTCGTCAGCCTGCGTATGCCCTAAAAACCGAAAAAAAATGTACCCAAAATCAAAATTTGTTGTTAGTAAAAGACAAAATGTGCCAAATCCTTTTACAAATACCACCTAACATTATTCTAAATCAATAAGGAGTAGTCGAATATCAAGAATATCACATATGCTTTTTTGAAGTGAAACTACTTTATCTAATACATTTTTGGTATAATATAAATTAGCAAGAGAGCCCCCCCCCCCCCCCCTAACTCTACATAGAGTTTTTCGAACAGAAATATCCTGAACGGGAACTTCACTGCTTAGGCCCTTCAAAGATTTCAGCGACCCTCAAACCGGAAAAATTTAAAATCGCCATAACTCAGTCATTTTAGAAGCTATTGAGTTCTGGTTTTCAGTATAGTGTATAGGATTATAATCCGCTTCTTATGGCTAAGTGACAGCGATTACTGAAAAATTTTATCATTTTGTAATTGATGTGAAACTTAACGCGCCATCTTTTTCTTATCCCTACACGCGTAGCTTTCGAAGTATACTTTCTCCAGCGGAGTAGTGTAAACAATATATTTCGTATTTCAGTTACCATAAGCCATTAATAACACAAATATATAATAACGACATCAATGATAGTTATTTCTATTACAATTAATTAAATTCAATAATAATCTCTGTAGCAATAAGCTAAAATGAAATAATTGTAGAATTTGTACTTATGTCTATGGTAATAAGCCTTTTATCAAACTTTATCTAATTTAACCAATTTCTGTAGAGTTGCACATAGTAAATTATTTTTTGAAAAATAACGTCATAAATAAGTTTCACTTCTTACGAGTGTACGCTAGTACACGCACACATTTTTTATATTTATAAATATGGGTTTTTGATTTCACCTCATTTAATTTATCAATCCTAGCTTGACTTATATGGCCATGGTTCAAACTAAAAATATTTTTAATATGATATAACACATATGTTTATGGATCATCTAGTTGTCATGGAACAAGATTGATTTTCTTGTAATGTAATCTTGAATTATTAATAGATTTGTTTTATAAGGCTGCAATCGGATTTCATTTTTACTTACTAAAGACTGAGAGGGGGTAAAGCTGCGTGCACTAAGCGCCGGTGGGCTTCGGAGCCAGGTCAGTGCGGCAACGGTGACCCCCGCTTGGTACGAGGCGGGCAAACGCACGTGCCTCGATCGTCCGCCGCGTTCGGACCAACCCCTCGCTCGCCATTCGCGTATCACGTTCGCAACCTGGCCTGGAGACACACACATACACATACATATCATATCATCAGTCTGTGTTAGTCCACAGCTGGACATAGGCCTCCCCTAACACACCTCTATCCATTAGGGGGTTTGGACTGTATTCCACCACGCTGGTCCAATGCGGGTTGGTGGGTAGACCGACTTTTTACATGCCCATCCGACGCATGGATCATCTTACTTTTCAGACAATTGGGTGATCGGCCCAAATTGCCCTAACCAACTAGGAAACAACAATTTAAATTTGATGCGTCCACGTAGGATTCGAACCCACGACCTCCGGTTTCTAAAGTACACGCCCATACCACTAAGCTACGGAGGCAGTTGGAGACAATATTACATTTATATGCATTAATTGGCTAGTAATATTTTGCCACCCACTCACCCGCATTGGACCAGCGTGGTGGGAAACGGTCCAAGATCACCCTAATGGTGAAGGGGAGGCTTTTGTCTATCAGTGAATTTACACAGGTTAATGATGATGATGAACATTTTGTCAGTTTATGGTCATCTGTTACGGGAAGCTGAGTTGTTGTCTATGGTTATTTCTACATCTATATCTAAGAAAAAGACAGTGTAGATGTAAAAACAATGTTATGTACAACGAAATTTATTGCCATAGGTTACATTCTTTACGTGAACTCCGTTCTTTTTTTGGCTCGGGTATAGCCTAGCAGGAATTGCAAACTCTTTAATATGTACTTATTAACTATGCAATATGCATACATTATATTTCACTGTGTCTATTAGTTAATGCTCATAAATGTGCAGTATGGCAGTAATAAATACAACTTCAGAGTCTTGTTGAATAATTTTCTATCACCCCACTGATTTAAACGTGATGAGGGGACACAAACTTAATATAACTTAGACCATTTTTAAATTATTTCAATCTTTAATATTCCGTACCAAGCTTAATGCTAATGTGGGAGTTTGTGGGTACTAGTTCATCTTTAATAACTCACCGAGAACATTCATGGTATGAAACCGTCTATCCGGGACGTCCATTAGCGGGGTCAGGTCCGTCGTAGTGGTGAACCTAGTCAGTATGTCCCTCGCTCGCACCAGCAACACTGAAGGCGATATCAATCGAGGCCACAGTACAGTCTCGGGCACACATTCCACTGGGTTGCAGAGGTACACCCCACGGGGGGAAACCCCAAACACCATCTGGTGATGCCACGCGTCCGGTATCTCACCATCGCAGCCAGCTTGCAGGTTCAATGTGAGGATTGGCACAGCTCCTAACAATGTTTTATTGAAACTTAGGACATACAACAATAACCAGTAAGAAAAGTTAAAAGTTCATTTCATTAGGTTTGAAATAATATTTTCTGGATGCTTAATAAATAATTATGTCCTTCTAGTTGATTCCGACTTCGGTAACCGATCTACATTATAGATCGGCCACCTGCGCAGGAAATATTATTGTGAACAAATAGTTGAAATGATTGTTTTACAATTCTTTGACTGCTTGTATGTTTAAACGGGAGAATAGATATCCTATTGTCTAATTTATGCGTAGGACATTACCGAGGGATATCCAATCAGCAAGCCAGTGTGAAAGAGAGACTGCTCTTTCTGGATGAGTTGGAAAGAAACGGGCCGTTACTAGTCCATCGGAAGCCTTCTGTATTCCGGTTACTAAATCCGCAGCCGTACAGCCGGCAATAGAGCGGGATAATAAGTACCTAAAAGTGAGTACACAATTTATTAATTGATTATATAGTTGTTTTATAGTTTAACTTGAGACAATTTTATAATTGTGTTAGAGAAAAGAAAGACTCTACAAAAAACAATTATTTAATTCATGCACAATAAATTTTAGCATTACAGAAACTAACTTTTTTTAATATTTATAATAATATTTTTTTATAAAATTTTGTATCGAAATACGATAGAAAATACACCACTACAAAAGTTACTAAACATCAATTGGTTGTGATAAGTTAAATAAATCTAATTATGTTTGAACTTCTATTTTCTTTTAGAGCATCAAAAAAAATGGTTTAACACATTTTAATATGGTTTTATTACCTTGGCAAGGGCGCATTATTAGCTCTTTGCCTTGTACCGACAGCATTATTGATTTTCTCAATATTAACAGGAACACCCAGAGCAATCTGTACAAAACATCGTAATTAAAGAAGAATGCAAAATAGTGGTCAATAACTACATTATCTTAATAAATTTTTGTATTTTTGAAATGTGTGGCATTCAAATAGAAACGATGGATAATATTAATTTAAAGGTAATTTATTACTTTCCTCAAAAGCCCCAGGATTTATGTGGTTTACGATTAATCATTAAGCAAGAACACATTTACAGAAAACTTGCTTATTCAATATTCAAAATGTAAAATTTTAATTTGATTACAAGAAGATTTATAAATATAATGTTGCCAATGTTATACACTTTTTGAAGGTAAATTCAAGAGGTCAAGTTAATTTTAAGAATGAAAACCCAATTTTGTTCGTATGTCCTCCTCATTTTGTTGCTTTCGATCAATCATCAAATGTCAATCAATAATTAAAAAAGAAATAATGTTGAAGTTAACTATTATTCCAATAAATCATAAAACCAATCGAAAATTGTAAGCAATGCATTCATTTTGTTTACAAAAACGTTTTTCCTGGGCGTTTAGATAATCTGAATTAGGTAAACTTCTTTCATACTTATTCCTAATCGCCTAAGGTTAAGTTGGCCTTTTGAACTAGGTCAACAATTGTATTACACAAACCATACTAATAATATAAATGCGAAAGTAACTCTGCATGTCCGTTTTTGCGACTTCTATTAAATTTGGTACATACTTAAAATAGATTCCGAGAATAGACTATAAATATAGCGATAAATGTACTCGAAAAGGTTAAAATAGGGGATGAAATTTTTATATGGTAATTGTCTTGTGTCTAGATACTCATAATGAGTAAAAAGTTGTGTTTTTCTAGCAATTGAGTAGTTTTAAACTGTACTGAGATAAACGTTAATGTAGAAATTCGTCAACGTTAAAGCAAAAACTGTTTAAATTTGTGACACATGATAGGCATATACAATAACAACACCTCATTTAAATTATACTATACGGTATTATATTTCAATCCATTTAGGGGACATTTCTCTATTCCACGCGGACAAAGTCGCGGGTAACTATATGTAAAAAAGTGTCTCATGCTGCGGGGACTGACGTAAAATAAAGCTTAACGCGTTAAGTCATATAAAACGTGATAATATCAAGATCGTCGGCGGGTTCTTTATCTTGGGTGTTTATTAAATTGTGCAAATGGTGAATGTCAGCAATACAAAAGAAAAAATACTTACAAAAACGTTAACAACCGCAGTAGCTCCACAAGCAGATGTACCAATTTGAGTTATTTGACACTCACAAGCTTCCCGTTCCGACCACACCATACATCGTGGAGGTTCTATACAATCTTCATCAGTTTCAATCAAAGGTTTCTTTCGTTCTTGAATCTATAAATGGAGAGAGGCTTAAGTTAGTTCCACATCAAACAGCATCAAGTAATGTGACAAGCAGTTCTTCTTAACAATATTGAGAACGATAAAAATAGTATGATTATTAAATTTACCCATAACAAATTACTATATTTATAAGATAGTTATATCATAAAAGTCTACAATATCTTCCTGCCCTGAGTGCAGTGCTTCTATCTCTAACAACCTACATCTGATTGACATAGTGTACTGCTTTCCATCAAATAAATTGTTTCATTAATATAATAATCAGCATACAAAAATACTTCTATGGGATTTAGGGTTCTTTATATAATAAAGGAACTGGTCAAATACAATTAAAATGATGAAAGCAGCTTTACAAAAAACACCAACAACTTGGTTGTTTAATATTATCTTTAACACAGAATCTACACAATAAACAATAAGCCTTAGCTAAATACAGTAAATTATAAGTATAGTAGGACAACTATTGCCTCATTCGCCTATGTCTACCGTCTACAAAGTGTTCTCAAAAATAATTCTTAACCATATAGCTAAAATAACTTGATGAAGACCAAGTGTACAAGCAGGTTTTAGTACAGGATGTTCCACAATAATGGTCTATTGTATATGTATGTCATAAAAGAATTATTGAATAAAGCCAAGAGGATAATTTCTTATTGTATTTGCCCTTTGTGAACTTTAAATACATAAGAATATTAAAAATATTCACAAACAGCACAGGACTAATAAAACTTGACAGAAGGAAAATCATTTGTCATAAGAAGAGGTGTGGGACAGGGAGACCTATCAACAGTTCTAGAGAAGGTATTCAGAATAGTAAAATGCAACAATATTAGAATCAACATCAACGGATTGGTCTAAATCATATAATATTCACAGATGATATTCGGCTTATAACAAACAGACCAGAAAACCCACCAAACTATGCTAGAAGATTTGTCACATGAAACGAAAGGTGAGGTTGGTCTAACAATAACCAAAATAAAGGCAATATTAACATACAGATCCTAAGAAAGCATCACAGTATAAATGGACAATTCTATTTTGCCCATTTGTAAATTCGTCTATTTACCTAGGTAAACTAATAGCATTTAATAATCAAATAATGCTGGAAACAAAGAGACTGATTTCCAATGTAGGAATAATAACAAAAAACAATACAACATTAACTCAAAAGGAAAATATGAAACACTTGTAAAGTACCAAGACTAAATTATAGCTGCCTGTAACAACACACAAAAACAAGAACAAAAATTGGTCACATACCACAGAGCCATGGAAAGGAGCATGCTGGATTACTCAAAATAAAATGAAAGAAAGCTATAGACAAGTAACAAAAGTGGAAGATGTCATTTTCAAATAAAAATCTAAAATGAAGATCTGTAGGACACCTGGTCAATGAAAATTAAGAAAAATTATTTGGGAAGCGTGGAGACCAAGATTCCAAAAAAAAGAAAAGGAAGGTCTGACAATATTGAAAGAATGGCAGGACTGTTGTGGCCTAGAACTGCTGGATCAAGATGGAAATGCAAAAAGTTGAAAGCGGTATTATTGTTGGAAAATGACACCCCAAATTTCAACTGATTCTCAATAATAAATAAATAAAATAATAGATGGGTAAAACAAAAATTTCACATTTTAATACATATTTTAAATGATTCTGTTAAAAATTTAACTTAGGCCAAGTACAAATTGCCGCATTTGTTTTATGCCTAGTGTTGATTTACCCCATATCCATTGTTAATAAAAATTAAATAAACCCCAAGTCACTTTCAACACACTAATGTAATAATGAATTATAATATAATCTATGTCTTTAAGGTGTTGTATGCTTTACAATACTGTAAGGAATACTTTCTGAACAAAAGTAATAACCTATTTTTCTTTTATTTTTGGCATTAAAAGAGAGAAAATGTTCAAAGTTGTTCAACATAAAAGAAGTGTTTTACAGAGTTTATTACCGTACAAGCAGGACTTTCATCATCAGACCAGTTCTTATCAATCATTAACCTCTTTACCATGGTAACATGATAGAGGGAGGATGAAAAGTTTGATGAGTCAACAGTTAATCTTTCACCTTGATTCATTTGAAAAGACTGCTGTTCTTCCTGACTTTCCTCTTCATCTAAAACACATTTTAAATAGTCTTGATTAGTATAGTCCAAATTCCTTATTTAAATAAAATCTAGATTATTTTCAATCAAAGCAACCAGCGGCTACTTGTGAAATAGTAATTGTAAAATTAATACTTAGCAAATAGGCATTGTTATTGATTGACCATTAGCAAACATTTTGTACTGCACAATGTTCCCAAAACAAAAAGATAGTTTTTATCACAAAAATGCTCTATGTTTTTATGCTACTAATTGCTTAATTTACAATGAACTCAGGTTTTTTTCAATTTAATTAAGTTGTAACAATTTTAATAACTCACAAGTCAATAGTTCTTTAGGTGAAATCAAATCTCCATTAAACATATGTAGGGTACAAGATGCATTGGTAGGAAACCTTGACATTGTTCTCTTAACTAAAAACTGTTCACCCCTGAAATTTGTGTGCATAATAAATGGGCCATACTCCCGAGCTCTAGACTTCTCTTCTTGGTGAATCTGCTGTATTAGTGGACAGTGGCTTGTTGACGGCAAATTGGGATAGCGGTGGTCAGGATCTTTACTGCCTGATGCTACTGGAGGAGGGGGTATTGGAATTATCTTGGGGGCAGGCACATACTCAGGGGAAGTCCCTCTTATAGCAGGCGCATACTCAGGTGAAGTCCCTCTTAGGACTGGCTCGTTCTCATCAGGAATACTGTTTGCAACCTCCAAATCTGCATCAGGACTTGATTCATCACCTGTGTCAGCTTCACAAGATGGCCCTGGATCGAAATCCATTTCGAGAAAATCCATATCTGGACTTGATGCTCTAGAGCCATGTTCCCTGGCAGCTACCCCCTGTTGATTGACTGGATAATTTGGGAGCAAAGGTAAATGTCTATCCAAAGGCAAACCCATATCAAGACTAAAGAATGAACTTGGTAGATCTGCCAAATGTTCACCACCTCTGTATGTGTAGATGCAGCCATCTTCAGACCCTAAAGAATAGTCATCATTACCTGTATCACTTGAACTATCATCAGCATCTATGTTTGGCCTGTTTAATTTTAAAGTTGATGGCCTTTTCCTATTCTCCCGTAAACCACTACTCTCTGGAGTATCAATCGATTTACTGGTACCACTTGTGGACGCCCCATTGTTTATACTCACACTGCTGCACCCAGCTTTGTCAGAACATGGTTTTTGTCTAATACTTGCAAATTTCTCATGGGTATTCTGGAATTTTTTTTCATTAACATTAAAATCCTTTATTACTCTGCTTGTACTAGGTTCATCAGTGTCACAGGGGCTGTCATTGTTTATAAATTGTTTCTGATTGACTGCACATGGATTGCTACTATGATCGTTTTGAGAGCTATTTTCATTTGTAGGGACATTTTTCTGTTCATAATCGTCACTTTGTGTTGACACACAATGGTTTCGTGAACCATTTACTGGAACAAAATTAGAACTTCTCTGGTGTGACATTGATGTAAATACATTTTCAACACCATCACCAGGAGCTCTAAGCTTAGCAGCGGCACTATAATCCTTTGTAGGCTCGTTGTCACATTCCAGCGTAATAATATTTCCTTTGGGTATATCGTTATCGAGAGAATCCATTATTACAAACACAGCGACTTGTCCTTCGTCGGCATTGTTCGCTTTTAAGGTTAACACATAAATACTCAGTTTTTGCGCTAAGGGTAAAAGTCGAGAACAAAATAGGATTACCACACTACCACTATATTTAATATCGATTAACTAATACCTTCTCGGGCCGTTTAAAATAGATGTCTTAGATTAATAACAAACCTATTTAACAGTTTTAATGACAGGTTGAAAACGGCCACAGACTGATACATAATGAATTAGTGTATGTTTTAAAAAATGACATCGTTATAAACCTTATTTCTTCCTTGTTTGGAAAAATGTTTTATGAATTTTGTATGTTGTTTGTTATGTTGTTTAACTTTTGTAATTTATAACAATATTTTTAAGTTTACCTGTACGGTACAGCAATATTAGTAAAAATAAAAGTAGGTATTTATTAACTTTATAGCCCAAGAGCAATACCTGCTAATAATGATAAATAGCTGATAATCCTTTATTAATATGAAAAGAATGTAACACCACATTTTTATACCATTTTGAACAGTGTTATCGACTCAGCACATCTGAAATGTGAAATATATAATATATGTCTATGGTCAGACTTTGTCAATTTACTTAAATTTTACAATGACATATTGAACCAATCCATCTGTGAGATTTATAAAAATTACGTCGTACGTTAATTGTGCTTATCGTTGTTTATAACGTTTTAAATAGATTTACTTATTCGTTCTTTTATCCTATAACAAAAGATCAATAAAAATGGCATACGCCTACTTGTTTAAATACATTATCATTGGCGACACAGGTATTGATTTTATTTCCTCATATTTTATTTTGTTCCTCATTTCGTTAGTACTTAGTGTTTCGATTGAGAATACTATTTATAATTTATGCTTTGTTAAATCATTAATGCTTACGTTTTATATGGAATTAAAATGTACAATGGACGCAACAAGGGGATGATTAACTGTAAAATTCTTTTGTGTTCCGCCTACGCACAATATTATCAAAGTTGGATGATGGAGCTTCATCGATTTATAACTATTAAGATCTTATGTTTGATGTTTTTTTTAAGCTCAAGGTCATTCTTTGTTTGTAATAGAAATCTTCATATTAATTAAAGTTTAACATATTCTTTCCTATTTTTATGAAATTTTGTTATGTGCGATTTTAGGTGTGGGAAAATCGTGTCTGCTGTTACAGTTCACAGACAAAAGATTTCAGCCTGTACATGATCTTACTATTGGTGTGGAATTTGGTGCACGCATGATTACCATTGATGGTAAACAAATTAAATTGCAAATCTGGGATACCGCAGGACAAGAGGCATTCAGGTAATAGAAACTAACACATAACATACTTTATTGAAACAATATAAATAGCATTTGAACAGTTGTACTGAATGGACATCCAATTTTTTTTATTATAATATTTATCAATGTAGGTCAATTTGAACAATGCTTATTAGGTATTTTTTTTAATGTACCTTAGATGGTACTGAACAGCTTATTATTTGTCTATAAGTTTTTTAAATAACAGTTAATTTCAGGTCAATAACTCGATCATATTATAGAGGAGCAGCTGGTGCTCTGCTGGTCTATGACATCACCAGGAGGGACACTTTCAACCATCTTACAACCTGGCTTGAAGATGCTCGGCAACATTCCAATTCTAATATGGTTATTATGTTAATTGGGAACAAAAGGTACTTAATATCAAATATATTATGTAATAATAATGTGCAATCACTTTAATTACGTATCCACATTTACTATGTGATACCTATAAATTCTTCTTTAGATGGTAAAAAGACTATTGCATATTTTTTTATTTAGTGATTTAGAGTCTCGCCGTGAAGTAAAGAAAGAGGAAGGAGAAGCTTTTGCTCGTGAACATGGCTTAGTGTTTATGGAGACATCAGCAAAGACGGCAGCAAATGTTGAAGAGGCATTCATTAATACTGCAAAAGAGATTTACGAGAAGATCCAGGAAGGTGTATTTGACATTAATAATGAGGTACTTATAACTTTGTTACGTATCATACTATATTAAAGAACTTAAGCATAAATTTTGATATTATACATAATTGTACTCTACACTTAATAGACTAGATATGTATAACATATCTCCAGATGTGATAGTTAAAATTATCACTTTTTAGGCCAATGGCATCAAGATTGGACCTCAGCATTCCACTGCCGGGGGAGCGAGTGGCGCCGGAGGATCCGGTGCGGGCGGCGCTGCGGGTGGGGGTTGTTGTTAGGTGCTGCAATGCACACACTGAGTCGGGAAGCGGCGCCTTTTATCGGGCAAGAGGTTTGGGGTTTTTTAGCAATCTATTTGACATACATACAAGTTATATTAATCTTAAAGACAAACTGAAGTATTGCACCAACATAAATATAATTACATATTTTATTTACGTGAATACTCCAAATTATTATTTAGAAAGATCTCATAGTGTCTGTCCTGTGCCCACAGCCACTGAAAAGGTTTAAAACGTCGGAAATCTAAAATGTTAACAGATGTGATAAAATCTTTTCAAAGTCCTTTTATTCAATAACGACATATGTTATAGTTATGGCATACTGGTTTGTCACTTATTCCTAAATTTTAAATATTTTCATGAGGCCATTGCTATTGTTTATTGTCAAACTAAAAATCTAGATAAAGGAAAGTAAATAACACACTCTAATTGTTCAAACATAAAAAGTGTAAATATTTTCCTGTGCTAAATATATCATTGCAAATCCACATGCAATGTTATATATAATTTTTAAATTTTATTTCACCTGGTATAGTATGTTTAATAATAAATATTTAGGATTTATATTGTCAAAGGTTATTTTGTAAAACAAAATATATTCAATAAGTATTTTTTATGTTAATATTTTATAAGTTCACATTAAGTAGAAGTGTTGCATACAATATCTTGTAGTATTCATTATTGGGATATAAACAATTAACAGCCTTAATTGTGTCCTGGAACCCACAACCAAAAGAGAAATGTTATGTTTCATATGCTGGTTTTGGACATTATTACATACTTTTTGTTAAAAGGTGGACATTTTGATGTTAGTTAGGATGTCTAGACCAAGACAGCTGAATTATTTCAATTGAAATTATTAACTTTTATGAGTACCTCAACTTTAAAGAAACATTTAATTGTATTTCGATTACTAAAAAAAATGTATGTTGAAAATCTATAACTTATAGATAATAGATATAGGTTTCCTGTCAAATGCAAAAATTATATATATTTCATATGCATAGTGATGTATTCTATATTTACAGCTGTAATTTTATTTATATGGGTTCATAACTTAGTAGCATATTAAAAATAATTTATTTTTGTTGATCAGCAAATTAAATAGAAAATCGGGAAAATTTTCGAAAGATTTTATGCTTTTTCCAATGACCTGAGATATCACATTTTTTAGATAAAAAAACGAAACATGGTTACGATACTCAAAACGAAAACAATGCAACAGCAATAGATTCAAAATCTAAGCAAAAAATGAAGAAAAAATATACAAAGAATATTTGTACAATCGATTGCGGGTAAAGAAGGACGAATGACGCGATGTTGATTTTAAGGTCTACTGACCTGAAATGACGGATATCACTAGTAGCACAATAGCTTGTTATGCTTAAGATTTCACCATTTGTAATAATTGTACAACTTTAATGAATTAACAATTTTTGTTTTATAACAATATTCATTGTCCTTTAAATATCTATTTATGTTACATAGTTATGAACTTTAAAATAATTTTTTTTTCGTAATTTTATCATGTCTAAGCAGGCTTATACATCCATCATCATCATTCCGAATGTCACAAAATAGGTAATGAAAAAAACTTGGATAATTTTGTGAAATCGAACTTAAAATCTTTGACGCATTTTGCATTCTATGGACACAGTACCTGTGTAAGCTTACACAAACACATTGACATGGATACCATTATGTTGGGTCTTCAAAAAGAATGTTAATTATACTTTTACAGATTTTGTTTATTCTTAAACAGCCTATATCACTTTTAATCTAGATTAGTTCACTTATAAATTTCGATAACTCAACCAAATATTTAAATTCTTTGTAAACAAGGCATCTCAGTTCCAAGTCTCCAAAACAATTACGTCTATAGCAAACGATCTATATTAGAAAACGGCAATATGTATAGTAGATTCTAAGTGCACGAGTGTATGCGCTTCCTTTTTCTTTACACTAATAATCGGGCCTGACAACCAACACGTAAGGAGAGAAATTAGACACAGGACCGACTTTTCACATGCCCATCCAATGCACAGATGATCTTACTTTACAGGTAATTCAGTAATCGGCTTGGTGCCGCTAACACTACTATACCATGTTCCACTAATAAAAACCCCTAACAAAAATGTGTTTTGGGAGATTGTATGCTGTTGATAATGATGATTTATTATAATTTTAATTTACAGGAATGCAGCTGTGTGCAACAAATTACGGTTCGGAACTTACTGCATGTTGGATTAATTATTTCATATATGTATGCTATTTTATATGTTGCCTCCCAATTTATTAATTTAGCATGCCTCTTGGTAGACCTACTTTGTATAATCAATTTATTAAGCTTCTTAAGAGACTAGGTTAACGGAAGTAGTTTTTATATGAGACAGGTATTATCAGTCACACATCTTTCTAAATTTTGACAAGAAAACTTAGCGATGTTTGTTATAATAGTTAAATTTGAAAAATACAATATTTCATCATTAGTCTTAACAACTATGTAATCCCATTTGTTTTTTGTGTAGTAAAGGCAGTAAAGTTAAAAAAATTTCATCTATATAGTCGATAATCATAAGATAATTGTTAATTCATAAGTTTTAAATCATATGGCGTAATGTTATACCAACAGAACATGTTTGTTTTAAATTGGACAAGGGGTGGATAAATATTTGACTGTATTAAACATCCTTACAGGCTTTCATTATTATATAATTTGTGTCTGTACAATGTTTATTGTGTATTTGTGATAAAAATTAAAAAAAATGTAGGTGTAGCATATTTACCTAACAAATTGTATACACCTTAAAAGTTTGTTAAATGTCACTTCAACAGTTCAGTAAAATGTTTTATGGCATTTATTATATTATTTATGTGCAATATTGTTTCATGCTTGTAAAATATGAAGAAAAATTTTTGCCAAAATAATAATATCAGTCTGATATATTGGTAAGTTAGGGTCTTTTGTGTATATTAATAAAACTTGACAGTTTAAATTATACCATTCTGTAAATTTATTTTTACTTTCTTATATGGTAGATTTATATTTTAAATACAAATAAGTGTTATCACATTGTGTATTTATTTCAAAACTTAACAGAATTTGTATGAACAAAACTTATTCTAAATGTTTACAAGTTTTCAACACCAATGTTGCCACATTATTGAATATATTGCTTAAAATGTGTAATGCAAATTCATTCAGCCTTCCAAAAGATATCCTAAAGCATTTCCTGTATTCTTTCTTGCTAGTGTGGCAATGTTGATTATTCTACAATTATTTTACTTTTGGAGAAAGGCCTATTATTTCATGCACAAGAGGAAATACAAACATAGTATTTACCAATAAAATGGACTGCTTGCAAGGTAACTGGGAAGACATGATTACATGAATAGTTATTAATATTTAGCACTTTGTAATGTAGTGAAAATAATTCATAAGATAACATGATGCAAACACATTTATAAGGCATAATTCATGAAGTAAATGTTGAAAGAAACTGTTGTCTCATTTCAAATTGATTGATTAATATAAATTATTATAACTATTTTTACACATAGGCTATGATTCTAGAAGAATATCAGGTGCAATATTGCTAATCTCATTCAAAACGGTAAAAACACAGTTTACAAACTCTGGAGTCTTCATTCTAATTGTGCCGTTTGATTTCACTTCCGCTTTAGAAAGGTTGACTTCGCATAAATCAAGAGCTGTCACATCTAACATCACTGTGTAAAATATTTGATTTTGCAAGACCTGATATGCTAATGTCACTTGTTCTGACATTTTTGATATTTCTTCCTATTCTGTGGAAAAATAACATAATAGCAAATTTATACAAATGTTTCAATTCAAATCACTTTCATTCGCAGCTTTTAATTTCACTTTATAAATTTAAATCAAAGATCATAACAATGGACATCATTTTTGTCTTATATAATCAAATTCTTTTAAACTGAATTAATACATTTTATTTTTTTTTTCTTGATTAATGTTAAATATAAGTATGTTTCAATTTAAATACCCATTCCAAATTATGTGTACATCACCAACTTCAAATGTTAAGCTGAGTTTATTTTTGTGATCAGCTTGTGTTCTATAAGCAAATGTTATAGGGTCTGTACTGCGAGATGTATCATTTTCAACAAAATTAAATCCAAACAGCAGCAGTTGGTGCTGAAAATGAAATAAATTACTTAAAAGTAGAATATTAATAACAAATACAGTTTTGAGTCGGAATACATAAAATATAAATACAGTTAAAGTTCCTTGTTTCAACAGAATAAAGTTAAAAAAATTGACCCCCAATAATTTAGGTGTTTCTTATTGGCTAGTGCCAGTAGTTTTTTTTAACAAAAATAAAACCAATAATTTATGTATTTATTTAAAGATGGAAACCCATCAAAACCAGATAATAATACTAATTTGGAATGATGATAATAAGGGACTTAACTGTTCTTAAAATTGCAGATAATCTGAATCTGATAAAATATCTGTGAAGAGTATACCAACTAGGGAAATACCATGGCGATTCCTATTTCTTCCAAAAATTAAAGGGTTTGAAACCTCTACTGTGCTTCTGTTTGAAGGACATTGTTACTAGGGTAATAACTGGGTAAACAAGATGTATTCTTCGGGTTATAGTATTAGGTAAATACTTTAAGAATTTGTTACTTCTATAAAAATTTTAGGTCCTTTTTTTTAAATTTTCTTACTTATGTAAAAATATACGCTATTGTCATTTAATTTTATATAAATTTATAACAAACTTTTTTTCATTTTCCACAAAAACAGCTGCATAAAATTTTAACAATAAACTTGTAAGTTAATTCACAAATTCATTGCAGATAAAGTTGCTATACAATCTCTATTGTAAATAGAAAAAAAAAGAAATAAGACATTTATAACAAGTTGACGTCTCACTGATTCTTAATCCCATTCCGCGTTAATTTTAAAGCACTAATACAGCTATCTGCAGTTTACTCAAATGACTTACACATTTTTATTTATTTTCTTACTTGAATTTTAATTCCCTACAAATTAATAATCATTAAATATAAAAAACACTTACTGGAGTAAACATAAACTGCTTTATGTTACAGTCAAACATGGTTTGTAAGTGTTTTTAACAGCTGTTCCGATCTTCTGCTCTCCACATTCAAGTAGGTATGGCAAATGTACAGCATCCTTTACTTTAATGCATCACCCCAAGAAAGAAAGATAGCATAGTATACTGCCTTAGATTTATTCTCTTGGGACGATGACACTGTAATCCTTAAACATAAAAATGTATTACAGAATGTCTAGTTGTGTTTATCAAAAGATACTAAATAATATCAGAGTTTTGTACTGTTAAAGCTTCTGAATCTTCCTCAGAATATCTAAGATAAGGCTGCGCTTCTATTAATACGTTAAATTTAATCGTCGGATTAGCTGCAACCGTGTTAGCGATGGCTTGACGAATTTTCGATGCATATTGTTTTACTTTTATGGCACTGGTTTGTAAGTTTAATAACGGAGAAACTTTGCTTAGTCGCCAATGTCCCTCGTTATATATAACTGAAATATGTTTAAAAATGTTTATAACATCATAAGGAATTAAAAAGTCTACAAAAACAAAGTTATTAGAGTAGTTTCGTTCTCACCAGCTAGTGGATCATTGGTAAGAGAAACATGATTAATATTGGAACTCATGTTATAACACTTGAATTACCAATATTTTAGTGTATAAAGCAAAACTGCACTTTTTCTGTGTACATTTATTTTTAACAATAAACTTCATGAACATTCACAGAAAACTTTATCAACAGAATTTGAATAACGTACACAAGCAAACAATCAGAAATTATAGAGCAGAGCATTTTCATAGACCCAATTCTATTAAAGAACTTAAATGTGCTTCAACTTTATTGATAACGTAAATATTAAAGTTGTGTTAACATAAACTTCTTTATAAAAAATAATAAGGTATTGTTTTAAGTAGTTTACATTTAACGTTTAATATTTATTTTATTACTTTACTGTCACCGCCAATGTCTAATTTTTGACATTCACTAAATAAACTTATTATGAACCAGTTGCG
The DNA here is from genome assembly GCA_029286875.1 of Lamproptera curius. Taxonomy (NCBI): domain Eukaryota; kingdom Metazoa; phylum Arthropoda; class Insecta; order Lepidoptera; family Papilionidae; genus Lamproptera; species Lamproptera curius. The sequence goes on from JAGSMT010000070.1 coordinate 2,042,013, forward strand.
TTAACTTCAACGAACATAATCTCGTTACTCATTCTTTATCAGCTTTGCAGTTCAGAATTATTCGCTATAACCTGAAGTTAAAGTTCATTGTGTTATAAATAGTTATCTTCACGTCACGGTAAGGGTGTTAAATATCAATTGAGCTTTTAAATACTTAACTAAATAAAAGTGAATAATTACGTAGAGTTGTAAAGTTGCATATTCATGTTTATAATCATATCGTAAGTTAAAGTTGGACTTTGACATCGATTGTTGTGATAAGTGTTATACGGCTTTATTATATCACAGATTGGATGTATTTATAAAGATTGTGTTGACTTGTTTTGTTCAGTACGGGTTTGTGTGTCTTAGGAAATGGAGCAGCTACGTTTTGACAACCGTGTAGCAGTGGTGACCGGTGCCGGGGGTGGATTGGGAAAGGTCTATGCTCTGCTCTTGGCATCAAGGGGAGCCAAAGTAGTTGTGAATGATTTGGGTGGCGGCAGAGATGGTAGTGGAAAATCGACCTTTGCCGACGCTGTTGTGCAAGAAATCAAAAGCAAAGGTAATTTTTTTAATAGTCAAGTTATAGTGCAGATTGAATGATAAGATGATAACTTTTAAAAATACTTTGATTGGTAACAAATGAATAATCAATTATGACCTTTTATATGATACCTTGCTAATTGATAAGCAATTATAATTTTGATAAGAGTTTTGCCTAATATTCAGTAGATATTTGCCATGGTACCTAATAATTTTTGACCAATTTTACACAAGTAATCTAAGAAAGATAATGGATTTAGTTTGAATAGCTAATTTTTTAATAATCCATTTAAAGTTGGCATAGTTTGTAATTGTTATAATAATAAAAAGGGGTTCCCATGCTATCAGAGTTATTATTATGTCATATGTTAGAAGCTGGTTAACCATTAAAAATAGAAATCATATAAACAAGGTAAATCTGTCCTACTTAAGGAAAACACAGTAAACTTGTGAGATATAATACAAGTTGCATCATCATTAGGATATCCATATTGTTATGTCATAATTTCTGTCATGTTACATTTTAAATAATTTACATATATTATAATAATCAAAAATGTTTAACAGTACCACATTGCAGAATTGTTGTGTTCTGGCTTATAGAACCTTATATTTTTGAAGCCTTACAATGTATTTTTACACAGGGCATATCTCACCATCAGATCAAGATCTGCTTGGATATCAATACATTAAAAAACAGCAAAACTTTTAACCTTGAAGTTTTATAACTTATAATTTTATTAACATTTGTACCTCTGATTATCGTTAAATCTTCAAGTTGATAATGAAGACATTACTGAAAAGAGTCATTTTAAATTTTTATATTTTAATGTTATCACATATTTTTTGTAAGGATTATCTGAACACTGATATAGAATTTGGAACATTTATGCTGAGTCATGATAACAAAAAAGTTACTTGACAGCAAAAGTAAAAAATATTGGTGGAACAACTTTCTGGTAAACATTGTATAGAATCACACAGTTATACTACTCTGCCACTATACAATAAATTCTTCTAATAACTTATATTATAAGAAGAATTTATTGTATAGTCCTTATATTATAATATTTTAACACTTACTTTTACTTGATATTTGTAGATATGGAATAATGAGTCAATGACTGCTTTACAGGTTTGACCTCAGTATTAAGATAAACTCCACTGTTGATAAATATATGTATATATATACAGTGAAGAAAGTTATTTATAATAAGAAATACTGTTTTATATAGATGATCCTTACAAATATATGTCTTGGTCTAACTTAACCTCCTTGGTATAGCGTTATTGGCCCTTGCATATAACAGCATATAACATATTATTTTCTGGTTGGTTAGGACAATTTGGGCCGATCACCTAATCGTCTGTAAAGTCAGATGATCCATGCGTCAGATAGGCATGTAAAAAGTCGGTCTACCGACCTGCATTTACCAGCAAGGTGGGGTTCGGTCCAAAACACCCTAATGGAGAAGGTGTGCATTAGGTGAGGCCCTTGTCTATTAGTGGACTAACACAGGCTGATGATGATGATAAATATATATTTTAAGAATATATCTACTTTTATCATTCTTGTTATTATTTTATATTTCCCCAGTGTTTCAATCTATTGATATAGTGTGTTGATTCAGCAGATATTAACTGTAATGCTGAAAAGACATTACTTTTATGTACCAATATAGTGTTTTTTAACAAGTGACAATAATTTATGTAAGGATAAAAATATTTAATTACTTAACAGATGTAGCTATGCTTCCCTTTTTATTGTATACAGAAAGTAGTACCACATCAGTAACAATCGTCATATTCAAAAGTCCTCAATATGCCTGTGTCTTGGTTAGGGTCCATATATAGCAGCCATAAGTCAGCACTTGCAGCATATGTTGGACATTGTTCCTTTTGCTTCAGAGTTGATTATTGTATCCTTCATAATTTCTTTAGTATTTATCACATATACTTTCTAATATATTTCATATATATATATATATATATATTTATAGGAATGGCAATAAACTTGGTTTTAATTGACATTTTTTTAATACGTGATGATTAATACTTATACATGTTTTAGGTGGCGTGGCGGTTGCGGATTATAACAATGTTATTGAAGGCGAGAAGATTATAAAAACGGCAATTGATAACTTTGGACGTATTGATATCCTTATCAACAATGCTGGTATACTCAGAGATAAGAGCTTTGGCAAAATGTCCGAACAGGTATAAAATTCTAACTACATATATATATATATATATAGATAATACCTGATTTAGTTATTTTCTCAGGCTTTAAAACTGTATTGTCATATTCTCAAGCATTGTAATGATTATAACATCATATTTTCAAATTCACATACCAATCCAATTTTTTTTTTATGGAACAGATGTTTGTGAATACATTATATATGAACTTATTAATTTTAGGTGAATCAATTTACAACTATAGAACCACATACCAACATAATATATTATTATTGGAAAGAAGATGTGTCATTGTGCTTTAATTCATCTAAATTTGATTGTTTGATAGTATGCTAGTATTCAGTTCATTTAGCTGAAGTATTATGGACTTATTGAATACTAGCGTTCTATCCATGGCTTTGCCAATGTTATTTTTAGATTCTAGAATTGGATATTAAAAGATGATCAAAATGAATGTAGCTTCCTGATAGTAAAGGATTTTTAAAAAATCGGAACAGTAGTTTTTTAGTTTATTAATTTAATTTTAAACAAACACAAAAATACAAACCACTTGTCTTATATAATATTAGTACAGAATTTCTTACCTTTCTGTTCAAAACCTTTAAAAATTTAAGGCATTAAATCTTCTTCTATACATTACTTACTTAAATATAATCATTACTTAAATATATACTTCACTTAAAAATATTCATGTTCATAAAATTAGATTTTTATTGTCCAGTGTGTTTTAAAGATTCTATGTATTAACTTACGGTTGTTTGACTCTTACAATATGTCATAGTTTTTTGTAATCATAGGACTGGGACTTGATCCAAGCTGTTCATATGAAAGGTGCCTACAAGACCACACAAGCGGCATGGGAGATCTTCAAGAAACAGAAGTATGGCCGTGTAATCATGACATCCAGTAATGCCGGTCTTTACGGTAACTTCGGCCAGGCGAATTACAGGTATCCACTAATTGCCTTTTGTAAACAAATGTACTAAGCATATGTATTTATATCATTAAATTAGGGTCATTTCGAAATTAAGTACAATAGGGTATCAAATTAGTAATAAAAAAGGTGTTTTGTATCAGATTGAATCAAAGTGAATTAATGTTACTTTACATTTTCTTTTACTAGTGTTTTATAGAACTAAATACATCTTCAATGTTTCACATTCATACATAGTATTATCGTAAAATTATTTGTGTTATATTTAAATGAGTCGTATCGATATCAATTACACCTAAAGATTAATAAACTACATGGCACCTAATAATTTGTAAATATACCTATTATTGTTCAATTACCAAATTTTACTGAGCAAACTTTAAATATGACAATTGTTTTAGTGCCGCAAAAATGGGTTTGGTCGGACTAACGAATACTTTGGCCCTCGAGGGTGCGAAATACAACATTAAAATCAACACGATCGTACCGACCGCCGCCTCCCGTCTCACGGAGGACATTCTGCCACCGGAAATGTTCCAAGCGATGAAGCCCGATCCGCGTTATCGTAGTCCATGACATTTTGACAGATGGTATTTAGTCCATGACATCTATTGAAATTGTATATTGATGGCCGGATTAAATTTGTATTGTATTGTGCAGTATAACGAACGTAAATTGTATTGTATACTGGATGTAAACAGCGCAATCTTTGCTGACATTCATGGCTTGAGCTATTCGACTTTCCATTGGTGGCTGACTTTCGTATGCCTTTTATGCAATGTAAAACTGCAAAATTTTGACTTATCATTTTTAAAGATGGCGCCTGGCTTAAAATTTTAAATAAACATAAAAAGTCTATCGAAGGCTGCAATCTTAAACAATTTACCCATATTCTTATACAATTATTTTTAGTGCTTTCAAAAGCGTTGTCAAACGTATATTAAACAAGGGTTCTATTACTGTACCCTTGTAGTATACCCGAGCTAGTTAACGCATGAAAATTACGTTATAGAATTGTAATGTCACACTATTGGTGCCATTTATTTTCGTCATCTTCTAAATATGTTGGCGGTCGACTAACAAAAACGCTAATTTTTATGTCACAGCTGGACACATTTGTGAGATCCCCTACCCATTATTCTAATGCACATATTTTACATTTAGAAATTATTAAATTCAAAAGGCTGTTTCGAAATTTACTATTAATAATAATACTTTACTATTAATTATTTATTATCTTAGCTTAGTAACGTGTGTGAAGTGCGTTACGTATTAACACTAAATGAGCAATGTGATATTGCGTAGGAGATTAAGATACGCCATTTTTATCTGTGATCATCATCATCATTATCAGCAGCCAGTGTTAGTCCACTGCTGGACATAGGCCGCCCCTAATGCACGCCACCGCTTCCGATCTTCGGCTATTCTCATCCAGCCCACACCGGCCACTTTGCGAATGTCGTCACTCCATCTTGCCGCAGGGCGTCCTACACTACGTTTGCCGAGCCTCGGTCTCCACTCTAGAACTTTCCGACACCAGCGGTCGTCAGTTCTGCGGCTTATATGACCGGCCCGCTGCCACTTCAGCTTACTAATCCGGTGGGCTATATCGGTGGCTGTCGTTATCTGACGGATCACATCATTTCTGATGCGGTCCTTCAGAGATACTCCTCCATAGCTCGCTGAGCGACTTTGAATTTGTGGACCAGTCGAACCGTAAGTGTCCAAGTCTCGGCACCGTAGGTCATAACGGGTAGGACGCACTGATCGAAGGCTTTCGATTTGAGGCACTGTGGGATGGGTGACGGAGAAAACTCGACGAAGTTTATGAAAAGCCCAGCTGAATCCTTCTGTTGGCCTCCCCCTCAAAGTTGTTTCTACCTAGTTCGAGCGTTTGCCCTAGGTAAACGTACTCCGAAACTACTTCGAGGCAGGTGACATCAATTGTGATCGGTCCCGGATCAACGTGCTATCTGTAATAAATTAAAATAATTATCTAAATTGATGTGTTGTTACAAACTGAGTTTATATATTACACACATAAAAAAAACAGTATACACTCGTGGAATACGAATTTGACCTGTTTTGCTGTCACTTAAAAATATCAGGTTCTGTTTCAAACCGATACACGAAGCTTAAAACCAAGTTTATTTAATATATAAAGGATTAATTTTAAATAACGTAATACGTTAATATAAAGAAAATGCTATTTCTTTAACGGTCTAGTCAAATATGATATTTTTAAAACAATAATAATTGCAATATTATGTACAAAATTATTATATTGCATACTAAATAATTCGTCAACGTAGCTGTTAATTAATTAAATCTGTAATCTATTTAATTAATACGCTTGTATCTTATATTTGTGTCACTTACTTCGTTTCCATGGGTTACAATGTTTAAATAAATCCCAAATGTTATCAGATTTCAATACTAAAAACGCTTTATGTTTTTGTATCACTAGTTTGGTTTATATACCTTTCTGTTCTTATGCAGGTCAGGTGTAACTAGCATCCTTGTATGCAGTATTTGTAACGAGGAAACAATGTCGCAATATTGATTTATACGCAACTTTAATATGGAGTGTGTTATTCATCATCTTACCACGTATACGTTTGTTAGGTTAGACCAAGATTTCCTGTTTTTTTTTTTTTATTATTGGCCAGAAGCTAGTTGTGTGTGAACGTTACCGTATGTCCGTTTGAGGGCGTCATATATAGCCAAAAATGCTTGGAATTTATGTACGTCTTATTATGACTGTCTACTCAGTGTACGTTGCTGTGACACAACATAAGGCGTACAGCTCCTCTTGATTTTTAATTCTAACAATATAGTTTTAGCGATCTTGAAATATTTTTTATTGAAAAAATGTAAGATATTATATAACGTTGATGGAGATTGAAAATGGCCACGGCTCACGAATAATGCCTTCGCTTCTGATTACAGACATTAATGATGACACTAATGTCTTTGTTAAGTCTAAAAAAGATCTACAGTTTTGTATTTTAAGCTCTGATAGAATATAAACAAAGTAACGCATAGCGACGTATCGGCTACGTACATTTGGTACTGCCACTAAGTGAGTGACATTTCAATGACAGTTATGAACAAGAATGAATGTATGACGCCACTTGGTTGCCATGGGTCATTTTGTATTTGTTCCAAGCCTAAATTGAAACTGTACATTATCCTATTTAGACTTTTTCTAAACTACGAAATTTTAAATAATTCTCTTGTTTACTCGACTACTACACATTATTGAAAAAAAAAGAACCTTCACGAATTTGATCGCGTTTGTTTTATATTTTAAATCCCCGACCAAATTTAAATTTAGTAGTAATAAAATATTTCTACGACCGGTACGAAGCGAGGTTTCATGTAGGTTTACGAAAAATGTGTGACCGTGACCACGGGGATTTAAAATGTGAAATAAACGCGTTATAATCCGTAAAAAGTCCTTTTATTCAATAATACGTAATTTTGAGTTTACTTTCGCTTTGATATAGGTAACGATTGGCGTAAGCTGTTGAAGTTACGTTACGACAATTAATTTATATTATTGTTTTAGGCGTACATGGTGCACGAGTCGTTCCCAGAGAACGGCGCCGTCATCGATTCCACATTGGGCTACGCGACCAAAAATCATCTTGTGCGATCTGTCGGATCTACCCTCAGGTGATTACGACCATTAATCAAATTATGTATCAAAGTAGAACCTAACGCATCCAGAAAAAAATAGCACGATTTTTTATAATAATTTTAAATATATAGAGTAGAAATTAATGAATAACACTCAATAACTTTATTAAAAATTTATAAAATGTTGATCGTGCCGTTTATCCGTCCAATCGGAGTATAAATTTAAATAAGAGGGACTGCATATATATATCTTCTTTGTAATTGACTTAAAATAGTTTGGCCCCACATTCTTAATCGACTCGGATTCCATTAGTATTATGTTAATATTGAAATTGTGTTGAAGTCTTTATAAATTAAGTTATCAAAGCATAACTTCTATGCATCGTAGGAAGAAGCCAGAAGACCCAGTGACCATCGAGTCCGTACAAGAGGCATGGCCCCAGGTTGTCAATATGAAGAACTCCTACCACTTGGACAAGATCTCCGATGTCACAATCGACTTGGTGGAGAAATTACAGGTCTGTTTATTTTATACTGTTAATAAATAATTACTATGGTTAAAAAATATAATATATAATAATAACTACAAGTAAAAATAGACTTAAGCTAATGTATGTTTATATAATTAACCTACTTCAAAAAATCCTTCTTGTAAATTACATGTTGTTTCACGTCTAGTAGAATACTCTTTTAATTATTTAAGCAATTTTAATTTTTATGTGTATGTGTAAAGATGTATTCAGTTTACTAGACGATGTGAAAAAAAAAATAATTAAGCTAATGTTCATCACTTGTCATTAACGTAAAAATAAATGCTGTATTTGGCATGCCTTTAAGCTTTTCGTATACGAAACAGCTTTGTAATGTTTTTTTATTAATCAAGATATATTCCAGCATGATAAAAAAAATCGCTTTTGGTTAAAGCATGAGCAAATTAGACGCCGCGCAATGCGAGCCTATAGTCTGTCTGGCCATTTTATTGATATTCCACCTTTATTTTAATGTATTATAAACCTTTAAAGTTTCATACTTTTGTATCTTTCATAAAATGATGTACTGCTTTGTATGATTAAAACGATTCGCTTTTAGTTGAAGTTGTCAGTTGACAAGCTTGTCGTCCGTCCATTCTAATAATACTTTACTTATGTTAGTACTTACAATTACACTTTATACTACAAATAATAATATTGTCCTCTGACAATATTCTGACAACGGCGGCCTGTCTATGTTAGAGATCGGCTAACCGTGCAGGAGATATTATTGTGCACAAGAGTACACGCCAACACACATACACTCTTCCTTTACCCCATAATCCGAAGGGACGGATACCCAGCAAGACCGGAGAGAGATCAGGCGCAGGACCAACCGATGCATGGATCATCTTACTTTATAGACAATCGATTGAGCAGCCCGTTATTGTCCTAACCAACTAGGAAGTAACATTGAAAATTTGTTGAGTCCCCGGAGGTTACGAACCTACGAACTTCGGTTACTAAAGCACACGCCCTTACTACTAGGCAGTTACGCCTGCGTACGTCTTGTGATACTAAAATACTGATAATTATCCGTTTTATTAACATGTTTTAAACTATTCAGGACTTTGAAGAGCGTAGCAAGCTTGACAGCGAGAAGGAAGCATATTGGTCCAAATACAGCTACAACGCCAAGGACTTGACGCTTTACGCACTCGGAGGTCAGTGCATTTTGCTTGAAAAGTGATCTATTCATTATACTTATGTTGTTTGCTTTGTTATATATAGTACTAGCTTTTTCCGCGGTTTTATCCGCCTGGTAATTGTTATTTACAGTAACAATCATTATAAATTATACATATTACACACTATTTAATATATTTTGAATTAACTTTATTATATCCATATATAGCGTAGTGGGATACGGTCCGAAAACCTCCTAATGGAGAAGGCTTGCATTAGGGGAGGCCTGTATGTCCAGCCGTGGACTAACACAGGCTGATGATAATGATGATGATGATATCCATTTATATATTATAGGCTATAACTTTTCTATAGGCTATATTGTTGTAAAGTTTTAATAAAATCCATCAATTAGTTTTTTTGTGGAAGAGTAACAAAGCATCATCTACGCAAACTTTCGCATTTATAATATTAGTAGAATACATCTACGTGTTTCGTTAAAATATATACCAGAAGTCCTAGTGATTTTTACAGCCTCTCTTTTACATTTACCGTTGCACGAATACGTTTATAATACTGACTATATTAATTACAGTAGAACGCAAAACGCTCTCTATTTAAAAGGTAAGATAAAGAAATAAATAAGAGATTTTATTGTAAATTTTAGATAAGGCGATGCGATAGCATTGTATACGTCATGATTTTTTTACGCAAGCCAAATAAGGCATGGATTAAAATTATCGATCTCATGATGGACCACCGCCGTGGCTGCGACTTGTGTTGTCTTGACGTTTGGGTTGTTGAGGTCTGATGCCTCAGTTCCTCCGCGTAAAAATGTACTGTTTAACTCGACAACTTAATAACTATAGGCTTAAATTTAAAAACCGCTCTGTAGACGACGTTGTTATTCATTGAAGTTATGCAATATAATCTTCTCGCAATAATAGAAGGAACAAAAAAATTTTCGAGATTTTTTGGCAATTTTCAATAGGCCTATATTTTAATAAAAATGGTTGTACATAAATTGAAAAATATAGCTTTTTCAAGTTTCAAGACTCTAGTTTACGTTTACGTTTATTTTTTGTTTAAAATTTTTTAAAGCACCGGTGATCGTGCTATTCTTAGATTAAGCGAAAACTTAAATTTTTGAATCGAGTGTATATAAGCGCAAATTGTATGGAAGCAAACTTAAAGCCTATGGCATCATTTTCTGCCGAAAAAATCTAAAAGTTGAAATGTGTACTGCCAAATATATATTAGGTAATGAACATAAAATGTTATGACGAAAAAGTGTATTGTATTTTAAAAAAAAAACACATAAAAATTTACGAATACATACTGACGAACCGTTGGCGTAGTGGTTAGTGTAAACCGGACTGTTACGCTAGTGGGTGGTAGGTTCGACTCCCACTACGGGAAAACAATGTGTGATAAACATAGTGATTTTCTAGTATCCGGGTGTGCGTACCTATGTAATATGTATTTATTTCCAAAAAGAAATGTATGCAATTATCATTTACATCGTTTTCATAGTACAAGTTTTGGTCAGTTTGAGAATAGATGATATTGTGCTATTCGTCCATTATTATTACACAAAACTATGTCTTTAATCTGCCAACATACAACATGGTGTTGAATGCGAATGCCATATTATCTTTATTTCTTTTTCCTCTAACTAAGATAACGCGCGATCGTTGTACTGCCTCTTTATTAAAAGTAAAGGATTACGACAACATTAAAATGAATGTATAAATCAATTCTAAACTTGGTCAAATAAAACGCTACATGTTTTAAATAACTATGAGGAACGGTTCAAGGTTGAACAGTAAAGGTTGTGAGTTTTTTTTAACTTTACTCGTCAAGTTTTTTACTTTGTCTACAGCGTGTTATTCAGTATTTGAAATGTTCTGTTTTGGTTATTATTCAAGTTTGTACAAACGTAACGTAGTCGTAAAATTTCTACTTATATGCGCTTGGTCTCATATTTTATTCGTTTTTACCTTTCTTATACTTTTCTTTACTAATATAACAACACAATACTACTTATTGTACTTCCTTATTCAATAAATTCAATTACACTTTTAAGTACCGTATCGTATGTTCCATAGATTATGAAAAACGTGATTACGTTGAATGTTTCAAATATTTTTCACTCATAAAATACGTAATTTAAATAAAAAAGATCTACATGGGGTAATAAAGATCTGCAAAGGGGTTCTGTTTATGCTTTTTTATCTGTTTGTTTTTATCGCATTAATTTCAAACACTAATCTTCATATTTTAATAAATATCAATTATCTTCAGGAATTTGGTACTGTAATATGATTGATAAAACAATAAACGGATATCTAAAACTCGCTAATGTTCAAAGTTCAATGTTTAATCATTGAACGGTAGGTGGAAGTCCAAAGTACGAAAGAACACTTAAAATTCAGACGCAACGCTTACGTATTTCTATTGTATTAATCAGTTGCTATTCGAGATTGAGTCTTTTATTTCAACTTAACGGATGTTATTAATTATATTCGGCCAGTATGTTATCGTTGATCTTATTATATTGATTATTAATATGTTCTTGGTTTAAGGATGTACATATATAAAAAAGTTTTAACTGAGCAATATAGTTTTTCTGAAGTATAGGTAATATTTTAAACCATCCATCATCAGCCTGTGATAGTCCACTGCTGGACATAGGCCTCCCCTAATACACCCCTATCCATTAGGCGGTTTTTGGACCGTATCCCACCACGCTGGTCCAATGCGGGTTCGTGGGTGGACCGACTTTTACATGCCCATCCGACGCATGGATCATCTTACTTTTCAGACGATTGGGTGATCGGCCCAAATTGCCCTAACCAACTAGGAAACAACAATGAAAATTTGTTGAGTCCCCGCAGGATTCGAACCCACGACCTCCGGTTTCTAAAGCACACGCCCATACCACTAGGCTACGGAGGCAGGTTAACTGTTTATAAACCAACATTTTTGCTTTCTTATTTTTATTTATCCAAGTTTATGTAGGCAACTATCGTGTCAAAACGATAATTGTCTGCACCAAACGAGGATGAAGATTTCATATGGCCAAATGCAATAATTAATTAAGTAGTGTCGTATAGATCGTTGGTAACAACGATTAAAATAAAGTTATAGCGCCTGCCTTGTATAATTAGGTTCTCGTTAATATTTCGGACACATAGGTTGACATTGAGCTCTAACATACAATTAAAAAAAATGGTATAGAGAAACAGTGTGTCTAGAACACTATGCCAAATCTAAATCAATGAGAGATGGATTTGTAGTAGTCAATTTAACATATAGCAATTTTCACATTCTTCCTCTACGGCCTACCCACCACAACGCCTCTGGTGAAGACACTTGGCTTGATTTAATCCTTACCTCTAATCCTGCTATGGTTTCCTCCATGGACAACACGATGCTCCTGGTTTTCTCTCACGATCTCTTATTCCTGTCCTACGTCCTAAAACCACCGAAGTCCCAACCCAAATTTCTGTATAAGCGATCTTTTGCAAGAATAAACGCTGAACAACTTTGCAACGATGCACAGATGATTAATTGGACGCCTTTACTTGATGCTGAGTCCATTGACACAAAGGTAAGTATTTTTAACGAATTAGTGATAAAACTTTATGATGATCATGCTCCTTTGAAGAAAATTAGGCTTAAGCATTTACCAGCGCCATGGTTAACTGAGGAAATAAGGTCAATAATGAAACGAAGGGACCGTGCTTTTCAAAAATACAAAAGACAACGTACTGAAGCTAACTGTCCGTATACAAACATGCAAGAAATCGGTGTAATCAGGTGATACGTAACGCTAAACGCTCGACACATCCACAATAGTATTTCTTTCTTCTACCCCGACCAATATTCATTATACTTATGTTGTTTGCTTTGTTATATATAATGTAATAGCTTTTACCGCGGTTTTATCCGCCTGGTAATTGTTATTTACAGTAACAATCATTATAAATTATACATATTACACACTATTTAATATATTTTGAATTAACTTTATTATATCCATATATAGCGTGGTGGGATACGGTCCGAAAACCTCCTAATGGAGAAGGTTGCATTGAGGAGGCCTATCCAGCCGTGGACTAACACAGGCTGATGATAATGATGATGATGATATCCATTTATATATTATAGGCTATAACTTTTTTATAAGCTATATTGTTGTAAAGTTTTAATAAAATCCATCAATTAGTTTTTTTGTGGATGAGTAAAAAACAATAATCTACGCAAACTTTCGCATTTATAATTTTAGTAGAATACATCTACGTGTTTCGTTAAAATATTTACCAGAAGTCCTAGTGATTTTTACAGCCTCCGTTTTTACAACAATTACCCTTGCAGGAATACGTTTTTTTTTTATGTTCAATTATAAAAACAAATAATACTGACTATATTAATTACAGTAGAACGCAAAACGCTCTCTATTTAAAAGGTAAGATAAAGAAATAAGTAAGAGATTTTAATGTAAATTTTAGATAAGGCGATGCGATAGCATTGTATACGTCATGATTTTTTACGCAAGCCAAATAAGGCATGGATTAAAATTATCGATCTCATGATGGACCACCGCCTTGGCTGCGACTTGTGTTGTCTTGACGTTTGGGTTATTGAGGTCTGATGCCAGTTCTTTTTTTTTTTTGGCTTACGCAGGCAGACGAGCAGTCGGGCCACCTGATGGAAAGTAGTCACCGACACCATAGACATTGGCAATACCAGTGGTATCGCCAACGCGCTGCCTACCGTGAGACATAGGGTGTTAAGTCTCGTTTACCCAGTAAATACGCTGGCTACGGTGCCCTTTAAACCGGAACACAGCAGTGTTTTCACATACTGCTTCGCGGAAGAAATAGGCACCGCGGTGGTACCCACCCAGACGGTCTCCTGTAAAAAGGGGACCTACCACCGGTAAAATATATACACCTCGCAATAATAAAGGAACAAAAAATTCGAAATTTTGGCAATTTTCAACGGCTATATTTTAATGAAAATGTTTGTACAGAAATGAAAAATATAGCTTTTTCAAGCTTAAAGACTGTAGTTTACGTTTTATTTTTTGTTTTAATTTTTTAAAGCACCGGTAATCGTGCTATTCTTAGATAAAGCGAAAACATAAATTTTTGAATCGAGTGTATATAAGCACAAATTGTATGAAAAGCAAACTTAAAGCCTATGGCATCATTTTCTGCCGGAAAAATCTAAAAGTTGAAATGTGTACTGCCAAATATATGTTTATGATAGAAATATTAGATAATGAACATAAAATGTTATGACGAAAAGTGTATTGTATTTAAAAAAAAGCACATAAAATTTACGAATACATACTGACGAACCGTTGAGTAGTGGTTAGCGTAACCGGACTGTTACGCTAGTGGGTGTAGGTTCGATTTCCACTACGGGAAAACAATGTGTGATAAACATAGTGATTTTCTAGTATCCGGGTGTGCGTACCTATATAATATGTATTTATTTCCAAAAAGAAATGTATGCAATTATCATTTATCTCGTTTTCATAGTACAAGTTTTGGTCAGTTTGAGAATAGATGATATTGTGCTATTCGTCCATTATTATTACACAAAACTATGTCTTTAATCTGCCAACATACAACATGGTGTTGAATGCGAATGCCATATTATCTTTATTTCTTTTTCCTCAAACTAAGATAACGCGCGATCGTTGTACTGCCTCTTTATTAAAAGTAAAGGATTACGACAACATTAAAATGAATGTATAAATCAATTCTAAACTCGGTCAAATAAAACGCTAGATGTTTTAAATAACTATGAGGAACGGTTCAAGGTTGAACAGTAAAGGTCGTGAGTTTTTTTTAACCTTACTCGTCAAGTTTTTACTTTGTTTACAGCTTGTTATTCAGTATTTGAAATGTTCTGTTTTTGTTATAATTCAAGTTTGTGCAAACGCAACGTAGTCGTAAAATTTCTACTTATATGCGCTTGGTCTCATATTTTATGTCTTTTTATCTCTTATAATTTTCTTCACTAATATAACAACACAATGCTACTTATTCTACTTCCTTATTCAATAAATTCAATTACACTTTTAAGTACCGTATCGTATGTTCCATAGATTATGAAAAACGTGATTACGTTGAATGTTTCAAATATTTTTCACTCATAAAATACGTAATTTAAATAAAAAATATCTACAGGGGGGTAATAAAGATCTGCAAAGGGGTTCTGTTTATGCTTTTTTATCTGTTTGTTTTTATCGCATTAATTTCAAACACTAATCTTCATATTTTAATAAATATCAATTATCTTCAGGAATTTGGTACTGTAATATGATTGATAAAACAATAAACGGATATCTAAAACTCGCTAATGTTCAAAGTTCAATGTTTAATCTTTGAGCGGTAGGTGGGAAGTCCAAAGTACGACAGAACACTTTAAATTCAGACGCAACGCTTACGTATTTCTATTGTATTATCAGTTGCTATTTGAGATTGAGTATTTTATTTTAACTTAACGGATGTTATTAATTATATTCGGCCAGTATGTTATCGTTGATCTTATTATATTGATTATTAATATGTTCTTGGTTTAAGGATGTACATATATAAAAAAGTTATAACTGAGCAATATAGTCTTTCTGAAGTATAGGTAATATTTTAAACCATCCATCATCAGCCTGTGGTAGTCCACTGCTGGACATAGGCCTCCCCTAATACACCCCTATCCATTAGGCGGTTTTTGGACCGTATCCCACCACGCTGGTCCAATGCGGGTTCGTGGGTGGACCGACTTTACATGCCCCTCCGACGCGTGGATCATCTTACTTTTCAGACGATTGGGTGATCGGCCAATTGCCTAACCAACTAGGAAACAACAATGAAAATTTGTTGAGTCCCCGCAGGATTCGAACCCACGACCTCCGGTTTCTAAAGCACACGCCCATACCACTAGGCTACGGAGGCAGTTAAAGCTAGTTTATAAACCAACATTTTTGCTTTCTTATTTTTTATTTATCCCAAGTTTATGTAGGCAACTATCGTGTCAGAACGATAGTTGTCTGCACCAAACGAGGGATGAAAATTTTATATGGTCAAATGCAATAATTAATTAAGTAGTGTCGTATAGATCGTTGGTAACAACGATTAAAATAAAGTTATAGCGCCGGCCTTGTATAATTAGGTTCTCGTTAATATTTCGGAGACACATAAGTTGTCATTGAGCTCTAACATACAATAAAAAAATGGTATAGAGAAACAGAGGGTCTAGAACACTATGCCAAATCTTAATCAATGAGAAATGGATTTGTAGAAGTCAATTTGACATATAGCAATGAAATCATTCAGTGATCGATATCATTGTGACGATTGGCTTGGACAATGGCTATGCTCGTGTTTACTTTAAGATATTTGGAATAGGTCTTTTAGGGGTAAATGCTACAGCATTCTAGCAAACTTCCTTCTAAATATCATCAATAAACATTATTTACATCAAGCCTCTCTTTCCTTATGCTAGGCATTATTTCAAGCATCATAATCCAATGCCTCAACGTATATACCATATTTATTTATATCATCATCATCTGCCTGTGATAGTCCACTGCTGGACATAGGCCTCCCCTAATACACCCCTATCCATTAGGGGGTTTTTGGACCGTATCCTACCACGCTGGTGTGTGGACCGTTAAAGCTTGAATTGCTATTTGTAATATATTATAATGTGGGCTGAATGAGAATAGCCGAGGATCGGAAGCGGTGGCGTCCAGCAGTGGACCGACGCAGGCTGATGGTGATGACGATGAAAATATAATATTATAATAATACACATTAATATACTATGATACATAAATATAAACTTTGGCTTGGTTCTTAATGAATATTCTCTTCACAGTCGGCGCTTCGGTAGTCAACCCTAGCGACTTGAAGTTCTTGTATGAGAGCCACGAGAACTTCATGGCACTCCCTACCTTCTTCATCCTTCCCGGTATGGTTATGGAGTCGCCGATCGTTGGCAAATCCATGCCCCCCGGCAAGCACGCTGATTTCACCAACGTAAGTAGACTCGTTGTAGCATTTGCAAGGAATTAACGCGCTGGTATACTATGGATAAATGCATCAAAATTTTATTTCTTATTGGATTGTTAAATTTATACGAGCCAAAGTCAAACTCAAAAATTATTCATTATTTTTTGTTCAATCAATCAGTCATAAATTAGTTTTAATTAATTAAAGCGATGAGCCAAGCTGGACGGTCCCCTAGTAAGTGACTCTCCCTGCGTACAAGAAATGCAGTAAACATGTCCGCTTGCTGCTCTGTTTAAATGGAATACTCAGTCTAGTTTACACAGTAATTTTACTAGCTGCGGTGCCCTTCAAACCGGACCACAGTAGTATTTATATACTTCTGCATTAGAGATGATATAGGGACCACAGTGTACTATCCCAAACCGTCCCCTGTTCACAGGAGACCACCCTAATTCGAGTACAATAGTACATTATAAATGTCATTAATTTAGTTTTGGCAAACTGACCCGTGACCGTAAACGCCAAAATGGGTCTGCATAATCGTTACCTGAATAGTTGTTTAAAATAATGCCATTAAAAATCTTCGTTAATTGTAATTTAATACGTTATTCTGGTATATTTTTGCGATCTAGAGTAACAACCTTTAATACAAGCTGTCCCATTTTAAATATCTTGTAATATTAATGTGATATTACTTGAATATATTGCAAGCCACTGGGAAAATACAGTAAGAGATGATTGCATTCATCTTATAATCGATAATATTGAGTTATTCGATTAACGTAAATATTAACTTAAAAATTGAATAATAGTCAATACCCCGTGAGAATGAAGTCTGGAAACTATGCAAATCAACTTCGGCTCTATAATGTATAATGACGTCTCACTTGTTCTCTGTTATAAAATCGCAAACATAATAAACATAAGCTTAATTATATTCATATATTTTAAATGAAACTATACATAAGAATATTTTTAAAAGGGACGTTTTACAAGTATTGTAGGAAGAGGTACAACACGCATAGACACATACTTGCCCAACCAAATACTAATATTAGTAAGACAATTTTTATTCTTGTTTTTAAATTATCATTATATGTACGCTTTTCACTGTTTCATGCTTATACATATATTATTTACTAAATTTAATGTAATTCCAAAAATTTAATTTAGTTCTACCTTTCAGTTTTCTGTAAAGATATCTTTATATTGTTTATGACTTTGTTTGAAAAGTTAAATAAAACGTAATTGTATTCACGATTAGATCCTGCACGGTGAGCAGTACATCGAGTTCTTCGGCGATTTCCCCGGAACCGACGGCGAATTCACCGTACGAAACTATGTTGCCGACATGTTGGACAAGGGATCGAGCGCGGTGGCAATTGTTAACAGTGAGTCATTGCACACTACTTATACTTATCCTCAATAAACAGTATAACTGACTTGATAATCGGTACACAATGGAACAGTGAATGTGGCAGGTACTTATTTTAAAAGAAGCTAACTGACAGTACCATCGCGGTGCCTTCTTTGCCAAGCAGCAATACTGTAGTCAGCGTAGCGCATTACTAGGTCATTGTATAAAGGAAGACAATAAATCGGAGGTTCGTATCTATCCAAGAAACCCCTTTGTTTTCTGTGATTGTTTCCTGGTTCGTTAACGCAATATGAGCTGACCACCCTGAAAATTATGATAATTTGTGCGTCCTATACAGAACCATATTTGGTCGTCGTTGTAGAAAGCGAATTTCACTGATAACTAATCCATCTATTGAACACAGTTTACCCTTTAAAAATTGTTACTTAAGTAAATATGGGTTTATTAGAAGCCGATTACGTGATAACTTGACAACACGCTCAGGAGAAAAGAGTAACACGTGTCAATTTCCAGGCGAGGTGTACCAGAATAAGAACCTGGTGTTCCGCACCCAGCAGCACATCTTCGTGGTGGGTCAAGGCGGCTTCGGTGGCCCGAGGAACAGCGGCAAGTCAGTGAACGTGCTCCCAGCGCCCAAGAGGGCCCCCGACGCCGTCGCCGAGCAGAAGACCAGCGAGGACCAAGCGGCTCTATATAGGTGATTATACTCGAGCCCAAGAGAAAAGGGAGATAATGAAAAAGAAAGAAATAATCAGCCACAAATTGGCGTGATTGTGTCATGTGTGACAATTTATTTGAATGAACTTTGAAGCGTCTGAAGTTACATTGTGTTTACATTAATTCTGCATTTTTTTACTCCATAATTGCATTGTTTCATTTTAAAGTGTTAAATTTTGTGTGAAATGGTAAAAAAAATTCAGATCTCATATTTCCAATTTTTAAACAGCAATATAACACATTCTTTATGTAACCGCAAAAATGTAGTGTACGAACATCAATGGTTTTTATTATTAAACACTTGTGTTAGTGTAGTGACTGCATACATGTAATATTTCATGTCGCTAGAGGCTGACGGATTTTCCTTTAAACAGGGAATAACTATACATATAAGGCATACCATCAAGTGAACACTGATCGCTCTGCATTTAGTTTTTATTCATTAACCTGTTAACTATCTCCTTATATAGTATATATATCCTGTCTTAGTAGTGAAAAATATAAATTTTTGTAGATATATCATTTAGCTCATTGGGAACTCTGTTATATCTAAAATAAATTGCATTTTCAGTAACTTGTCTTGTTTATAGGTTGTCTGGTGACCTAAACCCACTTCACATCGACCCAAATGTTGCAACAATCTCCGGACATTCCAAGCCGATCCTCCACGGGCTGGCTTCACTTGGATTCTCTGCAAGACATGTTTTGGCCACGTGAGTGATTTCCATCTATCTTGTAATACATGTACTTCAGCCTTCCTTATAATACCAACTATAGATTGCCACATTCCTAAGCATTTCTGTTTTGTCAATATTGAGTAAATAGTACATTGAATTATCATCTTTTGTGTATGTTATCACATGTTATCAATTATACAGATATGGTGGCAACGATTCGAACAATATAAAAGCGGTGAAGGCGCGCTTTGCTAAGCCAGTACAACCCGGACAGACATTATTAACCGAAATGTGGCTTGAAGGCAACAAAGTACACTTCCAGACCAAGGTCAAGGAAACTGGCAATATTGTCATATCAGGTACAACTTTAATAGTAGAACTGACAATATTTTATTTTGAACATTTGACTATTTAGTTTGAGAATTACAAATGTCTATAATATATAAAACTCTAATGAACAATCAATACCTTTTTGGTTCATTTGGTTCACCTTGCAGATTTTGGGCATTATATGTATATACATATAAGTTAAACTTACAGCTATTCCTTTTTTAAATAGTTCATGATTCAAAATATTACTTTATTGAAAATCCTTCCAGTTTCATTAACGACTTTCTAATATTCTATTTAATTAATATTAATTTCTAATAGGTGCTTATGTGGACCTGAAGAAAGTGGTAAAAGGCAATGCAGTTGTCCCATCCCCAAGCTCTGCCTCTTCTCCACTGAAGAGTGATGGACTCTTCGCCAAAATAGATGAAGCTGTTAGGGGAAACCCAGCCCAAGCCAAGGCAGTTGGAGCAATATACTTGTACAACATTACTGAGAACGGAAAGACTGTGAAACAATGGAGTGAGTACTATTTTTGACAGCATTTGTTTTGTTAACAGTTTAAAGATATTTGCTTATTGTTAACCTTCCAATCCTTGCCAAATATTATTCTAAATACTAACAACCTTGTAAGTTTACAAGTCGACTACAGGTGTGAATAAATAAATAAAAAAAAAGTCTATAGCTTTTTCTTTTCATATTTTTAGTTTGTAGTAGATTATGTCTCATTCAGGTCTGAAACTTTACGAACATTGAAACAGAAGTACTAACAAAGTCTTTTTTTACAGCCTTGGACCTTAAAGCGGCAGAGGTTTATGAGGGACAGCCAAAGAGTGGTAAAGCTGACACAACATTAACCGTAGCAGATGGTGACCTCATCGAAATTGCTGGAGGATCATTGAACCCACAAACTGCCTATTTGAAGGGAAAACTTAAGATTTCTGGCAATTTAATGCTTGCACAGAAATTAGGCCCCCTGTTGAAGTCTGGTTCCAAGTTATAAGTTAAACAAATTTTTTATTCATTGTTTTAAAGGGTTTTAAAACTGATTTTTCCACACGGTTTAAGGTCCTTATAGTTATGTTTGCCTATTGTAAGGTTTATCACAATGGTTGCAGGAAATATTTAGTATTTTAGCTTTAAAATGTTTTCTTATAAGCAGTTTAAAATGGAGCAAAATCTTATAGTTCATTTTATATTTTATAATAAACTGTTGATTTTATAGCAATAAAGATTTTAGGGCAATAATATTTTTTACACAGATAATAAAGTGTATTTATTATGAAATAAGTGTTTATTCATAATATCCATTCCAAGTTGTATTTCAATGGGTGGAGGAAATATATATATTTTTTTAAAACTAATATTGTTTCATTTTATATCAGGAACAATTTTTTCTTGTAATACTAACTGTGCTTCTTTAACTTCAATCTCCCAAGTAATTTTCATTTGAGGATGCGAGCTGAGGTCAATGAATTTAGTTGCTTGAACTTCTGGTAGACTAGTAGTTTTCAAAGCAACTCCAATTATGCAACAATATGTACCTGCATAATGGACAATAATCTTAAGTTAATAGTTACATTATTGAAGCTTTTTAAAAGGAATTAGTGACAATTTTGTAAAAAGTTATGAATAAAGTTTCCAAATCAGAATACTTAAGTATCAAATGCGTTACTGTCATATTCAATAGTAGAAGATAATGATCAAATTATATAAAATTGATTGCTGCTTTGCAAATAAGTCTGTTATCATGGAAAATAATTATCACATAAAAATATTATGGTACAATAATCATGATAAAAGATAGGATTATCTTCTGATGGACTTACTTTTATAAGCCATGTCCTAAAAACATTATTTCACAAACATTGAATATAGCCGGCATTTTTTATTATTTGGTAATAATGCAACTTTTTAATGGCATAAACAGAAGAATAATTCAATACAAATAAAATAAAGGCAAAAATGTGCTACAACACTATAAAGAAAAAAAATAGTAAGATATTATACATACAGTCTTAATAAGATAGGTCCACAAGAACATAAATCAATAAAGATAATTTTTATTGAAAGAAAATGTGTTTTCTGATTTCTTTGCTAATAAATAATGAACTTATGAATAATGGAACCCAAAACAAAACAGAGTGTACATAAAATGAAGCAGTTATCTCAAAGCTGTAATCATCATCAGCCTTTGTAAGTTCACTGCTGGACATAGGCCTCCCCTACTCCATTAGGGGATTTTGGACGTTATTCCACTGCTGGTCCAATGTATGTTGGTGGGTGGACCATCTTTTTACATGCCCATGCGACGCATGGATCATCTTACTTTTCAGCCCAAATTGCCCTAACCAACTAGGAAACAATGAAAAATTGTTGAGTCCCTGTAGGAATCGAGAACCCACAACCTCCAGTTTCTAAAGCACATGCCCTTACCACTAGGCTATGGAGGCAGTCAAAGCTGTTAATCAATGTAAAATGTTTTGGGGCCTAAAAGTCATTTTGGATTTTGAATTGCAATCTTGGGATAGAATAAATTTATAATAAATTTCTTAAATGGTTTCTGATTAAAGTTAAATGATCAATGAGTCAAATAAGAATATTTATATTTCTTTAAAACATTCTAAAATAATTTCTAGGGAAAGAAAGTGATTTTAACTACTGAATTAAAAACCTATAATTAGTATTGACCCACCAACATGCATTGAGCCAACATGGTGGAATACGGTACAAAAACCCCCTAATGGGAGGGAGGCTTATTTCCAGCACCGCACTAACACAGCCTGTGTTGATGTCGATGATGATGATTATGATGAATTACAATTGATTAAATGATAAAAAGTATTAATATGATGCCCTTTTTACTATTTATATTTTAGAAAGGGCTAAAACTACCAACTATAAATAAACAGTGTTGAAACCACACCAAGAGAAAATTTTTACAAGAAAATTATTTTACAACATTTAATTTTATTTCATTAAACTTAAACGACTATACTAGCCTTTTCGCAAAGAGTTTTTATCAATAACTCCATCAGCCGATTTGCACTTTGTAATCTTAACTTTTCCAAATTTATCTGAAATGATTAATATGTTATTTTCTACATTTTGCTCAATAGTACCCTGTAACCATACATCTAGCGGTGTGGGTTTATTTATCAAATCTTTACTCAAATATTTAACAGGATTTAATGCCATAATATTTAAAATTAGAGCCGAAAAATCGTTTATGAAATATCATCGTTCGCATCAAAACACAGGACACAGACATAAATTGAAGTTAACAATCTGACACGGAGCATCAGCAGGGTTGCCAAGTAAAATTAATTAAGTTTCGGCGAAAAACAATAATAAACACATTATATGCTTATTTCAGGTTCCTTGAATTAAATTTCATGTGTGATAATATCTTTAATTGGTAATTTAAAAAGTTGAAAGATATCACAATTGAAAAATTTCTAGTAGAAAATTCTCAGGCATGCCGAACTGAATGTGAGTGTGACGGTCAATATATAAATATAAATACCTACTTAATTTTTTAATTATTTTTCCCACTACAGAAAGAATGGCTTTTCTCAATGTTAAACTTGTATGACAGAAGAGTCTAGGAATAAAACTGTAGCGGGAGTACATTCAAGTTAAATAGAATTATTTTACTTTTTGGCAGTGTAAAAGCAATATATTTTACTTTTCTTACCTAAATAAGTTGTACAGTAGGCGAAGGAGTTTCTGAGGCGATACTTAGCGCCGAAATTCTAGAGTCATTAAATTTAAACTATCATTGGCCCTTTCGGTACAATGTATGTTCCAACTGCGCACCAAATATGTTTAAGCATATCGTGGTCGTAATTAAGCGCTCTAAATAAAGAAATCAGATCTCATAACTGTGAAATATGTCCTTTCTTTTTGAATACCTTTAAAAAAGTAAAGACATATTTCACAGTTTTGAGACCGGATTTCTTTATTTTTGAAAGGTCGCATTTTAATAGATTCCGCAGATAACGTTATAACAAGCGAATAAAACAGTCACGTTCCTCTGTCATGACTACATGATCAAGTAAAGAGCTTCCAAGATGATTGTGATCCAAGAACATAGCCCTTTTCTGAGTAAGCTGCTACAAAACCGTCGACACGGTCGATCCAGCTTGTAGGCCAGCAGCTAGCTATACCCTACGGCTTCAACGTTTTAAATGCGTTTAATTTAAACGATTTTAAAGCGAGCCGCATAAGTTCGAACACTGTACATGTAGCAGATACCAAATAAAGCGACTTCATTGATGAGGGTTAATATATTTTGCTTTGCGCTTAAGAAGCTAATGAAATATAAAAAAAATGCAATATAAAAATATTAAGGCATAATTGTAATTGGCAGTAATTTGATTTTTTGTGTGTGTTTTAAAATGTCTCTTTTCTGCCTCTCCTCTTAACGGTTTTATTTATTACACAATAAATATTCCTTTTGTAGCATTTTCTGATAACGAGTAGAGCGTTCACGTGGCGCGTTCACTTTTCGGAAAAAATGCAGATGTCTTTTTAATCTAATAAATATGCCTTGCCTTTCCCATTAGGGATAAATTAAAAAAACAACAACTAATAAATATGCTAATCAAAATTTTCTTAAAATTAAACAGTTTTGTCCTCTATTTAAAAGAAAACGTACCTATGACATTGAATATACACTATATGCAGGGAAAAAACTTGTTTTTATTTATTTATTATTTTATTACTAAGTTTGGCGCAATTAGAACTGAATGCGTCAAAAATTTGTTTACAGAAGTCTCTTATCTAAAACTATACAGAAAAAATTTAATAGCAATTGTGCGCATCGATGACTTCAAAGTACAAGTATTATATTTTTTTTATGTTTATAAAATGTGCATCTTAGCTGTAATATATTATGGTGGACAGTGTAGGCAAACATTATTATATAGATCAGTCTTATTCTTTAATAATTCATAAAATGTGCATGAAAGGATGAGACTGCTAAAAATCACCTTGTAATTAACTATCACAAAGATATGGGTTAGAAATTAAACTCGAAAAATTCACTTACCAGCGAATGATTATTACCAATAATTTAAATGAGAATTTGGATTGCGTAAATGGACTATGTAGCAATTGTATGACATCGTAAGTTTTGCTTCTTTAGTGACAAATATATGCATAATATTAGTAATCTTTAATAATTTTCGTATTGGCTGATTATATTGCGACCTGTTATATTACCTATCAACTCTATAATAATAGTCAATTCTATAATTCTTTCAGTTTTTATCTCACGTATTGTATAGTAAGTGAGTTACAAGAAAAGTTTTAACAGCAAAATCATAATAGAACTGTGAAAATGTCTATATTTATAAGCGATATAAATCGAAATCCATGAGTTAGATGAGGTGGACTTATATGTCGGTCTTGGTATCTATATGGGAGAAAATTTGAATCAGTAAATTATTCAGACAAAATTTCTGAACACACTTAAAGAATTTGCCCTAATATTGGTCTAATGTTACAAGAAGGTTGATATTTGCCTAAGATTTCTGCTGAGGCCTCTTTTTACAAAGGGTCGTCTGTTTCAGTCGCAAAGCAGCAGTGTGAAAACACTACCGTGTTCCGGTTTGAAGGGCAGCGTATTTACTGTCAGAAAATCGTATGTCACACGGTAGGCAGCGCGTTGATGATACCTCTGGCGACTGTGACCACTTTCCATCAGGCCCTTGACCGTCCGGCTTTGCAGATTTTTTTTTTGGTTTTTTTTAAATATTTTTAGGTTTGAATTTTTTTGGTTCATTTAACAATTTTAGTAATTATAGAAGTAATACATGAGTTGAATCGAAATAAAAAGGCTCTCAGCTGCTAGGAAGATGGACACAACCAAATTTTCAAAAATATTCCGGGTTCTGAGCCGCCGGCCAGTACAGACCTCTCAAAAGTGTTCCCGCATGAGTTCCCGTTATTCTTGCCAGGTTAACAAAGAAGGTTGGTGTCACAGTGCTGCCGTGGTTAGTAGTGCTGTGTTTTCGTTTGTGTAGTGAGTGCTCGGGCAGGTTCCCGACTTAACTGTGTAAATTACACATATACACAAAAGCCCACGAGGCATTTATCTTTAAATTTAATTTGGCCTTGCTGCATTAGGTGGGCCAGGACAACCTAGTGCCCCAAAGCGCACCTTATTCAATAGGCACAAACCTCCCTCACGCAGGTGGGGAGGGTTAGAAAAGCCACACCGGCCGGCGGGGGTCGCCCCAATGGCTAAAATGGACGATTACGGATCCCCCAACACCGCGAGGATTATTTTTCCGCGAGTCCGCCCGGAAATTAAAATCCACGCTTTACCGTCGCCTTTGTATTTGAAGGCAAAGCCGCCGCGTCCCCACCATACCCACAACCGAAAAATCGCCCACGCCGTCGCCGTCTGCGACACCCAACCGGGACCGTAGCCCAGAATTACACCTGTCCCGGTCATTATTTTCGGCGCAGCCAGACGCCGGAAGACGAACCCCGGCCCCGAAAATGGACTTGAACCCACGACCGTGTTAACAAACGCCGCCAACATAGCCGACCAAATTTACCACCGTGCGATCGCGGAAAGGGCAAAACGCCCTGGAAGAGAGCGACCTGAGAGCCGCCCTTAGCTTCCCCCGTCACCGACCGCGACGCCCGGAAAAGTTCCTGGCGGCCGAGCCGCAATTCGCCAAGCA
Organism: Lamproptera curius; assembly: GCA_029286875.1. Classification (NCBI taxonomy): domain Eukaryota; kingdom Metazoa; phylum Arthropoda; class Insecta; order Lepidoptera; family Papilionidae; genus Lamproptera; species Lamproptera curius. The sequence goes on from JAGSMT010000070.1 coordinate 2,068,798, forward strand.
CCGCGGACGTATATATGGCCGGGAATAAGGCCAAGGCTCCACCCCGGTCGGATTCACACAAGGGTCACTGAGTCGTGTTCCTTCGGGTTACGGGGCGAAAAATATCGGAAGCTTCGTTCCGCTTAATACCGAAAGGCTAACCAACGTAGAGATCAGATGACTTCCGCGTTAACCCAATACCTCCGGCGAGGGTAAAAATCGCGTTTCCACTTTCGTTTGTTGGGAAGACCGGACCCTTCGAGTCGTCATTAGGGAGTTCCGAAGGAACTGAATTAGACGAGGTCAATGCGGATCTCAAACGGCAAGGATACCTTGTGCAAGGGTGGCGCCGCATGCACCACCCACGCCATAAATTTCAAATGGACCAATTATGGTCGAGCTTGGATCTTTCCCCGAGGGAAAAATCCAATTATTTAACGTACATTAATATGAAATTAACCGGTTTACGGGTTAAAATTCCACGCAAGACCGGCCTAGTCGCGCAGGTCATAACCGGGAACATTTCGAACACAACGGGCGCAACTGTTTCCCTTGCACGTTGCGTGAAATGTGCCGGCCATCACAGTACTCCGGAGGCCCAACCAAAAGATTCGGTCGAGCCGCCCGCGCCCAAAGGGAAAACGTAGGTCCCCGTTAAGGGGCTCCGGAGAGAACCCAAAAACAATCGCGGCCATCTCCCTTGCTCCCGGAACCCGCAACCCGCGGTTCTTGGAGCTTTTGTCCCCACCTGCACCGGCGTTAGTGCATGGACAAAGCCAAGTTGTAATTAAAAAATCCCGTCCCTTTAAGCGGGGGCGGCAAAATCAGTGGGGAAACCGGACCAGGTTCCCCAATGGCGAGCAATAAACCGCACCTGCGCCCGCCGCGCAAATCACGTCACAACAAAGGGCCCGGTAATTTCCGTCCGCCAAGTTGACTTAATTCCCGAAATACTTGAACCGACAAAAGAAAACATGTTCAAGTTATAAGATTTGACCATAAAATGCACCTGGCAATCAGCCCAGTTGAAAAATAAACGTCTTGTTTCGCTCACGCCGAAATTTTAGACGCACTTAAAATTTAAATAAGAACCGAAACAGACACAAAACAAGTAGGTTAACCGTTTAAGATGGTTAACCAACTTAGGTAGGGCAAAACCGCGTCTTAGTCGGTTCATTTTAACGCAAACGGCCTTAAGAAGCAGCGATCCGAAATCGCCCAAACTTGCAGGATTATAGTATAGAATATTTAAAGTGCAAGAGAACCTTTTAAAACCGTCAATAGCCAACCTTAACAGTGGCTATAACATTATTAGAAACGAAAGGTTGTCAGGACCGCTGGGTGGCATTGATATACTAATAAAAAGGTCACTAATATCGCACCCATTAATATTCCTACACTAACTAACTTAGAGGGGAAGCTAATTTGCACTCACCGGCCACAGACCGCTAATTTGTTTCCGTGTATCGTCCCCGTAAAAGTTACTTAGATCCGACCCAGACGCTTTCCTCGGCCCAGGCCCATCAACCATTATCGCAGGCGACTTAAATAGCAAACATCCCGACTGGAATTGCATTACGCCAAACACAAATGGAAAAATTGTTGGGAACCGGAGGACCAACCATAAAAAATAATAGCCCCGGGACCCCAACTAGATACTCAGACTCAGGATAATGCCCCAGCAATTAAGACCCCATTAGGAGACCCGCTCGATGTCGTATCGATAGAGGAATTTGTGAGTTAGAATTTGACCGTCCGGTCTTATTCAAATTGGGCCAAGGGCCGGTGCGGCCCTACGACCAAAACCAACAAAATTGGCATTGTCTTGAACGCAAACTCAAGGCTATGGACCCCAAAGTTGCTTCCACCTACCGGAGGTTATTGATAGGTAGAAAAGCGGATAGCCACGACAGTATCAAACCCATATCCCATCAGCCATCGAGACCCGAAAGGACAGTCATTTTCGGGGACCGCAACTTTTGGCTTGCCGTTCAGTATTCGATGTCTGATAAGAGAGAAAAATACACTAAGCGGGCGTTTTATCGCTATCCGTCCGAGTCAAATCGATTTCGTTTTTAGGAAACTTTCAAAGTTAGAGGTCGGAGACAGGATAGAATTACACCGCAAAGAATCGGGTTAAGTCTGAGGACTTAGAGCCATCGCACACCGCCCATTGGCAATTCTCGACGTATGAAGTCGATCCCCCGGACGCCTTTGCCGCCATTTAAAGCCAAAGGGGCTTGGTTACTTTCGATGACGAAAAGGCCGGAAGCTTAGCCGATACGCCAGGAAGAGCAATGTACGCCATCTGCGCACAGCCGACCGGGCCCACCCATCGGAGGTGGACCGTCTAGTCAACTTAGGGCTGCCTTTACCACCAGAGGGCGAAATTTAAAGCCAGTGAACCCGGGAGGAGGTTCTGATATTATTAAGGGTCTTAAACCCCGGTCGGCACCTGGCCCGGGACTGGTTCTCAAATAGAACCCTAAAAATACTTGCCAGGCCCTATTGTCTTGTGTATTGGCCAACATTTTCAAATTTTACTATCAATTGTACTTTTTCCTAGCCTGAAGAAGCCATCGTCATCGGATTCCCAAGCCAACAAACCCCTAACCACCCACGAGTTTCGTCCAAAGTTTCCCAATTGCTTGGGCGTTAATATGAACGCAAACCCTTCCGGTTGAAAGACCCACCTTCTCCAATAACCTCATCCCAGACGGTCCAACCCGGTTTTCGTCCGAAGCACCGTGTCCTGACCAAATTTTTCGCCTGACGGAATTATTCTGAATGGCCTTTACCAACCCAAACCCCGTATCACAGGGGCTGTTTCTTCGATGTCGCAAAGGCATTTGACAAAGTCTGGGCACAACGGCTTGATTTACAAGCCGTACATTTCGAAAGTGCCGGACAGGCTGGTTCACATCATCCGCCACTTGTCAAATCGCTCTTTCCGATCCATCGAGGGCACCCCGTCCACGAGGCCGTCCGCTCCGGGCGGGCGGTCCCTCAAGACCGGTCCTATCACCTTTATTATTCGGCGGCCTACACGAGCGAATTCCAAAGCCCGAGGATGCCAACGGCATTTTGCCGATGACACCGCCTTATTGTTCGCCTTTTAGACCGAACCTTATCTATAAAAAGCCCAGAACGCGATCAATCGTTTAGGCGAATGGTTTCAATGGAGAACCGACGTCAATCCCGAAAAAGTGTAGCAAAACACCTTTTCATCGGTCTAGAATTCCGTGATTACACGATACCCCCGGTCCTCAACCCAGGGTCAGGATAAGGCCACGCGCTGGCCCGACACCGGAAATTAGGGCAACTAAAACTTTACGGCCAACCGGATCCCATGGGAAAGGAAGGCCAAATACCTAGGGCGTGACCCTTGGACTGAAACATGTCGTTCAAAAGTCATATTCCGGAACGTTAGGGAGAAAGGCTTTGTTCGTTTCGACCAGACTCTAATACCCAACGAATTTTGGGAAAAGTCGCTAAAAATAAACTTTTTTATTGTACAAGGTATGCATACGACCAATCGGCTTATAGCCAAACTTTGCCCACGCATCCTCCACACTCCCAAATCAACTACAAGTAAATTAAAATAACCATCCGCCCGGCCATGGGGCGCAGTGGGCCCAACGGTGACCTTACACAGCGACCGCAACTGCCGAACCCGCGAGCACTTTAAAAAGTTAACCCGCAAACACATGGATAAAGTAGTCAACCACAGCAACCCTCTGCTGGAAAAGCAGCAACGTATACGGCCGATCCAAACCGTCTAGCCAAAAGCGCGACCACGAAACGTTCTTTTTCGACCCGGAGAGGAAGGTCGGAACCCGGACCCAACGGGGTCCCCATCAGACCCCCAAAGAGTAGGAAGACACACCACCGTAGTTCGCCCTCGCCAGAGCACAGCGACACACACACCGCGTAACAGATAACCGCGTTCCAGGGCGGTTCCACCGCCCCCAGCAACGATTAAAGCGCCGACCGTCGGCGTCCGGTCGAAACCGATGTCGACGATCCTTGGGAGACATAAACAATACCAACTGAGTATCGGGTGGCCTATTTTGAAAAATGGGCCACCTAGTCGTGGGGACGGGAGTTCATGAACTCGTGTTAGATGAAGTTTTAAAGACATGAGTCTGGAAGAAACTTCAAGGATAAAAAAAAAAAAAAAAAAACCAAATTTATGCTATAGGGTTTCTAAAAGAATATTAAACAATTAAAAAAATTACTAGGAAATAATTAAGTTAAACGAGCTAAATTAAGCACCAATAGCTATTTCTGGAAAGTTTGTACTGAATAGTTAATTGCTTATTAACAATTATTAAAATGGTTATTAAAAGATTCATCCCAACCTTTAAGATTTACATATAACTTTAGAGGTATGTATATATAAATTTAATGTATATTTTTATAACATCCTATCGTGCTCCGCGTAGTAATGGCAATGAAATTAATAAATTGCATTAATACTTTTGAAAATCTTTTTCAATATTTTAATATAACTTGATATTCCGAGAAGTTTTTACAAAATGTATACGGGTGGGTAAAACAAAACGAACAAAATAATTAACGAGCTTAATACGGATGGAAACAATTGATGTAAACGATAATTTATTAATACCAAATTTAGGTTAGAAATGTTTTTTGTGTATTAATGGTAATAGTTTTTGATTGTATAAGATTGTAGGACTATCAAAGTAGTAGATATTATTCTTCGTACGTGACACGTTTTGCTATAGTTTGAAATATTCACTTTTCTTTATAAATTATTGCCCATTACTTAATCTGATACTCTGTTAAAATAAAGATTCGTATTAATACTGTACTTTGTTTTTATATAAATGACTAACAAACATATACTTATTCATATAAGCTTTTCATTTTGATATATGTATATTTTAATATATGAAGGTCTTTAATAAAATTCAAAGCCTCATAAAAGATTTTGGTTTAATTATTTTAATGAATATTAGTGTCAAGTTCTAAGATAAAGAAGTTATTCAATTAGTCAAAGCACTAACGAAACCGGTATACTTCGGTAAATGACTAAAATATTTGTCAAGTAGTTGGTTAATTTAATATCCTAATGCTTGGTGCATTAGATATGGTGCATTATAATTGCAACGATTTATTGTTTAATTTATATTAATATGTATTGAAATAATACATTTAAAAACGTATTTCCTTATTCGTTTACAATAGTAACAGCAACATACGCAGGTATTAAAATGAAATATTATATTTATTTTATTCTTTTAACGTAGTGTGTATGTGTGTTTATTTGTCTCGACATTGACTCGCCTTTTCCATTACGGAGTTTTTTGGACCGTATCCCACCACGCTGATCCAATGCAGGTGGACTGACTTTTTACATGACCATCCGACGCATGGATCATCTTACTTTTTAGACAATTGGGTGATAGGTCCAAATTGTTCTAACCAACCAAAAAATAACACAAAGTCGTTTCCTCGCGCGATTGGAACCAACGACATCCGTTTAATAAAGCAAGGGCCAATACCGCTATACCACGGAGGCGGTTTTTTTTAAATTACTTTCATTTTTGTTTATAGGTATTAAAAAGACGTTCAATAGCTTAAAAACTGTGCACAAACTGTAAGCTTTCAATAAATATACGAAAAACGCCTAACTATTTATAAATTTATAGCGCGTTCCGCTCATCGTAAAAACATGAGAATATTTTGCATAGCATGCCTTATAAAATAAAATCTTAATGGGCGTTGCTATAAAACACGCCATACGTTGTTTATAAACTGTTGCCGAGAGCATGAAATCACTTCAACTCTCGACATAACAACTCAATCAACGCAGCTTTAAAATAAACCTTTTTTTTCAATAGGTACTCAAGTCCGGCCGGGCTTAACAAAAAAATACTCTGTGCCAGGCAAAGGTCTTAATAATTACTTTCTCGAATCCCTTTTATGAATTGTTCCGCTCTATCTGAACAAACTAAAAAATAAAAATTCCAAGATCTACGTTATTCATTTTAGTATACATAACTATAATCATTTATTGATATGATGTGATGATGTCCAGGACAAGTGCAAAAAGAAAATAAAATTTAAAAAATTAAACGTATTTTTAGCCTGTACAGCTTTTGACTTGTTCATTTTTGATCTATAGGAGGCTCAGCCTTTGTGACCTTACTAATGATTGGTTTTAATATCCTAATCTTCTATTAAACAGCATTTCGTTTACAACTCATTGTAACTAATCTATCTTAAATTCGAAACGTTCCAAAGACAATCCTCGCACGGCGTGGACCGGTTGGACAAAAGAAACAAAATCACGACAAGTCTATTACGTGCAGCCACGAGCTGTGGGTAGGGTGTAGGGTCGGGAAGGGAAGAAGACATTTAAGCTGTCATCTCGGCTAGCGAGGCGGTGCGTATGCGAGACGCAACACAACACAAAACAACTCAATCGGAGTCGCGCGCGCGGCGGTGACGCTCGTATAACTGTGCGCGGCGCGTAACTGTGCAAACGGTCCAACGAAAATAAAAAGAACAAGGCAAACTCGTAAATAAACACACAGCGGTGATCACTAAATGAATCGTCGTGTATTTATAAACAAAGTGATGATTGTTGCATTCCGTTGATACAGTGGTTTAGTGTGAGATCGTAAAACTTGACAAAACTTTCCAATGTATAGCCATGTGACTACGGCGAGAGCGGAGAAGTAAAAGTACGTGCATTTATCTTAATTTAACTTTATTGATACTATTATTAGATGAATTAGTACGCGTTTAATTTGAGACAAATGCGAAATTTTTTTCCTAAGATGTCTTATTGTGTTCTTTAATATATTTCTTTATTTTTTGTGCATGTTCAAATTAGTCTTAAAATAGGTACCAATGTATTAAATTTAAGGTCCTTTTTTTGACTTAACCTGTCAAATCAGAATGTAATATACTATTTATATTATATTCTTGTGCTTTATGCTTATTTATTCCGGTATGAAATGTTACAACACGCTACGTCCCTGAAAAGCTTTTTTCACGTTAGCTTTTAAATAGAGTTCAATTGAAAAACGATGTCGTAAAAATAACAAAAAATGAAATAAAATCCTTAATAATGTAATGTATTAAAATACTATTATGGTTGTAATAAATAAAATAAGTAATTTTGTTTTTCATTTAAATTTTCGCTAAATTATGAATACATTAATCAATGCATCCAAATAACTTTAAACGTTTTACACTTATGATAAATATACAAACATAAAATAAAATTCTCAGAGAGCGTTTAAAGACTACTGGATATGTTCAATGGAAAATATAACATATTGTAACCTATTCTATTTATTCTTCGCTACTTTATTCCATAGGTAATTAACAATTCCATGGCTTGTCCACAATTTTTCCATGGCCTCAGTTGTAGTTAACTGTTGAAGACGTGCTCAGAAATAATGGAATGGCCTATTAACCGTCTGACGTAAATATATCGTGCGCCATTAGGCGGGAAACGTAACGTGCATCTTAACATTTAAATCGGCAATATTATTTTAAACCACATAGTATCTATATTAAATGTTTTAACCTCAAGGAAACTGCAAATTGTTTCGTGATGTGAAAACTATTGATAGTAAATAAAAGTCAAGCAGACACGTTTATATTAAAATATGGCACATCGCCTCATAATTTCAATTCACAGTTGTGAGAAATACATTAAAATTAAATAGCAATTAAAGTTAATTACCATAATATTTACGTTATAATTTAATAACTAATTTTTAAAAATTAAACTTTGGTGTTTTCTTACATAATGCATGCTTATAAACCTAGAATGGACTACGGAATATACTAAGATTTTAAGTGGTTTATTGCAATAAAATCAAATACTAGTATAGTGATAAAATTTGCATATATATAGGTCTTATTTTCGTTACCAAATTGATATACATATTTTAGCGTAACGTTTATGACGTCAAAGGATTGTTATATTACGCACATTCTTAACGACTTCAATAGTCAATGGCAACACGTACTAACGATAAAGCATCACATCACTGCCAAATGATTGATTGCATCACGTTGTCCATTATAATGTACTCGTTTATATTTCCCAACAACTTGTAGTGACGTAGAAAAATGGAAGCATGATACGCGACTTGACTTGATAAAATTAATTGTCTCGCAAACATTTTCGTCTATCACTCCTTCTACTAAGGTTTAACGCGATTTTTCAGAATTATCATAATGTATACTGGCAATATTGTAATGGCCAAATAATTATTATGTTGTGTACATACATGTAGCATCTGCGTCTCCTAATTAGTGATATACGTCTATATACAACGTGATTTTTCGTTTCGTACAAGGCTTATACGCTTTAACAAGACTTCAATTCAAAATATAAAATACGAAAAATTAAATAAAATACAAGCGTTAAATTACACAAGCGTTTACAAACGTTATTTCTTGCACAGTTGTCTAGGCGAAAATATTGTCTAAGTTTTGGGACAAAAGTTAACCTAGTTTAAAAATCAGTTCATTGGAATATGTTACTGATTCCGAACAAACTACTTTCAGGTTTTTACTATACGAAAAATCACCCTATCGTATCCACATGATCGTGGATATTTATGTAAGGTTTTAATCTGTGACTACTTTTTAAATCACCTGATAAAAGTATGTCGAATTAAGTAATTTGAACTTTTTATAAAAATCGATCAACAAATCTTTATCTCATAAGTGTTAATACATTTGGATAACACTTAAAATAAACAAATAATGATTTAGAAATATCAAAACAGAATGGTCATAGTTTGGTGGTTTCAACGATTTAAAAATCTGACTGGATATGTAACATTATATTACATATCTTAGAACAAATTGTTATACTCGAAGCGTACTGACAACTATTATATATGAATGATTACATGTCATCGTGAAGACAATGGATGGCTAGCGTTAATTTTTTGTCGAGTACACAACTTTAATTTCGCCTAGAGACTGTGTAGCGGAAAATTATGCAAATCTGGTTTAAAAACGTTGACAAGTATGTGTAGCAGTGTGTATTGGTCCAAAATGTCTGTCATATGGTTTTATATTGTTGTAAAATATCGCTGTGTAATTAGATAAATATAATAATCATGTATTTTTTAAATATATTTTAGTTTTATTTGGTAAATATATATTGAATTTTTAAAATACTTTCATAAACAAAACTTTTATTTCTATAAATATTTAATGTTTAGCTTTATCTTAAGCCGCCGAAGCTAATCCTATTTTAGATTTAATAACATGTAACATTTCACTGAGTTGTATTTTGCGCTTTTTTAAGGGATAGGGTGTATCTTTACCATTCGGAAATCGGCCATTAATTTTAAGATGGAAAAATGCAATTTACGCATCCCGCGTTGATTTTCCAGGCGGGTATGTGGGACTCGCTGGCTAGATGCCAGAATACCTACGAAAAAAACATGCAACAGCCACCTAAGCGCCAACTGGTAGGAGCTACGAGATCGCTCGCGCACACACTTAGATTCTATCAGCGCCTGTCCGCAGATGCAGGCTCCGCTCGGAATCTTCGTCCTTCTTTAGCATACGTCACATGTAATCTAAAGCATCTCGAGGGCATTTGTTAACGGGTGCTGCTATCCTGTACACCATAACCCACAGCCCTCATTAAGGAAAAAAGAGGCGATCGTGAGCGATCGATACACTTGCGACGGACAGGTAATGACGGAGAGTCGTCCGCCCTAGCCTTCTCTATCTCCTTCGTATCCCAAGTAACATCACTGTCCACCATAGCCGCTACTACGGTCGGCAATAGCAGTCATTCCTAATTACTGCAGCAAGATTAATTTGCTGCTCGCTTCATCTCGGCACACAACCAGTGTATGCCTGGCAGTATCCTCGGCACTTTCGCAGTGGTGACACTTCATTGTACTCTCTCTACGTGCCACCCTACACAGTTAACTTCCAAAGCTGCCTTGCCCCGATAGCACCTGTAAAAGGTGGAAAATGAGAACTCCATGTCTTCTGGCTAACGATAGGCTGCAAAAAACCTTAAATACTTCTTTAAGCGCGGATCTTAATGTAATTTAATATCAATTCTATTTATATTTCAGCGAGAGCGCTACCGAAATCAATCGCCTAAATCAATAATTGTTATGATTTCGGTCACGGATTTGAAGCCGCGTTTTCCTGTTCTGTCCGCAGCAGTTGCAATTTCAGAAATGACGCCATACCAAATGCCGAATGAGTTATTGCTTTGAATGATAATTGAAGCGGTATGTTAGACATCTGTTTAATATTCCGCCTCTGGTATTTACGCAGGTTGCTTCAGAGGTAGAGGCAGAAAAGTTAAAGGGGATTCAGCAAATATATCTTAAGTGTTGCTTACCTGTCAAAAACAACCATTATTTTTTTTCCTTTAGTTTTTGATAATGTTACTGAATAAACATTTCGTTTATTTATACGGTTAAAATTATCGTTAGGGTGACGGATAAGCGAGATTATACTTCATTAACATTCCTTTTAGATGTTTTTAAAAAATATTCCTTTAATCAAAAATACCAAACGTCTTGGGTTTGGTATTTTCGATAATACGTTTTATTTCAATATTAAATTATATTTTAAATTCCGACGTTTTGAACAGTTCCTGGCGGCCACGTCACGGGACAGATTAACTGATTTATATTGTTGACGAGGAAGTATATGAACCAACATCGGAAGAGCTTTTTTTTTGCTTTACATTGTTTATTAGGGGCTGGTTTTTAGTTTTTAATATTCTGTATGTTAACATAATACAATTATATTATATTATGTTAACATGAAAGTTTAACATAATATATCATATCACCGGTGCCGATAGGAGTGGACAATTGATAGAAGATAAAGGCGGTTTGATTGATTTTTTCTGTTTCACACATATTCCTAGTCAGGTTTATTGCCAATCGATATCATCTGAATAATTTCTTTACGAAGAGCCAATTTCGACTGACTATCCATCGAATGCAGTGTAAGCTGCATAGATTAATTTGAAGGCTGTGTTCGATACAATCTGCTAAATATGCATGTGTCTACTTGTATATAGTGACTAATTAATACAGAAAGTTTAAGCATCGCGTTAAAGCGTTACTATAATTTCGTTTATAACACCATAAATTATAGATAACAACAGTTTACAGACTTTATAATTATTTAAAAAAAAATTGCTGATTTTTCAGTCTGTTATATATCCTTGGTCACGAGGCAGACCATCGTTTATTAATAAAAGAAAATTTAGGGATATAAAAAAAAAACTGCATTATCTTCAACGTTTCCGTTACATTATTGAAAAACGATATAACCCTAGTCTAAATTATATTATAAAAAAAAATATTGCATCCCAATCCTACAGCTGCGTGCCACATGCGTTCAAGTTCGTACCTTTTTGTGATTTATGGGATTTTTTTCCTTTTCTACTTTATTACATTCGGTCATGTGGACCCTTATGAGATTCGTTGGCCGGATTAAGTGCTTTAGTAACTTTGCTCGGGTTTTAGATAGTCTGAATAGAAGCATCAGAAAAACTCAAGTATTGCTAAAGTTATAGGATGTTAAATTTGTCACGATTAGTTGAGTTATTATTTTCGAATATTTTTAAAGTATGTGTATTGAAACTATTTCAAATAAGATCTTTCGATGAAGGCAATTAGGAAACTTGTCAAATTGTGAAACTTCTAACCACGAAGATAATGCGCTGTAAAATGTAGACTAGCAAGGTAGTTTCTCTTCGTATATATTTTGCTTAAAAGTCTAAAACTTAACAGCGAAGATAGGATGCTCAACATGCTTTGCGCGTTTGGGTTTAAAATTATATTGTTTAGAAGTTAGGTTGTTGTTCTTATCTCTCTTTCTTTCTTTTTGTTTTCTTATATATAACTAATAAACACTATATATTTATACACTTATATGATAACATAAGCCATTTTCATCCATGAAACGATAACATAACGAACAATCACCGTAAAGAAATGGCCAATGAATAGCGGTTTACAAAAGAGCATTTTGGATTGTCCCAGTCAGGCGATTTATAGTTTTCTAATGAACATAATAAATAATATTCATTATCAAAAGTATTAAATTTCGGATGTATTTGAATAGAATAAATCTATTGCGTTATAGTTTGCGTTCGTAAATATCCTTGGTATATCATTGATTGCTTCTCGTTTAAATTGCAACCACTTGAAGTGACATCAATAACGTCTTATACGCGAAGGAATCCGAGACGTATGGGAAGTTTTAAATTCTCAACATCGGGCCCGCATGGGTTTTTTGTTGGAACATGTCGAAGTGTGGTCAATTGCTCGATCGGCGTACGTGCGATGAATATTAGTAACGTTTAATGTCCTTATAATTATGCCGTGGCTACATTGTTTCGCGTCTGGACACCCCTGGTTTGATTTCGCTAAATGGACAGAATTTTGATGCGTAAAGGTAGTTTCTCTTCGTGTATATTTTGCTTAAAAGCCTAAAACTTTACAGCGAAGATAGGATGCTCAACATGCTTTGCGCGTTTGGGTTTAAAATTATATTGTTTAGAAGATAGGTTGATAAGAAATAAATAAATGTAAAACTGATATAACAACAGTTCACTTTATTGTAAATTATTTTGCTGCAAGTATTTGCGCTAGATACATTTAATTAAAACTTTCACACCTCTTCTTCAGCAAGCTAGCATTCATCAAAATCTTTAGCCCTTATTTATTCTTATTTTATTAAATATATTATTATAAAGTCACATAAAAATTTGTTAGGCATTTTTTGACTTATGGAGTAACGCATTTATTCAGACTACCTTTTGTAATTATAATATTATTTGTTTAGAACTTTCTACCTTTCCATCGATTATGTTTCATTGGCAACAATTGTTAAATATGAAATAATTACAACAATATGGAGTTAGAACAAGTGATATAATCCCTAGAATAACTAGATGTAATCCCTAACGCGTTGCAGATATGAAACTATGTAGCGTCTGAATTTCCAGTAATTTCTTATATTGTATGTCCCTTACTCCGAAGGTGGCTGGCAACATTCCGTTGTCACCGACGTATTTATATAAGTCTATTATTACTGGAAACGCAGAGTTCGCTTTGCACATATCTTTACTCGGAACGTATTAGCGATGCACTTTAACGACGTAGTGTGCAACGGTCGTGTACAAACGTCGTGTAGGACCATCATGAGTTGTTCTTTGCGGGATCAGATATCGTGTCACCTACCGACCTCTATGCGGTACTTAAAGCACCTTTCGAATTTGAGCTTAATGTATATACCATAAAATAAATGTTGCTATATTACACTAAAACTAGTTTCCGCCCGCGATTTAGTTCACTTAGTACAATTGCCTTAAGCTAACGAGAAATTTAGGCAAAGACTTCACTTCTTTACTTAGAAGAAAACGTTTATAAACAAAATACTAAACGAAAAGCAATAACGATATTCAATCTTTGTTAGATAGTACTTCGGCCCTATTGATCTTAGCGTGATTTTTTCTCCTTAATAAAAAAACTTAATAAGTTTTAAAATTGGATAAATAGTCATTGAGATTAGTATGTTCATCCTCAGAAATAAAGTCATCCACTTTATTGTACGTGTGTATTAAAATAGACAGTATGTTATGTTATAGGACAATTTGTTAAAAGTGAAAAAACAACAAGTGTTATTAAATCATGAGACTTATCATTACAGAGGAACTAGTGTCTGACTAGTGTTGAATTTCTTCGATGTTACTTATACCAGGAAATGAAATCGAGTAAGATAATTATGTTCTCATCACATCGATCGTAATCATATCTTTTTGCTGTACTTATATGTAATGCCTGTTTAATATATCAATCAATACAAATATCCATGTTATGTTTTATATTTAAGTGTAGCTTAATAAATAAATATTCAATAAAAGTATAAAAAACCATTTTATGCTGGTATACAGTTTGGTTTGCGTTTGGTTTTCATATGATAAGCTATAATTTGTGTGTTTTAAAGAGGTGTAACCAATGTTTTCTAATATTTAGGAATCAACTACTTTGTTAACAACAATATTTTCAATCAAAATAAGTTGTATTTTTACAATACATTTGCATTAAAGGAAGTTACTGATTGGCTCGTAGTGGTAACTTAGGTTTCGACTGTTGGAGACGACAGGTTCTCGATGAAAACCTGACATGGGTAAGGACACTGAGATCTGAAGAAGAAGCAAGTGCTCAGGAAGTCGACGACCGTTGATGGCTCAAGAGCTAACAGTTGATACGCTATGACGAGTTAAGCGGGTGGCTTACCGCTCGACAGGATACAAATAAAACACAAAATATATTATGTTAAGCCTGCCCGTGATCATGGATGCTCGAAAGAACCCGAAACGTCGAGAATAAATATATATTATATAATAATAATTATATATGTATAGTAATCGCGTAAATAAAAGAAATAATTGCAATATATATTAGTTCCATTTTGTACGTGTTACGGATTTTTTTCTTATGTTTTTCAGGCCGGCAGAAGCTTCCATTTCCGAAGGAAGATTAATTAAAAATAAATAATAAAATTTAATGCTTCTATATTGAATTAAGATGGCTTACTTTGTCTTCGAAGTTTCGGACTCTGTCCAGTGGGAAAAAATATATAAAACAATAAGCACGATAATTCCGTAAAAAGTAAAATTTAAGAAATAATCTTAGAACTGAAATAGATCGAAATGATGATATTAAACAAGAATATATCAAGCGATAGACTACGTGTGATAATCTTTTTGATTTTAGCCTTTAGCCATTTGTGTCACTGCTGGGCAAAGGCCTCTCTTCACTAGCCATCGAAAACCAATCTTTCTCGAATTAGTCAGTTCGTCGCGCCATATTTGCCTAGGCCTGCCGCGCCGTCTTTTATTTTTGGGAGTCCAAAAGGTGCACGTTTTAGCCCAGAGAGTAGTATGCGGCAGTTGATACCGGTGGTAGGTCCCCTTTTTACAAGGGACCGTCTGGGTGGATCCCACCGCGGTGCCTATTTCTACCACAAAGCAGTAATGTGAAAATACTACTGTGTTCCGCTTTGGAGGGCACCGTAGCCAGCGTATTTACTGGGTAAATTACACTTAACATCCTATGTCTCACGGTAGGCAGCGCGTTGGTGTTACCAGTAATGTTAATGTCTATGGGCGTCGGTGACCACTTTCCATCAGGTGGCCCGACTGCTCGTCTGCCTGCGAGGGCAAAAAAAAAGGGTTATAAAATAAAACTCTCAGTGTTACAGCTTTTTGGCTCACGTCTGCAATTCGTGTAGTTTTTGTGCAATTACACAAATTGCAAAATCGATAATCTTTCGTTTCGTAAATTAAAGTGTCCGACTAAACTATAGGCTCCGTTATTTTAGTCCATACCTTCGTTTAAATACGTCGAATAGTGCTGTGCAGTTGTGCAAAGTAATAGCATTTTATCGTTCTGTGATAGCGTTATCGTAATCGCTTGTTTTCGTGTAATAAAAGCGTTCGACTTGCGTAATGTTTGTGTGCGTGATTTATTAACAAGTGTACAACACTTCGTCATAAATATTTAACTACAAATCACAATGAGCTTTGACATCTAATCAACATTAGTCATCGTTCGAATTATAAATACATCGACAAGTATTTATTTATGCCTTTATGCTGTAGTTTGTATATAAGTTATAATAATATGGAATTAAATAAACAGAAATATATCTAAGTGGCTTCGTATTTATATATATTACTACTTATTTATATAAGTTGTGTTAGTGAATTGTAACAAGTGATCGACGCATTAATGACAATCCATCAAGACACGCTAGTTTAATTACTAAACTACGACCCTATGGGTTACATTGTTCACATCAATTCTATTTTTATATACGATTTGGCCCTACCACAGTTTTAATACAAATTGTCCGTTGCGTTCAAAAGGTTAAGTTATTTATACTAAAACAACTGTTAATACGATTTAATTGATTTCCAAACCAACACGAATCCACAGTCGGTAGCTGTGAAGTATCCTAAATGTTTGGCGGCCGCGTCGGCGCCTGTTATCTGTCAGACGGTGTTACGCCCTAACACATTTAGGTCACAGTATCAGACGGCCGTGCGAGATTGCCGGTAACATGCATTTAATGATAAACGGGACCTAGATTCTTTTATTTCGTTTTGAATTTGGAACGTTTAGGTTTTAATTTTAATGTGATGCAGATAAGGCATGATCTTTCCGACCAGTTGTAAGCCTTATGTGACATTGCATCTTTTCTGGTATGCTTAGTCATTAATGTCTACTAATTGATGTACAGGATGTTAAGTCCATACAGCCTTGATATACGATGTCCTCTAAACAGGTACAATGCAGTGAACAGTAAGTAACTACTGTATTGCGACAGAAATAGGCACTGTGACGATCGGCTCCGAGGGAACTAGAAACAGCCTAGCAAATGTAGAAAAAAATATTTTTGCTTTGATTTCATATATTTTCGTTCAACACTCATGCGTATTGACTTGTATTATAAATGTAGGGTAAAGGGAGATATATTGGTGATATAAGTAATTTGGTGATATTTTTCAAACACTTTTGTATGACCGCGTTAGCGAATTGCTACAAGTGTAAACGGTAAAACGGTAAACCAACTGCCTCCGTAGCCTAGTGGTATAGGCGTGTGCTTTAGAATCCGGAGGTCGTGGGTTCGAATCCTGCGGGGACTCAACAAATTTTCATTGTTGTTTCCTAGTTGGTTAGGGCAATTTGGGCCGATCACCCATTTGTCTGAAAAGTAAGATGATCCATGCGTCGGATGGGCATGTAAAAAGTCGGTTCACCTACCAACCCGCATTGGACCAGCGTGGTGGGATACGGTCCAAAAACCTCCTAATGGATAGGGGTGTATTAGGGGAGGCCTACGTCCAGCAGTGGACTATCAAAGGCTGATGATGATGATGATGATGATGATGTAAACGGTATAAAACCTTTTCACTCGCTCCGGTAATTTGTCTTAGCGTTTGGCGAACAAAGCAATTCGCTAACGCGGTCATACAAAAGTGTTTGAAAAATATCACCAAATTACTTATATCACCAATATATCTCCCTTTACCCTAATAAATAATAGACGGAGAACTTAAAATAAAGTACCAAAAAACCATCGGTTATGTATGCCTACAACGTAACTGTCTTCACAAAGTATTTTTTTTTAAAATGGCGCGCTGCCTGACACGAAGGTTTGAACAATCAATTGGCGGTTAATGACACGCAATAATGGTTGGAGGACGCGGGTGCACTTGTTTGAGGTTCTCATTAGAGGCGGCCAGCATCGTTACGCTTCAAGTAAGGGCACAGATAAAAAAATATCGATAAAGGAAACAGATGAAAAAAGGAAATATTTTGAAAATATCATCTCAGACAGCCTGCTTTGATAGATATAATTTTTTGGCTGTATGTGATATATTTCAGGAATAACGGTTATTATAAAATCTTTAAAATTTACGTCATTTCATCAATTTCAAATTCTCGTAGTATATACTATATATTGAACATGATTTTGAATACAGAGGTCGCGAATATTCGGTATTCGGCTACTTTTTTGGTATTCGGTATTCGGCGGAATAGAGTAAAGGCTCGTTACATTACTCTAGATTAAATGTTGCTTTATTGTTACAATACTTTACTGGTAAAAAATATTCCATTGAGCAAATAGTTGTTGTAATTGATTGCGACTTGTCTTATTATAGTTTACACGCTCGTCAAGTATGTTGATTATGAATATATGAATATTCGGCGCTTCGGCCGACAGCGTTGCCAAATATTCAGTATTCGGCCAAATCACTATTCGTGGCAACACTAACGTAATTTTTCTCATAAAATATTGTGTGTGTATTACTTTTTTCTCGTAGTGGCCAGTATCCACGTTGCCAGCGTACGTTCAAACATTTGGTGTTTACTCTGTGCGAGCAATTACTAACGCTTTTCACACTTGCCCGCTAACAGGCCGCGCGGCGCACGGCTGTAAAATTGTCACATCGAAACATCACGGATCTCGATTTAATGTGAATAGACGCCGACGCCATATTTTATTTTCAAACTCGTTTCGTGTTACGATTCTCTTATATTTACTTTAACGAGTTTTTGTATCGAATTCTTAGCTGCTGAATACCGTTAGAACGCCTTTATGAGATTTCGTTCGTCTTGACGGTATGCTTGTCCTCTTTAGCCGATTTAATTAACAAACAGAATGGGATGCGCGCGTATGTGCTTCTTTACAGCTACTGTTTGGTTAATAGTCCTTATTGCGTAGAGCATAGATGTTATATTGGTATGACGTGTTCGTCTTTGTTATTATAATGTAGCACTCGAGCCTCCCGAGTGAGTTGGACATCTTAAGTTGTCACTAGTTTTCTTTTAACATCCGTGACTCTTCACCGGACGTCGACCCTTATCGCATTTTAACGTGGTAGGGCTGTCAGATTTATATTCGATGAAATACGAATGGAAATATTAAGGTTAAAGGTACTATTTGTACATCGATTTATCGTAAATTTTTAACAAAAATGTTTGTTCCATATAAAACTGTGATACATATGAAATATTTGATTTCCGTTTTTGGATTAAAGAATTGACTATAGTTTGACTTAAAAAAAATTGTGGATTTATTTATAAAAAATTATTATTATATGTAAGCATTTCATTAGTAAGAGGAACCAAAGCATATGGCTTGTTAAGTTTTTATGGTAATGCTGTCAAAATCAAAGCGTTTTTGTGAAATGTAGTACCGATCGATTTTGTAATAGTTTAGTTATTAATATGTTGTGTGACAATACAAACTCCTTTAGCATATTTATTCATATTATTATTACCTATGGTTTAGAACCAAACTAAATGGACATGCGAACATATTTCACAACTGCCTGTGCAAATATTCTTAAACGTCCAATATGAAAAGTGATAACTAACACATCTTACATGTATAAGCCTTCTTAAAACTATATTACTCACGTACAGATGATAATACTTTAAACTGCTACAACTGGTTACATTAAATAGCTGGCCGTAACTAAAAAACGATACGCTACGCGTGCAGGCCTTATCGTTAGAGAAGTTCAGTGTAAGCACGGTAGCAAGTGACGAGTGGACGTGAGATGGGGACTGTTTGCTTACGCGGACTTCCGAGAAAGCCGTCCCGGACAGGGATTACCTACTTACGGTTGCGACAGCTCCTGCCCCGATTTGTCTGTGTGGCGCAACGCCTCACATTTTTGGACCGTAGATAACGGTGATAATTTCGTGCTGGTTGTAGCTATATAGTCGGTTAGACAGACTTTTATAATCTAGAAGTGAAGAAAAGGGTACGGTAATAACAGTTGCTTTGAATATTAAAATAACAGTTGTTGTGTTTAGGCCTAGAAAGTATACCTGAGATGTTTGATAAATTAATTATGATTTTTTTGTTAGGATACAGGATATATCACTGATTTTATTAGTTGTAAAATTTTTGTTACAAGTATTGTAGACGATAATAGTACAATATTCAAATTTAGATTGTTGCTTTCTTATTTTAGAACTAGTTAATTACTAGGCAATCTTAAACCAATACGAGCGTCGTTCTTCTGGCGTCAATTGAGTTGAACATTAGATTTCACTTACCAGCCTAGTTGAATATGATGGAATCTAATCTCATTCAATTCGACTATAGTTACAACCGACGGGTAAATGTACACTATAGGTTGCTAGTATATTAAATATCTGAATAAAAAATAAAACATAATAGACGTCTTCCATCTAACGTCCTAAGTGATAGACGTGTCGGTCCCAATTCAATAGGTTCCTATCAAGTAGTAGTACTTTACGCTATAATAAATGATCACTTATTACTAAATATCCTTGCAGGTGATGTGGCTAATCGCCGCACTGTTCGCGGTCGCAACTCTGCGGGCAGGGGCCACCTCTTGCGAGGAGGCGAGGACACGATGCGCCTATCGAACTGGCTGTGGGTACGCGCTCAATAACTACATGTACCTGTGCAGTGATGTGCTGTCAGAACCAACAAGCGTCTGCCCGAAGCCGTGCGAGCACGCCCTCATAGCGCTGACGTCCACTGAGGAGGGAAAGGAGCTCATGAATGTAAGCTCATATAGAAGGTTGTTTAAAGAGGGTAGATTTAAGCTGATTTTTTACCATCCTTTTGTCCTCCTCGTGAAAGAGTATTACTTATCCGTTTTGAAATTCCATAGTTCCATATTAATGTTATAAAAGCGAAATTCTCAATAACTATGTCTATTTGTCTGTCTGTCTGTCCGTCTAAATCCTAAACGGATGTTAATGAAATTTAATACATACGTAGAATACGTTTTTATCGAAATGCGTCATTGTTTAAAATAAAATAACAAAAACACTGTCTAAATGTAGATATACAATTAATACACCTTATTTACATTAGTATACTTTATAATCGGATATATCTTGCTATACCCACGATGAAGCCGCGCATATCAGCTGGTCTTTTATATTTAAAATAAAGGCATATGCAGTTATAAAGATAAAGTTTTAAACGTATTACTTTTATCTTTAACTCAACTTCAAGTTATCGAGTTTTGATTAAGTCTAGTGCAGTATTTTGCATGTCAACATGTCATCCAACTTCCTTTAATTTAATCCAGGGATAAGGGTGGATAACTTGACACACAGACATAATCCATTACGATGTTCTGCTTCAGCGTGGATTATATTATGTCTCAACCAAATTATGATAATATAGACTTAAAGCAAGCATAGATAACGTTATTGTCGTCACATGCTAATAAGTGAACAGTCATTTATAGACGTTAGTGCCTACACGTTAAAGCAATTGTAATTATTTGGATATGCTTTATGTCGGGCTAATTAACGTAAAAGATAATTTTGTGATAAAAAGATACTAATGGTCACTAAAAAGTCAACATTAGTTTCTTTTTGCTTATCGTTGAATAATATTTTTACGCAGCCTTACAATATACCTATTACACGAATGTAAGATCGCGATCAGAAGCAGGTTAGAATACAATAGAGAAAATTAACGACTAAAGACTACATTTTAACACATATATCCTACACACGTTGTTATGAAATTAACACAATTAACGACATTGTGCGAATTTTGCTTCGATGAAACTTCGCACGTGTTTCAAAGTATCATAGATCTAAAACATATTCAAGGTTATTGTTATCACTAAAGCGAATCAGTGTTAAATGTACGTTTATTGCATCGCGTCTAGTGCTACAATGCCGTTGCATTCAAGGGTCGAGCTTGTCACAATAAATTTTCATGACCATTTGTTTATTGCCGTGTCTCTCAATTGAGATGGGCGACCAGCTTCTTAGGACACTTCCCGTGGAAGTTTTGGCTCATTTAGTGTGGGGTCGCGGTGTCTTGGTTGGCTGGTATGCCCAGACGCGCGGCAATAAAATCTAATTTAGACGTCAGATTTGTCGGACGCCATGCAACGCCATTGCTGGGGCAGCTGAGGGTCCCGGGTCGATGACCCCCGCACCCACTGTTCCTAATTTAGGGCGTGAAGTAATAATGTATCCGTAATTAAGGCGAACCGTTTAACTCCGGGTGGTAAGGGTTGACATTATTATTGTCGATTAAATCCGTTGTAACTGTTATTGCTAGTTGCGCGTTCACTATAAGTTTATTTCATTGTGTCAATTGAAGTTTTGTATTTTATATGATTAATTTTTATCAAGTATTGTGACGCCAATTGACGTTTTACAGGCTTTGTAACAACTATATTTTTAACTATATCAAAAATATAGTATTTTTGATACTAAAAAGTTAGGTATTTTAAATTTTTTAACGTTTATACACCTGAAGTGATAACTTTTTTCGCAGCCACTATTTGTATTATAACAAGGAAAATTTGTCGTTTTGTCTTAGCAAGCTGGCTCTGGTATCACTCAGTTAACTTGCTTATGGGTTGCTTGTCGTCGTCACTAGAATTTTTTAATTAAAAACCTTAAACTTTCCTTAATCGTTCACGGTATTAATAAAAAACTCTATAAGTTTAAGAAATAACAAATATTTCGAGGATATGTAAAAGTTATGAACGCATAAGTACTGTAAGTTAAATTTACTGAGTACTATGGAGTTATTCCTTTAATTTACGCAAGGATTGTACATACTAAATCCACATATTAACGGATTTTTCGCGTTACTTTTTTATATACTTTGTAAAGAGTCCGAAACGTCGGCAGTAAATAAAAAAAATGGTATTCTTTATTAATGTCAAAAATACTTGGTTACTTAAATACTGGATACTTGTTTTTATCAAAGTATACTTTATTTGAATTAAACAACAAAGATTAATAATATTATCACACGATTTCTAGCATATACATACAAAACGTACTGAAATGACATTAGTGAAAAAACAAATAAAATTAAAGATGATCGGGACTATGATATGGATAAATTTGTTAAAACATTTAAATGTTAAACTTAGCGGAAAATATGTTGCCGTAATAAAATTTTAATACACATTGCTATTCGATAAACACTTAATAGCTTCAATTTCCGGTTTCGCATGCGTACATTATTAAAAAATAAGTTAATATTTTTTTTATTATGGCATTTAAGCTATAAAACAGGAAAGTTATTAGTTTAATAGTGTTCCGATCATTCATAGAGACAAACGTTTAGGTATTCATTATATTAGTAAAAACACGAAAAACTAGAGCATAATTTCAATAGTAATGTTTTAAATATTAATCCTAACCTTATTTGTTATGATAAAACAACAACATATATTTCTTATTTACATCCTTAAGTATTTATTGGTAACTCCTTTTGATTTAAATAGTAAAGATGAATTAATTTTTTATTTTTTTCAGTACCTTTTATTATTTATAATTAATTGCAAGGTCCTTTCAAAGTTACATATAATTTTTTGACAGGATTATATTAATAGAACACGGTTAATGAAAGCTTCGCTCAAACTAGCAATAATGTACATACTCCACATATCGATCGAGGGCGAACGCAATTGAATCAACAAAAACAATACGACAGACCACACCAGACCCCCATCGTCGTGGCAGCTGTCTGAAAACAGTACCTTTGCCCATTAATTGAAAAAAAAAAACATGTATATATATATATATGTATATACCAAAAAAACGGTACAAAATATCACCATCAAGTAAGAAACGGTAGCTTTAATGACAATCGCGTGTAATGACGATGTATTATGAGCGTAGATAATTTGGAGAGCTCACTAATTATAGTGAAACAGTGAGATTGTGCTACGGTCTGTGTACCAAATGTATTATGCACTATTGTGGCTTGCGCTTTATAAATCGGAGGTCGTGGGTTCGAATCCTGCGACTCAACTACTTTTCTTATTTGTTTCCTAGTAGATTAGGGCAATGCGTTCTAATCAGCCGATCGTCTGTAACGTAAGATGATCGATGCGTCGGATGCGTATGTAAAAAGCCGGTACTGCGCCTGATCTTTCTCCAGTTGTGACGGTTATCCGTCCTATCGGAGTATGACAGTAAAGGAATAGGGAGTGCACCCTTGTGCACTATAATGTCACCTGCGCAGTTAGCCGATCTTTAATATAGATCGGCCGCCGTTGTCGGATTCGACTAGTTGGACATTATTTATACCAAAAAAACGGTACAAAATATCACCTTAAATAAGAAACGGTAGCCATAATGACAATCGCGTTTAATGACGGTGTAATACTAGCGTAGATAATTCAGAGAGCACACTAATTATAGTGTAACGGCGTGATTATGCTACGATTGGGCAATGTATCGAAAGGCAAAAGAGCGGCCGCGTGCAGCCTTGAGATTTGACGTCTTGATCGGGACCCACCGCAGCGCTCGCTCCGCTGCAGGTGTTGCCACGTTTCAACGGAAAAAAAACTAACGTAGGACGGTGGCCATTTTGATTGTCATTATTCGAGACCTAGATTATACGGAATAGGTATCTAAATAGGTTTTGCAATTAGCTGTATACAGTAAAAAGCTTTATAAATTTTATAACAAAGGATGAATAATAATTTTACCAATTAAAAAACATTTTAAGTATATCTGATTTAGGCTATTTTACTTATATAATTTTCCCACACGGTTTTGTCTCCGTTTTCATCATCATCATCAGCCTGTTATAGTCCACTGCTGGACATAGGCCTCCCCTAATACACCCCTATCCATTAGGGGGTTTATGGACCGTATCCCACCACGCTGGTCCAGTGCGGATTGGTGGCTGTTTTATGAAGAAAAATTCTGTATTCCTTAAGTGATATTTACTGTTCTACCTCTTCAATTGGTAGTAATTCTCCATTGTAATCTATTCTATTGCAATTAACAAATTGTTATGAACTGTTTATTAAATGGGCCATAAAGACTGTTAACTTGTGCCACCTGGGTGTGGTAATTAACGGTTTCCATTGCAAATGAACGTTTTCTTAACCAGTAAATTTACGAGTAACCCAGAGTTTTTTTTGTTTTTTGACTTCGATGTTATGCTCCCAGAGACTTGTCTTTGATAAGCTTAATCTAACACAGAGTTCGCGGGAAGCTTCCGTCCCCACGAACTAGGTGGCCAACATTTTTTGCTAAAAATGAGGGCCACACGTACAGAAGGTACGTGGGTTAGGCATTTGTTTATGTGTCCTAAAGATCGTCGACGATCGGCTTACGAACCGGGACGCCGACGGTCTGGCGACTGTATTAATCGGAGGCTGGGGGCGGTGACAACCGCCCTGGAACGCGGGTGTATCTAGTGTACGCGGTGTGTGTGTTTCGCTGTGCTCGTAAGCGAAGGGCGATCTACTGGTGAATGTGTTCTATCCCTACTCGTGAGTTGTGTAGGGTCTGATGTCGGGACCCCCGTTGGGTCCGGAGTCTCGGTGACCCCTTCTTCGTCCGGGTCGAGAAGAACGTTTCGCGGTCTACGCTTTTGACTAGACGCGTTTGGATCGGCCGTATACGTTGCTGCTTTTACCAGCAGCGGGTTACTGTGGTTGACTACTTTACCTATGTGTTTGCGAGTTAACTTTTTAAAGTGCTCGCGGAGTGTCGGCAGTTTGCAGTCGCTGTGTAAATCTACGTTTCGTTGGTACCACTGCGCCCCGATAGCGCGGCGGATATTTTTTTTGTACTACTTGTAGTTGTTTTAGGAGTGTGGAGGATGCGTGAGCGAAAACTTGGCAAGCATAAGCCATGATTGGTCGTACGTTTACGTTACGTTTTACTGTGAGAATTCGTTAGGTTATAGAGTCTGGTCGAAACGAACAAAGCCTTTCTCCTAGCGTCCTGAATATGACTTTTGAACGACATGTTGTAGTCGAAGGTATTTGGCCTTTCTTTCCCATGGGATCGGTTGGCCATTGAGTTTTAGTTGCCCTAGTATCTGGTGTCGGCCAACGCGTGGCCTTATCCTGACGCCTGAGTTGAGAACTGGGGGTATCGTGTAATCAAGACGTAATCTAGACCGATGAAAGTGTATTGTTACACTTTTATCGGGATTGACGTCGATTCTCCATTTACGAAACCATTCGCCGAAACGATTGATTGCGTTCTGGAGCTTTTTAAAGATATAGTTCGGTCTTAACGACGAAAAATAGAGGGCGTTGTCATCAGCAAATAGTGCTAGATTCAAATCGTCGGGCTTTGGTATGCCACTCGTGTAGAACGTGAATAATAGTGGGGATAGGACCGATCCTTGAGGGACGCCCGCTTGAAGCGGACGGCTCGTGGACAGGGTGCCCTCGACTCGATTTCGAAAAGAGCGATTCGACAATTAGGCTTGGATGATGTGAACCAGCCTATCCGGCACTTTGAGAGTGTACAGCTTGTAAATCAAGCCGTTGTGCCAGACTTTGTCAAATACTTTTGCGACATCGAAGAAGACGGCCCCTGTGATACGGGGTTTGGATTGATGAAGTCCGTTCAGAATGAATTCCGTCAGGCGATAAATTTGGTCGGGACACGAGTGCTTCGGGCGAAAACCGAATTGCTCGTCTGGGATGAGGTTATTGGAGAAGGCGTGGTCTTTCAACCGGAAGAGAATTATTCGTTCATATAGTTTGCCCAAGCAATTAAGCAAGCTCATTGGACGATAACTCGTGGGTAGGTTAGAGGGTTTGTTCGGCTTGGAAATACCGATGACGATGGCTTCTTTCCAGGCATCAGGAAAAGAACAAGTTGTTAGAAAAATATTGAAAATGTTGACCAATACACAGACAATAGGGCCTGGCAAGTATTTTAGAGTTCTATTTGAGATACGGTCTGGGCCAGGTGCCGACCGGGGATTTAAGACCCTTAATAACATCGTGGACCTTCTCCGGAGTCACTGGCTTTAAATTATCGCCCTCTGGTGGTAAGGCAGGCCTAAGTTCGACTAGACGGTCCACCTCCGATAGGTGGGACGCGTCGGCGTGTGCGCGAGATGGCGTACATTGCTCTTCTAGCATATCGGCTAAGCATTCGGCCTTTTCGAAGTCATCGAAAGCTAACAAGCCCCCGGTTTGCTTTGATAATGGCGGCATGGCGTCGCAGGGATCTGACTTCATACGTCGAGCCAACTGCCAATTAGCAGTGTGCGATAGCTCTAAGTCTTCCGTCAGACCTAACCACGATCCTTTGCGGGGTAATTTTATCCTGTTTCTGACCTCTAACTGAAGTTTCCTAAAGCGAAATCGGATTGACTCGGACGGATAGCGATAAAACGCCCGCTTGAGTGTATTTTTCTCTCTTATCAGACATCGATTACTGAACGGTAAGCCAAAGTTACGGTCACCCGAAACCTTGACTGTCCTTTCGAAGTCTTCGATAGCTGATGAGATATGCGATGTGATACTGTCGATGGCAATATACGCTTTGTCTACACTATCAATAACCTCCGGTAGGTTAGAGCAACTTTAGGGGTCCATAGCCTAGAGTTTAAACTGCTTTCGATGGATGAATTAGTTGTCAGTAAATTTGAAGGCACTGACATCCCATAGGCCAAAGACGGACTTGACAACGGTGACCGCATTTGTCTGCCTCCGTTTGCCGACATGCGTATACGTCGCATGGATCTTCTCACTTTTCTGACAATTTGGTGATCGGCCCATATACATAAACAAAACAAAAGACTCGATGTTTGCGGACCACCAGTTTGAAAGCAAGGCATGTTAAGGCAGGAATATATAACAACATAATTTACTATACTTATAAACTTAAATATATTATATTATTCTTTCACATTACTTATAGAACGGCTTAGACCTAGCATTTTAACAGCAACTAGGAGTATGAAAAATTTAGCTGGGCTCTAGGTACAATTGAATAACAAGCAAGTAAATATTAACATTGACTAATTTAACTAAGTTAAAATATATATATAATACTTAAGTCGTAAGACGATTTGTATCTATGTATAATTTTGACTGTTATGCTTTAAGACTTGAAAATGAATGCTAGCAAGATAATTTTATTGTGCATGGTGTTATCGTAGTAACCAGAATGTTTTTGTCGTAAAATTGTGTTACCGACATCATAAATTGCCACGCTGCTCGTTTAATAGTTTCATCTAAAAATGTTACGTTATGACGGTTATAAATTTTTATCTTAAAATACGCATGAATGATGCGGTAGCCTAATAATCTAGAGCTAAATAATTTAGTCTGTTTTTCAGACGGTAGTACTTTAAAAGATATGTCCGGTAGCGAGAATATTAATTTATGTAAGAACAAAATCCACTTTTAATAATTCGCAATCAACGAGTACAGTCAATATAGAACTTACTAGTGCGTAGTTTAAAGCGTTGTTAATAGTCAGCGCCGAAAATCGCCTACTAGCAAGCATGATACAAATAAAGGAATGTGAAGCAACTTTCTTATGCCAAATTTTTGTTTTATGTTAAATATCAACGAAATCATTGAAATTTTATACAAAAATTGCCTAATGTTAAAATAAAGAATGCAACAGCAAAATAATAATTCTGCGTCTGAAGCATTTATTATTACTTAAATAATATGTGTAACAATTACATAATACTTATTTATACTAGCTACGGGTTTTGCGTAAGTGAATGAGTAATGTAGAAAATAAATGTATATTGAGTAGACAGACCAGAGCATAAATATCACGCACTTGAATTAAATCGAAACCAATTGAGCTATGTTAGGTATGAATACGAGTACATTTTATGCTTCGATAATACATTGGAAAATTATAAATTAGGATAATACAAAGTAATTATAGGTTTTTAATGGGTAAATTTTTCAGTTGTATGTCATGTAGCAGTAAGTTTTTACTCATAATAAAATCCTTAACTCAGTTGAGATAATTCTAAAGTATATACGAATTAATGTTATTTAAATTAACTTTTAACGCTGTCACAACTATAATAATACTAATACTGTTCGATTATGCCAATTTTATAAGTATAAACCATTGTATTGTTAATTTTTTTTATTATATTTATCTTTACATACTAGTAAAAGAGAGAGAACCTTTGCTTAAAGGTTGCTTAGGAAGAAGCAAAAGCGACTTTGATGCTAGATCATATCATGAACGACTCACATACATTTACAATTACTTTTTATACTGCAGAGTTTGTGTAAGAATATCCGTCTGCTTTCATTCCACTTATGACCTAAATATCTTTGCGCCAAATTGCGCCTCGTGCTTTAGAATCGATCACAACGCTGTGTAGGCTTTTCGTTTGACCTAATGTGCGTTTGTCGTGTGCTGAGTTGAATGTTGTACTGTCGCAATACTCGCCGCTCGTTTAACCTACCTATGATTCAAGTTTCTAAACAAATTCATGTTCAATAAATGTAATTTAAAAGCAAAGTGTTTATTTTTAAAATCTACTGATGTTTGATGCATAGGTCGTCTGTTGATGTATAACGTGATTACTGGCACAGACTTCGCACGGGTGCAATGCTGATATCTTTGCAAATATTTATTTAAAGTACATTCTGTAAAGGACCAAAAAAAATGACCATATTGATCTATACTACATGTACAATATATTTAAGATGTCTAATTGGAAGGCTTAATGATATAGTGCTAAAAACAGTTAGTAAATAAGCTAAATGTTTTACCCTAAAATGTTAAGCATATAAATGTTATTGTATATGTTGTCCTTGGACGATAGAGATAAACCATTGCAGACTTTTTTTACCCTTTTATGGTGTACAGACTGTTGTAAATTATTTTGATTTATCATCCGGGATTCTGCCAGCGTTTGCAATATTAAATGTGTTTGTTCATGGCATCACACAAGTAACGTCTAGATTTATTACAATTTCTCTGCAATTTATGCGTGTATTATGCATATAAACCTTTCTCTTTAATCACTTTATCTGTAACAAAAACCGCTTTTAAATTCGTTGACGTATAGACAGCAAAAGCGACTTTGTTTTATACTAAGTAAAGAAGAGTGGTTTTAATTCAAGTATACAATCTCTTTTGTTTCAGTGTCAATGCGAGGACGAGTACTGCATCGAGGCAAAGCAACGAATCGACGTCTGTCGGTCCCAAGTTCTCAAAGGTGCGGCGAACGCCACCTCCTCCTGTAGACTCTCCCAACTAATCTGCCTAGCGGACGCACAATGTTCCACCGCGCTGTATTACTACAGGCAGCTATGCAGATCGATGTACCGCGGGAAGAAGTGCTCCAATCGTTGCCTAAACTCGATCGAAATTTTAAAAAAACAAGACAAGGCCGCCGCGTTGACTGAATGCCGCTGTGACGGCGACGAGGACTTCGACTGTCCCAGAATGCAGAACAATCTGGCGCGGCTCTGCTTCCACAAGCACCAGAAGAACCATAGCAAAGCCCATAAGAAAGTCGTCGAAGAGACCTCTTCCGCCAGTAAACCGCAAGCCGGTCTGACGATGCTCCTGTGTCTGCTATATCGGTTTGCGTACACGTGACATCAGTACCTCAGCTTACACTAAAGCTAAACAAGAACTAGAATTTGTGTCATAAAAACCTAATAGCGTGATTATCGATCAATGAGACATCAGTTTTACCGCTATACGAGTTTGACGTACGACCTTGATACATAAAAGGCTATAAATTCTAAATCCTGTTCGGCCCTGGTATAGAATAGTTTAGTTAAAGTCAGTCGTAGGGCGTCTGTAAATATGTAAATCAGTATTCTAAGTTAATTTATGCGAAGCGATTTCTATGGAGGGTCATCAAGGGAGTGTATATATTTGTGCGTGCGTGTGCAGTGTGAGTGATTTTACTTATTATTTAAGAATATAGTGCCCGGATTTAATCGCAGTAATGAGTTTATGGCAATTATATTTAATCGTGGAGTATTTAGAAAAGCTATGTAATATCTCCGGTTATTAATTTAACAAAAGCCTGTCTGCCGCTTTCTTCGGAGCATTTGACATGTGACACGGAAACATGTGGGCATGTTTGCCATCATTTGAATATTATAAATATAGATGCTAGAATGATGGAAAAAATCACGTATTTCCTTTAAATATAGAAGAGCCAAAGAAGTTATTGGTTTCATGTAATCAATAGAACCTACATAACGAAGTGCATTTATAACAAAAATTAAAATATCTTTATAAAAGTGTGACACTCGCTTATTGATTGACACGGACGCTACCACTCGTATTTATATTAAAAAATCGTCAATTCGTAACACTAAGCGATCAGTTTGATATCTTACTATATAGGTATCAGGTAAAGCAATTGTAACACGAGGTAAAATATGTTTTAGACATAGTGAAATAACATAGTGTATTGTTCGCGTAATATAGAGATATCGAGATAAAGTCGGTCGCAGCCGCCCACGGCTTACTGCGCGGGCGTCGCTATAAATATGGCCGTGCTGGTGGTCCGTTGACAAATGTCGTGTTGGACACCGGGTTTGGCGATGGTTAATACTTTCCTCTTTAATGTTCGCTCCACCGTTATAAGGTTACGATTGCCGAAACTGTGAAAGCAAGCTTTGATTACTTCCGTGTCGGAATCTTTTGTTTTTGTCTCTTGAATTTGTCTATTGAGGAGATCTTCTATAGATATTGTGTCGTGGATAATATGTATTACTAACGCCTGAACTCACGTGATATCGGTGATGGTGTCGACTTGTTTCGGACCTGTCGGCGGTACCATCAGGACTTACTTATATGCGAGGGATAACGGATCGAATTGGAGACCTGTTACGTAGAAAATATTATTCAGTTAAAATCAGAGAAATCTACTCAAATACTAGGTTTATAGTAATTGAGCTTTCTCTGAATTTATGTATAATTATATACTAGGACTATCGTTATATTTAAACTACAAATATGTGAAGCACTTTAACAATCGACCACCCTTTTACGTTGCCTGTAAGAATAATAAGATACTCCTATTTTCATTCAAAAGAAATCGATCTTTTATTAGAATTACGAAACAACTAACTCAGACGAGGAAATGGATGCCCCGTGGCTAATTCCGTGAGCGACACTAATCGTCTCTCAGATGTTGTCGCAGCACAACTATGCGGCGCTAGATTCCGCTGTCACTTTGACATTTATATATTTTTTTCGACTTCCTCCCAAAAGCGTGCCCTTTTCGGCCTGCTCATTAGCGCATATTTTCAGGGCAGTTATTTCAAGTCAATTAGGGAATGTTACAAATGGATGTATGGTATAGTCATCTGTCATTTTATATTCACAAAATCTGAGTACCGTTCTCAGAATTTATTTATTTAATTCGAAGGAGACATTATTTAATTCGGAGGAAAAAATCGATTTCAAAATCGATTTTCTTTAAATGTTGCCCGTTTCGCTGCAATGTTTAACAATCGTCATGGGATATCTAAATGGATTCCTCGAGTTCGATGCCGGGCGAAGTAGGGGACTATGCTTTCTCGGTATACGTATACATCCCGGTTGTAATGAAGAGGTGTAGAACCGGTTCGTGGCAAGGTCTCGCGTACAGAAAGGACCGCGTAAGCCGATATCCGACAAAAGGAAAAACAATCCTAACTGTTTCCGAACGGATAATTAATTTTTGTCAATACAGCGGTGTGTTTGTACGGTGATTGGTTTGTTTGTTTTGAACCTTTTTTTCCGTTCCTCGTTTAATACGTCATTTCGGTATCAACGTTAAACATGGTACCTATAATTTTTGCCATTACAGTAATCTTTATTTATCACGTCAGAATTTGTCTTTCAAACGAGGCAAAGTTTGCTTTATTATGATTAAAGAAATTTACAACATCGCATTTTCATGATAGTATTTTTATCACTTTTAAACGTTTTATAAATCTTGTTAAGCTTTTAGTATTTCTGCTATATACTATATTTTATGAATTTCTGTACACGCAGACTAAAATAATTGGCGTTTTGACGCGAGTTGATAAATCAAGTGCACGTTTTAATAGCTTTACAATAATGCATTCAGTATGCATCTTGCGAACAGTTGCTTACTAATATTTTGTCGCCTGAATAACTTCATAATGCATAATGCAAAGGACAATGTTGCGAGGAATACGAATGAGGGCGGTGCTTTCGTTGATTTATTCGCTTCACTTCGCGACTAACGTCTGTGACTGTTGAACTGAATTCTTAAACGTGCCCATCAGAGCTTTCGTTTATTAGCCGACGTGTTTGTCGTGTTGTTGACGTGTTAATATACATGTGCAATGAGACACCTGAGTGACATGTTAAAGAAACCTTCAGAAAATTTTACACCTTCTAATGAACCGAGTAAATTTACATAGAAAATTTTGATATATTATCTTTGATAGTTGTTTCATCGTTATATGGTACTCGAAAAACATTTTTGTATTTATTTCATTAATGAAATTCGAGACGAATAGATAACATAAATGTTAAAGTACTCTTAGTTGCAACTTCTTTATATTTATTTAATCTCTTAATGTATCGTAATTTCCCACTGTCCTTATGAAACAGTTTCTTTAAACCCACTTTATATTTAAAACGCAATTTCAAAGTAAAATGGAAGGTAAGGCAAATATTAAGCTTTATTTTTTATAGAGAGGGCAGAAAAATTAGATAAGCTATTGTTGCATATATTTCTTTACCTATCAACTCATTGCTGCGAAAATATCTTTGTACCTCAGAGATAGTAAAAGCCTATGCGTACAGAAAATCTGCATTATAACTTGCAAGTATGTGTTGAACTTATAGGGCTTGTTCTATGTATTATGTGCGGATAGATCAAGCAATAATGAGTGTATCGTATATTGTTGAATTGTAAAATGAATTTTGAATTATAAACAAAACGATGGCGTTTATATAAAAAGCTTTTGTGTTGGTAGAGAACAGTGAAGCGTCAACTCTAACGTGATGTTTCACCAATAAGAAAGTTTAGTGGCGTTAAAAGTTCTGTACATTATATATACTAATTTACCACATATTTTTACCTCTGAGGTATTTGAATTGATGTTCTCTTGGCAGTTTTGTTTGTGTTTTATGTGTTTCGGTGTGTTTGCTTGTTTTGTTTATGTTAGTTTTAGACACCAAGATCTATTTGTAAGTCAACTTATGAATCTTTTAATATAGGAAAGTATTTATAAGTTTTTTTACATTATATATCTGTAATTCAATTAACCACAGTTTACCAAAGTGAGATTATTAGCGTATTATCGAGTCTTGTAAATATGTTGCAAGTAAGTTTTTAATATTATTTAATTAAGAGATTTTCGTACAAAGTATATTAAATTTAAATTAATTTATTGTTTAGATATTACGATTTAAGTGTTTAATGAAAAAGGAAAAACATTGTTGCATTTGTTTCGTTTTTGTGAAATCATTTTAAGGATTTTAGTTGCATTTATTTGGACGATCGCAAAATTAAAATAAACATCTTGTTTTCTAACGACGTTTTTTATTTATTTTCCTTGTTTACTTACATTATGATTGACAATTAATTGGCAGAGCGATATAAAAGTTTTATCTTATATCAAGCTAAAATCACGTGGAGGTTATGTTACAATAGAAAGTAAACCATCTAGCTCGAGTGAACAGTAGCTTCTTGCGAACTCAGTGTTAGATAAAGATTACCATAGACAAGATTTTGGAAGCATAAAAAAAGAACTATAGCATCGAAATTGCGTCATATGTGTTTTCATCGAAGACTTCATAGTCTGGAAACCGGAGGTCGTGGGTTCGAATTTTGCATGGACCCAACAACTTTTCATAGTTCTTTCCTTGTTGGTTAGAGCAAGGCGGGCTGATCATCGAAATGCCTGCAAAGTTAGATAATCCATGTGTCGGATGGGCATTTAAAATGTCGGTCCTTCGCCTTATCTCTCTCCAGTCATGTCGGTTAGCCGTCCCATCGTACTTTGAGAGAATAAAGGAATAGGGAGTACACCTGAGTTTGCGCGTACACTTGTGCACTATAATATCACCGGCGCATTTGACTGATCTCTGATATAGATCTGACGCCGTTGTCGGAATCAATTAGGAGGACATTATTATTTATTGAAGAATTGGCGATAAAATGTCTATTAATAGGCGCTAATTCACTAATAACTACGAGAAACGTATGACGAAACGTTCCTTTTATGGGTTACATTGTTTAACTTAATTCCAAGGGTATTTTGGCTGCTTCTAGTTTTTATATAGGTATTAGGCGCTTGTATATTTTTTCCTTTTTTAAAATCTATAAATTATAGCGTAAAAATACAGAATCAACAGAGGAGAATAATCAATCAGGCTAATACAATATTCATATATATACAATTGCAGTCATATATTCGAAATAGTTTGCTATACTTTCTATACCAGATTCATAATTAGTAATTTTTTTTAAGAGTTTACCCGATTAATATATATATATATAAGCAGCAATGCCAACAAGCTAGACTATTATCTCCTTAAAGCTTTGCCTAGCACATAAAAGTATTTGAATTGATTTTGTTATTAGCTTTATGTAAAATCTTCTGATGTAATGATTTTTTTATGAAAACCATTCTTTTTTTTGATTGTTTACTTTACTGTTTTTGTGTATTTTACCTTATAGTTTATATTGTATTACTTCTAGCTGTAAGTTTTCGAAAATGTATAAAATATAATAAAAATTATGTAGTGTGCGGCGTAACCATGATTTAGTAAAGTCAAATGCTTTCGAATACACAGCACTCCCAAGGATGGGTTATGTTTAGCTCACTGTGAAATGCCATGGTGATTGATTCTTTTGTTTAGGTTGAAAGAAGAAGTGCACATAACCTTAGCAGGTGAATATGGAACAGAAAATTGATAGATTTTTTTAGTTTTGTAACCGTGTTGTTTTTAATATCGTTTTTATGTTTCAAACATTTTTATATAAAAAAGCCATTTATTTTTCATTGTTTATACAGTTATATTATAATAAGAGACGCGAAAATTGGAACATTAATGTTGCAAATGGCCCGAAAAGTTTCGTCAAGCTAGTAAACATTTTGTGATTCGTATTTTCAGCGTATCATAACTATTAAATAGCATTTCAAACACGCCCATAGTTAGATCAATGTGATTTTTTATTGTACAGTACATATTGTGTTAAGTTCAGAAAAGGCTTCTTGCGATCGCGATGAAGATGTCGTTTGTGTTCAAGTCCTCTTTTTTGTGTCCTGGGAGAACAAATCGTCTGGCTGTTTTAACTATTAAATAATATTTTCAAGTAAGGCAGTGTCGCCGAAGATGGCCCAGTTCCTAGGATAGCCCACTTTTAAAAAAATACACCTATGATAATTCGAAACACTTGAAATTTTGCGGGTGTGTTCTACTAGTACCATATACAAAAGTGCAAGTGTATTTCATTACCGGCACGTCGCCATTTTGAAGACGGATGACAGTTTGCTCGTTCATATCAAGACGATACACGTTTTATAACCTCCACTATCTAAATCCTTTTAAAAATTAACAAAATTATAACAAAACTCTTTACTCTAAACTGTGAAAATTCATATTTAATCTATTTATTAGCCAATTACATAAGAGTGTTATATATTTTATTTCGTTTTTTGTATTTTCTCAAGATTATATTCAATCCGAGTGTGATTTTCTATCATGGCCCATAGCATGATTCCCAAAGATAGCCCGGGCCTTTCTAGGGTTATTGGAATATAGTGTTAGTATATTTTTGTGTTTGTATGATTGATTATATTTTCTGTCTGCGCACGTTTTGGACTCTATGTTGGATGGCATTGAATGTTGAATAAGGTACCTATAGTCCAACTTAAAAGTAGGGCAAGTTTCAACAAAATTGCTCAAGTGGTTCTTGAGATTGAATAAGCATGTATTAATTTTGAAGTCAGCAATTTTATTTTTAAATAACTATTGGAGGTACCAATTTTTTCTTTGTTTTATTCTATTTTTTATCGCAGATTGAAATGGAACCTTCTACTAAGAAACGGTAGAGATAGCACCGAAACACAGTTGTTTGTTAGTTGTTGTTTTAAAAGTATATTTTGATTGATCTCAAAGTTAATTTTCAGTATTCCTTTAGCTACTGAATGGCATAAAAAATATTTAAGAAATAGAACTAATTTATTTTTATTTTGATAAATTTTTCAAATTGATCTTCAAGTTAAATTTAATTTTATTTAGTAGTTTGTTCATTTATAATTGATTTTATTTTGATATATTTAAGATAGCCCATAATAAAATTTTGGTTGCTTTATTACCTTTTATGAATAATGTTATGAGAAAGATGTGTTTTTATTTTGATGTTTTATGATAAAAGTGTTAAAGTGCTTATAATTATATATTTTCATTAATATTTGTCGGCCATCTTAGTGACCATCTTCCCAGATAGCCCAATACCATGTTTTAAAAAGTGTTTACATTTGTGTTAAAATGCCAAAAGCTGTACTACTTTTTTAGATATCTTGTTTCTCGAATAAATATATTACAACTTCAGCTTCTTAGGTTTTTTGCTGACTCTACTTATCTGCAAGATTTTACTTACTTTAGGTTTTGAAATTAAGTGGGCCGTCATCGGCGCCTGTACCGTATTAGTATCAACTTATTATGATTAGTTTTAATTAACTTTATTTAACTTTCAAATTTAATACTGATTTTTTAAGTTATTACTTTAAAAACGAAGGCTTAGGTAAACATGAATAGGTAAATGCATCCGTAGCCAACTGGTATGGGCGTGTGCTTTAGAAACCGGAGGTCGTGGGTTCGTATCCTGTGGGGACTCAACAAATTTTCATTGTTGTTTTCTAGTTGGTTAGGGCAATTTGGGCCGACCAACCAATTGTCTGAAAAGTAAGATGATCCGTGTCGGATGGGCATGTAAAACGTAGGTCCACCCACCAACTCGCATTGGACTAGCGTGGTGGGATACGGTCCAAGAATCCCCTAATGGATTGGGGTGTATTAGGGAAGCCTATGCCCACCTGTGGACTATCACAGGTGAGGATGATGGTTGTGAATAGGAAACTAATTTCCCATTGGTTCATCATATCATACACATTTATACTAAAGAATGTACATAGCATAATGAACTGGTACTTGAACCAATAGGTACTAGAGTCAATAAAGTTAGTAAAAAGGATAAATTAATATAATGATATTTGCATAGTGAGTTGTTTCATAGAGGATGGATATAGGATCCGGGTCTAAGTATCTTTAACTCGTTTTGAAGTACCTAATTGAATCAATTCATATGTGATGATCTGTCCAAATTAATATGCGCAACTAAGAAACGACGAGTTTGAGAAAAACCTAATAAAAAGAAGTAAAAAAATTGTTTTGTTATATGTTTTATTTCATGCAGTTTTTACGTTTGTTTCCTTTAAGTACTTGTTGAAATTGTGCTATAATTATAAGTACTCAAATGTATAATAAGCGTATTTAAAAAGCAGAGAATTTTATAAAATTTAACAATTATATTTTATATTGTAGTTCATCTTAAAACACTTAATGTAATCGAGAATAACAACATGTTTAGCCTTTTGGTTAGTAATCATGACTTGCTTCAGAAGGAGTAGGTTCAATTCACTAAATAGTGTATGATGAACGTGTTTTATGTAAATCACGCTTGGAAGTATTCGCGTATATGATACGGGTTAATTTAATCCAGGAAGGAGAATTTACACATTAATCATTTTTTAGTAAAATATAAAATTTTCTAACCTGCAAAGAAAAACCTGCTTCCAATATTTGTTAAGTAATCAGGGCCAACTAACCTTTGAAGTTAAAAAAATTGATAATTTAACAAATTAAATTTATGTCTGTCTAGAATGTTAATACATCTTTAAACATTGCAAAATATTTATAGAACTGAAAAGATACTATTGCATTTCTTATTGTAAATCAAACACAATATTTGCCGGATACCAATGTGACGATACGACGTTGGGCAATAGTGTCACAGATGTCGTCTGACCAGGACGTCGATAAACTGACGATGGTATATTTTATAAAGAAAGCTTTAATCGTCTACCGTCAACTACTGATAAACTGTAGCAGAACTAATCAGCACAGACTTTTTATACACCTTTTTCGATACATCCGCTTGGTCCGTCACTAGGTGCATGTCATTTGGGTGGAGTGATCGCTCCGTGTTACACATACGCGGGTTGGGGCCTGCCCGCTGTAATTGGGACCACCCACGGAGACCCAGATTGCCCGGGGCAAGCTGCCTCGATGCAAAACTGACCCAATAAAGTTATTATCATCCGAACCACTTACGATAAACGTAACGATATGTGTATGGGTTTTGTATGTTTGCAATGAAAAATACTGGAATTAAAAGTAAAGATTAGCGTGTACTAGGTAAGACAAATGTGACACAGAAATTTTATAAATAAAATGAAATGTCAGAAACTAATGGTTGCCGAGGGGAACATGTTCTTACTGGTAAATCACCAGAATATTAATTTCAGAATTTGACATGTATTCAAGGTTTAACAAGATTCCTTAAAAATATTGTTCTGAATTTTTAATTTGTTCTGTAATTGAAGAATAATATTCGGTACTATTTCTCTACTAATTCTAATCCAAAAAAAGTACCATAAGTTACTTATAGTTACATCATCTATCTTTTAGAAAGTCCCGTCAAAATCGGACAAACCATACAAGAGATTAACAAGAACCACATACTCACACACAACGACAGATGGGCAAAAATTAAAAAAAAATGTTAATGTTGTTTTATTATTTGTCTTGTTTCTATATCGCAATCTTATCATTTGAAAACGGTCATTTTTATGTTACAAATAAACACTTAAATTTAATTTATTTCTATTGTAATCAATAAAATAGAATAGAACTAATATTCTTTCAGTACCTAAACTAATTAAAACGTCGCGTCGTTAAATTGCTTGCTAGTATAATGACATTTTAAATTTGTACCTTTTAGACGGACTTTGTCATTTAATCAATATGCCAATGATAATTCATATCAATAATTAAACATAGGTAATTCTTTAAATATAAAAGGATTTAAATAGTCACAATCACATAAAAGACAGAATATATGGCGTATAATCAAACAATTAGATATAAAGTTAACTTGTAGATGAACTATTCTTTTGATAGATTCGCTCTCAGGTTGCAATACGTTACTATTGCAACCTGAGAGCAATCTACTAAACTAATAGTTTTTGACAATAAAAATAATTAACCGTAAATTTAACCCTATTTAAAAATGCCTTTCTCAATTTAAATACTTGATTATGTGTGTTATAAAATTGATTTTTACATTCTCTACGAACAAGACAAGTAGTAAAAGATATGTTGTACTCCAGCCATTTATTAAAGTTAAAACGACACGTGTACCGATTTATTGCGATAGTCTTATAATAAATACTTCGTGTCGTTGCATAAATATGCTTTGCTGGTAGATTGTCTTGGCCTGGCATAATAATTGCTCCGAAGCAGTGAGGATTATTCATAGATTGTGTAACGCTTTATTAACACTATTTTAATTACTAGTAGCAGTTTTTTGGAACAAAACAATTGAACCATTCAACATTCACATCCCAAAAGGACCATGTTAAAAATTAAAAAACCACGCATCGTGATATTAGGAAATTCTAAAGCTAAAATCTGAGAACGTAAATGCAGACGCAATTTTTTTTGGGTTCAAAAGAAAAACAAATTATTTATAAACATAACCGCTTTACCGTGAAATCCGACAGAAATCTTTGTAGTGAATACAGAACCATTCTATAGTTATTGGTATTCGTATCA
Source organism: Lamproptera curius (assembly GCA_029286875.1). Classification (NCBI taxonomy): domain Eukaryota; kingdom Metazoa; phylum Arthropoda; class Insecta; order Lepidoptera; family Papilionidae; genus Lamproptera; species Lamproptera curius. The sequence continues at coordinate 2,108,934 of JAGSMT010000070.1, forward strand.
GGATTCATTGTCAGCCTGTGTTAGTGCACTACTGCACATAGGCCTCCCCTAATGCTCGCCTCCTCCATTAGGGGGTTTTTGGACCGTATCCCTCCACGCTGGTCCAATGCGACTTGTGGAGTTGTGGGTGGACTGACTTTCTTCATGCCCAACCACACATGATCAGTTAACTTTTCAGGCAATTATTAGGAGTACTACATATACGCTTACAAAATTTCTTTCCCTAAATCACCGTTCATATTTTTGGACAGGTATTTTGTAACAACACATTTTAATTATTTTTGAGTAAAAATAAAATCCGTAAAATATTTTTATATGCTAATAACTGTACGAAAAATAATTTTGGCAGGTACAGTACCTTCTCTTCAACAAATATTGTTTGTGTTTATGTTAATAACCTTGAGACAACACGAGTAAGTGTGGAATAGGCGTGAGCGTTATTTAACGTTATTTCACCCACCAACCCGCATTGGGCCAGCATGGTGGGATACGGTCCAAAACCCCCTAATTGATAGAGGTGTATTAGGGGAGGCCTTTGTCCAGCAGTGGACTATTAAAGGCTGATGATGATGATGATGATGTTATTTAACGTCATCAGTTACAATAACTGGTTACGCGATATAAAACGCAATAACCGTTTCGTGTCAAATAAAAGTAGTTATTTTTGGAAACACGTTATTCGGGCGAACTCGGTCGTCATCGACTTGAAGCGCTATATTTCTTTCTGCCTCTTGCCTACCGACGGGCCGTGCGAGAGAGATGGCAGATCGAGACTTGGCGATTAAGCGAGAGTCGACATTTTATGGTCATGACCAATACACATAGATACCACATTCGAGTGACCCTGTTGGCAAATAATGTCTTGCGATTCCGGAAACCAGCAGTTATTTAAATCAAAAGTAAAATAAACAAAATAAAGAATTATATTTTGTTTTATTTTACTTTTATTAAACAGAACGGTGTATATAAGAGTGAAAAATAGTTATTATAAAAAGTGAAAACACAAAAAAAGTGAAAATAAAAAGTAAATATTAACTATCGTTATTGTAACAATAAAATTTAATTTTAAATACGCCAGTAATAATATTTTTATTCATTTCATAGTTTCGTAGTAAACAACAATCAATCAATAAAACATTTTATAATTGTAAACCGGAGTAAAGTATGCAGAAAAATAAATATATTGATTTAACTATTGGAGATCAAACACGAAACCGTATTTTCTTTTCGTATGTAACCGTATAGTTAAAAAACGTACGTAACCGTATAGTTGTGAAACTTATGCATGCACAGTAGCTGGATGAAAGTAGCTAGTTATAAAAATAACTAGTTTAAAACAAGCGACGCCGTACACGTAACTGGTTACGTTTCGTTTCTTAAAAGTTTTGTTACGACCCACGTCTAGTGTGGAATACCATCGTATGGTCTATTCGAATTTTATCGACCTATATTGTCAACATTTAATAAATGTAAATAACCTTTACATCTAAATTGCATAAAAGCAAAAATGTTTCTGATAAACAAAATAGTGGGTCTGTACTTATGTACTCGTGTGAAAAGTTATACTTCTTTGGCATAACAAGATAATAATCAGTTCAAAAATTGTATCATTCGCCTTATTCTCCGTTTGTAGACATACATTTCATGAATTCAATTGTCACGGTGTCGGTTTATTGTGACGGTCTGCGTGCGCATACTAAAATTTTGTTCTCATCATTCTTCCCTAACTGGCCAAAAAAACTATAAATTTAAAAATGTTCTCGAGTCATTAATGTTTAAGGTAGACTATACTTAAAAAGGTGTCTTACTTAATCTTGTCTTGGCTACTTCGGTACATCACAAAGTTCACACGGGACGAGGCGTAGGCTACTTCAAAACTACATTCACACGTTCTCTAACGGATGCCGCTCATCAGGATATAGCCCATCGAGATTACTCAATGCGCCGAATGTTGAGCACCTCCACATAAACGCTGACCCGTGTAAACGGAATTCGAGAGTCGGTACGTGATTATTTTGGCAAAGCTAGACATGTCCGTGGGAAAGGATGCGAGCGGTATTGCAAACATGGTGGCATCGATGTAAAAACTCCTATTGAGTCCATCAAAAAAGCTACTGTCTTAAGATGTATGCAGAATGCTTTCTTTGTCGTGGAAAAAGAAAAAAAAATTCAAGCCGCTGGGACGTTACTACGCCGCTATGTGTTGGTGAAATTATATGTCTGTGAAGGATGCAGTATCAATGGTTATATTAAATCTATTAATCTTCAGTTTATTCGTTAATGATTATCGTATGAGAATGCTTTTTTTCGTGAAAAAAAAATCATGCGCTGACGTTACTAGCCCTTGTGGTGGTGAAGATTACTATGTTGTGGTCATAATGGTAACCATTATTTCAGTTTATCCGTTTTGTTTATCGTATAAACTTTTTTGTAAAATAGATTTGGAAGTTCAGCCCTCTAGAGTGAAACGGTCCTACTTGATACTCAACATTTTGAATACTTTTGACTTTCAGTATATAACTTATGATGGATGCAATTTGTACATGATTTATGTTTTTCATTTTAGATGTAATCATTTCAAATGCTTCTATAACTAAATTAAATCGAATTCATTCGTTTCTTAATACTCTTTTCAATTTCTTATCTTTAACAACTTAGCGAATGATATTTCTAGTTTGTCAATTGATACCTGTTTTAGGAACTAATGACATAAATACAGTATCAGCAACATAATTCAAGTCGTTGAAGAATACCTCTAAGAATTTAACTTTAACAACATTAGAACACATCTATTAAGTTATTTTGCTTAATTTATGGTTTAATGAAAGTGCTTGTAAGTAAGATAACTTAACCACTTGATTAGCAGATCCTGCAGTTAAATTTAAAAAATTATTCGACATTTCATCTTTCAATCCATGATTATGTCAGACTAAGTGTATATATATATATAAGTAGTCTTTGTAATCAAAGATAATAAATTATATATCTTATGGATTATCGAAAACTTAAGAAGAACTAGCAAAAGGAACACAGCGGGCCTGTTATTATTTGTCATCTTTTTCTTGGAATTAAAATAATTCATTTCAAAAACATTTTAAAACGTACCTTTAATATATATAGCGTAATTATTTCTTTTATTATCATATACATAGTTTTCCGAAAATATATATCCACTAATTCAGATTTTTCAGCATCTGACACGGGCAGACTAAGTTGGTATATACTAATGGCATGATGATGGATGCTGGAAAGAATCCGAAACGTCGGGAATAAATATATTTCAGTAAAGCGGAATATCCGTAAATTAGTGGATTTGATATATATAGCTTAAATCCGAAATTCTCTTGTTTCATCATTCTCTTCTTGTTCTCATTTAAAAGTAGATATTTATATTGTAATAATCATAAACTTAAACTTAAGCATTGCAAACGAAGACAACAGATGCATAATAAAAATAGTATAAAGAGAACGCCTTTTTAGCAACCGTGTGTGTGATACACAGTTCATCATTAATCCACCAGCAGTGATGACACACAGATAATATACCATTAGTATTATTGTATGATCGATCACATTTTAATGTCGGCACCATTCAAATGTCAATTGCGGGCGATCCATTAGGAGGGAAATATTTGCAAAGGTGCTCTGTTATGTTCATTTTATAGATATGTATCATGTTCTGAATTTGTTATTATGTCAGCATGGCGATATCGACAAGCCATTTTTTTCTGTATCTATTTTTATACACCGTAATTTGTTATAATCGTAGTTCCAGAAAACTTATTGCTACACAACCACTAACAAAATATTAACCAAACTTTCGTTAAGTTAATTTCCTCCTAGAACAATGTTTTTAATTTTTTGCAACAAAGTTTATATTGAAGTTTTTATAAAGGGGCTGAGATAACCTAGTTCGCGGGGATGGCAGCTTCCTGCGAACTCTGTGTTAGATGATCCTTACCAAATTCTTGAGTTTGGAAGCATAACGTCAGGGATAATAAAAAAAGGGCTGAGACGAAATAAAGAATAAGAAATCAATCGACATTAAAATATCTCGTCAATATCACTTACAATGATGTCATTTGTTTAAAATAGGAAAATATGACATATGTATTCTTACTTATTCTAATCACGTGAAACCCATGACAATGCTAAATCTAATATCATACGCTTGTACACCCTAGGCCTCAGCGTGAATTTATTTTACAGCTCAACCAATATTATATTTCAATTACCAGCACAAAACGCCTACAGATTACTGGGAAATCAGTGCGTCCGTCATTACCGAGCGCACGTGATGTTACGATGAAGTTATCGTAGACCACCGACTTAGAAGCGTTGATGCGGCGAAAGCACGAACCTCCACGCCCTTGATGGTCCAACACGGCACGATTCAGTCTCGTTACTGTTATGGATTCACGGTATCGTTTCATTCCACTCTACATCTGGGATAACATTCAATTGGTAGAAAATCAACTTTAAGTAGTCCAATGCAACGGAGATTAACTTTCATCCGGTCGTGATTGATTTATTTCGATTGCAACTAAGCGGTATGTATGCTACTAATTTTGAACGTTATTGGCTGAAGTCGAAGTCGGGTAAAAGTGTCCCGTGCCGTTGTTAAAGCGTGTACAAGGATTTTTAAATATATTTATAGCTACAAAATGATATTCTATAATTCATTAAACTAAACGATCAAATAAAACAAATAAATGATAATTATTGAATTAAAATACGAAGAGAAGGCCGTTTGTTGGATGGTATTTGTTATATGCCATCATTAGTAAGATTTTGATATTTTGATAGAATAGTGTGAAAGATTAGCTGAACGGTCGTTTGAAAGTTACCGTCTGAAAAGTCTACAAGACTAGCTACTGTGTCCCTTAAGCCGGAACATAGCAAGATTTTCAACTTACTGCTTTGCGAAACAAATCATTAAGTCTAATGTACTATAAGATACAAACTGGATTAAAAAGACCGACCTGTATACGATTTATAATAAAAAAAAAGATCTATCAATAATTAGAAGTACTATCTAAGAACTACAGTAATACGACATAATATTTATGACTACAAGATTGTTATCAACCAAAAGATGTTCAGATTATCCAAGCTTCATATATAAGGTACGGCCGGTTACGTCAATTACTTTATAGTTCCCTCTCGTGCCGGCCAAGCTCTTTCCAACTGCATTTTATTGCTTCCTGTGCGCAATAACTTATATGACGAGGTATGAAAATATAAGGCTGGCAGACGCCGAGTCATAAATCACCACTAAGTCGCCGTCCACGTTTATTGCCAATTGTTTTCCTAATTGAGACGTAAATTGTTGTACAAGGATGCGTTGTAACAATGTTCTTAGATTGTGCGGAGTTCGTTCCCGTTTTCTAGGGTATTTAAAGATACCGTTGTTGTTTATGAATGTATTTGTCTGCTTAGGTCAGTTGCTTTCGAACTGATGGTGGATTATTTGAATATATTTTAAAGAATGGTTTTACTTTCTTCGACATAGAGTAAAATGTTTAAGTTTGTCAATAACCATGATATAAGTACCTGTAGCCGCTTGCGGCACTGTGCCTACTTAAAAAAAGTCTGAAATAAAGAATTATAGTTTGTCTGTAAGATTAGGTAAAAGATCTTATATATCGAAAACAAAATCAATCAACACATGTTAGTAAACTGTTTTACTTTTTTAAATATATGGTATGTGGTTCAAATGCACGCTTTGCAATTATACAAAACTAATAAAATAATTTTACTATTTATTTAATAATGAATTAAATAAATAGTAGTAAATCTATGGAGGTGACCAACAATGACTATACATATATAATTACTATACTTATGAGCCCTATTATTAGTAATAAATTAATAAAATATTAGTACCTCAAAAGCCAGTACATAGCAGTGTTTACATGCTAATTATTAGCAGAGTCTTGTAAACAATAATTATACAAGTTTCTAAACAAGTTTACAGTCCATGTAAACTGTTTAAAAGTTAAGTGTATTGATTTGGTTATACACTTCAATTACGACATATATAAGACATACAGTTCATAACGATCATTCGCCAAGGGGCACATTAGTACTGGGTGGGCATACCACGTCACCAGCGTTTACCAACCATTAAAGATCGCTCCCGCCACAGCAATTATGGCTCTAAGCTGGCTTGCCTCATTGTTGCGCCATCTTGAACCGCGTGTGGCGGTAGCCGAAAATGCGTCCATTTACCCAATCGCCCGTGACGTGCTAGGACTAACGTGTCACGCGCAATCTAGCATGGATGGTGATAGAAGATTTTAGTCGTAATTCTGACTTTAAGCATGTTAAATAGTTTTAGTCGATTATTACTTTTGTGTTTGAGGTGAGTTGTTTGAGGGTTTTGTTGTGATGATGGTAGATACTGTAGTGGGCTGGTGAGAGGATTTATGCCAGTTTTGTATATATTGGTATAAATGCCGCAAAGTAGTAGTGAACATTGCTGTGTTTCAGGTTAATAAACATATAATGTCAATAGCTTGATTAACAATACATAATAATTTTTGGATGGCAAGTGGATGGTGTTGTTATAGAAAATTCTTTATTATAATAATATTTCTCAGAATTGGGTGTACATCCTGTTTGTATGAGCATTTTATACAATAATGAAAAGGTAGTATTGAATAACAGATTTATCCTAACTTAGTAAAGAAAGTGCCTTTATAGTCTACTTATATAGGCAGTCTCTTGTCCCTTAGTGCTAGCCTAATTTTCTCCTCCTCAACATCGGCTCCCTTTAAAAATACTCCCAATATAAAATAAAAAGTTAATTTATCATCGAATAATAAGATGGATTTTATCACGTTTATTTTACATATTTAATTACAATTAAGATCTGGGAACCTCGCTTCAACACTGGCAAAAAGACACATGACATCTCAGTCTACCCCGTGACCACGGCCGCTATAAAGTAAACGCGATAAAATGCGTAAAAAGTCCTTTTATTCAAAAATGTCTAGTATATATAATAACGCGTAAACAAAAGAATTAAGTTAATTTATTGTTTGTAAACAATATTTAGGTTCTCTATAAAAATCATTTACTTTTTATTAATTCGTTACCGCAAATTGACAATGAATGATTTATCAAAAGCATTTCAAAAATAATAATCGTTAAGAAGAAGTGCAGAAAATTGTTTAAAGATACGGTCACATTTGTATTTACTTCGATTTTTTATTATTAGAAGCAACAATTGCTCTAACTGAAACGCACTAGAGATTGTGAGTGCTTTATTTTTACCGCCTGTACTTTCCTTTGTACGGAAAACATATTAGCATTGTATTCCTTCCTGCTTAAGTCAAATTAAGTGTCTGAGACTCTCACAATACAAAACTGAGATTATCCCTTAAGCAGTCTGTAGTGGCGACACATTCTAGTGTAGGTATTTATTTCTTAGAATTATTAGCAACAGTGGTCAACTTTTCCGAAGCAAAACGAATGTCAAGTCTAAGCTTTTTACAGAAATAAGTTGTTGCTTACAACTTCTGCCACGACTAATTTATAGATCAGCGTTGTATTAAATTAACATATTAAAATACCACTTTATCTTTTGCTAAATACATTACAAAGGTGAAAACGACTTTATTATAAAAAAAAAATGCTATTTTAAGCTTATTTAAAGATCTTATGGTATTCGCAGCTCATAAATATTTTAAAATCCTAAGTAAACTTCATGTACTGTGGGGACTCAACTAATTTTATTGTTGTTTCCTAGTTTTTTAGGGCTATTCGATCCGATCACCCAATGGTCTGAAAGCTACGATGATCCATGGGTCGGATGGGAAAAAAGTCGGTTCACGGACCGTCACGCATTGGACCAGTGTGTTGGGATACGGTCCAAAAACCCCCTAATTGAATTAGGGGAGGCCCATGTCCAGCAGTGGACTAACACAGGTTGATGATGAAGTAAAACCGTGCTCAAGTGAAAAGATTTTCATCCAAACGTTACAGAAAGTACTCTTTTATTGTTTTATGAAAAATCTGTATAGTATTAGTAGATACCTACTTGACAAATCGACAATATTTTTTTATTTTTCTTGATAGACAATTATTGAATAGATACAATAAGAAAAAAATAGCTCTTTACCCGTTGAAACTTTAAAGCAGGAAAAGTTTTGTAAGGCATCTACGCTTTTATCAATAAACGAAATCTCGGTACGCTGTCGTGGCACGAGCTGTGAGATAGGATGAATTGGTCTTGCTTTAGCTGTAACAGGGATAGCCCATCAATTGTTAATGCATAGATAATATTAAGCCTGTCAAAGTAAAATTATGTGCGATCCATAAGAGTTGTCTGGTGTTGACTATGTGATGAAATAAAAAAAATATTTTTTTTTTCTAGCCTAAACTACCAACTCAAACCATTACAATAAATTTTCTGGTCGAATTTGTAACTGACTCTAAGATGGGGTATGCTCAATGATCATTATATTCGTTAAATAGTAAACGACAAAACAAAGATACCATGATGTGTAATGTATAGGAAATCGATTGTCCTTTTCTAGTCTTTGAACACAAAATATCTTTTTAGAATAATTGTTTAATACTATTTATTTGCTTTTTAAGCTTTCGGAGATGAGTTATAAAACTATTGTTATAAGGTTTTACGGACAGAGTTTTGATGGAATTATTAGATTTCTGTAGTTTTTTTCTAACGATAGAAGAAAACAGAGTGATTAATAATCTAAACGTATTGCTTAGTCGTTTTTGTTTCGCTACTTACAACGCTGCAACAAAAACCAAAGAATACTTCGGGCTATTCGCAGAAATATCTTGCGACATTATAAAGGACAAATAAACATATCATATTTTATTTATATCTATGTTTAATCTAGTGCTTCATAAAAGGTTTTTGGTCTAGAGTGGTACACAACAATGTTAGTTGGTCTGACATTGTGTAGGCGATGTTGCTATCCTGTTGTTCCGCCGCGCATCAAAATTAAGACGGGCACAAAGCCCTCGGTCACGAGCGAAACGGAAACTTTAATGTAGTTCAGCACAAAAACGCCTTGAAAACGTGAGCTTTAACAACGCGACGGTCGGGAGACAATGGTAGGGCTTTTTTACGATAATCGAAAAAGGAACCTCGTAAATTGTGCAACAGTATAGCCAGTTAAGCCTCAGGAAATGATATTACCTAGGTCAAATACCCAAAAGGAATTAAAGAAAAAATCCGCGCAGATGATGCACTAGAAAAAAATTTCTATTGGTGATTGGAATTTTTGTAATTGAATAAAGTGATGAAACGACAAGGACATTCACGTAAGTTATACACACCCTGCCCAACCCAAAGCGGCTGACAATCCTGACCAATGATATTACGTTGGCTGCAGTGCCCGTTAAACCGGAACACAGGAGTATATACACACTAATGCTTTAGCAAAAAAGGCACTGTAGTTATTCTTCCTTGTTCGATCATGTTAAAAGGAGCCTAAAATATAAAAGGGTAAATATAAATATAATTATTGTCCTCTTCTATGATATTATATGAGAAAAGAGCATAAATTATTTTAAATATGTCATATTCTACCAGCCCTGGGCATGATAGAGACTTCAATGTTGAACGCCGAATGAACACGGAATAAATCATTTAGTTTTTATGAAGGAATCATCGCCTCCGCACTGTCGTTGGATAGTCGGCGACATCAAAGGGGAGTTCGCTTTGTGGTGCCGCCATGCGCGCGCCTATACAGCCTTCATTACTCACGGCTCAAACATTGGTGGTTTAACGCATCCAATCTTTATGTAATCAAGGGTCGATAAATTCGTATAAATTAACTGTGAACGTAATTAAGATGTAAGTACAAAAGTGCGTTAATAAACCCGCTTTATTAATCTTCAACGGTAAAGTACCGGAAAGGTAATAAGATAAGGTACGTTTGTCCGTCAAGGTTTTGTACGCTTTAAAAGCACGGCCTTCTTATATCTGTTTAAAAACCAGTTTTGAAATGTAAGTAAAAAATAACTGAGATATTTTGTTACTCGCTACCTTTTAATATTGCGTGACTTGTATCCCTGGAAGATATCATTATTAAGTTATTCAACGGCTAATCTAACGCGTAAAAGAAGTGATTTACGTACATACCGAACGATAAAACATTCACAGTCGACTAATACCACGATAATGCAAATGAGATTAAAGTTCTCGGAATTGAACCCACTGCCCGTTGGTGTGCTCGGCGTAAGCGCGTCACAGCGACGCCGACGATAGAGTCATTATGTTTCATTATTACATGTTAACACTCAAACTTTGCGTATGAGATATGTTTAGAAATTATTTCTAAATTCAATCTAATTTTATTTCAAGTTCGACGGTTCAATGATGTTCAACGGGACGCTTATTGCATGATTGTTACTGCCTCCGTAGCCTAGTGGTATAGGCGTTTGCTTTAGAAACGGGTTCGAATCCGCAGGGGACTTAACAAATTTTCATTGTTGTTTCCTAGTTGGTTAGGACCATTTGTCCCAATCACCCAATTGTCTGAAAAGTAAGATGATCCATGCGTCGGATGGGCATGTAAGAAGGCGGTCCACCCACCAACCCGCATTGGACCAGCGTGGTGGGATACGGTCCAAAACCCTAATGGGTAGGGGTGTAATAGGGAGGCCTATGTCCAGCAGTGTACTATTAAAGGCTGATGATGATGATGATGATGATTAAATGAAATTATAAATTATGTTGATATTTTAGGATATAGCTTAGTGCTGTCATATTTAATTCGATTTGGAAATAAACCCTTACAGCCAGGGTATGGCATAATTGTCTTTATATCCTTGGTAGTGTGGTTGTCAGATAATAGGCTTTCTGTTTGCAAAGCGGTGTCTAGAAAAATAGTACTATCACAGCTCCTCTTCTAGACCAACACAGCCGTGTCCAACTGTTGTTACATATGTAAGTTACGGTTTCACGACACAATGATTATTTTCTTTACGAGTTAATAAAAATGTTCTTTACAATTTTATTCAATGTTCTTCTCGTGACTTTGCTTTATAAAATTATAGTTGTCATTGGTAGTTGTAGTTGATAACAAGAAGTTTGAGCATCACAGACTTACGTTGTCTGATTAACTCGTCGCGAGTTAGGTACCGGACGGCGCGGCCAGGCCCCGAGGCGGCGGTGCGAGCTGCCCGAGCCTAATACATATCATTTTCTGAACGCTTTTTCTTATCGTTTTTTTACTTTATATTACGCGCAATCCCATCTATGTACTAGTTTATAGCGTGCGGCTCAAGCGACCGGCGGCGGTGCACGTTATATTCGAGTATAAGCAACAGTATATGAATATTCATGTTCGTTTTAAGTACATTTTGCGTTTTATAACCATTAGGATACATTTCTTAACTAGTCGTATTATAAATAAAGTATTTAAAGATTACCTTTGTTAGTTGTTAAATCCGTAGTTAAAATTAAGATTTTGATTCACAATTTTTAGTAAACGGTTAATCTGATAACGAAAGAAAATTTTAGGAAGCAGTAGCAGTCAATTGTGGCGAAAAATATCACATTTATTTCGACAGAGGCAATTAGTATGAACCTGTAAACTTGTTCAGCTTTTGAAAACTTCATCTTATATAGAAGAGAAATAGCTTAAGAAGAATAAGGGCAGAATGTTTCATGCCCAAGCAATTAGAATACAATGCCCGAGGCGCGTCTTTGTCGCTATAAATTTTTGTTAAGTGGGTGTGTATCTCAGTACCCACACCCACTAGTTTTAACGTAATGCTCCAAAGGCGGCTGGCGTCCATTGTTACAGAGCAAGCGACGTCTGAAATAATTAAAAGGACTAATTTGAATTTCTAACTTTAACAACCCTCCACTGACAGGATGTACACATCCGGGCCAGTTTTTCATTTAATTTTGAGTACTATAATTATAACAAGAAAGCATATTTTTTGTATATAGCACTGATACCTAATACGACAATTTAAATTCAAATATGCCTATTCATTATACAGGTATAACACTTGATTGCTAAAAACGCTACTACAATACATATGCAATATTTTTAATAAATAAAGTCATTGCAGGAAATTAAAAAAAATATAAAAATATTTTATTTTTAAATCAAATGAGAGAATTATTAAAAAAATCACTTAAATTTGTTTCGGAACGCGCGCGCAGATGTCACTGTCATCGGCGCGTGCAATTCGGCGCGCGCAAAGCTCCGCGGACGCGTCCCACGGGCTTTATCTCGTATCTTGCGCTCGTCGTACTGCTCAGCAATAACAAAAACGGACGGAGAGCCGCCGCGTAACAACTTCATCGGCGCTAACGAGCAGAAACCTGTTCAGTGGGACATTAACGCGCCACCACGGGAAAATACCGCGAAATATTGCGACACCATCACTTTTTAGTCGCGACTGCAAATGACAGAAACGGCAGATGGATGACTCTTTTAATGTGCGCGAGCCTGTACCTTATTTAGTATTCCAACGGTTTTGACTGACAGCATGGCTTGAAACGTTAATTTTCCAAACACCATTATTTATTGTCCGACAGCTACTCGTGAGACAAGCTCTACTCGAAGCTGTTTTCAAGTTTCGTTACAAAAGCCATATAGAGCCCTTTTAGCTTTGAGTTACACAATGAAAACACATTATGAATCTTAAAGAAGCATAATTTTGTAAGATCTTTTTAGATCCTAGATTCTGTAACGACCAATTTTTAGAATCACTAAACCTTAGATAAAGGGTTAAAACGTGCTTACAATTAAACATTTATAATAACGCTTATTGTTTCATTAAAGCTATGTTGTACATGCTCTTCCGCGTATGAATTATTATTAACTATGGCTAAAAAGATTGGATGACCTCCCCTCTTGCCGTTACATTGTCGTAAGTTTCTTAAGTGCAAGCATATCAATAGACTATTGGAGTCATTTCTAATTACCATTTAATATGTTTTTCTTGCTTACGCAAATACTATACATTATAAATAATACACCGGACCGACTGATCGTGGAACCTGGGAAGGGTTTGCAACGTCGTGTATAATTTAATAATATATATATGAATATAAAATAATTATAAATAATTGTACAGTAATTAAACGCGATAAAATCCGTAAAAATGTATTATTTATAAACCATATAATATTAAAAAAAACTACACTCTTATAACCAATCTATATAATAGGTAAACGGAAATATAAAACTCCGAGAAAGCACATTTATAATCTGTGATTTTAACTTGTACAAGAATATAATCTGTGGGTTATAAATAATGGCCAGTGCCGTAGCAATAAAAGTAACGATATAATTCCATCTCGACAGGCAGCGCCACATTTCGTTCTCTAACTCAGATGCAGTTTATGGCGTCCGATTCCGGGTCGGGTATATTTTTTTATTGCGGTGATAAAAATGAAATTGACACCTTAACTGGTCCAATTTATTTACGACGCATATATTTAATCTTGACGCTTCGATTTTATTCCATTGAGATTTGCTTTTGTCCGGAGAATTTTTTTTCTTTGCGTGTAATTTTAAAATCGACTTAAATGCCCGTGCTGGCCATTTAAAACTTTTGATACTGCTAACGAGGCTGAAATACTATTAATACCTTACTAAAAACAATATCCTACTGTCTATATAGTGAAAGTAAGGAACTAACGGATAGACAAGGTAATACATTCTAGTATGGCGCGTGAAAATTTGCATAAAGAATTAGGTAAAAATAGCGAAAAAGTTAAGGTAGCTGTTCTGTTCTCAAAGTGTATAAATAAAAAATCTTAGTTTCGAGACTAATCGATGTTAACTTTCGTTATTAATATCGTAATGTGTGGTACATTATAATGGTAAAGACCGAAAATTATTTTGTGTATTCTACATATAAATGTATGTGTCATTATTCGTATCTAATTTCATTTTTATTTCTATTTAAATTGATTGTACAAAACGCGTTGATGTCTTTCGTAAGGTAAAATGAGTCATGAAACTACTATTTTCACTACGGTTTTCTTGTCTTTTTAGAAATTTTGCTGTAAAATTTACAGGTAAATATTTTAAGGAAGCAGTCGTATGTCTTGTTTCTATCTCTTTGTTTTCTTAAATTCGTATTCACTTTGAAAATATTTGGCTTTGTTCATAGCAATTTAGTTTTTTGACAGAGTATCTATAGTTTATCTTCTATAAAATACTAATTTTCACCGACCATAATTTAAAAGCATAATGTAGTTTGTTTATAAATTGAGTAAAATCCATTGTTGACGCATATGGCCTTATCATTTTCCTCGAACTTGATGTAGCCTTAACTAACACTATCAAATAATTTTTTTCATATTGACTTCCTACTTTAAAACATTTTTCGCTCCAATATTTTAACCTCAATCTATTACCATATTTTTTGTATACCAAAATTATTAACTCGATTTTTTTTGCCTAAAATATCCTTCATATTATTTTAATTTTATTAACTATATAAATTTAGTCAAATAAGAACTTGATGTGGCAACTGATAGAAACAAAAAAAAGCATTGTACACCCCGGTGTACCGTGAAATTGGCTGTCATGTCGGGAACAGGTAGCTAGGATATTCTGAGAAGCGGTGTTATCCCATTGACAGGGAAGGACGATCGATCTTACCTTGTACCCCGTGTCCTTACGTGTATCTCGGCATATTACCATGAAATTGAAAGGTCGGAAGCTTAATTACGGACCTCTGTATGAATTCAAGTGGTAAAGCAAAAAAATAAGGTCATAGAGTCACTACGGTAAAGTTATAACACAAATTGTAATATTTTTTTCATTATGTTACGAATCAATTTCATTTATTTAAAATTTCAAAATAAATTATAATTTTACTTTAATTTATTATCACATTTCATTTAAGAAACAGATTCTTAGACTGCAACTTAATGCTTAACAAATTAAAACAGCCAAAAGTTCCTATTACAAATACCAATTTGGACTTGTACAAGTAAATTTAGTTCGTTTTGGCGTTATAAATATACTTATTACGAACTTGTATGACAAATATGTTGGCTGTCATTGTGCCTAATCCAAATTAAATTCAAATGCACGTGTAATTTTATTTAGACAAATACGAAGCATTCTAAAGTAAAAATTGACTCTCCTAAGGATATAGATATATTCACAAAATAAATTTATTCTATCGACATTTTGAATTTTTTCTATATAATGATTTGTATCGGACAGGAACACGAAAAAAATAAATAAAGCTCTTTCGTTAGGGAATAAAAATAAAACGTCTCACAAACCTCGCCAAGCTTTATAGTGGAAGCACAAAAGGGAGCGAGAAGGGGATAGTTTCGCTGTAGGTGCGAAAGGGACAGAAGTATCGGAGCCACGTGACACCTGCCGACCGCCAAATGAAGATATCGCAGCTGGATGTGAAAGAATCCATGTGCAAAGGTTCTCAACCTTCTGCATTGAGCAAGTACGTTATATTTAAAATATTTTATTTACTAAAAATAATTTTATACGTTCTTCATTTGAAGACTGTGTAATTATTGGCAAAAATGAAAATTGTAAAAGACTAAATCTTCTTAGTTTTATGCCACAATTGTTAGCGGCTGGACATATCGGCCATTGCGAAGTGTCGTCTCGATATCACATGCAATGTAATATAAATTTTTATGTAACCTATCTGTAGTTTAATTATTGACGTGACAACGTCCTATAAAAATGGGTTAAGATAGGGAGGCACTCTCGAAAACTGTGTCCTAGCGCCGCTCATGTAACGCTCTCCATAAGCAACCATAAGAGAAAGTGAGAGGCACGCGTCTCTCTTACTCGTGGCCCGCTTAAGTGAAAGAGAGGCAGAGAGAAAGAAAAGGGGTGATCTTTTTTTCCTACTATACGAATCAATATTTACAATACAATCTTTCTACCACTGAAAGACGTTGTCACGTATAACTTTCTCCCGTATACGAATTTTACAGTCAAGCAATTTTTCAAAATAGTTTTTCGACACGCTGCCATATAGAATCTGCAAAATGTTACAAAAAAATATTTTCCAAATATATACTTTTAATAACTTAATCTTTTGTTTTTTTTTTTATAACTTAATAATTTTAGTCAGTATTTATAAGTATATAAAATCAAAAAAAATATAAATAGTACCAAATCGCTACCTTTTCTAAGTAGAATTTTGACATATATTATATAATATACTCCTGACTTTCAATACGTCATCATCATTAGCCTGTGTCAGTCTACTGCTGGAAATAGCGTAATAACGGTATAATCAAACATCAAGAACACTTCAACTCACATTTTATAATTGCATTATTCAATCAAAATTCATTTATCGCTTTGATAGAATAACAAAAGGTTTGTCGCCTCGCTTAATTCAAGATCCAAATATCTACAAAGCTACAAAGCCAATGTATCCACGTTGCGTTACCGTGGCGCATAAAACGTACAAACTCATTCCAGAAACGGAATACGGCTCTGCATAACTGGTTATCGAAAGTATAACGCGGGGAACGCTCGTGGTGAGGTTGGTGAGACAGAAATTGTGAACGGAATACTTGTACACTATTACTAAGCTAATTTTCTAGTTTCACAGTTGAACTAACACTAAACAACCTAAATTAATTGAAGAAATTCTGAATTGAAAGCTGTATAATGGGAGTATAAGTTGTGACGGATATAAAAGTGTTACGGTATTTTAAAAATTTTTTCGCAATAGAAGGTTCCAGAAAACTTAAGAGAGGAGGGCCTAGTAAGATAGGTTTGCTCGGGTAAAATTAAATGCGCTGCCAATCGGTAAGCGTCGGAGAAGAATACGTTTTCGCTGTTTAGATCCATTCATTCATAATATAAAACTAGATTATTATTATTACCAGATAAAAAACCCAGTTACTCTGCCTGTCTATACGAGTTTGTTTGATTTGTTTTAAAGTTCTTATTATAGTCATAAGTTTGATTTGCAAGATATTTGTTCGGTTTTACTTTTTAAATAGAATCACCGTTGTGTTTTTCATCAGACCTTAGATCTTAAGTTTTAGAAAAATTAAAAATCTAAATTTACACTTTCTTAGTACTGATATTTTCATAATTGGTGTATCACCTTTTCATTATATTCTTACTGGCTGGTAGCAGTGATTATAATCAAATTGTCACGCATGTATAACTTAAAAAATGATAGAACAATGTTTTAATTCTTTTGTATATTATATTATGAGTCAAACCCCAGCACGTTATTAATGAACTTAGAACTTAGAAAAAATACTTAAAACTTGAACTGACAACTCTTACAACTTTAAAAATCCAGTCTTAAGTCCCTAATGAATACTTTACTAGACATTAACCAAGAAACACAACCAATTTATCAAACCTCGAAGAATACCTACGCTTTAAAAGCTAAAGTGGATGAAGAAATAGAGCGACTTTGCAAACTAGAGGTCATAATAAGTGGTCACTCGTGGACGCCAGCTGCGTTCAAGCCGAACGGGTCAATCCGACTTTGCGCAGACTACAAAGTTACACTAAATAAAGTTATTTTAGATGAACAATACCTAATACCGATGACAGAGGATATCTTTAAAGAAATGAACGGCGGCAAGCTATTTTGTACACTCGTCATAACTCAAGCATACCTTAATATGGTCATGGACGACGAAAGCGCAATGCTACAAACACTCAGTACACAAAGGCACATACAAAGTAAACAGACTTATGTTCGGTGTGAAAGTCGCGCCGAGCTTGTGGCAAGGATTTATGGACAGGCTCTTGCAGGGGCTGGAAGGAGTCAAATGCTTTTTCGATTATATAATTATTCAAGGAGATTCAAAGGAAACATTGTTACGAAGACTTAAGCTGGTGCTAGATAAACTGAAAGAAAGCAACCTCAGAGTAAACAAGGATAATTGCCATTTTTTTTAAAACAAGTATTAATTACCTTGGACACACTATAGATAAAGATGGCCTGCACAAAAACAAAGACAAGATGAATGCCATAATAAAAACAGAACGCCCAGTAAACACTGCAGGATTGAGAACGTTTGTCGTTATGGCAAATTTCTATAATAAATTCATACTCAATCTCGCATCCATCACGAATCCCTTAAACAACTTATTAAAGAAAGTATCAAGCTTCCGATGGACTACACAGTGCGAAGAAGCCTTCACCAAAATGAAAAAAGAAATATTAAGCGAAAGAGTATTGACACATTTTGATCCAAAAAAATCACTAATGCTTCACCACTAGGGCTTGGTGCAGTCCTATCACACAGACTTACAGATGGATCAGAGAGACCTTTTGCGTTTGCCTCGAGAACATTATCAGACAGCGAGAAAAGATATAGTCAAATTGACAAAGAAGCTACGGCGATTCACTGAGGACCAAAAAAATTTTTCTACTATATCTACGGCCGAAAATTTACCCTCATAACAGACCACAAGCCACTTACAAGCATATTTCATCCAAATAAAACCTTACCAGCAATGAGCACTATGAGGTTATTTCATTACGCCCATTTCTAGTCCGGATTAGACTACAATATTGAATATAGAACATCTACTACTAACTACTTCTTAAATAACTCCAATGCCGACTACCTATCAAGATTTCCAATAGAGTCTACAAGGATTAATAAAATTGACCAGAACTATAATTTCCAATTAGAGCAAATTAATACTATAGACATCAACCCAAATACGATAGCAAATGAGACTAGAAACGATTCAGAACACAGACCTCTACTACAGGCACTTAATTCAGGCATCTCGCTAAGAACACTCGGTTTCCGGAACAATGAGTTTACATTACATGACGGCTGTATACTAAGAGGAATGCGCGCTCTTATTCCTAGAACACTTCGCGAACGCGTTCTAAATGAACTACACGTCGCCCATCCAGGAATAGTTAAGATGAAACTATTGGCGCGCAGTTTTGTATATTGGAAGGGGATTGATAACGAAATCGAAAAGAAGGTGAGATCATGCAGAACCTGCATATTACAACAGAATGAACCTGAAAAGGCACCACTTCACCATTGGGAACGACCTGATGGACCTTGGCAAAGATTGCACATTGATTTTGCGGGACCTTTCCAGAATCACAAACTTTTTATCATAGTAGACGCATTTTCAAAATGGATTGAGATAATACCTACCAAAACTACAACAACTACTTGGTGCGTCCAAAAACTGAAAGAATTAGTTTTTGACAACGGACGACAATTTATCTCAGAAGAGTTTAAAGCATTCCTCAAAGACAGTATGATCATTCATAGGACGTCTGCTCCATACTATCCAGCAACGAACGGACAAGCCGAACGATACGTTCAAACCGTGAAAAGGATACTACGTTCAGGGAGACTACATTTTAAAATAATAACGATGAGATTATAATCAATAATGTGCCAACGTCATGTCATTAATAAAAATAATGGAGATATGAACAATGTATTTAATGTCTTTATGTATATTTAATATAAATGAACCCTTAATTAACGTTCGATAACTATATAAGAATACGCGCAACGCTTTGGTAATGATGAAAACTTCAACAAACTTTAAAGAAAACAAGAGCACGAACCTTTCCAAACACATTACAATAACAAATACAGATAAACGGCTTACCGAGAAAACAAAGAGAGACTCACAGAACGGGAGCTGTCAACAAAAGCACAGGTAAAGAAATTAAGAAAGTGCATCACAATGGCTCAAAACCCTTTACAAGGGAAAAGAAACCTTGTACTTCAGGGAATTGAATATAGTTTAGCTTAAAAATGTGTTAACGACAGTAGCAATGCCGTAACAGGACTGTTGGTTTAGTTTTCACGGCGCAATAAGCAAATATTTAAAAGAGAATTGAGTCTAACATCGTAATCCTTAAATGATACGTGGCATATTTTGGGAAAGTTTATGGACTGAGCGTGTTTGTATGCGAGTGGTTTAAATTGTTATCACGTTTCATATCTTTTGTTTCAGGGGTTGTTGTCTTGAAAATAATTTACAACTCAATTTAAATAACATTAATATGGTATAATTTACTGCAATATTATTAATTATAATTACCGTGTATCGATCTACAAACGCATATATAATTAACTTTAATTTGTTTCATTAAACTACTTGATGCAAAGTTCAAGGAATTTTGATATTGTTTTTGTTAACAGAAATCTATTAAATATTATAACAACCATATGTAATTTGGCGCGAAAATATTTCGAATACAGATTATCAAAAACCCGTGAGGTTATTTTATCACTTTAATTTTATGACTTATTATAACTTAGTTGTTTATTATATAAATCCTTATTTTTACATAATTCTACAGTTATACAGTTACTTTTACGTGTTATTTTGTTTCTTGACACAGCACCGAACGTTCACTCGATCACCTTATCTTTAGTGTAGGCGTTACAACGCTATACTTTCCAACTGAGAGTCGTTGTAAACCTATCAAGGCGGCTTAATTATATAATAAAATACAATTTAATATCCTGTTGAAAAATATACCTTTTAAAACATAAGAATACCATAAACACTTCGTACAGATAGATTGATAGATAAGCATTTTATTGTTTACACTTACAACGTTTTAGTTTTTATTTTAAATGACATTTGCGATCTCTCTTTGGAAAGTCTGTTAAAAAATATCGAATAATTAAATTGATACCCTATAAAGAAGTCGCATTCAAATTAATGTTTAAGAAAAAAATATATATAATAGAGCCGGGGCCTATAAATGTATCATTTTTTTGTTTAGGTGTTGTTTTTTTCGTAGCTGTAGTTTCAGTCAACTTTTATTTTTTACTTGCAAAAGTGTAAAAATCGATTGTGATGCGGTATTCATTTCCTTGTATATGGAGTGTGTTAGTCTCTTTTATATGATAAAGACATCATATAGTGAGAGTATGAGTTTTATGTAATTCCAACTATTAAGCCTTCTAGCAAACTGTTTTAATATTGTATAAATCTTAGCGTGATGTTATAAAGCTCGAATAGCCCTTAACCACTGACAAAATTTCGCGATAAACCCAAACTAAAAAGACTTTGATTTGAACATTACATAGAAGTCTTACTTTTTAAAATAAAATTTAAGAGATCTCATTATTTGATACACGAAACATGTCCAATAAATTTCAAGGACATTTAATCTGTTTTCGAACAAAAAATCGAGAACGTTAACACGAACTGTTATTTGTCAGATTTATCGTATATCTAAGATATCATTAGGAAATCTTCCATTTCTATTTTAATTTTTTTTACCTGTCGGTGGCTAGAAGCGTTTCGTTCTGCGTCGTCATCTATTTTAAAAACCGAATAGAGATACGATACAATATTCTCTATCGGTGTGGCGATTAATCATAGATGTTATCGTAACATGAAGTGTGCAGGTTTTTTTTCTCATTTGAAATTATGCCTTTTTAATTGGTATACACTTAAGTGGTTGCTCAAGAAGCGTGCGTTGAAATTTTAATTGGATAAAAAATTATTTAAAGTTTTCGAAGCAATGCGTTATTATGATATTCGTAATCAGTGTTGTATTTTTTTTTTCAAATACATTGGATAATAATTAATAAATGACTTAAGCACAGTAATATAAAACTTTTTAACGAAATTTGAACGGGTAAAATATTTGTAAAAATTTATAATTTGCAAACCGCCAAAGTTTCAAATTTAGATTTAAGGATAAAAAATAAATTGATTCTTTAATAAGTCATCACTGATAACTGGCAAAAATAACAGCAAAAGTAACGAACAAATCATTCGAGAGTACAAGGCGATTCGCCGCTTTTTGTTTCGTTTCGTCCGAACTCGCCGGAATCCACATTAATAGTAACGATACGAAAAAGAACAGAAATAGATAAAGCCTTCGAGATAACGAGAAGTAAACTTAAATTACGTACCGCTCACGTTATAAATATTCAAAAAGCGAGAAGAATGGGGTAACCATTTTACTATTTTACGTTAGGATATAAACTTTAAGATACAAAAGATACGTACAAGACTGTTTATTTAAACAAAGGATACATTTCGAAAGTTATAACATAAGAAATACACTACCATAATTAAAGTTTTATTTAATTTAAAGTCATCTACAATTTCTCATCCTCCAAGCCTTGGAACAGTTGTACTCTTGCAACATTTGTTTTTAAAAGCATGATTGATACAGTGAATTGTTCTTAATTTTGTGTATTTTTAATATTTATTAAAGTTAGATAGTGATGTAAAATACGATATTAACAGTAAATGCATTGTACGGTCTAAAATTATTGAAGAGAATTATGGTCACCTTAAATTGAAGGCGATGCTGTAAAAAATTGACGTCTCAATTATCGACCAACTGCGGGGTGCGGTCTAAGGTGGGGAATGGATGTTAAGTTTATATTACTCTCACGTTTCTTATTTCCTGAAGTTAACTATTTCTTTTAAAAATCTTTGCTCTGGTTAACTGTTTAATTTTTTTTATTATGACATAGCTGTTTTTATGTGTGATGGAATTTAAAAAACGTAAAACGTCAATGATGAGTCGAAAGTGTTAGTTATTTCTATGCATAAAAACCTTCTAATGTCACACCGTTAAACTAAGTGTTTACACAGAAAGTCACTTAGCTGGTAAATGTATACTTGCGTTGTAATTTATTATGATTAGTATCTTAAGTCGATAGCCATAATACTCATTATATTTAATATGATTAAAAATATTATAATTATACAAAGTTGGATCAATGATGTTATAAAATATAAAATTAAATTAAATTTTCAAGCACAACGCCATCTAGCGCAAAGTAAAGCAAAGCAGTTGTACTAATCAATAATAGGATGATATTGATGACTCATAAAATAAATTTATAACATACTTTTCCTTTCTGTAACAAATACATAATATTACAGTTAGACAAATATCCGAACATGAAAATTTAATCACCCAATATTATTATACGCAATTTAGTAAAGATGCTATCCACTACATTATTATGTACTGATAGTGTTTTCGATTAAAATTTTGAATTAAAAAAAATAAAATTCCACTTATACTGCACAACTAATACAATATACAAGAGCATATGATTATTTTGTGCAAATGATTGAAAAAATCACGATTTCCTAAAATCTTGATCTCAAGTAGTAAAATTATTTTATAGAAGCATTTTACATCAGTATTTAGGAAGGCAGAGATGTTTTTTGTGTCTTTAGTAAAAAAAATGCGTATTTTAATAATAGACATTATGGATTTTATTGTGCTTAATAATTTTTACATTTTTCATATAATAACATTTAAACGCAAAAACAAATATTTTCAAATATAGATATAACACGAATTGGAAACCTATTTGGAAAAATAATAATGACGGCTGATGATGATGATGACAATTCATCAGCGGTGTTAATCCACTGCTGGAAATAGGCCTCCCCTAATGCGCGCCTTCTCAATTAGGGGGTTTTTGGACTGTATCTGTAAATATAAGTATTTGGGTTGGTGGGTGGACCGACTTTTACATGCCCATCTGACGTATGGATCATCTTACTTTTCAGCTAATTGGGTGATCGGCCCATGTTGTCCTAACCAACCAGCAAACGACAATGAAAATTAGTTGAGTCCTCGCAGGATTCGAACCCACGACCTCCAGATTCTAAAGCACATGCCCTTACACGCACACGACTTAGCAGTAAGACAATTTGAACTAATAATATTAGCAAACAATTAAAACAAATATAATGTTGTAGCGTACTAGTCTATCTGGTTCTTTACTTTAAATTAATTTGTTTGAGTTTCAATGAAACTAAAATGTGACATAATTGTGCTTCTATGCACGCGTAGTCCGTTATTGCGCATAACGTGTTTTTATGCAATGAAAAATATGAGGAAGTTTTGAACCGACGCTAAAACTACTCCCGTTAGAAAATCTAATCAAAAACTATTTGGTAAAAGAATAAGAAATGCAAAGGCGAATAACGAAATAAATATATAACATAACATAGACACACCTACTTCGATATATTTTTGCACCTGTATACAAATAATCAAAACACTTTTAAAGTTTAAATCACAACGATTCTGTTTAACCTTTACAAGCTGTTAGCCCAAAAAACTATTTCTTTTCCCTTTAAAGCTTTTGGATGCGTACACGCGCTGTCTTCTTATTCACAATGGCATTTAGAATTGTGACAAGGTGAGCTCTATTATAAAAACTATACAAATGGGGAACGGACAATTAAGACGTCAATCTGTCTTACTACGACCGTGTATTGTGTGAATTGTATGGTTTTGCCTGAGGTTCGTATAATGAAACCTTTTCATTGCATCTGAATTCATTCTTTGATGATAACTTGAATTGTGATAGTAATGATGTAGAAAATCGTTGCTTCTGATTTACGAATGACAGTACTTAGTATTGTTACCTAATGTTGGCAAGAAAGATTTTTCTTTGAGAATATTTTCCACGTGTTATGTGAACAAGTTATAAAAATCTAAAAATAAAATAGAGTCATGGTAGAATAAGAAAGAAATATAAATGCTTTTTTATAAAACTTAAATTTAGATAAGTGAAATAGGATATACTGATATTGCAAAGAAATTATTGGCATTGTTTACAAAAAAATCACATATAAAAATACGTTTAATAAAAACACACATTTAATAAATAGACTTTGTCACCAGCGTTAACTGTAATGTAATAGTAGCAGAAGTAATCGATATCTTGTTTTTCATTTTATTTCTAATGTTTGCTTTTTTTATATTTTTAATAAAACATCAAACAATACGAATTGAACACAAGAACATTTTTGATTAAAGATGCTAAATCATAAGTAAATCTGTATCTTGAAATTAAATGGAATTCTCTTCCATCGTAGAATTATATTGCTTATTCCGATGTATTTATCTTAATAAGATATCGGAACTTGATAGACAATAACGAATGTTTAAGTTTGTCGCTATAATTTTGGACTAGAACGAATTATCCCATAAAATTGACTTTTGGAAAAATCACACGGTTCTATTTCAGTGGAGAGAGGAGAGAGGCTATTTTAAAACACTAGCTTCATGGTCAATATAATTATATTATTTATAAAATCAAGTAACATGTAGCTACTGTAAAAAGTTCGTCTTATCGGTTTGGCCTGGCCGTTAATCCAGTGAAATACCAAGCAATCATACTAGGCATTTTCAGAAACCTGTACTGATTTTACTCATCTCCCTGAAATTATTTTTAAAAGTTATCAAATACCGATGCGCCAATGCGTTAAAAATCATAGCTTGTATATTTATCACCCCTAATTGGGACTCACAAATTGCTTCTGTTGGCCGAAAGGTTATTGGTGTCGTTAAGGTTATGCGAGGTCTATATAGATTCAAAAAGTTTTTGCTCTCACAGACTAAGGCAATGCTTCTACAGGCTTTGATTTCTCCTGTTATCAAATATGCTGATGTGTCTTACTTTGACTTAGTATTTTTGATACACAATCAATCTATTACTTTATCTTAGTAATATAACATGAGCACTAGCGTCCTATTAATTTAATGACGTAAGTATGAAATCTGCTTCCTTATACTGTACGGTCCTAAGGATCTGATTTCTTATTCTATTTTATTTTAGTGGTATAAGAAGTCGAATCAGGGGCGTTCAACAAAACCACAGTCACTTGAATTGACACTTTATATTCAAAAGAATCGAAATCCCCCTAAAGGGTAATCTAGGCAAAGAGCATTTTTACCTGAAAACATGGATTTATAATGCCCAGAACTGGATAATTAATTATGCTAGACTTCATAATATTGTTAAGGCAGCTAAACTACTACCATTCACTGAGAGGTAAGCTTACTAAGCATATTCACTACTTTAAGTGCTTGCTTGCTTGGAGTTGGCAAGTTGTAGCGTAGAGATATCAAAGATTTCAGATGATTAAGTTGGACGTCTGCAATAACAAAATATCTATGGTCTGTACATCACCATTCTTTACATTATCTTTCCTGGTAATACCAGGAAAGATAATTTGCCCATTTTAGCTCCCCACTGACAGTTAATAAAATTTTCATAGGTTAAAAATAGTATTTTCTTATATCTTCTGATTATTTGTTGTTCTACTGCTAATGATATGGTATATAATGATAGTTGAAATTGCAACTGTAAAATGGCGTTGCGCCAGCGTTGGCAGTGCAAAAATTTTTGCAACTTTCTTGGTAACTTGTAACAAAAATAAAATCTGTAAAACATGGAATGAAATGTATAATGACAGGCATATAGATATAAAAAAATTAAACATATGTTTTAAAAATATGTAAATTGTAGTTATATATTTGTAAAAAATATATATATTTTTCAATAATTTTAAATTCAATTACAATAACTTTTATTTTTATTAGTAGCCATCACTTTAAGATAGTTTTACGAACGCATTATTGACAACATGACAACAATGAATGCAGAATCAAATCGAATGACAATTAAGGAATTTGACAGCTGCTCGGATTTATTCATAGGGTAGAATAAACAGTGACATGTTTTATTTGTTGGTATTATAATTAAGTGCGATTGATTAAAACCTTGCCATTATTCTAAGTTATCATAAATTCAACTATAGGAATTGTTCTAAAAGTCTTATATAATTCTATTGTGAAAGTGTTTTTGACATTTAGGTATTTTGATTGTTGATTACTTTTACTTTTATTGACTTAATTCATGATCATCTGTCTAGTTGACCCTACGTTTTACATTTAGCACGTTTACGATTTACTTTTAAAGTTTCTTAATGAATTCAGTATTCGTCCTTGTAAGCATTTACCACTCTATGATTTGCTAATCTGAGGTCAATGTCGAATTTCGATTGATTTGGACACATCAAAATAACGAGTTCAGTGTTTATATATGCGTCTGCGAAATGCAAGTTGATAAGATTGTTTATGTTGAGGTTGGCAATCCTACTTTAAATTACTTTTTCTTTCAGATGTAATGTAAAATGTGGATACATTAGTTTTCAAGGGATTGTAGTAAATAAAAAGGCATAACTGAATTGTACACAGTCATGAGTAATGCTAATGCAATGAATAACCTACCACCTGGTGTCAATCCTGAAAATAATATTTTACCTGGAGGGCCCATTATAAATCAAATGATGAATCGGAACAGAAATAACAATCAGAACCCACTTTTTAATGTAAGGGAGAGGTTATTTCATGCATTGTTTTTCAAGTTTGCCGTTGCATACGCAAGAACATTTCCAAGGCCCGTTAGAAGATTTTTTGAGTTTCTAGTTCTACTAAAAGCACTTGTAGCCTTCTTTGTACTAGCATATATTCATATAGCATTTTCAAGAACACCCACTACTTGTTTGAACCATGTAAAAGATTCCTGGCCACGGGATGGTATTCTGCGTGTAGAAATTTTGAGGAATCCTGCTCAGGACTACACCATTGAGCAGAGCTATGCTAAAGAAAGAAACTCAAAAAGGATAAAGAGGATTTTAACTCTATGTTAGGAATGTTAGCAACGGAAGGGTGAGTTTTCACTACTATATAAGTATTAAGAGTAACATATAAAAACTTTAAAATGAAACATTATTGCTACAACTTAAAATTATGGTTAGGTCTTTATGATATGTAAACTGAAGTTGTATTTCTTAAGGTGCTCCTACATCCTATACCTATATTGCTCAAATTTTCCTTTAGATGCATGGATCATACTATTTATAGGGTTATCATTAAACATAACCCCATCAAAGTAAACATAAAAAAAAACATTGAGAGGAGGTTATTTACCCAAAGTATCTTAACATTGATGCATTTCCTAATGTTAACGACATGTAAAGTAATAAACCAGTTAGAAATAAAGTTAATTATGATTTATATAATGCACTTATAAATAAAGTCAATAATAAAACATAAGAATGTTTATACTCTGTGAGTTAATAAAATACAATATTGCAATATCTATAGATATTAAATGAGGTTATTAACATTGAAACAATAATTTGATTTCCATGCCATTTTAATCTTAATTCTCACCTTGAAATTGTATCCTTTAAAATGCATTATATTATTGTTAGTTGTCCATTTATTACTTGTCATTTGATTAATCTATTTTCTTTAACTGATATGCCTATTAACTATGTCTCAAAATTGTTGATTCTTAATAATTGGTGTTGCTACATGACAAACTTGTTTTCATCATCATTATCATTACCAGTCTTTATCCGTCCACTGTTAGACATAGTCCTTTTTAAATGATTGCTAAGACAGCCAATCCCTTGTTATTCACTGCCAACTTTAACTGTTATTTGTTGAAAATCATAAAAAACTACTTATTCTTTCTTTGGTATTGGTATAATTTATTCTTTTTGTCTTTTGAATTAGTCTACAGTTTATTACCTGAATAATATATGTTACTGCTTTTGTAATGTAACATAATTGTGTTATCTAAAATGATAGGTACCCTGAAATTAGGACAATTTCCTTATCAAAATACTTATACATTTTCTGAAGTTAAACAAATACTTAAAATACTATACCTAAATCTGCATAACCCTAAAAATTTAAGTAAACTGACAATTGACAAATAGTAATGGCACATATAGCAACAGGACCACATATTTGTATATGGACCCTATTTATGTATACATACATGGGCAAGATATGTGTATGTATACATGGACAATTTGTGTGTATATATACTACCTGGATTTTGAGAATTGGCTTTTGTAAACTCTATTTCATATTTGCTTTTTTCTGGGTATTTATAGTCTCCATATTTGGTTTAAGCAAATATTAAATCACACAACATTAAAAGCGAGTGCTCTGACAATGACCTACATGTCAGTTATGTTTTATGATAACTTATACTTGTGCATTTAGATTATAACTTTCTGATGTTCTTATTTATAGAAATCACCAAAGTATTTTTCTTTCTAAAATACTAATATTTAAATATTTTATTGAGTAAGGTCTCATAATGTTAAACAATTATGATTTTGAAATACAATAAAATTAAAACCATAGTTTTCAATTCTAATATTTTAATAGGCAATTCCTTATTAAAATATTAGAATGAAGGAATTAACTATTAAATATTATATGCTTAAACTTATGTGAGACAAAAATGATGACTCATAACCCATATACTTTCTTTGTTAAATCTTGCTTCAGCAATACACCCTGCCCATGAGGAATTTTAACACTATAATCTGTAAGCCATGTTACATGAGAAATATTATCTCTTTATGTAGTATTTATATCACATCATTAGCCTGTGATAGTCCACTGCTGGACATAGGCCTCCCTAATAACCCTATCCATTAGGAGGTTGACCGTATCCACCACGCTGGTCTAATGCGCTTGGTGGGGGACCACTTTTACATGCCATCCGACGCATGGATCATCTTACTTTCAGACAATTGGGCATGCAACACTGGACACAAAAAATCTGTTGAGTCCCGCAGGTATTCGAAGAGACGAGTTCTAGGCACACGCCCATACCACTAGGCTACGGAGGCGGCGGAAGTAGTATTTATATAAGTCATACTTATTTCATGCCACTGCCCTATTCTCTCCTCTATGAAAGGGAGTTTAACAACCTGTAGTACTTATTATTATTGTCTATTTCCAGATTTATCAACATAGAGTCATCATCAAATGACGACATAGAAGAAGATGAATATTTGAGAGATGGGACAGACTATGGTAATATTACCCGCATCCATGACGAGAATATTGAAGATGTAACAGGTGATCAAGTAACTGAGACAGCCTACTTAATGGAAAGCAAGTCTGATCCATTGCCCGATGATATAGAACCTGACTTAAACACAACTATAGTTCCCGGAGTTGAAGTGGAACCGACTTCCTCAATTTGGGAGGGTATTATGGGCCTTGTGGAGGACTTGGATGGAGATTCGAAAATGGTTGATGTAAGTAACTTTTTTAATATAGTTTTAAATCTCACTTAACTTTGAATGGGTTTATCATTGTTTGTAAACATCTCAAATTAAGTGATGTGATAAAAAGACCATTACCTTGTAGTAGCATATAAAGTTAATATGCTTATTTTTCGTATGGAGCTCTTAGCCTTTGTTTAACAAACTGGCCAAGTTGGTAGGAAGGGAAACTCTTGCATCATGCATTATTCCAAGAGCTCCTTTTCAGCCTAACTATTGCTCTGTGTTCTGTGCCCCGGAATGGTTATTGTAGCATGCCTAGTGCTGTCCCCATGGCTTAACTCCTTAGACACACTTGTTTTTTTCTTAGCTTCTCTACTACACTTGCACTTGTAGGAATGCTTCTGGATGGCTATTTCACAAATAACAAGGTAGAATGTGTTTTGAATAGTATAGAATGTATAGTACTTTGTGTGAACAAAAATTAGAATAAAAACAATTTTTCTTTTGTTTCTTTTTATAGTCAGTTGTAAAATACTATGCATTGGTTTAACAATAGTGTCATTTGACACCTTAATATCATAATTGCAATGTTACTGTCAGATTTATTTATGTGTATAGAAATTTCAGGTTTAATTTCTTTCATCATCATCATCATCATCAGCCTGTGTTAGTCCACTGCTGGGCATAGGCCTCCCCTAATGCACGCCTTCTCCATTAGGGGATTTTTGCACCATATCCGACCATGCTTGAACCCGCATTGTTTTTTCCATGCCTATCCATCATGGATCATCTTACTTTTCAGACAATTAGCTAATTGGCCCAAATTATCCTAACCAACCAGAAAACAATCATAACACAAATGGGATTCGAACCTACGACCTCCAGTCTATAAAGCAAGCAAGGTGGTCTAATTTCTTTACTATCAGTCTAGACATTCTTGTTAACATATACTTACCTAAGCATGTATCTTGATATATTATCATGTAAGAAATTTGTATCCAAAACCTTTTTCTTTCTGATAATGCTGAACAAATAGATGTTTTATTAAAAATAGCAACATCATCCTGACAAAGGACAATTTTATGTTTTTGTTGGTAATGTTTCATTTGATTTTTCTCGCATCATGAATATTATGTTATTGTTCTTACCTAAAATGATTTATCAGTACATGTGTGATAAACCTGAATTTCTTAATATATTGTTTAGTACTTTTCAATATTTCTTATCACTTCCTTATAGTCTCAGTAGCCTACTTGTGAAAATATTAAAAATGAGTTTTTTTTGTGCTTCGTTATAAGTATTCTTAGGTATTGTTATTTATAAATGAAAGAAAAAGAACAAATTAAACTTTCATTATAGAATTGTCATAATTTATATATATAATAACTTACCTGCTTACCCTTGCTCTATAAAGCGGAGGTCGTGGGTTCGAATCCCGCGGGAAAAACTACTTTGTGATACTTGTTTATTTCACTATTCATCATTTCCATCATTGTTTTCTAGTAGGCTAGGACAATTTTATCGAATTGTCTGAAAAGTAAGATGATCCATGTGTCGGATGGGCATGTAAAAAGTCGGTCCATCCACCAAATCGCATTGGACCAGCGTGGCGGGATACGGTCCAAAAACCGTCTCATAGGGAAGGCGTGCATGGGGGGAGGTCTATGTCCAGCAGTGGACTAAACACAGGCTGATGATATATCTTAAAAGAAATTCCTTATTTCTTCTGTAAGACCTTGATATGATATAAAAATAAAATTGAACCAAAATTATTTTTTTACAAAGTTTTGCTAAATTAAAAGCCAATGTCCCATATCTTTTTATTATGTTAACTGAAGTAGTTAATTTTCCTAGATCTAGTATCTGTTTTCTAGTTTTTAAGTTTTTAAAATATAAATTAAGTTTAGATGAAAATATCCTGTGTTTATAAACAAATATGTCTATATGTTAAAAAAAAATTATTTTTTACGTTTTACAGGAATCTCACGATGAAGCAGCTTCGAACGATTCGTCCAAAGGTAAATTGTTTAGATGAAATTGCTGCCTAATAACAAAATTTATTTAAACACCAAATCGGCTATTTGTAAATAAAGATCGTTGTGACGTCATAATGACGTTTATTTGACCTTATAGAAAGTTAACTAAGCGGAACGGTCTTCTGTAATTGAGCCAAATAAATTACAGAATTTTAATCAAACCGTAATTGTGACAGACTCAGGTTAGATTAATATTGATTCCTTCTACCAAATATCATTCGCCACTAATGATATATGTAGAAGGGACCGATCAGTGCGCAAAACGTTTGTGACAGGAGTTAGGCTTCGTTTACAATAATTACAGGTCTTATCAAGATCTGGTATTGTTATTTTGTCCAATGTCTGATAATACTAAATATGTATAATGTTTGAACCAATTAACTAATAGGATTATCAGTCAAGTCAAGGTCGTCCTTCCGTTCCGTCCGTCCGGTAATAATATCTTTCTTAGAACGAAAACGAGAGCCTTTTACGTACAATTCTATTTATTTGTAAAGATGAAATAAAAAGTCCCATAAAAGTTGTATCTCTTCCGCAGACGAGGACTACATCCTCGAGTATTCACTAGAATACGGCTTCCTGCGTCTGACGCCCACCGCTCGTCTCCATCTGAAGATACCGGTGAAGATCGTGACCCTGGACCCCCAGAAGGACGAGTGCTTCGGGGACACCTTCTCCCGTTTCGTCCTTGACGAGTTCCTGGGATACGACGACCTTCTGATGGCCTCGATAAAGACCTTGGCCGAGCAGGAGGACAACAAGGGCTATTTGAGGTAACGGATTAGAAGCCTTAGTAATGTTAACAGAATGCGGTCAACGATCGAATTGGGGCGTGTTAATATTTACCCGTATGAATTATGGTTTTGTCTCGTGTTAATATGATTTTGAAATCTATTTGACCAAATATGTACTGACTGTTAAGCTTCAAAAGAGCGTTTATTTGCCAAACATGAATGGTGTACCGAATCGGATGATTATATACATGTTAGTGATGGAACCAGGTTGTGTGAATATATTTTTTTAGGTTTAGTGGTTGTTCTCTTAACAATTGTTATGATGTTTTTGCAGAAACGTGATAACTGGGGAGCATTACCGTTTCGTGTCGATGCTGACCGCGCGCAGCTCTTACATAGCGGCCTTCTTCATTATGCTTGTATTCGTGAGTATTGGCAGATCATTTTCAAATAAAAGAAAATAGAATTTTGGCATTTAGTAACCCGTAGCAACCGAACGGCATAATTCTTATAGCGTTCTTATTGTTAGATATAGTATTTTTTAATGGATCATGGAAATATTTCATTTCTGTATACAAGGACACTCGGGACCGAAAGGGTAAATTCACATTTCAATAAGAAAACACTAGCAAATATGGTTTTGTTAATTAAAATGGTGTTATTGCTGTGAAATTTTTCTGACTCAGTTGATAAAGACATCTTCAAAATATGACCCTCGATGAAATTAACATATTACATATAATGCTCATTTAGAAAGCGTCTTTGACGTAGTATAGATCATAGCTAAGACAGTGACATAACTTCATTCTTAATGTTATGTAGTAGATTTCCATAATACAACCACATAGATATATAGAAATATTTTTCTTCGTAATTTTCGAAATGTCTGCTTCTTACCTATTAATTTTGACATTTGATTCTAAACAATAACTTTCTATTAATGGGTACATAAAATAATTCTATAGTTATTTCATTGAAGTTCGGGTGTCATCTATTTGAATAGATCCAGAGTTTTCGTAGAAAATATTCACTCGTCTATACCCAACGCCACTTCACACTCTGGATACTTTTACATCATCAGCCTTTGTTGTCCATTGCTGGACTGGCCTCCTAATACACCTATCCATTGGCGGTTTGGACCGTATCCACACGCTGGTCAATGGGGTTGGTGAGTGACCGAATTTTACATGCCCATCCGACGCATGGATCATTTCTTTTCGACAATTGTGATCGACCAAATTGCCACCAATGACAACAATGAATATTTGTTTATTCCTCGCAGGACTCGAACCAATGACTTTCGGTTTCTAAGGCACACGCCCTAACCACTAGCATACGGAGGCAGTTTTTTTGGCCCCAACCCATAGTATCGAAGCGGCGTTGTACGTATGGTGATGTTATCAGTAGCTTGTCACTCAGTGATTGACATCCCGAAGACAATTCATTAGCAAGAATCCTAAATATGTGACGCCACTTAGTTGCCACGGGCTACTTTATTGCTTCTATTACAGCATTTGTTGACCTAAATACGTATTCTTATGCTCGACTGAATGATTCGTACTGCACATTCATAAATCACTGTTTAGATCAAGATGGAACTTTAAGGCGATATTCTTAAACGTCTGTATTAGTTTTTACGCCTAAAATACCTTGATTTGATCACCTTTACCGCCATTGCAAAGCATGTTGAGTGCAACTAGATTTTTTTAAGTATCGTAATAAGTAATTACAAAGTTGTTGTTGTTTTAATAGCCTCCGAGGGCATTAAAACACGAGACAGTTCGTAACCTGCCGCGTTGGGTTGACTGACAGATAACGTTGAAATAAAACTGACCTTAGTACGGGAGGAACAATGAAAAGTAATGAGGGCATCTATTTGTTTATCTGGTAAATTAGCGGAATGATAAAATATTGATTTATATATTAAAGTGTATTATTGATATTCGTCAGCTCACTCAGGGTCTTAATGGAATTGATTCACAGCGATAGACTGTCACGTTCACTTTGGCGTGTATATGTACGTGTCCTTATGTAACCGATTACTCTTTTGTAGCTAGCTTCTCGCAGATCAAATGCCTTAAGTGCTGGACATGGTCGAATTTTGATAAGGTGATTACTTTTTACAAGCGATCAGCCAGGTTAGTCCACGTGACATGCCCTTTCGCCTTTGTATTAATGTCCTGGACCGTTCATCGCGCTGTACAAGTTGTGTGACCGACGTTTTAACATGCCTCCAGCATGATCAATCTTACTTTTCAGATAAGCTGGGATCAGCAATTGCCCTAACACGCATGGATCAACATTGAAAATTTTCAGATCCGATGATTAAACGTCACCCGTTTGCCTAAAGCACACTGAAGTGAACACTAGCTTTATTGTGTATTTAATTGAGTCCAAAGTATTCTAACCTCATTTCCTGGGTAGTAAATCGAACACCATCCAGTTCTAGGCTCATTATATGGTGGAATATTTTTATACTATATATTAATAGTAGATATATATATAATCAAGATTATACTGAACCTCTACTCGTCAAAAATGATTATGTACCACTTTAATTTATTTATAGCATTGTATTCATAGCATTTTGTGTAGAACGTTGCACACACTATACCGTCTATAACAGGCCGCAAATCCTCAAATTAAAAAACTCATATTTGACTCAAATGGTGCTAAAACTTATTATAATTATTATATTGATAAGATGTACTTATTCGTATGTTCATCGGAAACAAATCAGTGTGAATTAAAATTTGAGTTTGATATTAGATTTAGGTTATTGAATAAAAGGACTAAACGGATTTTATCGCGTTTATTTACGTTGTAACTCTACTATTTCTAATACTAGGGGGCAAATGTAAATAAACGCTATTAAATCCGTTAAAAGTTCATTCAACAATATGTAATATTCATATATAAAAGTAGTATGTAGTATTCATTAAATAGAAAAAAAATACACTTAAGTTCTAAAATTCCTTGGCTTATTTTGTATAGTTATTCTTTTGTTTCCGTCTGAATTCAAAACTCAGTTCCCCACTACTCTTCACGTCTTGTCGTCCTATAACATGGCTTATACAGCATGTCTTTGATATAAAAAATATTAAATAAAAGGTTTAATTTGATTAAACATTTTCATTTACAAAAAAAGCTTAACACGGTTTTTGCATTAACATCTTTTAAATGTATCCTTTGGATCAGGCATTTGCAAATCTTATACAATTCGTTGTATAACGGCATCGCTGAATTTACTTATCAGGAGTTTCTTTTTATAGAATCAAAGTTGAAGCGGTTGGGATGAAAACATAAAATTAAAAATCATTAAGTCGTTAATCTAATACTGTGCTGGAATTCCTTCTTTTAATATTTAAATGATAGAAGTTGAGTTTAAAGCATGCTATTAAGGTTTGATGAGTCAGCCAATCTCAGAAGTAAATCAATTTATTCAATTAGGTATATATTATGTAACTTCCAAAAAGCATTTACCAGGTTTAAAAACTCTAGTCAGATTTATAATTGTTTATCTATGAAACTTAAAGTATTTCATTTTGTTTAAATATTAATTTAAAATTTGATGACCAATCATTTTTCTAAGTTCTAAGATGTTACGAATCAGAATATAAACTATTTCCACACATCTTGAGTCCTCAATATAATTTATTACAGAATAGTAAGCTTTTCTATAAGCGTTGTTTTGACAACTAACGAGGCTCGAATCATTACAGTTGCGTTTTGGCAGCATTTAATTTATTATACATTCTTATACTATTATACATGAAAGATTTTTTGGTTCGGGTCAGTCTAAATCTGGGTAGCTCTAGGGCTCAATTCCTGCGCGGCCTAATATCTTTTTAGCAAACATATGAATATTTTGACGTGCGTACATAATATTTTCAAATATTATAGATGAGGTAAAGTTAAAATTTCAGAATTTATTAAAAACATTACTAAAGATTACGTAAAGAGTGGCCTCATCCTTTAAACCACGTCCATGCATTAAAGCCATATCGCTCCGACGTAACAGTAACTGCGCGCCCTCTGCCATCCTCAAAGTAAGGCCCTAGGATACCATGGGCTGACATAGGCGCCAAACGGTCACTTTCGGACTATGTAAGGGCTTTTGATGCTTAAGTTTTGGATTGATGGGGCTCCAATAGCGGCAATTTTGTTTACTAAAATGCCCGTTAAGATAGAAATGAGCCTCGTCAGAGATCATTATGTTATTGAAGGAAGTAAACCGATTCAACATTTCATTCGCATAATTTTGTCTATGAATACCGTCAGTTTCTTTTATTCTTGAACCAACTGGATTTTGTAAGGGTGCATAGTAAATCTTTCTTCAAAATCCGTTGTAACGATGTCCTGGATACGTTTAATGCTCTGGCGCGCTTACGAGTTGACTGTGTCGGATTTTCGCGAATAGACTTTGTTGATGTGTCTATGTTTTGTTCCGTGACGTAACGTCATCGGCGACCCAACTGCGGTTTATCTAACGTCGAACCGGTCTCCTCGAACTTAGCAACCCAGTTCTTAATCGTTTGAAGAGTTGGAGTGTCATCAAAGTTGTTAAACCTTTGTGTTCTCGAAATTTACGCCGCGCAACGGTTGCCGAATTGTCGTTTTATAAACTCGCGCACACAAAACGCACGGTCCGCGCACGTAAAACGCTCCATCGCGACTAAATTCCCAGAAACCGAGTTACTCCGCCCGCTTCCCGCACCGCTCACGCGCGCCCTGTTCGTTTTATTCAAATTTTACTTTTCAAAGCACTTATGGGCCACCCTGTATATACAAAGTAGATTTATTAATTAAAAGGTTTAAGGTACTAAACATTTCCTAACGCATTAAGTACGACCTTCGTTGTCTATTGCCCTTTTATTGTTTTTGTGTGTTTCTCTATTAATTGTATTGCATTCATTATTTATAACAATTTTTGTTTGTAAATAATTATTGCATTGATTTAATTTTACTTTCTAAAGGAAGTTTACATTGTTTTAATAGAAAAAAAAGTGTTAAAACATATAAAACATAAAAATTTTGCAAATCACATTAATCTACCTGGTCGCGATGTATAACTAATTCTTCAACGTTGTTTTTTGATTATAAAATGACTAATGAACTTATTTTTTAAATAATCTTTAAATTGCGAATATTTTATTCGTAGCGCCATCTCGTAGAGGATTGATGTAGACAAAGCTAAAATCGTAATATTATGGAAGTACTTCCTTTGGCAAAGAGATGGCGTTGTAATAAAATTTCGTAAGTTAATTTTATAATTAGTTTTATTCTTCTGATGAAACTTAAAGAGTTTCATTTTAGTAGTTAAATTTGAATTGGAATAACCAATTTGAGTGATCATGTCCATTCATATATAACTCTAATACGGCATAAATATCGGAGTAAAAGAGAATTTTCAATATCAGCAAGCTATTTTTCATAGATTGTGAAATTAACCGCGTATCATGATAATCGGCACAAAATTTGTGTGTTAATTTTAACTCATTTGACCATCAGGAAATATTAAAAGTACACCTTTTTATTACGTTATAATAAAAGCCTAATAGTGAAGTAAGGATAAGATTATTATTTATTACAGTATTTAGGGTACTTGAATGTTTTTTTTTGTTTGTATAACCGGCCCTTTATATATTATAGATTAACGTGGCTAAATTTTAAATTAATTAATAAATTAAAATCATGTAGAATTCTCACTAACGAAAATTATTATATTCAGCAAATAATTGTTTGCTAACTAAATGGCTATATATATAGTGATTAAGCGCCATCTCTCGGTTACTGGTCGGAAAACTGTTTTGACTGTTTTCATAGAACTAAACACTAGACCGATACAGTAGATGGTGCTGATGGACAGTTTCTTTATTTAAAGAAATGACGCAAAATATAATATTTGATTACAATCATCATCTATCAGATTTTTTATGTGGTAAGATAGCTTTTATAACATTTTGAAAAAAAAAATATATTTAGAATTTTAAGAGATGGTAGGTAGGTAGGTAGGTAGTAGGTGCTACATCTCACGATAGGCAGCGTGTTGAAGATACTTCTGGTATTACCAATGTCTATGGATGTCGGTGACTATTTTCCGTCAGGTGGCGCGACGTCTGCCTACGTAGGAAATAAAAAAAGAATATTATAACATATTAGCCGTTATTATTTCATGTTCCTAAAGTCACGTTTTGCGTTAGCTTTAATGTGCCGAGATTCATCATACATATTTTTCATTATTTCACCTTCCTAAAATCACATTTTGAGTTAACTCTGAAAATATGCCGAGATTCGTCATACATATTTTATTGGATTAGATTTAACGCTCACCGTTTCGATTGAAGCTCACTTTTCAACGCTAATTTGACACTTTATACGATTAGCGTTTCATGTTACATTATCATAATGTATGACACTTAAAAATCGTTGCCATGTTACCCTGAAACAAAATATTCAGAAATTTGGGGCACGCGTTAAAAATATTTTAGGAAACTGCTCCCTTTTGTGTTGTTCAAATCATGCGTAATTTATGTGTTTTTATGAGTATATTATAACATTTATTGTCACAGTTCCTCCAATTATTTGTTTAAATAAAAATTTAGGAAATGCTCCTTTCATTATTAACTATTTAAGGTAAATAATATTTTTTTTTCTCAAACATTGCGTCTCTCCAAATAGTTTTGATGATTTTTTTTTAGATTGAATTTTTTATCACTGAGATATATCCTTAGATATAGAAATGAGTCAATAAAACATTTACCATAACATCATGTACGGCTAGGTTATAGCCTATGGTGTTATAGATCAATTAATAGGTAACTCGGGCGCGCGTCCCCCCGAGCCGGCCACTAAAATCGGGACTCTTCCCGACTTACAGTTATTGCTCTTTTACAGCCCTTTCAAAGTTTATTACGGTACCGAAACTCACCTTTAGAGGCGCACTATTTCTTGGGTCCTGTGTCGTACTCGCTTACGGATTCCTGTGACGTCATTTCATTACTAATTCGACCAAGATCGATGGTACAGTTCTAATATGTGGAAGAATTCAGTTTTTTTGTAGATAATGATTTGTAAACAGTTAACTAAAATTGTGTATATATAAAATCGATAAGATTTGTCGAATGTTCTCAGGATTTTGCGATTGTAATTATATTGTATTTTGACGCTTAATTCTATTGTAAAAGATGCGAAAGAAATGGTTCCGCCTAGTTTATTTGGTTGGTTTTCAGGTGAGAGGCGTCCTAGTTCGAAAAGCATTTTTATCAATAAGCAACCATAACACGTTATGTTTAATAAAGAATATATAATATAGATATACATAAGAAATGTAGGTAACCTAACGATTTTGAATTGAAATTTTTCATACATATATATTAGTATTTTAGGTACAGAGTGATTAATATCGCACTGCACATGAGAGGTATCTTGGTGTGTCGGTTGTACATTCATCGTCCACGCTAATCCCATATTGCGTCGTCACGACGCGGAGGAATTGCATTAATCAATGGTCAAACGGTGAATTTATCGCCCGCCGTACATATAGTACATAGGTAGCGTGGTGTGTACGCGTACGTCAAATCTCGTGCAGTAATATGCGGTGGCCGATCGCCTATTTTTTTACGTTATTTATCGGTGTCGGTATTACTCTTATTTCAAGAGAAAAATCCGAATGGAAACTATTAAATTGCGTTTTAAGGCACACCAAATGTAGCGGTACTTACCAAAAAAGTCTGTATATTGGTCGATTGTAACTATACTACAGACATAACGCTAGTGTAAAGCTAAAAACATTATGTTTTATTAACATTAGTTAAGGTTTGTTTGCGTTTTTGAATAAAAATATCCATTTAACAAACTTTTAAATTCAGAGCCCATAGACCGTGATCTGACCGAATTTTTATATCTGATAAAATGGTTTTTAATTTTTATACCAATTCTTTTTCACACGTCAATTATCACTAATTCATCCCGATGGATATATTTTACATTAAACTTACAAAGTAGACATTGCTCTGCTTAAAATAGTTATTAATTTAAGTCTGGATCAAAGTCAAGTCAAAATATTTGACTTTGACTTTGACTTGACTTTGATTAGAAGCCGACCGGTTGACGGGAGACGTGTTTAGGCATTTTGTGGCGTCATACATAACAATTTAGTGCGTCACATAGATGGATAAATTAAAAATATATAAACCGAAAAATTTTCCTGTTTCATATCCTATTAGATTCATCGGTACTTGATATTTTCTTCGCGATACAAATCGAGTAAACAACGATCGAAATTTCCTCAGACAGTTGACGGATCACTGTTGGGGGCGCGAAGTTAGTTAGTCGTTCCGCTGAATGTATTAGCGGTGGGGCTTATTATTATTACCGCAAGCTTTTGATGTACAATTTACTCATATATATATTTTTAGATTTTATTATATCTGTATTGAATCTTAAAGCAACGTCTATCACTGTCCTGCCATTTCAAAAATTAAAAAAAGGTTACCAGTAACCTCGCTTTTTAGTTTGTACTAGTAATTATAAAATAATTGTGATATCTTATTATTTTGTTGTCTTAGTTATTTTGTTTCTATTGTACAGGTAATTTTTTGTTTTCTTGGTGGATATGTGTCTATTTCCTAGTTGATTAAATATTACCCTACGAATTTATTTCTGTACAAATAGAGACATGAACTTACTTAACTAACAATAAGCGATATGCGCATCTCATAAGAATCGGAGTTTAAGTAATACACATACCACGTTCACCAACTAGAGCCAAAGTTGGGGTTTTAAGTTATGTTGCGTACTTTTCAAATCCTGTCCGCTAGATACATTTAGCGCGGTCTAGCAAATCGATTTTCCTCATCTAAATTACGACCA
This sequence comes from Lamproptera curius, assembly GCA_029286875.1. Lineage (NCBI taxonomy): Eukaryota > Metazoa > Arthropoda > Insecta > Lepidoptera > Papilionidae > Lamproptera > Lamproptera curius. Next base: position 2,150,406 of record JAGSMT010000070.1, read on the forward strand.
CTGTAAAAACCAACTAGTCTATGGGTGGATTATGCGCGGACCATTGGGCGTAGCATCGCACCGTAGCATGCTACGACCGTAGCACGGACGTAGACTGTATAGACGTAAATCGTAGTTCAACCTGCCACGGTTAGTGTGTGTGGTACGCTGCGGGATATGAGAAAGTAATTTTAAGGCCGTATTTTAGTTATAGACCGTTTATGTACATTGTGACATTGATTATGTATATTGTTTCAGCGGAATTCAGCTTAATGAAACGTCATAGTGACACGAGTGAAATATTGTTGTCTAATATATATTACATCATCATCCTGTGTTAGCCCTCTGCTGGTCATAGGCCTCTCCTAACGCACGCCTCTTCCATAAGGGGTTTTTTGGTGAAACGGACTTTTTACATGCCCATCCGACGCATGGATCATCTTACTTTTCAGACAATTGGGTGATCGGCCTAATTTGCCCTAACCAACTGGGAAACAAGAATGAAAATTTGCTGAGTCCCCGCAGGATTCGAACCCACGACCTCCGGTTTATAAAGCACACGCCCTTACCACTAGGCTACGGAGTTAATATATATAATAATAGAATTGTAAGAAATGATTACATATCTTATAAGTAAAGTCTAAAGCAGTTGCACATATATAATTAGCGTTCATACATGTTTTGCTGATGCAACACGTAGCGTTGTCACGTATTACGCAATCTTAGAATGCGGCGGGCGGTTGTGGCTTAATGCAGTTGTTTTAATCTAATTACTCCAGTTAATAGGCGATGCGTGAACGCGACAGCTAATTAATACGATTAACGCGGTTTTCGACATTTAATCGATTGCCATTCCGCCGCTCAGTCAGGAAGCTAGCGTGTGTCTTTAAATAAATATGGCGCTGCCTATCCTAGCTAACGTTACACTCAATGGCAGAGTTACTAGTTGATGGTTTGTTGAATACAAATTTCTTATATTTTCAAGCATTTAGGTAACGATTATATTTAGTATTAGTGTAATGTTTTATTTTATGTTTACGGCTGTACCTTATAATTTTTAATGTCTCTAGAGAGATTCATGAAATGAAGAATGGATTGGATTAGATATTCGATAGTATAAAGTGTAAATGCAAATAAAAGTTTGAACTCAGAAATAAAAATAGAATGTTATTCTTCATCCGTTAATAATATAACAATTATCTGCAATGTATATGTGAAATTTTGTAATTTTCCGTTAAGTGGTCACGGCCACAGTTTTGGTTTATTCTATTTATAATATACCTTATATGTTAGTTACTTACTATGGATGACCATATACGCTATGAAAAATCAATTAAGGGATCTAATAAAACGTTTTAGTATATAACCCTCGAGCCAGTGGTATTGCGTTTGCTTTAGACACCGGAGGTCGTGGTTCGAATCCTGGGACTCAAAAATTTTCATTGTTGTTCAGTTGGTAGGGCAAATTAGCCGATCACCCAATGCCTGAAAGAAGATGATCCATGTCAATAGGTTAAAAGGCGTCCACCACCAACCCGATTGACCAGCGTGAGGTATAGGTCCAAAACCCATTGAATAGGGATGTATTAGAAGGTCATGTCCAGCGTGGACTATCAAAGGCTGATGATGATTAAAACGTTACAGCAAAAACACTTGCATTAGTTTTTGGTGGCGTAAGTAACTTGCCATTGCCAATTTTATAACGAATATTTAGACACACAAAGCTAACATAAGCTTGTATTTTATTTATAAGCGCATTTGTAAAAAAGGCAAATACGAAACTTTTTTTTACCAGATTTAAAAAGATTTGATTTTCATACAGTTCCGGTTAATACATCACAACGTCATGCAAAAGCACGCATATTATTTTTAACCACAATACATTTCGCATTTCAATAATCATCATCCAAAACAAAGGGATCGAACAGTTGGACGTTTATAAAAAAACTGTTTCCGTTTCAATTTTCGCTTTGATTGGCGTGTTTCACTGTTGAACATGGAAAAATAATTGTAATGTACTCGTATCGGATGTAGCGCTCATTTGACCTGTCGGTATTTCATTTCAGCTACGGACTACGCGGGTAGTGATTTCGAGTTGTAATTCCTAAAAATTATAGGCATCACATTTCAGTTGGGCGTTGTGCCAAATAATTTATAACGATTTTACTTTCACAACTTTTTTAACTTCATATGAAATTTGAATATTTTTCACGCAATTTTATTGTTTGCAATAATTTTGACGGTTTTTTATTACAGTGAGCGAAGATAATGTATTAATATTTAAAAACTAAACAACTTAAACTTATCAAATCATCATCGTTATAAACAGCTTTTACCAGTCAGTAATGAACGCCAAGACGGCCGATCTTGTTGGCGTCCATTCAAGAGAGTTGCTTATAATTGCCATGCTGAGCACGCGGATTGGCAACTGACTAATTGCACTTGTACTACGGATCTGTCTTTACTACCACTGTAAGGCTGATCCGCCGTCAAGTGGTGTGGTCGTCACATTCCTATATCAGAGATATCAAGGTTACTATATGATATTGCTATAACAATAGATTTAAAACCTTAGGGCATAAAAATCTAGAATAAAACATTAGGACTTATAAATAATTTTATCGCTTTTAAAGTTGTTAATTGTATGGATCCTTAATCTTTATAATATTTATGCCTATTGTATTATTCAATATTTTAAGATTAATAACGTATTTTTAGATATAAAAAACGATAAGTTAGGTATATCAAACCTCAAAGGCATTCGAACATCGACATTGATTTTGATAAAAACTGCGTCCAAAATCAATAAAATCTCTACGGAGGATGAACTGGCTGCACTTATTACAAAACATCCACAAACCTTAACGAAGTCACCAAAAAACCTTAGAATAGAAACAATTTCTTTACTAATATTTTTTCCTTTTCTTTTCACTCTTTAAACCAATTGTTTATATCAACTACGTTTATTTAAGAATGCTAATTAAAATATAATTTATAAACCAGTATAGTATCAACAAAAACATTATTTACTTTCCAAATGTTAGTTTTTTGCACTCAATGTTAAAAGTTTTACTGTGCTAACGTTGTTATTGTTTAATTGTATACATTTACGCAATGTCACAATCAAATTTGACACTTGACGTTTGTTGCCAATGATGTTGTTTATAGTACGTTCCGTTATTATTTCTTTCTTATATTTTCATGTTTGTAATATTAAGTTTTTTTTCCGGAATATGTAAACGTAGATAATATTTCTTTTTATTATTAAGTTTTGATTGCTGTATTATTTGTACTTAACAACTATGTACGCTGGCGGGTGGTGCAGGACTTGTCGTTGCATCACCAGTGGTAAAGCATTATTTCATTTTAAAATTATAACCTATTTTATTATTATTATATTTATATATTTTTTTGCTTTTACAAATATTTATTTTATTTTATATTTATTATCACACATACTTATATTATGAGTGAAATTTTTGATAATGATTTTTTTTTCTGCCAATGAATCTGGATCGCTCAGTGACAGTGACAGCTTTAACTCGGCTAGTGAGTCTCTATTCTTATTATCTGTAACTCTATTAATATTTGCCACCTAAATGCGCAGAGTATTTCTCGCCACTATAACGAGTTACTCGAAGGATTCTCTGACTCTAATGTTCATGCCATCCTGATTTCTGAGAGTTGGCTTAAACCTAACTTGCCTTCTACTTTATATTCTCTTCCTAATTTTATTCTTATCCGAAATGATCGCCAAGGCAAGGGAGGAGGGGCGTCGCAATATATCTTAGATCTGAATTGCCTTATAAAGTCTTAGCTACATCATGCCAGACTTATTCAGCGACTGCTGAGTACCTTTTTCTTGAAATCTTACTCAAGGGTAGAAAATTAGTATTAGGTGTTGTTTATTGTCCCCCAAATGTAGACTACTTCACTGACTTTGAGTCGGTTTTAGAATCTTTGGATTCAGAGTACGCACATCATGTCATCATGGGCGATTTCAACACCAATCTCCTCTCACCGGATCGCACCGGACTCTTAAACTCCTTCACATAGTTAAGTCAAGTTCTTTCCATATTTTACCACTTGAAGCCACTCATCCTAATCTCTCTGGGGAAGATACCTGGCTTGACTTAATTCTGGCATCTAATCCATCCTTCGTTTCATTTCACGGTCAACATCCTGCTCCTGGTTTTTCCCTCCACGACTTAATTTTCATCTCCTATATCCTTAAGCCTCCTAAGCCCAAACCCAAAGTACTGCACGTGCGGTCTTTCGCAAGGCTGAATGTGGATCAATTGCGCAAGGATGCAAGTAAAGTTGAATGGGAATCTGTAAGTGAAAGAGCGTCCATCAGCGACAAAGTAACTTGTTTAAACTTACTAATCACAAAGTTATTTGATATCCATGCTCCCATCAAAAGGATCAAATTAAGCCGTCCACCATCACCTTGGATAACTGAAGGTATTCGTATGGCGATGAGGCGTAGGGACCGTTATTTCAGGAAGTTCAAAAAAGTGCGGATGATAATTGGTCCCTGTACAAACTGGCACAAAATCGGTGTAACCAGATGATACGCAATGCTAAACGCCGTTTCATCCACGAAAATAAAACTAAATCTTCTCCTGCCAATACTTGGAAATTCCTTGGAACTTTAGGTATCGACAAGTGGTGGTTAACAAACCTCCCTAGCACCATAAGTTTAGATGATTTAATTCACAATTTCACCACCACTTCTTCTTTAGATCATCTAACAATGTATGAAACTATTTCTTATATAAATGGTTTGACGCGCCCTTGTATAAAATCGTTTAAATTTTCTCCAGTTTCTTCAGAAGAGATTAAAAAAGCCACCCTTTCTGTTAAATCTGATACAGTCGGATATGATGACATCGGTAGACGGATGATTGTCCCTATCTTAGATTTTATTCTACTCATGTTCACGCATATAATAAACTTTTCCTTAAGTTCCGGTACATTCCCGTCACCATGGCGTGATGCACTTATCCGTCCACTACCAAAGTCGTCTAATCCTTCACTTCTAAATCATTTTAGACCTATCTCTATTTTGCCATTCCTTTCTAAGGTACTTGAGCTCTGTGTACATAAACAACTTTCCTGCTTCGTGTTCAGTAACAAACTACTGTAACTAACTGGAAGGCTCCAAGGTCACGGTGTTAGTCCTTATAGATTTTACCAATGCTTTTAATACCGTCAGTCACGATGTCCTTCTTGCAATCCTCTCCCATTTAATGATCTCCGATGAAGCACTGGAATGGTTCTCTTCATATCTTCGAGGGCGCCAGCAGTCCGTTATCGTTGATGAATCATCATCGTGCTGGCTCAATCTTGAATCTGGTGTTCCTCAAGGCGGTATTTTTTCTTCACTTTTATTTTCTAAGTTTATAAATCTTCTTTCCTATCATCTTCAATGTGCGTTTCATCTTTACGCCGATGACTTACAGTTGTATGCTCAGGATTCGATTGAAAAGATCACTGAAACAATTGGTTTGATTAATAATGAATTGTCAGTAATAAAACATTTGTGTGACAGATTTGGTCTGGCAGGAAATCTATCAAAGTGCCAAGCTATAATCGTCGGAAGTGCACGAACTCTTCCACCGATAATTTTTAATGGCAATATCATTCCAATTGACAAAAATGTAAGAAATCTACAAAAAAAGCCTTTTTACTATTTGTGCAAGAAGTTTAAATAAATAAATAAATAAACATCGTCAGTTTATTGATTTGTTTTTAGTTTAGGTCACCTATCAGGCACTTTTGATTGGAGACCTAAGCTAGACGCTCGAACATCAAAAGTTAAACCGTTCCTGGGCCTGCTTATCGAAAACAAGAAGTCTGTTTCCACTCGGTCTATTACGCAATTGTTTTTAGTTTCCACTGCATACCGAATGAGCGTCATGTGGAAGGTGGCATATCGCTCACTGGGTCCGCTATCAATCTTTTCGCCACATCATTTGCTCCCCGCGCCGCTTCCCGCCGATTGAATTTCATTAATGAAACGCTTAGTGTAGATTGAATCCATTTGAGGCAACTGTACGATGGGCCCCCGACTAAATGTTTTCTCTGCTGCGATGCCTTGAATCGCTACGGTTTCGTTGTACAGATTTATCGGGACCTTTATTTATAGACAAAAAAAGGTCAGCCGGTTTAGTATTCTTTTAGTTTTGATCCAATTAATTTGTAGTTTTTTTTGTTGTTTTAATTTAATGAGCTATTATTGCCTTACTCGGTTATTTTACAAGATTTAACATGGATATAGAGTCTAGATCTCGAGTCTAGTCTAGAGGTATTTTACGAGTTTAATAGTTTTGAATCGGTTCATGCATCGAATTACGTTTTAACGTAACGAAAAAGTCTAAAGCTTTATTTTTTCGGCGAGATTCGGTGCTGACGGGTACTAATATTTAATTTCGTAACAGTTAATGGATACATATTTTATATTTGTAAAGTAAATAATTATCCAAAGCACTGAAATTTTATTTTTATTAGAAGAATATCGTCTTTGTATTGACGCGTGACGGCGTCTACTACTACTTTTCTATATCATTGACGCCATTTAAATGAATCTTTGCACAGAACTCATCAATCTTATTTACTTTTAAATAGCTTTGATACATCGCTTCTTCAATAATTCATTAACTCTTGTATTGCGTGTAAGCAACTTTAAAGAAAGTATCGAGAATAATTTGTTTACGACCGAATGATAATAATGTAAGTTATTTGATATTAACTTCAATTCTTTTCGAATATTTGAGTTCTATTAACTAATATAAATATTCACGTATAAAGTGTATATCCTGCATTGTATAAAAATTGATATCAGCAAAGATTACGAAAAAATAAAATTTTAATTTAAGGCAAGCCCACGCAAACTAATAAAAATAAATAAAGACCTGACTATTATTTTATAATTATATAAACGCCTTAAGTAAATTTAAGGTTATTACATAAATAAATATAATTATAAATCGCTCACGCACTTGCTCGATGCATATAATATATTATATAAAGGTGCACGTGGAAAAAGAAGTAATAAAGGAAAATGCTTATAAGGCGTACTTTGGTATAATATTTATAGTATTGCAGTTTTTATGTAGTTTACAATGGGGTATACATATCAGTAAATTATCAATTCCGGTTATGTTTTTTTTTTCAAATGATTATTGAGTGCTGTTTAATTATTTATATGCGCGAAAATTATAGTAATTAATAGATTTAAGTTACTTTAAGGACTTCGGCAAATTTCAACTTTCTTTTGTGACCCACAATTATCTAGTTCTGAAACGTTCAAAAAAGCTGATAAACCCTTTATGTTGTAATCTTTGTATTATATAAAAGTTTCTATTACTGAATAAATTCTGATTTATTTTCCTTGTTTCACAGACGGTGTCCATATCGATGTTGCTTCGATACGCTCACCACCAGATTTTCGTATTTATAGGTAAGTTGACACAAATCTGTTTATTATTAATTATTCTACAACGCGATTATTAAGATTGCATAAATGGACTCCATTTATGCAACAAACTACTTATATATTCTATCTTTATATAACACCTTTTTTGGCCTGCTCTCGTTACTTTTCGATTGGCAGCTATGTATTAGAAAGGGTTGATTTGCTTTTGGCTTATCTCTCTTTGTATATGTTATATATTTTTAGATTCGAATTTGTTCTTTTATCGAAACGAGTTATTGACAAGACAGTGAACGCAGTTACTGTTCAATTCGTATTTGTTTCACAACATCGTTTACGTTGCTATTGAAATTATTTTTATTGGATTTGTGTTCCGATTGCGAGGATCAGTCGGGTGCAGCGCGTCCGTGGGACGGACGATTGGCGTCATTCGGAGCGAGTCCGTGAAAAATCTCGCTGTACGCCCGAGCAAGCTCAGAGGCAATCTCTTTGTAACAATAATTGCGAACAGCGCCCGTGGCTGCCCCACCTCGCGGCCTCGCTAAAAATATGAATTTAACAAGGCCGGATTTACCTAGAACCCGACTCCGTCCTCCCCCAACACGAAGAACCCACTTTGATCCGTCGACAATTAGCCGGATAGAGATAATTTGTTTCTTTGCTCTCCCCCCCCTCGGCCACCTAATTCGATGGGATGATTGTTTTGAAATTTTTCTCTCATAATCCAACCTTGTATTTTTCATTTGCGCAGTAAAAGGTCTTGGGTGTTTTTTTTGTTTAATATTTCTCTACGATGTTTTCTTCTTATCGCACCGTCCGATGGTGCCAGTTAAGACGGGATTATTATTTTGATTTCGTTCATTGGAATTTAATTTTTTCACTCCCTCGGATTATATGGCGGAATCTGGGAAACGAGGGACGGCTTTCGTTATGGATTATTAAAAACATCGATAATTTTGTTTCCTATAGTATTTAAATTTGTATTATCTATATTTTCCAATAACATTATACATGAAAATATTCAATCTACTATGAATAAATCTATGAATAAATAATATTGTTGATAGTGCGATCTGAAGAAATTTTTATCGGGCAAATATTACGTATCTTAGCCGCGGTAGTTACACTGAGAATTAATAATATTTTCTTCAGGTCTCCTAAAACCATTAAAGGGCTAAATCACTTGCAGGTATATTGTACTATAGTTAATTTCAAATAAAATTAATTAACAGAAATTGTTAATGTCCTAAGCCATCTATATATAATAACTCTTCATACCGCACGTCATGCAAACAGACATTATTAAGTAACAAGCATCTCACCTATAAAAATAAAACGCAATATCATATTTAATATAGCTTAACGTTGAAAATATACCTTTCTTCGGGATAAATGTTCTCGGGTTTTCTGGGAATCTACTTATACCCTTCAAAGTAACTCTTAACTCGAGTTTGTAGAATAAACTATTCAATTCGCTGTATTGGATGAGGGAAAAATGGACTGTTCAATGGGATCCAGTTGGTCTCCATGACAACTCATCCCTGCCTATCCGGGGGATATCGGGGAATATACTCGCAAACAAGCCCGGAAAATTCACTTTAATACACTCGCCGTCGTTTTCTACTTCGTTAAGTGTGTATGCTTACCTTTTTATACGTTTACGTTTTTTTTGATACCTCCGTGTTGTCGTGTGGTTATAAACAGTACGTCCATTTCGTCTCAAAGAGAGAAGAATCGTTATGTTCATGTGAAAAGATTTATTGAATTTTATCTGCATAGATTTCCCCACATGGCTCCGAAGAGACAAGCTTATACCAACATTTGATATGTTGGTGTTGAGTCCCAATCGTTCTATGGCTCAATAAGTACAACGTATCAATGTTTGATTGTATATGTGAATGTTATTTATGATAGCCGAACACTTTTATTACGCCGCGGCTTCTCCTGCTGCAAAAATATAGAGAAAAAAATTACTATTTGATTTTGAGTTGATTTTGAGCAACTTTGTTACAAACTTATGTATGATACTTATATAGACTAAATATATAATTTTTTGAATACATTTATAGAAAAGGTCTCAATTCGGTTCAGTTATATGTACCTTTTATAATCATTGTACTTCATGTACCTGAAGTAGATGACCTACAATTAAGTACATTTACATTTTCACTATGAATAAGAACAGTTGGTAAAAATATAAAAAGCAAAAGATTATTGGATATTTAGTGTTATTATTCTTGTTGTCAAATTATGGCAAGCTTATATTTAATAAAAACCCATCCCTGGATTTCTATCGCACTCAAATCCGTTTCTTCCAACGACACGTGTAAGGACTCAAGCGTTTAGCGGATTACCTATTGTGTTCGATTTTGCATTGAACTCAACTAAAGACGCTTTCATACGATTAAACATCGATGCCCCGGGACTATTCCCGTTTGAGTATTATTCGGATACAATGTCGGTGAAATGTGTATGTCGTTTTCTTGATGCGTATAGAATATTACAGAGATCGTTCAGAAGCAAAACGGATGGAAGCGATACATTGAACATTTCCTCGTTTTTCTTTAGGGTATTAAAGTTTTATCTCTTTTTGAAGATTATGTTCGTTACTTTCAAATGCGTATACGGTAAAATATCAGACGGAAACAACTTTTTGTCTTTAAATCGCGTCTTGAAATATATAAGATCTTTTAATTGAATAGTGATTAAGTTTTAATGTATATAGTCATACGTGTGAAACTAATTATTAAGATTATCAGCATAAAATGATAAACGTATATATCATGACCTGTGAAAGTAAGAAGGTGCAAAGATGGTCTGATACTGAACCAACTGTTTCGACCGCCTACTGATGTATGGATGAATCATTAAATCGCCCGAAACTGTTATAATTAAGTTTTTACCGCGTTTATTTTCACAACCACACAGTTTGTTGCTTTGCCGCAAGGCTGATTTTTAATATACATATTTTTTAACCGTGTATTTTTATGTACTATTTCGAAATCGGCCCTAACAAATTGCTCGAAAGCTGCTTTTAAATAAGCAGAGTGTTTAATTCGTCGTGACCGCGTTGTTTATTCTGACGTAGGGTAGTTGTAATTGCGGCCTCCATTGTAGGTTTATTAACGCCATTGATCATTCGATGACCCGCGATGTGACGCCAATTGGCAGCCCAATTTGAACCGCATCCTGTGGAGTCCGACTGTCGAAACCGAACAGGACATCATTTAATAAACATCATCACTGTATAATGATAACTATTATTGTATACATGAACTTTTTACGTATTTTGTCGCGTTTATTTATATTTTGACCCTCGACCTTCCGACCATTTCCTAGCGGCAGGGTCATGGAACTAAAAGAGATAATAGGACAATTTTTAATATATTACGTGTAGTATACGCGTAAGTGAAAGATTTTTACTTTTATATATAATGTGTTTCTTTAGGTTTCAGAACCTTATGATTCCGTTATTTACTTTTTATAGTTTCCTCTGCAAACAGTTGAATCACAAAGAATAAAAAGTTCCGAGACTTCTTATTCAATTATAAATATATTTTTTCATGGAATTCCGTAATAAGCAGTCGGGGAAAACGTTTTCGTGGAAATTTATAATCAGTTAGAACATATATTTCTGTGAAGTTCAGCACTACTGCCTTTAATCATTTTGTACTTACATATTTACACTTTACCTTTTTTGAATAACTGTTCGGATTAAAACATTGTAGTTATTTCGCTAAGAGTTTGGAAATGCCAATGCGAATTTTTTTATTAAGTGAAAATATTTAAAAAATTCTAGGAATTTTTAGAAGATATCAAAAATGCCGAATAAAATTTTCACTCATATTAATTAATCCTTCTGAATGTTTACATAGCTTAAATAATCTAAATATTTCCGTTGAAAGATGTTTCACGTAAAAACGGTAGAAATTTTTATTAACATCATTTTTGATTTTTTTCAAGATTTTTTGTTTTCGCTTGATAACGTAAAAGCTACTGAAAGATCTTATTAAAATTAAATTAGACGTAGCTTTATGCGTCAGAATAACGATATAGTTTAAAGTAAATAAAGAATCAGATTATTATGCATGTGTGGTCTAAAGCTGGGAACGAAAACATGTATTAAATAATTTTACCTACTGTCTAGTGGATACTCGGAGTCGAAAGTCATGGTAAAATCGAACCAGTAGACTAACCCTGTAAGACAATATTGTATCATTTAGTCTTCAACAAACTAGACCCGCGTCTTGGCCGTCGACTGACTCCTGGTTAATTAGCCACTTCGCGTGCACAAAGTACCTTATCCTCGGCTGCCAGACGTATTCCCGTTGGGATACGTCAGCGATTAATTATTCGAGTATGCCAATTGCATTAACATTCACCTAACAGGATAGTCACGTTATAATTATAAATTAAAAAAAAAATCGTTGCCAATAAACCAGAATTGTGTGATGTTTATGCAAAGTTTTATCTATTTTTTTTTGGCATGTCAACGTATCTAATGTTTGTGTAGTTTTTATCTATTATTTCTTAAGATCAAATTATCAATAACAAATATAGAAGTTAGTATCAATTGAAATATTTTTATCGAGTATTAGTAGTAGGAGAAGTTTATTGGTATATCCAATATTTGTAAAAACACTTTCACGAGAGAAGACGAAGTGATTCGTCTTTGAACACGTTACTAGATTTTAATATTTAGTTAGGCATCGCGCATACCTCTTATGCAACTCTGAGTAGCGTGTAAACATTGGCCTACCCACCTGTTTATGTAATTCTGTATGGTACACGGCATCGTTTACTTTCGCGGAGAGGCGGGTAGTTTCCAATTCCCCGTTTATTTGTCCACCAGTTGCGAGGCTTCACGCTTCCAGCGCTTCTTTGAGCGAATCGAGTTCTGCGCCTCTTTGCTGTACCTCGCCCCGTTTCTTCGGCGAACGCTATAACGTATTGGAGAGATGTTAGCAATTTCGCGGCTTGAAATGCCGCGTGTTGTTGTAGTTTATGCTTGATACACTTCTGATTGGAATGATTGTATTTCGTCTATACTCGTCTGCATATCAACTGATTTACAGACTATAGTTGAAATGTGACTTTGGTAGAATTATCCCTTTTGGTTGTTTAATTGTTTTTGTTCTAAACCATTTGTGTTTATTTGTTTTTTTGTTCGTGCTACCGCAAGAAATATTATTAACATGATATATAACATAATGTAGTTCAATCGAAATCATGGAATGAATTACAAGCCTTTGTAGATCTACATAATGCATGTAGATCTACAAAGGCTTGTTATCATTGTAGCTCTGATAAATTTTTATAAGATCTTTACCAAAGGCATACACGATGGAATATTAGTAATAATCCGATACTTTTACAACGCACTGTACATAATATTTGATGAGATCCCGCGCCGTTTGATGTCTAAAGAAGTCGATCATTATCGACACGCGACCAGGGTGATTCCCTTTTTTGACATCTTTTTCAACACAATCCCCGTACAAGCAGTCGCCTTAAACGCGGGCGCTCTATTAGGTTCAAAAATCCTTTAAGTACCTAATTTGCAAAATTTCTCTTGCTTAAGGCGATTTGCGATGTAATTTGTTCAATTATTTCGCTCTCAAATAGAGCTTAATCTTTCGCAGCGCAAAGGTATTATAAGGTATCAAGGAGGCAAAAAGGAAAATAAAGTAGATAATAATGAAGTGCCGAACTCAATAAAATACAACGCGTTCCGCTTGTTGCGGGGCTTATTGTGGAATAAATTTTTTGTATCAATATTTTTTCAACCTGTATTATGATACTGCGCGGGGGAGAACGTCTTATGAATTTTAAGCTCTGGTTTTTGTATTCATTCTCTCGACAGCTTTGAGTGGGTCTAATTGCTATCTTACATGTTCTGTATGCGGTTCCGTCAATGCAATGAGGATTATAAATACCGACTTACATGAATAAAAAAAATATTTAATTTTTAAGTCGTCAACACTTTTACATGAAGTTTATTGAGTTATTAAAATTTTGGGTTTAAATATTTATTTAAATAGTACCAAGGTTGTATGTTGAAAGTTTTAATCGCATTTACTTTGTCATTTGTTTTAAAATAGAAAATGAGAAACGCACATCTCTCTTCCGAATTACATTTTTATCGTTTAAGTTTTAGTAACAAGTTTCTCTCTAATTCATTGGGATAACTTAAGATTCGGTTGATAGAAATGCAATTAAAATATATGACAGTTATTTTTCGATAATATTGTTGATCGTAGAGTAGTATTATAAAACCCGGGTTTTTGTGATAATTTTAGATCTAAATGGAAATATCTACTAAAATAACAATCAGTATTAAGAGAGCGTTATATATTTAATTAGTGCAAAAAGTATACTTCTTAATAAATGAATCTCTGAATGCATATTGTTTCGTGATCCAGATTATTTTTTCTATTTTTTGTATTGTTATCATTTTTTGTTATCATAATTATTAGAACATAATTTAATTTGTAATTATTAATGGCAATGCTATGTCTAAGTTTGCATACCCGAGTGGGTGAAGTTTTTTAAACATCACAGACAATTGTAATGATAATTGTATATACACACTGTGCAATTAATAAATAAATGTATTACACTCGGTTAGGTTACAAAAATTTCAACATTTGATATGATACGAGAACGATAAATCCTTCGTATCCGCTCTTATCGGAGAAACGGAAAAAGCATCAAAGTGACAAAGCGAATAATGGTTTGCGAGATACAAAGAAATGTTGCGCGGTTTACTTGTTGCGGGTTCAATATAAAATTAGCGTTTGATACGAGCCTTTGAGTTCTTACGTTGCCTCTAATACTTTAAGATGTCTGCGCACGTCTCATTAGGCGCGGTTTTTATTATTGTACTTTGTTATGATACTGTTTCGATTGATGTTAGAAAGAGTTTGTTTTGATTTCGCTGTGTGGTAGAAAATAATTCTTAATTTCTTTGCAAGCTGTGTTCGAACAGTTTATGGCATATAAAAACGTGCAAAATTTTATAACTACATTAGGTAGGCCAATCCTAACCTAGGCTATGTACACAAAGTCTTCTTTTTTATGTTTAAATATGTTCTTCATTGAATATATCCTTATAAATGCTACTTGTTTCATGTTTAAGCGACTTGTTCCACATGAATAGTGGCTCCAGGAGTTTCCTGGGATTCCCCCGTTCCCGTCTAATTATGGCAACACTGCCGGCTCTCCGATACTCGTTACCGCTCCCAGCTAAATACCACTTAGCTGCTCACTGCGTTGTTCCAGGCGCGGAGTGCTCTCATCGCTCTGAGGGGATTCCATGCGTTTTTGGTATTAAAAATACACAATTAGTCAGATTACTGATAAGATGAAAACTAATAATGTACGGTAACGCAATTGTCGATGATAAAGACTATACGGATTTTTGAAGATTATTTTTAATTTAAGAGTATTCATAATTTTGGGCGTTGTAAACATGTCATGACGGAGATCATAAATGTCGAGCAATCCGTGAAATAATTTACGCAACATAGTTATCGGCAATTTCTTAAAATACCTTACAGTATTAACATCAACTCTTTAAACATCAAACTTTCCGTAAAGTTCTCTTTTGATCATCCCAACGACCAAAATAATTAATTACCTATTATGTTATTGTTATGTCTGGAGTTTTATTATAATTGACGAGCTACAGCGCTCTTTAAACATCGTATTCGTAGAGAACTGCATCATTAGTATTACCAGACGTTTTTTATGAAAGATTTAATCAGTTTTCTGTTATTAAAACTAGTATAATCGTGTTTTAAACTATCGCGTGGTCGTTTTATTTGTATCGAATAGGGGACATCCGCGTAAAAGCACGAGCATTATTTAATATCATCGCATTGATACACCGCGTAATGCGAATCCCGGCCAGTAGATCGTAGAAAGGCGCGTACTAGACTGAATTCTACAATGTAGCGATATGTCGTACAAGTGAGCGATATGTCGTAGCAACGTACGAATGTCGTAGCAGCGTATACGGGGAATTAATAAAGAATGATGTACGATGAGCGATGAGCTTGATTTCTTTTATCACATTCGTTCTGATAAATATTTTCATATGCACAGTGTTTACAATTTGAATTTGTGGTCGTTGTTATTTTTACAATTTTTCTACCTATGCGTCTTTTAAAACATGAGTTTTTTGTTGGGATTAAATGCGACGGCAACCTTTTTTTTCATACTTATTATCTTATAAGTTACGTGTTATATGTCACTTTCGTTTTATGAAAAAATAAAAAAATATTTTAATTTTACTTACTGTCTGCTGATAACATAATTTAAGGTAGATTTAATTTTTCCTATTTAAATTCGCAGATTAAAAACTGTATTAATAAACGTACAATTTTCAATGCATTTAGCTTCTAATATCTATTATGCTTTAAATTTATTGCAATATTGCGTTTGCCATCTTATTTGCAACTTGTATGAATTTTCCGAAACCATATGCGGTCAAATAAAGCGTTGAGGGTTATTATATTACAAGGCTCGTCACGTCAACCCTTTTATTCCGTTAACCGACATCAAAAGTGGCGCAACATTCACGGACAGAGTTCCGGGATAATCCGTGCCGTAGGAGCAAACATCCGCTCTTAAAGGTCCCCGAACTGCGCCGACTACGCTAACGGAAAGACGATAACACCTTTATCTTATTACTCGATCCGTATACCTGCTCGTAGAAAATTTGCGCAACATACGATTCTATTTGTCCGTGCATTATCAATGTTACTGCATTGTTAATGCCTCTATAGCCTAGTGGTAGGGCTTGCGCTTTGATAACTGGAGGTTGAAGGTTCGAATCCCGAAAGACTCGACAAGTTTTTATTCCTGTTTCCTAGTTGGTTGGCATGGCATTGCGGACTGATCACTCGAATGTGTGTAAAGTAATGATCAATGCTTCTGATAGGTATGTAAAGCGGTCGCTTTTCATTCCCATAGAACTATCAGACTTTAGGAGTAGTAACTTGTGCTTTATAAAATCTCCTGCGTGGTTGACTGATGTTTAATGCTGATCGGCCGTAGTCGAAATCGACTGGGAGGACTTTAATATTGTCCTGTTGGTAAATTTGAATTTAACTAGTAAGTTGCATTAACCAAGCGGAGATTATTTTGACCTGTTTGTATATTTGTTAGTTGAGCTGCGGTCGTATATTTTTAGAAGTGCCCGTTGTCGGATCGTAAAGAATGATCCGACGTCTCGTACAGTACCATTACTCGTTGTAGCGCATGAAAAATTCATATGGTTGTCGGTCGAATCGCGTTAAACCTATGTCGCCCGCGCACTCCGGTAGGGGGCGTTGAAGCTTAAGGCACTGTTGTGCTTTTGGCTTGTCTGGAATGTTCTTATATTTGGTGGAGTCCGATGCTGATTGTGTTATAGAGAAATTGTAAGGCTGTTTATAGTTTTGGATTGTTTACATGACTATGGATGTAAAAGCGATTCTAGACTGCTGCGAAGTGGTAATGTGCGTACACAACTGTGTATTATAACTGAAATAAACTGGGTACAAAGTTTATATTTTAGTAATCGGTCACTATGGTGATAGCTAACTGAACTACTAATCAATATAGACATAGCTATGGATTTTGTTGGTATTTTTTATGTTTGTTACAGTCGACCTACTCAAATGCTCGAGTTCAACGTCACGGTCTCGTTCCCGGCCGCTCCTCTGCTAACCGTTATTTTGGCGTTAGTCGTGATTACTAGTATTAATTCTTTTCAATAGTAGTTTTCAGCGTCGGATGGGCATGTAAAAAGTCGTCCACCCACCAACCCGCATTGGACCAGCGTGGTGGATTACGGTCCAAACCCCTGATGGATAGGGTGTATTAGGGGAGGCCTATGTCCAGCAGTGGACTAACAAAGGCTGATGATGTGTTTCAATAGTAGATGACGATATTCATCTTGCTCCATGAAACGAAAGTTTCTATCGTTCTTTGATAGATAGCATATCAAAAGAGAACGTTGTTTATTAGTAGTTGTAAATTTTATTAAGTCTGCAAAAAGTTGTCAATTATTTGTAGACGGTGTACATAATTTCTTTTTTCTTATGAAGTATTAAGCAATATCCAAAATGAAATATATCTTGCGACATTAAAAGACTTTAATTAATAAACAATACGTTACCGTGAAGGCATACAGAGTAATACTGCAGTGGACTAACAGAGCGTGTTCACTGATACTTTTCGTGTTACAACTGGTATTTTTAATATTATTATTTGAAGGACTGTATTAGACACTTTCCAATACTCTGCATTCGACACTTGGATATTCGAGAGCGCGTGTCTAAATGCGCAACACTCCTCACTCGTAAGTGACGCAAGATCTCTCGTAGGGAAGAGCACTCGTGGCTTTTACAGTCCATCCCATCCCATCCCGTCCCATCCCGTCCCATCCCATCTCATCCCATCCCATCCCATCCTAGTAATGAATCGTTTCAAGCGCACCGCTCTCTGTGCTGGAGGTCTCTCAGTTGGTTTCGTTACTCGTTTCTATAATCCACGTAAATCTGGATTAGATCATCGGGCTTGTGTATTTGTTGCGCAAATATTTGTCGAGTTTGTGACACCGTTGTTAAATAAACTTTGAGTGTAATTTCGTATACGTAATACAGTTTGTGATTTTTTTCCGGTACGATATGTGATATTGTTTTATTTTCATTTTTTATGTGGCAAAGTATAGCTGAATAAAATTGTTATAGATTGGTACTATCCTGATACGTAAACAACCATTATAACTGTATGTGATTTTGTTTCATTTAAATGTCGCCAAAATTATATTTTTAATAATTTAATTTTGAAGTTATGAAAAATGCAAACTCTTTTGACAAAATTGATACCGACCTCCGTAGCCTTGTGGTAAAGGCGTGTGCTTTAGAAATCGGAGGTCGTGGATTCGAATCCTGCGGGGACTCAACACATTGTCATTGTTGTTTCCTTTTTTAAAAAAGGTGGTTAGAGCAATTTGGACTGATCACCCAAATGTCTAAAAAGTAAGACTGATGACACGTCTGATGGGCATGTAAAACGTCGGTCTACCCACCAACCCGCATTGGACCAGCGTGGTGGGATACGGTCCAAAACACCCTAATGAAGGAGGCGTTCATTAGGGGAGGTCCATGTCCACCAGTGCACTAGCACAGGCTGATGATGATTTTAAACAGTATAATTTGCTTTGTATTATTCAAAAGTTGTGTATATGTTAACATTATTCGGTACCGAAACAAGCAACAATTATGTGTAGTACTGTATTTTTGTTGTTTATTACCAAAATATTTCTACTTCAGTTATGTTATTTCCTCTCTATAGAGCGTTTCATTTGTTAGAAATTATTTAAACAAGATTGTCGGAAACACGTTTTATGTGCATCCGAATTTTTTATAACAGTATATGACAATACAAATATATTTAAGAAAGAAAAGCATATTAAAACATTGTGATGTTATTCATAACATTTATTTGGTAAACTAAGCGCGTCCAAAAATTATATTAACAATTTCATTTCCGTTCCTTTGTTTGGGATAAACAAATTCTATATTTTATCAAAACATAATAAGTTTTAATACTTCGATTATTTCATATTATGGTAACATTGGTAGGATAATATTATCTGTTTACGTTGTCAGTTTGTGTTTATCGTTGTAATACCTATTATTATTGAATTGCGTCTTTTCAAATATTGTAGTTAGGTGTTTAGAAATAAAAATAATATACGTGCTCACTTGTGCCTCATGGCGTATTACTGATTTCGGCGGTGATAGTGACAACAGTCACTATTTAACGTTTAGTTGGCTATCATGAGTAACTTTGCCTTGAGACAGACATGGAAATGTTAAAGGGTGTTCCTTAAGAATTTATTTGCATTCCAATATCCTTTTCGCATTTTACTCTTAAATAATTATCTAAAAAAGGCAATTTATCACAATTGGCGATGCAAACTTCACGAGAAACTTTTTATGTTAATGTCCATAGCTCACTGTCATAGCTGGTTTAAATTTCGCTCTTCGGAAGTCTAGTGAATGTACAGGCTGCGAATGTCTGTAGCGAACGTGGACGCTGCGAATTACAATAAACAGTGCCCACGATACGAATGACTGTAGTGTCCGCGCTACGAATGACTGTAGTGTCCGCGCTACGAATGATAATAGTGAACGCGCTACGAATTTTCGTAGCCTGCGTAGGTATTAACTGGCTCGTTCTTCTATACGGGCACGTATTCATTCGGATTTGTGGTGGATCTTTATCGTTGCGGCCATAATTTGGCGCGACGGGCGTCTTCATTGAAACTTTAGTAGGTCGGTCGATTCAACAAGTAAGTCGGGCGCGGCGCCTGTTGCTCGGGGGGTAAGGGGGAGGGCAGTAGTAGTGGGTGTCCGGGTAAATGGGGGGGGGGTGCCTGTTGCGCCTAACTGACGCCGAGGACTACACCCACTCCACAAGGAACTCCTTGCGCTCATGTTCGACAAATACCTCCGACCCATATAATCTTCAATCTTCCCATATCGGCTATTTTTCACGTATAGCGCTAGTTTTATGCAGTGTTGGTTACGACACGGATGACCAAACCTTAAAGTATAAATGGATTAAAAAGTGATTGTTTCTGAGATATATCCCGTTATATATACTTAATTATGTGCTTTCCTATATTAGACGTAGTAAAGTTTATAAGCGGTCGATCGCCTTCGCTAACGTTGTTTTATTATGACTTCATAAAACATTAAATTCAAGTCGTTTCTCGTTGTTGATTTTGTAAGGAGCTTACGAGGTTCAATTATTATCATGCTCATTTTCCTGTGAGATACTTGAAACGGCTTCGATACTTTGGAAAATATTTTTGCCCTTATTGCTGAATATTCTGTTACGGAACGCGCCCTGGGGGAAAATCTCTCAAAAATAATACTAGTACGCAAAAATTAAAGAATTGTAAAAAGATGTAATTTTAAATCTTAAATAAGTATTTTAAATGTTTTATCTTTATGTTTAATTTAGTATATTTTGTAGTAATTACTCTTGGAGGTTAGTATTATTGACAAATAATTGAGGGAGTCTCATAAAAACTTGTATGCCACTTGAATAATAATAATAATAATAATGACGTAAATAGCTAAACCACCGATGCGTGCGCGTTTGCCCAAATAAGATGGCGAACCTAAAAATTCTTTGTTATTTGTACTCTTTTCTGTCTATTCGTAGCACTATACAAACAAGACACAAATGTAGTGTAACGTGCCACAAGTACTCACCGCCCGCTATATTGGTCGTTTCTTTGCATTGACTAAGTAGTTACACTAGATACGGTGTACTTCCAACCGGAACACAGTGGTAATTTTAAACCGCCACCGATGACACTTTGTCACGGGGACGTAACGAAGTGTTGGTCTATCGAAAAGTACGACTTATCATTTACAAATCATACGTTCCCAATTTTTTATGAGTTAACTGATAACACGAGCAGGACGTTAACCTGATGGTAAGTAATACGCCCTGCTCATAATTATCGCAGAATACTTACCGCGAATATTACCGCGAAAGATTACCACAAATCCGCTCACCATCCCGAGACATGTTTATCATCATCATCATCATCAGCCTGTGTAAGTCCACTGATCGACATATGCCTCCTCTCCTCCATTAGGGGGCTAATGCACCGAATCCCACCACGCTGGTCCAATGCGTGTTGGTGGGTGGACCGACTTTTTACATGCCCATCCGACGCATGGATCTTCTTACTTTTCAGACAATTGGGTGATCAGTTCAAATTGCGCTAACCAAGGAGGAAACAATAATGAAAATTTGTTGAGTCCCCGCAGGATTCGAACCCACGCCCTCCGGTTTCTAAAGCACACGTCCTTACCACTAGGCTATGGAGGCAGTTACGTTTCGTTTACCCACTAATTACACTTTCTACGGTGCTCTTTAAACCGGAAAACAGCTCGTTAAACTGCAAATCACTAGTATTTGTACACTACTGATTTGCGGCATTAGTTACCGCCGTGGTACCACCCCAGACGGCCCTATGTAATTTTTTTATGATCCTTTTGTTGCTTGTTTCAACAGTGTGTGATATAATGTCTGTGGTCAAAGAATGATGTGTATATATTTAAAAATAAAATTAGCGGTACAATTATGAATTAATATTGATTCAGGCGCAGCAATCTTTGTTTAGCTTGTACTTAATCTCCCACCGAAACGGTGACATTACTAACAATTCAAGCAAATATACAAACACCTACGTAAACCTAATAATTATGATCACGGTTAAACTACCGAATAGTCTCGTTTATAATATCACTCTTATTCATCTCCGAATCTAGCGATCCAATTCCTGTAATATTAAAATCGGAATATTCCAGAACCTATTATAATACAACAACTGAGTTATCTTCATATTCAAATCGTCCATCTTCCATTCGAAATTCTCGTAATACCACACGGTTGTATTTGATTCAACTCTTCGTCTAGCGGCAACAATAAACTCACAGCGCCAATTGCAGTTCGCTAGACTCAATTATTGTTACGAGCCGGCCCGGGGAATTGTAATCTTGAAGTTGGGCACGTGTGCGGGCCCGCATTGCATAACCCCTGATTAATATCGCGGCCGCACACGGCTTCAGACAACTTTCCGATTGAGCGTACCGCAGGCACGGAGCTGGGCTTCCGCGAGTTCTCGTGTACGTTGATTTGATTCTGATGTGATGCATGTGCCTACCTAGGGTAGGTACGTAGCCAGGTCGACTAGGAGTGTAATGCGTGTGCAGAGTCAAGTCACTGTGCTCAAGTAATTAATATCTGTATATTATTGATTCTTTTCTTTACGCGAATATTAAACATAATCTAATAAAATTACTTTTTAAGGATTATTTTTATCGCGTTTATTTTACATTATTAATTCCCGACGTTTTTTTCGACACATTTCAGCGGCCGTGGTCACCCGTCGCCGTTGAAAAGTGTTCGAAAAGTCGGGAATTAAAAATGAAAAATAAACACGATAAGATCCATAAAAAGTACTTTTATTCATATCTATACATCTTAAAACTCTACACAATGTGTAAGATTTTTTTTAAATAACACTTTTCTACGGGGTTCTGTCGTCGTGTTTAGTGATTTATTGCTCATGGTCTTATGACTGTACTACATAAATTTAATGTCGTAAAATAGTTTCACTTAACGATTTGTGTTACAGGTTAACTTTGCGTAAAAAAACGATGCGGTCATTTTAAGGTTTATGGATAAGGCTACGGTGACTTATATTATTTTTGCTACGTTCTTGTTCTTTCGCGAGCATTATAGATTTTACAGTCATTTATTTCATAAGATTATACGATATAAAACCTCTTTTTAACCCAGAAGATTAGTATCTTGTCACATTTTTTATTCTTCGAACTCTTTGAAGTGTCAGTCAGTGGGATGTTTTTGGTGGGTTGCGTCTTTTAAATCTCAATCCCGGCGATGCTATCGCGCACGAGGCCCGCTCCCGCCACTCACCGTCTGAAAAATGTCTACCGATGAGATTACTTTCAATCCGTTCCCGGCATCCAGCGAGAAGTTCGGCATATTTAATAACTTCCATTATCTACATCTGCTCCGTAGACGTTTCAATTATCCGCCCCGAGATTGGGACCTTTGAGTTAGACCGTCTCTCACCGCAACGTATGCCTTCGCTCGTAATGCGATTATTATTTTTGACTTACAACACTGGGCTTTGCTGGTTGGCAAAATAACGACCATATATTACACAATATTTTAGGATGAATAGACTACATCGTTTAGTTAGTCTCATACGAAGGTATGAAAACTAATTTCAGTAATCTGTTAATACATAGATTTTTTTGTAAATAAATATATAATGTATATTTATAAACAGTCAGACACGAAAGAAGCTATATGTTCGTCTCACTCAAACCATATGGCTTAACAGTCTCTAACCACTACGCCGAGCGGGTTAAAATAAAGTAAATAAAAGCGTTTAATCTAACTGAAGGTATTATTTATGCTACCAAATCTGGTCTCAAATTTTTAACTACAGTTTCCGTCTCGTTGTCACACATCAACGCTGATAGCCTTTTAAATCCCAACGAACTCTATCGACCGTCGAAATGAAAACACTACGCGGCGTAGCGCTTTTGAGTCCTCCAAAGCGCTACGCAGCGTAGCGCATTTCGTGTTTTTGTTTGCTGCCGCGTAGCACCGCGCTCTACGGGCACGTAGCACGTAGAGCTCGCAGCCTGAATACTAATAGTGTTGGATAGGCGCCTCTACGGTCGCGTCCGAATTGGATTCATCGCATACACCGCCCGCCGTATTAACGTTGAAACAATGCCCAATCAAACGGAGTGCGCCGAGCGCTGCATGCGATTCTGATTTTTTTTCAGTCAGTGATGTTTTTTTTTTTAAATCTGCGATTGTACATTGATTTGCTAATAGGTGCCGTATAGGAATATTGATTGTACGGTCGAATGCGTGGTGGGTATAAAATAAACCTGGTGCGGGATAGGTCATTGGGTGGTTAATGGTAATTCGATGGTGTGATGTGTCATTGAGATTTTTTAAATAAATGACCGTGCGTTTTAAATCCCAATATTCTCGCGTATACTGAGGCCAAGAGCGGAGCGCTCGATTTGAAAACAGCTCACGACCCTGTCAGCACCAAACGTTCAACTCATGACACGTGGGCCAGCTCCGTTACGTCGTTCGACGTCACCACGACCCACTAATGACATGTGGCCAGTTCCGTCACGTCTTCTACGTAACCACGTCCCACTTATGAGACGTGAGCCAGCTCCGTAACGGCGTTCGACCTCACCACGTCCCACTTATGACACGTGGGCCAACTCCGTCACGGCGTTCGGCCTCACCACGTCCCACTAATGACACGTGGGACAACTCCGTCACGGCGTTCGGCGTCATCACTTCCCACTTATGACACGTGGGCCAGCTCCGTCACGGTGTTCGACCTCACCACGTCCCACTTTTGACACGTTGGCCAATTCCCTCACGGCGTTCGACGTCACCACTCCCCATTTATGACACGTCGGCACTCAGATCGTGTCGCATAATAAGGTGCGTCGGGCGCGCGTGACGAATTATAATCCGACCGGGCGTCGGGTAATCCCCGGGCGCAGTTGCACGGCATGAATCGACGCTGTTTGTTGTGGACACCGCACGCCGCCTCGGCAGCTGTATCGCAACGGTATCGGATATTGTTGTTTACAGCGTTACGTATCGGTTTACAGTTTGGTCGCTGTGACCCGTTTTTGCTATTGTTGAAATGGTCCCGTTTTGGTAGGTGGTAGCTTTGATATTTGTACACAAGCGTTGCAGAAGGTGGATATATCTTTTTGATCGGTTAACAAGTCAATGAGTAACGACTCCGCCAATTGCTAACCATATGGTAACCTATATAAAATGCCAACTAGTAGAATCGGTTCGTGGTTTTCGCTCCGGGCTTTGTGATAGACTCTTGCAAGCAAACATAGTAGTCTAAGTCTTGAAAATTTGAGCAATGATGTCATATATATCACGTACATGGGCATCTCCTAAAAGAAATTTAGTTCACCTGTAGGATAGGTTTGTAAAAAGTAGGTCTTCGTTGTCTACGCCATTTTTATCAAGTCACGTAGCGTGAAACGTCGTCTTTGGAAGTCGTTTTTGGTTAGACTTTATACTTGATGAGTACTGATTTGATCGGATAGGCAGAAATAAGTCAGTTTTTATGATATCTTAACATAGTACTCTACCAATCAAAATATAGTTAATAAATAAACGGTAATAATGCATATATATATATTTCTTCACATAGGTTTTTGATGCTATATGTTTTGTAAAAAGTGGTCGTAATTTTCTTACTTACGATGCTTTTGCAATGCGTTAACAATTGTAAATTTGCGAAAAATTGAATTGGTGATAAAAAATGTGCCTAACCAAATTCGTACCATTACTCAAAATGCCGCTCTCCCCACTTATCTTTACCCGTGTACCGGCTCCGTCGCGCATAATCTGCAATATCGACCTGATTGGTTATTAATTTGCAAAATGTCCGTAGAATCCCGTGGCGTTCGGGAAGCTCTTAAGCCCGACAAGCGGCGGCCGACAATGTAGGCGTCCGTGGATTACCCCCTCCGCCCTACTTCAGGTGCCTTCTCGAATGGGGATTTAATTTGCCGTATCCGTAAATACAATGGGCGAAAATTCGTTTGCCCCGCCCTTCATCCCCCGACATCCCCTGGTGTCCCACGCTGCACCCTAGGGGTCACGGCGTTTAATAACTGCAGTTTTCAGCACACCGTTATTAAGTCTATACAACCGATAATGAACCGATCATTCGGTGTATGAGGATCTTGTGAGCTTTCTTTATAACTATAATTTTTGAATGGTTTTAGTTTTAATGGCCGTTGACTGTAAATAAATTGTAATTTTTTATGTTTTTGCATATTTCGGACAACGGTTGCATAGCGCTGCTCTAGTAAATTATTTATACTAGTTTTAAAATTTAACGTTATGACCTTTTTAAGCCTTCAAGTCCGTTTAATTTATTAAGTTTTTAATTTTAGTCAATCGAAAGACTCGGGGTCAATTCAAAATATCGTCTTTAATATTCCTTAACATGCTATATGCGCATCTGTTTGATACTAAAAAAAATTAATAGTTTAACGCTCCAATCTAATAAAGTTTTTGTTTAACATTCATCCATGAAGACTCAGAATTTTTACATTGTTCCAAAAAAAAAATTGATCATACCAGCGTGCTAGATAGCTATGTGTTTGCTAGCATTTACATACGCTTCGAAAACAATTAACGTTTCCTTCCCAAGGCTGCGTTGAAAACTTAACCTACCCGTCTCGCTTACCATGAGACAATAGACAGACGAGCCACACGAGACGGCGATGACGTCGCATTAATACGGAACCCACACGGCGTATGATTGATGAGAATGGCAAACAGTATACCACGCCCCGGCTCATTCGATTAGCCGTCATCGCTCGGCCGTATTGGGCTTGCGCTTGATATTCAGTTTCGTGGCTGTTCCGATGACGTAGGATAAAGCGTGATACGGGTTTTTTTACCCACCAACCTGCATTGGACTAGCGTGGTGGGATACAACTGTGTCCAGCAGTGGACTATCACAGGCCGATGATGATGATGATGATACGGACGTTTTTTTTTCAAATACGCGTAATACTTATAATTGAGCCACTTTAGATATAGAATTTATGTAAACAGGGGCTAAATTTAAATACCGCGCGGGGATTGAATATAGCCGCGGTTGACGAGTAAGAACGTGTTTGCTTTCAACGTTTGACATAACATTTTGTTTACATTATTTCTTTCTCCAATTTAGTTGAACTATAGTATTTACAGGCTACTTGTTATTTGTTCTGCTAATGTTTTATTATCGTAGATGCATTTTATTGGTAAAAGTTTGTTAAAATATTATTTCTGCGTTAACATTTCCCCAGAGGTCAATTTTTTTAATGTGTAATAATATAATTATTATATGCCAAAAGACCAGTAGAAAAGTAGACCTGCGAATGAATGTACTTACATTTGATTTATTAAAAAAATAAAAATGGAAATCTAATAAAATATATTTAAAAGAATAATTTTATCATTGAATTCCGTTTTTTCAGGAATTTATTTAATAACAAAATCTCTAAACCAAGTTGCTATTTCGGTATTATCATTTTTACCGAGCGTAATGCTATTCATGCTGCAGGTTATATATTGGCTACGCGTTACCTGACCCCAGTTCATTTGTCAATGCAACCCCACTGACACACATAGATACCCGCAGCGCGTCTATATCGCCTGGTGGCGAATATTGATTTTGTGCATCATGAATTTGATGCCGATACATTCCTATACCTTTTGAATTAATACGTTTTGGTCTAAATAATGTTATTGTTATCGTTATTATGAAAATTACTATTCGGATAGTTTAAGTTTTACGTAAGTCTCTTTCGGTAATAATTATGTTTTTTGTGTTTCAAGCTTTAATTATGATAATAATCTATATAATTTATATATATCAAGGACGTTAAGATTGTTGAGAGGATTTTTTTTGAATAAGTGGTAGCCCTAAGTTTGAATTTTGTTTTATAGAACAACTTTATACTATAAGCGATTTTTCTGGTTGGTGTGGGTAGTTTACAAAAATAACGTCCTGTTTCTTAAAACCATATTTTTTATGGGTTCATAGGTAACCCTTTTATGAATTTCATATCAAGCAATCCGTTTTCATTATAAAGGTCACATGCCATTTGATCTTCGTATAACTTTTATACAGGACTTATAATAATATTTTGTACAGGACATAAAATAAGAGTAGCCCCAATATAATGTAAGTTAGCAGGAAGAGGATTCGCTTCAACAGAAACAATAATTGCATAAAAACACACAATTTAATCATCCGCGCTGTAACTTTGTTTATTAAACAATAGTTGCCCGGCAGCTGTGCGCAATTGCTCCACCGGATAGAATTACTCTAGTTGCACCGCGGCGCGGAGAGATCTAATTATATTTCAATGATTTCACGCCAGGAGCGGCTGGCGTTTTACGTTAGCCTCGTACTCCATTTACCGCGTCCCCGTCTTACGGGAAGTCGTGTCGGACGAGGCTCTGGAATTAGTAGGAGTGCAGCCTTTTTTATTGCGTCCTGCGATACACTGAAATGTAATTTGGCGTCACTCCCGACTCTACCCGTTCTGCTTTATTTGCTCCTTTCTTTTGAGTAGACTTGGAACGTACTGTTTGTCTGGTGCGATGGCAAACATTTGGTCTGTTTGTAAACAAACTGTGTTAAGATTGCACAGGACTTTTTTAAATGTTAACATGGCATAGAAATAAAAATAATATCATAAAGCGTACGTAACAGGTATTCTTTGGTGGATTTACATTCTTTAAATGGTGATTTCGAATCATTTGCCGACTAATGAATTTATCAAATTGTCAAATCGCCATTTAAAAAGTCTGTCAGCAGAAATTATTGGGCATACATTAAATTTTTGAACTCATATTATAGAACAAGACAACCATGAGAGGTATCATCAAAGACATCCAAGCTGTATAATAAATAAATTTACCTAAAATATACGCGTCAAAGAAACAACATAAAAGTTATAATTTTATGATTATAGCACGCAATAAACCTTTTCACACATTAAATTGCTTGGTCAATATATAATAGGTTTATTTGACGCTGCATAGAATAAACTCGAGCGTAACAAAAATCGAAACCAACCGCGCAGTTATAAGTCTCCCGGTCTGCAACAAGAGTTAGTGTCCGCCACCGGCAACAACTCGACGGAGTTTCGAGAAGTTTCTCCCCGTTTGTTTGATTCATCCATCGCCTCCCGATACTTGGAAAGTGCACTGAGTGCCACCGATACTTCTATTATTCCCTACCCGCAGTTCGCGCAGTCTACTTGTATGTTTGCCTTCAATAATTAAATATCTTTGTAACTGGCTCCACGCGAGAGACGGATTATTGGAGCAGTTTTCGCGGAAACTTACAAATTGTTGGAGGGAACCGTTTATCAGTGATGAAAGTTTTTAAAGAACTGAAATATTGTCTTTGGTTTGTTTTTGTTAGATTTACGTGATTGGAAATAAGGTCTAAGGTCTCTATTGTCAGCAACTCCTTTGGCCGCTTCTTATATTTTGATAATATTTGATCATGTCACATTTATCAGAAATCACTGAACGATCATTTATCAATAAGGTTCTTTTTCTTGTATAAGTATTTTAGAACGGTAAATATAAAAAAATTATAATCATTATAAAAATTATATATTTATCGTCTCAAACATATAATTGTTTTAATCTTACGCACGCATATTAATGGGTCACATTTTGCATGCTGCTTGTCCTTAAGAATGATGGATTAAGGAATTACTTTATTATTACATGAAATCTCATTCAAAAGTATCACCAGACAAAGAGTTTAAAGCGGCGACTCGGCTTTATATTTTATATTACTGATCTCTAATTGAAAACTAATTTAGAATTAGACCAACTCTCGTTTCTTACTATTAATCCATAGATTTGTGAGACCGCACCAGACTACGTTCAATCTCTACCGGAGATAAAACTTAGCTCGTAAAATACTTTTCTTACATTTTAATTAGGAAAATTTTATATCAGTCCTCCAAATAAATTGAGAGTTTTTTAAATGTGCTCTAAAATATTTTAAATGCATTACATATCAAATCGGTCGGCTGCTCGATTCACGAATCGATCAATGATATCGTGTTTGCGTGAAATATTTCGAAATGCCAGCGTTCCGTATCGGTTTTCAGTTTTACCTTGATACAGGATTAATAACTAGACTGCAAACATCACAGGCTGCATGCGATATGCGCGCGTGTGTTATATTCGTATGTGATAAAAGTCCACTATTTGCTCTTACCATGCCAAAACATTCTGAATATAATGTTAAGTTCGTATTTCAATGCATTCTCTTGTATTGATAGTGATTATATTCGTTTT
This sequence comes from Lamproptera curius, assembly GCA_029286875.1. Lineage (NCBI taxonomy): Eukaryota > Metazoa > Arthropoda > Insecta > Lepidoptera > Papilionidae > Lamproptera > Lamproptera curius. The sequence goes on from JAGSMT010000070.1 coordinate 2,180,344, forward strand.
CTTTGTCTAGAATTCGGCGGTTGAAATTTATATATTATACATCTGGTGTTTTAATGAATGTTATAGTGTCATTATGAACTTTTTCTTATTATATTCTTGAGCATTGTGAATCGGGAAAACAAATTTAAACACTTTTGTTAACATGTTTGCGTTTCCAACATTTAGTTCAACGAAGATTTACATTGAAACGAAATATTATGTTAATATCTCAACTATGCAAGCTGATTAGATTATTCACTTTCTACTTTTTTAAATGTGTTAGTTGGAAATTATTATCGGCATAGAACTCTTATTATCGGCAACATTATGTTAAGGTATTCCTTGAGATTTTTTTTCTTCATATTTCATATCACCATCATCATCATCATCAGCCTGTGATAGCCCACTGCTGGACATAGGCCTCCCTAATACACCCTATCCATTAGGGGTTGGACCGTATCCCACCACGCTGGTCCAATGCGAGTTGGTGGGTGGACCGACTTTTATACATGCCCATCCGACGCATGGATCATCTTACTTTTCATACAATTGGGTGATCGGCCCAAATAGCCCTAACCAACTAGGAAACAACAATGAAAATTCGTTGCGTCCCGCAGGATTCGAACCCGACCTCCGGTTTCTAAACCAGCCACACGCCCGTGCCACTAGGCTACGGAGGCAGTCTTATGCATATGGCATATTATGAACATATATGCTAATTCCAAAGACGCTTATTTGAAAGAATGAAAGAAATTACAGATGATATTGAAACTTTTTAAAAGAATATTTGAAAATTTTTAACGTATTAATCCATTAAATATATATATATTAATCTATATGAAATAACATTTCTACGTCATAATATTTATATAATTAATTATATGGCATCAATAATTATGTTTGCATTGTATGCTTTGGATGATAGGGAACATGTATTTTCTTTGGAATCTTTGGTTACAATAGTTTGCATTAAGTACGTATAACTGAATTGATCTTATAGATTGAGTTATAGAAATATATATATATATATATATATATATGAGAAAAACACATTTAAATAATGGTAATATTAGGTGATTACTTTAACGTAGGCTTCTTACAAAACTTCATATCATCTTTTCAAAGTAGACATTTTTAAGCTCGCACAGGTTTTGTTTCAAGACTGTAAACTTTTTAATCCGGGCCTCTGCGCGGATAAAAACTCAAGGTATAACATGGAGCGCTTCCCCGATTAAACACGCCGGCCGACAAGGCAATAACCGGCGTTTTATGATAAAGTTAATTAGATAGAACATTCGCTCCCCCGAGCGTTACTATACAGATGAGGCGTCGGCTAGTTGCGAAAAAAGCATAGCAAGTTGCGACGAAGAAAAACGGAGCCGCCCTCGGGTGCCTCCGAGGCATTGGGGTTTGTTCGCGTCGTTTTTCTAGAAATTTCCATTCGGTGATATGTCCTGTGCCGAACATGGTATGATCGCTTGAGTATATTTTGTTTTTTATTCAATCTTTTAAATAACAATTGGAGATACAATGTTATAGCATGTGTAATACACGATATTATTTATAAATCTATAGTTGGCCAATTTAGGAATAGATGTAAACGAAGTGACTCATAGCAATGAAGTGACGTCGTATGTATGGTGTTGTCATTCGCCTATTATTAACCAATTATTGATGTCTCGGTGACAACTCAAGAATGAGAATGCCAGATGTATGACGACACGTTCACATCTATTTCTACTCTAATTTGGATAAACTATATATCAGTGACTAGTTGAATAAAAAATCTATACTTTTGTATAAGATTTATCAATCTATATAAAAAATGTGATAGATAGTTAACAACTATAGTAAATACACTTACTGCAGTTTAGTGAAATTACGTTTATTTTTAACCTCTTAAAACAAATATGTAGAATGATATAATATTTTCCGATTATTTTTATGTTTATTCTCCTTTTAAGCTTCTCTGGACTTCTGCAAATAATTCAAGACCAAAATTAGCCAAATCGGTTCAGCCGTTCTCGAGTTTTAGCGAGACAAACGAACAGCAATTGATTTTTATATCTGTACATAAAAGATGTCTTTGGATTTTACCAATTTGTTATTTATTATTACACATGAGAAGTGATTATTATTTCTACGAAATTAAAAGTAGATACGTCATTAAGTTAATATTTTTTCATATCATTTCGAAAATGTGATGTCAGTTTAACATCTAAACAAGTCAATGATCCGGCATAGTTCAAACCAGTCGCATAGCCGACCACAGGATTGACCGTACACAGCCTGGGTTAGTTCGCATCGGATTCATTTCGCAAGTTTGCGAAGAACGTACTCGGCAGTCGTGAATAGCCCCGAGGTGTAATTACTCCCCTAATACCGCGTCCGCTCTCAAGTCAAACACAAGCGGACGCGTGTTCAACAAGTCCGAGTGAGCTATATAGTGCTCGGCTCCAAACACCAGTCTCGCTGGTTTCCTCTCAACCTATAGATTATTATGTATATCGTGGCACGTTTAAATCTCATCGGATAATATTCTAGCGTAGTGTTTAAATCCTAGAGAGTTATAGTTTATTGCTAACTCGCAGTCCGCCCACGGTTAAGAACTAATATAATTTTTTCGTTTAACTTTTATAACGATTCAGAATAATTTTGTATGCACATCACATTCGTCTTTTAAACCTAGCAGTAAGTCCAAGGCACCGCCCGGCTCGTGTTAGTTTTAGATTTTAAGGAAGAGATTTCCTGGTGTAAATGGTAGCCTATGATACTGAAGGATAACTTCTAGTGGTGAAAGACCAAAACAAACCAATCTTTCATCTTTGTAATGTTAGTACAGATTGTAATAACTTTTTTCAGTCTATTATGGTACACAGTAATGTATGTGCTTATATATGTATAATTTGCTGTCAAAGTTAGTTCTATGTGGTGTTATAGTTGAATACATTAAAATTGGTTCCAACGTAATTATGTCGAAGCGCCAGCAAGTTTCCTTTTTAGCGGTGTACCCGTTCGATCGGCCTCGGTACACTAGTAATTCGGTTACTGTGCCTCTATTGGCCTATAAACATCCTGTTAAATGAGGTTGTGGTGTAATTATGACTCAAAGACTTAGTGGGCTTTTGAAAAATTAAGTCAGTCTGTGTAAATTGGTAACATCCGGTGTGGGCCGGATGTGCCCACCCTTCCGCTCTTCCGGTTAAATTTCGCTTGTGTGTCGCCTTTCGCTAACTGTGAAATAGTTTCTAGTGAAGAGGAATACATTGCGTCAATTAATTTTAAGCAACACTTTTTTTTTGAGTCAATAAAAACTATTCCTTTGTACTGTAATATTTTTTAACTTAAGTTTAATTTTGGGCCTTGCCCAAATATCGGTCTAAAATAAATTGTATAAAAAATGTCATATATTTTCGATGACGATTACTACAGTATTTTTTGTCTGTGTCTATTATACACAAGTAACGTTAATTTTAAATGGATAACATTGTATTAATAAATTTATTAATGTTACGACGTAACCTACCCTAAAGCAAGTAAAGTTGTGTTATATATTTGTATCATTAAGTTATTGCAACAACAACCTTTTTAACAATCTTTTCACTTGCAACTGCGATAAGAAAATCAGTCATCATTTCAGCGATTATATTCGCTTCACTATTCAAGAGACAGACCAACATTTAGCTCGAACCTCAAAGTATAATAACCCGACCGTATCGTATTGTATTTTTAAATCGATCCGTGCGATATTGCCTGCACATCCGTCCCGAGTGGCGCGCGACTTGTTTTTCATTTTCAGACCAGTAATGAACTTTGACTCTTTTATCGAACTAATTTTAACGTACATTTCAACTCAGCTGGGAAATTGATGTCGACGGTGAAACCGCACGGGGACAAGTTTGTTTGCCAATATCGGACAATAATGATATGTTGTAGCTGAAATCAAATGTAATCGAATATCAAATGTGCTTGCAGTCGGTTTCGTTCTGCGCTTTTGTAAATATATCGTGTTGAGAATTGCTTTTTTGCTAGTACTCTGTGCTTATTTATATGGTGATTCGATGGTCTATTTTGTTTATAAAGAAATTGTCGGAGATTATATTACTGTATGACACTATTTCTTATTCAGGGTGTGCTACGATGAATAATATTTATATTTGAAACGTACACTTATTTGGGTATAAATGTTTAACTACCTGTTTTCAAAGACCATGTTCTTCATCAATTATAATCGAATAATTTTAACAATATGAACACAGAAATAATCGTAAGAATAAGAAAGATAAAGTGAGATGCCTTTTTTGCACTGACATTTCATTAAATACTGTCAGTCCGACCACAGCTCTAGGATAATATAGCTTTTAAGTATTAAACGCATATTTCAAATCGTTTCAGTAGTTTCACAGTGTATTTAAAACATACAAATAGATCTCTTTTTATAATCTGATTAAGATTTATTGTTTAATTCTATAATGTACACATTACGGGCCTTGAATTGTTTTCAAGGTCTGGATTTAAGCCACAGTCATGACTACGTAAAAGAGACAAACAAATGGAGCTTTAATGTATTTTGTTGCATTTTCTATAAACAGAGGCTATCATTTACCATTTAATGAACGTCTTCTTTGTCTCCTCGCTTCATTCTATGGAAACCTATATGATTCACCTTGTTATTGTTTCTTAAAAGACTGAAACCTTTGAGTTTTGAAAATGTTACAATGTAGTCCATTTACAGGAATTGCATCGTGGTTAGTTCATCGTAAGATATCGTCTCGATCCCCGCACTATCGCTGTGTTTGGCTATACTATATGATATTCGAAGATGTGTCAGCGTTGCCGGAGTACATTTGTCGCATATCTGTTTCCATGTCGGCAGGCGTTCAATTGCACGTGGACTGAGAACCCGTGTCTAGAATCCCAGTCCGTATAGAGCAGGGGAGGTGCCTTGCTCTGCCCCCTGATCTCACGTGTACTCCGTAATGAAATATGTTTGTTGTATTAGCGTAGGCTAGAATAGTCTCGATAGCCTATCAAAATGGATATAATACTTTTTGATGGTGTTTATTGTAAATTGATTCACACATAACATGTCTACTCATTTAGTGGAACTTTTTAACAAATTTTAAATATATTTAAGCTTCATAACCGATGTAATGAATTGAGAACTTTACATGCAAATGTTTCACTAGTGTGAACTACAGTTGAAACTAAACTATGCTTGTTCATAAAGCTACACAAATAGCAACGTAGATATTTACACAGAGCGCTCAATAAGCTTATTATTTGGAAAATACATACCAAAGCAACAGGCATTTCGATAATTAATATCGCGATTGCACTGATAAAATTACTCGTTGATTTGATAGAGCTATTGCAGATATTTCGATGCGCGGAAATATTTTACATGCCTCTATTTATAATCGCTACATTGGTAAAGGAAAATGATTGAGCGAATTCAGTTTAGCCATATATTGTATTGCGGCTCTTAATAACAAATTCGTGTAAATTTTCGCTAAAATATATATGATAATATTCGCACAATTGCTGTGACTAAACTAAACTGGATTATTTATTTTTGGTCGTCTCCGCCTAACTCTCGCTAAATGTTTACACCATAAAGCTCGTCGAGTGGAAAAATATGCTCCGTTAAAGACTCTCCCTCCGTCGCGGATGTCGTGCTGACGCGGACATTGAATTAGCTGCGGATTTTGCATATTTTATGTTTCTTTTTCTTGCCGCCCCACGGCGCGGCGGATGGGGCGTGCAAAAAGGCGTCCGTCGTCCGCCGGAATCAATTGGGTTACTCTTCCACGAACGGTAATACCGTCCGTTGGCAAATGTTTACCCTGCCCTGTGGCCGTGTCACACGTATACGCTGATCCACTTTCGCCATTAGCGTGTCGGCGCCGTAATTATGGCTAAAATTGAATCCGTCAGTGGCCGTTAGTGACATTTGGGTCCTGCACAGTATCGGATGTATTCCCTTCCGTAGATCCTTTTTTTGTAACGTAAATCTCCACATAAACAAAGTTAAATGTTTTACTACACTAAAGCATAGATCACCAAAGTTTTGGATTGATCACTGATTTACGGCAGTGAACACCTTAACTCCAACGCGTTTTGAACAAATAAGATCATCTTACAGTAAAAATTGACATTGTTTTCCGCATCTGTGGTTTTGAGTAGTAGATAATTGCTGGTGTGCTTATTTTCTACATGGTTTGGGTAATACGAAGATGATAATGATGATGGATAGGCACATAAAATTTTACCCCATGCTTTCAAATTTGTTAAAAGTGTACAATATGGATAACATTGAATGCATTTTACTTTTGCGGCTATGGGCGGAGATGATACTGCCTGAATTAAGAACCAACCCCGTGATAACTTCGGAAAATGGCTTGGAAAAAGAAACAGAAGTAATTCTCCTCATAGTTATTCCATAACTTTTGAGCTACTAGCATATATACTTCACAGTATTAATGTCAAATGTGTATTGACGAAAAATTTTCGCCGAATGCATTTCAAAGTTCGCTAGCGCATACTTCCTTTTAACAAGTGGGAATTACGGTTTCAGTTCTCATTTTTAAACATGACTCATTAAACAATAATTAGCTAAAGGTAGAAGGTTAGAAGGTAAACAAAATAAGATACTAACGGTGACACTAATCCGACTGACTGGCCTCTCCAATCAAACGGCAGATTCCAACCGTACCCGAGAGAGGATTATAGAAATTAACCTCTCCAACAGCTTGTGATCGATCCACCGGCCACTTGATTTCCGGGGTTGAGTCTTCCGCCCTTCCTATAATCCACCGGAATAATCTCATTAAGTTGGCTATTGCACAACAAATATTTTCAACAACAGATTGGCCGGCACGTGTAATCGAAAATATTAAAATAATACCGTTAATTAATAATTCGCCAACGGTCCCTAGTTTAAAACCGTTGGCCGCTTTGTAGGAATCGTTACCTTTTGTTTCGGCGGTTCAATGAGCCACTTTTGTACGGCTTGCCCGTGTTCCGGACTCCGATTGTTATGTAAAATTCGTAAAAGACTCAAAGAGAACCATGTCGGGTTTCCCCCGTGTTCTTATTTCGAAGTTTGCGAAGAAAACGTTGAGAAATAAGAGGGGTTCAGTTTCAGTCTATGACAATTTTTTAAGAACTTGTATACCAGGACTTCATAAGAGCATAACATGGCGTTCTTAAGTAACTAAGAAGTTTTTTTTTTGCCGTATTGGAAAGAATCTTCCGCGTTGTATAACATTTAAGTTCAGATTTCATAACGGCATGTATACATAAGTGTAGTAGTATTGTAACTTAAGATTACATAAAGCCATTCATACACCTGTGTAGTCGTTTGTGCCGTCGCAATAAGCTGCACCGAACGGCTGCATACGTCGCTCAGATTATAGCGGAACAGGTTTAGGGCTAATCTGATGAGGACGGGAGGCGCACAATAGGCTTTATTAGCATGCACGCTCCCCGGTATCGATACAAATTGGCGACGAGACGTATTTGCGGCCGGGACCCGGCGGGGCCGTAGCTTGCGAGTGATGACGTCATTTATTGAAACCCTTTGCTACGGCTGCCACTAGTAGAAGATTTGCGTTTACTCAGTTTGCTGTGTTGTTGTAAATATACTTCAAGTAGAATACACCCGTATTGCCTTTGTAGATAAAAAAATTGTACCGAATACGAAAGTTTATTTTCGTTTATATTGTGATAAGATATTTAAGTGGCGATTAATTGAATACGTTTTATGGTTTGGGGTTAAAAAGATGGAAGAAACCAAATTATAAATTTTATTTGGCTAGTTGTTAAACTAATGATTTTTATCTGTTAGATTATTTTTGTATATTATTGATTTTGTCGCGTATACTTTTTGCGCAATCAGTATAAGTAGCTTTGTTTGAGTACATGTGTATATCATTGGCCTTATTTCTCATATCGAATATGTTGTCTCGTTTTTAAAAATACCACAGATGCCTTGTTATATTTTCCAGGAAAATAATAATGTTACACATTTAAATTGCTACTTTGTGAAGTAATTACATCTAGAATATAGGAAAATAATCTTTATACGTCCTATGTATATATCTTTATGCTAAGAAATGTATGATTATTTTTACCTACTCGTAAAGTAGAATTAATTAAACCCGCGAGTTTGGACGGAAATTCAAAAACTAATGCTTAATATTAAACCCGTCCTAAACCTAGCGCATTCATATTTGGTTTCCCCAACATTAGATCGCTTTGAGCGCTTAACTAGTTTTCCGAGTATTTGAGCAAAAGTTCCACTCGTAATCGCTGGATTCCTAGTATTTTTCAATTAACTTTTGCTATATTACGTTCTTATAATGTACGTTTCTATGTTAAAAGCCTTCGTTTGACGTTTTTGTTGTTCTAAAATTATGTATCATCGAGTATTTAATAAACTAAACTGTATGGGAAATGCAGAATATTTACGTATGTTTACAGATGTATGTTTATATAGCCTTGATTTTATTTATAGTAATAACTTGTGGTCTAGCGGTATTGGCCCTTTCTTTATAAACCGGAAGCGTGGTGGCATACGGTCCATAACCCCCTAATGAGGAGGCCTATGTTCAGCAGTGGACTAACACAGGCTGATGATGATGAATAATTTGTGTACTTTGTTTTACGCTAATGAATTATTATGGGTTAATGACATTAAAGTTAAAGTACAATGTAGCAAGGCAATACCTCTAAACACGGCTGTTATATATTCCTTTTGAACACATTGTAGCTAGAGATCGTAAATTATCAAGAACCCTTGATAATGTCCAGAAGCTGCTATGAAGTGTTAGTGGCACGTTATAGCAGCTCCGATCGTATCCTTCAGGTCACGCGACGGTTTAGTTTTACGCATCCAAGTCACCGAATCACTCCCCAAGGATCTGGATCATTAAGTGGGTAAATGGTTAATGAAAACGGAATGAGCACTAAACATCGGAGCGGAATTTCGCCAGTCACCTAGCCGTCGTTAAACGTCGTTATGGCCTTCGATTAAGTGACAAAACAACTCGGCTGTATGACTGAGGGGCAGGGGGCAGGCTTAGCTCGAGCAGCGGGAGGCCAGGGGGCACGGGGCACGCGGGCAGGGAAGGGACTCGCGAATAATAATCTCAGTTTACGACGGCAGCCGAGTGAATCAATAAAAACACTAATAATGCACAGGCGTAATCCGGCCCCGTGCAACGCGATTACCGGCACTAACGAGCTCGTAAAGCGTATCCGACGCGCGGCACCGTTCAGCCGAAATCTAGCGGCTGAAGTACAGTCAACTGATCTTTGCCTAGACTTTAGCGCCTTGATTTTGTGGTAACGTACTTTTTTTCTATCACGGCCCTTGTCTATGATTTACATATACAAAAATAAGACTCTTCGGTGCACATTTGATTATGTTCGAAAGTATGAAGATTGCGAGCGTAGCACATTTTAAGCCCTTTCTTGCTAATAAAAATTATCATACTCATAGTCCACAGACATATTTTACGGTTTATTTTTAAATTTCTATCGCTTTCGAAGACAAGCCTTAAACCACAAAAAATAAAAAATCTGAAAATGCAAATTAGGGTAGCCCTGAGCTCTGATCTTCGACTAAACTATGGTCTAGACTTCAACATTTGTACAAGGTACACGATTATTACAATCAATTTTAGGTTATTGCTCTTACACAACTAGCTAATGTTTTATTTGCACTTTATTTTAAAAGTAAGGAATTCGAATATAAGTACAATTATTTATATAATTCTAATTTTAGACAAGTTGCGACATTTCCTTTGATTAGCCAAATATATATAAATATTTATATATTTACTAGCAACCCCCCAACCCCGTTATGGGTGGAATTTCGTATACGTAAATACGTTCTTAGCTGACCTCTACTCCGCGTAAGGAATATTCCTACCAAATGTCGCTACGCCTTATGGTTCCACAGATATCGTAATGAGTTAATATATAGATGGGAATCTCTTTTATATATATAGATAACAATCGGAAACATTATGACAGGTAAATGTGATGCGACCTCAATTTAAAAGGGAAAATTCATATGTTACAAATATATTTACTTAGGCAAATTTACCCTCAGTTTATAACAAAAATATGATATTCAGTAGTAGCTCTTACAAATTAACTTTTATCCCGCTTCGGCAAGTGTTCCTAACAAAGGTCTCGTATAATAACGATTCAGCTAGATTTCATTAAGCGTCTACGTGCAGCGCGCATCGCATCCGCTAAGGTTATCCAACGGAACCCTAAAACGTCGCAATGGATCCATTATTCTCAATTTGCGCGAAGGAAGTTCACGGGAGCGAACGGACTACGTCGGACGCGGCGGGTGTCCCCCTTGATTAAAGCGTGGCGAGTAAGAAGTAACAATTTGTGTGCGTTCCACCGTTCACCTATAGTACCCGCCGGATTGCTCTTGAGCTCTAAGTTTATTATTGTTTTTTTTTTAATTTGTTGTGTTATTTATCAATTCTGTTATGTTGAGTATGAAAACGTGCATGGTAAATCTTCGTGGCATATTACAATATAGTTAAGCAATAAAGTCAACTTACATATTTAGTGTTTGATAAAATTCTTTACTCATTACTTTGACAATCTTTTACTAAAATAACTTAAATTGTTTAATCGGATTTGAATGATAACGTGTTTTAGTCGAAATATGTATCCAAAACACTGTTTAAACTGAAATGTAATTCAATACATACGATCATTTTAAATTTCTACGCATACACTAAGCGTCTGCGGTATATTTTAGGTAGGGGTGTGCTCAACCTTATACCGTGTTACTTATTATTAACTATTTAAATTAAATGCTATATCATTTTACAAATCTTTTCTTATATTTGTAATTTACTACCTTTCTTTTTATTCGGTTCGTAAGTATATCCGGCCGATGGGGAATGTCCGTTTCCGTTTCCCGCCGCGCGGTCCGGCATATCCGTCCACGGCAGATTCGTATAGTCGGACCACCTACAGTCCGGCCGGCTGGTGTTGACGCTAAATCTATCTAACGACGGTGTTAGCGACGAGCCATTTTCATGCAAATCTTCAGTTATGCCAGCTTTGTTTTTTATTTCATCGTGAAAATATATCGACGATCGATTCGTGATAGTTACTGCCTATTGTCCGCACCACGGTTACGCGTTTGCGTGTCTATGGTTGGAACGCGGTTGAAGTATTTGTGCTTGTTTATGGTTTATGTAAAGGGGATACATCCGCTTTTACACGATTCAGTTGAATTTTTTTAAAGTGTTTGATCTTTATGACAGTTAATAGTTTTACTAAAAAACTGATAATAAAATTTTGAAGATTAAAATGGAAATTGAGATGTTGCTCTGCCTAAAAGTACCACTCCAGTGATACTGGGCAGCTAGATCTGACCCTATGATAATTAAGAAAAGAAAGTAGCTGGGATGACCGTTATTAGTCATAAGTATGGTTGTCAGTAGACGGATTTTTATACAAAACTGATATAAGGTATTTTTTTCTATCCACTTCGTGCTCGAATCACGAATTCGCGTACCCATCTGACATTTTCACCTTATCCTCACGGATTTCATCGTTTTATCACTCCCGAACCCGAATCCGGCCGCAATCCGGCCGCTATCCCGAAATATCTGTCAATCAGCCGGCGTACACATCTACAGGCGTTCGAAGCCCGATCGTCACGGCCTCCTTGATCCTGCAACGATTCGAGGCGTCGTCGCGCGCGTGCCTTCCTCCCGTCCGGTGCGATCTACGTCTTGGGCCGGAATTAAAATTAATAGAGGCGTCACGTCGCCACCGGCTACGGTAATTTGTTTACTCGCCCCGCTCCGGATTACGTGGCGCGTTGCTCCGAATCGGCGAAGGGTGGTGACTTTTAAGTGACGTGTTCATATCTCTAATAATTATTTCGTCTATTTATACGATAACTAGGCTAAGGCTAGGCTAAGACAGCGTCCGTAGCCTCCATGGGCGTGTTCTTTAGAAATCGGAGGTCGTGGGTTCGAATCCTGCGGTTAGGGCCATTTGGGCCGATCACCCAATTGTCTGAAAAGTAAGATGATCTATGCGTCGGATGGGCATGTAAAAAGTCGATCCACCCACCAACCCGCATTGGACCAGCGTTGTGGGATACGGTCCAAAGCCCCTTAATAGATAGGGGTGTATTAGGGGAGACCTATGTCAAGCAGTGGACTATCACAGGCTGATGATGTAATGTAATGTGTACGCGAATACTATATTAAATCCACTTTTTATGGATTTTCGTGTTTGTTCTTTATGTTTCAGAGATATAATTATAATGAAATACAGATGTAACTAATCTTAGTCTGCACGTAATCATGGACGCTGGAAGTAGTCCGATACGTTAGGACTAAAATATAAGAATAAACGCGTAAAATCTGTATAAAGTGGATTTTATACGCATAGGATTAATTTTCTTTTTTTCGGGCACGGGCTCATGTTGCTCCTGAAAATATTATTATTACTCCCATAATATTGGACGATTGCATATTTATCCAGCGCAATATATTTTAAAGTATCAACACGTTGCATTAGCTTCCTTTAAAATGTTACGAGCTTAGAACGAAACCACCGCCGGCTATAGAAGGCTGCAGTTTGCGCTACCACGCGCTTGATCATTACGACCTTTATATGAGATTTGACAAGCCAAAAATCCTTGCCAAAAAACACCGATTCCTGTCCAGGTTAAATATTACAAACTGCTTGGAGTCCAATTATTAAAACATTAAACGCAAGCATAAAATTACTACTAGACCACAAGATCCATCAACTCGGTTTGCATAAAACGGAAAAATAAATAAATTACAGGAAATGACGGTGAAATACTTTGACAGAGGAACAACACCTCAGTCTGCCCGTGACCATGGATCCTGTAAAGTATCTGAAACGTCGGGAATATTGTAAACCAAATTAAACGTGGTAAAGTCCGTAAAGTTTAATTAACTAAATTTTTATTAAATCATGTATAGTATTCGCGTAAATTAAAAAAAAATACTTACTGCATTTACAATTTTATTTATGAATTGATTTCATCGTGAACGTTATGACATATGGATTCAACGTAATTATTTAGAATTAGGCATCGCCGATGTCACAATTCGCCGTGTGTCAGGGGCCTAACGCGTTTATTGTATCACTGTCGGGCCTCATCAAAATGCAAATGAGCACTGGACCGCGGCGCCGGACGGTTGCCCGCCGCCATATTGAGTTATCCCGCCCAACACACCGTCGCTTTTCCATCTGCTAAATCATGGATCTCCGAGAGTATTGCTCTAGTTCGCGTTCCCGTATTGCGTTGCGGTATTTGTAATGAATTTTATATAGTTATTGTGTCGTTTTTTATCGACTTCCCAAAATAAGGTGGTACTCATTTTGGACTGTATGCTTTTTTTTTAATCATATATTTCACCTCGTTGCTCCGCTCTTAGTGGTCCGATTTTGTTCATTCTTTTTTTAAATGATCGATATCAGCTGTCATTTGGCCTCTTTTTTATAAATTTGCAATATGTATTTTTATATATATTTAAGAAATTAAGAAAATTGCAGCGACCAAAATCACACCCTTGTGCGATTAAATTACAAACGCTAGCCCAACCTTAAGAGATACACTTGAGCTATGTGCTTTTTAATTGTACTACTTGAATTTGTCCACAATAAAGTCTGCGATAGTCCGAGATATTTTAATGTAAACAAAATCATATTTTCACAATCAGGAATATTCAAAGCTCATTTAAGATCAGTTTAAGTTTACATAAAAGTAATTGCATTAAAAAAATCATTCTATGTACATAAAACGTGTCATAGGTGACATGTTGATTAAATGAAATACCTTTAAAGTTATCAGAGGTTTAAAATGCGATGGCAGAAAACGCGACGCAATTTCTGTACGAAGAGCACATTGTTACCTGCTTATATTGCGTAAAGTAGTTATACGCTGATTGAAGTCGGTCATATTTTTTGGTTATAATTTCGCTTGTCTTAGTATTGTATCGTTTTAAAACGACTCGTCGTGTTTATACTTGTTGTAAGACACCTTGTAACTGTTGTAAGATCATTTAAGCCGCCTTGTTGCTTGCGGGTCTTATTACTGCTTAAGGCGAACTTTTTGTTTTGTGTGCTAGTACTGCTTACCGTTTATTGTATGTTGTTATGTTTAGAGTTATGTTAAGAGTAATATGAGTACCCGTCTCGTTCCTTAGCTGTTGAATGTCTGATCTAATATACAATACGAATACTGCGCGACAAAGTACGCTTTTCACTCCAAGGGACAAATTGTAGGACTTAATATTCCAATTCAGCCGACACATTTACGTTATGCATCTTCTAAGAGGGTGCCGTCGATGAATCGGTCGGGTGGCCCGTTGCATGCGGTTAATAAGGCGGCGGTGACGCGCTCGGATTTCGGTCGTTAGCGGGTAATTGCCGACGCCTAATTAGTCCGACACCCGCCGACACCCGACTACACGTCTCCGGTGTCGGTCTCACACACGACCCGCGATATCTAACGCCACGACGCGGCCACGGGATTTGCGCTACGCTCGTAGTTTGGGCTGCGATTAAATCGTTTGAATGGAAATTTAGTAGATGGCGTCGTTTATGTCTCCTGCAGATTCACATTCAATGTTTATGTACTTTATTTTGTACCTGGTCTTGCAGGACCTGGTACGGTACTTGGTTTGGAATACTGCGAATAAAACTTTGAATTTTTGTTGGTTTCTTATAGCTTAAAGTAACACGGCATGAGCCAATAGCTTTAAAAAATTCTCGTTCGACAAGAACAATTTTGCCAGTCGTTAATAAGCGCCGGTACTTTTATATTTGTGGACATCCAATTCGTTCATTAAATGAATCAAAGTTAAATCTGTATGGATTTACAACGGATACTTTGATCGCTTGATAAATTATCTAGGAGAAACACCGTGTAACTAGTTTAACTCCATATATGATTGTATATTATATAATTGGAACTGGTTTATGCTACGTCCATAAATTGGTCCCGAGTTGTTGATAAAACACAGTTTTCTTGATGGTGATGTTTATTCGCAGGTATGGAAGCGATAATGTCGGAGTTTTTCAACGACACCACAACGGCTTTCTACATTATACTCATCGTGTGGATCGCGGATCAGTATGACGCTATCTGTTGTCACACCGCCATAGCTAAGCGACACTGGTTGAGGTATGTTGTAATTATATAAATACGACTTCGAACTCACCCCAGAGACAATAAAGCAGTAACAACTGATTAACTATCAAACATAAAACCAATTTATATTTTTCGAACATAAAAGAAAGTAAAAAGAAAAAAAAAATTAAAAAGATTTCAAACTGCGAAATATGGTGTAAAATGGTTTCCCTGGCTTAAATTGCGTACTCACAGTTTGAAGTTGTAACACAAAAAATTGAAGTAAGTAAATTTTAGATATTTAGGTGTCATAATGAAACAACTTAACCTATAAAGGTACTTTTTTAGTATGATAGCTGTTCATAGAGGGTATTTAAGAAAAAAATATAAAAAAGCAAAAAGGCTATCGAAAAGTTCGATGCTTAGGCATGTTTTTATTTCATATGAATCAATTTTTCGCTACAAAAATATTTTTATTTGTTTCAAACGATAAAAGGGCATTCGAATTGAACTAAATTAACAACCTTTGCATATGAAGTCCTCTGTGAAACAAAGACCACTCCGATGCAGATTGTTTAGTGAATAAACTCGATTTCACAGCAGGGACTGGCAAATTTTGCATACTATTGAAATATTTATAAACCTATTCAAAATTTATTCAGTACATATGTTTCGTAACAATATTCCGATTTTGTGACTAAACAACAATAAAGTGAGAAATAAACACCACAAGTTTGTGGCACACCTGTTAACGGGAACTTTGTAGCTTCCGAGTATTAGTAGTAATTAAGAATATCCAAGCAATGACCTATCACGACTTAATGCAATATTTATGTAATATTTGACAAAAATCTAGGCATTTTATTCTACATACATATAAATGCCGATATCAACAATTTGATATCGGATGTGTAGTGTTAAATCTGATCGTAACCCACAACAAACGGTGAAATTCGTTCACCATCATCGGTCGTGGAAAATCGTAGCACAACGCAAAATGGCTTTTAGCTTTATTAATATTCGGGTTACAGTTTAAACGGCGCACCGACCATCCAATTAGTGCACACGATCCGCATGACTTTATTGAAAATAATTCGCCCCGGCGTCATATTAATTAGCACATTGGAGAGCCGGTCGGCGTCATCGCTCGCCCGGAGCTCACTGTGTGGGGTCCGTTTTAATTATGGCAATGTTCTTGTTGAGATTTTGTGTGTTACGGACAAAAGTACATTCGTTAAAAGATCGGGTTGCGAATTTTCTGTTGAGATGTCGTGTGTGACGGGCTACCTATATCTCGTCCCGAAATTTTACGCTTGTCGCACTAGGTCAGCAAATCTTGGTCCACCCAGATTCATGGTGCCATAGAAGTTACAAAAGACCGAAAGACCTAGATATCTGTTATATTATTACAAATAACCTGTAATTTAAATGTAATCTACGTAGAAGGCCAAGACCCTCTGCACTGAGAATTACGAAATAAGAAGTTGGTGGTGGATCTCATTCATAAAAAATTAACGTCTTTATAAACATACCGGCGACAACACATAACGCATTTTGTTAGACCGTCATAGAATATCATTAATACGCGTTATGTTTTGCGTTTTGCACTATCCATATTGTATTGTAAAATCTGTGACTATTTCTAAAATAACGATAAAGTGTACAAGAATCACTATTAGTATCATCAATTTAGTTATCTAGAAGCTTATAAACGTACTACGTAATTTAACCTATTAAATTGACAAAATAATAAAATATGCTTGGTTTATCAGGTACACATCGATTTTTTTGTTGCACTAAATGTTTCCGTCTGCAAGTTTATTTTTAAAAGAAAATAAATTATGAATGAAAATATATCCACGGCCGCTGGACAGTGTTCGAATTTAAATATGTAAAATAAACGCGAT
Organism: Lamproptera curius; assembly: GCA_029286875.1. Classification (NCBI taxonomy): domain Eukaryota; kingdom Metazoa; phylum Arthropoda; class Insecta; order Lepidoptera; family Papilionidae; genus Lamproptera; species Lamproptera curius. The sequence goes on from JAGSMT010000070.1 coordinate 2,197,402, forward strand.
AAAATCCGTAAAAAGTGCCTTTTATTCAATAATGTGTAGGATTCGCGTAAAAAAGATTTTATTATAATTCAAAAGGTTATATTAAAATATACATAGAAGGATACGTTTCATAGCCGCATACGCTGGATGGTCAAGGAATGATACTAAGTATTCCAAACGCTAGACGTAAAATCCAACCTAATGTGGCATTAGACGTTGTGGTCGTGGAGATTTAGCTTAATATATTTGAACTATACTGCTCCCAGTCGCCGTAATTTTCCGCGCTTTTGATACTCAGTCGTCGCGGAATATTTAATTCAAATAGTATTTTCTATATCACCTTATGAAGGATGAAAGCTGATTATATCCATATAAGTATAGGTTTAAAATATTTCTTTTGTCGCTCATATTAGTTTTAGAGAAGAAACAGACTTGAGGCGTATTTTGCAATTTATCAGTTTTTCTATACAGTCATAACATCAGCGAAGTGTTAGTCAGGAGCAGCATCAGAAGTTATATTATAACCCATCTCTGATGTGATGTTAATTTAAATGACAACATTAATTCAAATGATGAAGTTAATGTTAATTTGAATGACAACTGCGTCCGCCCTATGAATCTGTCAAATCAATTATGCGTACACAGCCCGTGTAAGTTGTTTGTCTGTTGCTCGTTATATTTATGACCGTTGCCTCCATTTACTCTATATGCCGTCAAACGTCTGTGACGTCGCCTTTTACCTCGCTAATGCTGTTCAAACATGTTCCTGGTACCTTTTCCTGAGTATCAATCTTTATTGATAGTGTTTCACGTGCGGTGAGTTGTCTATTGATTTTTCCTGTTGTTGCGTTGAAAATTTGTTAGCATTCATATATGTAATGCCTTGGTGAGTGCATCTTGTCGATAGCGAAATGACGTTGGGGATGTATTCAGAAGAGCGTTATTACGTGTTTGATGAAGGGTACCTCCCCTTTTCTAGAGGACCGACGTGTCATGATATGGAGTACTCCTGTGTTCTGGTTTTATTTTCTGCCATACAATCGTAATGGTCCATAGCCTAGGATAAGAAATACAGTTAAAATCCCAGATTCATCATCCGATCAATTTTAAAATTGTTATTAAGAAAAGCGTGGTGTCTACGCTACACGATGATAACTTTCGACACGAAAGTCACCACACGACCCATGGGGACCAAATCGAGGGCTCCTCTTCAGCCGGCCACTAATGTGTCCCCCAAGTGCAACCGCCGCCTCGTCCCCGAGTCCAAACAGTCGGCCACTTTGTTTTTCCACCGACGTCGCAGCGCGTGCCCCTTGATCGGACCGGCGGCCGGGCACGGAGCAATTTGGCCGGAATAAGGAAAGTGAGCGCTATTAAAACAAGCGCAAATAAAGCAAATTGAAAACGGCACTCTGCACCCGCCTTTTCCCCCCCTCGTCCCCATGCCCACCCCTCGCCCCGAAGGCCGTGCCACCCCCCCCTAAGGAGACGCCCCGGAAAAACAACGACGGTTATCTCGTGCCAGCGAAGACATCGGTGTCGTAAACTAGCAAGTACTGCTTGTATGGTCGTGTTTCGGTACATATGTGGACGAAAATTGCTGCTATAGGTATCTACTGAAAATTCTTAATTTTAAACCTAAAAAAATTACTATGGCTACATTGAAAACCAAATAGTTTAATGAATTTTTCTTCACTTTTACACGAGACTTTTTTTTTTCAAAGTTATTTTTTTGTGTCCATCGCATTCGTCTTTAATATATTTAATGAAGTGACGAGAGAACAATCAAGGGTCATCACAACAAATCGGCTAGCCTCGCTGAGACTTTTGTAGTTACCTTCGTTGACCTAATTATTTCACTAACCAAGATTACCCTTCAAATCCAACAGCAGTTGCTTTCAATATCAGGTTGTGGCAAAAAAGGCACTGCGATGACACTTTTCTAATGGTCCCCTGTAAATAGAGGACTCGTTATTTTAGAAATCTTGTAATAAAATCATCGTTTATTTATTCGCCTAACTTATGAAGTGTAACTATTTTTGGTTTTCTCATAGTTTTTCAACAACCGTCCTAAACCGAACCTATGGTTACTAATGGTATTGTGGTTGTGGTTTGGGTTGAATGAGTCTGAATTTTTCTCATTGTTGCGGAAATATTTATTTTCTTGTCATACAAGTAGGAGAGCGATACATTTTATTTAAAATATCATTTTCACAAATCGTTTGTCAAGCAAAAATTAAAGCAAATAATTAAATTACCACGTACATTGAAAAGAAACAGTTATCTTTAGCCAAAGGCCTTTACGAGTAAACAGAGTATTATATGGTTCAACAGCGAAATTAATTTTAAGCAAAGTTCCCTCGGCTGTACGTAAATAACATTGCTCTACGTTTTTCATAATAAATGCAATATAACGCAAAGACCGTGCAAGACTGCGAGATAAAGGAGTACTTATTGTTCAATCTAGTTACACGAGCTGCTTCTGGTTCTATTAAGGAAGGAGAACGTCGAGCGCAATGGCGGTGTATTATTTAAAAAACAAAAACAAAGCACTCGACTCTAAATATTCCGTTCTTGTCAATGTAATAATGCAACGTACTCAAAGAGCCTATTATCTTGTGTGCACACGAGAGCGAAATGCGCTATGCCCTTGTACACGCGAAGCTCTCAGATTAATAATTTATTTTCTTTCAGAGCAATTTCGTTGTACAGTAACTTGGTGCAGTTACTTTGTATGACCTAAGACGGTATAACTGTTTTATTAACTTTTTTTTTGTTACGCTTACCTATACATTTGATTATGTCTTAGTTTTTGTAACTTATATACTTTAAAGTTTATGTTTTGAGTTGAGCTCAATAAGTTAGAACTTTTATTTGACATACTGTTAATTAGTTAATTATTTACCTATAATATGCATTGCTGTAGATTTACAAAATTTTTCGAAATAATTAAGTAATTTCATTGAAATATATAGGGTCTATTTACAGAAAATATTATTTTGTAAATTGTGTTTATACCCACCATCAATATATGACTTTATTGTACGTAGCATTGTGTAAATTGTATCTTACAAATATTTTAAGGTCAAATGCATTAAAGTATAGCAGTTTATGCTGCTTAAGCTATTTATGTAGTTTATTACGTCTAAACTTGGTCCATGGGACATTTGCTGCCTCCGCAGTCGTACTGACCGTTATTGGATCAATGTCACTCCTTCAAGCCACAGTAAATTTGATAAACCACATTACAAAGCCACGCCGTCAGGGGTATGCCCTGATTTCTTTAAGTAGGCTTATAACGTGATAATCGTAGACTATAAATAGAGGTGAAAATGAATATTTGATATGTGTTATGTTTCAGTCTTTTGTGGAACACGTATATGTACTAACACTTTTATTTTTAATGTTCATACCTGAGAAAAAAATGCCTAATTTTTTACTTTAAAGTAATCGTTTCTTTACACTGTTTAACTGAATTATTTGTTGCAATATCAGTACATACAACGTGTTTTCTCAAGTGTGAATATGGGAGATAGACAATATGAAGATCGCATACGTAAAATTCTCATCAAAGTCATCTTTTCTCCCATTGTGTAGAAAAATTTTCTCTATCTATCAAGGTATTGATGATCGTTGTCCATCATTTAAATTAGGCGAATTACTCAATATAAAAAATTATGCGCGTACTTTTCACATCATCAGCCTTTGTTAGTCCACTGCTGGACATAGGCCTCCCTAATACACCCCTATCCATTAGGGTTTGGACCGTATCCCACCACGCTGGTCCAATGCGGGTTGGTGGGTGGACCGACTTTTACATGCCCATCCGACGCATGGATCATCTTACTTTTCAGACAATTGGGTGATCGGCCCAGATTGCCCTAACCAACTAGAAACAACAATGAAAATTTGTTGCGTCCCGCGAGATTCGAACCCGACCTCCGGTTTCTAAAGCACCGCCCATACCACTGGCTCGGAGGCAGTTGCGCGTACTTTAAAGAGATCAAATTAAAAAACCGGCACAACCTGTCAAAAAAAGCTTCGATTGTCGCACTCGAAGGTCGCACTGCACCATCTGCTCGTATCAACTAATGAGATACCAGCGTAGTAAGTGCGAGAAAACTGACCTCGTCTGCCAGTATACAGCTAAAATCGTAGCGCGTATGGGCCCCCGAGGCATAAATCAGGGCCTCCCTCGCCGGAGCCTTCAATTTGGCGGATCCTTAAAATGACACACGACACGCGTTCGCCTAACGACGCCAACATCGAGTGTACTATAAATAAATCGACACGTTACCGCTTTCGGATTATCGTTTGAACGTAATGGTGGGGTTTTAGTAGGGAAATTTAGTTTATTCAGTATTTATACACAGATTTTAAAAATTATATTAATGATGGGTCATTAATAAATTGTAGTGCGGTACCGTACCCCTGCGTTTCGTACACTTTGCATCGTCCACGATTATGAACTGTCCGCGTCTCTATATATATGATTAGCTATTTTCTTTATCCAGTTGGTCAATTTATTTTTGTAATATTAATTAAGACTAATTTACTCATTGAGCCGACACGTGTGCTTTTTTTGATTATGTATTGTGCTCAATTCGACTCAATTTTGTCCGATAAAAGTAAGGATAGCATATATTTAATGAAAACATTATTGCTTTTTTTCACCCAAATACTGAAGTTCTCTGGTGCTTTAACCAAAAATGCTTGAAACTAATTATCGTCTGTATTTAAAAATAATCTTAACGTATCAGTCGACTCGGTTATTATACGTTCAAGTTTTTACAAACTGTTATATTCTGGACGTAACAAAGTTTACAATTATGTACTTTTTGTAAAATACTTCGGAGTGCTATTGATTTGATCGTAAAGACCCTAGATGATAGTTTTAAAACTAATGATACTTGATAATATGTCCATGCGTCGGATGGGCATGTAAAAATCGGGCCACCCACCAACCCGCATTGGACCAGCGTAATGGGATACGGTCTAAAACTCCCTAATGGATAGGGGTGTATTAGGGGAGGGTTATGTCCAGCAGTGGAATATCACAGGCTGATGATGATGAATATGTCCTTGGGCTGTTAAATTAAGGGCAAAGGTATAAGACTTAGCTCACTTAGTCCTAGCTATCGATCTATTCGATAGGTTAGGTTCGGTGCGTGCCGCGTGTAAGCCAATAAGGGTGGCGTCCTCTACAAATTGTCGCTGCGACCTTAATTGGCGGTCGTGGAGATTTATGCGTGGCGGCGGTCTTCGGTTCCCGGTCTCCATCTGAACTCCTCTATAGGCGATAGACAAACAAACATTGTATATAATGGTTTTAGAGATGTACGTTGCTTATTTCTTTCGGTTTGATTGTGGCTAAGAACAAAATGGTATGATGCAAATTTTACGTACAAGGTTGAGTAAATATCGCTGTCTAGTCTGGTAATATTCATTATGCTATTCAACTTAGCCAAAGTTCGTTGTAAAGATATATTGAGTTAATCGTAATTGCACAAATTAGTCTTGTGCAACAAAATTGTATATTTTATTTATGATTTTATACTAAACTGTGTTATCACTGAACTAATTCTACACTACAAGGCAAGGCAATCAGAACTCAAATGTTAAATGCAAAGAGTAAAAATTAAAACAATCTTCTTCGCGAAATGCAACGCCTAATGATTGTACAGTTTATTTTTCATCCCAAAATTCCAAAGACACGCGACATTGTGTTCAGCCAAGCGTATGACAAACAGGCATCGACTGGTGCCAACCATAGTAACGATTCGGTGATTCAACTCTATGTGTGCGCACCTTTATCGTTAATTCGCCACGGATTATTTTAGAGTCTGCGATGTCAGGGTGAAATCTTGTGGAAAGGCGAATCGCTATTTGCATAATTTATACGGTGCCCGCGCTAAAGTTAACGCTTCATGTTTTAATACATCTCACAATGTTTTAGTTTCTTGATAAATTAATCTATGTAGTACGTATTGCGAATAGTACTAAATATTGTCAAAAAGTAACTAGTAACATTAGGAGTGTCGATTTCTATAGATCAGTTTACCGTGGAATATGGTTATTCGTAAATGTTGTAGAAGTCGCTTTTTTGTTGGTGTACGGTACGTTAGCAGGTTTCGTTCACCTGACAGCAGGCGATACGTCCTGCTCATATGAAATATAGCTTTAGCAATTACTCCGCTCGCCATCCAGATATATTGGATGTATTCTGGTTATTTAGTGATAAGACAACCTAAGGTACCCTACGAACTGGAACACAGTAATGTTTTCATACTAATGCTTTTGAGCAGAAGTGGTCACCCTGAACGCACTTCTTTAGTCGGTCCTTTGTCAAACGGAGACCTTAGTTGAACGAACTTTGAAAGTTACTGCGTTTTAGTTCAATATTATTGTTACTCGTGATTATTCAAACGGGCGGTCTTGGTTTCAGGACGGATTAAGTACAGAGCGTAATTATTCTTCTTAAAATTATAAATATTATAAAAAAACAATCCTCGATAATTTTGCGGAAATTTTGGCGGATGCAAAACATTTGCGGTGAAATAATCCGCGCATTTTAGACGCATTATCCCCATTATAATAATGAGCGTTCGCGTATTGCACGAAATGGTGTTTCATTCGGTGAAATGAAATTGTGTACTAACGATTATAATTTGAAAATGGCCGACTTGAATTGATCTCGCGTGGCCGCTAATTAATTACCCGTCATATTGAGCGTGATATTTGTCAAAGTTTAATTATTGTCAACCGATATAGCGTTACCGCGTAGACACCGTTTACATATAATAATATGAGATTTTGTCTTATTTTGATGTATTTCTGCAAACTTTTTTCATCATCGTCATCATCAGCCTTTGATAGTCCACTGCTGGACATAGGCCTCCCCGAATACACCCCTATCCATTAGGAGGTTTTTGGACCGTATCCCACCACGCTGGTCCAATGCGGGTTGGTGGGTGGACCGACTATTTACATGCCCATCCGACGCATGGATCATCTTACTTTTCAGACAGAAATGGTGATCGGCCCAAGTTGCCCTAACCAACTAGGAAACAACAATCAAAATTTGTTAAGTCCCCGCAGGATTCCAACCAACGACCTCCGGATTCAAAGCACTCTTATACTACTCCTATACCACTAGGCTACGGAGGCAGTTACTTAACTTTTTAACTTTTTTAACGATCATAAAGTTTTATAATTGTTTTTGAATAAATACAAGTTTTTTTATGAATTAAAGACGCTGTGTACGATATTAATATTTATTTGAGTTGAATTATTTATCAGACTGCTGGTCAGGATTTGTAATATATTTATTAATATTTATATATTCATGATTAGTGTTATGTCGATAAGCGTCGGGTCGAATTTACCTTAAAAACATTATATCTTAACATTTCGTTATTATTCTTTAAATCCCCATTAAAAATAAACACTACAACAATACGCTATCCATCCGTCTTGGATAACTAATTAGAACCGAGGTCCAAATGGCCGATGGCTACGAAACTTAATTCCGTACTGTTTTATTTAAAACAATTAGGAAGTTGTCTTAGGGTAATTCGATAAACGCCATTAGACGATTAACAAAATAACCTGAGGCAATAAGTAACGTTCCTTGTTCGGATTACTATAGGTACATTGTTTTTAAAATAATGCATTATATATTAATCCCTATTTATTAAAGTTTAAGTGAAAACGGTAGGTCACATGCTAGTATCGCTAAGAAGATTGACTTTTTTAATGCCGAGATAGAAGATTAGCAATCGGGCCACCTGATGGAAAGTGGTCGACGACGCCAATAACATCGGCAATACCAGGGTATCACCAATGCGCTGCCTACGTGAGAAATGGGATGTTACGCCTCGTTTATCCAGTCAATGCGCTGGCTACGGTGCCCTTCAAACCGTTACAGTAGAATTTTACACGCTACTGTTTTACGGTCGAAATGGGTACCGTTGTAGCAGACGGCCCCCTGCAAGAGGGGACCTACCACCCCCAAATGGAATTTATTGTACAGATATATTAAGAGCATGGTGCATACAGAATACAGTTTATCTTTGTCGTATCTATAATATCAGAGATGTAATCATGTGTTTTTGGGTAAGTTTTGCGGCACTTTTATGTAATTTTTATGTCGTGGAAGTTTACGCGTAGAAACGTATAACAAATCGTAGAAAGCGTAGAAACGATAACAATGCCTTGCTCCGATTCAAAGGGCACCATAGCCAGCGTACTGAGTAATCGAGACGTACCATAATATAAGTCAGCGAATCAATTAACGTATGGTGAACTTACTGCTAGTTACGATATGATTAAAAAAAAATGAAACATAAGCAAGTTTCCCGTTGATCTCTCGTCATTTAAATCACATTTAATGATGTGATTAAATAAGTACTTGTTCCATGTATATGTGGCAATGAATAAGTTCTGTTACGCTAATATACATAAAAAGTTTTGAAGTAACTCCGAGTAGTATAAACGCAATTGGTACTCGAAATGCATTGTTATTTTAATATTGATTATACGATACTTAAAGTCGCTTTAGTTGGGTCATTTCTAGTTTATGCTATTGTTTATTTCTCTACTAAAGTACAATTAAAGCCAGAAAGCATATAAATTGGAGTTTGCTAGGGAGCATTATGTTGGACAGTTTGAACCGTGGGTCAGAATAATTACAATTTTAAGTTACACTTGGTCGTTATCACATAAATGTAGATGATATTTTTGACGTTTGTAATCTGTTCACAATCTCTATATGCAAATTAACGTGTAAAATATTATTATAAATTGTTCAACGATTGAACAATCATTTTCCTCCTCGGTAAACACTATCCGCCGCAGCGAAATACCGAGTGAATTATAATGTGCTAAAGCATGTCACTTGTCATAAGTTCTGACGCATATTGTTTAAGGGTTACCGACTTACGCGTGCCAACATTGTTGATAACAAATCTGTAGCATAAAAAAATTACCAAAAATATAAAAAAAAACTGAAACTAAAATTGTTAATATATGGTTTTAAAAAAATCTATTAAAGAATGCAGTCCATTCGACACTGACGTTACTTTTACGTGTAACGTTTAGCGTAATTATTAAACCCCAAGCAACAGCTAAAATTATTAATAAAGAGATATAATGAACAATGATAAATAAAACTCCATTACTTTGTCATATCCTGTTAATCGCACCCAAAGTAGTATATGTAACTTTATAACATAGTACATATTCTTTTTCGCATTAATTGCACCTAAAGCGTGAGATGTAAATTTACAATTTCGTACATATTCCTTTTCGCATTTTACAAAAACGTTTATCACACAACTGGTATGCATAATACAAAACATTCATCTTAATCGGTGCACATTATTGCGTCTTGCGTTTAATTAATCCTCCGAAAAGCTCAGTCGACAGCCCTGGTACACAGCGATTAGTCTATGGCCGGGGCCGGCCCGGCGCCTGTCGCGTCGCTTGTCAATGCCTCATTTGCATCCCGATGCCGACACGCCACACCCCCGCCGTCACTCGACCCACAACTCGTTCAAGCGAGCATTCGAGTACTTGTCCGTTTGAATACACTCGTGATTACACTTGACGTTAACCTTTTAGTTTTGTTCGTTGATTCGTTCCGGTGACGTCATTAGATTCAGCGACTATAATTTCGTTTACGGAAAAATGTGAGACGTTTATTTGATAGTTCTTGGCAGAGTCGTATTGTTTCTGTTATGGCATTTGTTTACTTTCTATTACCACTGGATTTATTATAATTTTATCGCAATAAAAAGCAAATACACATGAATTCAAAAGTTTAAAGTTGTCATTGGCAACATAATTATTAAAAAGGAAAAACGAAGAAACTATACAATACTTACCTAACGAAACATTTGATTTTCATTTTCAAGTTGCATCATGCTTTGTTCTGAGTCTAATGAAAAAACACCTTTTCTCAATCTTGTATATCTTTAATATCTTTATCAGGCCCAAAGGAGACTTGCAACGGAGTTGATATATACATCATCATCAACATCTAGCGTATATATTAAAGAATTGTCACCTGTCTGTCTGTCATGTATCGTCAATCGGCTAATAACGCTATACCGCCTCCACACTTCGTTGCCATAGTAACATTGGTAACATCAATTTCATGTCCTATTTAGCTATTGTACAGGTAATCTAGTAATAAGTCGCGTCACCCGTCATACTCAACTTGTTGCGTCCTATCCCAGCGGATGCCCGACTCCAGGGAGTGGTGTTCCTAATGTGATTTTAATTGAGAACGCAGCTAGCGTTGATCCGTCTACAGATACCCTCTACTTCATTAGGGCCGACGATTAAGTTGCCCCTAATGTAATTGCCGCGACACAATTCCACCGTCCGACGGTATTACAACTTAATTACGGGTAAAATCTCATTGAGTGTTCGAATCCCGTTTCGGTGCGGTTATATTTAATATTGAGTTTAGGCCTAGTACGCGGTAAAGAAAGCGTTTAATTCAAACTTAGGTGCTACCTATTACAGTTTAGAATTCTTTGCTCATTCGATACTCAAATGTACTGCCAGTTCTTGCGCTATATCAGTGTTTATACATATATCTACTAGCTTTGCCCTGCGTTTTTACCGTGATGGTGATGGATTTGGTGATAAGTATTTTATCACCAAAGATGAAGAATAGGGGCGTGCCGAAATAGCTCGCATTTGGCAGATTTTCTATATATGATACTTCTTCGATACTACTGCATTAATTGTACATATATACATAACCATATCGGCCTGTGTTGCACTAATAGGTTCCTAACCACGCTCCTTTGACCGTATCATATGGACCAATGGTCCGGCGGTGACCTACTGACCGACATCAAGCATGATCATCTTACTTTTCAGACAATTGTGATCGGCCATTGCTAACCAACTAGAAAACAATAAATTTGAGTCCGAGATTCGAACCACGCTCCGTTTCTAAGCACAGTCCTCTTACCACTAGGACGGAGGCAGTTATGTTCCTATAGCTAGAATTCATTATTCATTTTGTTGAATCCGTAAAACTGTAGGATATTTTGAAACAACATCAACGACCTAGTTCAACAACAGCTAATTCATCTTGTCAAACTTAGAAAATCAAATGTTGGGTGATCGCAAAATTTGTAGCTAGATACAAACTGACCAATTCTGTAAGAAAATAATACAACAATGAAAATTTGTTGAGTCCCCGTAGGATTCGAACCCAGACCTCCGGTTTCTAAATCAAACGCTCTTACCACTAGGATACGGAGGCAGTGCATATATATTTTTTTATAAATGGTTACTTAATGTTATTTTGGTGTAAAAGCCATAAAACCATTTGTAGTGTTTTGCACGAAATAGTTACAAACATTCATACATTCTTACAAATTTCCCATTTATAAAATTAGTAGGATGCCCTGAGTGTATCTCGGAGGCAGGGATTAAATATAATCTTGTTGTGCTTCAGGAAATTAATCCCCTAATTATTTCCATTTTTTAATGATCGACTCTCCCTCTAAAGGATTACGTTTATTTTGAATTATTCTCTCGTTATTGTTACAATCCGATTAAGCACTTGGAGTTTTTTATAGAGTGTTTTGTGCTACTGTTTTTACATTAAGTATTCGATGTTTCCGGGGACTGCTAAATCCGGTCTAATTGCCTGATTTGATCGCTGTTATCGTTAATATAAAATCGAAATGATTGCCCGTATTTTATGAGAGGGGATTGCGATGTTGTAGAGATGATTGTGCTTGCAAATTGTACGTTTCCGGTTTGCGTCGAGCTTAGCAGGGTGGCGCTTGTTACTGCTATTGGCGGCTATATTTGTGTTTTTGGTTTTTTGTATTCGTCTCTGCTTGATATCATACTTCTTTGTTTTACTATGGGAAGTTAAGCCCTAAAAGAACAATGAGGAATGTAATTTGTGTTGTCATTTTCACATTTTTTTACATTAACGAATAATTAAATAAATAATAATTGTTTCACTATCTTAAATTGAAAGCAGTTACGTTGCCAGTTGAGCAATAAGTAGGTAAAAGTCGCACACTATTAAAATCAAAATTGTTATTAAACGCTATAATCTATCGTTTTAAAATATTCCAGAGACATATATGTGTAATATAGATATTATTTTTTATTTTACGATATTATAAACCTTATGGAATTGCTAAAATTGTTTTCTTAGTTGGAACGATTATAGAATGGAGTGTTCAGTTCGTTTGTGCGTCATTTACATAGAGCACATCGTCGGCGTCGTCGGCCGCCGCTCGAGCGCGTACTGACATCGCATTTTCATAATCGTCTTCATAGACCTGTGGCGTCTGGTCTATAAATAAATTGACGACAGTGTAGGTCTTTATATGACTTTGAAGTGTTAGCGTTTGCCGCTTGGGTTCCCTTTTTGGTGCTACCAAATAATAGAATCCTCCATTAGATGCCTAAACACGTTTCTGATCTGTTCGGTTTCTTCAACCATTTCTGACCTATTGGAATGATTTTTCCTAAAATCATGTATAGATTAACTGTGTATATCAAGTAATAAAATTCACAAATAATAGAATAAAAACCAAAATATTTTTTGTTCTATATAAAAAATCCTCCAGTATTTTTAAATATTACTCTTGTATAAAAGCAAGCTAAGAAAACGAAAAACATAATTGTTATATGCAGATAGGTCCCTTTTTCCACGGGAATGGTACGCCCCCGCCTATTTCTGCACGCAAATCAGTAGTGTGTAAACACTTGTCTTCCGGTTTGAAAGGAAACATACCATCTCATGTCTCAGAACGGTGAGTGGATTTGTTTCTTACGCTCCATTTCATCATTTTAATATTTTTTTCATTCTAATTAAACAAACTGAAAAAGAACATGTATTTTGATTATACATACAAGTAAATAAGATTACACTTATATACAATACATAAAGGGCGTATTTGTATATACTAAAAGTATTATTATTCCGACATTTTCATACATATAAAATACTGATTGATTTACATATATTGCTGTAGAAGGTGTCCCATGTATAATTTCCAGTCTATATTACAGCTTCGCTAGAATATTGAAAACGTTGAGTTAATTGTCACCTACTTCTAAAACTCCTGTATTAGAAAAGACTGTAATACACTTAAGCGTTAAACAATTCCAATTATATAGACGCCGTGAAAAATGGCACCGCGTTACAGGAAAGTTCATCGGTCAAGTGGCGTTTCATTTGTTTGAGTTGGGCGCGACCGACTCGCCTATGTTTGCCGCCTCTGTTTGGCCGCTTTCTTTACGGTGACAGGTATCCACGAGCTTAAAGGAACATGGACACGTGGGCAGGGTATTATACCGACTATTGCCTCCTTCTATCTTTTTTGTTATTTATTAGCGTTATAGCCTCGCATAAATTAGGTTGAATGTATGAATTGTACGTCTTGTACAATGATTATGAACGTATCTTTTAATCGTGGGAAGCTTTGCTATAGAATTTATCAATTATATATGGTTTTGTATTGACTGTAAGAGATATTTAGGCTATATATATGCATAATGAAGTTTGGTAGCCGCTTGCGGTTTTGTTTTGCATGATTTGAATTAAATTTTTGATTTACTTTTTTAAATCAGACCAATATTAAGTTTTAACTTTGTCTTTAGGCGTATGCATCGGTAGCATTATTCCGTGTTCGTACTTGACATAATTTATGAAATAGAAATTCTGCAATGAGTCTTACGTTATTCCTTTCAGGAAATTCTTTCAGCTTTGAATATATAGGAAGTTTTGTTTCTTTTTTCACGTTTGTACCTCACGGCCTTTTATGTAGTTATGAAGTATTTCTCTTTCCTTATTATACTGGAAGTCATTAGAGATACGTACACAGATGTCACCGCGGATGGTTGGATCGCGCCGTATCCAGAATGCGTGAACAATCCCCTCAGGACGTCTTCCACTAAAGATTAGCGGGGCTTTTTCGTTTTCGACTGCCGCGTAATTCTATTTCAAGTTACATTTACTTTGTAGGCACATGGCATCATGTTCCATTTAGAAAGATTTTGTTGTTTTTATAGAAAAAAATATCGAATAATTTTATAAATTTTAAAGAAATTTATAAGGTTTTCTTTTTCATTAATGAAAATATAGTATAACGCATGTAAAGTTGTAAATATAATGATATATAGGAGATAAGAAGAAACTATCAAAGTTCTATACTTTAACCGTAAGGTAAATTCGAAAGTTCTTATAATATATAAAATAATATTTCATAATAGGGCACAGGTATTGTACTTGAGCGCTATACAAGATCTATATATTAATATATGTTATTTAAGTAAAATGCTTGACCTATTTGAACATCAATATCAATTGAGCTGTATCGGCGATTTTTATATAATTTTTTGCTATAAATAGCAGTCGAAAAGCATATTTTTGTCCCATGTAGGTCAACTTCGATCAACAATTGGCATTTGTACTGTGTACACGTTCCGTGCATTCGATGTCGCGTCGGTGGGAGTGCAATTTTTCACAGTATTTGCCTGTCCCGCCGCCCATCATTTCATTATTTGTATTCAATCAGCGCTTTGAGCCCTACGCCGTGGCGCTTCCGTCTCCGGCGAGTTTTTGCTTGGTTTCGTTTTCGGATGCTGTTTGTAGTTGGGTTACGAAGATTTTTTAACGCCATCGTGCGCCTTTCTGCGTGTAAATAATGGAAATAATCGATCGAATATCTTACACAGTGAGATAGGAACTTTTAGTAAAGTTACTAATTACTCGGCCTGTGTGTAACAAGTACACTGTTATTACGTATGACCGCAAAAACTTCCGCAAAGAGATTGGCACTTGAAGTAGATAAAACTGTTTTTATCGATTTTTATGCTGATTTTTTATGAATATAATATTCAAATTATTTCTTACGATAAAGAACAGTTTCGTAATCTCTGCTGAAGTAACAAACAGTGGCCATGGGTAGAAAATATTTGCAAGAGAATCTAAGCTGTGATAGACTCAAATGAAAATTTATAAACTGCACAAATCTCGGTAAGACACTATAGAGTAGAATGTAATAATAAAAATATGTATAAGACAAAACATGATTGATGCAGTCGCAATTGTTACAAAAAATCGCTTTGACTTACAGTAAATACAGATAACAACTGTATTATATTCTAGTATAACTTAATATTAAGAGAATTTTATTTTATTCCCAAAGTAGATTTCTTGTCATATAATATGTAATAACGCCGTGCATATTTGTTCCCTAACATCGTGTTAATATAACTTAATGGAATTCCGCTTTCGCTCGCTGGGGCAATATTAAATATTAGAAAATGCATATAAAATATATCAGAAGTAGTAAAGCTCAATATCTCGCTTTCTTAATACGAAGTCATATAACGCAGTGCAGTGGAGCGTCACAAAGCTCGCTAATATTGCCTTCGTCCTCCCGAACGGGCCCCTCTTGGGGGAAAAAGATTTTATGTTCGGCTACTTAAAAACAAATTTGTTGTTAAGACGCAGATGGTATGTGAGTTTAACTTTTAAGCCTCTTTAATTGTTGGGAAAAAATGCTTGTCTTCTTTTTCGTGTTAGACATCCCCAATGATAATTCGGGAAAGTTGTCATTGGGGTCGGCGGTGATTATGTTGTTTGAGATTATTTTTGGGGAACATTGACTAGAAAAATTTAAGTTACAATAGTCACCGAAGCTCTTTGCCATTAATCCTTCAATAAAATCTAGATATACTTGTAAGCATATGAAACTATAACTATATTTGATGGTACTTTAATGTAAGTGTTGCAATTAATTTACCTATTATATAAATACGTCCCTTTATGAAAGTTATCGAAATAAAAAAGGAACGTTATAAGATTGTCGTGATTGTGTTCTTTATTTATTTCTATTTTTATGTATTATTTTAATAGGAAAGTTCAAGCATTGCATCACGGACGCCATCCGCATACGTAACAGAGATGTAGAAAATACATTTTCGTATAATCAATCGGCGTGTAATGCGAGTTCCTCATTAGCCAGAAGGATGTACGCACGACTGGAGCGGTAGTTCGCGACGCCAATTACTATCGGAGATTCCTTACGTGTCGCGAACGATTCTCCGATGCCGTCGTGTTAGAGTTATCACCGTACCGGAAAGCGATGCGCCCTGTAGTGGAAGACTGAACGCGAATTATCTAGTTTCATGTTTTTATTAGTGCACTTCCGTCTCGATCGGAAAATTAACTAGTCTGACGGTCCGCTGGACAGATATAATGATGAAGCAACGATAAATAGTTAAAAGATTTATTAGAATATATCAATATAAGTGATTTATTTATTGCTTCTGTGATATTCCAAACAAATACATGGATTGCGAAAACTCTGGGCCGATATTGTGGTAGTGATTGTATATAGCGGTGAAAGTTTGCACTTTTAAGTGTTTACTTGTTCAAGTTTGTCGTTTATATTAGCCAATTAAACCTTTCGCGATCACGTTGGCGATATTGCGAAAGTAATGTCGGAACGGTTGGCGAAACTTAAAAGACGAATCCTTAGAAAAACGCGATTGGAAAGAATCCGAGGAAAGTCGGTACGTTTTTAGATCGCTCCACCATTGTGCGCCGAAATTGCTCAACTCTTTCATGCTCGATATTGCTTGTGAAATACATAAAAGTTTTTTGTGAATAATTTCAACGTGAATATAAACCGGTTGTTCGATAACTCCATTTAGCAATTCTCTTCGGCTGTGACGCAGGTTTATATGAAATGGTTTTTTATACATTGATTATGTCTCGAAACGTTTTTAATTTATTTCGATGTATTTACAATAAAACGTGAATGATTTTTAATATGTGTGATGATTTAACTGAATAAAATTAAAATCTTTGTTATTTTTTTGCTATTAAAAGTATATAAAGTAGCTTTGGGCTATTGTAAGATTTAGTTTTAGTAATAAAAAAAATAAGCAACAATTTTGTTTGTAAATTTCTATCGACCTGCACTTTATAAAAATTTCTAATCAATGTCTCCCATGTTGAATATGTATCTATTCGCATTAAACCCTAAATAAGAATAACATTACCCCCATTGTCGTAACACTCGAAATTTGCATTCGATTTCGCATTTCGCGTTGTGACTCCATTAACCGTCGACTTACGACAATTGTTGCCGTTCGAGTATCGGAAGCCGATAGCGGTGTCGGTATCGGTATAATCGTTTAGCGTTATGGTCGGCGACAAGGAAACGCTCTCCGTAGTACGTGGTCCGCCCCACGGCGCCTTAGAGTGCCCGCTCTACGAGTGGCCCCGTCTACGGTGCACTTGTGTTCGCCTCTTACGCGCCCTAGTATAAGACGCTTGCTAGCGTGCTTTTATGGCGGTGTGATTTTTGACGGTAATACGGTGTGATGTTGACGGTAATATAGTTGGGTTCTTAGTACAATAGGATTGGAGTGATAATTTTAAGCGCAAAGCTTGTACTATTGATTGTAGATGTCTAATAAATGCTTATATATATTTTTTGTAAGTAAATAAATATTATGTATGTGCAAGCGCCCAGACACGAGATAAACACTATGTTTCTCACACAATATTTTTCGTGGTGTTCAAAGTCACTAAATACTACGCCGGGAGCGGGTTGTCAAAAAAAAAGCAATGAAAATAATACATAAAAGAACCAAAATGTTTCTTTAATAATGATTAATAAATTTTAAGTGGAAAAGCGGACACGTGTATATTTCGTTATGCGGCATTAAATATTTATAATATGAGCAGTTGTTATGTCTGAAAGGTTAAGTCACAGTCTTAGTTAGTTAAACCGGCAGACTTCGTACTCCCTTAACCTATTAATAAAAGATAAGATTTATCAATCTGTATATAAAAACAAATCTGATATATAGTTTACAACTACCGTAAATATGCTGCCTGTTGTTAAGTGAATTTAAGGTAGAAAGATATAATTTATTTTGTTCAATTCCGAGACTGCCTCCGTTGCCTAGTGGTATGGGCGTGTGCTTTAAAAACCGGAGGTCGTGGGTTCGAATCCTGCGGGGACTCAATAAATTTTCATTGTTGTTTCCTAGTTGGTTAGGACAATTTGGGCCGATCACCCAATTGTCTGAAAAGTAAGATGATCCATGCGTCGAATGGGCATGTAAAAAGTTGGTCCACCCACCAACCCACCCGCATTGGACCAGCGTGATGGGGTACGGTCCAAACCCCCTAATGGATAGGGGTGTATTAGGGGAGGCCTATGTCCAGCAGTGGACTAACAGAGGCTGATGATGATGATGAACAATTCCGATAAATTTTATATTTATTTACCTTTCAAACCGTCCCTGGACTTTTACAAATAAGCCAAATCGGTTAAACCGTTCTCGAGTTTTAGCGTGACTAACGAACAGCGATTGATTTTTATATATGTGGTTTTTAAATTATTTAACATAGATTCTAAACGCTATACAGTTTTGGTTTCCAACCTAACAAAATATTAATAGGAAAACGTAAGAGAAAGTTATTGTAACAGTTCCTTCAAAATTATTCCATTTACAAGGCACCACTGTTCAATATCCTTTTTAAAGTATACCAGTAAGTTTTAATTGAAGTTTGTTTCTTCGATCATCTTCGTAGTTGTCTTTTAACGGAGCTAGTTAACCGGTGCAAGGGTTTCTCGTTTCTCGTTCGGTTTAGTTTCGGTATACAAACAATAACAGAGCAACGCCTCCGGCCGCTCTTTGAACCGATGTTTGTGTTCCACATTTAGGACCCACCGCTGGCTTGAATCTACATTAAAAGGAATCGTGCTCGATCAATTCGAAGAAAGCTCGTACACATCCCATTATAATTACATGTATCTATATTTAAGGTACAGTTGCAACATGTACATAGTATACTGAAAGATATAAAGATATATGTTAAGATATTTAAAGATAATAACACTTCCTAATGATGGAATGATTGCTCCAGGCTCTTTTAATTGTTAAACACGTATTTTATAATTGTATAAAACTAATATTAATGTAGGTATTGAGTTTTTCTTCTGTTCTTCTCAAGCGTCCTATACCGAACTGGTGGTAGCGTCCTTGACAATCAATAAGCGAATGTGATACTTCTATATTGGATAAAGATATTATCTTCAGAGTTTCATCGTATGAACAAAAGTGTTCGGTTAACTTCCCGATAAACTTCGACAGATCTGAAGTACTCTTTAAAGAATCTCTATTTAAACTCTTTAGACATGGAACATTGAAATTCCCATGTATATGTGTAAAACGAACGTTATATAATTATCAAGAACGTCATTAAAAGCTAGTATTTTCGTGTATATAAAGTGTGTAATAAAATATTTTCATGCTTTAAAATGTCATAATACCTTCAAGTCGTTGCTCACGTTGCCTTTCATGTTTCACGGGAGCTTTGAATATTTTCACAAGTATTGTAAGAGGCTTATGACTAACGAGTAGCAGCAGATATTAAATGCTTTCAAGAGGTCTGAGGAGATACTTTCAGCAAAGTTACTACGTAATTGAGCTCTATTTTGATAAGGCATTTTACATTTTCAGCAGCGCAAAGCGCTTCAACAATATCGAGGGTTTTAGTATTGTCGTAGAAAATTATAAAGTCCCGTTCGTTACATGTAAACATATTTGAGTGCAGACGTTAATCATTTTTGTCCTTTTATGTAATATTCAGTTTTTTTATCATTTTTCTTGAATAGTGTAGAAATCAATACATTTAACATTAGCTCCACAGTAAATTATATTAAATACGGCGTTTTCGAAGATTAAAATTTAGTTGACAAATTGCAATTAGCAGCATTTGTGAAAGTTTTGTTTAGTCTACTTTGTACCGATTTTCATATATCTTTTATTTTTTATTCAAATCGACATTAATCATAAACTTTCTTGATGGCCGTTTATTTGAGTCGTTATTCGTTTTTTATTTTTAGTTTTCGTTTTTTTAGTCTGTTTCTATTCCATTCTTTCCTAAATAACAGTTTTTACACAAAGCGACTGACATTTAGAAGCACTGTCTCCATGTAAAGATTGCCAAAATTATATAGATAACAGGAACCAACTTTTAATACCTATCTTAAGTATGGATTATTTAGCTACAAGCTTCAATATTTTGGCCCTTATTGACATTACGTATTCAAAAATAACGCTAACGTAAAGATTTTCTTCTGCAGAATTTAAATTCATTAACCCCGATCTATTACACATATGACCACTGACGGAGGTGTAACATAAACATAACATCACCTGTAAATTTAAATGTTTAAAATAGTACTTGTTTATGTATAATTTATAAGTTGACTGTCACGCTGGCCAATATCAAACGGTTTTACGTTACCGCCTCCGTGACCTAGCGGTGTAGGCCCTGGCTTTACAAACTGGAGGTCGTGGGTTTGAATCCCCCGGAGAGACAACGTTAAAAATGTATGAACTATTTTATAATTATCTAGTAATGGTTTTCGTTGTTTTCTAGTTGGTTAAAACGATTTAGGCCTAGTTGTCTAAAGGTAAGATGATCCATGCTCATATGGGCATGTAAGTCGGTCTACCCACCAACTTGCATTAGACCAACGTGGTGGGATACGGTGCAAAAAGCCACTAATAGAGAAGGCGTCATTAATAGAGACCTACGTCCAGCGGTGGACTAACACTGGCTGATGATGAAGATGATGATGCTGAATCTGTTATAACTTTAATAGTATCATGCTTACATCCAATGAGTTAGAAGAATTACCTAGTGCGATGCACTTACATCTCGTAATTGGTAGCATATCAATCGCATTCAGCTGGGCGCCCTCAATAAGTGGCATAGGGTTGGGCGCGGGTGAGGGCGGGCGCGGCGTCCAGCTGTGCGGCACCGCGGCGCCACCCCCCGCCGATCATCGCCCGCCATTATCCCTCCAGCATTAAGCCACTTAGCTCAATCATGATTAATGTTCGTACGATCCGATCGGGCGCAAATAGAAAAGTTATTTACCCGACGCCCGTAATTAGGCATTCACCAGTCGTAGACCCCGTAGCGCTACGGGCCGTCTACGCGTCGCGTGCACGTAGCCAGACTAGACTGCCCCTTTGAAACGGAAAGATAAATTCAATCGACTACGTTCGTTTGTCACTAGTTGTGTGTAAATATGTTACTTCGTCTAAAGCTAAAATAATTAGCCAATGTTTAATTATATTAAGGTGTTTTGAAAAGGAAGGAATTGAAAAGGTTGGTACGTTCTTAATTTTTAAGTAAATATATTACAGTTTTCCTAACTACCATGTACCATAATTACATTTGAGAGTTTTAAATATGAATAAAATCTTTATTACACCTTTATTACATATTTGTATTTTACGTTTGGTAGCAGTCGAAAATATAGTATTATTTGTCCGAATACTGCAATTATTAAAAATGTTTAATTTAATATTAAATGAAAAGGTTTAAACTACTTGTCTACTTTATGTATCGTTAGCAACATTTAGTGCTCATTCGAACTATCCGCTAAACGTCGGGTAATTTTGTACGTTGCATTTCTATGTAAACTACCGTATAACGCAGTCTCCAGAAATCCTTGATATGGCGTCGTAACGTCGCTCGCCTTCTCTAATTAAAGGGATCAAGGGATACACTTATTGTCCTGGATAATAGTGTATTTATTCGATGTACAGCTGAATGCGGTTTGCTCAAATTTATTATTTGTTTTGCATATACTTGTGACATTAGCTGACCAGTACAAATACGTGTATGCACTACAATTCATTTTACCCACATAATTTAAGCACTCGTTTTGTTAGGAAAACTATTTTACTGTACTCTTATAAAGCCTGGCGTGATAATATATGACATCAAGCTTGTTGCATATGCTACTCATACTGATAAATTTCTGAAATTAAGCCTGAGGACACATTCAATCGAACAATCTCTTAAAATATATTATTATGTGATATATATAGATAATGAAATTTATTTAGTTCCTTTTTTTTGATATCGTAACTTTGTTAGTACTACGCTCGTAGTTGTTTACAAACCCCTTTTTGTTTTTGTTATTTGATATTGCACAAATTGTGTTATCTATAATTGGATTATGTCTAAAAGGCATTGTCCAGGTAAAGCAAGACATTATTATGTATTATTATAACGTAATCATTTTTGTAATTGATAATTTTTTAACGACTTTGCTTTATTTAAAAGGAACGCCCACTGCGAGAAAATTGTTACTCCTTAGTCCTTTTCGAAAGAAAATTTTCTTTGCCGAAGAAACGAGGATTTTTCTTGCTAATTAGCGGATATATTTCTAAACAGTTTTTATCCGATTCTAATTGGCTTAAGTTGATCTTGTAAAAGGATAATGTTATCTTCCCCCAAGTTAAAAGCTGCTAAAGAGATTGTATTCTTAGAAATTTACAAAACAAACAATTTCTTGCTCATTAAGGTATAATGTTTATTTATAAACATTTGAATCTAGTCCGGTAACGAGCTTAGGAGATTAATTAATCGAGAGAGATTAATTGAACTCTTCTGTTGATACTAAGCCTCCTAATTTTTCGCCCAACGTTTAATAGGCGAAGAGTAGCCTGTAACATAGACGTATCTATAATGCAACCAATATTAATACTAATTGTTTTGTATATTCTGTAAACGTCTAATATATCAATATATTAGACGTATAAGATGTTTACAAAATATACAAAACAATTTAAATAGCATACTTAAATAAAATTTTAACAAAAAACAAACCGACTTTAAATCGATTGGCGTGATATTGAGCTATTAGTTGTTCAATTGTTTAGCACATACTTAATATAAATTTTAGACTTATTAACATTTTTCATGGATGCCTCTGTCAGAACTGGACCAAATTGCTATAAGACCAAACGGGAATCACCCGCTTTCAATAAATAAATAAAAACATCCAAATCAATTCACCCAGCCGAAAGTTCTGAGGTAATAAACATAAAAAAAAATACAGACGAATTGAGAACCTCTTCCTTTTTTTGAAGTCGGTTATCAATACTATTAAATAATAATTAAATTATATCGAAATATTCGTTAATAATCTTTAAATATGTTTTTCACTTCAGCACGTGAAAAATGTATAAAAAGTAATATTCTCAGTAAATTAATAATTTCTATACTATTATGCTTCTATATATTATGGATAGGTCCAAAACCTCTAATGGATAGGTGTACTAGGAGAGGCCTATGTCCAGCAGTGGACTTTCACAGGCTGATGATGATGATGATACTATTATGACTTTTTGGATTAAAATGTTATTTAACTGTGCTTATAAATATATACGAGTCCTATTATATCCATACAATCTGTAAGTGGTGCGTTCTGACATATGATTAGATACTGTAATACTTATAATTCCAGTTAGTTTTTTATCGATGCGTTTCAATCAAATGGATACGTATATATTTAACGTGGTAGTACAAACTTTTGATATATTTATTTAACAAATTGTTTTAACAATTTATTGAATTCAGTCATATTAAGAAACCATGCTACCGTTGCCTTGCTGTACTACGACACCCGTCCACGTCTACAGCGTTGCTACGAAACAATGCGCGTACCGTAGTGGGTCCACGGCTCACGTAGATCCGCTACGGATTCACGTCACGGGCACACGGGGCACGTTTTGTTTACGGCCCGCGCCCGCTTTGGCGCGTAATTTGTTGTGAATGCCGTGGAAATTGGCGCACCGTGAGGCCGTCTGCAATTGAAAACGTATACGCTGCAGAACAATCGCCGTAGCGGTGAGCAAGCGGGCCCCGACGTGTCTGCTTTGGTTCGTTCAACCGTACCGATTACGATGATGTGTCGGCGTGATGTATTTACCTCCTCTTAATATAAGCGATTTACTAAGTAAACGAGACGTAACATCCTATGTCTCACGCTAGGCAGGGCGTTTTTTATTTTTATGAGTTAATATAAGAACTGCCTCCGTAGCCTAGTGGTATGTGCGTGTGCTTTAGAAATTGAAGGTCGTGGGTTCGAATCCTGCGGGGGCTCAACAAATTTTCATTGTTGTTTGCTAGTTGGTGAGGGCAATTTGGGACGATCACCCAATTATCTGAAAAGTAAGATGATCCATGCGTCGGATGGGCATGTAAAAAGTCCACCCACTGGACTCCAATGCGGGGTGCGTGGTGGGATACGGTCCAAAAACCCCTTAATGGATAGGGGTGTATTAGGAAAGGCCTATGTCCAGCAGTGGACTATCACAGTCTGATGAATCTGAACCTAGAAGAACTACGCAAAGTTGCATGTTTAAATTACTTAATTGGTATTGGTATTACGCTATGAGAGTCTATGCTCTCAGAAAAAATAATTTTAAATTCAAATTTCTTTATTCATTATATGAGTGATATTCACTGATTGATTGTCAAAACCCTACTACCGGTTCTAAAAAGAACGCTTCTGATCTGAGCAGAACCGGTGAAAGAATCTCACTAAAATATTACATTTAGTTGTATATTGGGTAAGTCCTACCGTGTTTTTAAATATCATTTTGTTATAAGACATTCGATTTCAACGGTTGATATTGTATAAAAGTAAAATGCATTTAGTTGTCACTTATAATGCTAAGCAAAATCAAATACTGAACATATCGTAACGTTGAGAAGCCACGGTCAGAAATATTCATATCTAAGAGAATTCTGAACAAAAAGTTCGAAGCATTTTACATAAATAAAGTATATTGATGTAACATGTAATTAAATTATCGTAATAAATTCAGCGACAACAGCAGTATTATTTTCACTATTGGCTATTTATGCATCTGACACAACTAGTAGAGAGCATAGTCTGGCGGAGGTCCATTATGGGCTAATAACATCTCACGCTGGCCCTTTTCTCGTGCCGGAAGTAGCAATTTTTCCATGACATCCGGCACCCCGCCGCCCTGTCCCCGGCATCCGGGTCATCTCTCGCGCCACACTGCATCCGATATTGTGGATGATATTCGTAATATGTTCCCTTGATATTTCCCTCGCGTCTCAATTTTCCGTATTCAACTTGGAGTTATTCTTGTATCTACGTTTTTGAGAGACGAAATGGAAATGTGAAATTGATACATCTTTCTCAGTTTTCGGTTTCATTTAATGTTACAATGGAATTGATTTTTTGTTGGAAATGGAATCGATATGTTTATTATTTTGATTGGTAGGAAGTTAATTTACTACTAAAGCTGCTTTTCACCGCTCATGTCAATAATAAATTGGCTCAGTAAATCGAAATTTACTTTAAATTTTCAAATTTTATTTCTCTGGCGTAAAAAAACCTTTAGCATATGTGGTAATAATAACTTTTAACTGTCAATTGATTAATAACGAACTAAGACATTGGTTGTAACCTAAATTAATTTTTAAAGCTATTTTTAACCTTCGTTAAAATTAGCTTTCGGCTGTCGAAATTTGGAATTTAATTATTTTCTCAAGTAACGTATAACGATGAAGCCCTGGTGCGATTCAATAATAGGAGACGTGATCTCCCGAGACGTCTAATTATACTTAAGTATTATCTACAATATGGCGATCCCTTACAAAATATTAATTTTGATTGTTATTCTGAAAATTTGTTAATAAATAAGCGGAAACGAGACAAGTCTGCTAGCGGGGCATCGGCAATTTCTATGTCTAAAGGGATCACCCTAATCATGCGTTTATTCTGATCGATCACGTTTTCATATACATTTTGCTAAGTTCATAAAGCTATTAAAATCAAAAATTCTTGACAAATTATCACCCATTTAATTAGTCATCATCGGCTTGTGTTAGTCTACTGCTAGACATAGGCCTCCACTACATCACACTATTCTGGTCCAATGATGGTTGGTACCCACCAACCTTTAACCTTGAACCGCCTTTTTACCGCTTTAAAAATGCCCATTCGACGCATTGATCATCTTACTTTTCAAACAGGGTGTTCGGCCCAAATTGCCATAAACAACTATGAAATAACAATTAAAATTTGTTTAATCCCCGCACGATTCGAATCCATGACCGCCAGTTTCTAAATGACAGACCCTTACCACTAGGCTACGGAGGCAGTTAAATTGCATGTAGACATTCCCATCGCAAATTTACCTTTTTTAAATAATTTTTGTAGACTGTGAAAGAAATTTTGAGTAGTTGTTTAGCACAAATCGGACTCACAGAGTACTGTCGTTTTATAAAATTTGAATTAACAATTTATTCCCTAGTTTAAGAGGGTATTTGTCAACAGATCCCAATCATAAGATGTCGCAACCATGACGTCCCTTCCCGCCAAATATCCACTTGTTTCATCGAATGGGTATTAATTCACGACGTAATTATGTTATTCGATCAGGAACCAGTTTCTCGAGGCTTAAATTAAATTACGAAGTTTTGTGTTACCCACATTAAGCATTTTTCATGTCACGGCTGCGTTAAGTGTTATCGTAATTAAGGAGAGAAACGTCTTGTTAATAATATCGCTCGTGATTTGTTGGTATTTTTAAGTTAGGATTGTAACGTTAAATCATTCATTAATGCATTGTGCACTATATAGTGTAACTTATTTGACAAACGTATTTTTGTTGTATATACATAACATTTTGTGAACAACAGTTCATTGACTCGTCAAGTACACCGCAGCTACATTAGATCAATTGCGTTGTTAATGTTGTCAATGATAACACGCGTCGGCTGCGTGTTTTAAGGGGCCAGTTTGTGTGCAGCGGTAATTTCTCCACAGGGCCCGGATCAAGGGTGGCCATGAGTCAGACTCTCGCCTCTGTTATTAAGCTGCCTCTCAAACAATATGTCGCAAATTGAGTTAACTCACTAATAACGCCACCGCGAAGTAGGAGGGCCGCAGTGTATTGAGTGCGATGCGATACGATGCCAATCTGCGTCGGCCTCCCCGCGGGGTCTCTATTACGTTATATTCCATTGGCCGCGATTAATAACCTCTTATTTCGGCTATGGAGGGCTACGGAAATGGAACGGTGTGCTTGTTTCTTTTTGGTTCGTCTCTGTGTACAGCTACTCACATCCCGTATGGGGAGACCGAAAAGGAGTTTCGTTAACAAGACGAGGGAACCGAAACAAGCGAAGCCAGAATAACGTCAAGTTTAAGAAAAGCGCACACTCCACGGGCGTGTTGCTTCGACTGTTCGTAGTAGGGGTAGTGGTATAAGGCTTCTGCCCCGTATTAGGCCACCCCACCGTCGAGCGAGCTATAATTTCAATTATTATTAGATGTCGTTATTTCTCTTGTGTTTATTCGGCCCGCGTTCCGTCGCTTTTTTCTTGGATTCACCCTTCCCGCCGCCTCCCCCGTGTTTGCTCGTACAAACATCTCTAGGTGCGCCGGTGCATGCTCAAGGAAATGATATGTTTGCCGCTTTGCTTTGGAGATATTCAAACAATACCGCGTTCTATTCCAATCGATACTGGCGTCGATACTTTGACTTGTTTAAAGAGTAATGGATATATAAAATGACATACGCGAATAATATCATTATTTTATTTGTTTTTGACGCTAAGTTTTGTTTGCAAAAGGAAGCAGGCAAGCCTATCATATATGAATAAAAAAGAATTGTAATACAGCTCCAATTATCACCATACCAAGTAGGATTTACGTTGAATATGATATTTGAAGAATTTAATTTATATAAAAAAATACCAATAAATAACTTAGTAAAGTGCCAACCTAATATTGATAAAATCTTTAACATTTTCTGTTTTAGTTCTATTCAGTCCGGCATTGATTCGGAATATCATTTCAATTCTAAAAAGCTATATTATCATTTAGTAATACTGTCTAGCTTTTACCCTGGAGAAATCCATTTAAAAAAATCTAAAAATTGGTCGAGCAGTGCCGTGGACGAATTGCTACTGTCACACATAGCCCAAGCGTATAGCCTCTATATTTACACCGCTCATTGGCGATATTCGATTACCTGCGCGCGTAAGTCCGCCGGTCGCCATTGTGCCCCATTGTGTGGGACATTGAGAACTTAATGGACTGCCATACTCAGTCGCCTCGCAACCCGTCACCGTCCGTGACAAGCCCGTCGCCCGTATGATACACAATGCGTTTCATTTGTACAGGTTATTGTAATGTACATCATCCCAGATGTTCTCGTACCGAATGCGAGTGCATCTCCGGACCGTTTGGCAAATTTGTCACCATGTTTAGTTCCACTTTGTGAGAGCTGAACTATAACTACGGTTTCGTGAATCTTCTTGGGTTATTTATCAAAATATTATTGTGTTTTGATAAATAACCTTTTAATTTGATGCTTCGAGATCTATTCTTGGAAAAAGTCGTTAGAATGTTCTGAATACAAGATTGTAGAATAGTTGGGCATTGTTAATAGGAAATAAGAATTACAAACAAATAAAAGTCAATAAGAAGCGAACTTTATTGGTTTTTTGATACTTAAGTAACATTTTCTCCTCTGCTTTCCTTGTTAACTTGGTTAAACCTAGAATAAATATATTTAAAAACCTCATTATTGATGACTGATTTCTCGACTATAAAGTTTATAGAGTTTTTCGTCGTAGTTATTTATAAAAAGAACTTAATATCTAGCTCTTTTTCTTCTGATATAGTGTAAAGGCTCGAATGAACTATTATCGTTATACACGTTATACATTATAGTTGATTGTTCGAAACAATTTTAAGCTGATAAATGTGCAAGCGAGCTGATGACACGTTGAGTGGGACAAGATGTATGCGGCGCGGCAACGTCGTGATTCACGTCTGCTACCGCCCGCGAGATCCCATACACCTGCGTCTCATAGAACCTCACACAAAATGGAATCCTATCACGATGCACTCGAGTACACTTTCCCGAAGCGGGTGTATCACAAAATAGAACCGAAGTGGACACCCCTGTACTATACGGTACGCTCTAAAGATCATATTCGTGCACTAGACTTCTTGCAAATCGCGCCGCCACAATATTTCAGCACTCCTCCGAGAAATAACAATGCTTCCGCTAGTGCACTATAGTGGCAAACTGGAACAAAGAAAGCAATGCATCAACTGTATAACATTATACTCGAGTGAAAAATATCGCCGTACACGCGACATATTCTACACTCGTTTGATTGTATATTATTTTGTTATATTGATCATCAACATACTGAATTGATCATTTAGTTATATTAAATGCTACAAGCTTTTGTAAATACGCTGATCTTTCAGAATTATAATTCCCGTTTAAAAGTTATTTTAGTGCTGATCCCCCTTTTAGGTGAGACATTTTATCCACTATATCGGCTATAGTTTTGTTGGGTTCATCGTTTCTTGACCGAGTTTATTCTTATGTAATATAAGTCTATTTTGAATTACGTCTATATAACGCCTGACTTTCATAAATGGTTACGAGTTGCGATTGCTTAGACTTGAACCATTTCAAATTTGAATACCCAAGTAATTGTCAAGTACTTCTAATAATTGACGGATAAACTTATTCTTAGTAATAATGTTTGATTAATAATTCTCACTGCCGTTCAACATTACTATAGGCTATACCGGTCGCTTAGTAGTAGAAGTGATTATTAAATAAATGATTGAACGCTCGATAAAATTATAAGTTCCCCGTGTAATTATTATGTGTTAATTTTTAACTTCTTGTCTTCTCTCGAACCGTAGTAGGATATCATACACGGTTCCATTCTTGCGTTTCTTAAATCGCAAACTTTTAAGTACAATCTCACACAATGAGCCGACCGCAAGTTGGAGCGGGTGGTGGCGTTCGGCTAGGGGGGAAAGGGGGGGTCCGGCGCGCCCATAAGCCCTATCAGGTGACGGCCTCAACTTTCCATACAATGCGGGCTACGGCGACAAATGTCCTCCGTGAAAGAAGCGGTGCTAGTACTCTGGTTATTTTTTTCTTCGAAGAAATGAGTCGCTGTGAGCCGGTGTGGTTATTTTGCTGTTTACCGCTTCGCAATCGATGCTTGGACGAAATGGTTGTCTGTTTTGTAATCATACGAACGGATGAATCGATTATGTAATTGGCTTTACTCGTCTTTAGCTTGAGGTATAAGTTATAGTTTCGAGGACAGATTTAATTGCAGGACAGGTTATTTTTCTCATTTACGTTTTCGAAAGTAAGTTTGTAAATGGGTATATATATATGGCAATGGGGATCGACAGAAAGCGATCCTTATTGAAGTCAAACGTTAAGTGCTACAGTTAATGAATGTACAATACACAATAATTATTATTAAAATGTTATATTGGATGCACATAACATTTCATAACCAAAAAGAGGTCTTTTCCAGTCGAATTGTTCGGCGAAATTTCACCGCGCATTTTCATTCAAAACAAGGCTCGGAATTTGCAACACGCGTGTCGCGTTTCGTTTCATTAGCAATTGATTGACGTCGTGCTTTATTAACGGCATCATTTAATTATATGACATCGCAGTGATAGTTGGCTTCCGTAATGTATTATTAATTAGCAATATTATTGTATACACTCACTGATGAATTCTCGTTTGTCTACACGTTTCTCGCATCGTTGCGCAGAGAATTTACAGATTTTGCTTTAATGTCGTTTGGATCAAAATCGAAGATTTTAATCTTGTCTTCACCTTTTCGATATTAAAAATAAAATATGTGTTTAGTTGACGTTAATATTTTAAATTCAAGTCATAGTTATTATCGATACACAATACTTCTAAATAGAATAAAACCTAATTGCGGTTATATAATAATAACAACAGAGAGCGCATATTCCGCAGTTATACCCAGAATGGCTCCGTGATATTTTTAAAGCAATTTGCATGCTGCATAAAGCAATGCAAAACACCGTCAACAGAATGTCTGTGAAAACTCTTTGTTTGTTAGTGGTAGATGGCATATCCGGTTTCGGGAAATAATGCCATTTCCGATAGGCGACAACGGCATTAGGGGTAAAGGGAGCGGGAATTTAATAACAACGCAGACAGTCGTCAACAACTAGGATATTACCTCTTAGTTCCTACTAGGTGACCCTTGAACCTTATAGGAGCCATAGGGTTTAGCTGAGTTTAACTCGAAATAAAAAGTGCAACGTCAAACGGCAATGGCGCAAGAAACTACGCGTTCGCATCGATAAACCGCAGCCATTTCTAGTACCTAGCGATTATTAATTAATAAGAGTGTCCTACTTTATAGCCTTTTGAGTATGTTATTAGAAAACTAACAAATTGACTTTGAAATTCTTCATTTCAATGTGGTGATGGTTCGTAAGATAACAATTAAAAAAATACACATAATTTATCTTACTTTGAAATAGGCGGAATAGTATCTTTGCATATCGATATAATGCATTCGTGAAAGAAATCCTTCACTGAATGAAGAACACGAGAAACGTCCTTTTCCTTTTTTTTTACGATAACTCGTAAAGGCGTGAAATACCACTTGACTGAAGAAAAACGTTAGTGGTGATCCTAAAAATCTACTTTACTTTATATATTTTTAAAATAAAATATAATTAAATATAAAATATTCTAATTAAAATATAAAACAAAATATTTTTAAGAAAGGTAAAATTTTTTTCGTACTTATTAATAGTAATATATTTATGTCTGGACGTCACCTATACCGAAAATGCAGTGTTGGCAGCATTGCTATTCTGCTATTGAATATAGAACGTGATATCTATTTCAAATACGTCGCAATTTCAATCACCATCGTGACATACGCGTCGCTTTATTATAGGTATAGAATATGCAACACATACCCTTCCTTTTAAATTGCATTTATTTATTTTTTATTTGTGGATCAATCATTTTATTCGTGTTTCAAGTAATCAATATGTAACAGAAATGAATATACAAAAGTATGTTAACAATCTGTTTTCGAAATATTTTCGCAGTTATTCCGAGGAATAAGAAATAAGTATTAAACTCTCCATTCACGCTATTCATCGCTAGAGTTCAGTCTTATCGACGAAGTGCGCAGTTTCCGTTACAAGTCAATTAAACTGTGCATACCCTCCATATCCCTCGGCCGCGTTGAACTTTGCTTCGGCCGGATCAAGTTTGTGCGTCAAACCGCATTTATCGGAGTCGATCGCAAGTTCCAGTCGCAATTAGCATCGACACCAACTTCGCCGTGTGCCGATATTCGGGCTTCAGTTTCAGTAGCCGTAACATTTGAACAACGCCCTATTAAGTTTGCTGCCTGTGTAGAACTAGATTCACGTCTAGATTCAGTAATTGCGTCTGTAGTGAAGATATCTAAAGTTTCGGTCAATATATTTATAGTACTGTCGTAATACTATTTCTAATACGGGTAATTAGTGAAAATAAGTCTCGATATTGATGTTGTGTCTGTCCGAGATCGTGTTTAAAAGACGGGTCTGAAATATAGGAAGGGTGATTCCGTATTAGCCGCTACCGGAACGGTAATCTTGTCGTGTGTGATTAGTGTTGTGCATATGTGACAGTGTTAGCGTGTTGAGTCGTGTTATGCATCGACTCGTCCGTACGAGACATCGTGGCTGTTGTCGGGGTCACGTGTGGCATTTCAATGTTTTATAGTATAAGAGACGATGAGTTGTTGTCATCATTTTTACCTTTTAGGAATTCTCTTTGAGATTTCTAAAAACACATTCTGTTTTACTATTCATATGAGCACAATCGAATTTAAAAAACAAGCTGAGTATGTTTAAAGTCAACTACATTCGCAATAAAATCAAAACACAATATTACCCAATCATAATGGATAGGAGTGTTTTAGGGGAGGCCTATGTCCAGCAGTGGACTATCACAGGCTGATGATGATGATGACCCAATCGTAAATGTAAACAAATTCTAATATTGACTAGTATTTAAACTTACTTCCTACTTTCGACTCGAGATTACACAAGCCTCGGTTTCAGCCAGTATTATATATTAATTTTTGGATGTATTTTAAAGCGATATGGCTCTGTACAACTGTGTTGATATTTCGTGCGTGTTTATTGACTATCGGATCTCGATGGATCAGCGCTGTGCTTGTTATTAATAAACTTGACAGGGCGTCGGTGTTGGGTCGGTATTATCGAATAGTTTGTATTGTCGCCAGCGCGGGCACCGGACAGTGGTATGTGTGGAATTTCATTTCGTTAATGCCCGCGCTGAAGGCCGGGGTTGCGGATTCCTGCGGTCGGCCCCTCGCGACCCCTCAAGTCGAATGCAGTCGATGCGATACAAGCTTTAGTTTGTCACGGCTCACGTGAAAGAAAACAGTAATGACCTTAAATTATTGGAAATATAAAGCGAGAATCGCTGCCGATGAATTCTCACAACATTAAAGGTGTACCGTTTTAAATTTGGTTACTGAATAATAATGGATTATAATTATCTTCGTCATAAGATGCAGATATCATGGATTTGATCTTAACAGTCATTCCGCCACTTTCTCTTTCAGGTTGAAGTTATAAAATAATTCTTTCAGAAAACAAACAACTGATTGCTTACCAATATATTATGTCGGTTTCTTGTAAGTTTTGGAGTAGTTCATTGAATGAGTTAAATACGTTGAGACAGAGAATTTTGGAAAAGGATATGTGTTTTTTAGTAAAAAAATATTTGATATTTATTTCTTTATGATACTTAATTATTTCTTTTATTTACGCGATTATTATACATATTTATTATATTCATACATATTTATTATTCCCGACGTTTAGGATTCTTTACAGTATCCATGATCTGTCTGTCAGTCTGCCCGTGATCATGTGTACTGA
Source organism: Lamproptera curius (assembly GCA_029286875.1). Classification (NCBI taxonomy): domain Eukaryota; kingdom Metazoa; phylum Arthropoda; class Insecta; order Lepidoptera; family Papilionidae; genus Lamproptera; species Lamproptera curius. Next base: position 2,231,070 of record JAGSMT010000070.1, read on the forward strand.
AAATAATCCGAAACGTCGGGAATAAATAATATGATTTGATATTTATGATACTTGAATCATAATGCGGGTTTAAATTTATTGTATATATACTTTATTCACATTACCTTCGTTAAAACGAAGCATTTATCCATTCAAAGTCAGCTATGAAAATTTCACGTCGCTCATTGTTTTATTCGTTCATCAGCCAGCTTAAAGGCTGGCAATATTCAAAAGCATTTCCTCGCAAAGAGCCCAGCGCGATGGTAGACGGCGACTACCCGATAATATTGTGTTATACCTTATCGAATTTGCATGTTTTTACTGAATAACATTCCTTTTGCGCGGCGGAGATCAAAGGCCGGGGCGGGAGTGATTTCGCACCGTCTTAGTTGAACAAGATTCAGCTCTCCCCTCCACCGTCCGTTCGGCGCCTGAATAATTTTGATGTAATAAGGAAAATATTGTAAAAGGCCATTCGACCTATGATATTCTGCGAGCGCTTCGCGTTGCACGTGACCTTGTGGGGTTATTGAGTTTAATTTAGTTAGTTAAAGGAATTATATTGTTAAAAAATAGCACGCCTGATTGATACGTGAGGAGCTGTAAATGTCTCCAATTTGTTTAAGATTTTTTTTTTATACATAACGAAAAATTTGGGACGCCTTAAAAATCATAATTAACAATACTATATATTTATTTGCATGAATGCGTCGGATTGATATATAAAAAGTCTGTCCACCCAACAACCCGCATTGGATCAGCGTGGTGAGATACGGTCCAAAAACCCCCTAATTTAGAAGGCGTTCATTAGGGATGCCTATGTCCAACTGTGTACTATCACAGGCTGATGATGATGATGATGATTATATGTTTATTAATTTATAAAAAGTTAAGGCTATACACTTTGCAATGAAATATAAATAACCATTGTCAGTTTCGTCGAAACGAAATAAAATTACAGTTTATTAGCTTCGCTGAAACTTAATTGATATGATGCTTTCTAACAATGTAATAAGCTTAACTTATCGCAACTCATGACGAGATCATCATGTCCACAAAGCGAGCGCACAGTGTCAATCGAATTCCCGCGACGTAATTTACATTTCCATCACAACGAAAGTGGGCCTACGATAAAATATTTATGATACAGATAAAATAACATTAAAAAACCGTCGCTCTTTTCTCGTTTCGCTTCACGTGTACGCCCAACGTTTGATCTTAAAGCATCTCTCGCTTAAGCCGCTTAAACTAGGTCCTTTAGAATCGCCTCAAACGCACTTCCCGTTCAAATATACCAAAGCGATCTGTCCGTGAAATTGTTTCTAAACATCTAATCGGTGCCCTCTATCCATTGAGTTACTTACTCCTGTATATTTTCGTGTGTTTCTTGGCCTATTCGTATTGTTTGGCAACACTATCGATTTTCTTACTGGTTTTATCACCATTTTTATTATACGGCTAGCATCGAGTTAAATCGTTGTCAATAGTTTGCCTGTTTACGTATAAGCATTATTTTATTATTTCGAAATATTTACGTGCGTGAATAAGGATACCAAAGTTGTGTATTGAAATCAGGTCCAACTTTACATGTTCACACATGAACATGGTGTTTAAATAAAATTGCTTTATTCATTCTTTCTTCACCTGAATTCGAACTAACGACCCCTATTTTCTTAAACGTGTCTGGCATAGTGGCTTGTAACTCTAGTCCAAGGAGCCAATTATGCTTAATCGAGATTTTATTTTATTTTAATAATTATTTGTTGCTTCAAACAATTTACGCGTTCGTAATAAGATTCTTCGAAAAGTATTTTAGCAAAATAAAATTATCTCATTAAATCGGATGATCGGATTACAAATCTTTAAAGTGTTTTTATAGGAATGTTTTAAAACATCCCTAATAAAAGATCACTTCAATGATGTACATTTCGAGGGAGCGTAAAATTAATCCGTTTTTAGGTCGGAGCGTGGATCGGGGATCAATGTATAGCAGCTAATTAGCGTACGCTCCACTCGCGTTACCGACGCTAACTGTATCCCCTTGTTTATACTGACTTTGTGTTAATAGATACATCGTATTGCAACCTGCGGAGTTGTCGATTTCCACGTCAGCTCTGTTCCTTTGTGGTGTATCACTATGTAATTGTAAACGCAACCTGTTAATGTGTTTATTATGTTTAATGATATCTAGATTTCCGTATAGGCGAGCTAAATATGACAATTTGTATATCAAGAAAGTCTGTATGTGTTTCTCCATGGCACCTATATTGGATTCTTATTATGTTATATTCCACGCGATGGCAGAAAAAAAAGTCCCGCTGAGTTTCTTTCCCCGGTTCTTCTTAGGTCAGAGGCGTCCTTTTCCCAACCGGTGGTAGATTTTTGACAATCAATAAGTGAGTGTATCGCTCCTATGTTGAATAAAGATATTTTAATTTAACGTTTAACCACCAATAGTGTGCGATATGTTGGTGCCGTCAAAGGTTACATTTTACTTTGGATATAATGGACATGAATGAAGGAGATTATATTGGACTCGATGACCTAAAATCGGCTTTTATTAAAAATGGAGAATTTAGATTAAACTCATATTTTAAACATATCATATTACAACCAATAAATAGCTAAAAGCGTTGCCTAAAGACATTTTGCTCTCTTTCTTTGCTCGTTATAGTTTATTCTTTAATCGAAATGTTTATAAAATAACTTTTTACATTAGTGTTTTACAATTTGTCCAATTTATCTCCTTTAAACTTGTAAATTCGCTCCTTAGTTACGTTAAAGTCTTTCGTAATGGAATTCGTCACATATTACAGCGATTGAATTTCTACTCCTCGCCATAACAGCTGAACCTTCGCTATAATGGTTCGATCCACGATTTATTTGGACTACTGCAGTGGCAATAACTAGTGCGTTAACAGGCAACACCTAACAGGGAACACAGTAGAGTGGTGTGTGTAAATGTTCGCCTTGGCGTATATCGATTTCGTATAAAACGGCAACCTTTTTCAGATAACGAGACGGCGTTTCCCCTGTATTATATTATCTGTGAGGGCACTGGTGACGTTTGTCTCTACTGTATATCCTGATGTTATGCTTCCAGTATCTTGTCTATTGTAAGAATTATCTAACAGAAAAAAAGTGACGTTTGTTGATTGTACGTGGCCAATGTGAAAGTCAAAATGGGCGGTTAATAAACGCTGCGGTTGACGAGTGTTGTGAATTTGTGGATGGTTATTGGTAGCGTAGATTTGAACCCGGCGTGACTGGCTTTGTAAATAAATGTCTAAAGTCGCAAATTCTCTCGAGTGCAAGCTAAAAGTTTGACGTTACGGACGGTTTTAGCAATGAATTCCTTCGTAACAAAAATGACTAAACATTACTTAACGATAACACTACTAATGTTATTTCTAACACAAAATTAATTAAATAACGCAAAATGATAATGAAAATTACTGAAATCAAGAATTTTGTTTTCGAGTTTACGGGAATATTTATGCGAATCTCTCCGAAAAATTTTACCTTGAGAAAAAAGTAAAGCAAAGTGATATTTTATAAACGTTAAAATTCTTGAAATTTAAATACACTTTTTTGTCATATTGCCTAGAAATGTTTTATTTTATTGAATAATCAATTTGTTACTATTATTAATAATACGGCAATTTATCACAAATAGTAAATCTCATTACTCTTTTCTATCTCTCTATTTAATAATGTTAATACGCCTAAACTTAGTATACACGACTGAGCAGGTATGACGAAAAAATTTGGCTCGTAATTTAATTCCAATATATTAACCTATACATAAATCTGTTTACTCAACGAGGGGACATGTAAAAATAATAAATGCGCATTACCGGAAGACGTATGGACGTAATTAATGTATCGTATCCGCGGGCACTCTCCATAGCTCGAGTATGTCGGAAGGGGGTTGAGGGGGCAGGGGTTGCTCCTTGGATACGGTCTTGCGATGTCCACCCGCCGGGTGTTACTTGTTGCTTCTGGCCGTGGATGTTCTATGTTCTTAGTAACGAGACGGTATCATGTGTCCACTCTTTGTGTCTATGTAGCCCTGGTAGAATTTTATGCGTGTTTTCGTTATGTCGATACGGAGAAATGGTATTGAATAATAACATAAATGTTTATAAAGGTGCAGGTGTACTTAGCACAAGAAAATAATAGACTTTTGAGTATATATTTTTTTTTCATATAAAGTATATAAAGCAGACTTTAGTTGAACGTAAATACGTAATAGTGTTCAGGTTTTAGTAAATTACATTATAAAATGTTATGCTGCATATTATTTAGTGTGAAAAAATATGTTTTGTTAATACTCCAAAAAGGGTTAGAAATTCGTTGTTCTTTCCTTAACTAGGCACTATGTTTATACATATTACCAATTTTTCATGTTTTTCCATTGTCTTGTTACAGATTCTTCTACTTGTATCACTTTTCGTTCTACGCGTACCACTATCGCTTCAATGGACAGTACAGCAGCCTTGCCTTGGTTACTTCATGGCTGTTCATTCAAGTAAGTATGCAACGTCACTTAACCCAAGCCAATCGATTTAAACAATATACGTGAAGTTATTAATTATAGTAAAATCACTACATCTACTACATCGATAAGAATGTATCAAGTATTAGCGACAGTAAATATGAGCTTACTTGGTTAGCGTAAATTCTTGGTCATTTTTTTCTATAGATTGTATATACTTTTTGCCTTGAATAACAATATTTTATCCAAATATTTTATTAAAGATATTCTACGAAAACAGTGAAAGCAGAAGGGGCTTTTGAATGGACTAGGTACAAAGATTGTAAAAAACAATCAAAGTAAGCATCATGCTCTGATATTTAATGCGTCAACGTCATAAATAAACTTCAAAGATTGAGGAAGCTTACATCTAAATTGATAGTTAATAGATTTAATTTTTTTTTGATAATTTTTTAAACCGCAATAACGGTTTCTTTTTTTTAATAAAGTGTATTTACAATAAATCTGATTTAATATTAATTTAAAGTATTTAGTATATCACTATGTTTACTTTTTATTTATATTACAAGTATAACAACTGTGTGTGTTAAACTGATGTATTTCGTACGTATCATGTACGCCGTATGCGTTATTGTACTGAAAGAAGAAACTTGAACAGGAATACAAAAGTGCGCATATTTAAAAGTTAATCCGTGAAGTCACTTAATGAACAAACACAACATATTTAATACTGTCGTGCATTGTGACTTGGTTTTGAAATTCACATTATAATTCTACTCGACATTGTCTATGTCCGGGTTTTATTTGGCACAGTTCTGCCTGCGTTTTTGTTTATTATCTATTTATTCTAAGCAATAACCGCCACAGCATACAAGCTCTAGCTACTATATTTCCCACATAACTCAAAGTCAAATACTTATGGCGATCGTGTGCCGTAACATTTTCAAACGAGCACACGCTCCCATACAGCGTTTGTCAGTGGCACTCTGCCCCGGGCGCCACAAGCGTAGCTAATAGATAAACTGTTTGCCGTGGACTTTATTAGCTCGTGCACTGCGACTGTTATTAATGCCGGCTCTACTGAAAAACGGGTAGAGTATGCACCGTTGGCCTAACGCGCTACGACCGCCCATCGTCCAACTCAAAGTTAGTGTTTTAGCTTTTCGGATTGGATCGCCGAGTAAATACTTATTGAGTCCTGTTTGCCTGGTGCCCGGATGCTTTAGAATTAGATGCACATTAGGTAATTGTAAGTAGGAAAATTTTAAGTGTTTATTTGGTTTATACAGAATATAAAAATTTTTGTAGATCCTGTGAGAAATTTCATTATGTGGATATTGTAAAATCATCGTAACAGTCTAAAAGAAAAATTTAATTTTGTACCTATGTAAAACTGACAAAGATCCGAAAGATAAAATAAAAGGCTACAGTACTAAACAATATTAAAATTGTCATAAGCATTCTAATGTCAAATTACTTTAGCATTGTAAAGTCCTTATCAAAAATCGTATGTATACGTAGATATAAATAGTTTTTATGTAAAGCAACGTAATGTTTCACTTTCTATAAAAAATATTAAACTGGTATAGAGATTTTCTCTCTTCTTGTACTAATAAAACATTTCAACCACGTGCAATTAGTTCCTCCGTTTAAATTATCGGCTCGGACGTTTAGGAAAATTAAGCGAACCGAATCCTCTGGAAATTTAATAACGGATAGCAGATAAAAAATAGAAAACCTCCATCGGTTGGGTAGGATTCTTTGTGTTATTGGCTCTTATAAAAATTTCATCCAATTATGTTGTCTGATACCGTTACAAAAGCTTTAATTAAAACTCGATACTATGAAAAGCATGATTTATAACGAACAGACATTTATATTGTAATGGGATTAGACCTTATCTATAACTATTTTAAAGTTTTATACATTTATAAGTAATATAATTTTTTTTTTAATTTTATTGAACATAGATTATCATATATTTTGTAACCATAGCATACATGGATACCTACATTTGTGCAAAAATATTGCTATATTTCGGCTTTATTGCCAGCGTAGCCAGGATAATACATGTATAAATAAGATTTGAAAACCTATGTTATGTGACGGCAAACGGTTTTATGTCGTCTCGCGTCGCACCTCAATGGATGGTATCATGTATGTATCATGATTTTGCGTTGAATCATTTAATGTAAATAAAAAAAAGAACTCCATTTCATAGCCTACTGACAAATAATCCCATTTATAAGCCTTCTTGTTTCGCTACGGTTATATGGGTTAGTTATTAGATTCAGCATTAAGACTTAAATAGTCTACGAGACATACAGGAATCGACAGTATTATGAAAACTTTTGGCTACAAAAACTCATCTTATTCTTTAATAAAATTTACTAAAATTCTCCGTAGCCTAGGGGTAAGGGCGTGTGCTTTAGAAATCGGAGGTCGTGGATTTGAACCTGCGGGGACTCAACAAATTTTCATTGTTGTTTCCTAATTGGTTAGGGCAATTTGGGCTGTCCACCCAATTGTCTGAAAAGTAAGATGATCCGTGCGTCGGATGGGCATGTAAAAAGTCGGTCACTCACCAACCCGCATTGGATCAGCGTGGTGGGATACGGTCCAAAACCCTCTAATGGAGAGATATATAGGTTATATAGGATAGAGGTATATAAGAGGAGGCCCATGTCCAGCAGTGGACCATCACAGGCTGATGATGATGAAATTCCTGTTAGGATTTACTTATATAATAGTAACGGCATAATATAAAAACTTATTTAAAGCTCCTGAGTTGTATTGATTGAACGTGAAAAGCGTTATGCCTGTTTACCGTCAACGGATTTATGCGACCAATAGGCACAGAGCTTTAGTAGGAAATGTTTCGAAAACATTTATTTCAGCGTAAACATTAGCTATACAAGATTCAATTTACATAACTTCCCGACAAGCGAAAAAATGTAGTTTCCCTTAAGCATTTACTTACTGCAGCGGGTCGTGGCCCGTGTCAAATTTCGAAGTTTTGTCAAGTAAAACCCCCAAGACAGAGGCGTACGGCGGCGGTGCGTGTAATATTTCGCTCGCACCGACGGGCCCGTAAGGGGACGCCTGTTGGGACCTCCGCTTCGTACTTAGATAAAGCAAAAATGACAAGTCATTTCGGTGACCATTCGAGTTAGTTCAACATTAATACACCTTTTAACGTATTTATTGATAACTTTTGTCGTTTTTTTTTTTAAATATATGAGTGTAAATTTATCTAGGATGTGATTTTAAATAGTAATTATAAACCAGCGAAAGGACTCATTCATTAATGACATATTTGTGGCGTTTACTAGATACTTATTACCGATGGTTCCGTAGAAAAAACTTTTGACCTGATAGAGCCTCAGCGTTACGTCAATGCGTAGATATAGGTGAGATGCATTTAGGAAGGTTATTTAAATGAATTTAGTTTTTAAAAAACGTGTAAACGTTACTATATTAATTTTCTTTCTACATACAGCTAAAGAGTTAATTTTGTCAAGTGCGTTCAAGTAAACGCTAGAAAACTTTACTTGGTCTACTTATCTTATCTTTTATTTCTGTGCGTATTTAGGTTAAGGTATAAGGTTAACATTAGTCTGAAATGACAATTTCGTCCAAGAGTGTCGCCGATATCGATAATCGCTAATATTTTTAAAAGAACATTTCGATTTTTTTATTAAAAACTACGTTAGGATATAGTTCACAAAACCTTTTATTACGCGAAATTTATAACTCATCTCCTCAACGCAATCCACAAATATTAAGAGAGAAACAAACAACAACAAACATGTTACAAAATTATTAACAATATACCGATATTTAGTCATTTAAAGAGCAGGATGTCGTTATCGACGGGAAATGATTAGACACGCTCTTATACTTTGGTTGTTTATCGAAGCTTAGTGTTTATCGACTAACGATGTACAAATTTGTCGCGCGGCACTATTTCTTTATACGGAAACTAATAATACCACGCTTGAGCAGTCTCCCCTTATTTGCCGTAGAAATTGTTATGATTTTCAGATCGTCCTTATTATCACATTATATTATGGTATATAAAAAGGTTGTTGCTGCCAATTATCAGATTCTAATCAAGGATAACAAGCTAAAACTAAATGCAAGTGATTATATTTCGGAGCTGTAACACAGTGCCGTACAATTCTATATTAAGTAAATATTGTACTGTGATCCAGATGATCGTTTATGATTTTTTTATTAATATGGTATATACATATATATTGCACAGATACCGAACCATAAACTTGTGTAAAGTATTCATTAAGCAAGTTCATTGAAACACAACTTAAAAATGCAAAATTTTTCCGTGATAGAAATAGTGGTTATTTCATATAATAATATATTCACCATAATATGTAGTAAAACCTAAATAGTTAATTAGTAAGTTATGTCAGATTTGAATGTCTTGCGTACCTTTGATATGTATTTAAAACGATGGAAAGGGAACTTACAATAAAGCTGATCACTTCATTTTCTGTACTTTATGCCTTAGCGATTCTTCACCCTCGAGAGTGCGTCTCTTAAAAAAAATAACAACGGCTTATTAATCATTCAAATTTTACGTATCTCCACTCCGAGTCGAGTACAAAAAGAGCACTTCAAAGGCACAAGGAGCTTACTGCGCCACGTGCTCATACGTTTGTGTAGAACGCAACGCGAGATGTATCAAAATCAGCTTATGTAGAAAATTATATCGAAGTTCCGTTACGAGAATAATGATAACACTCGCGTTGTATTAATTTGGAGCGTTCCGCCCGAGTGGAATTACGCCTTGGGCGGGGGATAGGGCGGTTGGGGGGCGCCTTGGTAGCAGAGCGCGGGGGAGGTCGAAAAACAAGACGGGCCCGCGGAATGCAAAGCAGGGGCTTATCTCATAATCATCGAGCGTGTCAACTTATTAATAAAAATCATATTTCACGAGGTCGGCCCCAGCCAACGGGACGGGCTATACGCGGCGCGCATAACATTGGTTGGCCCCCGCCTGCACTCGACGCTCGCTACATTAATTTCAACCTCGCCACGCCGTGACTAACGCGGGCTTATTATAAAATCAACACGTCAGTGCGGATGAAAATTTTGCAATTGATTGTTTCTTCTGTAGTTGTAATCTTTATTGGCGTATAATTGGTAATAAAAGGTTATTATACGTTACCAAGCAATGGAGAAGTGATCGTTTCTATATTTATAATTTACTAAGACATCTTGCTTGGTCGTTTGGCTATTGTAGGGCAAGTTAATAATATGAGCGAAAAAAACAGGCCTCAAATAGTTCGTGTATGTAAATATATTACACACGATGCTATTCGCCTGAACTTGCGAGAGAGTCAATGCAAAGGTATTAAAGGTAATAATTCTTTAAGCTTGAATTTGGAGGGACTTTTTGACGCGTGACGCGATTATGGGCTTCTGTGTTTTTCAAATGGGCACGACAAAAATTTGTTATTTCTGTTTAACGTTAAAAAAACATTCAATTTCAAAGATTAGTGATACGTAATGCCATAATTAATATTATTATTACTTTTCGTTCAATAAGGGATGAAAATTTGAACCATAAGTATTGAGCGGCTTTATGCTAAGTTGTAATAGGTGGTTAAGCTACTTTCTGTTGGATCCTAAATCAACAGACCAGCCGCCTAGTTACGAAAACAAGCCAAAGTGTGTAGTAATCGTGCATATCTCTTGCAAATTATGGTTAAACTTTAAGCTAACACACACTGAGTAAAGGTACTAGATTAATTGCTTACATGTAATCTACGGGTCATTAAAGAAAATAATATATATAAGTTACATTTTAAAGACTTTCGGTCGATAAAAACAACATAATTATATGTTGTTTTTATAAAGTCAATTAAGAATTTTGATGAAATTTTTTAGTAATACAAAGATAAAACGAAATACCAATTTATCTCCATTATTTCTATTACAGTCATAGCGTAATTCCGAAAAGAATGTCTTAAACAAAATTGATCAGTTCCTTTTTATTTACAATATTTTCTGACAAGTGTTTGGTATATTTTATAAAAAAGTAGGGAATGTAGAATCAAAAAATCTCGCGTATTTTTGACGCAAAAACGTCTCCCTCCCTCCAAAAGTTATGTCCGTTGGCATTCGACTTTTTTATGGGCGCTTTTCGTGAAATATTTTTATTTTCCTTTGAATATTTGACCGTCTCAAGATTATTAACGTACCTCCAGCAAAGTGTTTACGTTAAATTCGCAGGTAAAAATTTGCGCCTTTTTTTTGTTAAAATTGCTTCGTCTCCATGATTTGAAGAGCTAAGGGGCATGTTTTATTCATATCAGTTTGTTGATTTGTATCTATTAGCTTTTTGCAGGTTTTTTAGAATAGATTAACACCAAAAACTATTAAAACCCGAAGTTGTCCGAATAAACCTTCAATACAATTATATGTTATAGTTACAACAGATTATTAAATATAAAGCCAATACTCATTTATTTACCTTAATTTAAGGCCACTACTGACTTTCAATTTAGTAAAGAGAAAACGAAGGCAAAATGAAAAATTACCTTAAACAAAATTTTTTTTTTAAAAATTTCTTATTTATAAATGCAATTTTTTATGTCGTAGGATTGCTTAAATATATTTTTTATCATTAAATACTTAGCACCACAAATAATGTCCGGCAACAATCTTGATTTCATCGCAATACTCGGCGGTCCATTTACTTTGCCGGTTATTTAACGTGGGTTCGGGGTGAAATTGAAAATGCGGCAGATTTTAATGGACGCATAAAAGGGCAACGTCCACGTCCATTAAATACCTTTTAAACGTTTGATCCTTTTTTGTGTAGCGATGATCGATTCGGGATGTGAGCGGTGTGTTTAAATTAAGTTAATCTTGTACTCGCTTATCGTAAGCGGCTTGGGAACTGGGTCGAATCTGTACTTGTGACTTATGATATAATGAAGTTTAACTGATTAAAACGAAGAGGTGAGCTGGAGTTCATTTGGTTTTGAATAAATAGCGATACCCCATAACTATCCATTATAATGCATCAGAAGAGCATCCTATAAGTCTGCATGCCGCATTGAGATATGGGTGTTACATCTAGTTTTAAGAACTACACTACAATGATTAAATCGGCTTTTATTGCTTAGCAGAAATATGGACCGCAGTGGAATATTTCTAGTCAGTACTTCGTAAAAAGGGAACTTTGAAATAGTTACTGAATGATTTACGTTTAAATTACTACACTTATGTTTTTGGTATATTCATGGACGCCTAAGTTGATGTTGTATCATAATCAACCACTTACTACGCTAATAAATAACCAACCTGCAAGTCTTTATACGTATCGTGTTTATTGAATATCGCCATGCTCATGCCCATATTTCATTTGGGTTAAGCCTAATGTGACGTATATTAAAATAGTTCAGCACAAGCATCAGAAATTATGAATTTTTCGAACTTACCCAAAGCCTAAAGCCTCCTTCGTTCTGCATCTAATCCTATTCGTTCAACAAAAATGTAGAGAAGGGACAAATCGCTGTGCTCCTTTTCAATTATCTGAACGCGCTACACGCCAAGAATAATAAATCATAGAGGCAGTCCCCAACTTGTCTTCGACGACACCTAACCCGTTACACCTTCCCTCGTGAAAATAAAAATAAGAAATCTGAAACGAGGGGTGGGATCGGAGAATATAATTTCAAATAAAAGTTGAGACGGAGCGGTCACAAGTTTCTTAATTAAAACTTACGTCTGGTGCCATGAGGGGTGGCAACTTTGACCCAGAAATAAATAAATAAATAAATAAAGAACAGCGAAAGCGGCCCCCGTCACGAATTGCTCATTTATTTGTCTGCTCAAGTTTCACGACGCCATATCGATGTGCCTTGTGAACAATTGCACTAGGAACCAACTATAGAGCAAGTTCTGAGTATTAAAAGGAAACCTGCTTGCGATTAGTTCGGGTGTACTTCGCAGAGCTGTGGTGGGATATTAATTTGACTTTTGATCTGTTATTGGCAATCGAGTAAGGTGTAGCTTTTTAATTATCTATTGCTCACACTCAGGCCTTAAGTCACTAAAATTCCTTATCTTCACTGCTTTTATGAATCTTATCATTTGAGTAAAATTTTTAAAGGTTTAAATTTTTAATGAAATAAAATATGAGAAATGTTTTTTTTTTAAGAAAAAACTTAATTTGTCATCGAATCATTATTAATTTTTGACTTATACATTTAGGTTGATCGTAGATTTGATTGCACTATATTTATTTCCGCAATAATTTAAGCGCAAAATTTTTTGCCCTTAGCACTCCATGCTGTACTTCTTCCATCACTACGAGCTTCCGGTGATACTACAGCAGGCTCAGCTTCAGCAGCTGCTCTTGCGTTCCCATCATGGCATGGGTGGTATGATGGGGTTGGCTGGTATCGCTGCCCTGGCCAGCGGAGCCGCGTACCACGACGCCCCGGGCACCGGTACGCAAGCAACTCCACCCACCGCCCAGTCCACACCCAAACCGTTCAGAATACCGCCCAATCTACCACTCAGACATCGCCTTCCGTCTCCACGGCGCAGACTAACACCACCCACACAGGTGAGGTCATCGCCTCAAGAGTCACAACACCGGAGACCACTGCGACAGGAACTAACACCGGCAGCGAAATAGCCGATAGATCTTTGACCTCATCCAATCAGGAGATGTTAAGGACCGACAAGACAGTCAATCCGAACGTAGTGGGAAGTATGAAAATCGAAGAGATCTCCCGCAAGCAATCCGACAGGGAGATAAAGGTGAGGAGTAACAGTTCGGCTTCGGAGGCCGACGCCAAGACGCTGTCTGCCGCCGCTGACATAGAGATGGTCAGCGCAGACGCAGGCAAGGCAGACAACTCGACGCTGGATCGTAGACGCGAAGGCTCGCATCTAACCGTCGAAGCACCCAATGAAGGTGGGGCCACGACGAGACTTGCTCCCAGAGCTTCCCCCGAAGCGGACGACTTAGACTAGTATTCATTCATACTGATAAATGCTTTGAATATTAATACAATATTCAGTTACTTGTGTACGTTTCAGCTTAGATAACGAATCTAAAACTCTTCTTTGGATCGGTAGCAATAATAAAGAAAACGAATGATTAGACGGTACTTATTGTAATAAATTCAGTCTCGGTGGCTTTTGCGTTAAGGTTATTTCCAATTCGTTCACAGATTTGTCGCGAGATCGTTTCACTAGCGATGTTAATGTGATTATCTTTTCGTGCTCTTATATTTAGATGGAGTTTTGGCGGTCTAGACTCGCTCTCGTGTCATAATTATTAAGGATGCTCTGTCATAGCATAGCCTTGTTATTGCAGTGTCTAGTGTCGCGGGCCGTAAGATCTTTGTCACGTGTAAGCGCCATGTTTGAATCAATACCTGAGCCAAAAATGTATTGAATTTATTAAAACAAAGGCCATGTCAATCACAGGCTAATGGTAAACGCATTTTTATTGGTGGAGCGCCGCCATATACAATTACCACGCGATGTTAAACCAATGACGGCACCCGACATTTTGGCGCCAAAAGTCTGACGTATGCGTTTTTTACTTTGTTTGAAAATTCCATGCCTTGTTTAGTTCGGGCATAGATTCACACATGTGTTCGTAGCTGACTCTTATCCGAGTGTATTTAGTGACAACTCCTTAGAAGCGAATAATGTTCTACAAATTATTGTGGATTCATCGCTGCGGTTACAGCATATGTAAATATTTAGGTGAAGTTATATTTATTAGGATTTTATCGTGTTTGTACTTTGTTACTTTGAATATGCTTAGAGGGGAACGCTGGAAGTTGGATTACAGTTCTTTAGTTCATTGCATTAAATATTACGTTTCAATTTGTGTATTATTTGAATCCTATATAGTTTTACCTACGATGTTTATGTGAGTGTTCACTTTCTGTCTTATCTGTGCCTCAGTACTCAATACAATATTGAATATGATTAAGATGGTTTTATTTCATACTTAAAAAATGCTTTAAAAATTTACTGCTTGTACCTGCTTTTATAGTTTTGATGGTGATGTTAAGTATTCAAAAGCCTTTGTGTGGCAATCGTTTTTGAAATATGTTATATCTTATGTTATCGAATAAATTAAAAAAAGAATTATGTTATTTAAAGTAATTGACTCGACTGTGGTTGGTGTCTGAAATAGGATATCAGAAGCGGAAGATACTATATTGCGTGCAGTAATTGGCTCGCATTGTCCAATCCAACTAGGAAACAATAGTTAATTGTATGGTCGGCACACAAATCAAAGTTTTGACAATTGAATGTTATGAAAAGGTTATAAAGTGCAAGCCTGCACTAAGCTTCTGACGTTAGCTAACGTTCTATCACATACAGTTGTTAAAAAAATTGAGTTATACTATACTTGCTTAGTCTTATTTTGATTGAAATAACTGAGTAAATAGGGCTGTTAATTACACCGATTCCCGCCGTTATGAGGGACATCTGGTCTATACTTAATAGTTACTTTAGTTTTCATTGCTTTTATTTTATGTACTTATTGAAGATATTAAAGAGACAGTCGGACATTATCGCTCGTATTATTATAAAGTTGAGAGATATTTAATTGTTTTTAAGTAACACCCGAATTATCTGTTTTATATACACAAATATTTTCTTTAATATTAGAACCCAGAAGATCCTAAGCCAATTGCGTTTAATCATTTCCTTCCCATCTCTTTATCGAGTTATTTGAAAAACACAGAACCAACAGTATTTATCACTACTGCTCTATCATTTTTGATAAGATTAGATAAAATCACGTTGTGTTACCGCACATTTGTATTAATGAATAACTAGTAAAGTCTGAATTTCTTTTTTTATATTGAACCTTTTCACATTTTAATACCACAGCACAGCTATAGACATAGTCCGAGATGATGCAACGAGCTTTTATGCTTAACCTATTTTTTGTTACACAGTGTTTAAAAAGGCAGATTACTTAGTCAAGGTTTATAAAACTGGTACTTTTGCATCTAATTCGTGAATTTTGCGCTCGCTTTCAATTCTATGTACTCAATAAGTCATAAGACTCCATAACGATAAAGATATATCGTTCGTGATGAAAAAAAATTTTGAAAATTGGGAAAATCGATATTTATTCGTGTTAGTTCACGATGGGACCTCGTGGTGTTATATTCCAACAATAATTTCCTAGCGAAAATCTCATGTAAGGTAAGATATACTGCTATTAATCCGTTGGCTTATGAGTAATTTCTTTTAATTTTATATTTTGTTATACCAAACAGATGGGATATTTCTGTCGTGGCGAATAGACCATCTACGTAGGACTATATTTCTGTATCAAGTAGGTATTCATTTACTTTTCTTTGTGATGTTAAGTTACTATCCAATGGTTTAGCGAGATTTATAGCCTGAACAAACTAGGCTACAACAAAAGTTAATGAAATATCCTGGATTCGAATCCGGCAGTTGACAGTGGATAACTTCAAAATTGTACTGATTTCTGGATGGAACCTCCCAAAGACCACGTGTAATTTTTTTTTTATTTAAAATTTTTTGCGGACCCTAAATGGCTTCACAATATGGAGCGACCCGTTTCGCACGGGTTCAATGCTAATACTAAGTATACCTTACTACAAAAACCCCTTAATAGCGAACGCGTAAATTAGGGTAGGCCTATTTCTAGCAGTGGACTAAACACAGGCTGATGATGATGATGATAATGATGATGACAAATGTTGTTATAAACAACGTTACTGTGATGCTTGCTGTTTTTTACAAAATATAATGGAAAAAAATATTTATTGTGTGTTGTCATTAAGTGATGGACATATACTATTCTGGACGTTTTTAATGACTTTTTAAAGGTGTATAATACTGTAGTGCATTATTTTGATTTATCTCATGGGGTTCAGCCAGCTTTTGCAATGTAAGCGCAAAAAAATATGTATATTTACGACATCACATTAGACATCTCTAAATATATCAGAGTTTCTCCACAATATTATGTATTTGTTATTAATATAAACCTTCCTTTTGAATCACTATGTATTATTAAATAATCGTTTCAAATTCTGTTGCGTGAGTTTGAACATTTAAGCTGACATAGGTACGGGAAGACATTGCAAGCAATTGCGTGTTAACCACACAGTCTATTGCATTTCAATATTTATATTAAAAGTACTTGGTCTTAATTTATTTTTTATTTTTAGTTAACAAGTTTCATATTTTACTTTCATTAACAATAAAAAAATATTTTAATTTATTGACAATTTGGAAAATCTAAAGAAGTATTCATTGTTATTCACTTTCTTTTACCCATCATCACCATCAACCTGTGTTAGTCCACTGCTGGACATAGGTCTTCCCTAATGCACGCCTTCTCCATTAGGGGGTTTTTGGATCTAATCCACCCGCTAGACCAAGGAGTCTCATGGGTAAGAGACCCATATAAAGCCTGAATTCAATTGAATTTAACTATATTTAATGAAGATAATAATTTATAATGCATGTCTTTTGTTATAAAATTATTTTCAAATGGCTTGGAAAGTTTGTTAAAAATCACTTCAAAATAAAGTCAAATATTATATATTTACTTTAGGCTTTACGCAGCGCTAATAACTACCGACGATTTGTTAAGAAATCCTTACATTAAATAAAACTCAAAAATGTATACAATTTGTTTATTGATCCTTCTTAAATGACAAAGAGCACAATACATTTATTGCTACTAGATTTCGACGGCTCCATTTGATGCTTCTGGCACCATCTGAAAAATAAAGAAATGTTAATTTATGCATACATATTTTTATAATAAGCCTATTGTTTTATTTTATGTTCTCTGAATAGCTTAGAGTGGGGCTGGTATCGTAATAGTTGCCTGAACATTGCTATGAAGAAATTTTTCACATTTCTCACATAGCGACTTCATTACAAAACGCCTGTCATAGGTTAACATCGAATCTCGGACGATATGAAATGTATATATGATAAGATTACAAAAACCTTCGTTTTTGCTCCGTTACCACACATTTTGAAGTTGAAATAAAATATTATATACGTATATAATTTTATATAAAATTATAAAAAGAGGACGGTGGATTGAATTATGTCCAGCAGTGGACTAACACAGGCCGATAATGATTTAATTTTATGAATTACCAGAAGAAGCATGCAATTAAATGTTGTAATAAGGCCTTAATTAATGTAAATATACCAAATAAACAAACAATACTTTTTACCATTAAGATTTCACAGATCCCGCACTGCAGAACAGTCTCCAAGGCAAGAGATACGTCTGTAGGCTCTCGCTCACCCGACATCAACACCGGATCTATTACTTCTATTAAAAAAAAGAACTTTTAGCACAATTTTAGCGAAAGGATAATAAGTTGCGATGGTGAAATTGCTTCGATTGCAAGGGTGGTAACATTGAATAAAATAGATACGGTCCGGGTGGCCCAAAACACCCGGAAGCAGGAGGCCTGTAAGGGCTACGTCGCGCTTGGGTCGTCATGGACTATCAAAAGTACCCGCGGCTCCGAGAAAAGTGTATGTCTTTAGTGAGTGGAAGCTTGCTTGAGCACCCCGATGCCGGCAAACGAACAGTGCAAGCTATACGCCCCGTCCTAAAGTGATGCAGTGAAAGAAGATACGGCTCCCTCACATTCCGCGCGACGCAGGTTCTCACGGGACACAGCTGTTTCGGGAGTACCTGTGACGCGTGGCCGGTAGAGAGCCGAGAGAGAAGTGCCAAGGCCTAGCTCGCACTGGAGGAGTGCCCAGCCTGGGCTAAGCAAGGCGTCAAGAGGGGGTGCTTTGCTGTTTGCTCCGGTGCGACACCTAAAGCGACGGTTCAGGTGGCCTTACACACCCGGAGAGAGGAGGAAGCAAGAGCCACGTCGCGCCGAAGTCGTGAAAAACTATCAAAAGTTCCCGCCAAAGCGTTGCCGTGATTCATATTCTATGTCTTAGGACGACAAGCAGATTGTTAGCGGATAATTTTGCTTTTCCTAAGGGCAAGGATTATAACTTACTATCTTATTAAGGTCCAGTTAATCTCGTCCATTAAATTTTTAAAAGAATAACTTTAAATTGGAAATTCAAATTTGATTATTAGGCTTTCATTTTAACCGTCTCATTCCAAAAGGAAAAGCTTAGATTATAACCAGCAAAATATATTTTGTCTAATTTTACAGTGAGTAACTTGAGGTCGGTAAATGTACTTCTGAGAAAAAAAAATGTAGTCGGTGCCAAACGTCCATATCCACTATACATGAATGTATGCCACCGACCGTATTTGTTTTATCTGGTGTTCTTTTAGGATTCAAATGTATTGCAAAAAATTGTATAACACATTTTACAAAAATAGGTCCTTGTATGTTTAATAATATTTTTGCGGCAGTGCTGGAATCTTCTTTCTTCGACGTGATGACTGTTTACTTGTAAGCTACGTGTATTCTCAAGCAATAACATCTCGTAATGTGTGTTAATTCCCCAAGAATACGCGTGACCTCCAAGCAAATGGTATCTTCTTTCTTGCTACCCGAACACACCTTTATAACAACAAACAACAACAAAACATCTCAACAAATCTAACTGAATCATTCACCTGTCTTACTCCATACTGTACCGAATTTAATTACCGAAACACCTCTGTAATCGACTGTACTCGATTAAGAGCGTACACAATTGGTTCGACTCATCTGTTTCCGGCGTTTATCCGGGCATTACCCGGGTCTACCGGCAAGGAGGGCAGTGGGGCTAATCGCTGAATGGCGTGCGGAGTCACGAACGCGCCCGTCGGCACATCCGGACATAGGCGGGTAATCCGGTCGCCGGGACACATCCGGATACCCTTGGACCGAAGCCGGATATACTCTTCACCCGGATTCAACTGTGAAACAAGCAGCACGATTGTCGAGATTAAATGAGTTCACCTTTGCGGGTGATGTTAGTGGGATTTGCTATTTTGCTGCTTTGTTTTGCGAGAAGCGCAAATCTGATATCTTTTTTAATTTCATGTATTATCGCATATGTTTGTATAACTAAGTAACAAATAATTATTTAAACGTAACTACACGTGTATTTTTAAGTCTCGGTAAAAATTAATCTATTTTATTTTCTACTCATTTTATCATGTTTTGATATAAGAAACTATAACTATCAAAACTGCAATTTATAGCAACATTACGGGCTTCAACGTAAAAAATTGTAGTCGCTTCAGAAAACTAAGAGAATTAATGAATAACAAAGAAATAATAGATCGAAATTTTACAAAGTCTGCCTATTGTTATAGGTCGATTTCCCCGAACGGGCACTTTGATCGAATAACAAAACCGGATAAGCCACAAAGAGCAACTAACACTTTTATACCATTTTGTAAAGGATACTCACGACACCTTTTCATCCGGTTTGGTGAGATCTTTAACCGGCAATCGGATATCAAACGTTCACGTCACCGGAGGTTTTATCCGGCCGGTTGTTTGAAGGCGGCTCCTTTGATCTCCGCGGCTCCCTTTGATCTGCCGCCCTTTGTGCTCCGTGAGACCTGTGCAGATTAAGACTCGGTGAGGACACTATTTTGTTACTACACTCGCTATTGTGTGAGACTATATAAAGCAATAATACAGCTCTTTGACATCTTCCTGCTTTTCACGTTTACACGAAGCTTTTTGCTTACAATAGAATATGTAACATAATGTACAACAAATTCAATAGAATCTTAAAAGCGTAAAGGTAAGTTATTTGAAATTGTATATACGCCTGTACTTAGTTCAAGCGCTTTTTAAATATTGTATAATGTTTATTTTAGTTGTAAAAGAATATTTAAAGACATAAAGATGGAATCTCGACTAAAACGTATGTTATAAATGTTTTCACATCGTCCAAATAAATCTTAATATCCTTTCATTGTTGCAAAGGTTTAACGCTCAAAGGTAAGCAAAATATTTTACGCAATAAATCTTGCTTAGGCAAAATTTTATCTACGCCGCTTAATATTATCTCATTTCGCTTTAAGAAACTAACGGACAAAGAGTTTTCAAAGTAATATTTTTTAAATACATAAACGTAACGTTTAGAAGAAAGGTTTAAAAGCGTTCAGTGTAAAAGGATTTTCAAGCTCTTTGAAGATGCCAACTAAACTTAGGGTTGGCACACATCTAAATTATATAAATTTTTGGCATAATATTTACATTACATTTTATAATTAATATAACGTTTGAAATTTAAAGTAGTCTGTTTAAAAATACTATGTTTATATTGTTTCTCTTTTTTTTCCAGTTGATCGTTAATAATTTAGAGACCGGTCAAAATATGTACATAGAATTTTCTTAGGAAATAATTGTATTTAGTACTGTAAAGTTATAAGATTTCTGAACCAAAAACTTCAATATATATGAAATCGGATTTTATTGTGCGCCACTTGAATACAATAGGTACTAAGCTTACATAAACCCCGAGTCTAATTTGACTAAATAATAGTTCGAAAAGTTTGTATAACAAGGCAACCCTAGACACCGCCTAAAGCAAAACAGCAAATGTCACATAAACAGCAAAGAATTAGATAACGGTAGGAGCAAAAGGGAATCGCCAGCCAGGACGCTGCCGAGCAGACGTTTAAGATTTACCCCGCGCTCATTTTATTACTACTCTGTGGACGTAATGACGCTAACCGAGATGAGATTGCGAATATTTTGTATAATTCTATATAAAAATTAAATCACCATTATATATAAAAATAAACCGTCATTAGGACGGTTAATGAGTTGCAGTTGTGTTAGTTTATTTGACAGTCAATAAGAAAGTGTAATACTATGCTTCCAAAGTCAAAGTCAAATTTATTTATTCCATAATAAATAAATTTGACTTTGACCTGCCAACGAAATATATCAACGCTGGTCTTCAATAAGATTTATATTTTCCTAATAATAAAGTTAAATAAATTGTTACTTTAAACTATGTAACGTGTTTTAGAGTTTAATGAAGCCACTAAAGGGACATTTTTCTTAATCAATTGTAACTGACATCAGTAAACAGCACTTGTAAATAGAATAAAAGCTATTATTATTTTAATGCGGTGTACAGTTTATTTGAATAAAAGCACGCTGAATCTCGATTACTAACATAATTTTAACAACATATAAACGAATGTCCTCTTTAATATGTTACTTAAATGAACTGAATATGTAGCTTAAAACATTATATTTCTCCAAAGCTAAAGCTGAATCTTCAATCCTTCGCGTTAGAATTTCCTATTCGCACAACACATTTCCTCTTCGGAAATGTTGAATATAAGGCTTACATTGGAATCCGAAAGCATAAAATATTTCAGCTACCGGGACACATTTGAATACTCCAATACATTTCAGTTCAACAGTTATGCCGTCCCGTGTGTCGATAATTGTGCACAGCTTTTATCACTTTTTATTTTTTCAATAAAATACGAACATGAATGCAATATGGTGTGTATTGGTTTATATTTATTAAAGTTTTTTATTTGTTGTAACTTATGTTTTATTTAATAATGAAATAAAATATAAGTTAATTAATTATTATTGGTACACAATCAGCATGTATTTTACAATTAATTAAAACCTTATCACAAATGAATTATACTGTAAATGCAATGTATATTACTAAAATGTAACAAAGTTTTGATTGTTAAAAATATAAAACATTTTTATTAAGCGCCATACATTTTTACTATATTGTTTGATAAATAACAATTATAATAACATCGTATTAAACGACCAAATCCCGCGGCATTTCAGCTAAAAGCTTTAAAAGCTACGAAAACGGCCACCGATTCATTCAAGGGTGGTGCGGTCGCGGAGAATTTTTTTTTATGCAACGAAAAATTAACTTTCCGCTCGCGACCAAGGCGAGGCTCGAGTGGACTTAAAAATAATAAAGCCGACGCAGATCTTGGGGGGTAGTTAAGAAGAATGTCTCGCTACGAGAGTGTTTCGAAAATGTATTCTTTCAATTGCCCGCCCGTGAACGTATCTTTTGATAAAAACTTTGCCTTAACTTCGCTGGGGAGTGACTTCGTAACGGCTTAAATTGTTTTTAATTTGCGATATGTTTTCGCAAATGCTTTAATTTAACTTCATAGGTGACTTTAGTGGTACAAAATATTTCTTTTATTTTAATACTACTAAACGTTTCATGCAATCTTAAAGGAATACGTTTGTATCTATCTGAAAGATACTCGTAATTAGTTAAACTATGTTAAGCTCATTTGTTATTAACCCTAAAGCATTATTCAATTCCGATAGTTGTAAGCAGCGATCATTTTTCCGCAGCACAAGCAGGTGCACCGCGTTTGAAGGTTTAATTTAGTCGAGGGTCCCCGCGGGGCGCTTAAGCAGTCTAGGACATCAGAGGCTAATTTTTATTCTCCTTTTTAGAACGGGCAAGGATAATCGAACTGCCAATCTCGACTTTGAACAAAGAACCCGGGCAAAGGAGAGCAACTAATAGGAAGCTTTCATATAATAAACTCCGTCAACCGCAGTAATAGCGTGCAGCCAAGTTAATGTTGCGTTTCATATTACAGCATTACGTAGAGAAATCGGTGTACTTATTATTTCCCTTTTTATTTACGTTGCGTTCAATTTACGTGTAGTAAAATTAGAAACTTCGTGAAATTTATTTATGTTTCCTCGCTTATTACAACAGCTATATAATTATATTATCATACTGAATAATAACATATTATATTCAGTTAATGTTTAATATACTATATCTCTTGTTTTCTTTTTAATATTTTTATAAAATATTAAATATAAAAATATATTTTTGTAAAGGTTTTTAAGTACATTAATATTATTCCTGTTTGTATTATTATATAGGCTCATTTTTTATTCTTGGATAATTTCTATCTCTCATCTTCTATCATTAGTTTACGTAAGACAGCACAATTTTTTTTAAGTACATTATTTGGTGGATAATCAAAGTTGAGGGGACGTTTGGAGGCGTTAAAAAGGATATTTCCTTGTGCTTATTTACATTTTAAATGGGGACGGGGAAGGACCCAAGCTTTGGGTTCAGGTGGCCGCATTGTCACTGACGAGGAGGCTGCGAGACAGGTAATTAAAATGCAAATGCGACCCGTTGACGAGAAAGTAACCGTAACATCCGACTTCCGCCGCATCTTGTTTCGTAAAACTTGTTCCCGAGATCGTGGCCCGCGAGATAAAGTGAAAATTGTGCACTTTATTTGGCGGCTAATGCTTTAAACTTTTACAGCGCTTGCATTGCTTGGTTCGCTGTATCGGCGTTTATAAATAAAAGTGTAAATCTTCTATACCTTATTCGTTTTATCTCTTCAGTTTTGAGTTGAAGCGTTGGAAAATGAATAGAAAATTTACTAACATGTATTTGATTTACGTTTTAAACATTTTTAATTCAATTTGTGGTTGTGATTTTTTGCCATTTGAAATTTGCTATAATAACATTTTTAGAGAGAAAATTTAAATTCTAAAATGTGTAATTTTTTACATCTATAAAGACGCTTATATGACAATATGCAACACATTTTCCGATGGTGGTTTTTAAAGCTATAGTAGAATAGTAAGGGTACCCAGAATGAAAGTGCATGAAACGCATGACAGTTTGTTTGGCTTTAATCTTAAAGTATAACTTTTACTTCTACTTTTACTGTGAATTGCCTTAGCTTAGTTTTCTAATATCAGGCGTATTTCATTAATATTAATAAATATTCTATTTCATATGCACAATTTACGAAAACATATCAAACTGCCATCAATCATAGTATCATTTGTCAGCGTGGCAATCTAATTATTACCGCTACTAACTGGAGCGGAGCACGTGTTTCGTTGCGATCTAAAATTACAAATTGTAATTAACCCTATAGATAAACAGAGTGCCGTCTGTAATTAGGGCTGTGAGACTTCGTGGCGCCAAATTAATTTATTTACTTAATCAAAATGTATTCAACGCGAAATCGGGTTATGATCCCGTTTGATGCTGCTTTATGTGTATGTTGTAAGTAATCTTTGGGAAACCATGGTGGGAGCAAGTGAAGACGAGAAACTAATAACTAACGTAGTTACTTCAATATCTCTGGTCTACTACAAGTCGATACTTTTGCTCGTTGATTACATTAATCAAATTAGTTGCTTTTATGTTTCTTTGAGGTGTCTATTTTATGGTTTATAACGAACTAGCGGCCCGCTTCTGCTTCGCACGGGAGCTA
Organism: Lamproptera curius; assembly: GCA_029286875.1. Lineage (NCBI taxonomy): Eukaryota > Metazoa > Arthropoda > Insecta > Lepidoptera > Papilionidae > Lamproptera > Lamproptera curius. The sequence goes on from JAGSMT010000070.1 coordinate 2,255,789, forward strand.
TGCTGATAGAAAATATACCTACAATATTAAGCAAGTGTTATACATATGGAGGAGAGAGGATAGAGTGATTGAAGAGGAAGGTTCTTCCTCTTCAATCACTCTATCTATTAAAAAAATTAAAAAGTCCGTTACGTAGTTTGAAATATTTAAGCATACATAGGGTATAGGGACAGAGAAAGTGACTCTATTCTAGTGTGAATACATTACTTCTTCGAAATCACAGATCAAAGAAACAAACTTAGTTATCAGAACTTATAATTTATATCCTTGGTATTTTTCATTGGATACAATATTGTATAGAAAAAGTTACCTTAATATAAAAATTTATTAAAGCTTAAAAGGACGTTACGTATGGAGTTTCCGAAGTTGGTTAAAAATTCTTAGGCAGAAATAAGTAGTTATAAAATACTTATTTCTGCCTAAGAATTTACAAAAAATAAATTTTAACACACGCTTGTATTTAACACTGGGAGAAAATGCCCAATAGTTTTAATTATGTTTTTAATAATTACGTGTTTAGTGTACGTCTCTTTAACAGTATAAATTAAGTGGCCGTTCGTAAATATTTACATATTCGTACAGATAATTTTCGGTGAAAATAGAGGACGTCACTATAACATAAAGCGCTTAGACAAATGCTTTGATGTCAAAAAGGCAGCTGAGATGGCGCTTGTTTGAAACATATTTCGTATGTCTCTACGAATCTTACACACACATTAATGACCCAACTCAAACTAAGACACGAGATTCTAACTTAAGTTAATACTTATTCCTTTTCACTGTCTGATGTCTGAGGCCATGAGCCATAGTTGTTTTAATTTGATTTTATTTCTCAATTAATAAACTAGAAAAAATATTCTCCTTGAATATGTTTATTATTGGATTTTAGAGTAATATCTGTATCGAATAAACAATTCGCTTTATATATCAAGTTATAATAAAATCAATCGAGTAAATTAAAAAACTATTATTCCCGATTTATATATAATCTGTGTACGTAGAGGGAAGAAAACCGCCTGTCACAGATACAGTTATAGGACAAGCTAATCTCGTCCCGTGTTGGCTTTCCTCAATAACTAACTTCAAACATAATTATCTCCCTCGATTTACCCTAAAATTGGCGATTCCCTCGGAGGGATTCCCCGATATTGGCCGGGCGTATTTCTTGTGCCAACACGAGTTATCGAGATATCGGGGTCATTGTTTGCTCGTCTCATTATCGCCTGATTGATTTCGTCCACGCCTATTGGCGTGATGATGTGATATTATTATAGATTTTCCCTTTTCCCGCGCTCCGATTGACAAATTCGAAATTTGAATTATTTTTTTTATGAAGCTATAAACGTTAAAGCTTTTATTTAAGGCCTGAAACATATAGAAACTGTTAGATTAATGTGATCAACGAGTAAAAGTGTCGACTTTCAGTATCCCTTTCATTCGTTATATCTACAAAATAATTGGACTGTTAGAAAGTCAAGTCAGTCAGTCATTAATATTTCTAAAACTCCAGTTTCTATTACATTTTTAGGTATTAGTTCTAAATAGTTGTTTTTAATAATCCGTCTTCCATCTATTCAGAATCAAATCTCAATTTGACTCACATTTTTCTGAGCTGTAGGGACCGCGCAATCGGGCACTAAGCACGTAGCCCTATTCAATATACGGGGGTAATATTCACGACGCATATTAACGGGTGTTACGATGCAATTTTAAAACACGGCCCGATGTAAAAAGGTAATAAATATAAAATATGTACGCCGCCGCCTCGACACCGCCTCCTGAATACAAAGTGAGCGACAAATGATTTAGAAAATAAAAAAAACGCGCCCTTAGCGCCCGCTAACTCGTTTACTGCATTTTATATTCATTATTTCAACGTTGTCGTACTGTTTTATGGCGTAGTTAGTGATCGTGATGGCTTCAATCTCATTTTATGGCGGTCCTGGAAGTCCTGATCATACGGTCGCGGGAGATGCATTTATAATGAGGTGGCCCGGATAACGTTTTATGCACCGCAAGGTTTATCGGCCATACGATATGTGCCGTTTATTGCGTTTTGTAGAAGCCTCCGGTTGTTTTAGTTAGATGGTCCTCTCTAGTAGACGACGAAACGTTATTAGGTCTTTATTCGCTATTTTTTATAGCGTATCTACCACTAAATAAAGATATTTAAATTGAATGAGACAGTAAATCAATCATATTTCATTTCTTCAATTTAGTTACGTAATATTTTAATGAGTATCTAAATACGACGTTGTTACAATTTATAAAAGTTTCAGGCTATGTCATAAGTCATGTCAACGCGTTGAATACGTTTGCAATGTTATATTACATCGGCTATCAATCACTCTCTCAACACACAGTCGCCGAGCGTTTAATTAACAGCGTTTAATCAGATACCGAATCCAAATTAATAAACATTACAAATACGCAATATAAAATTAACACCAACAGACGCGTCGACTTGTAAACCTGACACCTAGTAACGTTTCACCAGATATTAAACATCACTGTTAATATTTAATTAACCATTCAACAGATCGAGAAGAAGTTTGATTCGCAATACTTCGGCGGGAAAATAATTGAAGAATTTGTTATGCTGTCAGTGTTCCAGGCGAACGTCAAGTATGACAGCTCATGATATCGCCGGGAGAGGGTGGGGATGTGAAGGGTGGCAACACCTAGGTAATCCATCAGTCGCAGCGAGATCGGGCGGCAAATTTTAATTCGTAAGGAAACTCTTTAGGGTTCGCTTTATTGCGGCGTCGTAGTAAACGTGGACCGTGACTCGACTGCAGAGATATCGTTTTAATTTCGCGGGACCCCCTCGCTGCTCGCTTCTGTCGCGACTTTACATATTCCGAAAGGGCCCGCTAATCTTGTTCTGATGGGAAAAGAATTTTCATGTAAACAGCGACCGTGGATGCGGTCTTAAGGTTGTATCTTCGGAGACAGGAAGTGATTCGGCGTCGGGATTAAGCGACCAATCTTAACTGAATCGAGGTTTGAAATTTGATTTCTGAGTTGTTTATAATCCTATCTAGGAATAATTGATTACTAAATAGTTTTTGTGTTGTCCTGAAATCTCGTTTACATATATACACAGTAAAATATTAAACGATATCTAAGCAAATAATATTCTTGCCAAATTGCATTAATTTTGCTAAATAAATACAATTATTACACTGTTACATAATCGTTGCATTGAATTAGCAATATTTCTACGGTTTCATTAATATTAATAAATTTTATTAACAAATCAGATAGTACATAAAACAACGATCTTCTATTACCACAGAATATATTCGCATTGAAATAGTATTCAGACAGATGTTCGAAAATCAAATCACCCCCAACCGGAAAGCGCTACAATTTCATTATCCAATTACATCCGGCGGCCGGAGCTGAAAATGACACCGTCTCGTGTCCCTACAACTGTTCTATGTAAGATATGGAATTGATGCAAACAATGATATCCTTAACAGCTTTATGACAAAATTTGTAGTATTAACTTATATTAAGAAGATAAATGCGATTTATACATTGATGAATACTTGGTAATTGAGAAAACGAGTGTTAACATAAAAAAAAATAGTCTCGGTGGCAGCTGTCTCGCTCGGTTCGTTTTTCTCAACTAAATACGATAGACAAAATTGAATCTTTATACGCATTGACGTGTGTTTTACTAAGTTTTGGTAACATTATTTCTAGCGTTTGTGACCAACTTATCAAATGGTATTCGAATCGAATCGAAAATTGAATCAATTCGAGGCTTCTGTGTGTTTTTACATAAGTTACCTTTTTACGATCATTGTTTATCGATTTCAACAACCCTTTATCAGATTGATATCAAACCAAACAAGCTAAGCAACAACAATATAAGTTTCATAGAGTTCAGAAACAAAAGTATTTTTTAATAACAATCTTTTTGTTGTATCAGGCGACACTGACACAAACATTTCAACCACTTTTAAACAGCCAACTGATAATTTAGTATCAATTCATGGTGTATCTATAGTTTCGATATTTAATCTAGCTCAGACATATCTCAGCAGCCTAGGCTTACTTGATGCGGTCAAACAGATTAGTTATGGCAAACTTAAACCGAACAGAGACGACACACGTCACCACCAATTTAGTTTGTGCCGCAAACTTGTCGCGAAGTTATGCAGGTGAAAACTTGGACTTCGTGAACTCCCGAGGGAACCGTTTGAAAACAAGCGAGTTGGAAATATTCGCTTAAAAGTCTTAGAAATGTATATTCTGTATATAGAAATGGTAGTCAGTTTGTTACAGATTTATTTTATGTGCTTCGAAGGGATAAATGGCGTCAACATCTGTTGTGTTGATTACTGTTTTTGCATTATTATTTGCATCAATTGAAATCTCTGAAAAATAAAATACTATATGTACTGTATGTAATAAATACATAAAACTGTATGTAATTATATGTGTTCAGCGAAGTACGCATAGTATTTTACTTACAGTATTCTATTATAGTGGACTTATACTTATACGTAAACTTCATAATATTTTATAGTGAATTGATCAATTTGAACATAGTAATCGTATTTATAAGATCTTATATAAGTATTCATGACTTGAAAACGTAAGACTTTTCTTTCATGGTTATCATTGGTAACAATACCCGCTATAATCGTAATTTTATATTGAGAAAAATGTTGGTATTCCGATGGACGTTCAATGCGTTAACCACCGATAAAATACGACGTTATTTCAAGATGTTTACACGTAGTCCGGAGTAGTGACAGAAGAGTCAATTGCTCAGTTCCTCCTTATCATCGAGTCTATGAATTCTCAGCGCAAGGCTCTAAGCGTGGCGGCCTTTGCCACTAGCTCGTGCTAAGTGGATTGGAGTGGGAGCTCATCTGTTCGCCGTCAGACGTGGGCGGCCCCCACCGCCCGCCCCGGATTGCGTTAAATAAAGTCAAATTGAGCAATAAAGGCCCGCTCCCCGGGGTAATGCTCGGCATGCCGACGTTAGGACTGTGCTGGCGAATTTCTGCCGCAGACCGACCTCCTTCACCTTTTTTCTTGTTCTCCAATTTGCTTTTATACGGAAGCGGCGAAAGGTAGTGTATGGTTTATCGTATAAGTAATCATGCAATGTGTAGACTCTTTTTAATTGTTCTTGGTACTCGTCTATTTATATAAACACAGACTTACGCACAGTGATGTATTTATATTAAATTTGTTTCTATATAGGCAAAATAAAAACAAATTTCAAACATATAGGCGTACAGGTTAAGAATTACGGACTAAAACAATTTTTTTTTTTTTTTTTTTTAGTTTTACACCGCAACGCGTACTTAATATTATATTTACTTATTTCTTTACTTAGTTTCCAACTTTCGCATTCATAGTTCTACTAGGACTGTTTTCTCTTCTTTAACTTTCATGAGTTTTATTTGGGTTTTCTAAAAACCTTTGGTGGACAGACATGATATAATGCGCACCGTAGTTACTCAGGATGCTAGTGTAAAACGTAGTAATATATATACATATAAGTACGTATAAAAAACGGATATTGTACTTTTGGTGAACCGCGTGGCGCTAGGTGGGCTCGATTTCAACCACAGGAAAACTTATTGTGTGAATAGTGTTTTCTCGTATCTAAGATATATGTATATATGTTTATTTACAAAAGAAAGGTGATTCTATGTATGTATCAATTATCTATTTTTCATAGTAAAAGCTTTGCTTAGTATGGGATTGGATAATGTTGTGTAAATCATCAAAAAATGATATTATCATTATTATTATTTGTGGTGTGTGTAGATGGTATATAAAACAAGAAATGCTTTGGTACTAGCAAAAACGTTTGATTGGTATCAAAATGTGTTAAGCATCAAAAAATGTACGGCATTACACCTTGTAGTGTTTAATAATTAACGGGAAATCTATTAATTTGAGTCAACTCGTCAAGTGTTACCCGTTCGCAATCAAGCGTCTTGACGGAATGCACAGAGTTGAGTGTAAACAAAATTAACTCAGTGACGAGGGTAGATGAAAATTTGTTGTTATGAAACGGTCGCTTAGTGCTAGGAATTCATCGCTCCTATTACGCGGAATCTTTACAAAGGGCTGTCACTGCTCATGGAATATCAGTAATTTAATTGCTTTTCGGAATGGTTTCTTTATTGTTAATGTATATTACTATCAATATAACTAAGCTAACAAAATTTCTTTCTATAACCGCATGTTTATTAATAATCTGTAGCGTCTTTTAAAAATTAGTTGCATTTGATGCATACATACGAATAACCTGAATTACAGAATAACGTGTTTATATAGTTACAAAATAATTAACAATTAATGCTTATATCATGATTAATAAAAACCCATTCGAAAATTGAAGTCTTTAATTAGATATTTTTTTTAAATTCATTATGAAGATACTAAAATAATTTGAAAATATTTTAGTAGTTATTTTTATTTTTAATAACAGTTAACAGTAACTGTTTATAATAATAACGGGTATCGTCTACTTTTCGTGGCATCCCTAGCGGGTACAAATAACCCTTCTCGTCGTTCCGTTACATCTTGTACGCGCGGAGGCTTTCTGGGAGAAGCGGGTAAGGCGGCAAGGTTTAAAATTCAATTTATATCAATTTGCGTGTAATCAACAGAGGGGTCTTTAATGCAAAAATACGCCGAAAGGAGGATCCATTGCGGTAAATTACGATGGTCTGAGTAAACGGGCAATATGACTTTGTAAAGAAAAACTAAGATTCACGGTTCTATGGCCAGATTCAAAAAGTTAGAAGATGGCTGTTATGTCCCAATTAAGTTAATTGACTTTTTTATTGAGTTTAAAACGATTTTTATTAAATAAAAATCTTTCAGTAATTGTCTAATATTCATAGTAGCGGTCCAACACGATGTAATGAACAGAATTTTTGCAATTTAGTCATAGACTAAGAGTTCAATATTAAATTTATTTATAAACGATTTAGGAATTACATAAGATTTACTTATATATAAGTTGTTTAATTGTATACTTATATATATGTTTGTTTTATATAAAAGAATCTGTCTCTCCGAATATACGTCATACTTTGTTTAATAACCAAGGCGACGACATCTCGATTATTAAATTTCTAACCTATTACGATCTAAGGTTGTTCATAAATTTCATCGATCGAACATTAAATACGCCACTTGCCACGAATAACGCTATAAGGCCGCATAAAAATCGGCATTGTCCCAACAAAACGCGCGCAACAATTGCGACGAACGCCCCCACATCCGTCTCGCTGTCCGTATGAATTACTCGCAAGTGCCTCCGTGTCACTTGTCACAATAAAAATCCGAATGAGTCGCCGCGCTCTTTGTGTTGTCCCTTTAAAAACGTTTTTAATATTCCCCGAACGTCTTTGCTCGCTCCACGCTAAGTCCGTAGCACTGGAACGAGCGAATTGTGCGTTTTATTTTTGCGCTGTGTTTATACAAGTTCGTGGCAGTTGGGGCGTATGTAATCCCTTTTGCGCCGAGGACCAGCGTTTTTCATTTGTCCCGTCAACGCTTTCAACTGTTTGTCGGTTTGGGATGCTTTGCCTGAATTAGTTCGCGGACGAAAGGACGTTTGGAACGCGTGAGATTTTCTCGAGCGAGCGACGTCTCGTGACGCTTGGTCCTTTTTCATTCCTTGCGCGTTGTATCCGCCGTCTGCGCTATGCAACTTGTATTGGATAGGGATTCGCGAGGGAAGAATTTTATTTGGATACGTTTGGATGTGATTTTTCTTGTAATGTAAAGCGATTTGATGTTGATAATTAATATTTATTTATTGTTCGAAATATTTTAGTTTTTAAATTAGTACCTAACCTAGTACTAATTAAGCGTGCCTGAGTTAGGTGGAGGTGAAATAAAGTGTCACTGAGTTAGACCAGTGTAAATCCCATGTAAAGAACGCAGTAAGGTACTAGTGATTGATAACTTGTATTTGCAACATTTTTTGTTTAAATTAAAAAAATACATATCAAATAATAATCTAGTCATAGTCATGTTGTTAATGAATAAGTCATTAACTAACTTTCCAAATGGAGGACGTTCTCGATGTGGTACCGCGTATTTATTTTATTCCACTCTTTAATATTCCAATTACGGTTTCAGAATAACTTTAAGGTATTACATTTCAGCTCTCCATCTCAGCTCCAAAAGTATACTGCGAACATAACCTTGCTCAGTGGCAATCTTAACACGATACGACGTTCAAATCAACCCGCAAATTGAACTAATAAGAGGTTACACGACACCGTCTCAAAACAGTGGCCGCATAATTGCGCAATTAACGTTGGTACTGCGCAATTAGCCCTGTCATTGTGCTAAGCCCGTGCGAGTTAATTTAAGGACGCCAGACTGGCATTAGCATTACAATACTCCTTCAGCGTGAACGCTCAACTTGTGTTTTGTAACTTACACTATACGCCGTTTGATGAGAACTATTTCTAGGCAACTAACTAGTTATGATTAATACGGCTAAATTCACTAGTTTTAAGACCTGCGTTTGAAATTGGTTTGTTAATTAATAATGTACTATATTTCATCTTCGCGAGCATATACATAAATGAGTTAAGTTAAAATAGTAACAAACGGCCACTCTTAAGAAACTTTCGCGCCTTTAATGTTAGTAAGAGAATTGAAAATGATGTATTCCAAAAACTACTATTAACGTCGTTAATAATTATCATATCTTTTTGACTGGTTAGCTTTTCCTGTTATCAAATAGATTTTAGTACTGCCACTTAACCTTTGTTTCCTGATTGTGATAATTGTAATTAGCTTCATTATAAATAAAGGATAACTGTTTAACAATATAAAATATTTACCCCTGTCATCACTGTCTTCGTAGCCTAGTGGCAAGGGTGTGTTTTAGAGGTCGGAGGTCGTGGGTTCGAATCGTACGGGGATTATTTTTATTGTTGTTTCCTGGCTGTTTAGGTCAATTTGAGCCGATCAACCAACTGTCAGAAAAGTAAGATGATCCATGCGTCGGATGGGCATGTAAAAACTCGGTTCACCCACTAACACGCAATGGACCAGCGTGGTCCCACCACGCTTAAATCCCCTAATGAAGAATGCGTGCATTAGGAGAGGTCTATGGTCAGCTGTGGACCTGCACAGCCTAATGATGATGATGACTACGACGATCTCCATGATTATTATTATTAAAACATTAGATAATTGACTTCGAGAGTAGTAAACTATGATAGGATTATACTGCGGCAACCAGATGACCGTTCAAATTTAGTAAGAACGTTATTCAATGATAGGAACAAATTTTAGCAAACAAATACGTCGACTCGAGAAAACACTTTATTATCGTACAATATTTTTTATTTTTATAATTGAACCTCCACCATCTGCCTTAAGTCAGGCTCAATGAATTTTAAGCCAGACAATTACAGTTATGATGCACTTCTACAGATACGTGGCAAAGCATCAAAGTATACAACGCACAGACGTATAATACCCGCTCCGGTGAGGTCGGGGGTGGGAGCATTTATTTGACATGCAGATTAAAATTAAGCGTCTTGCCCCGACGCTGGGCAAACAGACCCAGGGCCAGCTTCCATTTGAATTCCGCCCGGTGATATAAACAACTGGAAATAATTCATAAAAGTGAGCGTAACAAAAGTTCACAACGGCAAAGACAAACGACGGCGCAGGGGAGGGACGGTGGAAGCGATTTTTTTTCCTCTTTTCCCGCGCGTCTTCCCTCTTTAAGAATTCTCTTTTAAATTGTGTTTAGTTTTTAGTCTTTTTGCGGACTCCCCTCGCTTGCCCTTTGGCCGGCATTAATAACTTGGGCAAATAACGTTGTGTTTCAATCAGAATTTGTCCGCGCGTCCTTGTATTCTGAGGACGCTTCCTCGGTTCGCTAATGTCGGTTGATACTATTGTTTATTTAGGTACCGAGAAATGTAACGAGCTTTGTATTGGATACAAAATATAGTTACAAAAACAATTATTTTTTTCTTTTTTGTGAATTTGTTTCCACCTAATTTTATTCTTCACCCACATTGCTATATCTGCACGAACCAAAGGTTGATGGTACACAATGACATTGGCATTAACTCGCCTTTGTTCACTATTTTATACAGTGAAAAATTAATAAAAAAATATCGTTTTCTAATAAGTTGTTTATTGACATTTCAGGTTATTGTTTCAACTAGATGCGTTTTATTTCTACCCAAGTGACGCGATCATTTTGCGGTAATCTAACAATAACTAGTTATTTCCCGATTCCTTTCAAAACAAAAGTGCAATCGTCTTTCCGTGTAAACGGATCCATCCGATACACAGTTAATAAACCATCAACCCTTCACTTGATTCGCCCCCGCGTCAAGTTCTTATCATGAGCCAACACTCGCTTGTTCCGGCCATTGGGCGTGAACGACTCCTTTATTTTTATTCCTACACGCCTCGGAACAAGAGCGACTTCCATTTTATATTGTCTGCTCTGAGACATCGATACATTTAACAATAACGCGCTTCTGATTTGTGTGTCTTTGATTTTCATCGATATAGTGGTGCCGTTTATCGCTATTTTAGGTGAATGATGCATGTTTTTAACATCAATTGATACTATTTATATTTTGGAAAATCGTTAGTTTTTCTTATACTATTAACACATACTTATCAATAATTTATAGTTACTAATTCTCAAAATACGGGTAAAGAGACATATTCTAACTATGTTTTTTTTTGCCTCTTAATATTGAGGTGGTTCAGATTTAAAAATTTTGGTGAATACCTATTATTTATTTCAATAACGAGATTAAACTAATTTTGAGCTAAAGGTTACTTTAAAACTAATTTTCAACAAAGGACAAGGATAATAGTTATTCCAGCCAGATTGTAAACGACACATATATATATATATACATAGACATAGTACGACATCTGTCCCTGTGTTTCCTTTAACGTCCTTATTATCCGATGTATGATGAGATTATAGCATACTTCCTGTTAGTGGTCGTACGCTCTCTGCGGGCACCGTAAAAAAAGTAATAAAAGCTGTATAAATCCGGCCCTATGCGTACCCTGCATCCCCTTCTATTATTGCGAATATCGTGTCCCCATGCCACTTTTCCAGGCTAATAGGGAATATATTAACGGTATTATCTTAAAATAATAACTTCATGTATACCAAAGTCTAGGGAATAATTATAGTGTTGACTAATTTTAGTAAAGTTAATAAACTTTACGACATTAAGTTTCGCTTATCAATTTCTAGGCCAGACGCAGATTATTCTAATAATAATGCCAAAATAAATTCAAGTTCTTCTAACGTCAGTTATTTCTTTCGATGTTTGATCAATATTAAGACTGTAGATTTTTAGCGCAATTAAAATCATGACAATGACATACTTGTTTTAGTGATTTACGGATGTTTTTGGCTCTCATACAATGTTGAAAGACGTACGATGAATGCATAAACAGATCGCTAAAGAATACTTTCGCAAAAACGCATTTTGACTGCTACTTAAACCATAGAGAAATTCCGTAAACACCTAGGTAAAAAATGTTGGAATTATAAATAAGACAGTTCGAGCGATATCCCTTTAAAAAACTATAGTGTGTCTTTGGCCACAGAGCTACACATTTAAATACGACAAAATCCGATAAATAGTTTCATTTATTTGCAACAGATACTAGAATAGTGTTTACTTCAATACTATTACTAAACAGTATCATACTCTAAATGTATTTACCAAGCCGGTATGAAACAAACATAATGATCAATTTCGGTACAGTTTTAATTAACAGCATTCAAGCAAACACTTGAATAATAAACGAAGGGTAAGGCGTCTGAACTTGGCTGCAAACTAAACTGTTTTAGTGGGTGCCTCCAGAGGCAATGGCGTTCCGTTTAAATTTGTTCATAAATAGATAATAAAGGGTGGCGGGGCTTCGGCTGCGGTTTGCTAAACTGCTTTATTCGATAAAGATTGCGGGGAGCTGCGCCGGGGAACTTTCCCGCCAACGGGTGACTCGAACTGAATGTAGTTACGCAATTTCTTGGTCGTTGTAAGAATTTGACTTCTTTCGCGGGATGATTACTTATCATAATACAGTAAATTAAGAAAAAAATCATTATTGTTTTCTTAATTTACTGTATTATTACTATGCTATTTTTAATGTATAGTGCGATTACTTTATCTTATCAGCGATTGCTATTGAAGTTCATAAGTTTTATTGTGAGCAAGGTTTACGATTTAGTTTATTGTTTTGTTATTATGTAATTTTTCGAAAGACTTATATTAACATTGGTTTTCGTCTTTAGAATTATTTTGCCGTAAATTGTTGTAGTTTATTTTGTGAAAACATTATATTTATTAGAATAGTCCCAAGGAATTTTTTAACGTTAACAGCATAGTTGAGAAATCGTCTTCAACATATAGATATTTATAGGGGTAGATGTACAGAAATACAGTTGCTATTGATACATATGCATACGATTGGATGAGCTTTATCGGTTAAGTCACTGTTTTGTTGACATTAAAAAGGTAATGAAGGTATATTTCTGATTTTACTAACCCTTGCTTATCATTATAGATCAATGTAATTATGTTTCTCAACCATATATCATAATTTCTCTGAAAATATTGAAAATTGTTTTACATATCGTACTTTCAGGGTTAAACTTATAAACTAGAAACTTACAATAACTCAGAGTTCCGTTGCAGAGAAGGTAAAATTTAATCAGTTAAGTGTCGGTGCTCCGGGACCGCCGTGGGTCCGGTTTGTTGCGGATGTATTTGGGCGGCCCGTACACCGCATTGTGTTATATCAGGGGCTACGGGTAGACAATTTTATTTTCCGCTTTTTAGGTAATCAATAGGGGAAACTCGACGCCCCTTAACTGCGGAACAGGGGAAGAGGTGGAGTGATGTTTAGCATAAAAAAATATTCTTTGCTGATTGAAAATATTTTTATTGGCGGTAGGTACCATTTTATAGGGGACAAACTGGAAAAGGTACCACTATGATATCTTTTTCTTACGCCATGTAGTAGTTTGAGAATATTGCTGTGTTATTGTTTGAAGGGCACCGTGTTTAATGTAATTACCGGGTGAAAGAGCCGTGACGTCGTATGTTTTGGGCATCTAGTGGTCTTGTGGCTAACTTAATACTTCCTGTGGGTAGCGCGTTATAAGGTACGTTCTTCTGCTGCCGTCTGTTGATTCAATAAATAAAACTAAATAGTACTTTTGCGCTCAAATAAAACCCGTTTTATAAATGTTGTCACTGTTTTTCAATGACGGTTAACTTTAACTATTTACAATGTCACAATAGCACTGTACCAGTTAGTTAATTCATATTAAAATATTTTTTTACTGTGTCATCGCTACATTCATAAATGCAAAAATAAAAAAAATTTAAAATTTGAAGGATATAAATAAGCAAAATCAAATAAGTCATGAAACATTTTACTTTTTAAATGTGTTATTATTCCGAAACAGTCCTTAACTAGCTCTCGCAGGATTTGAATCTCTGACGTTGTTTTTTGAAGGTTACGTTTATTAATTGTTCCCGATCGATTCCTTGTTAGATGCTTAGAGTCTTAATAACTCTGTATCAATATAAAATAACTTCCTATACAATATACTTAAACAAGCACGGTTTTCTTCGACGTCTCCACGCCTCTCCCTTTTCCTATAGTGAAATCTAATATTCATTCCGCTGATAGGTAGGTATTTATATTGAACAAGAGCCTTCTTCCGAGTTCGCGAGCTTCGATTATAATACGCATTATCTAGATTCATTTGTTGTTCAAGTGTACACAAGTATCCTATATTACCAATACGCTTGTGTTCTTATCACATGATTATGTAATACGAGCTTTTATACTTATTCCTTATAAATTAAGTTATGATGCGTGTAGCCGTTTTTATATTGGCTACACAGGCAGACGAGTAGTTGGGCCACCTGATGGAAAATGGTCAATTACGTAGTCATTGACAATGCAAGTGGTATCACCAACGCGCTGCCTACCGTGGGGTATAGGATGTTAAATCTCGTTTATCCAGTAAATACTCTGAAAAAAACTGAATACGCTACTGCCACGGTGCCCTTTAAACCGGAACATAGTAGTGTTTTTATAGTACTGCTTTGCTGCAGAAATATACAAGGTGATATTAAGTTATAGCCTGTTTTTAAGAAATGTATGGTGGTAACACTGAAATGGGATGCTATGTCTTGATTCTGCAAATATAGCAGCTACGGTGCCTTTCAAACAGGATAGAATTAGGTTTTCCTACAGTAGCGTAATAAAATATTATTTATATCTGATTTTAAGAGAAAACTAAAATGAAATAGTTTAGATTTTTTTAGAAATAGACGCCGTAGTGGTACTATCCAGGTGGCTTTATACGAAAATTTCGTCTATGTACATGACTGTTAATTTGTTATAATTCTGTATATCTAGAAAAAATATATTTTTACTTAAATATTATATAATGGAAAATATGTATTATTGTTCAATGCGTCTGAACTGTCGGGTATAAATAATGAACACTTAAATAAATCCTTAAATAGTAATTTTACCTTAAAATCCTAGAAGTATTGAGATCACCCACCGCTGTTAAAAACACTGCTGCATACAACTTTTGTAGGTTATTTTCACATAATACTGAGCAAAAAAGGCTCGCTAAAGCAGTTTCTGAAGCAATATTATGCTTTTAACAATTGAATTTCAAACAAGACGTCGCTGAATCGGCATGGACACAAATACAATACTTTCTTAAGCCACTTCAGTTTCGACAAAAGCGACCCCTGTAGACATTCGTCGGCCGGTCGTTGTTTTTTCAGGACTTGTCGGTCGCCACGTCGATGACGAAGGAATTGAACCGCAGACCGTCTCGAGTGGAAAATTGGGGGCCACGTTGGAGTCATAGCGACCTATTTGCACTATGGGGGTGCGTGGAACCACTAAACTATTTGGTCGACCCCATGTTTGCGTGAGTACACTTGTGTCCAAGTTAGATTGGACGAAACTGGATCGGGTTGACTTGAAAAGTTAAATTGATGATGAGGTCACATTTTATTAATAACCAAAGAGGATATTATCAAGTACTTGTCAATAATTCTCAATTTTTTTTATATATTTTGCAGACGTTTAATACATCATGTTTATTTTTTTAAAATAGTTATGGTGTATGATTCCGAAATGTTTTTTTTCTTTAATATAGATATGTATATAAATATCATTATGTAAATACGTGAATAATAATTGTAAACTGTTTACTTTTGAAGATTTTTATTTTAAAACGTTCAATATGAATTACGTAACATGGAAAAGAAATGAACAATTAACTTAATCTATTCCAACATAGCGTTCACAAAGTAATGACTTGTCCAGAGGATAAAAAGTTATTAATACCGGATACCCAGTAAGTTTTGTTCTTTCTTTTTTTTTGCATTTATAATTTCAGTTTATAATCATCGCAGAAAAGGCTCTTGTAACAAGTTTATTTCATTTAACCATACTATCTTGATATTATGTTTGTTATCTTCGCGTCTAACCTTTAAGGAACGCTCTCTTTCCAATAGTAAGCAATTATTAATCAAGCTATTGTTTTAAATTATTAAGTGTTAGGTCATCAGTCGTAAACATATTCTCAGTTAAATATTACTTCTAAGCTAAATTGGATAGGAAACCAACAACAATGTAGATAAAAACACGGCCCATAGAAATGTTAAGCGCCAAAACGTATCGCTTTCTAATTACTGACATATTGACGCTTGAACCAACCCCACTAATAGGGATGCTTAGTGCATAGACGCCATTTTGTTGGATTGTTTTCTTTTTCTCCACAAAATGGCACATTGTCGAGCCATCCAGCTATTTTTCAAACGTCACTGACTCGGCAACATCATTAAACAAGTGACGACAGCTTTGCCGCTGTTAATTCGACTGCAGTCAACGCAAATAGAACTCATTGCGACAATAGATAAGGTGTAAATTTGAACAGAAACAGAAAGTCGGCCACTAATGAACTGTATAGTCGGTGTAAATGATAGACCGCCGGGTGCGGCCGCGAATCGGGGCTCACTTAAGTGGATTAATTTCGTATAGGAATTTACGTTCGCGGCTGAACGAATGGTTTTTCAGTACGTATCGGACACCGGAATTGACTTGTTGGTTTTTAACTGTAGATAGAATGAATTATTAACATTGACCGCAGACTATAGGTAGAAGTGGTAAAGTCCTTTAATTAGTAACTGTAAAAAAAAGCAAATTGGCTTGAAACGAAGTTTCGACACATGGTAAGGAGAATACAAATTTACCAAGCAGTAAACAAATCATAAATTATTCATAATAAATCTATTGAAACACTAAATTTAATCGCATATTAAGGCATTGTTTGTATATTAATCGCGGTCTTTTAAGCTTGCAATGATTTTGAAGCTTAAATAGTGCATCATTTGTGTTAGTGAATATACCATTAACAAACTCATATCTCTCTTATAAAAATACTATAACCAACATGAAAAATGTTCTAATAAAATACGAAAACCCCAGTTCATAACAAGACGTTTATGAGGTACAAACATGAGTAACTAAAGCGCATTCACCACACGGGCTCATTACGTACATTACCGTTGCAATTTTTCCCACTTTACACGTTATTAAGTAATGCCATAACACAGGGGAAACCTTGCTAGCCTCGTTCCATATTACAAAGACAAATTGTTTTAATAAACGCCGGCTTGCCAGCGGTTGCGGCGCACCCGCGGCAAATGTTAGCATACATTTAAGTGCTAATTTAATTAATTGTACCATTTCCCCATATCGTGGCGCGCGGCCCCACCTCGCCCGACGCAACTACTACAAATACACTGGACATAATTCACTTACGTCGAGGTAGCAAATCGTCAGCATAATACTGCAGCTTCTAAGAGTCATTAAAGTGAAAAATCTACACACAATCTCGCTTTATCGCCCTATAACAGTACTGAAGCATAACGGCATCGTAAATACATTGTTATATTTTAAATGAACTCAACTGATGTGTATCTAACAACTTAGCTTATTTAACTTTATCCGTGATAAAATTACACACGCTGAAGTTGGGAAATGATCGAAATTTGTTGAGAAAAATACGTAACGAGATAACTGATATTGCGTCATCGGAGATGTTTGGTGAGGGGGAGATCAGTTGGAAGTATCTCGGGGCGGGATTATTGAATTATCAACAAAACATTGTACGCCTGAGAGGGTGCGTTTTTAATTACTTTGCACTGATCCATTGCCGTCTTGACTCTTGAGCGATCGATAGAACTAATATTTAGGGAGGCGATGATGTCTTGTTTTGTCAATTTTACGATTTTATAGCAGTATTTATAGCATCATCCCGTTCTATTGCTACCTATGTTCGTAAATGATAAATATAATTCCAATAACTAAAGCGATGATTGCTTGTATTGTGTAGATAATCAATCTAAATATATCCTTTCTGTTTTGTCCGTTTTAATGGGAATCGAATCCACACCTCTATGGCACCTGTTTTGCCATTCAAATTGATATGTAAGCCGTACAAAAAAATACGTTACTCATCTGTGTTCTCCTTAAAGAGTTGTCACCGCGAGATTTTAATCGCTGAAACAAATTTTGGTTATAACAACACACTACACTCGATGTCACTTCATTTCAATGGACTTAATTTTTTACATCAATCTGACGTCTTATTCGCTCTAACATACTGTTGTCAAGACAAGATAAGACCATGTTTGGCAGTCATTTTGGACAGCGGTGCCTTCATATTTACTAACAAGTAATCCGTCCATATAAATCATTTTACTTTTTATGTCATGGAGTTCAGATGCCAGTCATTCTACGCAAAAAGAATTATTCAGATAAATCTGGGTAGCATATAAGACGATATAATAACTAACAGAACAGGTTTATGGAAACAGATAGTGTACTGACTACAGCACGCAAGGAGTCAGTATCGCAACGAGTTTTAAGCGTAGACCGATGCGATGTACGTTCGGCAAATTAAAAGCGGTCCATGCGTAAGGGTATTGTGGAGGCCTCGGTTTTATTGTTAGCGATATATCCGCATGGGAAAACGCAAATGCCGCGGGTCGGGGTTAAGTCTTTTGTTGCCGCTCCCCCATTGACCATTAAATAACGCCTAAGCAGCTTAGTTTCAGACGTGCGCGCGTTCTTTCTGATATACGGAATCTTTTTATACTGATATTTGCTCGGTCGCCATGTACGTACGCGTGGACGGAAATAAACAAGTATCCTTGGACGTATTTTGATAAAGGAGTTCCGCAAAATGTAAGAGGAAAGTTGTGCCAACATTTCGTTATTTAGGTCTGTGGTATTACCGTGTAAAAGATGCTTTTGTATGCTTATTATATAATTAAATACATCGTGTTTGTAAATTTTATACGAGAGTTTTTAAAAGTGAATCTTTAATTGAGATGCTACAAAAACATTACGTCAAACCATTATGCAGATAATGTCATAAAATATTATAACTGACGAGTATACCATTGTGTATTTTTATTGATTAAAAAGGAATTCCTTTTTAAAAATTTTCAAAAAACAATCGTACACGCCAACCATTCACGTCACTACATTTTTCAAACACACGCGTCCATTTGTGAACGTACGTACGGATTACCGTCTAAGTCAAGTAAATAAGTATTTCTCTACCCGTTAAAATATTAAAACCGTATAGTTCCGGGGGGAAAGCTCGAGAAATGCGGATCCCGGCCGCGTCCCTATTTCCGAGGGGATAGCGAAATGACAACAGATTTGTGAGAGCGACCGAGGTGTGAAATGTATCCGGGCGGATCGTCCGCATATGACATTCCTCAGCCTGCTATCATACGCGCCGCGACGAGCGCGTAATCTGCCTTTTATTAAAACATGCCCGGCAATACGCGTGTACGTTTCATCGCTTCAGTTGTTCCCGTTCGATACGTTCCCGAAAGGTCTTCGGTTATATATTTGTTGCGATATCGAAAAATGCTTAAATACAGAATTTTTCGACTTCGAAAGCGAGTTAAAAACTTATTAGAATAGTTATACTTATTAGATACACTGCTGTTTTATTAAATCTAGGAAATATGTTTAGTTCTTTGAGACATCATAAAAGCGGAGACGGAAAGCGATGTGTTCAAAATATTTTAGTATTTTCTTTATGTGATGTTGTCTAGATTGCGTAGGTTATCAAATAATACAACAAAAAAAATCTTGCGTGTCTGCCTGCACTACAAAGTCACAAAAAATTTTTCAAGATTAGTATCTTGAAAATAAAAAAAAATCATGCATTATAGGATTTTTCAGCAAAATTTGAAAATTTGAAAATTTTGCTGAAAATCTATAATCATGATTTTATTATATCTTAATTTTGCTGAAAAATCCTATGATGCATGATTTTCTTTTATTTTTTTATTGCCTACGCAGACAGACGAGCAGTCGGGTAGTCACCGACGCCCACAGACATCGGCAATACTAGAGGTATCACCAACGCGCTGCCTACCGTGAGACATAGGGTGTTAAGTCTCGTTTACCCAGTAAATACGCTGGCTACGGTGCCCTTCAAATAGGAACGCAGCAGTGTACCAACCAAATGGAAAGGCAGAAATAGGCACCGCGGTGGTACCAACCCAGACGGTCCCATGCAAAAAAGCGACCTACAACCAGTAAAATTATTAACAAAACCAAAAGAATTTTACCTAATATATATTCTTTTCTTTTTATTATTTTATCTAACGTGCGGTAATGCAATTTTCCATACAAGATGAAATCCGGCTGATAGTGATATGTGTGTTTTTAATTCTATAGTAACTGGAAAAAATGTATGTTAGAGTCGAACGTATGACGGATCCATACTTTGCCGATGCGACATGCAATTATTTCATGTCGTCTATTCTCAATTTCGATTAAGCTCCTATTTTGTAACATGGACGACATATAGCTAGAGTTTCTATAAGTGGACGCTTTGCCATAACCAAGAACATGATATATTCTAAAAAGATAGTTTTTACGGTTTAGGCAATAAAATAGTTTAATATTCGAATTTTAAACTTTTTTTTGTATTCTAAAATTAAACGGGATTTTTTTATGGAATAAAATTTACTTTCGAGCAAAAATTTGTTATTGAACATTCGCTAATAAGTTTTTACTGGCGCTCCTGCAATGAACTTGTCTATGTATGTATCCTTAGAAATATATTACAATAAAGAAAGTTAATTAAATGGGCCTTTTTTTGTTTAAAAGGTTTTTTTTAATCGTTTGTCCATTTATAAAGAAATACTTTGACAAAGAGAAGAGTAAATAATCTCTTTGAGATGTGTAAAAAGGCACCGATAGGATAGGACTGAACGTTCATTAATGGCACCGCAACGGAACCCTTCCGTTCCGACATTCGAGATCTTAATTATTAATTAGCCATCCTATTGTTATAATTACTAATAAAATGCCCTGTTAATTTCTTAACAACCGCTCCGATCGGCCATTGTTCCAACCGCCTACAACCTGTTCCAAAGTTTTCCCGTTTGCGAAATACAAAACAAACTGGCTGCTTCTTCGGGAGTGTTGGATTTGTTCTTGTTATTGAAATGGCTTTTCGAGTTTTTGTATTACACGAATTGTTTACGGATAACCCCTCTTTGTTAGTTAAAGCTTTTGTTTATTTTTATATTATCCTTCGTTTATTTACGGGTTTGACCGATAAACATCGAAATTTACTTTGTGAACTGGATTGTTTAGCGCAAACTTAACTTATTTTAAAGGTGTTATATCTATTCTATCTCAGACCAGTATAAATCTTCAGTAATAATACCAATTGTTATATGTACAAAACAGAGCGATTTAATTATTCAATTGATTAAATAAGCTTTTAATTAGCTCGAGACAGTTTATTTAGGAGAGTTGTAAAACTTTAATAACTTAAGTGAAAACATGCTATTGATGCAATGACTGGTCTAAAGCGTTTGTTATAACGTTTATGTGTCAAACAAATATATAATATTGCAATGCGTACTTAGACATAAATTAATAAAGATTTATAACATAAATTGTGACCAATGGTCAGATATTTTTAAAGGCAACAGAAAAAAAACATGGCGCCGGTCAGAGGTGAAATGCTACAATCAAGCTTATACCCTAATTTGAATATGAAAACAGCCCTTTTACGAACCAACGACCCGGTCCTGCCTTGCCCCTAAACAACACAAACAAATTAATTCTAATAATGTACCTCAATAAATAGACTTCTGTTTACCCCATAAAGAATAAATGCTACAATAATTGGGATACTGATACAGTTTACGAGTTTATAATTTGGGGTGAGCTCATTTGGAATTGATTCGCCGTTGCACGGGTGATTTTAGTAACGCGAGTTAATTGTTGTTGCTGCAATAACAAATAATAATTGTTAATTACTTTATTTGAATAACTCGTTATTAGACTGTTGGTCTGCCTCCGGAGCCTAGTGGTATGGGCGCGTCATTTGTAAAAAGGAGGTCTTGGGTACGAATCCTTTGAGGACTCAACAAACTTTCATTGTTGTTTCCTAGTTCATTAGGGCGATTTGGACCGATCACCCAAATGTCTGAAAAGTAAGATGATCCATGCGTCGGATGGGAATGTAATCGGTCCACCACAACCGCATCTGGACAGCGTGGTGGATACGGTCCATACCCAGGAAGCGTATAGGGCAGCCAGTGTGGACTAACACAGGCTGATGACGTGTGTGAGACTGTTTGTATTTTTTCGTGATGTGTTTTCCAAAGCCAATTAACGTGCATTTAGTGTGTTCTGGCTAGAATGGCTCCGCAGTTCTGGGTTCGTTAATACAAGCCTCAGACTGGGCTATTTATTGATTAGTTAGACGTGTAGAAATAGAAATTGATTTTGTTTATTTAATTTTTAAATATTTGTCGACGATGAACTATACTAATATTTACTTTTGTTTTAAGTAATAATACGAATTTTACCCATTCATAGGTCTCTAAGGCACAGGTCAATACATCATTGTAGTTGAATTATTCAGAATTTACAGTTTACGTCTACTTTTATTTTATTCTAATATTTAAGATCTATAGTTTTTTTTCATGAACTTTTGTAATAAGTACCTACCGATTTAAAGAAAAAAACATGTTTAAAAGGTTCTAGTTGTTAGTAAATTGACATAACGTTTAATATTCTGCTCTTTAAACAATGGCCCGAAGTTTCACTCACGTAAAAGTTAGCTAGAAAATCCGTTTTCATCCCACGGGACGCAACTTAAATCCATCTACAAGCACTTAAAGCGATAAGAGAATTTTGTGGTTGAATTCAACTCTCATAAAAAATACAGTGACTTTGCTCAATGAGAACAAATCGTTATAGTATTATTTATTTCTTCATCATCAGCCTGTGTTAGTCCACTGCTGGACATAGGCCCCTCCTAATGCACGCTTCCTCCATTGGAGGGTTCTTGAACTGTATCCCACCACGCTCGTTTGCGGGTTAGTGGGTGTACCGACTTTTTACATGCCAATATTAACTTACTGCTTTTTTTTTACCGATTTAATTAATTTTCGTCTTTATATCTACATTCATACCATAAAACTCTCATAAATACATGACTTTATGATACAAAATTTAGTTTGTTTGGTGTCGCTATTTTAAATACAATATGCTGGAGCTATATAACATTCGACAATATCACTAAATTAACATTCATACATTTTTTGCTTCAATTCGACTCTGCTTATGGAATAAATGGTTAGCGCGTTAACTGAACTACGTTTTGAAACGCTTAGTATTGTGCCCGTTACTGCCAGCAGCTTGTAATACTGTTAACCCCGTATTTCCATTCAGAGGCAACGAAGTGTCCCTACGATGCCAATAATGAAACCGCGCGCTCCGTCTAGTCATCGTTCATAGATACAAAAGAGGCGGTGTGAAGATAAAACTGCGACCGCTCGGGGACATTCTGCAAATTTTCGTCCACAGCATAAAACTGCACAAAGCCTTTTCAATTAAAACTTTCAATGGCGTCCGCCGTGCTAATTATAGCGGGCACAGGGAGAACATCTATTAGTATAAAATAAAGCGCTAACCGCCAGCGCCGCGGCGTCGCCCGCCTAAGTGAATTCCGTTAATTAAACCATAAAAACTTCGATAAATTAAGATCCCCGGCCAATTCCCCTCTGATATGGCCCCGAAGGATTTTCAGATGCAAACGACACGGTATGGCCGAGGGGCAGGGGGGGGGATACTGGTGAATTAATTCTTTCGAGGCCGCTCCGCTTCTGTTTGCCCCATTCATTAACAATGGATCGTGCATCTAATAAAGGCAACATCATAAAGATCGAACGATTGTGTCACCTGTAAAACTCCGTCGGCGTAGTTTGTAATAAAGGGGAAATGTAAATGTATTTTTAATTAAGCCAATGCCTTTATGTTGACGCTCGCGGAGTTGCGTATTCGTTTGTTAGCCAATTTGCGGACGGGAAGCAATAAGCCTTAGATGGATGATAAGGAGCGCCCTCGGCTCGTACGGTTTTCATTAGTGGAATTTTAGGTTGGACGCGTTGTGTGTTTTAGTTAATTGGCGCTGTACGATGCGAGTGTGTGTCCACGGTTTTTGTGTTGCGCGTCAATTATCGATGTTTGTTTTGCACTTAGCTCCGACGGTGCGAGTTTCGGTCGTATCGATTTGCGTAATTGTACGTTTTCATTGTTTAGTCTGTTTTCGTAAAACCTCTAACGATACTTGGTTTTTTTTGTATTTTGATATGTGGTTATATAAAACTCGGAAAAATAATATTCGGGCACCAATGGGCTTTCATACTATTCAAATACTGAATACCTCTAGGTATTTTTGATTCGTGTTTTACAATATTTTCATTATCAAATTCATGCACAATTAGTTTTTGTTTATTTATAACTAAATAATTACAGAAAATTGCGAAAAACCTCGAAATTTTATAGAATATACCGTATAACCTAATTAAAGAGAAGGTTAAATTGGCGATGGAATATGAAATTTTAAATTAGGTAGTAACTTAGAATTTAATTATACCAATGAAATACTTAATTTACAATAATTTTGGTAGAATAACGAAACACGAAACAACATTATTACCTTAATAAATTAACTATAGCCGAAACAAGAAACAAATTGCTTGGCTTTATTAAAATTTGAGTAAATGATTCTCGACAAAATGTGTTTGACTAAACGTTAACGACAGTACGAAGGAAAATTAAACTCTATTTTTTATGGTTAAGAGTCATTATTCTCTGGCAAAATTAAGAGTGCCCGCAAACAACTTCCCGCCAAGTTAGAGGCAATCTCTTTGCAGAACATCTGTCGTCGGGAGCCAACATTTCCTACCAATAAAATCCTTTTCGAGAACATTCTAGCGCTTTATGCAGCGTCCAACAGGTGGCTTCTTCCCGACCTTTCGAATGTAATTGTCCGAATATCCTGCGCTTTTACGCTTTGAATGTGCAACTTTATCTTAAACTGCAGCTAGAAATATCTCTGTATAAACATTTGAATGCATTTGCAATTAGAAGTTATGATTGCATGTCAAATACCTTTGAAATAGGCGTTTGAAATTGGTGTTCTTGGTTGAAACGTCAAGTCAAGTGTAAAAAGTCGGTCCACCCACCAACCCGCATTGGACCAGGGTGGTGGAATACGTCCAAAAACCCTCTAATGGATAGGGGTGTATTAGGAGGCCTATGTCCAGCAGTGGACTATCTCAGGCTGATGATGATGGCTGAAACGTATCATTATTAACCGGTATAATATATATATATGCATCCAGGCTACAGAAATGTGAAACTAATGATAATGGCGTGACCCAACGGAATTTGTTTTTGATTGTAAGTTAAAAAAGCAGGCACTTTATCAAACCATATAGAGCAAAATTAGAAAAATAAGAAGACTGCAAACGCAACGTTACCTTTAAGCTGGAATATGATTATATCTTGTGTTATAACCAAAAAGTGACAATAAGGCAAAAGAAATTCATAACTATCACCTTTCATGACCTCAAACCAGTAATTGTGGTAATAGCCAATAATTTAACCGGTGTTAGGTGTTTACAGGAGACCGTCTGGGTGGTACCACCGCGGTGCCTCTCTGCCGCAAGCAGTAGTGTGAAAACACTGCTGTGTTCCGGTTTGAAGGGCACCGTAGCCAGCGTTTTACTGGGTAAACGAGACTTAACACCCTATGTCTCACGGTAGGCAGCGCGTTGGCGATACCACTGGTATTGCTAATGTCTATGGGTGTCGTGACCACTTCCCATCAGGTGGCCCGACTGCTCGTCTGCCTGCGTATGCCATAAAAAATAGACAAAAGAAAACCACCATTATTGCTTTAAACTAGAAGCCAAATTCGCTTGAAGACTATAATCTTTATCATAAGCCACTAACCGGCTATGACGACGGCTTTAAGCGTCAAGATTTAAGTACTTTATGGCTGGAAGTCCGGTAGCGTCTTGTTTGGTCTGTGGAAGTCGCTAACTCGATATGCGCCCGTAAGCTCTATGGCCAACTTTGATGACACGACCGTCGTCGCGGGACGAGCGGTCTGGGACGCCACAAGTTCCACTTTCTTGAAGCTGAAATTGTTAACGTTTTAACATTCATAGCGTACGCGTGAATAGAATTTTGAGATGATATACCTAGTTGAGTTTAATAAAAATATTATTATAATCTACACACTATTATACACGGAAGTAAATTATCTTTTGTTTAATTGCCTCCGTAGCAAAGTGATAAGGTAGACTGCTTTAGAAACCGTTGGTCGTGGGTTCTAATCCTGCGGGGAGTCAACAAATTGTCATTGTTATTTTCTAGTTGGTTGGCATTGCAAGCTGATCACCCGGTTGTAAGATGTTCCATGCGTCGGATGGGCATGAAAAAAGTCGCTCCTGCGCCTTCTCCGATCATGTCGGTCATCCATCCCATCAGGCTATGAGAGTGAAGGAAAAGGGAGTGCACGTGTGTTTGCGCGTACACTTGTGCACTATTATATCTCCTGAGCAGTCGGCTGATCTCTGATATAGTTCGGCTGCCATTGGCTGAATCGACTAGGAGGGCATTAATATTATTATCTTTTGTTTTCTTCAGCAGTAACATGACTAGGGTTTTTAAATGTGTTGTTCCAGTAATTGTTAGTTTTCGTTTTTAAATTTGAAAGGAGACAACAACACATATCTTTACTTACTAGATAACATATAAACTTACTATATAAAATCCACTCGTAATTTCTTAACCAAATATAAATTAGCATTCGTATCGTATTCGATAAAATGTCAGGTGACGTCTGAATAAAACCCCGCCCGGATATTGGCGGAAGCAGCTACCGGATCTTTACGCGGTCATTAGACATGAAAGCGTACGCCATTTAAGTGAAATTGACGAGTGTAAAGCGATCCGATATAAACCGCTCCATCGGAGAGCGTAAAAGTGGCGTAAACCATTCCTCCGGAGTTTACTGCCTGTTGGCTGATTGGCTTAACCGTTTTGGCGTGAAGTCTGGACTGTTAAATTGGCTTAAACTTCGTACGGTTAAGGCCTTTTTTGGCTTAAACAAACCTTTCGCTGAGGGCCTATTGTGTAACATTATTTTGGGATTTTTTTTTATAAATTTTATTTTATTTTAAAAAATGCAACGTGCTATATCCAACTACGGCCCCAATAGTTAAAATTAAAATAAAAATCTTTTGAAACCGAACTAGCACGTAAACTTGATACGTAAATATAAATTAAAAAGTTCTAGGAATTGAATGATAAATGTTCTTGTAAGTGAAAGTAATAAGAGCCACAGAAATGAATTTTTTAAACTATTTAACTCTTTAAATAATACAATAGATCTTATAGGATCTATAAAATTATCTTCTTTATGATAATACACCACGTTTATTAAAAACCTATCAAAATATCACATAAACCAACGCGTGCATTTAATCTGAGAGCGCTCAGTGATCACTGCAGCATAAAAAGCGCTTCAAAGCAAACTCACTCGTATTAAACGCACGATGAATCGTAGCAAACGAAGCGTTTAAACTGTCTAAAGCTGCTGTAAAGTAGAAGTTGTTTCAAGAAAACGTAGACAGGTGCTTCACACGTAGCCAGTTCAGTTGCTTGTTTTAACCGCAGAATAAAATCGAGCTCCGCCCAACGAATTTTGACGATATGAGACCTTATTGCTAAGTGATAAAGTTTAGATTTGTGTAACTGGCTCTATCGAATGGAGACATACTAGGCACTCGCCAGACAAATATTTTTCCATTTCCACGCAGACCCTCCCCAAATCGAGGATTAAGCATTGTTCATGCGACTCGAATACCTTCCCCATTGCTATACGGGTAACTCTATTACGGTCGTTCTAGCTATCTATGACATATTTTCATGACGTACAACCACGGATAGATTTCGATGTATATTTGTTTTTTTGTCTATTGCTTGCAGTAATAGCACAGCATTGTTTGTATAACTATTACAGTAACATTAGTATGTAATTTTTGTTTTGGAACAGTATCGAAAAAACGGCAAATCCCCGAAAATGTGAACAAATAGGGAAGTACCGCTGCAGTGCCTATTTATAGTAGTGTAAAAACTCTACTGTGTTCCGCTTTGACGGGCACCGTAGCTAATGTAATTGCTGGGTAAATGAGGCGTAAAATCTCAAGTCTCAGGGTGAGGATTTGTGGCGTACGCTACATGTGTAAGCACCTCTCATCACTTCATTAAAGTCAAGTTTATCAGTTCAAGGTTCAAGTTAGAACGGGGTTAAGCTAGTGTTATTACTGAGTAAACCAGATCTATGTTCCTCGAAATTTCTTTGGTTGAACAACATCAGTCTCAGTATGTAAGAACTTTCATTTATATATAAAGTTTTTCAGCAAAGTTTGCTAGGTCAATATTTTAAGGATATAAACACACAAACAAGTACACCAGTTACCTATTAATGCATATTGTTCAGCCATTTGATGAAATCTATCTCGTTAAAGTGCACGGGTCATTAAGATCGTCAAGTTGAAACGAGTGTTTGCACTCATGTTAATAAATTCAAACCATTTAACTCCGTCGCAATAAAACAACGCTCCGGACCTCGTCTCGAGTGTTTGTGTCGGAACGATAAAATTAAAACCGGAGGAACCAATTGCTTTTAAGCTGTTCTTAACAGATCTCTCTGAGTCACATACGTTGAACTTTTGGTAACTATAGTCTGGTTATAAAATAGAAGCCTCGCAAAAACCTTCCGTCGGAAGTAGTTGATACATTTCGGTTGAATCTTTATTAAGATGATGGTAGAAAACTTTTTAGTATCTTGAGAAAATCTAGGGCGCAGATATGGTGATAATAATTTACTATATTATTATGAATTTACCATATTTTATGATAATAATTTATTATATTTATTTATGGAAAAGGTTTACGAAAAAATATTTATCGCAATTAAAAATTATTTTAGCTAAAATTTTCCAATACGTTGAGCAGCAATCACATTTTGGCAAATTATAGAGTGAGTGTCAAATAGACATTAATATTCATTATCTAAATCAATATACTGTGACTGTGCATGTTACACATGTCATGTCTTGTAAAAAATATGGTTCCCAAATCGAATTAAGCAAACAAAATTAAATAGATATACCTAAATCGAGTTTATACAGGGAAAATTGAAAAAAATAACAAATTTCGCACGATTTTTCCCACATGCCACTCGAAAGAAACTCAGCTTCTAAAAGTGGCTCAACGCACGCACCGCAAATGCATTAGAAGTCGGCACAAGTGGTACCTTACGGCGATCTGAAAAGCCTCCCCATATCGATCGGCAAACAAACCCAGGACCAGGTATGGACGGACCCTCCGCCCGAGGACATGGCAACGACGAATCCACAGCAAGGATTTTACAAGTCAAGGGACCTGTGCAAATATTTCACTAGGATCCACGTGCTAGTGATCGTACGGCGCGTTCTTGAAACTTTATTAATTCATCCGACACGTATTACCTTACACGAGCATGGAGTTGCAAAACTTATATCAATCGTTAAACAAAAATATTACTATTTTGAACATTAAATGTAATGTTCAAAGTAGTATTTTGAACATTAAATGTAATGTTCAAAATAGTAATAATAACACTTAATTCTTAATGAAGAACAAACTAGTGTCGAATGGATTTATCCCCTTCAATTGCATGTTCCATGGTAAATGCTTCAATTGTGTGATAAAGATGATGTAAAAGTATTTATAAGTAGCGAATACAAGATGACGACAACACAGTTACTTCTTTAGACTGGTCACAGTTTTAGAATAATTATCATATTACATAA
The DNA here is from genome assembly GCA_029286875.1 of Lamproptera curius. Lineage (NCBI taxonomy): Eukaryota > Metazoa > Arthropoda > Insecta > Lepidoptera > Papilionidae > Lamproptera > Lamproptera curius. The sequence goes on from JAGSMT010000070.1 coordinate 2,285,134, forward strand.
TACATAATATATCGACCGCCGTAAGAACTTTGAAGACCCTTAATTCAACGACGAATTTTTGAATTCAAATTTGAATCAGTGAGTATTTTTGTTGGCTGCTCGCTGAGAAATTCAACAAGTGTAATGTTCCATTGAATATATTTTCCTCGCGAAAGAGAAAAGAATAATACATGTAATTGTGAACGCAAGATGGATACGGATTCTGTTAGGAAGTTTTGCAGTTAGCAACGTTTCGGTGCCGCTTCCGTACGCTCGATTGTTTATTGAACGGAACTTCGACGTAAGAATTCGACTGAGAAAGGGGAGTTATGTTACATCGTGAATAATTTTAGCGAGCGAACATTTAATGTAATATTTTTATAGAATAGTTGTATCTTTATTGTTATTGTATTTTACTTATATTATTATATCAATAGCAATGGTACGAAAGAATAGAATAAAAACACTCTATGCTTTATCCTATTTTGTTGCTTTGTTTCGAAGATTTTTGAGAACAGTTATTTCTGAGACATATTATATTTATTTCAAAATATAAATCGAAAGAAATCACGGATTGATGTAAAAGTAACCATGCAACATGGCGTCGTACTTGTGACGTTATTTAAATCTTGGGGACAAATTAACCGAACATGAGACGCCTTTTCTTGGAATAAATTTCCCATTTTTTCTTTAGCGCATGTAGTGGTAAAATAAAATTAAATCAGTAAAAGTAATTTAGAATTATCATAATAATTATATATCTCGAAAAGATGCCATAAATAACATTTGTTAATACAAAAGGTATCGCTTTTGCCTTTCTTCTAATTAAATATGTTTCGTTGTAATTGTTTCGAGTTTGTTTCCCATAACAAAGAAATTACCTTAACGAAAAATTGCCCCCGGCGATGCGGTACCGGCTTTGCTTGGCTTTCTTATCCAGGAGTACGCAGGATTTTGATCTGCCAACGCATATTGTTTAATTTCGGCTACTGTTACAATTTCTTCTGGCAATTTTGGATAACATTTTTATAAAAAGGAGGAAAACATATCAATAGGAAACAATTATTTTGTCTTACGAATGTAACTTATTGCGGTTTACCTTGTACATTAATTACGCAATAATTTTGAACAAATCTTTATGTTATCAAGTGAACAAAAGCAACCGAATCGTTCTTGATCGTATGACTTGTTTAATGCGGTTATTATTACAAGCTAACGAACACACTACAACGTATTAAAAAGGTAATTACATGTTTTTCTAAAATATAAATAACGATAACATCCTTGAAATGTAATCGATATTTTGTATCTGTTAGCACATAGACAATCCCCTACCCTTTGCATTTTCTTCAATTAATTACGCGAATACCGTCAACGATCTTAGATTCGCGACGACGCTGCTAAGAGGATTGACTTCATGGCTTTAAACAAATTATGTGCGAACTTGCAGTCGCCGTGTCGCTCGCGGGCGTCTAATTCCCGCCAATTTGCAACGCCACTGCACTCGCAAATTAAACGGCGGGCAATGAGCATCCGTGGCCTTTGATCGCGTCTTCACCGCAAGGCGAAAGTTCACCCGCGAACGCTTCGTCTTCGTATTATTCCCGAAAAGATTTTCTAATTTACTCGCTCGTCTCGACGCCGCGAGCGGGCGCTGGGTTAAACGCCTAAAGTTTGCAATAGTAAACCTTTTCGAACGCTTTAAAGTAGCTTTTTCAATACTGAAACCCCGAAGCGCTGAGTCAAACGACAAACGCAAGGAATAATGAACCTTCTCATAACGATCTAAAGTCGGTTTTCAGACGAAGCTAATAATAAATGACTTCAATATTTTTTGTCATCAATAAGCTACGCGGAAATAGACTTTATTACGAATATGTTATGATTTAAAACGCCTTTATTGTAAACATATGCAGTATTCGCCGCGCACGTCCTTTGGGTGATGTTACGTAACAAGCAAGAGGTGCTCTGATTTTGTCAAAGGTAAGAAAATTGGTTATGTCATTGGGTAATTTCGGTTGGCGTGTGAAATTAGAATTATGGGGGCGTATTAGAGTGGTATCATTCATGCTTATGCCGTGTGTGATTTGTAACCTTTTATCGTGGCGTTATTGCGAAAGCGATCTTTTAAAGTATCAAAGTAATTCAAATTATTTTATGACGCTATGTTAAATTTCGCTAATAATAACTGTGATTATTGTAGTTAATGACTGACGACTATCGTGATTACTGGTTTTTATCTAAAACCAACCAATAATTTTTTGCATAGTCAAAAATGTATATATAGTTCACATATTATTAATGTTAAATATATGTAGATAAGTAATTAATAGCGAAAAAGAAAATTAAACGATTTTTATAACGCTCGCTACTCAAAGCGCTTTTATCAGCGTCCTCTCGATAAAGCGAGAGGGAAATTTATTAAAAAATGCAAACTTTAATCACGTTAAGTTGGCGATGCCACGTGAAACGGGACGTAAGCCGCACTCCGGTCCGGTGCCCCAAATTCTGCTCGCCGTGTTCACTTAATTCCGGCGCATGTTTGCTTCGAGGGGGCGTTTGTAGTGGATTTTTTATTTCGCCCCGAGTTAATTGAGTGGGCCGACTGTGCCGCATTTTGGGCGCACCACGCCACAATAAACGTTTATCGTCACCCCACGTCACTACGGCGTTTTACGCGGGAAAAGGTTTACGCGGCAACTAAGGCGCCTTTATTGCCGCCGGCGGAATGCGCGCGCGCCTTTCACCTTAATTGAATGTAATTCCGGTCGGCTCTCGCCTTGCACGGCTGTGAAATAACATTTTTACCACTTTATTTATTGCCCCCGACATTGTCCCGCTCGGTCAGTCCACGGCGCGGGACGGGCGTGTCGTTGTGGTCGTACAAATGTGATATGATTGGAAAATTACTATCGTATACAATATGAATAGTTTTTTACTATTTTTATGAAAAGCATGATGTGGACTACTATGTATAATTAAAAGATAACGGTGTGACACACTTTTCCATAAAGAATTTAGGGTCTGTGACCTTAATTTGTTTGGTGTAGGGAAACAATTAGGGATTATTTTAAGGCAAGAGGTTTTCTTTGGGGATCTAGTGTATAAATCGCCACGCGGTGTTTATTTCGACTGCAAAACAGTGGTGGAAAATTTTTGATGTTTCTCGGTTTCAAGGACACTTAGATAATCTATTTATTGGGTAAAAGACATGAAGTCGTTCAATTGTTTCGCGCTTTACTGGACTATGAACAGCATCGATATAATTAAAATAAGCTTGAAATGGTCAATTTATCATTAAATCGTTGTATTCGCGTAAACAAAAAAATCATAACAATATACAACTACCTGATAGTGGTAAGGGCGTGTGCTTTAGAAACCGGAGGTCGTGGGTTCAAATCCTATAGGGACTCAACAAATGTTCATTGTTGTTTCTTAGTTGTCACGGCAATTTGGGCCGATCACCCAATTGTCTGAAAAGTAAGATGATCCATGCGTCGGATGGGCAATAAAAAGTCACTCCACCCACCAACCCGCATTAAACCAGCGTGGTGGGATACGGTCCAAAAAGCCCCTAATTGCGTGGGCGTACATGAGGGGAGGCCTATGTCCAGCAGTGGACTAACACAGGCTGATGATAATGATGATATAACTACATAATAGAATCGCATAAATTAAAATAAAGTAGCTATATCACTCCCGTGTAATAACGAACGCGGCGTTTAAATTGGTCGTAAGTAACTTTAGAGTGCGTATGAAAATTTTTACAGTCATTTTATTGTCAATGAGACGGTTACGATTTTAGAATACACCCGTGCAGCTGATGCTTAGATGTTTAATTGTTTCAATTCCCCCCTTCGAAACGTTTCCGGTTGTAAATAGATTTTATCGTGTCTCGTTCGGTTCCCAATTGGGCCCGAGATTGAGGTCCGAATGAGAATTGCGAGAATGTAACGGATTTTTATGGTGGTAAAACGTTTAGAGACGTATAGACAGATTGTGTTTGGTCATAGTTGAACTACTGCAAGACTTTCGAACATACGTAGAGTTTTATGATCATCATCATTAGCCTTGTGTTAGTCCACGACTGGACATAGGTCTTCCCTAGCGCACTCCTTCTCCATTAGAAGATTATTGGACCGTATTCCACAACGCTGGTCCAACGCGTGTTGGTAGGTGAAAGTTTTATAAAGCGTTAACTAAAATCAATGTGAATGCTATGGTATAATTTATGTTATATTTATTATAATTTTTTTTGTAAATTGGGTGCATGGAGACGATGGCTGATGATGTCTCTACTTATCAGTGGATCTCAATGTTTTACACTGGTGCAAAATGGCTTATATATAGGTGAAAGAAAAATCTTCAGGCGTAAAATATATCACCACGTTGCAGTATATGTGTAGTCTCCTTTAAACTAGAACACATCAGTGCTCGCAATATGTAGTGTGTATATGAGTATTGTACAGTTACCTAGTCCCATGATTTTCAAAAGCGTACATAATCAATAAAAATATTGTTCATGAACCTAGGATGAAAACTATAATATTGTTAACATTTATAAATATACAGAGAAAAAAAGTTCAATTGTTTACCATAGTCGAATTCTGGATTTATATGTTTTAATAATCTATGGCATTAGCCCAATTCGGACGTCATTTTACATTAAACATAAAAGATTTTATATGACAGGGACAATAAAAACAGAATGTCTTTAGCATCAATATCAAATACGTAATACATACATCTGTGCACTAAAAAATATTTTTCCCAATCGCACATCTTCATAATGGCGCGAAGGGATGATAATTCAGAAAATCGATACGTCACCCAGTCGAGTGGACCACTCGATACTCGTATATCATACCGTTGTGACACACAGTAATGAGGTTTTTTAAATATGTCCATTTGCGTGGATAATGCAAACGAATTATTGCGTTCGATGGATGATTTTTCATTTAGCCCGACGGCGCAGGACGAACGAATCGGTGCAGCTATCTTTCGGTAATTGAATATTTCGTTTAATATTGACAGTTCAATTAAATATAACTCGGATGCATGCACGGTTTGTAATGTAGTGCACGCCTACGTAGGCATTGTGGTACAGGTTAACAAACTAAAGGTTGTGGGTTCAAATGCGTGAACACAACTTTGCGTCATTCCTTCTTTTATAATAGTTTAATCAACAAAGCCTTACATTATACTTTTCATTTATAAAATGTTTAGACGAAACTTTTAGTTTAATCATGAAAAATCTTTATTCTCAATCATATTGATAATTTAATAATTGAATATTAATAAACTAATTATTTATTCAATGTTAATAAACGATAATAAAAAATCAAAGGTTAAATAATTCATTATTTCCTAACCATGTTTTTCATATATTACACAAACAGTTAGGTACTTAACTTACGCAATTGTGTTGATTTAATCCTATGATATGTTAATTAACTGTATAGAAGAACAATAGATATATCACAGATGGGGGGAGACTGAATAGCTTAATTTCCGTCATATCTAGATTTAGGTCGGAATGCGGTCGCATAATTCTAGACGTGTAACAAAATTATTGCTTCGTATACGAGTACATACTGACACAGTTGTACGAACTTATTAAATGCATAACTGTCGTATATACAATTCGAAACAATGTACGTCGATGATTTATATAAAGCTTAATGTATAACCATGTAAAGGCAAGAAAAATTATATGATGATAGTCCTAGAAGATTTGAACGAAAATTATTACTCAATATCAGCACCAATAAAAAAAATACGACCGAATAAATACGAGAACACATGACATTCAAAAGGTGTCATGGCGTCTTATATCACTAAAAAACACTCCACTCTTTAGTACTCCACACGCGACGAAATGTCATATTTCATTGCATCATTATTTCGCCTTCGGCCGTGACTTCAGGGGTTCTGGAGGGCCGGTTGTCATGGCAACGGCTCCGGATACGAGCACAGATTATCCAATTTTAATGCGCGAAGTTCGCGGTATTCCGAGAACGCGCCGCTCGCTGACAAGCGGAATAGTTCGCAGTTGGGGAACGCGGCTCGCATTATTGTGTTATAAAGTGATTTCGGGTAATGTAAACTGCCGAGTTCCAAACTCGATTGGGGAAGTCTGCGGAGTTAGGTTTACTAGCACCTGATACATCTAATTAGGGCGAAACAATGTCGCCGTGTTCCATTATAGATATTGCTTGTTCAACTTTATCAACGATAATGTTGGAAGTTTCACGGTGTTGTAGATTTTGTTGGTGTAACTCGAACGAAGGAGACAATTATAAAACGATATAAAGAGTACATATCAGCTTTGTGTGCTGTACAAAATTACGAACAGACATAAGTGCGTACCACAATAAGATAAAATATTAATGAATTGAGTTTAAATTAAACGTCACCAGGAAGTAAATCGAAGCTAAAAGAATCGTCCCATCGGTGTTAAGAAAACTGTTTAATTTTGTCTCCGCACTGATTAATACTAATCGTTCAATGTAACTCACGGCAATAAATCTCAGTCGGCCCCAAAGTAAGCCTCAACAAATTGAAACAAAGAAACAAAGCCGATCTCTTGAATAAACAAACACTGGCTACCAATAAAACATTTAACCTGGCCGGAGAATGAGGAGAGACCGAAAAAAAAAGCAATTAATTCGCCACGGGGCCCGCAGCAGATGCAATATGTGGGGCCATTAATTTAATTCCTTGTACGTGCGGGACCCGAGACACGGTTTTATACCTTAATTGAGATTTAAGAAGAGCCCGGGGGCGGGATGTTTTTGTTTTTGCGAGACGCCCGGAGCATCCCCTGCCGTACTAAGCCGTAAGATAGCGGCTGAACTCTGTTGCAGTAATTGTACCGTGAATTCTACCCTCTTCACGGTTGACGCCGATCGCTGACGTTCGAGTTATGATTTGAGACCCATTTTTTTGCGAACTGGCTGGAGCGAAACTTTTATGTAATTAGATAAACATCGCAGTTACGGGTGACGCTTTATTTTATTTTTACATAATAATATGAATATGTTATCAACATAATAATGAAGTGAAATAAACTTTAGAGACGTATTAAGCCATAAGCTTGAAGAAAATTATCTTTGTAAATATCCGGTTTTAAGAGAGTAATTACAATGTAAGTTATAAGTTTAAACAAATAGTTTTATAATTATTTCTTTTATTTACGCGATTATCATAATAAATCCACTTATTTACGGATTTTCGCGTTACTTAAACATATTTATTCCGACGTTTCGGATTCTTTTCAGCAAAACCGTAAATAAGTGGATTTAATAAATAGTTTTTATTTTAATAAGTTTTTTATATAAAGATTTTTCGATAGAGGTAGGATACAAACCTACTAAATTCCATTTATGACATACAAACGATTGCGTTTACCTTTAATATGTATGGAATAATCTTAATATTTTATTCTCAAAGAAAAGATACATTACAGGTTGCTTAATATCTTTGGAAGTTCACACGAAATTCGTCGTACCTAATTCGAGGCTTATCTTGCCATCTGTAATCTCGTTACCTTCCATACAACCGAAAATGTGCCTCAAAACGCCCCCTACCAAAAGGCGCCCCTCAAGTCAGCCCTTCAGTTCTTCGAAGTTCATAATACCCTATTAGCGGCGAGCGGTTACGTACGTCAAAACTTGTCCAGTAGTCTGTTATTTAGTTGAATATTGCTTTATTTTCGTAATATTTGTTTTACTATTTGAATATGATATGGTTCATTCAAAACTTATAAATAAATAAAGATAAGACGTTTTTATTTTTTTTTTTACGTCCAGTAGGTACATTGGGTTATATGTTGTGTGCTCAATAATCATTTAAGGATTACAGAATTTTTTTAAAAATTTCATTCTAAATTGAATTATCCAATCTAAACACATTCGTTGTATCGTCATTCGTGTATCGTTTAAAAAATATTTTGAAGCATAATCATTGCTTAAACTGTTTAGTTTTTCATTTATTATAAAGAAATATAATTTCACATGTTATAGGACTGATCAAAGTTCACCATGCCTCAATGCGACACAGAATGGGGTGACGTAGCTATACCGGAATGATGTTATTAAAAACCTCATAATTACACGAGGGCCGGCTTGTTTTGGATCGGTTCCTGGATACAATTCCACGTGACAGTCTCCCAAGGGGCAGGGGATCGGTGGAGTGAAAGATAAATCTGTCGCCGGCCTAATTCTCGCCCCATGCTTGATATAGAGGAACTGTTCCGTTGCTACATGTAGCAGAAGAAACTCAGATAATGACAAATATTTTCTCTTGTCATATCCTAAAACATTGTATCTCACTTTAAATTTATACATTAAGCACAAGGTATAAATATATTGAACGATTGGAAATAACAGATTAGGCTAAATAAAATATTAAACGACAAAACGTGATTAAAAGTACATTCCTGGATGCACACCGTATTTAAAAATCGCAATTTAATAAATAACTCTTTCTTTGAACCGGTACTACACGGAACCAACGCTATAGCTGTCCTAGTTGCATACATAACACCGTAACCAATTAGATAATGGCATAGAAACATACATCATTGTATTGATAAACATTATTAATCCGCCGTATACAGGATGATTTTTCGTATAGTAAAACCCGAAACTAGTTGGTTTAGAATCAGTAACATAACTCGGTCAATATTTACGCTGAGACAATTCAGCAAAAAATAACGTTTGTAAACGCTCCCACGGAGCACTTAGCGGTACTGGCCCTTGCTTTATAAACCGGAAGTTGTAGGTTCGAATCATGCGGGGAAACAACTTTGCATTACAGTTGTTTTCTGGTTGGTTAGGACTATTTGGCCCGATCACCAATTATCTGAAAAGTAAGATGATCCATGTGTCGGATGGGCATGCCACCCACCCACATTGGACCAGCGTGGTGGGATACGGTCCGAAAACTCCCTAATGGAGTCTTGCATTTGCAGTGGACTGTCAAGGGCTGATGATGATGATAAAACGCTTGTAGTTTTTTCAGTATTCATTATTTTTATTTAACTTTTAGTATACTATATTTCGTAAGTAAAACTTGTTAGCGTGTATAAGCTTAGTACATGACGAAAAATCACGTTGTTTACGTTAGCGGAATTAGCCTAACGTAATAGTCGCATGCGAGCGTCATTATTCGCGTCGCCAACAAAATGGCCGAATAAAACGCAGGCCGCTGTAAAACACACGTGCACCCGGACGGACCTCCCGCGCAAATTGTCACCCTACACGCTCCACAGGAATTACGGACAAATGGGACAACGCAGGACGCGCGCTCTGAAGCTAACTGCTTCTGTCCCGCTTTATATCCACAGCTTGGTCACTATTGTACGGATATAATGACGTGAAATTTGCTCTGACGTTCGAAGGGATTTTAGGCGGTTCTTGTTTGTGGTAGAAGCGAAACATTTTGACTTTTGTCCATGGTCACGTTGGTAAAATTTTTTATTCTTCTAATAACCTCTAAATGTAACTACTGCCAGTATATGTGTAAATTAGATAAAAAAATAATCGTAATGCAAAAAAATTAAAAGGTTTTGAATATTTAATATAATTTTATATCAAAAATTTTTTATGGGTAACGATAAACAACCCACGAGTTCTCATTTTTTTTAAATTCGCTTACTTGAATAATATACTTATAAAATCCATTAGTATTAATATAGTATCGACTTCTATATAATAACGCAAATTTTCTGCGTAAATTGTGATTAAACCCCATAAAGCCCGTCGAAAACGTAACGCTCATTAAACGAGGAAAAACAAATTCCTGTTAATTATAATAGTAACCCGAGCACCGTCAAAAGGATGCCTTTGTTGTAAATAACCGAAAAATATTTCCGAACATCATCAACGGATTGATGTTTTCATTAATTAGCCAAATGAACGTTCAATGTGTTGGCTTAAAATGATAGCTCAAAGCCTTCCGCTCGCATGTTGGATTAAGCCTCGGAGCTTTTTGGCTTAATCGTTTGTGTAGTTTCTCTGTGAATTCCAGTCGGTATTTCTGTAGTGTAGTTTAGGCATATGCCTGTGACGTCATCGCGTTACGTAAGACGCGGCATCTGATATGTTTATCCCATTGTTCGCTCTGATAATCTAAGTGTATTACCTGACAAGAGGTACAAATAAGGTGTTAAGAAAATGGTCGATTGGCTTATGATGCTAAACTTTTTTAAATTATAATTTCATCGGGAATAATAATTTGAATTTGGTGTTTCACAAGGGTGTTGTCACGTAGCAGTCACAATGAAGTTATGGTAACATTTTTTTTGGATAATGAATAGAGGTACAATATAGTTGTGTGTTCGTATATTTGTGTTCTAAACACCGTCTTGGGCTTTTTCGGCTTGATTACGAATAGAATACAAATACTTAGGAACAACACATATTGTGCTAATACAGTACAATGCTATTTTTATACTCAATAAAAGAGTAATAAGGTATGACAGTTAAAATATAATAAAACTTTCAATTACAATTTATAAAGTAAAAAAAGATAGTAGAGAACATGAAAAAAAACGATATAAAATTAATATAACAACAAAAAAAAATAGCTCATAAGCTATTGTCATAATTCTCCTGTCAATCGATCCCTACTCAAGAGAAAATTCATAGAAAATATAAAAGTTAGGAAACTGTAAAAGACAAAACTACATTTGATCCCTTTTTGTTTTTATGAAAACTTTTATTTATTAAATAATAAACGTTTGAGTGGGAAAATTTAATATTTTCCGGTGTCCTGTGGGATTTCGTGGGACGTGGATAATATCTTAGGATGTAAAAGTTTTTGAACGAGCGTTACATTCCCTATAGAGTGACGGCCTGTGAAGACCGCGGCCTTTTTCCCGCCAAACTACAAGATGTATTTCACACATTATGGCAACACCTAAGCGTAGAATAATAATGCCACAGAGTCCACAAATATTTATTCTTATATTAACTGTTATTAAACTAAATCTAACATATGTCTTATATTTTAAAAATCCTCAAATATTTTGCAATTTTAATTATGTAAGTTTTTTTATATTTTTCTTACATTTTTTAACGGCACCCATAGGCAAAAGATAAAACACACTCTGTCACAAAAACGGCAAAGTCACTGAATATTTAAAACTGAAAACAGACATAACCGCGTTTGCATTACTCTGTGCGGTGGCACATGCCTGTACTCGCGCGGGCTGACATATTTATTATTTATTTGGGAATTCTCGGGGCGCGCCGCCGACCGACGCGGCCCGAGCTAGAATTATGGAAAAATAACTCATCTCCGACGACATATTGACTTTGCCCACAGACAGGAAAATGGAGGCACACATACGGGAATTGCATCGATAGACGACGTTACGTTTCTGTTATTTTGGCATCGCACGGCTCCGTGTTATTGCCCTTTGCCCATCCGATACGTCACTGGCATCGGACGGTTTTCGCGGTTTATTTTTTTTGACATGTAATGTTTTTTGAATTTTGGTCGTCTACGTATCTATTTATCGGTCGTATTTGTCGGATACATATGAGATACATACACGAATACTCAATTAAGCCATATTAAAAATTGATTAAACAAAATTTAATTCTAAATATTAACATGATAGCAAAAAACCTTTAAAAAAGTCAGCATTGAGTAAAGATATAAATAGAATTGGAATCAAAATAATATATTATTAATTTCACGAACAATCCTAATGAGGTAAAGAATATTATCTTATCTTTAGTTAAAATACAATTCTTCAAAGCTTGGAATGACTTTATTATAATATGCTTATTACATCTTAAAACCTTAGGTTTAAATCATTTAAAAGTATTTGTGAAGGCAGTTTAAAAAAATCATATAACCCAACAATCTTTTCAATCTTCATTCATTTTCTTTAAAAAAATAAATTGTAATTGTTCAATATTTATTTATAACAATTATTTCAACTGGGCCAAAATTTACCAAAAATTTATGATTTCAATCACCAAAAGTCATCAGAATGTCAAAACAGTTAAATACTAATTGACAATTCACTAAAAACCAAACTCTAAACACGCAATCTATTCCTAAACCACGGTAAACATCACGATAAAATGACAAATCTATAAAACAAAGATAATTCAAAACGAATATAAACATAAAAACAAGCGTCAGATATAACCCGAGACACATTTCATTGCATTCGGGACGTTACAACGATTTCAATAACCGCTCGATCATTGAATAAAGTCACCTCGTAACGTTGTTATTGTGCACGTGAGGGTGCCATCTACGCATATTACGAGTTTATTCTATCTGGTTTGAGTGGCCCCAACTCGTACGGGTTAAGTGACTTAGAAACTGAGATTGGGTGAGCTCACTCAACATTCCCCATATACCTTCGTATATTGCCTTAGGCACTCACAACTTCTCCGCTCCATCGCTGTTTTATCGAAGTTATGATTGTGCCTCGTGTATCGGATAAAACATTATGGAACTTAAAGAGATAGCATATAGGTTATAAGAGTGATAGTGGGCTTGGACTTAGAAATTCCTTTTATTTTCTAGAAATTCCAGATTTTATATAAAACAATTTACTTTTTCAAACGTAAGAGAATTTTTTTTTAATATTTTTACAAAATGCAAAATGTTAATAATCACTATACTACACGATCTGGAGTGAAGATTTTACTGACTTTATCTCATAGATTATTTCAGATCCATCCATTGTACTCCTTTTCGCTTTTCCAAAAATAGCATATTCTTCTTAAATTTTAAATATTTTCATCTCCACTTGCGAAAGATACAACTTTAAGCACCATATGTTATATAAACGTTGTTTAAACCGACAAGAAAAAGATATATACACTTCCTTAATCTATGCGTTTCAACGCGATAAAAGCAATTAGTAATTGATACGGGATTAGGTAGCTCGCTTCTTCCTCCCTTTCCCCCTCTGCAAACAGACCAGGAAGCGTCTAGAAAACTTTTAATTGTGCGCATCGCAAACAACTCATTAAGCATTTAAACTCCAATCCCGTCTACACAGTGCGGATGTAAAGAGCACCCTAAAAATGTCGTATAAACTTTATTCCCCAGATTACGGGATGCCGAGCTATCGCGTAATAAAGCGGAGATAAACAGATTCACTAACCGAATGCTTTAAAACTATTTTGCAATGTCAGCGAAGGATATGACGACAAGTTTATAGCGATCGCGCGCGCCGCTATCGTAAACCGCCTGAATTTCAGGTGATAAAGTGCCGCGCAGTCGGTGAATACCGGATGCATTTTGGATCGGTGTAACGCCGGATTTTGATGGAGCATTCGGTTTACTGACGTCATAGTCCTTCAGTAAAATAGATGAAACTTGAAAGTTTTATTCCAAGTTTAATTTCTTAGTAGGCTTGACAATTCTCAGTCCTATAGCTAGCTGTTAATAAGTTGTAACCTTTACTGTCAAGTTTAACTTGTATGGAATTGATGTGAACACTGTACTCCATATCGGCTTCGTAGTCTATTGGTATTAGCCCTTCGTTTATAAACCGGAGGTAGTGGGCTCGAATCCGCGGGGAAACAACTTGTATATCGTTTCTGGTTGGTCAGGACAATATAGGCCGATCGCTCAGATCGGTCGGAAAAGAAAGATGACCTATGCGTCGGATGGGCATGTAAAAAATCGGTCAAGATCATCTTTGTCAATCGTTATGGGAATGAGATCAGAGCTGTCAATTTAATTTACTGACGGAGTCAGTTGCTAAGCGTAAAAACTGTTATTTAGGTGAATTTGGATAGATTAGAAGCACTCTATAAAATACTCCATGATATCTTGAGAAAATAGCTAGGTGAAGTAAGAATGAATCCACGTCTGCCCGTGACCTGGAAATTGGTGGAATCTTTAAAGTGTCTGAAACTTGGGTAAAATTGTAAACCAAATTTACGCGATAAAATCCATAAAGTATTTTATTAAATCAATTATAATTTCAATACAAAAAGTGTTCCAAAAAATCTCAGCAAATTAAAAAGTATATTTAAAACGCTTTGTTTTAAGTAATTTCATTTTAGTTTTGAACAAGCACTTAATACTGTTACTGTTCAATTGTTAAGAAATAACTTCAATATTAATTCAACACACTGTGCAACAGTTTAATTCATCTTGTCTGTTGTTTGCCGTACGTATGTTGTCTGTGGAGAATTAGACCTCCGACCGCCAAGTGATTTCCGCTCCCCGGACTCTATTTCCGGTCTCGCACGGGCCACTAAATTGTCTATTGTACTTACATTATGGCAAATGTTTCAGAGGATTTCAATTAACTTGTAGAATAGAGTAGTTTATTATTTAAAAGGCAGTAAACACCGTTGATATTAATTGAATGTAGTATTATATTGTAAAAGCTTTAAAAAATATGCAGTTCGACAATATTAAGCTCGCCTTACTGCTCTTCTGTTTTCTTTTGTTTTAACGACGAGACAATCAGAACGTTACCTGGTGATAAGTGATACCTGCTCTGCCTAACAGAAAAATAGCGTAAGACACCATAAATCTGCCCTGAGACTTAAGATGTTATGTCTCGTTTACCCATAATTACACTGGCAACGGTGTCCTTCAAACCGGAAGACAGTAGGGCTTACACACTTCTGATGTGTGGCCGGCCTAGGCACCGCGGAGGCACTATCCCAGACGGTCCCTTGTACAAACGGAACTAGCACCTCTGAATTTTTATGTAAAAGCTATTTACATTAACTTACTTAAGCATGTAAATGTTAAAATATATTTTTGCTAAATAATAATTGCAATCTGCATTTTTTTTGTATCACGTTCAAGAATCACTGAATTGAAGCAATATAAGTGAATTTAAGTTTTCCCCACTCGGTCCTAACCCTTGGATCCTTTCCGAACCCCAGAAACAGGGACGAAAGTGTAACAAAGGGCCACGCTTGTTGACTGTTGCCTGGAGTTCACTATATTGTGTCGTCCGTTGGGCAATTTCCATCCCGACTTGAGGAGTTAGAGATCATTTGTTCCCATAGTCAAGACCTTACCCATAAGTCCGAACACTCATATATTATTCGTACCCCATGAATCCGTTTATTGTTGAAATAGACCAGTGCAGGTTAATAATAGGACCTCTTATCGAACCCCTTCAGAGTTTATATGAGTTTCGTGTAATAACACACAAAAGTAATATGTGCTTACACTCAATAAAGCCGAAGTGAGTGGATGTTTGCTTGGCCCGAATAAACAAACGAATGATTTGTACCTTAAATATCATCTATGCCGATACAATATCCAATGTCTCTGGATACTTTGAAATAGTTTACATCACAAGGTATTAACAGTGATGAGTATAAACAATATAATATGTAGGAAAAATTACTTTTGAGATATGTTGTGTCTTTATTTTATATGATATTTTCAATTTGATTTCAATTTTCAGTAAAATCCTAGTAATATTTTTAATGCGACAGTTTTTACCGACCTTCGGTCCTTTATGACGCAATAGGATGTTATCGCATTTTGGATGTATGATTACATTACCGTAGTTTATACACTATAAAAACATATATGTAATTTAAAGTTCGTCATAGTAGTTAACGAACGGCACAAGGCATAAGTTAGTTAGGTTACATACAATACATCTGCTGAAAAGTTTGTTGCCTAATATATTAATCGAGTAATGTTCAAGATAATCTAAACTAAAAGTTAAACTCGATAATCAATAAAAGCAAACACGATATGTTTCCACCAACATTAGCTTCCCACAAATACCAAAATATTTATCGATTAATTAATTGTATAGCATAATAATCGATATCGGTTGGAATGAACTTAATAAATCGATGGCAATAACCCACCGCAGCACCAACACTCAACTCGAGTGAACAATGGGTAATACGATACCTCTCGTATAAGTTTTGCTCGCTCCCCGTCGGATCGATCAATCATAGAGCGACTTGACAGTAGCGTTATAAACTCTTTCATTTATGTAATGAGTTTACACGCAACATTTAGGTAGGTACCTTGCTTACTAGAAACTAAAATAGATATAATATGGTGTCTACACGAAATACGCAGCTTAAAGATGAGACTTATAAACTTTACTGTATTTGTAAGTCTTCAGCAAACTAGATCAATTTGGTATGATGGTTTACAATTATCCATGATTTATGCAAAACAATTACCGGAGAATTTCGGTTGATTCATTAAAATAGTTTGGACCTTATCTTTGCTTTGCATTCTAGTTTAAATGGCACCATAGCTCTTGTCATTACTGAGTAAAAACGACATAACATACCGTTAGGTAATCGTCCGGTCGTTCGTCATTTGTTCACCTGACACAAACGTTTTTTTTATAGACCTTAACTAAAACAAATCAATCTTGTATTCTCAAATAAAGTGTATTGACCGTGTGTATATGATTGTCTAAAAGTAATTCTTACAGCCAAAGCTTCTAATTAATATATCATAACTCGGTAACGAAGATTCTTACAGTTTTATCCACCCGCGACACCAGCACCTTTTCCAATCTAAAACTTTGCGGGTACCGTTCGAAAGAATTATATCGTGGGTGGGTATTAAGGGAGACCAGAGTGCAGTCTCCAAAGCCCTCTGTCAGAATTAATGTTGGAATTCAAGCTTAACCAGATCCGAAATGCGTTGGCCTTAATCCACTTAGAATAACAACGGGGCTAATGTCTTCCCGGCCGCAAGCGCGTTTCTTATTGTCTCTTGTCTCGGGGATTTGGCGCCAATTTATCCTCAGGCTGGTACCTACTGGATAACAATGAACTCTTGTGGAGGTTCTTCGCTAACGCACGACATTTTTATTTGACATCTATGCTCGTAATCATGTAAAGTTAAGAATCCTTATTAGAATTAAAATGAGATAACTGTTGTGTTCTTTGTTTTGTAATAAAAGAAAACTATGCATTGGATTATGAAATTTATATGTATGATACACGTTGTAATGTTACAGGAGAATTAAGAAGTCTTAAGCATGACCAAAGTTTACTTTTATATTTTTACAAATCATGTATGTAATCTATGCTGATGCTGCTTAATACTGCCTCCGTAGCCCAGTGTTATGGGCGTCTGCTTTAGAAACCGGATGACGTGGGTTTGAATCCTGCGAGGACTAGGTTAAGGCACTTTGCGCCGATCACCCAACTGTCTGAAAAATAAGATGATCCATGCGTCGGATGGGCAAGTAAAAAGTCGGTCCACCCACCAACCCGCATAGGACAAACGTGGTGGGATTCGGTTCAAAAACCCCTAATGGATAGGGGTGTATTAGGGAGGCCTATGTCCAGCAGTGGACTATCGCAGGATGATGCATGATGTATATACTGCTTAATACTGTGAAAACAGGTTAAATATTTTTTAAAACCAAGCAGTTAGTTGCGTGAGGCTATCTTGATAGAGTCAATCAACCTTACATATATTTGTTCTTAATTAATTACGGCAACACTAATGCTTTCGGTTTATCTTAAAAATTTGCTCGAACCCGATACACTCAAACCGCAGCCAAACTTTCCCGACCGGTGTTCATTAGAAGTTAGTCGCGTATGAATTTTCATCAACTTCGTTCCGGTAATGAACACTAAAAGGATGCAAGTTTGAGCGCTTCGAAATTTTAATATTACCGCGAGCAGATTGAATTACGTGCTATCACGTAACTCCACGGTTTAGGGGCGCTAACACATGCGCATTATTTGGGGTTTTTGACCGCCAATATTGTACCGTCTATGACCATCTTTTATTGTTGTTTACCATTTTTTTGTTTTGAAAGTCTGATTAATTAATATTGGTAATGATTTAAAAAAACATTCCAATTTAATAGATTTCTTAAGAGAGTTTTTATAGAGTTTTGTAAAAATCACATTACGTAGACCGTCGGGTTTGTAATTATGTTTATAAACTCTTGTTATTTCCTTTTTTAAATAATTAAACTTCGGATTATAATTTGATTACATTTAAATCGTTAATATTTTGAAAGGTAAATCCTTTTTTTTTGTCCTTCATTTATTTTTAATATTTTATTCTAAAAAGATACGTGAAGCTAAGCTTTATCGTTATTTACTTATGTAATGTTTAAAAAAGTAAAAAATAAATTGGAAATGCAACTCACGACATTCATGTTTTACTATTTATTTTTTTCTTTTTATCCATGCTTTTTTGTCTTAATTATTATTGAATTCTTTAATAAAGTTTAAATATATGTCGATATTGTATCTTGATCCACAGTATTAACTAGCGACATCTATTAAGAAAATGTCAATTAACGTTTGTTTTTATTTAATAAGATATAATCTTTAATACCCCTCTTGTCCTTTCTCCTAAATATTTATTACTTTTTTATGATCATTCAATCGGTATTTTTCTTAAATGATCTATTAATCATTGATAATTTTACAACTATACTGAAGCGGCATCTAGTGGTAACAAAACATTTTTTTTGCATTCTGTCTATTTTTTTACACAAAATATATGAATCATTTATAAACTATTTTTTCGTATTTTTTTTAGTTACTGTTCTTAAATGTTGTGCATTCATGAAAATCAATTCATTGCTTAGTTCTTTGCCGTGACGGACTTTAAAACTCTTATCAGCAATAAAACAAATATTGTCCTAATAGATTATTGAGTCTATCTTAGAAAAACCATCTCTTATAGCCATCATATCGATCATATGAATTGTTGTTCTAGCGACGTCTCATCATCATCATCATTAGCCTGTGATAGTCCACTGCTGGACAAAGGCCTCCCTTAATGCACGCCTTCTTTAGCGGGTTTTGGACCGTATACCACCACGCTGGTCCATTGCGGGTGGTGGGTGGACCGACTTGATGAAAAGCAAGATAATCGGACAAAATTGCCTTTACCAACTAGGAAACAACAATGAAAAATTGTTGAGTCCCCGCTGAGGATTTCTGGCACGACCTCCGGTTTCTAAAGCGCGACATCTAGCGGGTGGCTTTTGTAAAAAATTTATCGTTAACAATATTTACTCACTTCTGTGATTAATAGACAACTCAAACATTGTTTGAATATGATAAAAAGCCGACGGTTTTTCTTTTCAATATTTGCAGCATGCATCGGAATACAGTTTTACTCAGAGCAAGAAATTTATATATATATATATATAATATATATATATATATACATCTTGAAGGACATCTTGCGTCTTACATGGCGTTGTTACCGATGATCTGCGTCCAACTGACTTTTGCGTCCGGAATACGGACGCAAGATTGACTCGACCCTCATTTTTAGCCCAAGGTCCCTTATGATTATTAGAATGCTAGGGCAAAATTGGCATGGACGTAATTTCATCAAAACAATGTCTTTAGCGTATAATATAGTTCCGCATCGTCACCGACAGAAATTTGGAGGGCACTAGTGTTCAGCGTATACTTTACACGTATACTTTGAGTTCAGTTCACCGATCTTATCATGTCCATTGAATATACTTAATTTGTAAAGTTTTTTATCATTTTTCGTGATATCAATCTTGCGTCTCTTAAATTTCCTTGAACGGGCACTAAATTTTGTGACGGTGTCCGAGGGCTATTCCTGGGTTCACGAGGACGCATAGCGCGGGGCGCGAGGGCGGCGAGCTTGCCGATGTTTGTAAAAAACAGACATGTGCCGCCCGTGATGCAAGCTGATCACCAAAGTAAATTATTTGCAAATGCGTTAAAGTGGTTATTTATTTGGTGTATTATTATAGTTAGTGATTATAATAATACATGAATCTAATGAAAAGTACAAGGATTCTTTAATTGGCAAACTTTCTTAAATTTACATAGCAAAATTCGTTAATTGTTCTCAAGTAGTGTATTTGTAGAAAGGAAACTTCTTCAACGTTATAAAACAGATAAATTTCTACCAAATCAAGGAATACCTCTCGATGTTAATAATTCCTTGTCTAATGTATCTTTCAACCACCTAATAATATAAGTTTAAGTAAAATTAGTTTTAAAGCAGTTCTCCTTGCCATGTAAATGTTAGTAAGGAATTTCACAGCCTTACAATGAATCAGAACCAAATGAAGAGATTATTTACGAAATTAATAGTGAATCTCAAATAGAAGATAATTCTAATGATAGTACAACAATTATCAAAGGCAAAAACCCAAAAGTTCAAAGGTTCGAGATAAAGTTTATTTTTTTTACTGTGTTTTAAATTTTGCTTGTCATTTACTCGACACCATATTTATAAACTGAAGTCCAAAAATTGTGTCAAAATAATAAAGTTTTGATAGAAAAAAATTAATTGCAGCTCTACGTAAAAAGGAAACTACCTTTAAATTCAAAAGGGTCACTAAACCAATGCAGAAAATTAAATTTACTGATTATTTGCCGTGTCAGAGTGTCTGGATTCTATTCTAAAAAACTATTGTGGAAACATAAAAAGAATTGTAGTGGTAAATCAGGAGTAAAAACATTCAATCTGAGGCTCAAAATCTCAACGATAGTGTCTAGAAAAATGAGACAGCCTGCAAAATTATTACTAGAATTAAAAAGTTTGATCCATCCATTAATGACTTATTTTCTGCCTTAAGATCAATTCATTATGATATCATTGTACAAGCAACTAAATACTGAAGTTATGACATAGAAAAAGATAGGTATGAAACACCTACGTTCCAATGAATCTGTCCACCATCTTGAAACAATGCACAATATTGCAATAATTGTGTATTAAAAAGCAAGGACCTTACGCGAAGTAGATACTGGCAAATAGAACCGACTTAAAACTTTGATTCAACATGAATCAAATTGGAAATATGATATGTCTACAAGCTGCAACAACTATTGTGCCTTTAGCAAATGATTTAAAGAAAATTCTTAAAGAATACCCAAATAAAAAAATCTGGATGCTGCTGTAAAATTAAAGAACTTACAAACTACTGAAACATATACACAACTTTTAGAGTATGTGTATTGCAGGGTTTTATTATTAAATAGGCGCAGCCTGGAGAACTTCAAAGAATTACAGTGCACGATTATTTAGAAAGCTAAATAATGACAATAATAAGTATGAAGAGTTTGATCGCGCTTATTGTCCTCGGAAAGATTTTCGTAAAAGAAATTTAAACGTGTTGTCATTAGAGGTAAACGCGGCCGCGAGTTCCACTTCTGTTTAATAAAAAGTTCAAGATGATATTAAATTATTATTATCGATTTGGCTATATTTTTTGCTTCGACACCAAATCAATATTTGTTTGGTAATCCGGTTATAATCAATACAATTTATGGCTACAAAGTTTTGGAAAAGCATGCCTGAATTATCAGGGGCGAAACAGCCTAAAGCAATATCCTCTACAAGGCTCAGAAAACATTTACCACCTTATCACAATTTTTTCCATGCCTGAAAATGATGTAAACAGCTGGCTACATTCATGGGCTATACTAATGAAGTACATAAAAATCTTACAGGTTGCCTAGATGACGTATACCAAACCGCTAAGATATCAAAGCTTCTCATTCTTATGGAAGATGGAAAAGTAGACGCTTACAAAGGAAAATCTCTCGAAGAGTTTGATTTAGATTTGAATGAGAGCTAATTGAAGACCCGTGGACAACAACGAAATTATAGACTATGATGCTGAACCTCAACCTACTTTAGGGTGCTAATTCTGATTACGTACAAACATGTTTGTAATTTAAATCACTACTGTCAGGTTGGACCATCTGGTATGCAAAATGATTCTCAACAACTTATTCATGAACCCGTGTCTCAATTACTTACACTTTTACTTTAGCACTAAAATTTTTCTCTGTTGTATTGTTATTTGCAAAACATTTATTGCCAGATTTTCTATCGTTAAAAATATCTGTTACATTTTCCAATGATTCAGATGCGTAGTTATTGTCTGCCAATGTAAAGTAACTCCCTAGGCTCCGTCTTACTAGTTTTTTAGATGGCATATTGTTCTTTATTTTTCCATACTTTTTAGACTTTTAATTTTTTTTTTTGTCTAGGTAGAAGGTCTGTATCTCTTATGAATAGTCCGTCAGGAGAAATTCATTCGGGTCTTTTTGAGACCTTCGGTGCAAGTGATCTTTATAGATCATATGTAGTTTAACTTATGTATCTATCCAGTATCTTAATATCCGCATTGTTAGTACTTCAGTTTGCATGAGAATTTTTAGTATACTTGGCTTGGCGATGCTGTAATTTTCCTTTGATATTATGAACTCCACCATTCCAATGTATCAAAGTTCATAAATTTTATGTTTTCAACTCTGCTTATTATCGTAATCTTTTATGTCAGAAATTATTGTACTTAGCGATATAAATACACAAAATCAACAAAGGCTTGCAGGTGTTATAGTTTTAGGGTAAAATTTATCATTGTTTCACTCTCACTCTTAGATAATTTTCCCAGATAGACAACGGTTCGTATTACATTTATGAACTTTCAAATAAAATAATTGTTATCAATCAAAACGACTGGTAACTACACTTAATTTGACAACGACTCAACTTGCCTACAAATGAATTAGGTTGGACCAGTAGTTTCAAGTCCCAAAATATTAAATGTCCAACTGCGGACTTATCTATTCACACCAGCCTGTGCCTCTGAGCTTACCTGTTTATACATACAAACTAACCTGACACTCAGTCAAAAATTATATTTTATTTATTATTATATATTGCTCTTTAAGATTTTGTAGACCACCAAAGTGAAAATACTACGCTATACATGGGTATTGTCACTTTTGTATCCAACTATTAATTATTTATTATCTGTGCCTGGGTCATTATAAGCCCTATATAGGTGGAAGCCTCTTGGCTGATCAGCTGGATACAATAATTCAAAAACAGTATTCGGAACCAATGTGGAATTCTATAGTAGATGGATTTCATTTAGTTATTATAATCTTTATATGATATATGCAGAGCATTATACGGAATTGATTTAAGCATACAGGTGGATGGAGGCGGAATGTGCATGTAGTGTTTTTAACGTATACGGAGATATTCAGTGTGCAAAGATTTAAGAGTGAACGGACGCACAAATTCACTGAAATATTAAATTTGAATATCACCATTTAACGTTTAAATGAAATTTGACGTCGACCACTGATATGATACTAATTAAAACATCTTACATACGCATTAAAAACATTAAAAATGTCACTACATTCGGTGGACGCGCAGGGTGGTAGTTTGTAAAGACCAAGAAGTCTTTCCCGATTTATATATATATATATTTATATATTAGCTTTGGGAATTAAAAAAAGATCTGCATCATATGTAAGGTTATTGAAAGTTTTGACATCCACTAATAACTGTCTATATTTACCTTACCGAACCGGTCCAACGGTTTAGGCTTGGTACGTTATTTTAAATTTCGCATAAAACAGGCATTTTTCATAACCGACCGAGGCCAGAGGCGACCGGAAAAATCTGGACGTACAACTTTGTGACATATCAATAGCTTAACATTAACTTTTATTTATCTTTAAAACTAGTAATACCCGATACGCCACATTAAATATCGGACCCCAAAGCCCTTTGAAGTGTCTTTGCAGTGAAAGGGGTTGACAAGTAGGCCCGTATATTGGTAACTACTGGAATTAAATTCCGTAGCCGACCAATACGTTCAGTTCTGGCTGAATATTTAACGCGCGTCCTTTCACCGATATTTTTTTATCTGTTGTACTTTTACAGATACACAAAATGGTGCGAGATAACGTTCTACGAATGTTTGCGACTCTTGTCCGAAATATGTTTTGTTTAACATTATTTTTATTATGTACAAAAACTTTAAAAAAAAAATAAATTGCTATTATTGCATTTCGTTGTAACTAAAATCACGTAATCACCGTTTAGTAAAAACGCTTCAAATTTAAAGTTAAGAAAACGTATGTGTTCAAATATATAATTATTAAATAAGTAATAAGTAAATGCTTTATTATTGTTTATATTTATTACAAATATACTTTATTCGAAGGTTAAATGGAAATAAGTTTCTTTGTTCGGTTCGTTATTTAACTTTTTAAGTAAATAATTGTTGATGGTAGCTCGACATTTGTATTTCAAATCCGAATACCAGCATATTTTATCAACCACAAAAGCCCATATGTCATTAGTATTACCTTATTTTAACAGTTGAATAAAATGGACAAAGGAAAAAATAAGTGTTTATTTAACCCTAGCCGGACTCTTATACATACGAGAGATTTTGTTTTGTATTTAAATCATAGCTTAGAAAACTATTTCGAGATTATTTCTAAGCGGCTTCTTTTTCAGGAGTTTGATTGCAAAAATTTTTTTTTCTTTTCCGTCGGAACTCAAACATTATCATTTCGATTTTTTTTATTTAATTATATTTTTAAGCCTAAATTAATTATAAAAATACAGCCATGTAAGCATAATACACAATGTTAAAGAAAGTATAATCTTAAACTTTGTAGGTGGATAATACTCAACAAAATTTCCGAATTTTACGGTTAGCCTTTTCACAGCATCTTATCACAGCGCCGATCAGCCCGACGGCATTTTCACTAAACCCGAAAATGCGGAGAAATACTATTATCTAAATTGCCGTGGATCGGATAGGGAATGAAACTAAATTTACCCTATTCTAAGTAATTTGAGATTTTTAAAATAAGAAAATAAATACATTAATAAAAAATATGTAATATATAATAAAATAATTATACCAACTGTTTGCTATCAAAAGATAATTTTACTACCCGTCGGCTGATAAATCTGTCTTCAGTTTGAATTCCCCGAAACTTAAACACCGGAAACGTAAAGTTTAACAAAAGAATTTAATAGCTAATAAAATTTGACAAACACTTTTCCGGTCAGTAAAATTTTCCGAGTGTTGGAAACATGACATTGTCTTTACGAAACATTTCTTTTAGGATATTACCAGTCAGTAAGAATCGAATAAAAAAAAGCAACGTAAAATGTTGGTAAAAACATAATACATGGAGTATTAAGTTTTTTACTGTATATGACAAAACTATATATACTGTATATAAAAAAAATGTTTTAGCTGTTAAATTCATATTATGGTGTAAAAGCAGCTAAACAGGAGCATATATTTTTTTTCTTAAAAGTACTATGTTAAAAAGAAAAAAATGTTTTATCGTATTGAAATTGTACAATTTTTCCTATGTCAAGTAAAATAATAACATAGTCCCAAAGAATAAAATAAAAGCAAACATTTTCTCCCTTTTATATTGCTTTTTCTTTTTTATTTTTCCATTTTAAAGACAACTGCCGATATATTTTCACCGTTTCTTTTAAAGTTTTCCTACGTCGAACGAACTACAGGATAGTGTATGTGGGTGTCGCGCTAAGCACCCGCATTCCCTTATCATTGAGATACGAACGGACTTGTTAATGAGCCGGATCAATACCCGCTATTCCCTTATCAACACTTCAAACCTGCGTTATGAGAGACCCCGTGTTTTATTATTCGATATCATAAACATCGGCTAACTATGACACGCTGTTCGGCTAGGATCTCGCTTTGTTACGTGTAAAAACTGCCAAATGATTGGAAACTATATATATATAAAAAAAAACCCTTTTGTAATTTATTACCGGCGGAAAGATTGCTGGATGCCAATTCCCCAAAAAAAATCGATTTCTAAGCCCGGTAATACGCCATTTTTCGTTGTCGAATGACTTAGATTTACCATAATTTGTTTAATATTCTATTAATATTTTATTTGAATGGGAATTTTCTTTATTTTTAAGATTATGTCACGTTATGAGAAATTTTCCTTTTTAAGTTTTAATACACGACAAGCTGGAAAACTGTTTTAATTTAAGCATCCGAAACAATAAAAATGGAAAGAACCCAATGAAGAAAAAGTTTTAAATTTCTAAAGAATACCGAGAAATTTTTTTTTTTTAAACATTTTAAATTGATATTGCACCAAGGAATTTATAATTTTTTTTTTAAGAAAATTAAATAAACATATTATTAGAATAACTCATTTGTAATTCTAATAATATGTTTATTTCAGTTAATGCTATGCGAATCAACAATTATATTTTTTATATTATACATTTTTCGCTACCGTAATAAAAATATCTAAACAGGCTGCATAAGATATAAAAAAGCGGAAATTTACGATTTTGAATAGTATTTTACCAAGCTAATTCTATATTTAATAAGCTAAATTTATATTTCCAGTCGTATTTTCGAACGAAACCCCGTGGTTTTAAAACAAGGTGAAAATATTAAAAATGACAAATTCGTAACCGTCGTCAGTCAAATTGCGTATAACTCAGGGACTTTCGCGTTTTAGGGGACTTGACAATAATAAATTTCCTCGTTGAAGACGGCGTGATATTTAATCCTATTCTCCGGCGGATAATTAGTAAAAAGGTAATAATGGATAAAAATCGCGGGCGGGTTTCGGAGGCAAGTTGCAACCTGTTGCCAGCGGTACCGCCTTACGCCCATCGCTTCCGTTCAGGAATTGCTGAAGCGCTCTGAAAACTGAAAGTTAGCCGGCACTTACCTTGGATGAACCCGACGAGGTGACCGAGACGCGTTTAATTTATTTATTATTTAATTCTCGAAAAATAACAAAAGCTTAACACAATTTTTTTTGAATAATTATAAGAACAAAATGCAAAAAGAATTGGGACAAAATAGATCAAATTGAAATTCCTTCGCGAGGTAAACCGAAAAAAAAATCTATACCGATGAATACTGAATTTAACGAAGATAATTATGGAAGATTGGAAAAATCAAGGAAATTGATTTAAGCGACTTGTGAATTTTTCGCGAGCGGTGGCACCAGGCCAGGAGGCTGGTTGCTGAGGCGACCAGCTGCCACCGCGGCCGACTGCGGAATGCCAGCGGGCTGAACGCTCACCGGCCCCACCCCTACGCCAGCGGAGCGGCACCCCAACGCGCATGACCGACATCCTACCGAAAAGTGGAAAAGTGACTCCTCCATATAGATACAACGCTATGTACTAAACAAATATAACGCTAACGCCAACGCCGTCGGCGAAATTATTCTCACACAAAAATCACGATCAAAAAGCAACCCCGACCTCCATATCATCACATTACCTCTCTATTGCCAATTAGTGACGATATTTTAGTATGTTTATTTCGCAAAAAATATATGAGGGTAAAGGAAAATTGAATTGGCTCGTTTATACGAGCCGTTTCATTGTTCTGTCCTTATGCTCGGCGAGAACGGTCGCGTAAAGTTCTTTTATAACTGCGAGATATCCCATTTTCAGAGTCAGCTCGTAGCCGCGCGGGTACGTCTGGAACTTCCTCATCACTCGACGATCGTTCTCCAGTATCATTTCGAAAATATATGAGCGTAGGGATGATTGAATTGGCTCGTTGAAGACCGTTCTAGTTCTGTCTATGACCGCAATGACGGTCCTAGTTCATCTTTATATTGTTGACATACCCATTTCTAGAAGTCCGCTGTGCGCTGTGCTTTCCGGAACTATCTCGACTGATCTTTCTCCTTATAGCTCTCGATTCTGCAGGCGTGGATGTGAACTTGTGAGACTGTCATACGATACATAATGGTCCGTTCATCCGTTCTATCGTGTGACAAATAGCTCTCAAGCCTGTTCTTGTAGTTGTTTCAAGCGTTCTCGCGCCTCTCTTTCGGATAAAGCTTCTGTCTGCCTGATGTTCGTGTGCGAAACCATTCGAATCGACCACGTCAATGGAATGCATCGTCATTTCTCGCTATATACCCCTCACCGTTGATTTTATTACTTCGAAGCATCCTTGATTCGGATAGTTTCGTGCATATATTCCTAACCATTGTAATCAGACAGTTAGGAACAATTCGTGCAATTTCTTGATAAAATGACTTTTATCTTGAATTTATCGCGTTTATATTCAGCATATATGTCTACAAATAAAATGTAAAATTAAACGCGATAAACTATCTGATATAATCATTTTATTCAATAATGTGTAGTATTCGCGTAAACAAAAGAAATGATTATAGACATCTATCTTATAATGGACTTTAACTGCCTCCTTAGCCTAGAGGTAAGAGCGTGTACTTTAGAAAACGAAGGTCGTGGGTTCGAATCCTGCGGGGACTCAACAAATTTTAATTATTGTTTCCTAGATGGTTAGGACACTGCGGGCTGATTACCCGATTGTCTGTAAATTAAGATGATCGACGCGTCGGAGGGGCATGTAAAATGTCGGTCCTGTGTCTGATCTCCCCCCTCTGGTCGTGTTGGTTATTCGTCCCATCGGACTATGAGAGTGAAGAAAGAATGAGGGCACCGGAGTTTGTGAGTACATCTGTGCATACATCTGTGCATTATAGATCGGCCGATGTAGTTGGAACCGACTAAGAGGACATTAATAGACTGCAATACACTAACCAGTATCAAAAACGATACCATAGATAGAAGACAACACCGAACTCAATAAGATACAATGACAAAAACAATTATAACTTTTTCTCATCTCTGGCACTCGTGGCTTACCAAGTTAATATTGCTTATGGCTGTTTCGATACTTATTTGTAAAGTTTTTGTATCAATTTTTAACAGTTTAAGATAATATTTCTAACAATGAGGACTTTGTTGTTATCTACAAACTTTATTTTCACTCTAGAAATGGACTTTATTAGATATCTACAAACTTAACTTTTACTCAAGGAATGCTTACATATCTGAGAAATTCTCTCCCATCCGGATTGGTATTCGGAAGTATCACCCAGCGTACATTTTTTATCATTCCATTCTGCTCTCTGCAAGCGACAAGCTGTTCGATTAGTATCAGCGCGAAGTTCACAGGTTCGATTCCAGCTTGCTGTCCTGCGTCTATGAAAATTACTGGTTTTGCGAACTTATTTTCTTCATCATCGTATCCAATAACAACCTATAAATATAAAAAAAAAATAAAATGACTATAAAATAACCTAGAAAGATTTAAAGACTTACTTCAGAAATATGAACACTAAATGACAGAAGCAGTTTAGTTATTTTATTTAGCATAAAAACTTAAAAAACTTAGCGTTAATTTTAAACGTAATTTTGATTCCACTTCCATTATTTCAGTAAAAAAATCGCAGAGAAAAAATTAAAGGACAATAATAATAATGTAAAACATGAATAAATACTGTTACCTCGTATAAATTTCTTTTTTCAAATGTGAGGCTCTCGTTGTAACTGTCACTATTTTAGCACAAAATCTTTCCAGTGCCTTCAGAAAAACTGTAACCTGTATTTTAATTTGAATAATTTTAATTTATTTTAAACCGTAAAAGATACTATTAATTCCCTTTTATGTTATTATTATTCTTTGTAATATAGCACAATCAAATTAAAAGAATTAGTAAACAAATGACAATTATTGTATATTAAAACTATTTTCAAAAATATAACATTTGCTTAAACTGCAGTTTCTCGAGATTTGGTGTCAGGGTTTCTAAGCTCTTTTTACCAATTTTAATAGTGCATTTGTATATTTTTTACCTTTTTATTACAAAAAAATAAAAACAAAATAATAGTTTCCATGCATATATACATACTTATCTTAATCATAGCATACTTTTGTAATTGTTTTTGACATGTAACGAAAAAAACTACAAAATTTTAGTTAAGTTCAACCACCAACATATAAAAATTTAGGTTAGAAACAGTTCTGCTTAAATTTTTTATCAACGCTATATACAGGCCCATAGTACAGCTTTGCCTTGCTTAGTTTTGGAGCTAGATGATATTCTGGTAATCGTCCACAAATATTATTATTATATTAAAAATATATGCCTTGTAATATTCATTTATTGTTATTTAGTTTTCCTGTCTATAAAATGTTTTCTAATATATTGTAAACTTGAAACGGAATTTTCGTATATCAAATACACTGTTAGCTGAATATTAGCTCACTGATATCGTTCCTATCTCGGAATTTTCAATACAAGCCTCCTCGTTGTCGTCTAGCAAAGTATCCAGCATTCGCTTATAACACGGATTCATATCTCGGCATCTGCAATAAACATTATATTTACAAATATACAAGAAATATATTAGATTTGTATAATATTTAGGTTATTTTCATCATCATCATCATCACACTATGATAGTCCACTGCTGGACATAGGCCTCCCTAATACACCCTATCCATTAGGGGGTTTTTGGACCGTATCCCACCACGCTGGTCCAAATGCGGGTTGGTGGGTGGACCGACATTTTACATGCCCATCCGACGCATAGATCATCTTACTTTTCAGACAATTGGGTGATCGGCCCAAATTGCCCTAACCAACTAGGAAACAACAATGAAAATTTGTGTCCCAGTTCAACCCAACCTCCGGTTCAAGCACGCCTATACCACTGCTTACGAGCAGGTTATTTTTATGATATAGTAATAGTTACTTTTTTAAATATTTATTATTGCATTAGAAGTAGCTCACTTATATGGGGAGACTATGTTTTGAAAATGATTGTCCTATTAAGATTAACTTGTAATTTTTTGGAAAATTAATTTCATACATCGCCTGCATATTCAGTTACTTAGTCTTATATTGGGGATGGCTTACTATACTTTATTGTAATTTTTTGTATTAACACAACTCGTGTACTACAAAATATAAATAAATCATCTACTTACCCACATAGTGAGGAAACAGTTGTGGAGGATGCTGAAATATTACTTACATTAGAATGTTATTGACAGAAAAGAATCCATATCATAAAACTGTGTGACTTACCAAATAAATAAAATGCAATAGCAATTCTATACATTTTTTCAAGTGACCAACGAAACCATTGCTCAACTGGTAACGTATTTTAATGTCAGGTATAAAAATGGTCTGCATTTGTAAAAGAGGTTGTAAAACAAAAAACGATTTATGTATAGAGATTTATTACAAATGTTAAGGGTTAGATACATAAAGCGAATTCAGACTTTTTTCTCACTTTTACAGTTTTTAGTTGAGTGAGTAGTGAAAGCGTTTTTTTTTTATAATTTTTCTCATTCAAGTAAATCTTATTAAGCGTCAGAATTGTCAAGTACATTTAATTATATTCCGGGTATCATAAGCAAACGATTAGAATAGATATGATTTTTTTCTATTCCATCGGGATTCCTTAAAGACTAGTGTCATTCCTCCGAGTTGCTCCTACCGTGGCGTCGTTTGTTAAACTCTTCTCTGATTTCCCTCCGAAGACTCGGAAACCTTCGTAGAACTGGGGCAGAACTGTCGACAAACGGGACTCAGGGAAGAGGAACTCATACCCGTCAGTCAGCTCCATAGTATAGGAATAAGGAACATGGGCGACTCCAAACGCGAAGTCATCGCTGCCCCCGGCTGCTGGGTACCATTGGCCAGCGCTCATGACCCTGAAAGGTCTACCACCAGCTCTCTGAACGGCCAAGGATACGTTACGTGCCAGCGAGTCGAGTTTTCCATTGCTTCGGAAGAAAATCAGCTGTATATCCCCAAGGGTACACTAAATATTGGCCGTAAGAATGTAGAGAGACATAAAGCTTCATCCTATCTGAGTTGGATAGCATCACATCTCGCACCATTTGGGTTTCTGGTTCGGAGAATGGTTTGTTTCCAGCGTATGTTTCCATATCGCAAGGGTTCTTGGATACTCCGCTGACGGCCCAGTAGTAACCGTAGTTCCTGTTGCCATCTACGCCCACGCAGTTAGAATAGTCATTTTGTGATCTCGTCTTCCTCCACAAGCGATGCTAAAAGAAAAATTTTAGTTGGTAACGATTGAGATTTTTTTTTCTCTTTAGTCTACCGATTTAAATTTAACCATGAGTTTTAATTCTTTCTCGTCCCGGCGCTTTATTTTATATAAAGGTGTAATCAGTACTTGTGCTAATACCACACGGTATGAATGTTATGTTAACAGTTAATTAATAAGTTTATAAAGTTATGTATGTTTCTCCACTATCATGCAGAAACAACAAATTGGGACCCTACATAAATATAAATTATCAGCAAGAAATGTACCTTGTACCAAATGTACCTTCATTTGTAACATTTCCAAGATTCGGTTCCCGAAAAATCGTCGTTGATCCGCCGGCAAAGAAATAGAATTTAAAGTAAAACTGGTAATGTTAATCAATTCAGATATATATCCTGCAATGCAACATCGTAATCAAAATTAACTTACAGCCTTGCTCGACCGCGTGTACTCGTACCCGTCAGGGTTGACGACCGGCAAGATGTACCAGTCCACACCCCTAAGGTCGTATTTCCTGGCCTCGGGGTCCATGACCAGCCGCTGGATCAAGTACACAGCCATAGCTGGCGCCACCCACTCGCGCGCGTGAATTCCTGACGCCAGAGAGTCGATTGAAATCAGTTAAATTATTTGTTTTAACGACTTGATTTTCGTGTAAATTTCATCAGTATATTATATATGATAATATATTGGTAAAATCTGATTTTTTTTAATACGTGTCTCTATATCCTTATTCAATACCTGATTTTGAAATTTAGGTGATTTTATACCAAGTCTTGTATATTAGATTATCGTCACACATCGTTTTAAGTTCTTTTAGGAGATTTTTTATAAAACAAAAACTATATGGAAAATAAACTCAATCTAATGTAGCGGCAACACAATATATGAAAAATTAACACCAAATTTATTGTAAGAAATTGTCAGAAATTATTTTAGTGCCATAGGTTGATGACTGAAAAAAGTAATTTCATTTTATGTGCTTTTTAAAGCCTTTTTGATTTTCCACCACCAATTTCTGTTATATACTTGTATCTAATGAATAATTATTTCTAATATCAGACATAATAAATGACGTGATGTAAGAAAACCAAATATAATTTGAAATTACATACCGGCATCTATGAATATGATAGGATTCCCAGCATTGTGGTTTTGAGATATTTTTACGAGTTTCATCTTCCTGCCTTGGTAACTTGAGCCTAGTGGCTGCAGCTTGATCAATTCTGAATGTTTGCTAGCCAACGTCTCGATAAAATCTTGAATCTAAAATTATTATAGTACATAAAGACAAGGACATAATGCTTAAGTTGTAACATTTGTTTTGGGTCTCTTATAACAAGAGACCGACTAAGGAAGGACAACCGAGGTGCCTGTTTCTGGGGCACAGCAGACGTATGACAATATTACTGTGATCTGGTTTAAAGGGCGTCGTAGTAATTTCTGGGTAAATGAAATGTACCATAGAGTAACTCAAGGCGTCCAGCGAACATGTGGGTGCTTGCGCTCCATTTTATATAGTCAGTACTTATGACATACCATCATTACGTTTTATCGCTCTATCTAATTCAAATTAAATATTATTTTGTACAGTATAAAGGGCACATTAACCGTTGATTGTATCGCTCACTGTTAGCTAAACTTTCTGATTGTCTTTTCCTCTATATATTTGAAGCAATATTTCTATTTTTGATTATTCCTATGGTGTGACCGAACCGGTGGTATATTGATGTTCATAAATGCTCGAAAGAGCCAAAATTTAATATTTTTTAAATTTGAATTTAGCTTTGTACTAAACAAAGTCAACATGTACATGTTTTAGAAGAAAGTGTAAATAAATAAAATGAAAATTGTATTCTATTTGGAATGTATGCGGCAACAGCGTGAGTTATCGAAACTGCAGTACGGCAGACTTCTATTTGTAACCGTACATCGATTGGGTTCACTCCGCCCCTACTTTATCGAATGAGCGCTGAATATTTCTCAAGCGCTAAGCATTCCTCGTTCTCATACACAACGTACCTTATACTGTTTCTTTTATAATTCATGTAAGTTTATTGAGAGATCGTTGTTATTTTTAATGTAATGTTCTATATTTGTGTTATGATTCTTTTCGTCTTTATAGTATCAAGAATAAAGATTATAACTTTAAAAGAAAATATTCTAGTTTATTCGAAGATTACTTTGCTGTTATAGAAATACCCGAATCCCGTTGTATTATCCTGTATATGGGTGAATTGGGCACTTTCCAAAATACTATTTACTATTTTTTTTATTTGTAGTAATTATTTTTTAACATACGTTTAAATTGTTGGTTACCATTTCTGAAGGGAACATTCAAACATGTACAAATTTATCTAGTATTTAATTTGAAGGGTTAAGTGATACACAGCGATGAGAATCTGAACTCCACTTTCCTAACACCGTAGCCTAGTGGACGTGTGCTTTAAAAACGGGAGCCCGTGGGTTCAAATCCTGCGGGGGCTAAAAAATTTTATTGTTGTTTCCTAGTTGATTAGGGCAATTTGGGCTGATCACCCAATTTTCTAAAAAGTAAGATGATCCTTGCGTCGGATGGGCATGTAAAAAGTCGGTCCACCCACCAACCCTAATTAGACCAGCGTGGTGGGATACGGTCCAAAAACGGTTAGAGGTGGCCTGCGTCTAGCAGTTGACTAAAGCTGGCTGATGATGTGTAGATGTGTTTATGTAATCCTAACAACTGTATTCAACGGATGGATTATAAATCATGGCAAATGAAAGCACTAAACTTCTATGTCGACTGTCCAAGGTGTTCCCGATAACTTAAGCTAACTTCTATTTGACCTCTATTTCGATCATCAGCCAATAGTTGTTTATTACCTCAAATTTAATTCAATCAAACATTAGATCTCGCTAGAGCGGATACTCTAGGTCTAGGTAAATCTTACAACGCCACCAAGAAAGTTCGATATATATTATAACAAAAATATAAGTACTAACGGATGCATATGAATGATATTCAAACACGTTGAATGGTCGCAGCACTCTTCTCCTAGGCACCCTCTCGACTGATTCAAAAGACCTAATAAAACAAATACAATACATATAAAATAAGGATAGTTCCAAATATGACATCTCATGAGCATTTGTTCCGTGTTTATTAGAAACATGGGATTTTTCAATATCAAGAATATGGCTAAAAGATAAATAGCTAATTTTATAAGTTAAAATAATTTTCAGACTCCTATAAAGCATAACTGAACTCCGTATTATTGAAGTGAAATCGTAATAATTGTTTTTCTTATCTAGAACATAGTGTTACGAATCTGATTCATATTGATTACCCGTGCGTTACGTTGCATTGAAAAAAATACTGTTTATTAGTTTTGATTAACTATGAATAATGCGTTAAGGAAATGCTTTTAATTATTGTTTTTCAGGTGCATAGTCATTAATGCACGTAAACAAATGATAACCTTGAACTAAAGCTCCTTAATTTGGTATAATTACTGTTTTGTTCGTAACTGTTATCAGGATCATGAAAAATTATCAACGTAATTTGTTAGTATATTATAACAATGTTTGCATTTCAAAGTATAAAGTTTTCTAATACGAATTATAATATCTTAAATACCGTTTGTTATTGGCCAATATATGAAGCTATAGCAGAGCCAAATTAAACATCGAAAGTCCGTGAATAAAGTCCAATTTGAAACTTAATTAGGAGGAAAATCTCGGACGCTAAATAATGCAATGTTAGTCCTACTAATTCTACTAATATTATATATGTGAAAGTTTGTGGGTATGGATGGATGTTTGTTGCTCTTTAACGCAAAACGACTTAGTGCATTTTAATGAAATTTTGCAATATAATAACTTATATATCAGAATAACTTATAGGCTTTAAAATAAATGGATATAGTGTTATTTAGCGAAAATATAGTACAAATTGTCATGTACGTAAAAAAAGTCTGCCATCGGTGAATTACTTCGATATGAGCTGCAAAAACATTTGAGATTTTTTTTCCTTTCTTATTGTTACTGTTTGTTCACCTCCTAACTATTATCTCTTGCACCATCCTAAGGCTGACTGGTAGAAAATGCTTACAGCATTAATTAGTAGTGTACAATATGTGCATTAAGTTTAAAGAAATAAATGAACGCGGATCAAACCGCGGGAAATAGTAACTAATAAGATACGTTCACTTCTGGGCCTATCAGAGTTTGTCATTAGAATCTATTTACATTAATTTCAGATCTTTCTTGTGTCTGTGTATTAAACAGTTGCTGTATAATATATTGACACGAGAAATACTATTAGGTATGTATTATATAGATGACGTACCTCCCATAGCCGTCTTTCAACTGATAGCTAATTGAATTTTCCTCAGCAATCTTCTCTACGTACGAAACGCGATCCGGGGGCACTAGGACATCTGTGCTGTCATTATATCCACGGCCTTTTTTCAGTACTTCGATACTGCTGTTCGTGTCCTCGAATAGTTTTATCGCATCCAACTGTGAGTCCTGCGTCGGATATAGCCTGAATAGCGTGTAACTGTGGAATAGGGATTAAAATATATCGAAAAATTTTAATAGTAGTATCATAATATTGATAAATGAATATCGATTAAAATACATTAAAACAGATCATGGTTTTTTCATCCTGTTAAATGTTAACTGGCCTGAAGCTAAAAAAAATATTTTTCAAATTACCACTTCTACCTTTTTTTTATTAGAATTGTTGTAAAATCTTCCCTTTTTGCAAATAGATTTTGTTATTTCGCACTTTGATTTAAGTAAAGACGAAATAAATCCGTCGGAGTAGGTACAACCCGATTTATAATTCAGATATTATTATAGAATTATGTGAAGTTATTATGTTTTTTATTTATATTCTATCCGAATTATCGTTGTAATGGAGTCCAGAATGTTATAAATTTTATTGTACTGACCCATAGTTCATCTTAAGTTTACATTGAAACGTTTTACATATATATATATATATATCAGTAGTGATATTGTTCTCATAATATCGCAAAGAAAATTAAATCTACGCTGATATCAGCAAAAGCTGACACGAAATGGTTCATTATTGGATTTCTGTAATTAATTGCCATGCCGAACAACTGAAAAAAAATCTGATTAATCCGATGTGCAGCAGTGTTATGAAGCAATAAAAACTTTCACAGTTTTAACGTGTTTTAGGTAAAACTTTCTTTAAAAATCCATTTTTTAAAGTTATCTCTAATGCAAGGCTTTATGAGTACTTATCTTTTTTCAAGTTATTACGTAAAATTTTAAGAATCTGAATTTCGTATAGAGACGTCCTTATGGATATTATAATAGTGTTCAAAATTACAACGGTTTTTAATTATGACTTGTAACGTTGTGTTAACAACAATTTATAACTATGTTTGAATAAAGATAAACAGCCATAATATGTATGTCACTAAAACGACAAACGATACGCGAACTGTACTTTAATAATGAAATAAGCGTACCATGTAATTAAATTCTATCAACCTTACATAGACCTTTAAAATATTTATATACCTGAGAAAGATAATTATTGTGATATACCTATATATATATATGATATATATATTGATAATTATTATTATTGATATATATATTCATAATTATTATATACATACTTATCATATTTGTCGTTAGTTTCTCCGCAGCCGGCTTGTGTCCACAGCCCTATAATACCTGTAACAAACATATTTGAGTGTTATGTATTCACAATTTACTGTTAAACGACGAAATAAAGTATCTTTAACATATTTATTAATTTAATTTATTTTTGGTTTTAAAACAAAAAAAATCGTTAACTATAAAACTATTTACTAACTAACATTTATGTAAAAATTTTTTACTATTCTAATGTCCTGTTAGAACTAATTTTCCGTTTTAGATACATTCGTAATTTTGCGCTCTTAACTTTTATAATATTCTGTATGTATGCTAAAAATATATGCATATCAGACAGTCATAGATAATAGAATATTCCATTTACAATAATTTTATGAGGGCTTCATAAACTATGCATTTTTTTTAAACAAATACTCAATCAGAGACAACAGAGATTCGATAATTTAATTATTTATTTTATTTGTGGAAATAAAATGCGTATAAATACATTGAATAGTGTTCTTTTTATACATTAGAGCTAACGTTAGTCAATAGCAGTTCTAAATAAATAATAATAAATTACGATTAAGTTGAAGTCTATTCATTGTTTTAATGTCACATTTTCTATTGTTAATAAAGACATGTACACATTTCACTAATTTTTAAAAATTCCCTATGGTAATACCTTCAATTACATTGAATATCACGTAAATGCGTTAATTTAAAAATGTTCATTCAAGTTGCTTTCGTCATAAAATTTCATTAAATTCATCGTTCGCAACGAACGTTCGTAAGTCTTCCCGGGCGAAATTAAATTAACGAAGTCGTACACAAAAAAGAAACTAAGTCCACAAAGTGTAGCGAGTGCCTAGTTGCGTTATCAATCGAAATTAAACTTTTCACAAGTAATATCCGATCAAAGAACACGCGAATTTCCTCGGGCGGCCGTTGCAACTAATTTGAATTTCCGTAACGTGAATTTCCGCCATTATTAAATTAAAATTATGGTCCGCCATCAAAGGGCTTTGGCGACATCAATCGAAATCGGTCCGCGGAAGCCGGATCGTGTCCGCTGCCAATGAAAAGCCACCTCAATTACTTGAAGCCGTACGAACTCGATAAATGTCACAAATTAAAGAAAATTCCCTACGCGAAAGGTCCGTGACAAATGCTGAATTTGAATAGCTCTTGAGCTTGAACGTACATAGAAGGGCAAAGATTTGGACCGTCTACATAAAGTAGTAGATTATCTTTTTCCGTGTACTTATGACATATATCGTAAAT
The DNA here is from genome assembly GCA_029286875.1 of Lamproptera curius. Lineage (NCBI taxonomy): Eukaryota > Metazoa > Arthropoda > Insecta > Lepidoptera > Papilionidae > Lamproptera > Lamproptera curius. Next base: position 2,323,702 of record JAGSMT010000070.1, read on the forward strand.
ACTCTGTGTTGAGGTGTACGAAAAGTTCTTTATTTAGGAATTGTCATTTTATATTTCGGAGGTAAAGCATTGTATTGAAGTCTTTCCTCTCTCAAATTTTAACAATTTTTATATAATTTATTACGAATTAACTACATTTGTTTCTAAACATATATTTAATGTATAAATGATAAAAAATTCAAATGTCAACTTCTTCACTTTTATCCTCAACATTTTCATTAAAATTCTAAGAACATTCTGTGACTCAGTAAAGAAATGTGGTTCACTCTCACGACCACTGCATCCGCGACAAGTGAGACGCTAGCACACACGTCCTCAATAACCTGTTCAACTAAGAAACCAATAATAATACTAAAATTCTACATTACGTAGGTTAATACACGTATTATTTCACTTGTCAAAATAGCGTGTTAGATGAAAATCGAAAACAACCAAAGAAAACTAACAATTTTATTATGTGTAATCGATTTATGATTATCGATAGTAATACAATATAGAGAGAAAGTGCAGTATGCACAAATATAAAAAAAAAATAATCGTTAAACTTTTACCGCCAAAACGAGTGATTTTCTGGTGTCAAAAATCTCAATCTATGCATCAACATCATAAATAAAATTTATTTACATCTCAAATTACTTCGGAGAAAGTGGAAAAACCTGCTTATGTCTCAATATAAACATACTAAAATACGATTGACGTAGGTAAATACTACTAAACGTTGTTAAATAATATTAAGAAATGTACAATATTTTATTTTTTATACTAAGCGTACTTTTTTATTTATAATAAATGACTGAATATTTTTAGAAATAATTTACTAGATTTTAGAATTATTATACAATAAAAAATATAATGGGTAACACAAATAGAACATTTTTCACCTTAGGTTTTAATTTTCTTACGTAACTAACATAAAGCCTTTTATAATTTAATCACGCTTTTTTTAAGCAAATAGGCACCGTAATAATCAAAAAAGCTCACCAAATACGAAAATAATTCTGGCCATCATGCCTCACTTTTTCCGTTCACAAAAAAAATATCCGTCACTTCTGTAAACGAAGGAATCGAATAAAGTTCGATTTTTAAATTATTTCACCAATCATTCAGCGGTAATCGCGCGGAGGCGTCGCGCGCGGGCGGTGGTCTTTGCCGTTCCGTGTTGCGCACTGAGTGCGCGCGCGCAGCTCGCCGCGCCATCTCCAAATTACCGTAACGGTACATTTGGCCTAATTAACCGGAACGTATAAAGGATCGCAACGATTGCTATGGAATAACAATACGATTTTATAGTTAGTGTAAAACATTCCATTGTAATATATAATCACATCTAATCGATTTTAAAAGTGTATATTGAGTAAATCGGTCATGCTAAAGACATAGAAACAAACATTTAGAAATCGTTTGCATTGTTTACATTATGGTTATTAAACTGATTTTTTCAGAAAATAAAAATTGTATCTACGTATTTTATATAAAATATTAAAACAAATAATTGCAGTCTTTTTTTATTTACACATTCAGAATATATATATATATATTATATATATATAATATATATATATATATATATATATATATATATATATATATATATATATATTATATATATATTGTATCCCACTCAAAGCATCTGTAGCAAAGCCGTTATCGGCTGTAAACTAATCACAGAAAAAACGTCAGCGCATCATCAGAACCAAAAACAAAATTCCTAATTAATACAGACGAGGAGAGGTAAAATTATAAGCGAGTATATTCAAGCTTTGGGTTTATTGAACCAAGGTGACACTGGTGGCGCCGGTTCGTCCCAGCCCACGCATTAACGGTGCTCCATTGTTCATATGTCAACCGTTGTTAGTTCTTATATCCAACAGATTATTTAAGAGCCCACGTGAGCCGAGATCACTTGATACACGGCAGACATGGCGTCTTGGTGGAACGTAATGGAAGCTTTAAAAGTATCAAATGTTTCATTCACGACGTGTCCCAGAAAGTCCTGTGGTGTAATTAATATGATAATTACATCATGATAATGGCACAAAATTTTGCTATGGTGATTGCGTTTGATTTGATTAAAATTAATTGATCGTTACAAATGTTACGTATTTGAAAATGCAGCCATTTTTTAAAATCCCTACGATGGTCCAGTAGAATATAAGAGCAAATAAAATCGTGCACTTTAGCCTTCATCATCATCATCATCATCATAATCATCAGCCTGTGATAGTCCACTGCTAGACATAGGCCTCCCCTACGCACGCCTTCTCCATAAGGGGGTTTTTGGACCATATCCACCACGCTGGTTCAATCGGTTGGAAGTGATCGACTTTATCCGCGACTTGGCAACCTTGATCTAATAGTTTCTTTGGACTTGTTACTTGAATAGTTTGTTTATCTAAAATTATTCCTTTTCTAAAAGCGAGAGTTTATAGACTTTATGTAATATAAAAGAAAAATAATATACTGACCGTGTCATGCCATTATAAATACGAAAGTGATATTGTACTGTTATAGCGTTTAAGTGATGGCTAAGGTTTTTTTTCAATTATATATGTTTTGAAAATATATGAATTTTAATTTTATTTCTTTTAATCAGTAGCTGTTATCCGCGACAACGTCCGCGTGGAAATATATATAGACTATGTCGACATACTCTTAACTAGGGAATAGCCGAAGATAGGAAGTCCAGCAGTGGACTCACACATGCTGATGATAATAATGATGACTAATAAACTTAATTATTATGCATGTACGGTGTTAACATATATTTATTTTAACACCGAACTATTAATTAATATTATATGTGGCGTCACATATAATATTAAATAATAGTGCAGTGTTAAATGCCATTATCATGATAATTAATATACTCTTTGAGTCTTTTAGTGGTTATACTCTTTTAGCATTTTTAAGTATACGCACATGAATAAATAGGAAAACACTGATATGATTTTAATGCGGTAACCTCACGGCCCTTGCGGTAGCCTAAATTTCTCTAACATCACCACGATAATCGACTACAAATCCAACATTTATGACCACCAAACATTCACTTTCTTTCTTCAAGTTAATTCTGAACACGTCCACTACCAGATATGGTGGACACACTGACCTGTTCCTATGATCAGGTTCACAAAGGCGGTTAATTTTGAAGTATTTTTATATTTTATAAAGTGTTCTGGGTAACAATTTAATATAACCTTTTATTTTTCAGGATCCCTTTAATTTTTTACTTCTATTTTCGGCAGAACTATTGCAACGTCCGTTATCACGGGACCGATTTACTCTTTAGAGTACTTGTGTTTTGGAGATATATAAATAAATATAGATATACACACTTTAAGATATCGGAATATTTAACGACTTGGAAACAATGCTGTGAAAAGAGAAAGTGTTATAGAGTTTCATTCACAAGTTTTGTTCACTCCTTTTGCATTTCAATTTCAATAACAAATACCTAGTGATAACACAAAAAATATAAATAAACATATATTAACTAATATTAAGTTTATTATGAACATTAAAAGAATCGAAGTGTAAATAGGCTGCATCAGTCAAAGCCTATATATTTCCGATTCTGTTAGTTATTACTTTATATACTTATTTTCGGTTCCGTATTTATATGAATGAGTAATGTTTTGTGTCGCCAATAAAATAAGCTTTTAATTCAAATAATCGTGTATTTATCGTTCAAGTTAGTGATACAATGATTCATGTTCAAGTCAAATACTTTTATTTATAAGGACATTAAAAATTAAAATAAATTCTGCTTATCTTACTTAATAAGTTCTGCATGTACATTTCTTTTTAAAATATATATTATATATGTTATAATAAATGTTATACGTCAATGATTGTCGTCATGCGCTATCATCTCTCCGTATGCTGCGTGCTTTCCCAAATGCTGTTGAAAACTGCATCGATGATTCTAACCCATACGGCGTTTAACGAATCACGTACTACTTGCCAATCAAAATCGTCGAAGTTGAAATCTTTTGAGTATGGTTGCATTACGAACTCCAAAGCATACGGAATACCATATATCTGAAATTACGTAATATAATAATAAATAATATAAAAGGTCGAAGCTCATTAGAACCGCTCGGCAACCAACACTAGCATTAACACTGTCAACGCGGCGTCCACTAGTTGTCAACGCGGCGTCCACTGGTTGTCAACGCGTGGTTCACCGGTTGACTGTGACGCCCCGCAGTCAACCAGCGGATAGCACGTTAACAACTAAAAAACTGTAATGAGCGTTGACTTCAGTAAGAATTAATATTAATAAATGATCAAGTCATAAATTTTACGTTACACAATTCTAAATATGTGAATGTTCCTAATTTTGAGGTCTCAACTATTATTTATTTATTCTACAAAGTATACTGTACATGTAGGTATTATTAAACATTGTAAAAAAAAACATTTGCATAAACTTAAATAACCAAGTCATCCGTTATACAAATCTCAGCATATAATTATAATATCTATAAAACTGCACAATATTCACCGTTGACGCATAATCTACGCTTGTTCCCCGTACAGTGCCATACCAGCTATTCAAAGTGTCCACTGTTACGGACAATCTGCGAAAACTTGCATTCCTTACAGCCTCCTCGATTTCTCCCTTCAAGTCCATATATAGATCATCGTCTTCTTGGACGTCAGTATAACCCTTAGGATATAAGACAGCTTCACCCTGTATGAAAGATAAAATATGATTTAATATTAGTATACTACTTACCGGCTACGCACCGGTGCAATACTGACAACCGGTACTGCTATGTCCCTACATTTTAAACTGTAAATATTTCGGAAATGTTTATTGAACCCACCGCCCCGCAATAAAACAATATTGCGACTTGAAATAGATTTTAAACTTTAAGCTGTCCTATCGACCAAGCTTAACCAAACTTCACACGGTGCGTAAATATTATTAAAATTGGTTTAATAGTTTAGGAGTCCATTGTAGATAAACGTGGACGTGACACGTGAAATATATATATTAAGATAATGATGACGATTACGATCGTCTTTGGCATGATGGTAGAAGTTGTAAGAAAACGAGGTGTAGGTCGTATAATATATATAATCGTTAAAGGACCTAAAGGCAGCAGTTTTTTTCAATTAATGATATTTATCAGGAAACATTTTTTTTGCTTAGTAAGATTTCGACGTTCCAATAGTAAGTTTAATAGTTGTTTTAATTTTAATACTTTACTATCATCGAGGGAGGTTTTTCTTATCTCAATTTACAATGCCTGTAGGAAAAAAGATATAAATAAAATTCTATAACAAAAGCTCGTGTTCGTACATAAACTCATCTTAACTTTAATGAATCATTGATATGATTATATTTTAATTTGTATTAATATTTTAATTGAGCACGTACCTTTAGAGTATTGACTGAGTAAGTACCGCCCTTCACATTGATGTAGGCAATGATTTTTTGATGGTAAAAATGGAATATATTCCTTATAACTTGCGTTTCCACTTCCGAGAATGGCACATTGCCTGGATATAGTTGACTGCACGAGCTGACCCGATTGGTTGAGTTCCAGGCTATATTAAAATTACGGTCCAACGCCACACCTAGACATCCTGATTGTGGTGATACATTCTTATCCCAAAAGGGTCTCTGTGATCCAACAAATTATTTCATATATAAAGGCATAATATCATGATTTATTTCAAAGGATTTATAAAACAATTATTTCATAACTTAAGACTGTGTAGTGTTAGTCACTTATATAAGGTATCGGCGAAATAAGACCTACCAACCCGCATGGGACCAGCGTAGTGGGTTACTGTCCAAAAACCCCCTAATGGAGAAGGCGTGCATTAGGGGAGGCCTATGTCCAGCTGTGAACTAACACAGGCGGATGATGATGATGACATAAGATGCAAATAATGATTAATTCGATTATATAAAATTTGTGGACCAGTGAACGGTTTCCTGATAAATAAATTAAGCAACCTTGTACCCGCGTGCTAAATTGCCCTAATCCATAGTCATATTTAGGATAGGCATGTAAAATTGTCGGCCACAAACCCGCATTGGATCAGCGTGGTAGGATACGGTCCAAAAATCCCCTAATGGAGAAGACATGCATTGGAGACTATGTCCAGCAGTGGACTAACAGCTGAGCTGATGATGATGATGATGAATCCATACTATGTTTCCTTCACCAAGTAATTTCACAATATTGTCCTGCAAACAATGCAGTGTTAGACACCGCGATCGTAACTCACTTGTCAGCCGTGCATCAACTAGATGCTTACCAGTTACAATGACAACATTTAAACATTTTAAGACGGTTTTGGATTTGTATGGTTGATGGGTATGTTTTTAATGATAACACAGACTAGTAATGTAATGCTTGCTTCAAGTTTTAGTGCAAAACACATAATATGTGTGCTTAAAAAAAAATAGCCAAGTTTCTTTCACTGGTTATTCTCAGGTCTTAAACGTACTATTCCGAATCGGTGGTAGCGTGTTTAACAAACTATAAGCAATGTAAACTCTATATGGATTTACAAAATTTAAATTGAATTAAAAGGCCTGAAACTTAAAGGAAACTTCACGAGTTTCGACGGATTGCAAGAGTTCATGGAACATGGGCCTGCAGAAAATCAGCAAAAAGGGCCTATTGAAAACGTGACGTCGGCCTGGGTCTTCACTATATTAACAGATATTGTACTAAATACATACTCACCACCATGTTAACCCCATCGGGATTCGCTATCGGTATTAGAAATATATCAAACATGTCCAGAAAGGAGAAATAGTACGACAGCAAGTCAATAAAATAGGGCATCTCGCTCAAACACGGAACTCCCCAAAATCCCTTCGCGCTCAGACCGTGGACTATGAAAATTATCTTTTTCTCGAACTCGTCCTTCACGTATTTCGACTCGTCCATCGCTCGGAACCTTTTACCCGTCTTTTGACTGACTTTGAGGAGGACCAGATCGTTGTATTCTATCGTCCTGCCGAGGATCTCGACGCTTATGTTGGCATCAGGGAATCTGGGAATCAGCTTGCGCATTTGCCAATATATCTGTAATGCGACTGATCACTATTACAGTTGCATAAAATGATTTTTCAGTGCTCTGTTATATGATAGATACTAACGTTGTACGGGTTCAGGTTTTTCTGATATTCATCGTTGTAATCGTGATCATGTTCCCTTAAAGATAAAATTCATTAAAAAAAAGTAGTTTGAAAAAATCATAAAAAACCGCAACAAATTAGTATCAACTTTTTTTTGCTAAATTTATGTTATTTGTTCTTTCTCATCACAACTTGTAAATACGTAAACTTAATGTGGATATAAAACAAGCATATCTTACTCATTTCCGTTCGTCCTAAAACGAATGTGTTTTTTTCTCGTTTTATTCGCATCCCTGACTTCATTCCTTGTAAAAGAAAGATTTTTTTTTGTTAATAATAAAGTCTATATAAAACAAATCAACATCACACTTTGCGCACAGCTGAAATAATGACCGTCATCCTTATTAATAATGATGAATATAATTAATAAATATGAAGTTAAAAGTACATTTTATTAGCATGACGGTTAAATAGAAATTTATGTTAGATTTTTACCTAATTCATCGTCATCATCATCAGCCTGTAATAGTCCACTGCTGGACGTAGGCCTCCTCTTATACACCTCTATCCATTAGGGGGTTATGGACCGTATACCACGCTGGTCCAATGCGGGTTGGTAGGGTGGACCGACTTTTTACATGCCCATCCGATGCATGGATCATTTACTTTTTAGACAAAGGGGTGATCGGCCCAAATTGCCCTAACCAATCGGAAACTATGAAAATTTGTTCAATCCCGCAGGACTCGAACCCATACCACTAGGCTACGGAAGCATTTTTGCACCTAATTAGTTATAATTAATTATTGATTTTTAACTAAATACCTCACATATTCTTTAAAATAAACCTTTTAAACAGTTATGCTAATAAGCAATTAATTAAAACATGAAAGTTAATTAAAATAAACACGAACTCTGTACTTATGTTTTTCGGTAAGTTTTCTTCGTTCGGCAAATCTTTACTAGTTTTTCTCAAATTACGCTGTGCCTTTTCCGTCCTACAAAAACATACAAACATACTTATTATATAGGAAAAATCAAAAAATTAGTAGTCTATTTGATTATTAGTACATTAAGACACATGCCAAGAAGTGTTTAATTTGTTTTAGGATACGAGGGTTTTATTAAAAAAGGCATTGACAGTGAAATAAATTGTAAACTTACTTTGACCAAACAACTTTTGTTCAAAGTTACTTTTTTAAAATTTTTACATAAGCAACTTTTGTTCACTAATGCTCTGATATTATAACGCAAACGTTTACGATTCAATGTATTCAAGCTGATTTTTTATTAACTTTATCCGCTGTTTTTCTACTTTTTTGTTTGAGATCTACCGTTGTGAAGTATTTATTTATTTATTAAAGCTGATTCAAAGAGGCTGCCAAAAGGCATTTTCTACCAGTCAACCTTTGGGTGGTACAGAGAAAATTCGGTAGGTGCGCAGATATATAACAAAACAAAGAAAAGATTTTTAATAAGCTTAAAGGTAGTATGTGTTAATGTATAATTAAAAAACAGTATCCTAAGAGGGGTGGTCATAGGGGTGAATTCATCTTCGCTTTGACTTAAGAGACCACCCTCAACCATAGTACTAAGTCTAGATAAGTACTACATAGCCCCTTAGCATACATAGCATCATAGAGATCATAGATTTAAAAAATTTCCGGATAACGCTTAAGCAATATTAAAAACTAAATTAGAATAATTATGAAAAAGACAAGTTCAACTAATGTTTTATATTAAAAACAAACATATAATTTCGATGTATCTCAACAACCCTATAAAAGTTATCACAATCTTAACAATTTAGTTTAAAAAGGATTAATTAATTTATAATTATCAGAAACGTAGCATTTCTACCTAACAATTTCTTTTAATATACACAATAATACTTGATATGTACGTTACACACTAAATGTATACGAACCCATATTGTAGCCCGTCGTGGGTGTTATCTGCGGATTAATATAAGGCGTTAGAAAACAAAATGTCACTCAAAAACAAATCATTCAAGAGGGGCTCTCCTTTTTAATTTGACGTGTGAAGTTTCACGTGTCTTCTATTAAACGTAACAGGCTCAGTAATGTAACATTTGAGTACGAAATTAAATATGTTACAAGGAGAAAAGTTTACGACGATTTTCCATTTTGCCTTAATTTACTGAGTCCTTTTGTATATTCATGATTCCCGTAATAACTGTTTAATATATGTGACGAAACTCCGTTACTCATTTTTGTATAAACGTACGTAATGTGATATGACATGAGCGTGAAAAAGAAAATAATAACAGTGTGAATGTGAAATGTTACATATAAAGAAATATAGAAATGAAACGGAACGAACATGTTTACTGCATTAACGCCACTTACCTATCTAATAAATAATATCTTATGCAATAAATATAGCGTAAGCAAACAAAGTTTTCTAAATTTATTTATATTATTACTGCGATGGAGTTTCACGTATTATTACTTGTTTATAATTTTTTTAATTGTAAAATACGTATAATGCATTTAACTTTTTTTACTTAAGAAGTGGTAACAACCTTAAAAGTATACACATTAAGAAATAATACCCATCGTTTCACTAAATGATAATGATGATAATGCGCTCCATAACAGATATGTGCATGTTGCATAAAAACATATTTATCAATATTGACAAATGTCTATTATAACCACTTATTTAATTTTAACATAACAATCGATACCAAAGTTGAAAAATAATAAAACTATGGTTGATCGTATAAAAAACTATCAAGTGTGTGTTGCAGACGTTAAATAATGGTTCCGTACCACAAAAAATTAATATTTTCCGACGATAACACAAGGTCACAAGCTAAGCTAAGCTTGTACTATGACAACTAGATGACTAATAAATATGTAAACTGTTACTGTTCTTTTTGTAAGTAATTTTTTATTAAATACGTACAAACGATTAGACACGTTAAAAACACTATGTTTATTACGCAATATTGATGGCAATCGAAGCGACGCCCTCTAGCGAAACAATCTGGATTACTGACCACCGCACCAAGCGAGTTATCAAAAATTATTAAACAATACGTAACGTCAGCTAGCATGAGAACCTTCTAAGATAATTTTCTGTTCTGATTTTTGTCTCTATTTTTTATTCTACTCAGAGAAATAAATTATCTATGCTTTTTAATGTCTAATTATTACGGGTCATAACATATACCTAGTGACAGTACTAACAGACAAACGAACAGCGGGATCTCTGTAACAAACTTTTTGGACATGGAGCCCTAAATATTACCAAAAGTGGTTCATATCGCATATCCATTTCGTTTTACGAACTATTTTGATTTATCGATAAAAGTAATAGCAAATTCTCAAATTGTTTATGTACATTTTTCAAAGAACAGTGATAATTCATTGTATAGGCATTGCAGAACAATGATATTATATTTAAAGATTATAAAACATTATTGGTACACAGATAATTTATGTAAAAAACTGTCAATTATACAAAAAATACCGTGTTAAAAGTACAAAGTGGTAACAGTGTTTAAAAGAGATTTATGATTTATATTTTGTATATCGCAATAATTCTATGTTTAATAACAAGTTTGCTAAGATGATAATTTTTCAATGAGGTCCATAAGCTATTAATACGGATAAAGTGAAAATGATTATGAATAAATACAATATTTCATAAATAACTGTATAGAATATTACGAACAATCAGGTTACAAAAATCTTAATATTTTATATTGACAAGTTTGATTAGTTTTAAGTACAATGTTCATGTGCTAAATCTTTTTATCAGTTCAGGAAGCTATTTCGAGTATTTCACAAACAGAGCTAACATTTATTTTATATAAATCAGCCTGAAAGAGTGTTTACCATTTCTGCTATCAAGCTATAATGTCAAAACACCACCGATTTTTCAGCCACCGTAGCCAGCCTAATTACTAGGTAAATAAGACGTAACATCTAGCTTTTAGCGTTTAAGTTGCATATCTAAGTGCGTATCGACACAATAGTTGAACGTTCTGCCATGCAGCTTTAACTAATAACAAAACCGACCAAATAATAACACAATACACCTAGCACAACTCCGATCGCATCGCACTTAAAACCATTACATTTTAAAATACTTAGCAGGCTGACAGCCATGACTAGAATGAGCCGTACAAGTTGACCGCGCCCCTAAATCTTGACCGTTGCCATTAAAATTTTCACGATCCCCTTAAAAGTGTTGTTTTACTGTTCACGGCCGTTATGGGACCGGAGCGAGGTGTGGTGTAAGTTTCGAGAAGGTCTTTCCGGATATCGACATGTTTCGGCCATTTTATTAACGTCATCTTATCTAACTAGTGTCAGAATTATGCTAATCACATTAATACTAGAGAAGATATTTTAAAAATATACGCTTTAATCAGTGATAGTATTTTTTATGTTTAATCTTTTAAGACTCACAATGGTGTAAGTCTACTAAACGTGTAAGCTTGAAAAAAGCCAAAGTAAAATCTGTTAATGGTTGTAATAGCGGTAGAAAAAGTGGCAAAAGCTGTATAAAAATTAAAATGTATTGACATGAACTATAGAGACCAGCAAAAGTTAGGATGTACAATTTTATATCATGTAGCTAACTTGCTCCACATCATCATCATCAGCATTATCTTCGGCCTCTTAGTCCACTGCTGGACATAGGCCTGCCCTAATGTACGCCTTCTCCTTAGGGGATTTCCGGACCATACCCCACCACGCTGGTCCAATGCGTGTTGGTGGGTGGATCGACTTTTTACATGCCCAAGTATGGATCATATTACTTTTCAGACTATTGGGTGACTGGCCCAACATGCTCGCATATTTGAACCATTATAAACAGTGGCTCATGTATCTGAAAATATATTCAATATCTAAAATATATGAAAAAGTAAAAAGCACCTCTCTGTTCGTCCAATCTTGTGCTTTTATAATATTATTGGTATTATCGTTGTTTTAGTTTATTGTACCTATATACGCGTAATTTCGATTCCATAAAAAATACATTTCCTGTTCCGTGAAATTCACAACTTATACTCTGATCTTCTTCTGGACAATAATATTTTTATGTCCTTTCCTAGGTTATATATTTCGGAGTTAATTTTTTAACATTTAAGCGGTCATTTTTGACTATAAAAATTTTAACATAAAATCAAACAAACATGTACAATCCACTGGAAAGTTCCATAAATTTTCTATTTCAAGTTGATAGAAATACGCTCTTACGCGCTACGGCGAAATTTAGATGTCTGGCCACAAAGTGTATGTTGTTGTATTGGAATCAATATTTTATACAATCCTGTTGGTAGAATTAAATTTAGAAACTTTGGTATAACTCGCCTTTAAAAAATTTCTAGGACAAACACTACTTTTAGTAAAACACAATATTATTTCTATACTAGAATTATATAGAGGAAAGTTTTGTATTAAAACTCAAGAACTACTGTGCCAATTTAAAAAAAATCTTTTACCCCATGAAATCTATTCAAAAAATTAAAAATAATACCCGCAGAGCCGTGGACTGACTGCTGGTTATTGATATTATTCATACAAATTAAAAATATAAGCTGCTATATCTGACATAGCGTGAATGGCGTCGATTTTTAACTCACAAGGAATATCAGAACTATAGAGTAGTTTTCTCGCAAATTCCGTTTGGGTATGTATATGTCCTAAGATTTATTTATTAATTTTTACTCGTGATTTTTTTTCACACTAATTCCATTAGTGATAATACTCAATAATAACCATTCATTATTTTTTGCTTGAAAGAGAAACAAACACTAATCATTTAAAAAGATCACAGATACAATATGTATAATATTATAAGATAACTTCTTAAGGTTAACTTCGATGAATATTATTTTATAAGGAATCCTTGCTCTATTTGTATTACATGTCTTCGTACAAAAGAAAATAAACATTGTGTATTAATCAATCATCTTTAGTTTCAACACATAAGTAGAATCTATTTATACTAGATTATACTCTAAACAAATTGTTGTTTTTTCATCCACAACTCTCTGTTAATAATAATAATAAGTACTGTTGCAGCGTCAAAAACGTCAGTTATAATTTTAAATAGTCGCGTAAATTCAAGCGATTAAGTCCATATTCCATATTACTTAAAATTTTTATTATCTGTTAATATATTTATACGTTTTATTATAATCCGTTTATATTCTACCTTATTTTTTGCAGCCAACGCCTATATCCGGTCGCTTGCGCCGTCCTCCGCGCGTCGTAAAGGCGCCTCAAAATTTACACCTACACAAAAAAACTGTTAGGACTCCCGTCTCAATCTTCGTCCTCGGACGCTGTAAATCGGCCCTTTAGGCTTTTAAACTGCGTGTTAAACAGCGTTCCGGGATAACGGCGACTTTGTTTAATGCACGGCACTAAATTATAACGGTTTATAGCGAATCTAACCTATTTCACGGCTCCCAAATCGTACAAAGACGAGATTTAATTAGGAATAACTTTATTAATACATCTTTGATTACATCCTGTACTTTTTACAGTAAAATTATCTTACTAACCAACTGTAATATTGATCCATGCGTCGGATGGGCATGTAAAAAGACAGTCGAGCTACCAACCTGCATCGGACCAGCGTGGTGGGATACTATCCAAACCCCCCCAAAAGGAGTAGGCTTGCATTAGAGGAGGTCTATGTCCAGCAGTGGACTAGCACAGGCTGATGATGATGATGATGATGAATATTGTAGGGTCAAAAAAAACATAGATCCTTAGCGCACTTTTTAGTATAACATTGCCATAGTAATTTTAATCATGACGTCAGTTAACTAATTAGAACGATTTAAGTTCTAGCTTTATAGATTTTGATATTAGACTTGTTAAAGATATATATATATATATATACGATCATATGTACGATATATAATTTCAGACCTTATTTGATTTTTTATCTTTCATTTAAAGAAGTATATATCGCAATGAAATTTCAAGCAGCTGACCGAAATAACACTGGCAACATTGTATTTTTACGTCGCGATTTACAAGGTGCTAAACCTTGGCAACACCGGACGGTCACGCAACCGAGGCGACATTGAATGGACAGCTGTAAAAGTGTTACATGGAAGCTATTTTCTTCAAATCGTAATATGAGCCACAATAAATTGGAGCAAATAGCAATGACGCGAACGTGGAATTTAATCTTGGCTTTTAAATTCTACTTCACACTAAAGCGAGTGCAGAAACTTTGTATACAGTGTACCCTGTAACAAAAATATTATACGTTTTTTGTTTCGATTATAAACTTCATAGCTTAAAATAAAATTACTGGATATTAATAATAATAGTACAACTAAAACAATGGTAGGTAAAATGTGTATTAACTTTAGGATAAAAACTGTGTAACAATATGTTTTAATATGGTTAAGAATGTTGTTTCAATTTCTACTAAATCTTAACTGTCAACAAGAATACGTCATGCTTCCCGTTACTTACGGGAATATTATTTTATCACGACTATAACAGCTGTGAATCTACGACAAACCTATTCCACTGTTATTATCTTGAAGTCAGAGCTAGTTTCTAGCGACAAGCGTATAGTGTTACGTCAAAGGACGGGCCTGAGCCTAGGCTCTCCACATAAACTGCAGATCCGACGATACTAGTGCAACCGTAAAGGGCCTTTTGACATAAGATAGGTAAACCCCATTTGGTAACGTAACGTTCAGGAGGCGGTTTGTTTTGCATAGCTCTTGGCCAAACTACAATAGCTTCTAACAATAGAATCGCTTTGAATTGTCACAAGTAATCATATCTTTTTTTTAAATATTCATTAAACATTAATTTAAATGTGTTTTTTTCTTAAATAATAATTCAGCGTTCAGCTAGGTTACGGATGATCTACTGGGATAGCTAGGCCAGCCGATGTAATAATTTAAAATAAAACGATCTTCGTATATTTATATGTTCAAAAACCACTAGTAGTATATGTTATTATAAACGTATGCATATATTAATACGTCAATCACCTTATCTGATAACAATTGGAATGATTAGTACTTGTATAAAAAATATATTTCTCTCAACATACTTTTCTTTTGGAATACTTTAAAAACATAGTGAAAGATTTATTGTTCGTCACAGAAGTTAATTGTCTTATTGTCTAGAATTTAGATACTACGCCTCTTAAATATATTTACATCAACGTATACCTTGCGACCCAAGGTTAGTTATTGTACTAAGTTCCCCTTATATTGATCGCAATCAATTTAAAGGATAAAAGCGGAAATAAAAAGCGAATGTGCAAACCGTAAGAGGGTGCTCAATGGAGTGACGTCGGTCGTTCCACGCTCCGATTTTATAGTTCATCTGACGGCCATCCAATCTGGTAATACTACGGTGGAGAACTAAATCTTGGGATTGTAGCCGGTACTCGTTCATGATAAAAACCATTGGAAATATCCCGCAGTTGGTAAGTTTAACTGAATGGTCAGTTATGAAAAATTTCGATCTGTCATCATTCGACGAAAATGATATATTTGAAGTGATTCTTTTTATTACACAAAACGATTTAAGATTCTTAAGTAAAGTTAATAGATGTTTTAAAACTGCAATATTTGTTTTAGTTTAACAGAAAAATCTGTTTAATACTTAATTTCGCCCTAATATTTTTTTAATTTAAATCCGTAAAGCTGATTTTGAGTAAAAGAGTAACAAACATCCATCCATAAAAACTTTAAAACAATGTCAGCCCATTTTACAATTCTATATTTTTCGTCTTCAACATCAATAAGAAATCGGTCTTTTCGGATATATTAGTTGTGCATACATTCTATCTATTTTTTTAAATGATTACATAAAAATGTGCAATAGTTAAGAAAGTTTAACTACATAACAAATCACATCATAGTATATTAAAAAGTCGATTTTTCTGTCCCTGCGTTGTTTAAAAGATTTAAGCATACATAGGGATATACCCTATGTATGCTTAAATCTTTTAAACAACGCAACGGATTTTGATGCGGTTTTTCTTATAGATAGAGTGATTGAAGAGGAAGGTTTAAATGTATAGTACATGCTTAATGTAGTAGGCGCATTTATTATTAGCATAGCACCCGTGCGAAGCAGGGTCGGGTCGCTAGTATTAAATAATCATTTCTAGTTAACTATTAACTTGTGTCAGTAAATTACTTTATAGACATATCTCTCAGTTTTTACTCTGCTTTATATCGCTCTACTTTAATTCTGCGTGCGATCTTACCGAAAAATACACCCTATAAATCGAGTGCGTAGCGGTAGCCCTCCGCTAACGGGCCATAGATTGCATCGGTCGAAACAATTCCATTTCCCCCGTCAATTACATTAGAAAACTATCCTTTTGAATTTACATACGTACGCGTGCACTCGACCTGATTGCTTCGGACGGAGGAGATGCTGATGTGCCCCCAGTGGCCGCATCCTCTCACGAAAGCGTCACGTGATGGCTATACGACGATATGCGATATATTTTCTCATATATTCAATTTAAACTATTACGTAATAATGCTTAAGAGTTTTAAATAAAATTTTTAAATAAAAAATAATTACAACTTTGTAAATATAAACGAAAATTTACCACATATTAGTATCATACTCGAGATATAAAACGACTAAGTTTTAATTTTTTATTGCATCACAGGCAGACGAGCAGCGGGCCACCTGATGGAAAGTGGTCACCGACGCCCATAGACATTGGCCATACAGGTATCACCAACGCGCTGCCTACCGTGAGACATAGGATGTTAAGTCCTCGTTTACCCAGTAATTACGCTGGCTACGGTGCCCTTCAAACCGGAACACAGTAGTAGTTTTCACACTACTGCTTTGCAGTAAATAGGCACCATATATACACACTGTCACAAAGTAAAGATACTGTCGAGTAAATAATTTCATATTAAAATTTTGCCCTATTAGAGATGAATCGGAATAAAATTCCATGGTCATCTTTGTTTTTTTATTATTAATAATAAATAATAAAAAGAAATGCCACCAAGTTGATTTCGACTACGGCGGCTGATCTATATTAGAGATGAGCCAACTTCAGAGGAGATATTATAGTGTCGAAATGTACGCGAAAACACAGGTACATCCCTCATTTCTTTATACTCTCATAGTTCGGTGGGACGGATAACCGACACGACCAGAGAGTTTTTACATGCCCATCCGGAGCACTAATCATCTTAGTACACAGAATCGGGTATTCAGCCCGCATTTGGTCATAACTTAAAAAAGTCTCCGCGGGATTCTAACCCACGATCTCACGTTTCTAAAGCGTAAGTCCATACCACCAGGCTATGGAAGCTGTTATAATAAATATTATAATTCTACATTCTAATTCAAAGATCAACCTTGTTTTTTTTAATTCGACAGAGAAGTTCTGGAAGAAACTATGTGATCGTCTACGTTCTTTGTAATATTATATTACAGGAACCTCAGCAAAATAAATATTTAGTAGCGTTTTTTGATAAATGATGTGTGTCAAAGCATTTTGGAAAAAATCTCCTAATTTTTCCAAAATGACACACATCATCCATACTTATATTATAAATGCAAAAGTTACTCAGTCCATCTTTCTGTCTGTCTTTTTACCGCATAAACCATTGAATGGATTCCTACGAAATTTGGTACATATTTGAAATAGATTTCAAGACATAGGACATAGTTATTGCGAAAAAAGTGGTTTAAAGGGTCAAAAAAGGGATAGAGACTATGGAGATTTGTCATTGTTAAACATAAATAAAAATTTTATGTCTACGTACTTGAAACGATCCATAAGTGGTTCTTTTGTAGTTTAAAACTCTACAAGGGTGAACCTTGAAATGGGGATTAATACCAATGTGGAAATTGGTCATCGCCGAAGCTAAAATTTTGAAACGTGTGTCCAAAGATATATACATATAATTATAATATCTCATTTGTCTCACCTAAAATCCTCCTATTCCACGCGGACAAAGTCACGGGTAATAGCAAGTAACCTAATATTACATATTATCATTATTTTTGAGTCGAGATTAGAATACGTTAATCATAACGCTACGATATTAATAATTAAAAGTCAATATCTTCAGTGATCATTGGAATGAAATTTGTGACCTGAAAATATCTACTCGTTGGCGTATGTCGATGTGCATAAATAAGAGATTGTGACGTGAAAACAACAACATGAGATAATTGACATAGCATATTCATCCCACAGGAATATGCTAATGAATCTGTTGGCGAACGTAGAATGTGGGAGGCCGCCATTGTATACAACCATTGACACGTTTATAATCTGCTTTGACATGAACTGTCAACAAGTCATATGGAAACAAATATCTCTTAGAATAAACACCCCACTTCATTAAGGCATATTGTCACTCATGACTCTAATCTCTAATCTACTCGTACAGTAGATTAAGCGACCCCAATACAGTACAGTACAAAAATCAGTACAAATTCAACAGAACCCTAATCCCTACGGCTTCTAAATCGGGATATTTTAAACAGTTTCCACAGCGTGTGTATCTGATATCACAAACTTACTAAAAATAATACCAACAGAAACGTGCATAGTCCAACCAGTTTTGTACAACGAACGGCTGCTCTCATCATTTGCATCGCTATACTAAGCGCGTAGTAAACCCCCCGGTCATTAACAACCTTCCATTTCGATACGACAATCGAAAATCATCTTAATAACAACAGCACGAAGAAATATAACACTGGATCGGACCCAGGAGATGTCCCCTTCCGTCCGCGCGCCGAAATAATAGCCATGTCAGAAGCACTGCTCGTCCGACGCGATACTTTCCGAATGCTTGGCTCTATTTTATTGCGCATGTTTTAATATTAATTGTAAGTTTTCCGGGCCACGGGACAGGATGCAAATCGTAATCGCAGTTGTCACAACGTTTAAGGGAACATCCGTAACTCTATCGTGGGCCATCGCACGCTCGATTAACTTCCACTATATTAATAACTTACTTGTACCGGCGACTTTGTCCGTGTAGAATAGCGGGGTGATTTGAATTTAATGCATAGTACGTACATAAATAAGGTCTCTTAATTGGGCTGGATGAGAATAGCCGAAGATCGGAAGCGGTATTGGTATGTCCAGGAGTGGGTTGACGCAGGCTGACGGTGATAATAATTGTAGACGACTAGAATTAGACACAAAGTTGTACGGTTTTATCTTAAATAATGACAAATTTACATATATTATTTTTTGCAATAATAAGTAGCCTATATCCTTTCTTAGAATTTGTCATGTATATCTTCCAAATTTGATCAAAATCGGTTTAGTGTTAGACGGTAAAGACGGACAGAAGGACAGAGAACATCAGAAATCATCAGCCTATGTTAGTCCACTGCTGGACATAGGCCTCCCGTAATGCACGCCTCCTCCATTAGGGGGTTTTTAGACCGTATCCCACGCTGGTCCAATTCGGGTTGGTGGGACAGGTAGACAGACGGAGAGAAAAACAGAGTTACTTTCGCATTTATAGCATTAGTACAGATTTGAAACCATACGAATTGAGCACGAGGCGGGCTTGTCGGCCATGTTTCTTAATAACTTCGTTGAAACCGTTTGAACATTGCGAAAGTTTGTTTTCAATTTTAAAAGGGGTATTTTTGAATCGCTGCTTTGTTTCCTTCAGCCAAGTTGGGCACGGGTCAGGCCACGTGACTCCGTGGCTGATTGACGTCAGCGAAATTTAGGTACACAGCCTAAATAGGGTCGTTATACAATATCGGCCAGTCGCACCGAGCTATTATTAGTGATTTTAATTCTCGAATGCAAATCGATTTCGCAATGCTCTAGTATGATAATCGTTAACCGTCGTATTGGATTGTGTATATTAGTATACTTGAATTATGCATACACATTTTG
The DNA here is from genome assembly GCA_029286875.1 of Lamproptera curius. NCBI lineage: Eukaryota > Metazoa > Arthropoda > Insecta > Lepidoptera > Papilionidae > Lamproptera > Lamproptera curius. The sequence goes on from JAGSMT010000070.1 coordinate 2,343,708, forward strand.
TACTTAATCCAGTAGTGATGATTAATAACTGATCAATGTTTTAAAGCTAAAGGCGATGCTTAAGAGTTGTTAATTGAAATATATAATATATAGTTTCTAGGTAGCTCGGCTACATTTTTCTCATACATCCCATAACATAACGCGAAGTAGTTTCGTTTAAGTTACGTATATATATAACTTACATGTAAATAGAAGACATGTTATTACTTCGCACAAAAAATAAGATTGTTTAATATATATTAAAAAAAGGAAAATCTTATTTTGTTTATTATGAAAAAACACAAAATATTCGTGACAAGATTTAAAATAAAATAAAATATAAATTAAGTAAAAATATACAGTTAGTGTCGTTGACTGTATTATTTTATTAAAACAAAATCTATCTGAAGTGCTAAATTTTAAACACTTTAAGAGTATCTCAACTTAAATACGACAAAACAGTTACACAACAATAACGTCGACATATAACACAAGGCAAAATAATAGATCGTCACACAAACAGTAAGCAGAGATCAAAGCCTGCGATAGTCTGTCCGCCTCATATCTACCCCGCTAGCTTGACAGCTCGTTAAAACGGAAGCCCGCTTTTGGCTTTGGGAACACGAACATATGGGACGTAAATCTTTGTATCGCTGCGATGATATTGTTTTAATTTGATGAAAGAATACTATTTGACAGCTTTGTTTTTTTTTCGTTTGGTACGAACTGACCAGTTGTATCTGTCATTATAGTCGAAGTTATGTACACGAATAGCATAATTGAAGTATAAAAACCGTTTTTAAATTTATTTCTAGGATGGCTGGTCCGATTTTCACTGAACTTTCACTTGAAGATAGCTATAACTAAGATAAACTTAAGCTAGGCTTTTTTTTAGAAAAAAAAAATAGTTAGACTCCTTTTTATTCTTTATATTTTTTTTTATATTAGGATATTTGTGCTTTATTTACTGTTACGCGGAGCCTAAGGGAGGCCTAAGTCCAGCAGTGGACTAACACAGGCTGATGATGATGAATTAATAAAATTAATTTAATTTCCATAATTGTAAGGATACAACATACAAGCTTTTTTTTACGTTTCAGGGTCAGAAATAACTTCAAGTTCTGATATAAAGTGCATAAAATAGTAACTTTTGCTGTTATTCCTTTGTTATGAACATACTTCTCCCTTTTGATACATCTAAGCATATATTCAGTTTTAAGTTGACGATAGTGCAGTGTCGTCGATTGGCGGCCATGAGACTCATTTTATTAAAAGGCGCGAAATAAGAATTATATCTCCCACATTAAAAATAAAGTATTCTTTATAAAAAAATGTTATTATTTTTGTTCAGTTACAGTTTTAGGACAAATAAGCAGTTTTATTGTAGTAATTTGATGAAAAATTGTAATTCATTTGACCGTTAGCTATGCGTAATTTCAAACAAAATTAAAAAAAAATTGTGACAATGAGGGAACTTTTACATATTTAAGGCATTGTTATCCCGATTATACGACTATAAACTTTTGCTTTGTTAAAATATGCATAAAAAGCATCTTATCAATAAGTTTTTGATATGTGTTTATAAATGCATATCAAAAGCGAATCGAGTACGGAAAATAAAAGTTAAAGTTTTTTTTGTGGTTGCGAAAATTTCATAAATAACTGTCAGTTTTTTATAAAATTTTGTTATCTTAGCAATACAATATGTGAATATAGAAAAGTGCTACATTTTCTTGAATTATTCATCGGCCTTCTAAGAGATTACGTCCGCCATTATGTATCAAATAAAACGATAATTCAATTATCAAATAAAGCTATAATTTTTAAAATTAAAGGGATCTATATGGTTGCTACTGTAACAATGGACAAGCTATGAATAAATACAGATTTATATTGTGGATTGTGCTCAATATTTTTGCTTTGTGTCATCTTGATTTACCAACAAAAAAAATGTTTTGTAGGTTAAAAGTGATATTGATATGTGTAACTGAATTATTTTTCTTTTAAATTCTCACTTTTTAAATAACATTATGAGCAGTAACCTTGTGTAATGCTTGTGGTCCAAAACAAAGAAAGAGTGGTAGAAAAGTACAAAAATCGCAATATAACGTTTTCGATACTTTAAAATTTATTTGCCAAATAAAAAATAGTAAACCAGATTTTTTTTGCTTAATGGAAGCTTGATCATATTTGTTACGCGTTAAAATAATATGAAGCATATTTGTATGATTAGTACTTACTTATATCGTAATAGCGACTTAAATTTGAATACCACTAAATGGCCCCATTAAAATTATGCTTAAATCCAATAATATTTTATTATAAAATTAAATTTTGCAAACATCCGATAATTTTAAATTAAAAGTCGAAATCTATGTTGTGCCTCCATCTTGTGTAAAAAATTACTTTTTCATAAAAGAGACATCTGCTGTGTACAAAATTTGCACCTTTTTTGCAATTCATATAGTTCTGTTAAATATGTGATGAATATTAAAGAGGACTCTGGTTACAAAATATTATATTTTTATTATTGCTCTCTATTGCCTGTTTTAATAACTAGTTCATATGATAGTACTACTTTCTGTACAACTATATTGGCAGATGGCGCTGTTTTCAATTTCTTATTACTGGTAAAACCTGTGTTTAATTCTCGTTATTTAATACATTATTAAATATTGTTTATAGGAAAGTGCATAAAAGTTTTGCGTAGTCAGGTACTAACGGATTAATGCATAAAAATACTCATCAATATAGGTATTTTTCCAAAAATATGTATAGGGTTTTGATTAAGTAATTCTAATAACTAATTCAATATAGTACCCCTTAAACAGTTTATCTTTATCAATGATTAAGTAAATAAGATTAATTATGTAACTAAAATAGAAATGTTCATTTGTAAGCTCCTTTGATATACGCTATGGAGAAATGCTTTTACTTGAAATTTTGTTATCTGTTGAGATTCTCATTGGCCATCACAGATTAGTAGTTCCTTGTTGTAGGGGGGGTTTTGGCGATAGTGTTGTGTGTAAGTAGGATTTTTGTGATGTTTATTAATCAGTGAAATGATTTGTTTTAGAACTTGTTTTTATTAGATAAGAAGTAACCTGGTAAGTGTTTAATCCCTGATATTAACATAAAAAAAATATAATACCGTTCACGAAAACACGTTAACCCAAATACAATGACTGAATAAAGTTTGTGTCAGTTCTCAGGGTACCTACTATAATAGATATTATTATAAGTTGATGTCAGTGCTGGTTGTACACTTAAGTAGAGATTTTAAATCGTATTCTGATAATTATTTACTTAACCATAAAGATGTTGTAAAGTGTTAACGTATAGAAGTTTTAGAATTAAGATATCTAACACGAATGCATTTTCGATATGCCGGTTTTGTGTATATAATATAATTTTTGAATGTATGGTTTTTCAGTTCTCAAGGCAGCTTTACATAGAACTTGTTTTGATATTGGTGGTACACTCATCGCTTGTAATTTTCCTTTATATTGGTTCTATTTTTTGTAAAGACATGGAACTATCAATGCATTAATTCGAGTTAAATAAAAATAAATACAGAAAGTCTGTGTTTGTATATAACAATTAATTCATTATTGTTATTGACTATAATATTTGTGTTTTATATTATAACAAAGCCAAATAAAATTTGTAATATTCATTACATATGTGGGTACAAAAAAGGCATCTTTTTCAGTTCCTGTTCATTAGGAAATCATATTGGTTTATCATAACTTTCTGGTCAGAGGCAGTCAAAACATCAATTGAGCTAATAACTAGCTTATCACTAGTAAAACAGTCATATTTATTTCTTTTATTCACGCCACAATTATACATATCAAATCCATTATTTTACAGATTTTTGGCATTGGTTATATACATTTATTTCTTAAGTTTTTGACTCTTACTTCTGTGTCTCCTTGTGTCTGTCCATCAGTTAGCCAGTGATCATGAATGCTGGTAAGAATCTGAAAGGTCGGGAATAAATATTTATATATAACACATTTTATACAGTCATATTTGTTTATTGAGTACTAATACAAAAAAAGCTTACTACTTAAATTAAAAGTTATATTGAAGTCCAAAATGTTCGGAAGTAGTTAATATTCTGTAAGCAATCCTACTATTAGTTATTTCATCATCATCATCATCATCATCATCACCTGTTCTCCACTGCTGGACATAGGCCTCTAATGTCCGCACCATCTTATTGTTATTTAATGTTTATAAAATTTTATAAATATTACTATTTAAAAATATATGTATCCATATATATATAAGAAAGTCTGTAGTTTCTTGCCAGTTCTTCTTTGGACAGCAATGAGTCTTTTAGCTAATTTTAATATTTCATAAGTGTTCAGTAGAGCCAGAGTTCAATAAATAATATTTTATTTTAAAAATATTTTACAAAATAAGGGAAATGTAGAAACAATTTTTTTTTGGAACCTATAAATACTTTTTAAAATTATGTTATCTATCTTTTTAAAAGAATTACTTGCCATTTTTAATATAGAAGAAATATAAAGACTGATATTTTTATGATATACAGAAATAGTAAAGCTTGCCTCTGGTAGCACATTTATGTTTGATGTTCTGTGCCTTCATATTCTTCTTGAAGAATGACTTTATGATTTTAACTGCCTCTGTCCGAGGATGTGGGTCCAAGTTCTGCGCAGCCTCAACTTTTCATTGTTGTTTCCTAGTTTGTTAGGGAAATGCAGGCTCCTTATCTAATTGTATGTATAGCAAGATGATCCATGCATTGGATGGGCATGTCAAAAGTTGATCCTGTGCTTTATCTCCCTGGTTGTGTAGATTATCAGTCCCATTAAGCTTTGAGAGTGTAAAGGAATAGGGAGTGTACTGTGTGCGAAAATTTCTATGGTTAAAATTTAGTTTGTAAATTGAAAAGTTATAAGATCTTGCTACATTGTTTTTTAAGGGTAAAATGTAATATAGTATGTTTTTACTGAAATAAGTTAATAAAAAATATAAAATGGGAAAGATTACATGAATATATGTTTTTTATCTGACACTAGTAAATAAGTTGTGACACAGATCAAGTAAAAATTATAAATGTAACCTTTTTTTTTTAATTAATTTTCTATCTTCGGTGTCTGTGTACAATATCATATACTTAAATTATATTTTTTTTTTAGTTGAATAGTAAATAACTGTTTTGTGTTACTAAATATACACCTCATCTTTTAATACCTTATGAATAAAAACTGCTTTATAATATTGATCCTGTTGAACTTAATTGATAAAGTTTTATAATATCTCTTTATTTCCAATTTTTGAGACTACTCATTAAGTCTTATTTCTTCTTATTCTTATAGGAAAGGATGAGTTTTCAAGTCAATAGTAATTTAAGTTACTATCCGTAAAAGTCTCTGAATATATAACATATAGTAAAAAAAATAATAATATGAAAAGATTTCGAAAATTTAAAAATATCGAAATTTATTGACTAAATTAGAAATTATTATTCTCTAACCTTTGCAACTTCAATCTGGTACTACGTATTGTATATTTCAGTATAGATGAAGGATAAAACATACAATTATTCCCATTTGATTACATATTGATAAAATTCGATACCATGCAAAAGTTAAAGGGTTGCTCCGGACGGTTTTCAAGCAAATTTTGTTCTGATGATTCATTTGCACATTCGTTGCTATCCGCCTTAAGTTCTCGAGGTCAAGTCGCATTCGACTAAGTTCGAGGCTGCCGCTTACGCGTTAAAGTTATTTAAATTAACGCAGAAACCATTCTGAATGGGCTTCTTATATATTATGCAATAAAGTAATTGCGTGAACTAGTTACATTTTCATATGGATAGCCCAAATGTGTCGATATTTTTACAGTGACTTTGTTTGTTTTTGAGACCATTGCATTTTTTAGATAGACGAAGTAAGTGGGTCCGCGATACTAAGTAAAACATTAATAAAAGAATACGAACTACGAATTCATCATTTCGTTTTTACTATTATTTTATTTAGTCCAGTTTGGTTTACAACCGTTTCCCCAGTAACAATTAATTAAATTTTTTGAAACGGATATAGCTGATATTTTAGCTATATTTCAAGCCTATTCCAAGATATTCTCATAGCTTAGAGTGATTAAGCCTTTTTCGAACCCGTTTTCAGTCCAATTTATTTCGTGGTATCGTGTTTTATCCGTCCTATAATTAGACATTCTTAGAAACTGTGGTTCGGCACTCATTAGTGTCGGAAGCAATTTAAGCGGAAAAACTTTTTTCAGTTATGTGTTTTTTAAGCTTTTATCAAAGTACCACTACAATTCTTAATTACTTAGAATATTTGGCTAGAATAACGAATTGTATTTCATAAAATAACGGATTGTGCTTAGAACAATAGACAGTATTTTAGATTTGATTTTTGCTTTAATGGAAGTGGTTATTGCACGATATTGACGTAAATTATACAAAGGTAAATGCAGCCATTTTGCCAAGTGGTCATGTGGCCGGCTTTTAATCAATTCAGATTTACCTAAATAACAAATTATGCGTAGGGCGAATCATCCCAATAGAAAAAGTTAACTTTATTCGGTTATTGTCAAAAATTTTCAAGGTGCTGACGTCCTGTTACGTCTACTAAAGATGATCTTGACAACCGACTGTTTACATGTATATTCGAAGCAAGGTTCATCTGACTAGGAAGGCAACTGGGTGATCTTCCATATTACCCTAATCAGGTAGATAGCAACGTTAACATATAGTTACTTACCCATACGCTCGAACCCACGACCTCAAGTTTGTAAGAAAGGGTAAAGCCATACCTCTATACAACAGAGGCGATCAAGCCGTAAAGGACCAGGAAGAAGGATATTAATAAATATAGTTTATTATGAAACTGTAATGTCGCCAAAGTATCAAGCGCTGAGATTGGCCGTCACCATGCCAAATTTTGTACTAATATTACAAAAACTTACCTTATCTTTCATTTTATTAAGCTGATTTGATAGGATATTACAGTTTAATGGGAAAGATAACAAAAAATTGGTCACACTTTGTTCCCGTAAAACTATTTAATATGATTTTTGAATGTTTTACAAGTTTCATTTTCTCAATTCCTGTGCCGGATTACCTCATTTAAATACAACAACATTATCAAGGACCGTTGTAAAGCTCTGCGCGATATTACACGGCGCGCTTGACGTCATCGATGAAGGAAATAGACCGTGAGCATAATGGCTATGCCAACTTCCTATGCGCCACGCGCCTACGGAAACACGTATGTTAATACGGCGACAGTTGAGTTTATTAACCTGGAAGTGTGGACCTGGGCGGCTGGCAACATTTTGAATGGCATTTTCGAAAGGTAGTAGTTGAATGTCATATATGGGTTGACATCATTTTCTTAGGTTTCGCAGTTTTAGTTTAGAATAAACACTTGGAATGTATGTAAACAAAGTAACCTTAGCAACGAACGTATAGTGTTGTGGTTAGTCGACTGTCACTTAGTGATTGACATTTGGGTGAGAAAATTCATCAAACAGATAGCTGTATGTCTGACGTGACGTCTCTCTGTTGACATCGGTTACTTTTTTACATCTATTTTATGCCTAATTTGGCTTAACTGTAGGGAAACATAGTTTTTGTTATCAAGTAGGGGAAATTACTTCATTTTGTTTAGAATGAATATCACTCGAATTCAACTCTGATCGCCGAAATTTGTAGTTGCAAAATACGTATTTATGTTATAGATATGTAGATGATGCAAACACTGTCCGTCTAGATTGAAACCTATATTTAGGTCACCTGCATTGGATTAACGGTGTATTACCAAGTTGCAAGTTTGATACCTAAACTTTGGATTTTGATACTTAAAAGGATATGGAATAGGGACGCCATCTTAACCTTAAAGAATAAAGGAACCTAAACCAATTTTATGTAAAAAAGACTTTGTAAAATGAATCCTGTGTTTTTTTTTAATGCGATGTAATTGAAACAAATTGTTCTTAACGTAAAGTTTCTGCTAAAGCCTGGGCCGTAATACATAAATGAAATGAATTATTTTCTCTTGTTTTGCTTTATGGTACAATGTTATTTGTGAGCGTAGTCATATTTAATGGTAAATAATGAATAATTTTAGAAAAATCCTTATCGCTTTTCTCCGGAACCCCTGTTTCGCTGAATCAATTTTGGAAATTTAATCTTTCCTTTAATCATAATTAAAAGTAACATGAACTTATATTTACTGTTTGTTTTTTAAGTAAATAAGTCACTTTTATTTTTATAAATACTTTCAATTTGTATTTCATAATAAAGGATTTGACTATTGTTAATAAAAGTAACCATGTTACGCTTCTCAATATCGGAATAAACTTTCCCAAAAGCAGAAATGTGAGGCGTTCGACTGCAGGTAATACAGGTTCGTCCAGTCCACCCACTTGGCTCTAAAACTACATTCAAAACTTTAATGCTCTTACCCTGTACCTGAGCCAAATTGGATATGCACTATTAAAACTTATTTTATTACCGTAACCTATGGTAACGTCATATGAATGGTCTTCTGATTGGTGAATTGTATATTCTACGACGTTGTGTGTTTGACACCACAGCATACATACTGCTCATAATATGAAAAAGTTCGGAAGGTAGGTCTAGTTTATGCAGGGATCGGTCTGATTCTGGCGCAAAGTAGTAGTGTAAAGGTACTACCGTGTTCCGGTTCGAAGGGCACCGCAGCTAGCGAATTTTCTGTGTAAAAGAGACGTTACATCCTATGTCTAAACGTAGGCAGCGTGTTAGTGATACCCTGGTATTGCCGATGTCCATGGGCGTCCACTTACTATCAGGTGGCCTAATTGCTCGACCGCCATTTTATGCAATATACTTATAAAAATATACTTAATCCCATATGATTAAGGTATAGCTCTTTTAAAAGTTTACAACCATCGGCCGTTTTGTTTGTCTATTTCAATCTTTTCAAAACTCGAAAGATGAGCAATTAAAATTTATCTCCTACGAGTTTGCAGTCTTGCCATATTGAACACTCACGCTATTCAGAGTCTAGGGTCAACAGTCGCCCCACTTTGCCCACAATGGGGTCGCAACGACCAATCCTTTGGCCACTCCGCCCGCTCCCATTGCCAAGCGGCAATATGGAGTGATTAATTCGGGTCACAACGCGCCCGCACAACCATTCGAAATAACTGCCTCTATTGCCTGTGATAAGGATGGCATCGAATTGCTCAAGTCTTGGTTTACTAGTAAATAGGCTACTATTGCAGTAAAGTAGTAGTGTAAAAAAACTATAGTGTTCTGGTTTGAAGGTAATCGTAGCTAACGTGATTCCTGGATTAATTTTGTCTCAGTCCAGCGAGTGGTTTTGTGATGCAGTCGAATACATTATCGTTATCGTCTCTTGTGAGGTGAACATTCTGCTCGTATCACCAATTCTTTCAATAAAAAAAAATTAGTCATCTACATTTCATTATACGAGTACCGGTATGACGCCTATACTGATATATAGCTTAGGCTACAAACAACTTTAGTGTATGTTTAGTAGTACGCGTATTTATTGCTTGCTTTTTTTATGTCTATTTTAATTAAAAAACCAAAGTTAGCCTAGTGTTTTATGTTTAAATTAGAACGATGGTTGATTTATTTAAAAGGAGGTAAACATTATGTGTCGCAAGCAAACTTGTTTATGTCAGTAGTCCATTACAAAAATACAAGTAAACCCTGCATTTTTTTCAGTTGAACAAAGAGATCACGTTCCTCGTAATAAATGTCTCCATATTTGTTTAGAAAATAAGCTCCCTTTAAGTTACGCTTACGGGTTCAATGAACTCGGAGTTATGGATAAATGCAACGCACGTCAACGAGCCGTGCGACAAGTTAATCTTCACTAACATGCTTCTATTAACTTGATTTTTAACTTTTTATCAATTTAACAATATCTTTTGTTTAATGTGACATTGATTGACTTTATTTATACGAACATGAATTCAACATTAAGATGATAATTTTGTCAGGTAGTCGTCGTGCGGTTGGTATTACCGCGATGCTTATTTATGCTGCAAGGCAGTAGTAATCTGAAAACACTATTGAGCTCCGGTTTGAAGGGTACCGTAGCCAGCGTATTTACTAAGTAAACGAGACGTAGCATCCTATGTCTCACGGTCGGCATTTTGGTGATACCTTAGTATAGCCGATAAGATGGGCCGATTGTTCGTCCGTCCTTCGATTGCAGTAAAAAAAAATTATCTCCTCTTATTTTCCTTTTTATCTTAAAAAAGATAGAAGTATATTTCCTGTGATGTGTGATGAAAATATTTATTTTGATGTTTGCTTTGCTCAATGAACAGCAAGCATTCTACATCTCGTGTCATCGCTGCCTTTCGGGTCGACATGAGAAATCAATTACGCTTTAATGTGTAAACACTGTTGACGCGGGCGAGTTGTCAAACAAGCCGATGATTCTGCTGGCTTCCGACCCACGGCACGCCCACGAGCATCAGACGCGCTTTGAACAGGTTCTGTCATTGAGTAAAGGCCGTTTAATTGCATAGCAAGTTGATACGGCTCACTGACGCGTTTTACTTGAGTTGGTCAAAATTATCGAGTCTTACACCAAAGTGATAGGAAATTAATACGGACTGACTCTTGGAAATATACGGCTTTCTGTACTTTGCTTAACAACTTATTTTCGAAAGTAGGAATGTTTCGACTGCGGCAAAAACTTAATTTAGGCAATGAAAATTTAAGTAATTCTTGTAAAGTTTGTTATGCAAGACCATATTGTATTACTTTAGGTTTAGGAATTTAAGTTAACTGATTCTTATGACTTTCTTACTAAAGCAGTATTTGTACAATGTCTACGAAAGTACCACAAATTAATTTGAACGAATCTAAAACGATATAGAAACTAAACTTCTAACATCAAACTAAGTATTTAAAACTGGCTACAGAATTAATTTAGACTTAACTTGTAAAATGATTGTTTCAGGCCATATAATAGCCTATTGTAAAGGCAGTATTTTAGTTATTAGAGTCATTAAATAAAAAAATTAGTTCACCGGATCTTTTGGATACGTGTCCAATAATTAAATAGCTAAAAAAGTCATTGCATCGATGTCTTCATGCATGACTTCTATATTGGTTGTAATCATTGTAATTCTATGGGGCCCTTTAGGATGTAGAGGCTTAACACCGGTCTAGTCTAGTAGTGTACCCTCTTGTTTATAGTGAATTGCCTAATATTTTATAGTTTACTCTCTCAAGATTATTGCTTTCATAAAATATTACAAAGTAACATATTAGGTGTTCTAAACGGCCTGTAAGTAATTGTGTTTATCTTTACGTTTGTCACGTCTCTATATCAAGGCCCACCAATTATTTTTAGCGTTTACAATGACTTGCTGAAACACTTCGGTAGTGAAAAAAATCCACTTTGTCAAGGTGATTTTTTGAGGTGACATACTATTATTTTTTGCAAACATTTTCAAAATATGTGTTATAAATACTTTTTGGATTGTGCTTTTGATCTTTATTCTATAAAGAATAAATATATATATCTTATATATACAATGATTATTTATATACTTTATCGATAAATAAAATAGAAATAGACTGTTTTTAACATTAAAATAACAGTTTTAAAATTGGACCTTGTATTGAACCGATACATATAGCAATACAACATTGTCTGTCTATGCATCTGTCTGTTTATATCAGGCAGAAGGCTAAACTCTGGAACCCTGGTCCGATTTTGTCGGGGCTTTCACTGAAAGAACTATAAGATATATGTATTTCTCTGCTTTTTTGTTACAAAACAACTCCGACTTTTTTTTATATTTTACTACGCGAACGAAGTCGCGTGTAACACAGGATATTTTATTTGCAATATTTTTGTTGCGAATGGTTTTTTGAGTATTTTACAGCAAAATATAAGAGGATAGATAATGCTACTTGCTGCTTTTTATAAGCCCGAATAATTTTCACGGAAAATCGACGACGAAATTTTAAAACTTCAAACCTTTATAATATTTACCCGTTTTAATGGATAAAAGTGTATACAATATAATATAAGTAAGTTAATGGCAGAGAGAGATTGCCCGAAGGCATTTAAACCCTCTTTATTAAAGGTGTTCTGGATAAAGATGAAATGAATGGAAAGGTATTTGATAAATTCTTTAATTATTGTTCGTTTTTATCCTGCGTATTACAAAAGTAATTATATTTTTGTGAAAAGAAAAACCTTTCGTGGAAAGGCGGTACGACAAAAATTTTGTATTATATTATTTTAGGCTTATAACATTATCTTTATTGACAATAAAGGTGAAGTTAATGTTATTAGGTTGAAACTTATTAAAATTTTATCTAATACGTTATGATAACATTATATAAATATCAATAAAATTTAGTTTAAATCCCGTTAATATTGTAAAGTAACGTATATACATAGGAATAAGAAACAGCATTTTAGAAATCAAATAAATAGTATTTAACTACAAGCTAGTGATCCGTAACAACTTCATAGATGTTACTTTTGTATTCTCAAAAGGTCAAAATCAAATTGACAAGATGAAAATCGCCAAGCTTCGTCTAGTTTTCTATTCATTCATCCCACAGTGCCTCAAATCGAAAGTCTTTGATAAGTACGTCCTACAGACACCCTCAGAAGGATTGAATCAGATGTAATCCGTCAGAGAACCAGAGTCACCGGCATAGCCCACCGGATTAGTTAACTGGAGTGGCAGTGGACTAGCCGCTAAACTGACAACCGCTTGAGTCGGAAAGTTCTAGAAAGTGCCCGTCGAGGCTCGGCTAACGTAGCGGCTGTGGATGAGAATAGCCGATGGTCGGAAGCGGTGGCGTACATTGAGGGAGGCCTATGTCCAGCAGTGGACTGACACAGGCGGATGGTGATGGTGATGATGATCAAATCGTTAAGTACTAATCTACCAAAAGTACGCTGTTAGACGCCATTATATCGATTGCTTATAAAGTATTAACATATTTGCTCACTTTTAGCAATTGAACAGTTGAAGTAAAATGAAATGCTCTTCATATTAAATAACGGCGAAAACTTTTTCAATAAAACGTAATAAAGGTTGCAGATTTCAGTTACACGAAAATTTCACTAAAGTATTTAAATTACCCCGTAACTGAAACCTGCAAAGTATTTGCATACTTGAAAAACAAAAAAAGCATCAGCATACTTGAATAAAACGGGGCTACATCTGAAAATTGTATGCGAAAATGTTTTCGCTCCCACATATATTTTAAGGGCTTGCTTAATGAAGTTTTTTCGTAATTATTTTAGTTTCACTTTTATTTTCATACAAAATACCATTTTCTAGTTGCATGTACTACTTTATAAAACTTTTGCGGTATTTCAATATGTGTTACATCATCACATAAATGTAATTTAAAACAATTCTGACTTATAATCTTCTATGAAGAAAACAAAACTTTTCATTACTTTTTATTTCTAAATTCTTATACACTCAACTCTGATGCAATATTATCAATTAATACATAGGAAAGAAAAGTTATAAACAGAAGCTAACAAATCAGTAAACATAACGTGAACAATAAACAGATTTCAAATAAGTGATATCTATTATTTTCAATGAGATAGATATATGAGAAGTAACAAAGACGGGCAAAGCAACTACTAGGCTGAATTTTATTTAAGGATTTATTAGAAGCTGTAACTACAAATTTTTCATATTAATTATGACAATCATTTTTTATGTTATTTTACTAATTTTTCATTCGGTATATTTAAATTATTAAAACATTAGGTTTGGGTTTCTTTTTACATTTTGTATATTAGACTCTATTTGTAAATGGTGGGAAGTCAGGTTTGGTTATTCATTAAAATTTAACGTGGAATAAATTAAGAATCATCTTTCTTTCATAATCAATTCAAGTATAATCATAGTCTATTTTTATTTACGTTCATCATCATCATCATCATCATCAGTCTGTAAAAGACCATTGCTGAACATAGGTCTCTCTTAATACACCCCTATCCATTAGTGTTTTAGACCGTATCCCATTTTTATTCCGTTACATGTTAAAAACATTATTTTACCATCGATATTTTCGCTTTTAAATATTGTGTAAAGTTATTTTGCCCAAGTAGATGCGTGACAAAACCGCAAAACATTTGAATGCATAGGAAAATGTTGTGAGAGTCTTCACAATGCAATGACCCACTGGCAGCCACTGAGCGTTTTTTACGTCTGCTTTGTAGGAACAGCTGTCGATAGCTGTATAGGTACTGAAACAGCTCGGGGCTCACGAAAGAGCGGTTTTTCTATACAAATATACATTTTATGTGTAAAAAATTGTATTTTTCTTTATCTGTGTATCAAATAATTGTTTAGTGTTTATATCACTGAGATATACATTTTGTTGCGGTTTAATAGCGTGAATTATCTAGAGACATGAACGATGAAGTGGAATGCCTGGAATAACTAAGAAAATAACATGTGTTTGTTTTTATTTTAAACGAGTAGCTATTTTTATTACTGATCGTTAATTCGTGTGGCATGGAGCATTCCATTTTTTATGTCATGTCGTTGTGTTGTATTTGAATAGAAACTGTTTCAAGAAAAAATCTTTTTACCATTTAATTTCTCTTAAGCGCCTTGGAAAGGATTTTTTTAATTTAAATACCAAATTCAACTAAGATGAATCGGTAAACTAATATAAATCAAAGTGAATTATTGAATGAAAAAATATTTGGTCTACATATATTGTAATAACATTAAGTTAGCGCTAAAAAAATCTGTGATTTTTTTCCACACAATCTTGTCAATGAAAATAACCAATCGTTTCATCAGCGTTTGCATGTAACAATAGCTATTTTAATCTATAACTGCTTATGAAAAACACAATCATAATATTTATCCAACTTATTAAATTTCACCTCCGCGTCAGCCGGCAAGTTTGATTGGCACGGCGTAATAGAACGCCTATAAAAACAAATCCGGTCTACATACGTACGTACATAGAGTGTTCCATTACAAATCGTGCAAGCTAGGTTCACTGGAATCGTGGCGTGTTCGCCCACCGCAACGCGCACTTATCCGCACGGTCGTATGCCGTTCGCCCCCGAGCTTGTTACAGGTTATTCTTGCGGTGGCAGGTATACAATTGTTTTGAAGACGGATGTTACGCTTCCAGACTCTTGTCTATGGCAAGCTTCATCTAACACAGAGTTTGCGGGAAGCTCCCGTCAACATGAACTAGGTGGCCGAGGTATTCAGTGCTTGGGCAGATGTCGTATACTAAGTGCTGACTGTCGATTATGCTTTGTAACCTATTGAAATTTGGTTAAACTGCATTTTGAAGGACTACTGCGACTTTCAGTCAACTTAGCTACAACGGCAACAAAAGATAATTATATTCACGATATCTGAAAAAATCTCCATTAATTGTAACCTACATGTTATATCGCTTATAAACTAATATGATTGAAGTTTCATCAAATTCCGTCAATTGGTTTTTTCGTTACGATTTAACAGTTTTACAGACACTTTTGTATTCTTTACATTAGTACGTTTAAACGTCTTGTTATGTTTAAATAATAGACGGCGATACACAGCTTTGAATTTGCATTTATGTTAAAGACCTATGAAAGGGTAAAAAGGGTCCTAGATCTTTTACGTTGCACCTATACAATCTAGCTCTCATAAATTCCTTAGTAAAGTTTAGTGTCCAGTGACTTTAAAGTAACGTTCGAGCCGTAACATAAAGTCGGTTTGCACCCGTCGCGTGTCCGTACATCGTACGCTGACCCACTTCACGCGATAGCAGTTGATAGCGATCTCTGGGCACGTGACCGGTTCTACGGAACAAAAGGGCCATAGTCGGCCCTGATTACGCCGTTTCGGTGATACGCCGTTTATCTTGTATGTAGAAGTTTAAGAAAAATCTGATATCAAAATGTAACAGCTCTATGCTACTTGGTATCTAACAGGTTGATGGTTTTCTTTTTTGTTTCCGGTATTGATAAATTAGATTTTAATATAATGTTTCTACTGGATTCATTTCTGTGAATGCGCAACGAAATACTTTGACAGCGAATTTGTCGTTGAAAAATTTACATGTTCATTAACAATCGGTTAAGATAAAGTTAAAATTATTAAGTATATTTTATTACGATGTAAGAAAGGCTAAGTTATCGTGCGAATTTAAAAAAATAAGGATTAAGTTTAGTAAAAATTAAATTAGGTCATTATATTAAATGAAATTGGAGGCTCTATAACAGGTTACGGTTATATTTTGGAAAAACTTATTAATTGATTATAAAATAGTGACGTTTCTTTTGAATAAATCTCAGAACGAGAACGGGTGGTAGGTCCCCTTTTTACAGGAGACCGTCTGGGTGGGTACCACCGCGTTGACTATTTCTGCTGCGAAGCAGTAGTGTGAAAACACTGCTGTGTTCCGGTTTTGAGGCACCGTAGCCAGCGTATTTACTGGGTTAACAAGACTTAACACCCTATGTCTCACGGTATGCAGCGCGTTGGCGATACCACTGGCATTGCCAATGTCAATGAACGTCGGTGACCACTTCCCATCAGGTAGCCCGACTGCTCGTCTGACTGCGTATGCCATAAAAAATAATCTTAATATATTATGCATATTTACTGTTATTTGAATTCCTAAGATGTTATATTCACAGAATAAATGGAAGGTACAGAAAGATTTAAATGGAACAATAACCCGCTTGTAAAATCATCATTACAAACTAAAATATTCTACTGATAATGTGTAATAATAAGATAAACTGTAAGCTTTTTATAATACATATTTAAAAGCGAAAGAGACAATGTGACACGAATACTAAGTACAAGTACGTTGCCGTCGAGATTTCTCGAAGCGGAAAACGGGCTACGGCAGCTCCATTTATAGTTATTTCCAAGTATAATTTGCCCACATTTAAATTCGAAATAGTCTCACCGTCTACGTTGACTTTTTTGTGCTGGCTGAGGAGTTTTGCATTTTACGTTTGAATTCTCACGGTCTCGGCGTTTAGCTTACACTCGAGATTAACATTTCATTCTTAAATACATGCGGATTTTTTACATGTATATTGGTTTTTAAACGTATCATAGCTATAAACATGAAGTCGGACGCACACACATACATGTACACGAACACGTGCTAACACACACACACATATACATAACACATACATACCCTGTTTACCGGTGGTAGTCCCTGTTTACAGGAGACCGTCTGGTGGAGTACCACCGCGGTTTCTATTTTGCCGCATGAAGCGAGTGTGAAAACACTGCTGTGTTCCGGTTTGAAGGGCACCGTAGCCAGCGTATTTCTGGGTAAACGAGACTAACACCTATGTCTCACGGTAGGCAGCGCGTTGGCGATACCACTGGTATGCTAATGTCTACGGGTGTCGGTGACCACTTCCCATCAGGTGGCCCGACTGCTCGTCTGCCTGCGTATGCCATAAAAAAAATACAGGCACACGAACACGCACATCCTATGATTTTATCGTCTTTTATTGAGCTATTTAAAACAGGCTAGTCAATTAAAAATTAGGACATTAAATTATTGATTTACAAAAAAGAATCATTTTTACAGTGCTACAAACATTACAAAACTGATGATATCTGAATAGATTGATGTCAATTGCCAAGGTTGGCGTTCTCGGGATGAGAAAATAATATAAATGACATTTTTTTTGCAAAATATTGCAGCATAAACTAAGCGGCTTTTCCAAGCTTTGCTTTTATTTATTAGTTTTTTTTTTTTAATTATACTATGGAAAGTACGTCTTTCCATGGTTTTTGAAATGTTTACAAAGCAGGTTCTTTGAATAGTCCAGCACAATTTTGGTTTGCCTATCGTTAATTATATTTCACGAAGCACAAAACGCGTAAATGTTATTAAAAAACATCAAGTAATATCCATGTCTATAAAAAAACTCGTTAATGCAAACATAGTATACACAAATTTCAACCCAAAAATGTTTATTAATATCCATCCGCAGTGTATTTAAAAGAATTATCGTCAAACTTTACTGTGTCGTTAAAATTCAATCTTCAAAATATTTCCCCCTCATCTTTTCGAAAGAATAACTTTAGAAAAATGTAGTGACTATAATAGGCATTTCAGTGAACTGATCTACAGACTTAAATCAGTACCAATTGAGATGCGTTCCTCCCCTATGGTTCATAGTGCCGTGTTACAATCAGGAATACGCATAATGTGCTCTCAGACAATCCGTCTGCACTGCTGTTTGTTCACGAGCGAGTGAAAGTACCCCTCGTCTTCGAACCTTGCATCATTTATAATCACAACTGAACTCTCCCTAAACTCTTTGAGTTTGCACCTAGCCAGCCACTCTACGTGTAAAAGTCTGTGCCGTTTCCGAGTCTATTGTGCTCGGTCGGAGAATTCAAAACTTCTCCGTCCGCCTAGAATGTATGTTTTGTTATAAATTTTCTTATAATTCAATAAATAATCGATTGGGTGAAGAACAAGTTCGTGTTAACGTCTCGTATACACAAAAGTCTTCAAGTTTAGAGATGTACGTAGACATAATTTAATCATCATCAGCAGCCTGTGCAAGTCTACTGCTGGACGTAGGCCTCCCCTCCGTAAGGGGGTTAATGGACTGTATCCCACCACGCTGGTCCAGTACGGGTTGGCGGGTGGACCGATTTTTTACATGCCCATCCGTCGCATGGATCATCTTATTTCGTTAACATTTATTTCAAGTCTTAATTCGATACCGCATTAGAAAAATGAATTCATGTGCAAAAGTCGTAGTCACCAAAATTAACTTTTGTATCATTTATTGGGGAAAGATGGAGCGGCCGCCGAAGATCGGAAGCGGTGGCGTGCATAAGGGGAGGCCTGAATCCAGCAGTGGACTGACGCAGGCTGATGATGATGATTATTTTTTTTATATATAAGTCTTAAAAAATAACGCTTTTTTAGACTTAGTAGCGTGTGTGTGTGATGAACCTTGTTCACACATCTTGTTTGATAATGACATTATTAGGAATAAAGGCGATAAAAAAACCAAATATTTAATCGTATCATTAATAACATACGGATGCGAGGAAATTGTATATGTATGTATTAAAATTCAATATCTATTTTTTTATACCGTGCAAATGGTGAAAATTTATGCAGACGTCCTTTATGTGGTAAATGGCAATTGTGTTTCGGGGTTGTTAAAAAAATCCCGTAACGCGAAAAGAAAATCTATAAAAGTACCTGAACGACCATTTGTCGCCTTTTTGTTATTCCTTTCCGCCGGGCTTCGGGGCGTCGGTTTTATGAGATTTATTCTCCACGTTATCCTTTTTTAGGGGTGCCTTTTAGCGTGTTTCGTAGTTTATTGTACGGTTTTTCAGTCGACGAAGTAAAAGCCTGGAGTTGCAATAAAGGTGATTGTCCCATGAAACATTTCTGTATGTAAATTGGGTATATCACTTTAGCGTTGGCATCAATTGATATGATTAGAATTTTCAGCGAATATTTTAACTGACTCTTGAAATGCCTAATAGCATTATATTCACACTTCATTTTTAAACTTTACAAGTATGAAACTGCAACTATAAATGTTAAAAAGAACTATTCTCTTTTCCACTTGAGTTTTAAGTCGTATTAGAGTACCGCTAAGTATTTAAATTTTCTTTATATACTTTGCTGCATAATATCATCCATAAAATTATTAGAACGCCAAAGTTTGTTAACGACCTCTTATCTGCTTCCTTGTTAACAAAAAAGGCAATAACTGAAAAAACGGTGATTAGTCACTGTCGTGTTTTCTATAACATTTTTTTAATTTCATAAATTAATATAATCCTCCTAAAACTAAAGCCAAATAACTAATTAATCGCTTGTCACACAGCTTTTTATGAAAAGAGCAAAATATTCCCAAATTTCCCCGCCCAATTTCGGTTCAATTTTGCACTTCGTTCCTATTAGTAAAAGGTACGTTTGGTCGAAATTAGTTAATTTTAGCCAACAGTGATATCTAACGTGTGTTGGCTCGTATCTATGCTAATTAATTAATGCCCTGCCCCGGATTTGTGACGCGAAACTTTTAGCTATATTACAATTTGCCCAATGTTTACGCTGTTTTAATTATAGATGTCCAAGTGAACGATATAATTATTATAAAAGTCCAATTATTATTAAAATAAATTGAGTTTTGATTTATTGTAGTGTTATTTTCAAAAATATGTTTAAAAAATGCGTTCGAATTAAGACTGATGTTAAAATTTTTTGCCTAACAATTTTATCTAAAAAGTTTTTTTTCTTATATTTTCTTTAATTTTTTTCGAATGGTTAGTTCATTGGTTTGATAATTTAAAAAATGCAAGAAATAGGAAAACCAAATTCTTCACGGTTTCTTACGAGACGCAGAAAAAATTGAAAGCGTAGTGCAAAAATCCAGTATTTTCAAGGATTTTTTTTACCGAACATTGTGGTAATAGTTTATACACAATTTGTGGTTTATGAAATGGATGAACCATATATTCACATAAGTAAAATAGAGTTAATTTAAACAGCCAAGATTTTTCAAAGATGAAAGCTCAAAAAATTAGTCCCTTCCCTTTTGGAGGTTTGTTTGTTTACCAACTGGAGGGTGGATCGAATCTGGGGAAACAATTTTATGCTATAGTTGTTCTATTTGGAATATAGACTACCCCTTTTTAAAAAGAAGATCCATGATAAGTTACAGCCTTCAATTTTATGGTTTCCAACTAGATAAATGAACCTTTACCCTTTTATTGTGGATATCATCATGTTTGTTAGTTGTTTTAATTTATAATTAAAAATTGTTTCAGCTTTTGATTGGTATAGAAGTCAAGATCTTTAAAAAGGGCTTTAAATAAGAATAATATATTTTTTTAAATAGTATGTATATATGTATATCTTAAAATTATTGCATAATATATATTAAAAAATGCCTTTTGTAAATTATGGTTTTCCTACTGAGAATTAACCCGAATAACTACGAAAATCATATCTAGAAATAGGTATTGTTTATATTAATAATTTCATATTAAACCCAAAGGTGTTAATATATAGGTTGATAAAAATTGCTAATTTGTCCAGTTATTATAATGATTATCGTATAAAATTAAATGCTCTTTTCATTAATTACAGGTCAATTATTTTTTCTGTGGGTTCATGCTAATTTGGGAGACCTTCCAACTATAAAAGTAATTCCCCAATTTTGAAGGGGTTTTTATGAGACTTATAAGAGTAGAATTAATTTTAAAAACAAGTATTTTATATTAGTAATAGTTAACTCTTCACTTTTCGACTATGCAATCATATTTTCTTATAGTTGATTATTTTCAACGAAAACATCAAATTTATTTGCGCATGCTTCAGAAGCGCAAAATAATTTATCGTGCGCTGATTGAACTATGTTTTTTGTACTACGGTGTAGTGATTCTTTTATTGCTTGTCTTTGATTATAAACAGAATTATAATTTTATGCGCCGTAACCTAATTGTTAAATTAATTTTATTACTTATAATTTATAAGTATCGTAAAAAATAATGAAAAATATTTATTAATTTTGGTACTACATTAAATAACTTTAAATTAAATAAATAATAATAACTTATTTACAAAGTATCTAACGAAAAAAACTTTTCATAAAACATCGCGACCGAATGGACAAAAAAAAATGGTCCTTAAATTATGTTTTGCGTTTATTATTATGAAACTTATGTTATTGTTAATGCTTTTTAGCTGTATAGACAAAAATAGTCCTAAAATAAATCGTTGCTCCCATATATTTTTGGTTACTTGTGTGTTCATATTTGTATTAAATTGGCTTTTATTTATCGTTTTATTTACACATTCTTGCAAATAATAAATATAACTGTGACAGATTTTATTTTATTTTAAATCTTCTTATAATTTAACATTGGAAAATTTCATAATTAAGAAATATTGACCAATTGTTATAGAAATATGTCCCAGATTATGCAATCGGGTTTCAACCACTATTCTACCTGCAGCTTCATTGTCAACGTTGTATGGTCTACCTTGGAGGGTCTCTGCTAAGATACGCTACCCCTCTTAAAAATATGTGAGTCAGGGTCACCTCTATTGTATTCTGTGACTGGAACATCCAATTTATTCAAGTTGAAGATTTTCTATTCAGATTTTTTGTTATATAAACTGCCTGACTTCTAGTAAAATAGTGAAAGCATGATAACGGTAGCCGTTTTTTAATTTACAGTTTATTAAGTTTGTATATGATACTTAGCTACCTTGACACCCCCCCCCCCCCTCTAATGGATAGGGGTGTTTTAGAGGAGGCCTATGTCCAGCAGTGGACTAGATGATGATGATGATGATGACTTGGCTAAAAATATTGTACGTAGTTTTAGACTGTCAGAATACTTCCATTTTATAATAGCTAGTAGTTATGGTGGTTATTTTAAAGTTTAATAATATCCAGTGTAAATAAACTATTTACTACAACAGTAAACCAGATTTATATTTCAGTAAGTCGTGACCTATTGAAGTAATACGGAATGCTTTTAAAAATAAAATGTGAGTTATATAACAGCACTTGAATAAAGTGAGCGCTGTAGCTTTAGTTTGTATATATATTTTATTTCTTTTAGGGTCCATTTTTATCATATTTTTTTTTAATTATTTTGTTACTCACAATCTCTGAAAAGTCCATTTATCTGCATAAGGTTTAAACGTTTGTAATCTCACTAATCGAGATTATTATTCACTTATATCTCCAAAGTTCTCTTTTGACTTTTTTCCTTAAACGTTATTTTAATATTTCTACTTATAATACGACGTTATTATAGACGACCGTCATGGTATTTAAATATAAAATACTCTCTGTTGCTCACGAAAATACATTATAAATAATATAATTTCATTGATTTCATGGCATTCGATTAATTTACAATTATATTTAAAACTAGTTGTTTCCCGCGACTCCGTCCGCGAGGTAACGTGTAAAAAAAAATTTCAAAAACAATACCTCTTTTACTCGCTATTACATTCGCTGTCTTTAAGAGATAGTCATCCAATATCGGACCAACCATAACATATGCTATCTCGGACCTTTTTATAGATCTAAAAAGGAGGATATTTCTAACATACATTGTTTTGTTTTAACTCATAGGGTTTAGGCAGCGATTCCGTTGACATCTCTCAGACGGCCTAATTTATTTCCGATATCTCTGATACATATTAATATATTTTACTCAAATATACACAGAAACTGTATACAAAATTATAGAAATTATGTATCTAAACCTTCCGGAAGAAACACTCTATCCATTAGTGAACCGCGTGACAATCTCTGCTGTAGTATTTGAATAGCCGGAAGGACTTAGTTATCATATGTAGACCGGACATTTTGCCTGCGTGAGCTTGTAAGGGTTTGTAACGACTGGTGTCATTTTAATATAGTTTTCTAGCAAGTAACGCCCTAATATTCAATAACACTGTATTATTTATCATTCTAAATATTTGCTTGTAATTGAACCACAACTTTTGAAAGGGTACGTTTATATCCATTAAGATAAAAATCTGTGACTATTGTTACGATAGGATTAACCCCTAACCACTTATTTGAATTGAATGCATTCAAATTTACTCCCAGTTCAGCTGTTAAAACAAATTTTATGTAAATGTCAAAGTTCGCTTAATCAGTAGGGGTCGCTGGGCGAATGATATTGTATTGTGTAATTCGAAATCTACTTTAGGAATTACCTATTACTTTTTTATCATAACTTTCATCATCATCATCATCATCGGCCTGTGATGGTCCACTGCTGGACACCTCCCCCCTAATACACGCCTATACATTAGGGTGTTTTGTATCCCACCACGCTGGTCCAATGTGGGTTGGTGGGTGGACCAACCTTTTACATGCCCACCCGACGCATGGATCATCTTACTTTTCAGACAATTGGGTGATCGGCCCAAATTGCCCTAACCAACTAGGAAACAACAATGAAAATTTGTTGAGTCCCCGCAGGATTCGAACCCACGACCAGTTACTAAAGCACGCCCATACCTCTAAGCTACCGAGGCAGTATCTAATAATAATATCATAACTTTATGTAAGAATAAATTATAAATCATCCCTTTCTAAGTCTAGGGCATCTTTATTTTATGTGGTTATTAGAAACCCAAACGCATAATGTTGACTAGTTTTTTACCACAGAGCCTATTATATATTTTTAGCTTTTATAGTCGCCAGCATGGTGGATCAGAAGCCGACCAAATCACAACTCAAATAAAATATTTAGATGAAAGATTCACCCCATCACAAGCTAAATACTGCTTAAGGATATTTTTTTTAAACGGCTTTAGCTGGTAACGCTTAGGAATACAAATTATCCACTACTCGTTAGATCTTTAGAAACACCAGATCTATAGATTTCCTTTGAAGGAATAGTAGGATTTTTTTTCTTATTAAATATTAGCAACTACTAAAATCAATAAATATTTACAGTAGTACTAGTAGTGGATTTACTTATTTTACATTGTAATAAACAATTTAAGGGCTTAAGATAAACGTAGAGAGAGTATCAGCTATGAGGACCACCCTTTTTTGTTACATAAATGTCATTTGCAAAAAAACAGTGACCTCGATGATGCTACTGTTACACCCGAATACCTACAACGAAAAAATAACGTAGGTAAAAAATCAATTGGATTGGTATTTAAAGACTGCAGACGATTAATCAGAGTGTATCTTCTGTTGGCAAATTTATATACAAAAGAGTTAGTCTTATATATTAATTATTATTGTTTTTTAATTCTTAGCACTGCCACCAAAGAGATAATTTTAACGTTTTAGTTGCATGGTTTTTAAAAAACAAAGAACAAAATTTGATTACATACGTTGCAAGCGTAAGTACAACTATCGTATGAATTATAAATAACAAATATTTACAGTACTTCCAATCATATCCGCCTCTGAATATGTCACCAAAATATTGCCTTTCTATAGGCTACAAGATCACTTTTATTTATTTTTGCTCTGTAAAAATTAATTTTTAATTTTTACATTTTACGTTCCTGGCGCATGTTAGAAAGCTGATTTTTCATTATTTTTTTAATTGTTGGCCTGGTATAAAATAACGGCGTTATGAAATTGCATTTTTGTTTTTAACAATAGATAAAAATTATTATAAAATTAACTGACAAAATTAAATAATTTTCAGCAATTACTTTTTATTGTTCCGATTCTCCTATTATCAACGGAAAATTTATACTATTAAACCGCGCCATCTTGAATGACACACTCAACGAAATGAATCGCCAACTGTCACTATAGTTTTGTAGCTAACATTTTGCATCAAATAATAATAGAAAAATAAATTGTTATAAAACATTATTGCGATTATAAATTAAGATGTAAGCTATTCTATCTTTTAAGTTGGATTAAACTCCACATGGTGGGCAACTATATTTTAAAATCAGTTAAGTATTTTAGGATTCCATCGGGCAAACATCGTGACACGAGATTTATATATATTAAGATAAGATAAGATAACTATTGCGTTACTCATTCCAATTTAAAAAAAAACTGATTGAAAATTAAACAACGATCACGCTATTTAGGCACTATTTTATGAAAGTAAACCTACAATTGCCTTCTTAACTGTAGAGTATAACTTTTATTCATGATAATTTTCTAAACTATGAAAAGTTTATCACACGAATGAAACCCTAGACTAATTTACAAACGCTGAGGTGTCTTTGTAGAAAGCCTATTCTCTGTTGCGCAACGTGCGAATTGCCACATTTATTCAAAATTTATTTTCCAGACTCATTTTCTTACACAAGTTTCTTCTCGCTTGTTTAATCAAGCCTTGAAATACGGTGAACAGGGATTAATTTCTCGTGAGGACCTTTTTGGCGTTACAAATATTTTTACGTTTTCTTTTATGCGGCAAAATATTTCGCGAAGCATGTTGCTTTATAGGCCCTATTGGAATATTACAACGTAAGTTAATTTAATAAACAAGTTACTTTCAATGAGGTCTTTAGTATATGTAAAATGAATGCAGGGAACACTTTTTGTCAGTTAGTATATACAATATATCTGTCTTAACATCTGAAAACAAGTGTCGAAACACTACTGTGTTCCGGTTTCAGGGGCATCGTAGTCCGATTACAGGAAAACGTCTGGGTTGCTACCACCGCGGTGGCTATTTCCACCGCAAAGCAGTAGTGTGAAAACACTGCTGTGCTCCGGTTTCAAGGGCATCGTAGCCGGCGTTTTTACTGAGTAAACGAAACGTAACATCGTATGTCTCACGGTAGGCAGCGCGTTGGTAAAACCATTGATATTGCCGACGTTCATGGGCGTCGGTGATCACTTTCCACTTTCAGGCAGTTCGACTACTCGTCTGCCTGTATGCGACACAAAAAACGGTTAATTTTGGACCTACATACGAACGACCGCTTTGTCGGGACAACTTTCATCACAAAGTCATCATCATCATCATCAGCCTGTGTTATGTTTTTGGACATACATACATTGCGCCTCCTCCATTAGGTTTTTGGACCGTATCCCATCACGCTGGTCCAATGCGGGTTGGTGGTTCATAAAGTACAATTTTTATATTTGAATAATAAGTTTAATACGACGTCCGTTAAAAAAATCACTAAATTAATTGTTTTAAACATATTTATAATTGTTCCCAACCTAGTAAGTCACTTATGTTCTTAATAATTTAAAGAAATAATGAGAAAAGCGAGCAATATTTCCTTTAAAAATTTCTGGCAATTCTTACATTTTTTCATCAAATACCTTTAACCCGCATTTTGGATAATAACAGTTTCATTTTGTAGTATAATCCAATATTTTTTTTTAAATTTTTCGCAGAATGATGTAAAGTACAATATTTTTTTATACAATTCCGAGAAAGTTCCTTTAATTGCTGCTGAAAATGTCAAATAAATATTATAAGGGATATCAGGAAAGAATCTTTTGGTTTCTTAAAAAGTTGACAAAAGATTAGTATCTAATTCTTTTGTTTACGAGAATACACATCGAACAGAAAGTGGAAAGTGTTCGAAACGTCGGCAAATATTAAATCCGTAAAAAGTCCTTTTATTCAATAATAAAGATTTGTATCTTTTTATTTTGTAAAAGTCCTATTCCAATCAGGATGTTTTTTTTTGTAAATTTACAATTTTGCTTTTATTTTCTTTTTATCGGTGCAAAACAGCTAATAAAATGATTAAGCGCAGCATTTTATTAAGTATACTTTCTGTCTTGAGATTTAAATACTGACTATTGGAAGTTACGGACTACAGCGAACATTCTTCTTAATGACCCAAAAATGTTCACTATCTTATCGCAACACATGTTTATCATGTTATGTCATGCAATATGGACATTACGTACTACTGATGAGCCATCAAAACCACTGCTTCATTACGCAAAAGGTAAAAAATAATCGTAAATTGGTTTTCTTATTCAGTGACAATACACTGACAAAAGCATAGCAATTTACGCTCTCAGTTTTTTACGATTGGTTTTTATCATTTTCTTTTGGCATATATTTTTTTCCACGTAATGCCACTTTATTGTCTTTGAATCCATGTACCGCATGCCTACAAAATAATGTTCAAGTCTAGTACCCTAGCATTTCACTTGCACCACTGAAAAGCTTACTACATATGTATAATGGATTAGTAACCAACAGGAGGCATGAACGTGGTTTAAAATCTCTTTATTTGTTGATATTTCTATGGCATTCAATTGGTCAGTCCTAGAGCTGTTATCAACTGGGATGAATTATAGTAAAGTTATCCTAAAGCAACTTTTACAAAACCAGAAAATGTTTTTTTAACATGTTACGAAACTACTGCAATATCTTTAGTAGAAAACATGTTATTTTCTACTAAAAAATTGTTCTTTTCAGATTTTTCGGCAGAAGTTATATCCATATGTTTACCCGAAAACATGTTAAATTTACAAGGGCTTTGTCGTTTCGTTTCGGAACCGTCGAAGGCGTTTAGTAAAAGCTTTAGCCCAAGTTAGGGAGAGTTAAATTTTAGATTGCATCTACGTGTCTAATGGACGGTGAAAAGGGAAATTTTTACGCCATCCTCGATTTTCATCGTCGGTTAATGGTTTTAGCGATTTTCAATTTTCCGCCCTTTTCATCACGCCCCCGTCAATTCTATCGAAGGCGATTTGAAAGGACGTTTACGCTTTGATTAAGAGGGACGCGGAGTGACGCCTCGAGATATTTATGTATATGTATAATTTTTAAAAATTTACTTTGGGACATTCTTGAAATAATTGGAAGCGACGCGTTGCAACATTGATAATACCAGTTCTTTTCTAAAAGGTAAGTGAATTAAGTGTGGAACATGAAATAATAGATTAGCGTGGTTAAATAAATTTTCTTTTATCTTTATCAACAATTTTTATTGTCATGTTTCAAGAAATCGAAAGTTAGTTACATAATTAAAATTCTATGTAACATTTGTTTTAACTTGCTAACAAAGAAATAACACTTCCATTGTCATATTGTAAAGAAGAATTGAACATAATTATTCAAGACATTCGTCATTGTCAAAGAAATTTAGCATACTTCAGCGAATTACACGATACCTTCACGGAAATTTTAAATTTTAATTTTTGTCTATGATTTAGTTTTAATTTGTAGTATCCCTCAAAATATCTACTAGAGATTATAAAATTAAACGTCGTTTATCGTCGTCAATTTTCCTAGCAGCATAAGGTTTATACAAGTGCTGTGTTTATGGCGGAAAAATAACTTGAAATGACTTAACTTGCCAGAAAGTTTGCGGAGCCGGAGAAATCCACGGGGAAGAATAGAAAAAGTTAAATTTGTTCTTCACGTAGTAAATACACCGCTTTATAGATAACTTAAGAAAATTTATTGGTTGCATCTATGAATTTACTCTTTGCCTTAGTAAAGTATAATTAAAAATATTTATTGTTATCAAAATCAGGTTTTCATCATCATCATCAGCCTTGTGATAATCCACTGCTGGACATAGCTCCTAATACGCTATCCATTAGGTTTTGGACATATCCACCACGCTGGTCCAATGCGGGTTGGTGGGTGGACCGACTTACATGCCCATCCGACGCATGGATCATCTTACTTTTCAGACAATGTGATCGGCCCATGCTTAACCAACTAGAAACAACAATGAAAATTTATTGAGTCCTGCAGGATTCGAACTCCGACTCCGGTTTCTAAAGCACAGCCCTACCACTCAGGTTATCGGAGGCAGTCAGGTTTTAATATTTTAACACTGATTATGGTTTAAATAAATTACTTTCTGTTTGTATTTTGACATCTGCTTGGAACTTGTAATAAATTTACATTTGTGGGTCATCTGATTATGTAATTTTATCTTTCATATATTGAGTATACGTAAAGAAAAATGTTATTTTTATTTTCAAGGAACTTTTACGTTATACTTAAATATATTTAGACATTGTACTTACGTATATTTTACTTATCCATGAAGGGTTTGAGAATTCAACCATGCGTAGTTTCAATGAGCGGTTTAGTTGTAACGAACTTTATCATGCAATTGATACAATCGGAACATTTTTCATTTGACTTTCAGACGATTGGAATCGCTGAAATTTTCTATAACATTTTAAACTTCTAGAAACTAATTTGTCAAACGCAAGAATATTCTGAACCCGACCTCAGGTTTAAACACGACCCGATCTACCACTGCACGGACATCAGTACGGACGTGTTTAGTTACGTCGTTAATTTAGCTCAGGTTGTCGATTAAGAGCCGTGTCGCCGGATGCAATATCGGCGAGCAATATCGCAAATAACGTTCCTCCTCTATCGATCAACGTCTCGTACCTGCACCGGATGATTGTTCTCAGTAAACAGATATTGATTCTCGTAAGCATTATCCGATTGGTTTAAGTTATCCAATTGGATTGTTCAAATTTAATTATTCAATAGCATGGCATGAAAAGGTCGATCCGCCCACCAACCTGCATTGGAACAAATGATGTTAAAGTTATCTTAAGAATTACGTTAAACAATTGCGCTAAACTGCCTCCGTAGCCTAGTGGTATAGGCGTGTGCTTTAGAAACCGGAGGTCGTGGGTTCGAATCCTGCGGGGACGAACAAATTTTCATTGTTGCTTTCTCGTTGGTTAGGGCAATTTGGGCCGATCACCCAATTGTCTGAAAAGTAAGATGATCCATGCGTCGGATGGGCATGTAAAAAAGTAGGTCTACCCACCACCCGGATTGGACCAGCGTGGTGGGATGCGATCGAAAACCCCCTAATGGAAAAGGGGTGTATTAGGGAAGGCCTATGTCCAGCAGTGGACTATCAAAGGCTGATGATGATGATGATGATGATTGCGCTAAACCATATAGACCTCTTGTTCGGTTTGCGTTACTAAACTATAACTAACCAGTGCAAAAACAGTTGCATGCCTATATTTTTTAACAATTCGGACTAAGAATAAATCGAAACAAAGTCGGTCACTCTCGGCAACGAAGTCGCCGAAGATATATAACAAATAGAGTTTTTGTTAATGAATTGTAAATGTAATTGTGATAACTTTAAATATCTACTTGATGCGATTTTTTTGTATTAATGTCTCATACTTAGTGTATGTTCTTTATTATTAGATTGACCATTGCAATGGTGCAATACTTTATAGCGAATCGTAACTAATTTCATCAGTCATAAGTCAATGTATAAATATGTTTTCCTTAATGATATTTAATGATATTAATTGTCAAATGAAGTATTGTGCAATAATTGTTACATCACAGCCGTGAATTCTAATTGCAATGTGACGGAGCTTCTTTCGGTAAAACATGTAATACTGATTATTAGGGGTGTTACGAATATTCGCATCCGCACACGTGAGAGCGGATTATTCGCATTGAATCAGACAAAAGATATTGTTTATTTACTGTGTTAATATATTTATATATATATAAAACTATTTCTCTATCGGGGATTTTTTTTTATTTGTAAGAAACTGTTTTTTTCTTTTATTAATATTTGGCGGTTAACACGCGTTCTCACCCTACCTCTTTGTTTTTAAATAAAATATTAAAATACCTGATCTGATTTATCTTTGACATAATGATGAATGCCACGGCTGTTTGACCCTTATACATAGACGCCGAGATATGGCAGAAACGTCGGGAATTTTGTTGAATGATTAAATGTGACCGTATTAACGAAGAATTATATGTCGGCCAGTTCTTTTTCAAATATCTCCTTGGTCTTGGATTGAATTTTTTTAATGTTTGTTTGAAAAAATATCTTTAAGTTTTATTTTTTGGAGTTTGGATTGCTTGTCAAAATTAACATTCTTTCAAGTGTTCTACGTTTTTACGACTTTTAGGGCTTTTCCCTTTTTGCAGCGTCCATATTAATGAGTTCATTAAATGGAAAAAAATAATTGATAAAAATAAATATTGATTTTACCGTCACAAAAACAAACAAAAAGAACAGAAAGCATTTTTCTACAGAGATCATTGTCTTGGAACATAAACATGTACATGCTACAAAAAAATACCGTGCATGCATATGCAAGTGTTGTTTACGCGACCTTTCACGCGTACAATTAATGGTTGTAAATATTTTCGTTCTCGATAGGAACGATGCGCGTAAAGGCAATAAATCTTCGTTGCACTCAAATCGTCGTTCGACGCCCGAGACTAAGTTATAAGCTGTATGACATTGATAGTAGATGTCAAGTCGACGACAACCCACACAGTAGATAAGGCGAGCCGTTCTTGTTGCCGTTGGTTAAATAAAACTTGAATAGTACCGATAAGCGATCGTTACGGTTGCAAATATATCGTTAAAAGAATTATAAGTTGTTTATTAAATGATACAACGATGATTTATTTTATTTACGCGATTGTTATACTTATCGAATACACTATTGTACGGTTTTTTCGCGTTAGTTTTATATATTTATTCTTGACTCATCGATCTCATTCCAGCATCCATGATCACGGCAGAACAAGTTGGTGTATGTATCTTAATGTTTTTGGAGTCTGAGATTTAAATCGAAACATCGGAAATAAATAACTAATAGTTGTAGTTATTTATCTCCGACATTTCAAATGCGAAAAATCCGTAAAATAGTGGGTTTGATATGTATAATAATAGCGTAAATAGAAGAAATATTATGTGCAACAGAACGGACTGAACAATGCAAATGATACTATGATTTTAAATGCTATACCCGATTATGTGTATGATTTTATAGGTCATTACTGGTGCACCGCTGCCAATTTTTTAACACAGCAAAACAACAAAACTTTACTTCCATAAAATTTATTTTCGCGTTTATTTACGAAGATTTTGCATTTTACCTCAGGTATAGTCAACGATTTAGTGACTTTTAAATAGAAAAAATACAGCCGTCAAAATGTTCTTATATACAAAAACCTTTCAACTTTTCACAGCGGAGAAATGTTTAATAAATCCTTAATCAAATTTTAACAATCGCGCCCGTTCCCCGCTTTGATGTTAATTGCATTCACGGAAATAGACTGGTCGTCGTGGAAGAAATTGTCTGAAGATAGAATGTCCCTTTTACCGGAGACCGACTGGGGAAGTACAAGGTGCTTATCTCTACCAAAAGGTAGAAGTGTGAATACACTTTTTAAAGTAGTGTAACTGCTGAGGCAGTTACACTATTTTAAAAAGTAGAAAATTGTAGCTTTTAGCTTAGTGGTATGGCCGTGAGGTTTTGAAATCGGAGGTCGTGGGTTCGAATCCTGCGGGGACTCAACTAATTTTTATTTTGTTTCCTAGCTGGTTAGGGCAATTTGGGCTGATCGCCTAATTGTCTGATAAGTAAGATGATCCATGCGTCGGATGGGCATGTAAAGTAGGTCCACCAACCACCCGCATTGCACCAGCGTTGAGGATGGTCCAAAACCCTAATGATGTAATAGGGAGGCGTATGTTGAGCAGAAGACTATCACAGACTGATGATAATGATGATGATGAAAGTAGTGTTAGTTTACTCCACTATTTTAGCCACAGTAGCCATCGAAAAGGCGATTGTGGTGTCTTATATACACATTTCCTATGGGCAAGGATATTACTTACCATTAGGTGGACTCCTGCTCGTCCTATCGTTTCATTTTAATACAAAAAAACAAGTGAAGAAAATGTTTCTCTATTCACTGGCTCATTAGAGGATCTCGCTTCCATATTAGGCTTCGGATGTTACGGCAGCTCGATATGGCGTGGACAAGTACCGGTTTGTGTCCCGGCTTTGATTGCATCTCGTCCTGTGATAATTCACCCTGGTTATGGTGTAGCAGCTGCGGTTGCGTTTAAAATATAGTGTCTACTCCCCCGTCCTCAAAGGTGCTTTAAACTGAGTGCGCTGCTGCTCGTAACGGCGCAATTAGTACGCTAATTTGGCGTACACTTTCTAGAAATAGTGTTTGACGTGTAAACATCCTTTGTTAAGGATACGAACGAAAATTTATTAAAGGCGGTTTAGTCAATTAGTTAAAAAAGTTCTTTTGAATAATGTATTGTTTTAGCTAGTGACGTTTTTTAGTGAATTATGTCTGGTTCAGACAGATCCAGTAGTAAAAACTTGTGATTTCCGTCCAGTAATGATGTTTTATTTCTTGTTATCGTAGACGGCTCTCTTATTTTTCTAATTGAATCAATAATGTAGCCTGTCGGCAGTTAGAAAACTGGCAAAACGACTAATTGGTCGTTTTCTTAACGCCATCTCGCATAAATATCTTTTCATTAAACAGTTTTCTTAAGGTAGCTGTTTATAGAATCTCCCTTAAGTTTTCTAATTGAATTAATTATGACTACGCGACTTTATTCGTTTCGTTAAGATCAACCATCATTTTATAATCCAATTTCTATGGTGCTCTCATTAACATTAAATCATATCAGTATAGTCCACTGCTGAATATAGGCTTCTTCTTCTAGTTGCCAAGAGTTATGATCCTAAGCCACCTGCCTCCAGCAACCTCCGGCACATAAGCAAATATCGTCACTAATGGCCACATCAATAGTGATGGTCCTCCGACACTGCGATATGAAATATTCTCGAGTAGCAGCCTCGTACTGGCCGGTACAAGGCTGCTAACATTTCGTCTTCCCAAACACATAATTTATTTCAACGTCTTTATAGATCGAATCCATACAAAAAGTCCGCAATTGCCAGTGAGTAATGCTCGGTTACCTCATCAATAATGCTCTAATCTCGGCCCACAATGCATCTCACTATTTACAAATAGACCGTGCCGCGGTTTGTATTCAGCAAAGCGATCGCCGTCCGAGGCTTACTCAGCCGCTATTTTGAGCCCGATGCGTTGGCACCGAGCGTCGAACCGCTAAAGGTGCGTGTACACCGGAATTAAAATGGATTTGATGTAAACAATGTTTCTACTTTACATTTCATGGCCGTGGATTGGCGTTATGCGTCTAGTATTTTATTCTGTGGTTTGCCTGAGATGTCAATTAATAAGTGACAATTCTGACGCAGCATGACTGTCGCCGCGCGCGTTGTTATGGGTTACGTTGCTTACATTAATTTTTTCGTCTTAATTGGCTCGGGTATGCACAGGCTACTGTTTTAAAGTTTAGTAGATTACTGTAAAAGTATCGGTTTATTAATTTTTGCACAATAAATGGGGTATCTCTTGTACCAACCTTTGCTAATATTAGGAGGATATATTGATACTTTGTATTATTTATGTACAACTATACTTTGCGGCTGGAAGGCGAATATACGAATATCATACACTTAGCTATTCGTATACTAAAGCTATACGAGTTACATCACAAGCTTGACTTGAGTTGTGTATCCGCAACCTTAACGCAACTTACCTACTACACGAGGTACTTGAACGCAAATGCTATTCATTCACGTGTCTTCATTAATATAAAGTTTGTTATGGAACATGTCGTTGTAAAAACATCGTGTATCTATAAGGAAAATAGACTTCCTGTCATAGTCAAGGCTAAAGTTTAGTTTATTATTATTCTTGGGCTAAATTGTATCTAGAATAGATGTGTACATTTTACCGGTGGTAGGTCCCCTTTTACAGGAGACCGTCTGGGTGGGTACCACCGCGGTGCCTATTTCTGCCGCGAAGCAGTAGTGTGAAAACACTGCTGTGTTCCGTAACTGCAGCCAGCGTATTTACTGGGTAAACGAGACTTAACACCCTATGTATCACGGTAGGCAGCGCGTTGGCGATACCACTGGTTTTGCCAATGTCTATGGGCGTCGGTGACCACTTCCCATCAGGTGGCCCGGCTGCTCGTCTGCCTGCGTATGCCATAAAAAAAATACAAAGCAGTGGTGCCGAGTTGAGAAGCTATCTTGTAGGTGAAGTATCAAGTGATAACCGTTCGGTTCTTTTGCTTCACCCATCATCATCATCAACATCATTAGCAGCCTTTATCCGACCACAGACAGTCAAAATTATCCACCATATGCTTTCTTCTCTGTAAATGGATGCAGATTTTTTTTAATTTCCTCGAATAAAAGTCAACTATGGTTCTATTCTATGTCCTAATATAAATAAAAACTCTTATCATTTTGGTACAAACAGTATCTTTGTAAGTTATGTGGGTCACGTATCCAGCTACAAACTTATGCGCCATTTTAGTCTGTCTGTATCCCGACCCGGTGTCCTTACCATCTTATCTTACGACCTAACAGTGACATTGGTTTGCGATAGTTACTTGTTCGTTTCTGGACAAAAACTTATTCGGTCCGATTTCACGATTAAATTAAACTTAGCTTGTGTTTTTTGTGTGTAGAGTCGATCTATCTTATATATCGTAGAGCGATATACTTTACTCTTAAGGAGCACGTAACACGGGCCAAATGAGATATTGTGTTTGCGTACTCCACCGCGCTTTGAAATGTGCAGTCGGTAATAGTGCTTTACTAGTATTTTTTGCGCGAACAGGATACCATTATCAATCAAACATTACCATATTTATAATAATGCTAGCTGTAAATATTGTCATTTCTATATTTACACATAAAAGATACTAACATAAATCACATGATCTGGAGACAGCTAGTTAAGTATATTTTTAGCTTTTTTTTACAGTTTGTCTTATGGCATTCTTCTATATCGGGAAATGCAGCGTATACTAATCTTTGTCCTTCAAAAACGTGTAATTTGAGCAGTCTATAACCTGGACCCAAAGAATCATTAAGAAAGTTGTGCTTTAGGAGGTCTTTGGTTTGAATCCTGCGGTGACTCAACAAATTTTCGTTGTTGTCTCCTAGTTGAGTTGAGGATAGATCCATGCTCGGAAGGGCATGAAAAAAGTCGGTCCACCCACCGACCCGCATTGGACCAGCGTGGTTGGATACGGTCCAAAATCCCCTAATAATAAACGCTCCGCACAATGTCGAATTACGAGATACGAGTCCTATTATCAGCCTAACCCAATATTGAGTTTGGGTCGCGGCAAGGACATAACAGGTAAAAAGGTACCAATTTTCATACTAAGATCTTTCCGAGATTAAGCCATACTCGTTTATCATCAAATTATTTACATAAACATGAAGTAATATTGTTCATTTACGACTAAGAATAAAGTAAAAACCTTCGTGTAGTAATTACTTGCTTAATGAATATTTTATTAAGGATTATAAAAGCAACTATTTTGTAAAAATATATCTTTATTGATCATATTATCGCTTAATGAAACTATTTTCAAATTTTATCACATTAAATTGCTTTTCAATTTTTCCGACGCTTTAGGCCCATGATCGTCAATATATAAAAATAAATCTAGGTACCGTCAGTTTTAAGTAAAAATTCGTCTTATTTATGCATACAAAGCTGAGGTATTGGAATATAGATGTGCTTAGTGTTACTTAACTATTCTGTATTAAAATTGTCAGGGTTTTATCAAATCATTAAAATCTTATGCAGAGGTTAGACCTGATCCGAGAATTGATTATAAATCCTTTACTTCTTCAACCGTCGATGCATTTAGTTTAATCTTGAGTTTTGATAGATATTGGCAATTTTTTAATACAAAACTTAAGTTTCCTCTCTTATTTGCACATTTAGTCGACAAGAGCGATCAACAATGTAATGTTTGTTACAAATAAATGCATACAGACCTCTATTGTGCACAGCGCAACAAGTATCAAACTCCTTGGTCCCGCAGACATTTCTACTGGCACACCGCAATTAGGTCCCATTAAAAAGCGTCAACAAGCGTGCGTCATATTTTCATTACGCTTCATCAATTTGATCGCGATCCACTGAATTGAGGTCGTTGGCATTATAATTGAGAGTGGAATTGTCCACACAAGCTGAACATCGTATGTGAGTCAAGTGACTTATGGGGCAATTTTGGTACAACCGAGGAATGTGACTGGAGTAATGTTATTGGTGAATCTGGCCTAGATCTGTCTCCGTAGCCTGGTAAGGGTGCGTGCTTTAGAAACTGGAGGTCGTGGGTTCGAATCCTGCGGGGACTCAACTACTTTTCTAAGTTGTTTCCTAGTTGGTTAGGGCAATGCGGGCTGATCAACTGATTGTCTGTGTAGTAAGATGATACATGCGTCGGATGGGCATGTAAAATTCGGTCCTGCACCTTATCTCTGTACGATCGTGTCGGTTATCCGTCCCATAGGGCTTTGAGATAATAAAGGAATAGGGAGTGCACCTGTGTTTGTGCATACACTAGTGCACTATAAAATCTCCTGCGCAGTTGGCTGATCTCTAATATAGATCGGCCGCCGTAGTCGGAATCGACTACGAGGATATTATTATTATTGGTGGATGTAGCCTGTTTATGGAATATCTAGGAAAAAACAATAGCGTGACTTTAGGGCTGGAAAGCTATAGTGTACAGCACAGCTCTTTCGGCATTGCGGTTTAAAGGGCACTGTAGCTTGTGCAGTATTTAACAAACGAAACGGTGTAACGTTGTGTGTGGGGTACCTTTTTGTAGGTTCCTCACCATTTTTATGGGTAACTTATGTTGCTTGCTTTTCCACCTTATGAACGTTTTCTTGTCTTCCTATTCGAGCGCTTGAATAAATCCAAAATACACTTTATTGAAGTTTATTCTGATAATTTAGCCTGAAAGCTAAATGATTAGAGAAAAGGGTTGAGAGTACTTTTAAATAAACAACTGCGCTCATCTAAAAACATGACACCGTCACCTAGAACATTGCAGAGCTCGTGCAACGTAACTCACACTTGTTACGTTTTCAACAGTCGTTGCAACGTTGCACTCTTCGCTCGCGGCGTGAAAAACGAAATTTTTAATAATTCCTCCAACAGCCGCCGCATCTCGTCCGTGGGCCGGAATGTTCATTTAAAAGTGCCACACCGCAATTCGTGATTATAATGACACGGCTCCAGCCCTCGTGCTCATCAGTGGCCCTTTGTCTCGCGCTGCAGACCGTCGACCGAGTTTCGCTCGGGCTTCGCCGGTTATTATATTTGTCAGCTGCCGAATGTTTTATTGTTTTTGATTAAAATGACAATTTTGTACACGCTACCCGACTAAAGCGACTATACACAATTTGCATATTAAACTGTTACAATAACCTTGAAATGTTTCTGTGCATGATTTCAATCTGTCCTAAGATATGTTAGATGTATTAAAAAATATGCAATTTGCGTTTTTTTCTTTAATTTCGTGTTAATAATTTCTAGATACAAATTTACAGAATAATCTTTTACTTTCGAAAATTATGTTCTAGGATAATCTGACATATAATGAACTTTAGCAAAAGTCTGAGCATTTGCTCGTTTAAATATGCTTAGAAATTACTCGATAAATCATACGCCGGTCGGTATGCCCTTTTTAAAAGCATGACAAAATCACAGTGGCCGAATGATGTGAAATATTAATACCTAGTTTCGCTTTAAACATGCTCGTTCATGGCCTTTGCGACCGGTTGCTATGTAAATAAAACCATGCGTATATTACGTAATCTCATCGGATGATTTGTTCCACAAGTTTTGAGTTTATGGACAACTTGTAAGCCTTTATGAACAATCTTATGAACAAAAATAGAGCCAGAGCATAGTGCTACGTGTTAGATATTAGCTTCAAGTTATGGTGTAAATGGCCTCTTAAAGTTCTTTATTTTTACATAAAAAACGTAGAAATTATAATAAGTATAAAACAGACGCTTCTTTCGCTTTGAATCGCGTAATAACTTCGTGTTGAATGTTGTTTGCAGCAACATTATTGCTTCGCGAAATATCACACATTAAAGGGATCCTTTATGTATCCCGGCAGTTGGTAGTTGTTTGTTATTTTTTATGCAACAGGACCCAGGAGACTGATTGAGGATCTAGTGACTGGCTGTAATGAAACCTAATGTAGCTTCTTATCCGGTTATTTTAGAGACATGATGTTTATTTAGGTTTAACCCACCAACCCGCATTGGACCAGCGTGGTGGGATGCGGTCCAAAAACCCTCTAATAGATAGGGGTGTATTAGGGGAGGCCTATGTCCAGCAGTGGACTATCACAGGCTGATGATGAAAAACTAGGTTTAAGGCCATTGTAGATAAGCCGTGTAGTAACTAGGATACTACCTAGTCGACCCCTACCTGGTGCATATTACTCCCGTAATGCCGTTGTAAGAGAAATGTGATGTGTTCTGGTTTTAAGGGCACCCTTACTTGCATCACTAATGATTTCTGCGGTTAAAGTTAGCGTGAACTGCCTCCGTAGCCACTAGGTATGGGCGTGTGCTTAGAAACTGGAGGTCGTGGGTTTGAATCCTGAGGGGGCTCAACAAATTTTCATTGTTGTTTCCTAGTTGGTTAGGGCAATTTGGGCTCATCACCCAATTGTTTGAAAAGTATGAAGATCCATGCGTCGGATGGGCATGTAAAAAATCGGTCCACCCACCAACACGCATTGGGCCAGCGTGGTGGGATACGGTCCAAACCCCTCCTAATGGATAGGGGGGCCTATGTTCAGCAGTGGACTATCACAGGCTGATGATGAGGTTAGCATATAGAACTGTAGTGTTTATGATGCTTTAGCCACGGGCAAAGTTATTCGCTTCTCGCTTCAAGTTATTCGGTATGTCATTCATTTCAATAAGATGAAATATTAAAAGCTCGTGGGCTCGAATGTTACATAGCGAACTGCGTAAGTTGGTGATAAAGTCCCACGTATCGTTTGCATACAATAACCGGTTGTGCATATGTTTTACAGACGCACATCTCCTTACTTGTATGTAAGAAGCCGTTTTACTTTGCTGTCACGTGACTGCGTTAGACTACAGCAGTGTTTGGTTCCGTTCGAGCGTCTCTTAAGGACATCCGGGAGTAGGAGTCCGCTTCCGGGATGGCTTCGTAAAAGGAACAAATAAGTTATTGTGTAACATTCTATTATAAAAGTTTACTTTTTAATATTTGATGAAGTTAAAGGTTCAGGCGAACGCTTAAGTCATTTTGGCTTACGGAAATTAATAAATGCAAAAGATGTTTTGTGTTTATGATAAAAAAGTGTACTAAAGGAATTTTTTTTTCGTCATTCCCGCAATTTTCACTAATATACTTATATAATTTGTACAGAGGGTAGGATTGAAAATATATTTTTCAATATTTGAACCTTTTTTTTTGACGCTTACCTCAGGTTCCTGACATCCATTGCAAAGGGCATGGGTTCAAATCTTAACACAGGAAAAAAAATGTGTGATTTATTTACAATATTTTCAGGCATCTAGTCTATTTGTATATATGTAGGGCCTATTTATTCTAAAAAGAAAGTAATGTCATATATTTAACAATGTAGATGAATGTTTCCAAAGTATATATATAATTTACCAACTTCGGCTCTAGGCAGTGTCGTGTTACCGCTCCGAAATATTTCTTTATTTATTTGATATAAAACGTTGTACAACGTTAACAATCGTGGATTCAATGCATAATTCAATACAGCGCAGGCCAAGTAGTTGGAGGTCATTGTGTTGAAGTCGATTGTTTTAAGTAGAGTAGAAATGCCCTTCCCGCCAGAGAGCCACGTGTCAGTATAATTCCTCATTCAACGACTTAACAATACACCGTTTTGTTGGACCCGGCATATGGCCGTGTCTCGCGTTTCAAACGAGTAACGGCCGGCCCAATAAACAAATGCTATCGACGCACATTCTTGTATTTGGGCCACAGGCAATTGTAGCACCTAATGGTCATTGTAAAAATTCGTTCCACCCACCAACTCGCATTGGATCAGCGTGGTGGGATACGATTCAATAGCCATAATGGATAGTGTTGTATCAGGGGAGCCTATGTCCAGCAGTGGACTGACGCAGGCTGATGATGTGTGTGTGATGTGATGAAGTGTCTACAATTGTCCCGAGTTATGACACTTTTATTGCGTCAGGAACAATTCTGCGTGTTATTACACATTTTCTTCGCTTATAAATCTCGCTCTGCCCGATTCGAAGAGATTTATCGCCCGCCTACGAGCTGGTGCGACTTAATATTTCTTTTAGCTGTCTCTTTAGTGACATGGTGGGATATTCGAATATCTCACCGGATTTAAAGTTGTTTTGACAAATACGTTTAACTTTATATAAATATACTATCAAAGAATTCTTTTGTAGTTTAGGTGAGTATATATAGGGTGTTTAAGTCGGGAATATAGTCAAGGGTTTTTTAACATGAGTGTTTGCTGTACAAAGCCTGTTACGTTCGCAATATTGTTTATGCATTTTATAACCTAATCTTCTAGTTAAATTATAATCTTATACTAATATAAAGAGCTTCTAAAACATTCTTAAAGATAATTTACATGTGTCACTAAAACGCTTGTCGGTATTTTTTTGTTGAACATAACCATAAACCTCAAATATAATATTATAAAATAATTTTAGAATGATCATATAGGACATTTAAAAAAAAATTTATTAAAAAATAAATCTTTCCTTTTTGTGTGTTATTATCTCTTTATCTTTTTATAAAAAAAAAAATAAAAGAAAATTATTCAAAATTTACTATTCATACAAGTTAATAATTTTTTTTCGCATCTAAATCAAATTCACTCAAGCTAATGCATCGCAGCTGGCGAACTCACTTTCGTCGACAGTGATGAATTGTTGCCGTATAGACAAAGCGTCCAGATAAGGCTAATATATCGCCCCGTGTGTACGCGCCAGTAATGAGATCGCTTCCGATTATCGCAAATTGAAGGACTCTCCGTCGCCTGAAGTTTGAAACGCGCCACACGAATTGTGTCATGGTGCATTCCTATCCGATCTGTAATAGGGCATACATTCGATGACGTGAACAGCTAAATTCCTTAGATTTTGTGTAACAATAAAATGTTACGC
The DNA here is from genome assembly GCA_029286875.1 of Lamproptera curius. Lineage (NCBI taxonomy): Eukaryota > Metazoa > Arthropoda > Insecta > Lepidoptera > Papilionidae > Lamproptera > Lamproptera curius. Next base: position 2,386,046 of record JAGSMT010000070.1, read on the forward strand.
ATTTCATTCGCTATTTGTAAATAATAAATTTGATTAGGGCAATTTGGGTCCCAATTGTCTGAAAAGTAAGCTGATCCATGCGTCGGATGGGCATGTAAAAAGTTGATCTACCCACCAAACTGCATTGGACCAGCGAGGTGGGATACATATAGTTATGGGTCCAAAACTCCCTAATGGTGTATTAGCAGTGGACTATCATAGGCTGATGATGATGATGAAACAATAATAGTTCTCACCTTTCCGATTTCGATCGAAGCTCTTTCTTCTCTTGAGCTATATATATATATATATATATAGATTCTCTTGAGCGAGTGAGTGACCATGTGCGCAGGAGTTATTATCGAAGACAAACGTGTGCACTTCTTCTTTTTTCATTTTCAGAATACGATGGTATGAATAATTAACAAAACCGACCATCCGTCACGTGGATCGTCTTGCTTTTCAGGCAAATTTGTAGTCAGCCAGCAATGTGCTTCTCTGCAACCATTAAGCTAACAACATCTCTTTCTAGTGCAAAGCCTTGGCATTTTTGTTGGTCAATCAGTTGCTTTAAGTCAGAATTCCGATGTAAATCTTTGTCAACAAACTCGTAAACATTGACCAGTAAAACACTGCCGCAAATGATGTTGAATATCATCGATTGAAAAAGTAACGGTTTTATCCGATGCTAATGTGATTATCGCTATTTTTTAACAGAATTCTCATACTTAGAGACATGAAAATTTTGAGTCTCGGAGTTTTGCTGGTAGTGTTCAGTTCGCTAATAAGCGTATGAATATTACAACAGTTCCTTATTATGCAGAATAACGTTAGCGTGTACACAATACTGTGATCTGGTTTGAAAGAAGCTTGCTAAATACAAAAATTAGGGGATCCTTTTAGGATCTTAGACCGCTTGCCATCTGTGGAATTTCCTGCTCGTCGCTTCACTTTGCAAAAATCTTACACCTAATATGGTAAGCTCTGAAAAATGTTTCGTATTGTTTAGGGGCATTGACTATTTTATTTTTATCACCCTTGTTATATACGAAATATTCTTTAGGTCGGAATTAGACCTATTTCGATGTTCAAATTAGCTTGTACATTTCTTGGTACAAAATTTATCGACGTAAGGTTCACAGTTTTATGACTTAAATTATAGCTTTAATTTTGCTCACGCGTTCTGTGTTCAACATCTGTTCTCCGAGCCTCTGTATAACACGTAAGCGTGAACCTAACTTTAATTTTGTACGGCAACGTAAGACATTCCCGCACGTCACGTAATTAAAGAGACGATGTTGTTCCTCCTTGCGTATTCGTGTCAATCTAGGTCGCTGCTCCGATTAGAATAGATATCGTGATAATGGCTTATACCAACTTGTACTGTTAAAGCTTTGTTTGTTTCTGAAATAGACAGTTATATTTTGAATGGATTTATCTAACTGTTATATTTAAAATTTCAACTACAAATATAATTTAAATTATACATACCTTGTTGATGTAGATATAATATGTTTAAAAGCGTGACCCATGTCGCGGGACAATGTCTCAAAGATAGGTGTTTAATCTAATCCGGATCTGTAATTCCAGAATTTACTTAGTTTTTACGCACAGGTTTCTGTGGCATCTGGCCTTACGTCTTTGGGTGTGAACTGCATTTTTGAGACATGATGATTGCTAGTTTAGTTCAAAAGCACTGTATGTTGCATAAGTTGCTGGACCTTTCGAAGCTGTTAACTGAAACGTGATGATCTACGTTGACGTGATAACCCTTGTATGGTTTCTGATCTTTTCCAATAATGAATGCCAAAAGAGGATGATTGATGTAAACAGTGTAATCCGAAGTTGTTACACAAACGATTGAATTCTTACTGGTGTCGATTAGCAACAACTCGATATGTACCAGATAAGCGGCTGATCTAGCCTAGGCTTGGCTCTCTTGGGCACCCTCGATCCAGCTCGCTTACGGGATAATAAAGTGGCAGCCTGAGCCGGGGTCCCCCTTCAGGGATACCTCGAAGCTAAGCCACAGAAAAGAGGTGAAGTCTGTCCACGCTTAAAGTTGTACAGCTCCTCGACTCCGTTGGGTTGTAGCGGTTAACTCCACTATCGAGAATCATCCGCAAATAAATAAAATCTCGATATGTACTAGTTACTCCGTTGCTGGAGATTATATTAGACATAGTTACATACTTGGTTATGTGATCGTTTTTTAATTAAACCACGTATCAACTTATTGACAGTTATTACGCATCTTACAGTGCACTAGTGTCGATGTTTATTACTTATTATTGCAACGAAATAGGTCGCCGGTCGACGACCCGCGCCTGCGTTGCGCTTCCCGTAGGCTGGCCAGATCGGCCCACGCGCTATTACTTTAAATGGAAAGTGTTCCAAATTCGGCGTACGCCTCGTATATTGATAAACGTCGACATATTAACGATATTGTGTCGAAACGGCTTGTTGGTTAACAGACGTCGGCCAGGGGCGTCGTTTCGTTCTATTTCGGTAACGAGCCATTGACCTGTTGCCATGTGCGCTCAACGAATCGGTCGCTTATGATGTATGTGTGTCGGGTACTGTGATACACTCTAAATACCTTACGCGGATACCCGTTATGTGGTTATGGTATTGTATATAGTTTTAATTGGATGGAACTTTGTTAAAGACATTATTTGTTTTGTACTAGAAATTCAAGGTAAGAATGTGCTTTCTTTTAGATTGTTGAATTTTCTTTACGTATTGACTAAACTTCTCGGTATATAAGCTTCACCTGTGTAGTTGGATTCTCAAATAGAAATCATTTTAGACGTTTGCATTTTTTATATTTGTTTTTTTTTTTATTCTCTGTTTTACCCTAAATACTAATCTCTTTAAATTTTTGTGCATTTAAATTTTCTATGTCGACCATCTTATAAACCATCATTAATAAGTTTCTTTTTCTTCGAGCGATAACTAAAAAAGTTTATCGCTTTCTACATAACGTTTAAAATAAAGACGCTGGTAATGAAACATGTGTGTTATTAAGAAAACAGTAACAATAACAAATCTATTGGATTCCTTTCTCGAAACATGTGCAGGGTACAAAGCACTGCGAGTTCCCCGCCCAGGGTGGTCGCCTTTGTTTGCTTGTTGTCCTCAAATTGTTATTACTAATATAAATAAAAAAAACATTGCTATAGTGTTAACGCTCTGTTTTTGTTTATTTCGACACAGGATCGTCTTTGGTTATGCTTAATAAAGATTTATCTTATTATTTTAGTCGGGATAAGTTTATGAACTACCATAAAAAGTTACATGTTACTTTTTTTGTTTATCAAGTATTGTGTAAGATCAAATTAAATTTTAAGCATAGATTAGGTTATCTTACTTAACTTCTACCTTTATCATATTATCTGTATAGCTAGATAGGGTTATTGTTTAAAGGTATCTCATACTATGTAGTAGGTACGTTATAATAATAAGAGGTTTATGATGATTAAGATGGCTTTTACCTTGAGTTGCAACGAAACGTTATTAATTTGTTATTTCACACGTAACTATAAGGTATATCCTTATAGTTTATTATTATTTTTTTTTTATTGCCAACGAAGGCAGACGAGCAGTCGGGCCACCTGATGGAAAGTGGGCACCGACGCCCATGGACATTAGCAATACCAGGGGTATCACCATCGCGCTGCCTACCGTAAAGGACTCTCTTTATACCTCGTTTGAAAGAAGACATGTCATAGCGCGAAGGAAAAACCTTAGAGGGGAGTACATTCCAGAGTTTAATAGTGCGTGGCATGAATGATCTCTGGAAACGTAACGTATTTGATGGCACGGTTTCCAGGTGGTATGGATGAACTCTAGTCCGGTGACGGAGGGTACGATAATAGAATGGGGAGGTAGGTACCATATCGAACAGCTCCGCTGAGCACTCTCCGTTGAACAGGTGGTAGAACACACAGAGAGAGCCAATATCTCTCGTTATAGGCTTAGAGGGAGTAAGTTACTATATAATCAATAATACACTTACATCTAATTGATCTAAAAAATGAGATGAGACGGTTAAAAAATGCTAAGTATACCAGATACTTAATTTGTGTTAAATCCATTAGACCGTTCGCTAATATAGGGCAATAAGCGAACTGACGGAGTTACCAGTTAGTTCTCGACTTTGCAAAGTAAACTTTGCTTAGCCGCACGAGTATTGATTGGCTTAAGTTGAGATCACACTAGTGTACTTTGACAACAAAAGCTTTATGTTTTAATACTTTCACTTTTACACTTTTTGTGGCTTATGTGATAAATAATACAATTTAGGTGAATTGTACGTCGTTTAGCTACTTTACATTTTTTAAAGTATCATCATCATCATCATCATCATCATCATCAGCCTGTGTCAGTCCACTGCTGGACATAGGCACGCCAACGTTTCCGATCTTTTGCTTTCACATCCTGCCCACACCGGTCACTTTGTGAAAATCGTCACTCCGCATCTAGCCGCAGGGAATCCTACGCTACACCCTGCCGAACAACGGGGAACGAGGCTCTAGCGAACCAAACAACAACCCGCATTTAACCGTCTCCCACCACGCTGGTCCAAATCCCCCTAATGTTAAGACGTTTTAAGTACCATCATCATACGTTTTCATCAGCCTGTGATAGTCCACTGCTGGACATAGGCCTCCCCGAATACACCCCTATCCATTAGGGTGGTTTTTGGACTGTATTTTATGTATACGGCGATATAATTGTTAGTAATAAAATGCGATGAAATCCATTTAAATGTGTTATTTATCATATGATACTGTGCTTAACATGAGCATGGTAAACATAATAAATTATACATTTACTGAACTGAGTCCAATAGATTATTTGCTTGCTTTACATGTATAATGGCAACCTCGTGGTATAATAACGTAACGAATGGCGTATTTATTAGAGGTTGTTGATAATCAATAAAACTTATTTTGTTGTAAGATGTTTTTTTACTTATATCTTATTTGGCTCAGTTAGTAGCAGAAATAAGTGATTGATGTGACTGTGTGTTTGTATTATATTTGGCTGTCTATAGAAACACGACCGAAACTAATTGGCTGGACGGGAGACGGATTTCTCACGCGCTATTACAATATACATGTGACATTGATTTAAACTTTTAAGCTTGCAATATGTAAAAAACCATGACTATGAATTGAAAAGTAACAAAATAACAATATTTGCCGGTAGTTTAAATCAACAATGACATTTCCGACGAATTTCACTTTTGCCACGTCACTTCTTTTCTCTCGACTTCGATGCTATGAGTTTTAAAGATTGAAATTAGAACACAAAGCACACGAAAGTTACTTCGATGTTAAAACATAACTCTCGTAACAAAAATACAATAGACTTGTGTTCTCAACACTATATCGTCTCTCAAAATTGCGCTCGCTTTAAAACTATTAATTATTCCAAGCAAGTAAGCATATTTTAGAGAATAACGAAAACATTAAATGTTTTCGAAAAACTCTGACTAAGTCATCAAGTTCTGATTTATTCAAATACAAGTGATATCGCCTCGTGTATTCAGATACATGTATACATGGCTTAGAAGTTTAGGAGGGCCTTAATTGAAAAACTTTCAACGTGACGGAGTTTAGGAAAACTCGATAATTGCTTGTACGGTAAATTGCGTACTTGTGGCTAATGTTGCCCACAATTATTTACCGACTAAATAATATTTTAGGTATCAAATAAAAGGTAAAAGTCTAAGTCCAAAATGTTTTATGAACCTCAAAATGTACCACCGCTTGTAAAACTCTGCATTATCTAAATTGAATATAACAGAATTATATTTAAATCAAATTACCCTTAATGTAACCTCAACCTTAATGTGCGAACTCTATGAACACGTTTGCGTGTATTTGAAGGGAGCTGTGTATACAAGAGTAACTTGCCAAAACGGTTAAATATTCTCCACTTTAATCTACAACTAAACATCGTAATATATGGCTGCACTATTACAATAACATGTCTCTTTTACTTTCCATTAAAATTCAACACCATTGTAAAAATAATACATAGTGTTGCTAAAAAGAGAGCCGTTAGTTATACGATTCGTGTTTACAGAAGGGCAAATTGAATTCAAAACATGACCAAATTCGCCTTTGATCTCGCACACGCCGAGAATATTTTTTCTTTTGATGTCTACCTCAAAGTTCGCGTATAATACTCGGACAAACGTAACGTACTATTTATTTGTTTCAACCAAAGAAAAATCATTACACCAATTGAATCAACGAAGATTGTTTAAGAAATAAACTCTAAACAAGGTTTTTAGCCGTCTTCATATAATTTGATGCAGTTTCGCACCTCAGGTTTTTTATTAAACAAAGATGTTTGTGTTGTATGAATACTTAAAAACTGCATTTTGCTTTATTAAACATTTTAATCTGTTCGAGATTTGAACACACGATCGTCAACTTAACAACACGGCTTTTTGACCGATGGTTCAATATCATTTCTTTGTCAGATCTCCAATTTGCAAAACGCGGCACTGAATGGTATTGCGTTACTTATTTGGAAAACAAAGAGATGTAATTTCAGTTGTGACCGCAACGTTTACGACCTGTTGCTCCTTCCCATTAAATCTGCAACCACCGTGTAAAGCTCTTTTGTTTGCATCGATGAAATTGTCCATCGCCGATGTTAAGTCATTAGTGAAAAGATAACCCACCGTATTTTAATTAAGGGAAATAATAGTCAGAGATGGAAAGAAAAGAAATGATGATGAGGCAATCTAGAAATGAATCTGTGTAAAATTGTATTTGACACTGAGTTAGGTCATCACAATGGCCTAACTTAATGGCTAAATGAAACAAATGTACAATCCTATACTAGTTAGGGTCATGGCATATATGTCAGCAATATACTATGTCAAACTATTGGAGTTTATCAGTTGGTTTTAACTGCAATATTCAAAACTTTTTTATGTACAAGACTACAGTTAATATAACTCCCAACCGTTGGAAAGACGTTTTTCAAAGACCTTAGGTTCATTTTGATCTAGATTGGTTTAGAGCTGGCGCAGTAGCATAAATAGTGGGATCGGACAGGGGACTATGCTTGAAATCGGTCATAAAAATGAAAAAAGAGGTGCTGTACCAAGCTCATTACGTTCCACCAGCTACGTCCTGTCAACTCTTTGAATAAATGTCTACATGGTGAGCACTTGTTTAATGGTTAATCAGCAAGGGTATATTCTTACTTAATAGCAATTATTAACATTTACTAACATTTTAAATGGCTAACGGTATTCTTTATTTTGTTAGCGCCTAGACAAAGGCTAGACCTAATCTTTGGGTTTGAAATTAATGTTATGTTTCGACTAATTATTTAAGCTGATATATTATTGCGTCAACTCTTAGTCAACTCGTCATTTAACGGTAATTTGTGCTCTCTTTCGATCACTCCCAATAATGATATTTGTATTTTCATTCCAATTTGCGATACTTTTCTTACTGACTTACGTTCGTTATGTCATAATAGCATGTACACGTCACATTTAACATTTTCTTTTCCCACCTATTAAGGTCCACCAAATAAATCCATTTAGCAAAAGAAGGCGATTTTTCATCATGTACTTCATCGAATTTGCACGGTTCTGCTATTAAGATTGTTCCAAATCGCCAACATGATATTGCATCGTTATAGAACATTCCAGAAAACGTCCCGTAAAATTTCTCTGTCCGTGACGCAGCGGGTCGTTTGTTACGTGTAATTACCGGTCGCGGGAATATATTACCTTTGTACATCGTTCACTTTTACGTTGCCAACGTGCCGCCATGATTGGTCCCTGTTTTTCTGTTGCTCTCGTTTTTTTATTAAGCCCTGTGACGACACGGCGTAATGATGCTGCGAATAAATAGGTAGCCTTGTTTATGGTAAAGGAAAAAATGAGATTTTTACTTGTGTTTTGTCTGTGTCACCTTTGGTGTCATTAAAAAGCTATTTGCTATTTCAGCGATTTAAAAAGGCTGTTTCTTTTTATATGAGAATTAAATCAGTTTTCTCAAACAATAATGACGAATAGATAAGTAACGCGTGGTCAATTTTATCATATTACGACATAGCTTTTTTGTTTAACAACTATACTTTTTCATCGACAACTTCATGCGTCGGATGGGCATGTAAAAGTCGCTCCACCCACCAACCAGCATTGGACCATACATATATACATAGGCGTGGTGGGATACGGTCCATAACCCGTAATGGATAGGGGTGTATTAGGGGAGGCCTATGTCCAGCTGTGGACCATTACAGGCTGATGATGACGATAGCAACTTCAGCGTAAATATAGACCACTAAAGTATACACACAAACAAACTTAAAATTTTGTATTCATATAATTAAAATTACAAGCGAAATGGCGTGTTACATGTTCATAAAATAATCCACTAAGCAAAAAAAAAATGTCCCAATAGTAAAACTAGGGCGCATTTTTTTACTTCTTACTATGACTAGTAGATTCTAAATGTATTCGCTATTCCATATAAAAAATATGTCTTCTTTTGATATAATACTTTCATATATTATACATTAATCTAATACTTTCATATTCAATCAAGATACATATTTCAATTTAAATATCACTCTCACTATATCCAATTAATTCGAGGAACACCTTTAAGGATTATAACATGGATTAACGTCAAATACGCTATCGGTAACATTTCGTATCGCGTCCGGTCGGCACGCGTTAGTCGACTTCCTTCGCGGGCAAAGTTCAAAGGAGCCGATCGGGACATAAATCAAATTTCACCTCCATTGTGGTGGATTTTTTAACGATTCTACGTAAAATTCTCGCAAAGTTATAAATAATTAATGGTGTGCCTTTATGTGGGTTTTTTGATTTTATTGTTATATCTTTTTGTTTAGTGCTTGTATTCGGGTGGGAGAGTAACATATAATTGTATCATTCGTGTGTATATAAGTTTGTTGTCGGTTTTTCGGATATATAAGATTAATATTCTTTTAAAGTAAATATGTAGTAAAAATAAAGTAAGAAATCTTTTACATTCTGGAATAGAAGCAGCGTGATAAGCTTGTTGTTTTGACCTTTTACTGTCGCGGTTTATCGCATCTGTAAGTATTCGCTTTCATTAAACTTATAATTGTAATTTTAATTGTATTACAATGTTGTAATTTAATCTATAATTTTTTCGCTCGTGCTAAACCGAAAATAGGTGTCTCTTTAAGTTTTGACAGTTTGTCATAAATAATTGTCCGCTATAAGACTATCATGTTGTTTTAATTTCATGTTTTATGACTTAGCGTATATAATTGCAAACAAGGAGTTCTTTAAAGTTGTGAATTACAAGTGAGAAGGCAAAAATTTTAGATTTATTCCACAATGACGAGAAAATTTTAATTAATGACGTGTTAAAATTGACATTGTATAAAGTTGAAATATTTTATAATCAATATGCGACGCTAAGAATATCGAGATAAAATGTAACAAATATCAATAAGAATTTAGAAATATGTAGTACGGGCAGCCCGTCCACGGCTCTACCCGTGCCATTATTATATTTTTAAAATGTTAAAAAGTAGCCGCCGACTGCCTCAGTAGGCTAGTGGTATGGGCGTGTGCTTTAGAAACCGGAGGTCGTGAGTTCGAATCCTGCGGGGACTCAACAAATTTTCATTGTTGTTTCCTAGTTCGTTAGAGCAATTTGGGCTGATCACCTAATTGTCTAAAAAGTAAGATGATCCATGCGTCGGATGGGCATGTAAAAAGTCGGTCCACCCACCAACCCGCATTAGACCAGCGTGGTGGGATACGGTCCATACCCTCTGATGGATAAGGGTGTATTAGGGGAGGCCTATGTCCAGCAGTGGACTATCACAGGCTGATGATGTTTGTAAAAAGTAGCCTATGATACACGAGTAAAATATAGCTTGCTAGTAGTGAAAACAAATTCAAATTAGTTAAGTAGATTCAGAGCCTTTTCAAAACAATCAAATCTTTCCTCTTTATAATTATAGCATAGATACGTTCTACTATTTGACTATATCATATCGGTATATTTTAAATTAAATATCTATATTGTAGCATTTTGCAGTAGGTGTGAAAAAGTGAACACCTCTTATTAAATTATTATATTTATTCTGTTATACACCGTAGAAATAGATACTGAACCACTTTTAACATTGACCCGGTTACCGTGTCGAGTGTCTGTTATTTTTTATATTTTAATTTTTTTGTTGTTCCTTATTTTAAATAAATATTATTATTTATACGTGACGCTTTTAAATACTTCATCATCATCATCATTAGTAGCCTTTAGTCGTCCACTGCTGGCCTCCCCTTATGCACGTCTTCTTCATTAGGGAGTTCTGACTGTATCCCACCACGGGTTGACCGACTTTTTCAGACAATTGGGTAATCAGCCGAAATTGTCCTAACCAACCAGAAAACCACGATAACAAAGTTGTTTCCCGCAGGATTCCTCCCACGGCAAAATAAAATCTAAAGAAAATTTAACAAAAACCAAAGGTTAACTTTTTTTTAATAATTGCTACATAGAGCGGCCGAGATAATGAAACAAAAGTTACCATTGAATAAAATTGAATAAAAAAATACTTTTTTTATTGTAAGTCCGACCATTGGATTTCTCCGTTTGTCATTGATTAATGGCATTTGAATAAGCGCCGACCGAAAATACCGAATGTTTAGGCCTTTACTTATTTAAATTGGTCTTTTGAATATAATTTTCTTGGCTGAAAACTCTTTTTAAATTTTACCTTTAACACTACAACTTTGGGGCGCTTGTGTTGAATAGCCTCATTAAAAGTATAGTGCAAATTTTGATAGATTTCAGTAAGTCTGACTTATTATCGGATTTTGTACAGTTTATAACAGGAGCATGAAGTTAGTCTTCATCAGCATCATCAGCCTGCGTCAGTCCACTGCTGGACATAGGCATCTCCTGATGCACGCCACCGCTTCCGATCTTCGGCTACGCCGGCCATGTTGTGAATGTCGTCACTCAATCTTTCCGCAGGGCGTCCTCCACTACGTTCGCCGAGCCTTGGTCTTATATGAACAAATAAGGAAGTCAATGTAGAGGTTGAAAAAAACCGTATAATTTAGTAGTTCTTTGCAGGTTATGAATTCTTTATCCCACTTCTGATTTTAGAAATCTCAAAGAGGTTCCAAAAATTAAAGTTATTACAATTCTTTATTCCACTTCTGATTTTAGAAATCTCAAAGAGATTTCCAAAAAGTAAAAATTATTACAATTCTTTATCCCACTTCTGATTTTAGAAATCTCAAAGACAATTACAAAAGTAAAAATTATGACGACAACTGAACTTCTCTCATATCAAAAAACATTGAAATGGCTCACGTGAACCCGACAACAGCCACGACGTCTCGTAACTCTATCGCAGATGCTCAACACTTATCACACACGAGGAGAGTTCCGTTCCGGGTTACGGCTTACAAGGATGCCCCCTTCCAATATTTCAGACCCGTCTTTTATGCACGATCTCGGACAGGCATAAAGTCAATAGTAAAACTTCTTTTCTCTAATTACTCGCATTAGAAATAGTATTCCGACACTATCAAACGCCACTATCGCCATACACTATCGCAATCAAAATATTAATAGAAAGCACTGTAGGTCAATTGTGCTTGAATATGGCAATCATCGATTTTTCCAAACTTTAACGATCTATATTTGTCTCCTGCCAAGTAATATTTGCTAACGATTTAAGGTCTAAACTGTTTTACATGTCAGTTCTTACTTTTTTCCCTTGAAGTTATGCTTCCAGACTCATGTCTTTGGTTAGCTTCATCTAACACAGAGTTCGCAGGAAGATACCGTCCCGCGAACTAGGTACTGCTTAGTTAGTCTTTCTCGTCACAATAACTGTCGGAGTAAACTCGCCGTAATACGACCAGGCCCGCCAGCTGATCTCCGGGAGAGTAGAGGCGGTGGGGCGCGGGAGGGGCGCTTCACTAAGTGCAGTAGCGTGCCACGCGTCGTCGAAGACGGACGTCTCTTTTGTGCTATGTGCCGTTAAATAAGTCGCTCTGTGAAGTCTCAGTATAGGAATCGTGTCAGTGAATGTGTGTTCGGTTGTTATTCGGGCAGGCGACGGTTCGATCATCGTGTGTCAACTGTAATCTCAAGGTAAGCGGCTATTTGTAAGTGATAACGACGCCGGTGACTTAGGCCGACGTTTCTGAAGACGGTCGGATGTAAGTTTTGTTTGCTTAGATGGTGGCCGAGTTTTAATAGTATCTGTGATGTTATTGTAATAAGAATAATGAATAAGCATTCTACCGAGTTGATTGATTTCGTTTAGTACCACAGAGCCGTTCGATATAAATTTTAATGACTTGTGCGATTTGAAATTGGAATGCGTTTTATTATACGCCACGAAATTTATTGCGAACATTAAAGTTATGAGGGTCGGGATGTGTGAGGCTGGCTTATTGATTCGTAACCCTTATAAAATCCACCTATTGTAAAGTGCCCTATTCCGTATATTTTGGGGGAGGCGAAACTCACTTCTTGGGGTTGAATTCGATCACAGGCCAATCTCATAAATATGTATATATTTTTGTATTTCTTAACATGTTGGGTAATTGTTATGCATTCATAATACTAACTGTATTGCATCAGTTAATTTTTTTTTCGTTGTACAATGTCGAAGAAAGAAACTACTTGTCTCAGAGCATAAAAAGTGTAAGACAAAATAATTTTGTAATTTCACTTTTTTTTCTATATACAATTTATTTTTAATTTTACTGATTTAAATGTATAAGCATGTATGATTGATATGTGTTTATTTATATACTGCTTAAATAAGTAGAATAAATTCTATTTAAAATCTGCAAGCCAATATTCAGAAAATAAGTAAAGAGAATTGAAATTTTTATGTTATTAAAATAACAAATATCTGAGCTAAGAGCTACTATTCCTTCCAGTGTTTATTTATTTTTGTTACCAAGGAGTATATATGTATTTCTCACCATTTTTTGATCTGTTCTCGTTGTTCTAGAAGATTCATCAATCTCTTAGAGGTAACTTGGAATGCTTTTCTGAACTAAAATCGACGCCATCTGAGCTCGATTGCAGCAATGATACACTTACTTTCGCTACTATTTGATTTTTATTTTGAAATCGTTTAATTTTGATAACATGACAACTTCTGAAACCGGTTTCGGCAAAAGTTTCGGCCAAATTTGGTCGAAACTCAATTTTTGGCCGAAACTCGGCCGAAACCGAAACCGAAATTTCGGTCGGACACTAATTACTTCCCACCTCGTAGAATATGCTATTATTCATCCGGAAGTACAACTGTATGGCTAATACAATCAACAGTAACGATAAGTTGTAAGCTTCTTAGATTGAAAACATGAAAAGCAACCTTTTTCAGTATGTGATAAGGTTTTAAATCGAAAAATAGCATTCGTGATGCAACGGTGCATAGTTTAATCGGTCGTCTATTGGTACGTGTGCGTTGCTTCCGATGAAAGGTTGAAACCGAGAAGAAAGTAAAGAAAGAAGTAAGAAGAACATCTTTTTAAAGATATCAAAGGACTGAAAGTCTGTGCTGTGACCATGCAACCTGTAAAGGGTCCAATATTCGAAAATGAAACGCGATAAATACCATAATGTGTTTTATTAAATTCAAAATTACATCATTTTTAATTGAGATGTCTCGTTATATGGGTAACACTCGTTATTCTTATTTTTTTTGTAGAGCAAAACTTTAATAACCCGAATCAGATATGAAATATACGCAAAGGTTACGTTTTGTAAGTGGTACGAAAACGAGGTACGTTAACAAAATGCGCTTCTCAAACTGAGTTTAATCATAATCTCATGCAAGCCACAGTTAAGAGAACACGGTGATTCTATAAGCTATGGGAAATGTAAACAAATGACTCATGGATAAACAAAATCTCTAATAGGCCGAGGGATATCCGATCGTCGTTTCGTAATTACACGTATACTAAAGAGTATGTACGTTATATGTACTAGCAATCGGATACTTGAATTTCTTTCGGTTTATGTTTGCCTAGTCCTTGAATACGATTGGCATGTTTATTTGGTACGCTGATGATAGAAGCTACATCGAGAATGTTCTAATCGTTTGTTAGAATACAAACGATTAGAACATTAGGACTTAATATAGGTAATAACTTCGAGTCTAAACAAATAAATAAAATTGGAATATTTGTTTGTAACAACGAAAACATCAAAATAATCGTTTTTGAAGTGATTACATTGTTATATATACCATACATAAGTATATCCAACGACATTTTTTTAACTTTAGTCTGTTGTGGCGGTTTGATTGTTCCGGCTAAACTTTGGAATAGCTGGACCGATTTTGACAAGAGTTTCACTGGAAGATAGCTTATGTAACTGGGAGTAAGGTAGGCTACATTTTTAATAATAAAATATACCACCAGGCGGACGAAGTCGCTGGCCAATAGCTTCTAGTTAAATGTTACTACTTTATCGCAATTCACCACACCCGGCTTAAACCTGGCTAAGCTGTGACGCGTGGTTTGATTAAAATTATAAATGTATGTTGATCTGATACTGTTCAGTACTTTGTGCAGGTTAATTAACTCGATAATGAGGTAAATATTTATACATAACATACTTTACATTCGATTTATATTGATATTTTAATAACTACAAAGTTCGTAAAGGCTAGTGACTAAATGTATAGCAGATTTATCATTGAACGTTGTATAATTGATGGCTACTTTTGTCATTCTAGGGAAAAATAAACATTACATAAAAGGGGAACGTCAACTTAGATGTGACATAAGGAAATTAAGTAAATATGTATAGTAAAATCAGTTTACTTTAATTTAACCTGACATGTAATCAAAGTTTATTCACCTGGTAATCAGTAAAATTGTCGCTGTTATCTGATGGATTTTCTAATGCGTAAGTTAATGCATAAATCCGTGATCAGCTCTTGGGTATAGAAACCCGCGTTACCATGACAACGATTTCCAGGCATGCATTTTTGTCATGCGCTGCCGCTTCCGCCGTACTCGGCAGATACGGTCTGCTCTCGCGTTGTCTAAAAGAGTTAGTTTAATTATTATTTATAGGTCGAATTATCTATAAATGTAACATGTGTTATGATATTGTAATAGAAAAATAATAGAGGCCTTCGCTTATTTTCAGCTTTGTGTGTGTGTGTTCTTTAATTTTTATAAGTGACCGTGATACAGGAATTCATCATTATTATCATCATCATCATCATCAGCCTGTTAGTCCACCGCTGGACATAGGCCTTCTAATGCACACCTCCTCCATTTAGGGGGTTTTTAGACCGTATCCCACCACGCTGTTCCAATGCGGGTTGGAGGGTGGACCGACTTTTACATGCCCATCCGACGCATTACTTACTCTTCAGATAATTGGGTGACCGGCCTAAATTGTCAAGCCCCCCAGAAAACAACTATAACACAAGTTGTTTCCCTGCGGGATTCGAACCCACGATCAATACCGATAGGCCACGGAGGCGGTTAGAGATTAAGTGACAGTGATACAGGAATTAAATAAACAATTTCCGTGGAGCCAAATCTCCAAATGGTAAATAGTAATTATGCAACTTCAATACTTTCGAAACATTCTTACTCAGAATTCTTTAAATTCTGAGGATAATACTATTTCTCCAAATAAAACGCGATCTGGTACTGATCAGATCTCGTAACGCCGTGGTTGATTTTTAGTAGCACATTTTTTATTTAGCTGCAAAATAACTTTAGTTATGCCACAGTATGAAATTTTAGTTTGACATTCGTTTTTCTGTTTAAAAGTGAACCTTTAAAAAGATTGCACAGTATAGTTTTATTCAATAGAGAAAAAAGAGGTCCCAAACAACTTTAACATGAAAAAAGAGGGAAAAACCTCGATTTTCCCGCATTTTATCCACCACAACACTATTAGTTACCACAGCGGTATCAAATGTCGTGATATCGTGACTTCAAATAGTGTTAGACACATTCCCGCCACCTCAATCGTTGTATCACTTGACAAGCGACGTTTTGTCAAGCCGTTCGCGTTACTATTCGTGTCTGTACATAATTATTGTGGATTCCAATCTGAACGTTTATTTTCGCCTTTGAAATTATCATTCGACGGTGAACAATCAGCGGAACGGCGCTTTATCCAATTCAAACAAAGCGCTTGCGAACAAAGATCTCTTGGCGCTCGCCCCGGATCCCCTTTCATTGGCCGCCCCGATAAAACAACAAAACCGAGGGGCCGAGTTTGTTAACAAATATTTTTTTAATATCCAATAAAAGTTTTGTTTGCGCGGTACCAACGTTTCGGCGATATTCGAAAAGGTAAATATACAGTTCGGAAGTTATCAAATGTTGTCAGATTGGAGAGTGATGTTTCGCGCTTCGTTTTGTTAGGGTTCCGTAATTAAGAAGATTAATAAGAAACCCTTACCCTCAATAGATCTGTTGTATGTCTGGCGGTCTATTTGTCCGTGTTACACGATCGACGTTCTCAGGAACCGGTGGGCCTAATATAAACTAGCTGCAAATTAAGCAGGTACCGAGACGATCAGCATCATCGGTGTTATTATCCACAATTGAAATTTATGGGCAATAAATTTTATTTGAGACTTCAAGAACAATACCTTAATTTGGTCGTATTAAACGTCAGTAGTGGGCGTGTGCTTTAGAAACCGGAGGTCGTGGGTTCGAATCCTGCGGGGACGCAACAAATTTTCATTGTTGTTTCCTAGTTGGTTAGGGCAATTTGGGCCGATCACCCAATTGTCTGAAAAGTAAGATAATCCATGCGTCGGATGGGCATGTAAAAAGTCGGTCCACCCACCAACCCGCATTGGACCAGCGTGGTGGGATACGGTCCAAACCCCCTAATGGATAGGGGAGGCCTATGTCCAGCAGTGGACTAAAACAGGCTGATGATGTGATGTAAACGTCAGTAATAATGTTAATTATAGCGTTAGCGTTGTCATTAATGTATTGTCACCAAGATCAACTAGCAATCAACTGATAATAAAAAAAAGATAGAAGAAAGAAAAGAAATATAAAACGTTAATTTAATACATAATAATAACAATTAATGATTTAAAAATTACATATAGAAAAAAGTACACAAAAGTCTCCACTCAGCATAATATAATGAGTTATTCAGTTCATAAAAGCTGATTTTCAGTGGAACCAGTGGAGGATAGTGACCATATATGTGTACCAGATATTCATAAAGTCATTAACACCGTGAACATTGAAATAACGCCATATTTATAACGCTTCTTCGCTGCAATGTGCTACATTGTTACTACATAAGTTTCATCTTTGACTCGGATATAATTTAATTCAACAAAATCGGTCAAGTTGATTCATTTTTTCATGCTCCACCTAAAAAGTTCACAAGTACATGGAAACCGATTCCTTGAGTATAATAGTCAACTTGTAACTAGTAGATGTTGTAGTCCTTCATCGATCTCAATAAAAACCAGCCACTCGCTACAGGTTGACGAAGCACGAAGTCGATAAACGGCCGCAACGCGGGATCAGGGGCTCACGCATCCATCCTATCTATCTATCGATTGCGCCGTCGGAATTCTATTTTATTTCCGAGCCAGGTGGCCTTGTTTGTTTATTCAAGAACTCGGCCGGCTTCGAAGATTCTATTCGCTCTGCGCTGCGCCACTCGTCGGTGCATGACAACTGTTTGGTATTGTGCTTGTTGCTTTTGTTTTATGTTGAAACGATTGGTGGTTGTGCAGATTGTTTGGTTTTTGATAGTACTTTTAAATCTCTGAATATAATCTGTATAGTCTGAATATAATCTTATAAAAGTCTGATTTACGTTCTTTTTTTTTGAAAATTATTTCTATATGTAAAATGGTGTAGTCTTCTAATGTTGTTTTCATTTTAATCAATTGTCTGACCAGGACACATATCTAAGTTATAAGATATAGGTAATAGTCAAAGTCTTTACTATTGAGTTTTAATTACTAAGGTGTCAAATTTTATATAATATATTTGTAAACGTGTCATACAATGCCTACTAATGTAGAAGTAACATTTATGTAAAATATTATTATTGGTATTCGTGTTTAAACTCGGCTTTACTCAGCCGTTTACCAATTTTTTTTGGTACCAAATTTTTATTTTTAAGTTCAGTCAATCAGATAACTCAATACGAATGTTAACAACCCATTTCGTACGTAGCGAACGTGCAGCAATAATGTTGTTAACACACGTATAAGGATATGAATTCAAGTCCGCCACGCCGCAGGCACAAATTAAATCTCACCATATTCGATGCTTCGCTTCGGTGTTTTATGACTCACGACCCATTTTTATACGAGAGCTGAAAGAAAGCAGAGCTCTTTCCATCCTTCAATGGCTACGCTTTTTATGAATACAGCGTATTGTTTGAGAGCGCGTTGACCACCCAACGCAACGATCTGCATCTACTTTTGTGAATTAAAAACGCTTTGATGATATTTCGTTACTGAGAATTCGTTTGAGAACGGATCGTGCAATATTCTAGTTGAAGTGTAAATTCCTTACTTTTCTTAACTTGTGGATCTAACTTCTGCCGCAAATCGGTCAAAGTCAAATACATGTATTGAATATAAAAGCGATATATAATAGCGTTACCCGTTTCGAAATGGAAGCCTCTGATCTGAATAAAACCGGATTAAAAAATTCAGCAGAACTATTTTTTATTCCTTTTTTTAAAGGAATTCTTTACAAAATATAAAAAAAACAACAACAAACAATTCATTAGCCGGGTGTGTAATCGTTAATATAATCTAATTACATCAATAATATGCTTTCACGCACAAACGTCTTTAACAAATTTCTTAAATTTATTAACAGGCAAAAGCTAGTAGTGTATAAAAACTGTCTTCACACTACTGTCTTTCCCTTTGAAGCGTAACGTAATCGGCTTAATTACTGGTAAACTAGACGTAAATCTGATGTGTCACAGAAGTGTGCGGATTTTTGGAGTCTTAGGCTGCGTTTATTATGGGCAGGTGTATCGTTCACTTACGAAGTCGAAGAAGAACGTCCACCCATCTCCTCACTTCACTACATAGTACAAAACAAAGTCGCTTTCTGTATGCTTAAATCTTTCGTACTATGCAACAGATTTCGATGCGGTTTTTTTAATAGATAGAGTGATTGAAGAGGAAGGTTTATATGTGTAACACATGCTTAATATTGTAGGTGTATTTTCTATCAGCATAGTACCCGTGCGAAGCAGGGGCGGGTCGCTAGTTAGTCGATAAAAATAGGACTTTTGAGTGTACACCAGTATGGTGTAAGTGCATTTTTTTAAAACGGCTGTTAGATAAGAACAAACGCGGAAACTGTTTGAGTAGGAAAGTGCTAATACTAGCATGTTACGGCCGAAAGGACTTTGTAACTAGTGAAATAATTGTAAGGTGAATGTGACGTAACATCCTATGAGTTACGAGTGCTTTTGCCGGATATTTTTACTGCACTCTTATCTACTGTTCGTCTCGCATTTATTAAGGTGAACATCGCGTTGGTAATATCGTCAAAATTTCGGCTATTTTATAAAAGTATATACTTATATTTTTTATTTATCTCTAAGTATTTTATTTAATAGGAATGTAATTTTAATATTTTTCATCGTAAAATATACACCTTAAAGGGGACCAGAACCCTTAAGGGATTATATTTTTTAAAAATGCGTATTATTTTTGGCTTAATTGTAAGAGATATTTAATCAAGTGTACAATTGTAATGAAAATTATCCGTGCTAGTAACAGCTAGTTCCGTTTTCCGAATACTTTTGTGACTTAAGTCAAAAATTCTGTTGATTATCTTATTTATATTTCTGAAAGAACGTTTAAGGTTTCATTTAAGATTCAGTTAAAAATACTTTCCTCACATTAAAATCATTTAAGTTAAATGAAAATAAATAAAACCGTGCAATATAAACCTTACTCAGAACTCTACATTTGACTAAGGGAGAGTCGAGTAAGGAGAGATTCTGACTAAGGGCTTGTCGAATGTGTTATTAACCCGAATTGACCATAAAAATTGAAAGTTCATAAAAGGTTAAAGAAGACTTTAGCGCGTCCAATCGACGGCGAAGTTATCTAACCAATTATGACGTCATCATTATCGGTCCATTCATCGAGCATTCCACGGTTTTAATTCCACTCGGTGTTGCTTCAATAATATGTGTTTTTTTTTTCTAATTCAAGTACGAGAACTGGCCGACGTTTCTCGCCGATTGGAAAGCTAAACGTGTGTAATAGAAACTGGCGATGATAATGTTGACACGATAAGCATCTTTCTTATAGCAAAAAGTGACGATCAAAATTTGCCCCGACTATATACTACAGCGTGCGTGCGTCTTGGTGTTGTGCACTGTCACGTTATGAACTTGTGAGGCAACTAGATGAATTCAACGTTTATCCGAAATACACGCTTTTTTAATTTGACAGCAGTTCCGCTTATACCCTAGAGACGAGGCGTTTTGTATTTGGATTTTAATATAGCGATGCTTTTTTTAACATTTACCATAAGACAGTAACATATATCTTCCATCGAAAGTGCGGGAACCACATATTCAACTTAAAAGTATATTTGTATTTGATGGAAAATCACTATATTTGTATAAGTAATTATTGATATCAGTATAAATACATGTTCATAATATTAATATATTATAAACATACGTTAAAGATTGATTATACTTTCTGATGGAAAATAATTATTAAGCAGAAAGACATCAGAAATTATTATTACAGTAGCTACAAATTTTCCTATAGCAAAAATAGTATCTTCTTAACTATTTTTTAACAACTACATGAAGTTTACAGTTCGGAGTCATGATCTGGAGCAAATCTTTACTTTGAATGTACATAGATAACGCTAAGTATGCTTAAACATGAGGCGAGTTCACGAGCATGCGGGCGGGCCCACGCGAGATTTCGATTTCATACGAAGCGTTGTGGTGCGTTGACTCTGTTGTGGCACGCCCAGTATAGCATTAATTGGAAATCGTATTTGATTACAATCGTAATCAAAACAGATGGGGTTTTTGTTAGGCTATGGATAGCCAGCGACGCACCGTTATGGTATGTAATTCGTGTCTGTTTTTTGTAATTGGTTTAAAAAAAAATTTAAGTAAATATGTTATTCGAGAAACTTTTGTCACGAATGGAATAATTCGCTGTTTATTATGTAAATATACCTTCTTATGTAAATTATTAACAAGAAAGTTATGTCACAAATGTGGATTCAATTCTTGTTAACCTTCTTTGTTTTATTATTGCTTTTTAAGTTGCATGTGCAGCGTTGATTAAACAATGTTAAATGCAAATGTGTTGGATATCATTGAATAGCGAGAACTATTATCTATTGTCAGCTGTCAGTTATGAGATAAAATAATTCAGCAGCTTTTTATATATAATCAAAGTTAAAAGATATGCGAAGTACGCATAGAGATTGCGTGGCAGACGACCATGCTCTAATGGCCTCCATATTGTGGGGGCTTTGACCAGACACGGATAATGTACATTGTTAGTGTGTGTGTTTTTATTTAGTACTGTATTGCGTTAACAACGTAATGTACTTTATAGTAATGTTGATAGGTTTAAACTGTGCCTTTGACTTAATAAATCCTACTTAATATTCATCGGGACAGTTTATTTGCTGTATTCTCTGCGGTAGGTATTCTCTTTCTTTTTCGCTTTTATTATATTCATGTTTAACTTATCCTCCGTATAAACATAATAATGTATTTTATTATAGATTTTCAAAATGTAAAACATTATTGTGTTCTTTTTAAAGTCAAATTCAGACGGTTATATTACTCTCAGAGTCGTGAACATGTTGTTGGATGTTTCTGCATATGTTTTATTTTGATTGTTTCAATAAAACTCTGCTGCCAAATGTACAGAATAAAAAACATCGAATCATAAAATATAAAAACATTTGAAAAATATGAAATGTTTCACATAACCGTATGAAATATCCGTTCGGTGAAATTTTTTAAATCAAATTCATTGCTTTGCGTTACGTAAAATTGAATGTTCAATTTATATTCGACAATAAAGCGAAGCGTGTCTGATATTTATAATGTAAACATAACTTATATACAACCTCATATATTTTCATAGGATGCTCTCCCCTCGGGCGGCTTGAGGCCCCTGGTCGCTAAGCTTGATATTACTTAGTAAGAACTAAGTTATTAGTAAGTTTGTAATTGTGAAGTTTGGCCGGCGTTACTCGAAATAATGCGCTTACCGCCCGTCCCTCGCTAACTAGTTCTGGATGACTTACTTTAGGAATAAAGCATTAATTGTTTCTATTTAATAGGATTATGTTATTCGGTTAGGTCTATGTTAGGTACTGTTGATATTAATTGTTATTACTTAACATGAAGTTAATTTAAGTTGGATATTCTCTTTTATAAAGTTAAGTTTGCGTTTGGATTAAAAGCTTATTTGTGAAAGTATTGACTTGGTGTGGATAATTTTGAATGTAATCACATCACGCCACGACCTAATACGACCGAATACCTTTGCAATAAGTACTTGATGTTGCAAGTAAGTGTCATCTTGTATCGTATTTTGATGTTAAAGTTTTCGCATAAAATTTTAGATGCTGTCCTATTTATATTGTAGCCGCTCGTTCTTCATTGCACCTAGGGAAATTAATTGATAAATGCGCCATTTTTTATATTGAAATACTAGTCCCTGATGCCTACCTGGTCCACATTAAATCCGAAATCTTAAAAAAATGTGTAAGAAAATTATTTTGAGTTAATCATGATGTAAGTGAACGTTTGGCGATCGATTAAATGTAAATCGTTAACTACGTTTTACATTTAATCATTCTTTGCTTATTTATTTTGGATTTTAATTGGCTATATTATAGTGATGACACTGCCTCCGTGGCCGAATGGTAAGGCACTGAAGCACACGCGCTTTAAAAACAGAAGGTCGTGGGTTCAAATACAGCGGCGTGACCATGATGTTAGTGTTCATCTTCTTATTGCCCATAGGATTTTCACCTTCAATTATTATTAAATGATATCAGTCTTTTATTTTGCGATTGTTGCCTAGAGGCTAGCAAATATTATCACAACTCCCACGGCCAATTACAGTGTTTGCTAACGGCGTGCAATTAATTTGACGGCGGCGCTAACAAATCAATTCATTATTCGATCGCAACGATTTAATGGGGGGAAATCAAAATGGATTGCGAACAAATATTTTGTTTTCAGACACTTCCTTTTATGTAATTAATCTTGTGACATTGAATCGTTATTATATATCAAAATACCGTGGAGCGATCACTTAGCGTCAGTCCGCTTATTTTGAAATTATATATATGACTCAAGTTTGTGTGGTATAAAATGCTATATTGAGAAACGAAATGCTAAAATGGAGCTTTCTTTTTGTACAAAAGTGAAATATTTGCGTAAATAAATGAATTATTTTAGACATTCGTACATTTTTCTTGGTCTAACCGTTATTTTAGTTTATTATGACTGGATATTTAAATTAGAAACATTTTTAAACCAAAAGAGATGCCGATTGAAAGCCTGAAACTGAAACGACGCAATGGAAAGTTCGGTCGGGAAGTAGACTTTTTAATTGTCGTTATTACTTTATTCTCTTTCTGCCTGTAGGAAGGAAAACATTTAAGCGGGAAACTCGTACATTAGCCGGCTACTTCTTGTAATTGGCTCGCTCGCTCCGAGGGGGCTTGTTCATTTTTTTTTGTTTGCCCCATATGTAATTTAAGTTGCAGACGGGAGCTCATTAGCTCGCAATTAGCTCTAGTGTACAGTTTTGCATCGGCGAGGAGTTGTAGAAAATTTCCGTGTAACATCCTCACAAATGATTTCTTTGTTAAATTTTAAATATTTTAATACTCAACTTATTTAACTGCGTGTGTGAACACACGCACGCACGTTATCAGCCTGTGTTAGTCCAATGCTGGACATAGGCCTTCCCCAATGCATGCCTTCTGATGTTTTTGGATCGGATCCCATCATGTTTGTCCAATGCGGGTTCGTGGGTGGACCGACTTTTTACATGCCCATCCGACGCATGGATCATCTTAGTGTTAAGACTATTGGGTGATCGGCCTAAATCGCCCTAACCAACTAGGAAACGACAATGAAAATTTGTTCAGTCTCCGAAGGATTCAAACCCACGACCTCCGGTTTCTAAAGCACACGCCTGGATGCTACGGAGGCAGACGGACGAGTGTTAACATTAAATTTATTTTTTACACTTAATTATTAAAAGATATTAATTACAGTAAATTATGTTGTAAAATTGTCTTGTGCGTCACGTTATACTTTTTGGCTATTGTTAATTTGATGTTAATACTAAACAGTCCAGACCGGTTCTCATTTAAACAAGTGATAATAATAATAATTAAACATTAATTTTTAAATGCTTATCGCACATTTGGGCACACTGAGATATCATTATAAAGAAACCAAATCTATATAAGTTAATTCCTTATCGACTTAGAACTTAGAAGTTTTCAACTATTAACTAGCATAATAGAACGAGTCAAAAGAAGAGTTGGGCTAAATTAATGTGAATTTAAATTCTATATTTGTATATGCACAGTTTTCATTTCATCGGTAGCCTTTGAGAGCGTTTCGTGGTTAGTTCAAAGTTATACTTGAGTTTATCCCCGATTCGGATAGCTCCCGACCGCAACGCCTAATCCGAATACAGGAAGTTTTCCAGAATATTCTCTCGGTGAAGGCATTAGCCCGATCTGTACTTGTGTGGTTTGAAATATATATACTCTGTGTCGCTATGATTTTACGTTTTATTGTATATGATTAAATGTAATTCAATAAAAAGTATCTAATAACAATGAAAATGGTCGTTATAGCGATAAAACATTGAATGATTTAACAGTTTGTTTCGTTATATTGGTTACGTGATTAATTGCCCATTTGAATAATCGATGAAATAAGGAAACAATTAATGATTTATGAGAATTACTTTTATTGATTGGGGTACACGACCTATTATACCCGTTATTAATAATTCTGACGTACTTTTATTTGGGCTATTTAAGGCTCGTAAAAACCTTGCCATTGAAACTTATGCTTTATCATTCGAGCCATTTTTCTGTCTACAATACGTACGTGCCCGTCCGGGTACGTTTTAACGAAGTATGTACTTTTTACTCTTTACCACTGTTAAGCTTATTTTTGCCGTATACAGTAGATGTTTTAATACGTGGCTTAAAACATCGACATCTCATGGGATGGCTAGCAGATTTGTGGTATTTCTCGAGCTACTGACGAGCGGAGCGCGTCTCGTTTATCATTAAGCCTACTGGACTACAGGCCTGTAATAATAAATACCTGTTAAATGACCCAACCTGAATAACGTATAGAAGACTGTTATTCATGTAAAATTATTATCTCTGAGCGCTATGCCGTCATTTTCAAGCCGTACTTTTAGTCCGTACATGAGTAAGTGGAGTTTCTCAAGGACAAATAGCCAATTATTGACTCGGACTTCGACCCCTGCGCTGTTTTATTAACCAACTGTAAACTATAAAAGAGCCATACGTTATTAAATAGTCGTTACTCCTCACTTGTACCTGAGAAATTCCATGTACGCACGTCCAGACCAATGTACCGCTCAAAAATGACGGCATAACGCTTATCCTATGATATAGTATACAGCGTTTTATCTATGACAGGTTGGTCATTTTACGTTACTTTTATCTGTGGCTTGTAGACTATTCGTCCTCTTGTACTGGCTGCTTGTTGATCACAAATTAAAATGATCCCGCGAGATATCCAGCTATGGTTTCTGGCGCGTTTGAACCGCGACATTTCATATAGATATATTCTGGTCTGCTATAATGTAACTATACGTTTAATTTCTGTTAATTTACCGATGACCTTTAATGTGCGTGTTGGGGACGTCGCGTCGATTAATTTATCGCCCGCCTGGAGCGACAGTCGAGTGGTGGTCATAACCGCCCCCTGCGTTTCTGTGTTTAACCCTTTGTTGAACTTGTTTTAATTGGGGGGCAAATACGAGTTTATTATAGTACGGCAATGGTTGTGTGTAAATTATGATCATTCGGTAAGTGATATTGTTTATCGTGTTATAGTTTTTTTATGATCGGGGAGGGAAGGGTCAGTATAGTAAAATGCGCGTTGGCAATATACCGCGTATGCTAGATTCTTCGATTATCGTAAATTTTATTAATTAGGTGTATTATGATTACTAATTGATATCGGTAATAACAAGACGTAGTTTTTTCGCCTTTTTGCTTCAGTTAGGCATTGATTGCTAAGGATATTTCTTACAATATTAAAAGAATTATCAAAAAAGCTATTCTTCGTCAGACTGTATTTGTATTTGTTAGATGGAATTGTGCCTAAGTTATGGTTGGCCTTCCGCCTTGCTACTCAAGATAGCACCATTAAAGTGTTTAATTATAATAACAGAGCGGAGATTGGCCGGAGATTAGATTATCAAGGAAATTGGCAACACCATTTTGTATAAGCGGAAATTTAGCAGTCAATTTTAACTGTTATTTTTTAAAGGTTTATTTGATCTCCTCGGACGTCGTTCAGATGTTTTTTGACTCGTTTATTATCTTCGTAGATATTATTCTTTCAAAAAATTCTGTGACATCACCAGACAGCTTATATTTGTTGATTGCAGACAATATTTTAGATGCGTAAGTTTGTGTTTATGTGCAACGAACAGATTTTGATGAAAGTTTTATGGATTATATGCCGAACTACCATAAAAATTACCAATTATCAAACATATTTTTATATATTTGTTGTCTAAGCTGTGTTATATGTATGTATACGTGATAACGTCAGATTTTCTTTGAAGTAATTTGTTTACATCTACACTACAATCGATAGCCGTTCAAGGATACAGGATAAAGGAAGTACGAGAACGAGGCAAGCCGGGTCCGTTAAACACCTATTTATATCTATACTAACATACAATGAAGACTTTGTTATAAAGATACAGTAAACTTATACCAGACACGTCACCTCTGTCCGTTGCATTCATTCGGACGGTAATGCGTTGTTATTACAATCATTCCACTGTTTGCGAGACGGCGGCTGGCGGCTGTGAGGTCACTGTGTCATTGACGACTGGTTTTGATTTCTCTGCCCTTTTATTGTGAACTAGCATACGCGAACGGCTCTGCTCGCTGTCGCAAGTGGTACAATTGCAGGTTATGTTTTGGCTAATACTGTAGAATTTGTTGTGTTTCGTCGTGGTATAATGGAATCGATTGTTAGTAAAATACGATATAAAAGAACTCCATAGTTTGATTTGCTTTAAAAAAAACAAAAATAAATTTTGTTTTACCAATAAAGTATGTTTTATGTTAATTTATTCATCTTAACTGTTTGCACTGTGTGTGCATGTACATTGAAAATGATTATGTTATTTTATTTTATAAATTCTTACTATTTTGCTCATTTTAGGTAATCATTCCAATAATCTTAATATACTACCTAAATAACACATATCGTATTAATACTTTAACCATATCACTCACTACCGTTCCTTTTATATTTAACATGTTATTTTCAGTGATATAAATATACGTGTATTGTTCCATTTCCATTTTCGCATTTCAACTCTCCGATTTACGTGCTCAATCTCTCTTTGTCCGCTGTTATTTACAGGTCTGATTTATTTTATATCAGTAAAATTCTACCCAATCATTTAATTAAGTGGTTTCAGATCACGTTAATTTAAATGCAAATAAAAATAAGGTGAATTCACTTTATACATTATAGTTTAATTATAAACTGACACAATTTTGCAATACAGAAACGTATCTTTTGTATTTCTAGAAAACTTTTCAAAGAAGTGTAGAGTTCTAGAAAATGCTTTTGTTTTAAGCCATCAATGTTTGCTTACTTTTGCACTAGATCTATTTTTTGTTTATCATGATTAAAAAGCCTTTTTTCACAATACACATTAAGTACCTTAAGTTACTACATCTTAGGTATTATCCTCACATACTTCTAGCAATGTATATTGTTAAGATACAACTTGGGCGATATAGGTGTTACATGTCGCCAGGTGCAAGTCTGTCATTATGCACGCGATTAATTAGTCAATGGCCATCCCTCAGGAATGAAATGTCCTGTTTATGTAATCAACTACTGCAAATACTGTGCTAACTATTGAGCGCATTATAATTATATGCATGTATAGAAACTCTAATAACAGATATATCGCTTTGCGTTAGTAACAAAGTAAAATGTGCAAATCAATAACTATACAGTAGAGCCAACTGAAATTTGATACGTTCGATTCAACTCGATTTTTTTCTCATACAGAAGATTACAGAATTAAATTTAATACGTACTACATATAACAATACATATATATATACATTTGAAACATACCAAATAAGATTGATTCTAAAAATTTATACGATGAGTTGAATAAAATACATATCTAACATGGTTTACCGAAGAAAGACTTAACTCCGATAAAAAATTGACATCGTAAATTTAACTTTTTCACACAAAACCTATGTTGTTTTTCTTTTAAGTTTAAAATTCAGTGTATTACATTGCTATAATTGTAATAACTGACTGCTTCTGTAGCCTAGTGGTAATGGCGTGGGCCGATCACCCAATTGTCTGAAAAGTAAGATGATCAATGCCTCGGATAACCATGTAAAAAGACGTTCCAGCCACCAAACCGCATTGACCAGCGTGGTGGGGTACGGTCCTAAAACCCCCTAATGGCGAAGACGTGAAGTAGGGTAGGCCTTAGTCCAGCAGTAGACTAACACAGGCTGGTGGTGATGATGACGAAATACAATAAAACATAAATCGAAATAAACAACACCCGACTTTATTTATAGAAAAAGGCATGTCTTTAATATTCTCGAATCATCATCATCATCATCAGCCTGTGATAGTCTACTGCTGGACATAGGCCTCCCCTAATACACCCCTATCCATTAGGGGGTTTGGACCGTCCCCCACCACGCTGGTCCAATGCGGGTTGGTGGGTGGACGACCTTTTCATGCCCGCATGGATCATCTTACTTTTCAGACAATTGGGTGTTCGATCCAAATAGCCCTAACTAACTAGGAAACAACAATGTAAATTTGTCGAGTCCCCGCGGGATTCGAACCCAAGACCTCCGGTTTCTAAAGCAAACGCCCATACCACTAGGCTACGAGGCAGTACATACCTGAATACTGCGCAATATTAAATGAAACGAATTTCACGGATTGTGTCACGCTAATACATAACAAGACTTTTCATGGCTCTGTAACCGCAAAGACGGTTGTAATATTTCAAAACGCGGGAAAAATTAATATAATTCAGTTTCGTTTAAAAAATATGTTATCGTTTCAAAAAGAGATACAGTTTTTCTTTGGAATTATTCGTTTTCAAGGTATTTATTATAAAAATTGTTATAGCATTTAGCTACAAATATAAATATATATATTTATTTAATATTGTGCCCAGTAGGAGTTGGATGCATTAAATTATATTTAATTTGATTGGCCCGAACAAGCGATCCCCTGAGTGCGATACCATTTCCCGCAAACCGTGCACTCGGCTAACTCTCGCTAAATTTACCACTCAATAAAATTAACAAATTCTCTTTATATATTTTACAGAATGTTAATATGTACAAATGTATTATATTTTTTATAAAATATGCATATTTCAATACTTTGTGCTGTTATAAGTATTTAGTAAAAAATAGGTAAATAGTAAAGATAAATCTACGAAAGTATCAGTGCGAGACGGGTCGCGACCGTGAAGGTATTCCACTCGTCCTGATGAAGGACCTCCGAAAGGTCCAAAACTAGACTCACCGGAGCCGTTTATAGAATACAAAATAAATAAATATAAAAGTAATGTAAATAAAACAGATGACCTAGATGGGCGGGCTTCAAGCAAATATAACGCGTGTGAAATGTTAATCCGTGGCAGCTCTAACATGTTGTTTATGTTTAAGGCATGTGTATAACAAATTTGCGGTTTCGCTTTCTTATTTAGTATCTACTTTTTAAGTTTAATAATTTATTCTCGTGCAATTGACAAAGAAAAACATAATTGTGATGTTCAGAATAAGGTTTAATTTGATTTATAATTGTAAACTTTTCGTGTTACATCGATTAAAATAAATTAGGCAGATCTAAATGGATAGTAAACGTCTTCTTTGTTTCTATTTTAAACTTATCGTGACTTAATTTTAATCAATAATAGGGTATGATTCTGGCCACATAAAATAATCTGGCACTATAGGTTTAAATATGTTTTTTATATTAAAGAGAATAATTGTCATGAAGTCATCTCTGCAACAAAGAAATAGTTCGTACTAGTTATTTGAGGAATGTTCCATTAAACATCGCATAATTTGACACGACATAATAGCATTACAAAATCTTAAGTAGATTTTCTCACGTCAATCTCGTAATCCGCTCGGCTGCATGCTCAAGTGTTTTCTGCATGATAATACAATTATCTTCCCACTTGCTATGCCTTTAATGTTAAATTAAACCGTTTAATAATGTGCACGAATTCGGCGCATGGCGCACGCAACATGCTTCCTTAATTACTCTGTTTTATGAGAGCTTGATCATTTAATATTTAGAGAAGTCATTAAGTTTTTTTTCATTATCATCAGCCTGTGTTAGTCCACTGCTGGGCATTGCCCTCCCCCTAGTTTTTGAACCGTACCGAACGCTGGCCTTAATGCGGGTTGGTGGGTGATTTTTTAGTTTTAATTATCATTCTTTTAGTTTAATGACCAAGTGCATATGTTAAAAATAGAGTTTGTGATACTGACTAGAGTCGCACTGCAGGTTTTCTGAATGTTGTGATTCGACTAATAGAGTGATAAAGCTATTGTAATTACTAGATAAAACTGAGAAATCTCTCGTTTTTTAAACAACTAGCGGCTTGTACTAGCTTCGCACGGCCTAAATTAAGATGTTTTATAGCCGTCATCCGAAGGTAGACGTTTTAGGACACTTTTACACCTTTACTTACTGGAACCTAACTTTTTAGTAAGTATATCTATTCTTATCTAGCAATAAATACCACCTATATTATTCAGCGTCAATGTAGCTTCCAAATGGTGTAAGAATTGTTTACATCAGCACATTAGTTGCTGAGATTTTTTATTACAAACATACACACAAAATTCAAAAATATTTCTTCTTTATACTATTAGTGCTGGTGTGCTTTATCGCTGCGTCATGATTTTATTTTTACGTTAAAAATTTAGTTTAATTTTTAGATGCAACAGTTACTTTGTATAGCAATGTTTCTTTGCGTCTTATAAAGAAATAATTACGCTTTATACACATGTATGTTTATATTGAATAAAGTAACAAGACTTCTTTTACAGACGACCAATTCCAAAAAGGAGACCCACTTATTAAATCTCTATTTATACTATGCCATTGTGCCATTCATGGTCGTTACGGTTAAAACTAACAACACGATCATCTAACGCGAGATATGCAACCGCGCCTCACCCATGCGCCTAATAGAGTCTACAAACAAGCAGTAAAATGAGTCACCGTGTACGCTAATAATCTCGTGTTTCGGCTCTCATGGTAATGCAACGTAACGTTTCAACGTCCCAAGGCCTCTCGCTTTGCGCAATCCCCGAGTGACAATTGCCCGATGGCCCAGATACTCGGGCTTCAAGTAAATATTACGCATATCAAATCTCACTCCGTTCCAGCGAGCGTAATTTGACAACACAAATTATAAAACGAGTGTGTACTTCCGGATTCGTGTACGGTATGTATTTGACTACTTTAAATTGTAAAATCAAATTGCCTCGGTTGGATTGTGCCATATAATTCTAAGGGTTGGAGATTGCGTGTTAGATGTTAAAATTTATCTCCGGGCGTATCAGGTCTTCGCCATATCGGGCAATGAGAGCGAAGGAAGAGGGAATAAGAGAAATTGCGCTAATACGATCGTAATCACGTGTTAAATATTATAACTTTAGGAATTTTATCGCGTATTTAATTCAATACACTAGTTTAGGTGGCTTTTTTGGCAAAATTCGTAGATCTGATAACGATACTATATGTTACATCCATGTATTTGCCGTTGACCGGCGCGTCTATTTCAATATATTCTTTGTAGTTATTGACAATATACTACGTTTTAGATGTACCACAAAGTACAGGTATCCTCTTTTCGTTCTCTCCCAACCCTTTAACTACGATCAATCATTGGACCGCCCACGTGATCAACGTTGGGCCTAAATTCGAAGAATCCAGTTTAATACCGCACCCCATGTTCATTAACTCGTATGGGGCCGCGTAAAAAATTGATTAGCCGTCCAATTCTTTACTGTTAGTGGCCATTAACCATTTTATCGTCTCGTTTCAGTTCAACGCCTATAAAACGTTCGTCAAACGCGACCACTAACACATAGGTACATATACCCCCCCTCCCTTCTCTCCCCCCACTATTCCAATTTGTACCGAATTGCCCCTTTAATTAATATCGGTAGCAGCTGCGATCGATTTACGGCTCAATTAAAGCAAATGGGGGGTGGGGAACTCGCCTCGGAGGTATTCACAGATACCGAGCTAGACGAAGACAGATAATTATCCCACTATTATAACCGATCCGTGTTATATTATACTTGTATAAATCTTATGATATAATTGAGAGTATTGCCAAAAAAAGATAGAATTACAAGCAATGTGATACGTTGCGTAGTACCTATGTAAGGCGCTGTTGTTGATTGTAGTTAAGATCATTATTTAACTAACATCTTGTTAGTCAGCTACTTTTATGACGCCACTGGGTTGCTATGGATTGCGATGTTTTATCAATTCCGAAATGGTTTTGATAACAATATCTATAGACGTAACTTAGTTTGTTTTAATTGCACCAATGTTTAATTCTATAAGCGTCCGGAAAAGGTACATTCCAAGACGTTAATTTAAAAAAAAAATACTTGTTTTGGGTCATAAATACAAAAACACATTTAATGAACAACTATTGAGTAGATTAAGATGGATTCTTTTATGATTTTATTACTATCGTTAAATGCGATATAAGTTGTTTCGGTGATTATCTATTTATGTGGGAAGTCGGGTGCGCCTCTTGTTTTAATTGAGATTTCTTCTTGCAGCTTTGGTAAATTGTAATGTATCAATCAATGATTTTATAGCCATTGTCAATCTATTTCAATATTAAATACTTTAAAGGGTCGTTATAATAGGCCGATCATAAATTGCATGAAAGTATAATTATAATGTTGGATAGATGTGTTTTCCGGTCATCAAATATCTTTTTCTCTTATAGTTATGGATTTTCTTACAGACTACTTAGAGAAGTAAAGTTGCAATTATTTATTGCTATTGTAGGACGCGAAATATCTAAAAAAAACTGCGATATACTCTGACCGTAAGTATTAGGGTTAAAAGATTGTTCTAAAACCATTTTTTAGATAAATTATTACGTGTTTAATTATTATCATTAGACTAGTCTGCACTTATGGTAGAATCAGGCTAAAAATTTAAAAGGTTTTGCTTCAGACCTTTTGACATTGGAATCAATGATTTCGTCAGTCTACCTCGTCATAACTAAGCTGCTATTTAGGCTGCGGGGCCTTTTAA
Organism: Lamproptera curius; assembly: GCA_029286875.1. Lineage (NCBI taxonomy): Eukaryota > Metazoa > Arthropoda > Insecta > Lepidoptera > Papilionidae > Lamproptera > Lamproptera curius. The sequence goes on from JAGSMT010000070.1 coordinate 2,419,708, forward strand.
ACCAGAGCTACTACACCTTTGGCATATGAAGATTGGTTTCGATGTGATCCTGTTCAAGTCAGGCTAAGCACATTTAAAAAGGACGACGATTTAAATGAATGATCTATTCAGACATCATCATATGTATTTTATATAAAAAATAATACTTTAGAAGACATTTTAACTAACCGACTTTGAAGAAAAGTTACGCGATTTACAAAAGAGGTCAGTATTTCTTTTGTAAATCGTGCCTTTAGGCGGTATCAGCTAGTAAAAAAACGTTACTTTTGTCACATTCCACTTTAACGGTTTTTGCTCGCTTTTGAGCGCCTTCGTCAAAACTTTAATTAACTCAAAAGTCGTCGGTACTTTGATATACCGAGTACATTCACGCGCGTAATGGCTCATTTAAATCGCACATAAATTTCATTTCTCATTCCATGCTTATCTTGCCTCGCACCTGCGTTGGTAGGACAAAGTATCACCCTTTTTTTGGTTATTATTCCGTCCCAGATTCAATACTTTCTTACCATTAATTCAAAATTTCAGATCGATATACTGTCTTATACTGACTTTTTAGCTTATTAATAAATTGCCTCCGTAGCCTAGTGGACGTATGCTTTAGAAACCGGAGGTCGAGGGTTCGAATCCTGCGGGGACTCATCAAATTTTCATTGTTGTTTCTTAGTCGGTTAGGGCAGTTTTGGCTAATCACCCAATTGTCTGAAAAGTTAGATGATCCATGCGTTGGATGGGCATGTAAAAAGTCTGTCCACCCACCAACCCGCATTGGACCTGCGTGGTGGGATACGGTCCAAAACCCCCTATGTCCATCAGTGGACTATCACAGGCTGATCATGATGATGATGATGATAAAATTGCATTTCTCTGATGTGGTATAGTTAAAGCTAATAATATGTGCAAGTGATAACGCAATAAATGATTCGCCTATTATCAGCTGGCGAATCAAAGAAGTGAGAGTTCGCTGAAAAGTGCCGTGAATTAGTAAACCTAAAGGGACGTAGTAAACAAAGACTCGAAAGGTAGTGTTCTGTTTACTTTCTTAAGACGGATAATATAATTGATATATTTTGACAATGGTATCTATATTTTCGTCAAGTTTTATGGAGATTGCGGTTTTGAAAACTTGCAATCTATCTGAAATAGCTTGTATGTAAAGCAACTGGCATTTAAACTTGCCATCCCAATGAAATAGAATAAATTTGATAAATGGATACAAGAATATGAGAAGGATTTGATTTCCTGTAAAAATAACCATACATGGAAATTATTAGAGTAACTATATCATAACGTTGTTCTGCCCGTAGATTAAAACCAACAGCTTGGGATTCCTAAAGCAAGTGTCAAGGAGTCAATTACAATTGCATTGAATCCTTTTTGTTATATATTTAGGTGATGATGTCAAAGATAAAAAGTGAATCGTTAAAATTCTTTTCAACCATTTTAAAATAATTTAATTAATTTTAACATTTGCGTACAATGGACATTGTTTAATGCAGGTATTCTGCGGATTCTTGAAGGTTAAATTTGAATGTACAATGCATTTAAATTGTACTTGACAGACCGTATCAGACGCTCGTGACAACGGGAATGAAATAAAAAAAAGCATCGTCGAACTATCAATCACAATCATAACGCAATACTGAAATTTTTAATATATTTTTTTTGTCGAAGTTTTTTTTGACCGCAAGTTTGTACCCATTCAAAATGCAAATAACTAAAGAAATTTTAATATGAAGCATAAATGGTATATTCTATATTAATACACAAAACTCAATCAATTGTGATAGGTTGGTATATTATGCAATTGATTATCTTGTTACAATCTTGTAGTTGTTACGTTACATTTAATAATTTTCAAACAATTTAGAACTAATATCCTATACGTGATTATATCGTTTCCCTTACAACTCGGTATTTCTTTAACGCCCAATTCTTTTTCATTAGCACCATCGAAAGTGCTAAAACGTTTTCACTCACACGCGAATTTCGCGAGCGTTCCGAGTTCAATTGCGAAACTTTTGCAATGAATGGGCCGGAAGCTTTTTAACTGGCGTTGCGGTCTGCGACGCTAGACTATTTGGAAGGCATTACTTGCCAAATAGTGCGTCTCTAATATATGGACTTTTAAAACTTTAACTTTATAAATTTTAGTTTTATTTGGTTACAATATCGCTTAAAGTGGATATATATTTAGTGCGTCGTTTAAAGTTTAACCAAAAAATTTTTGAAACGTCGTGTAACGTTATTTTTACGTTTTAGCGTAATTTTTTGGTACTTTCTTAAAAACTTTGCAACTTATGTCGACAGAAGTAAGACCTTTCATGTTATTTATTTATTTTTTATACCTATAATTTTTATTATAATTTTAAAGTTATTGTTGTCTTGAGCTTTTCTATATTTAGCAATTTTAACAGCCTATTGTTACTATATATTAGTGAAAACTTTTTCACGGGTGTGTAAGATTATGAAAAATGACTACACCTTGTTGCGCTAAAATATACAACGCAATGTTTATCCACTTTCTATCAAAGTTGTTTCAAATCATGAAAGTTGCATGAACCGCAATTTTATACATATTAATCTAATAATCTTACACTTTAAATAACAAGAACAAAACGGAGAGGCGTGTTTCCACTTGTGAGATTTGGAGCGACTTCAATTTATTTAGACGCGGACCAATAAATTTAATTAAAACTTAATCTACGTAAGCTCCCCATGTTCTAAGTCGGGATTTAATCTTTGTAGTAACTAATATATTTTTACAAGTAGTGTAACTTGGTTCTGTACTTAGTTAAGTTGCTTCAGAATTGTCTTTTATGTATAGTGAAACCTAAAAGTTAATTATTTAGTTTAAGCTCTGCTGAACACTTTTGAACGTGGAAAATTTACTACTTGTACAGTTGTGATACATTACAAAATTGCTCTTATAATAGTATTTGGCTCTTAAATATTGTAATTCATAAATATTCTTCGTGCTAGTAAACACGCACGGTTAGACAAACTTTCTCGGGACCCAATACCGTGAGATTTTGACATTTGTTTTTGAGTATATAACTATCAGGACTTATTTAACTTTGACATATTGTATACAATAATGACCGATTTATTTTAATCGTATAAAATATGGCTTGATGTGATTTTTAATTTTTATGCACAAATCGTCGAAAACATAAGTATTATTCTTTTCCGCTGTCATGTATGCAGACCAGCAGTATAATCTGTTTTACGTTTACGAAGATATTAATACCATATCGTGTATGGAATACACGATATGGTATTAATATCTTCTAAACTCAAGTTGTTGTAGAGTTATGATGGTCTAGCCTATATTACATATAAGTAAGATAAGTACGTATGCATCGCTTGACATCAGGTGAATGTCCTGCTCGTGACGTCCCGCTATTATTAAAAAAACATACTTCAATTAGTTGGCGCTTACACTACTTCGGTCTGAAATAGAATCGCGAACGATTCCGCGAATGTTAATTTCGCTTGGACCAAAACTGGGTCACGCACCCAGGGTGGGACGCGGCCGGGCTGGCGACGGAGCACGGGTATAAAGTTACGTGCAAACTTTTCCTACGGATCAATTGTTCGCCTTTGTAAGTCTAGTATGTAAAGCGTAACATTGTTGGGTCGAACTTTTTGTTGTTTGCGCGTGTGTGTGTATGTGGGTTGCGATGATGTTGTGTTGTAAACCTTTACAGTATTCCAGTGCTTTAGTCTTATGTATTTTTTTACTATGTCATTAATTCCCTATTTAACCTAATAGAATGTCAAATTATGCTGATTATTATATTTAAACTGACACAATCTTTTATCGCAGAGAATTTAGGCATTAAGCTTGTAATAGCTTCTCCTGCTCTGTGACTTTGTTTAGACACTTTCGTTTGTTGTGTTCATTTACAAAATTAAAAATTATCGATTATATGTTCTTTCGTGTCATTTATTATTTTGCTTTTCTTGTTTTTCTTCTTGGTATTAACCAGTTAAATTGATTGTTTCCAGATTATAAAAGTTCCTGTAAGACCGTCCGTCACGATTTTTAGACAAGTGAGTGGCTTTTACATAATTTCACATACTGTGCTTTAGCTATCTTCATTATGTTTATTGAAGATGACTATAAAACTTTATCACACTACTATTCTCTAGACAATGATGAAGGAATTTATGTAAACAAGTCCTAAAATATATATGTAATGACTCCAATACACATTATGTAGTGGTGTGTGTAGTGGTTAATACACATTACTTAAAGTATGTTTACTGCAGACTGCAGGTCAATTACTATTTTGTATTCATTTATAGAGTAATAAAAATACACGAAAAGATATAATTATTATGTTAAATCAAGTAGTAGTCGTTGCATTGCGATGTACTTTTTAATGACTGAACAGGCAAGTTTAGAATACTTATCATCATCATCATCATCAGCCTGTGATAGTCCACTGCTGGACATAGGCCTCCCTAATACACCTCCATCCATGAGGATTTTGGACCGTATCCACCACGCTGGTCCAATGCGGGTTGGTGGGTGGACCAATTTTTACATGCCCATCCGACGCATGGATCATCTTACTTTTCAGACAATTGGGTGATCGGCCCAAATTGCCTAACCAACTAGAAACAACAATGAAAATTTGTTGAGTCCCGCAGGATTCGAACCACGACCTCCAGTTTCTAAGGCAACGCCTATGCCACTAGGCTACGGAGGCAGTTATTAGAGATACTGTGCTGTTATAGATATCTACAAAAGCTCATAAAACTGATAGATCGAAGGTCTAAAATCATAATATTATTTAACAAATTCGATTTGAGCAATCCCTTATCGATAGAAATCTCTTGTTCAAAGTAAAGCCAAAGATGAAAAGACAAAGAAGATTTGAATTTAATTACGCAACGCTAAATAATTTATTCAATTCCTCGACGCTGCTCGTGTATTGAAAATTTCGCGACTTGGGTAATAACAATAAGCTCGTTATGAAAACAGTGAATAAATCAAAACGTATTTAGAAAGTTTGAAATGGCATCATAAGAAGAGTTACGAAGACAAAATATAAGCTCAATCTGTCTGTGATTAGTAATGATGTCGTAAGATATTTAACTTTTCAATTCAATTTTATCATTCAAGATAAAACTTGAATTGAAAACTTCGACATTTATGGTGTACATTAGTATTACAATTAGAACATGCGTACAAATATTCTAAAATTGTGAATTTTTTGTGTTATTTGAATGTTTGTATTTCTGAGCATCACTTTTTAATAAAAATTCTATGAACAACGCTGGAATAGCGGCTATTTTTTAATTTTTTTTTCACTGACTGTAAGTCATTGTTATACAATGAAGAATTATGTTTATATATTCATAATACTGCAAACGAGATGTTATTTTCTGATTGCTAGATTGAATTTTTTTAATTTAACGCTAAGTGTGTGCATACCACGGTAATATTTCATCGTAAGCATACAATTAATAAATTTTTTCGCGTTTAATTACTTTACAATTATATCAAAATTATACCCGACGTTTCAGACCCTGGCTCCTCAAGTGATAAAAACCGTAAATTTGTTCTGTTTTTATGTGCAGTTTTCGCGACGAAATAATGACAATTAATTCAGTTTATATTTGCGTATTTACTTGTATTTTCTCTGACTCTTTTACGTTATCCAATGGTCTGCTGAATGTGAATTATATCTTTTGTAGTGAACTGAATTATTGGTCCCAGAAGCCTTAGTTTACGGCACCGTCTAGACGGGGGAGCGTACGACATATCATAAATCAACTCTCGCTCAGTCTTTGTTGGCATTATGTGCACTTTGTTTAACATTTATTCGTCTACCGTGTTTGTTTTTATGTTTCAATTGAGGTTTCATGCTGCAATCGCTCTGTTGGCCTGTTATTTCCTATGAATTTTGATATGATTAAGCACATATCAAACTTCAGGGAATTTTATTTGAAATTTACAAATGAATTTTCAGAATTCTGATGACGTCATGTTTCTGAAGTTAGTGTTATTGCTTTGATGCGCTTTACTTTTTTTTTAAGTAATAGAGTAAGTTATAAATCTTTATTTTTTTTCCTTTATATGTCTTTTGTTAGTTGGAGGATATTTATGCGCTTGAGATTATAAATCACTCATCATTATCACATCATCATCATCATCATCAGCCTGTTTTAGTCCACTGCTGGACATAGGCATCCCCTAATACACCCCCCTATCCATTAGGGGGTTTGGACCGTATCCCATCACGCTGGTCCAATGTGGGTTGGTGGGTGGACCGACTTTTTACATGCCCATCCGACGCATGGATCATCTTACTTTTCAGACAATTGGGTGATCGGCCCAAATTGTCCAACCAACTAGGCAACAACAATGAAAATTTGTTTCGTCCCCGCAGGATTCGAACCCACGACCTCCGGTTTCTAAAGCACACGCCCATACCACTAGGCTACGGATAAATCACTACTAGTGCCATAAATTTTTCTATTTACGTTTCACATTACTCAACTCGTTATGCCTTGTTAATCAAATTACTAATTCATAGAATTACACTTAAAATTTTCAAAAGCCGTAATAATTTTTCAGAATTCGCTTGACGTCATGTTTCCGAGTAACATTTTATTATTTTCTTCGTATTAAAGTTTTAATTTTCCTGTTAAAATTCCTTCTTTTTTTTAGTAGACTATTAAGTATAAAGTGTTTATGTATATTTACACTTTTTATTTATAATATTATGAAGCATTTATTTTGTATGTAACTTTTATAATTTTTTCTCACTTTTGGAAACACTGGGCTTTACAGAAATGACTAACAAAGAGCAGCTTAATTCATCGTAAATGAATAAATATGCGTTTATATACATTGAGCTCAGTACTTGTTATTGTTATGATAAAACTGCACTAACATAATAATCAGTAATTTGAATGTAATTCTTTGTAATTGTTTAATAAATAAATGAGATCATGGTTAGTCATAATCCGTGTCATCAATGTAGTCATTGTTTCTCATTGAAGTTAACTTCTTGTGGTATATTTCTGGAATTTATGCAAATTGAAACATGCTTATGATTTTAAGAAATGCATATGATGTTGAGGAAACTCTGAGCCTTTGTAAATTTCTTTACGTTTGAATTTTATTACACTTATGATTTTTAATATTTTTCGTTGCCTACTATTGAAGACTACCTTATACATGTGAAGAAGAGATATTAATATGTGTCTTGATTGTATAAACACATTTAGTAGAATAAAATTAACTTTAGATAAACTTAATTCTCATAAAAAGAGACATTGAGATAAGTTTATGCTCAGCAACCTATAGTAACATATCTCTCCGACTACTTGATAACGAGACGTTTTGTATTGCCAGCATAATAAAAATCACTACACTCTATCTGTGCCGAATATGATTCGAAATCTTTGTAAGAAAAGCAACTTATAGCATCCGATTATGAAGTGTATAATAGACTGCCGCTACATATCAATTACCACGAGCTATAAGATACACCTTATACTGCCATTAAACTTTTAAATAAATCTTTGCTTGCATATATTGTACGTTTTATTTGAACGAATTAAATTCGTCTTTCTAAATTATCAAGGCACGTTAGAGAGTGGATTATAACCGCCCGGTATCCCGCAAACAATACGGGCTGCGGGTGCGACATGTATAAATTCGCCTCTCCCTGAAATTCCGGGAACGGAGTCCGCGATAGGGCGTCGGCTGCCGACGCATAAATCACCGGACCAGACGTCCAGCCGCACTTTCGGGCTTTTCGAGTACATGTGCCGCTGGAAGCTAAATGTTTGTTCTTATAGTCAGGATAAGAAGATGCGAAATTTATAAAACAATACGACCCATAGCAACTTCGTGATATATCCATATCTTCCTTTATATATATATTCATTGGAGGAGACGCATGAATCATTGGACCAGACGTCCTGACGCACTATCTGGCTTTTATTCGACATGTGCCACTGGAAGCTAAACATTTTTGCGCGAAGTCATATTAAGAAGCTACGGATTATTAAAATGTAAGTTATAGCATTGAAAAAAAATACTCATCTTCTTCTATATAATTTATTAGCGATTTCTTAATATATTATATAGAAGTTATAATTATATAGCCCTTTGTCTTGTGGTTTATGCCAACAAATACTAGGTATATGATATGAAGGAAAACTTGGTATTGTTTCAGTATGCAGTTTAAACCTTTGTCCTTTGACGTATCAGCTTCAGGTACAAGCTTACTTGGAATATACAGCCGGATTAGAAGCCCGAACCCATATACTTTAAAAGGTAGGGAAGAGGAAGACTATCAAGTCTGCCTTAAGGCGACGTACGGAATGCGGCACTGTAAAGGATTTTAAATTAAAGAATCCTTGGTTGTCCGCATTCCTGAAGGAGAATTACGTAGGTGGTGGTGTCCTACTGCTTTACTCACATAATCTTATTGAAAGCTTGTATTGCGGGACTTATATCTATGACACTTTCTGGTGTATACACAAATAAGACGATTGATCACATCATCATCATCAGCCTGTGATAGTCCACTGCTGGACATAGGCCTCACCTAAAGCACGCCTTCTTCCATTAGGGGATTTTTGGACCGTATCCCACCACGCAAGTCTAATGGGTAGGTCTAGGGCAGGTGGACCGACTTTTCATATGCCCATCCGAAGCAGAAGTGTATTATCATATGTTCATGTTTTATTCTACAAAAGGCATCTTGACGTCAGGTAACATACTGATCTTAGTCACTTTCTCTAGAATCGACCACAAAGTTTCTAAACACCTGTTAGGTTACGTACTTTAAAAATGATGTTAATTTATAATCAAGAGTTACTAAAATATTTTTTATTCGGTTGGTAATATGAGAAAATGTTATTAGTTAATAGTAAGTTTGGGACGTGGGCTGGGGCGGTACCACCGCGATGCCTGTTTGTGCCGCAAAGCTGTAGCGTGTAAAATGCTACTGTGTTCTGGTTTGTAGGGTATCGTAGGCAGTGTATTTACTGGGTAAACGCGCCATAACAACCTATTTCTTACGTATGCAGCGCAATGGTGGTATTGCCGCTGTCCTTGGGCGTCGGTGACCACTTCCCACCAGGTGGCCCGATTGTAACGAAGCGTCGTTAAAAAGAAATAGGTGTGTGTGTGAGAATCATTTGCACAACTTCTACCACCAAGTCAATCTTACTTAACTCTGCGTCAGCAAATATATTTGTTCATATCTGTAGTACATTTAATACTTATTTAATTGATTTGTATTTATAGTAAACGCGGAAACAATTTAATCGAGCGCTTTTTGTGATGTTAATTCTATTTCTTGTTGGCAGATGGTTTCGCTTGTAATTTGGTCAACATCTTTTATCGATTTTTTTATATTCAATGAGACTGATTTGCAGTGTAACACCCGTTCCATAAGAAATGCAGTGTAATGTCAAGGCATGTTACGTTTCGTTTACTCAGTAATGATGGTGCCCTTTAAACAGGAACGCAGTAGTGTTTTCTCAATACTGAAGCATAAGTACTTTTATTTTCAGCACAAAAGACACTCCAATTTTATTTATTTGTATAGATATCAAACAAATGTGAAAATGTTACGCATTATGACTCGTTTTATGTCAAAAGTTGAAAAAAACGGTAGGAAAAATACGACCAGAGCGACGCACAGCGGGCGTAATCCAGTAGTGGCGGATTCTGAAATATTCACATCACATGTATTGGCTTTTATGTTGGTCGGTGCACATTCACATTTCTGATGTTTTACAGCGGGCATATGAATGAGTCGGCGATGCAAATATGCGATTGTTTTGCGTAGGACGCGGTTTGGTGCCACTGTAATGAATGCATTTATAATAATGTGATATAAGTAGGATGTTTGGCTGGAGTAAAATTATTAATACAATTATTATTTAGGGACGTTAACACAATGTCATCTATACACGAACGAATCTTTTTCTGTTTCAATATAATATTAAATATTTGAACAGTCTGTCATCTAGACTAAACTAACTGAAACTAGAACTGCCTCCGTAGCCTAGTGGTAGGAGCGTGTGCTTTAAAAGCCGGAGGTAGTAGGTTCGAATCCTGCGGGGACTCAACAAATTGTCATTGTTGTTTCCTAGTTGGTTAGGGCAATTTGCGCCGATCACCCAATTGTCTGAAAAATAAGATGATCCATGCGTCAGATGGGCATGTAAAGAAGTCGGTCTACCCACCAACCCGCATTGGACCAGCGTGGTGGGATACAGTCCAAACCCCAAATGGATAGGGGTGTATTAGGGGAGGCCTATGTCCAGCAGTGGACTAATAAAGGCTGATGATGTATGAATTGTTAGAGATATTATCTAACAAAATGGATTCAATGGGCATGTAAAATTAATCTGGATTTTTGTATACTACACCTGATTTGAATTGATAAAATGGACTGTGGCCATAAATAGAAAATGTCTATTTACAGTTTAAAACCATCATGAATTCAAGTTTACTATTTAACGTGGTTTGTTTATGAATGATTACTGATTTTACACTGCTATTTGCAGCCGGCCTTTTATTGTTTCAATCAAGTTGGGACGCAACTAGTAAAAATATTAATTACATTGTACAAATAAAAAGTACGTAAATCGACGCATTCCAAATGGAATTTACCGAGTTATTATAGTCAAATGAACGACTACACTTCATTGCTATCAGCCCACCTGAACCAAAAAACCGTTATTGACAATATTGCGTAAGAGGGACAAGGAAAGCAATATCTACTTTCTCCCTTGGTCCGTTGGTTAAAGACAGTTTGTTGACTACTTTTTTTCTCATTATCGTCTTGTTGGTATTGCTGCAGATAACTTCTTAGTGACCGCGGGCACTTTGAGTTATCGACTTGTGTCAACTGAAACCAACAATATAATTTATATTTTTATTATGCTTTTCAATATTAAATCATCTGATGACAGTTTGGAGCTAAATAACATCTAGAGATTACGTACAAAAATCGACGATGATGTCGCCAAAATGAAAAGCGTCATGTTCCGCTTATTGGTTAACGTCTAGTAAAGTTTGATCATCAGGCGATATTTTACCAATAGGAGAGCGATACATACCGATACATACCAAAGAATGTCCGAAACGTCGGAATAAACATATATTATTCATGCGAAAAATTCTTAAAATAGTGAATTTGTACAATAATAGCGTAAATAAATGAAATGTTTACTTTTCAACTCGAGAACAAAAGTACGCGTACCAAAAATAAAGGCGTCTTAAAACGTGTTCAATTTTTATCTTCTGACGCAGACGCATGTGTGCCTCCGTCATAATACATTTACGAGTCGCCATATCGCCGTGGAAACATTACTCCGACATGTTGTAATTAACTCTGGAGACGGGGGCACTCGTCGTCTCAAAATCTCAAACAAAGAAAGTGCGCGCGAACGCTCGAAAAGGTAGACTTTGCACAGCACGCACTCGGTGCCTGCGCTAAGATGAAAACAATTTGCCGTGTAACAATGGTGTAAGGCTTTTGTCAATTTTCACCTACGCAATGTGAGGCTAAGGAAAGGAGAAGGGATTACGCGTGTTTAAATAAGAGATGCCACTGTATAAGCACATAAAACGTTAGGATTCACGGTTATCGAATATATATTTAATGTACTGATCTTTACTATGTTTATATTTATTTTGAAGCTAATTCATTTTTTGGTTTCTTTGGTTGTAACCACTAAGTGTATCCTACATGATACAATTGTTACGTAAAGCCACAACTGGCATTTTAACTTCCACACAACGACTATATGTATTCTGTCTGTTTGTCACTTATCTCTCAAAAGATTGCCTAAGATGGTCTTGAAAAACGGGACCAAAGTTTTTACATAGCAATCAATCATCTTATCTATCAATTGGGTGTCTATAATGCCCTAAACAACTAGAAAATAACGAAAACACAAAATTGTTATCGCTCAGCTGTTGAACTGACTTGAACTAGATGATGATGACGTATGATTTCTAAAGCGGACAAATATTTCATATTTTACTTTAGCATGACAGTTTCTGAATACAAAACTGTGTAGCGCAAGATAAATCAACGCCTCAAACTTTCCTCCACGACAGTTTTGACGCGAGAAAGTGAAAAGCTGTGAATTTATCGAGCATGAGAGCACAACAAAAAACTTATGAGTAATTTGTCCAGTTTAAATAAAAAAAACGTTCAATGATAATTATGTTTTCTTTATTCTGTATTCAGAGAGTGGAACCGCTTGATAACAATGTTGCAGCTTATACTGTCAATAGGAACACAATCGTGTCGGCATTATAATATTAACGGCTTACGCAATACAAACAAACGCATCGCATGCGTTAAATTGTTTTTTTAAGTTGGCAATAAACAGTGCAAAAGAAATAACTGCTATTTATTTATACTAGATTAGCTGTCGTGCCAATGGAATGAGGCAATTCTTTTATGAATCCAGCAGTTTGCCTACTGTTCTGTTGAAAAACGAGATATAATTCATTCACGACTGGAGTACCGTTCAATCGTTTTTGGTATTAAAATCTGAGAACTTTTGGTCAGGTCTATCCATAATAATTATCGTTATAAAAACTTTATTATCGTGATAACATTATAAATATATTTTCTATTGATCAAAGTGAAGCGATAAGGTCATAAGATATGCAGCATTAGACGACTCGAATCCACACGCTGCTCTTAGTCATAGAATTTTAAGTCTCAGTTCAGTTACGCTGGCTATTCAAATCGGAAGACGGTTGTTTGTTTAGCGGCAGAAGTTGATACTTCACGCTCTACTACATTTATTTCATTAATCTATCTGAACATAATAACATATTATTAGTCGGATATAACTAATGATGTGTATACAATAAATAAACGTTCTAGTCTAGTATATTGCGTAGTATAATCCCAGTACTCAACAAAACAACATTTTTTTTAACTTTTATCTGACTGTTTCTTTTGGCTAATGTCTGTAATGGTTAGCTGGATAGCTGATGTAACTGGGATTATATTACGAATTGTATTTTAGATGAAGATTTTTTTATATTATTACTACGCAGATAAAGTCGCATGCTACAGTTAGTTATCATAATAATATATATTTGTAATTACAATTTTTGTACCTTATTTTTTATTACCTTTTGTATATTTATACTTTTGAACTACAGCTAGATTGCTAACTTTAGTTTAAGTCGTGAACCGTTGTTTTCGCATACCGTAATGTGTTAAAGTCGGCCGCGTTTCTCGTTCACTATTTTGGCACGGGACAGCTCATGCGTCCGCTTGTGGCCTCAATCCTATCGCTTTAGTGCCCGCATTTAATGTCCATCGTCTACTGAGAGGGGCCAATTTGATTCGTCGTGCAATTTATGAATTTGCCCCGGCGAAATGATCTGCGCCTGTTGGCTCTTCATTGTGTCCGGCGTTAGTGAAGACTGCGCTATGATTATGACTCAACGGTTTATAATAATAATGATTGTTAATTTTTAGGCTTTGCTTATTGTTATCTTTTAAAACAATGTTATACTAACGTAAAGACTAAGCAATGCTTGTTTGTTTTGGCCATCGGAAATCAGTTATGTTTCTTTCATATATTTTTAATGGTAATGCTTCTTTAGTATCTGTCGCACAAATTATTTCAAGCATCCGTCTTCATCATTATCATCAGCCCGTGTTGGTCCACTGCTGGGCACAGGCCCTCTAATGCACGCCTTGTCTCTCTATTGTCTATTCTCTATCTTGTTTTTGGATCGTATCCCACCATGCTGGTCCAATGCGGGTTGGTGGGTGGACCGACTTTTTACATGCCCATCCAACACATGGATCATCTTACTTTTTAGACAATTGGGTGATTGGCCCAAATTGTCTTAGCCTATACGGAGGCGGCTACTAGTTATAGCAAGCATCCAAGCGGTTTTATATAATATTTTAATATTCAAGGCTGCATGCTTCTGATACCAAAATGAATTAGGCAATAACTTTAGTTTAGGTTGTCAGGAATCAATTAAGCCCCTTATAGTGTCTTTTTAGGGTAATGGTGTATGTATCTATAACGTAAATATTAGCAACAGTTTTAAAGGAACCATCCGGTAGTTTTAGTGGACATCGCTTGGCGGCGTTCCACCGACAATAACGCCATTTCGTACCTTGTTTTATTTATTCCATATCTTTTTTGGCTCAGCGTTGCGATACCGCTTTCGTTCAGTATTCATTGCAAAGTTCACGGACATAAAATACTTTGAAAATAGAGCAGCTGTTGTTACTCTGTCGTAAAATAATATCTATTTAAAGGTGTCAAATGTGTTTTAGTAGTTGCCTTTGATATTGAACATAATCTTAAATATTTCGCAAGTACTTAAGCGGATTCAAAAATCACGGATTTAATGGTTTTAAAATTTGATAATTTCACTGAAACAGTTTCCGGCCTTAGCATAAAAGCCGACGCAGGTTTTTTATTTTTTATGCTATTACTACACATTATTAAATGAAAATAAGATTTCATATTTTATAACGTATATATACGCTATAGCTAATGAAATAACACATTTTATGTCTTGCTTTAGAAATGCTTTTCAAGCGATCCTAATTCTGTCACTGGCCCCACTTCCCTTCAAACTTGGCCAGAAATAACCTCTCTACTGCATACAAACTTTTTGTGTCCTGAACGGAAGTTAAAATTAACCATTTGCCTTTAAACGACTATCATTATGTACGAAATGGACTGTTTTTTTTTTTTTTAATTAATGTATAATACTGGCTCATTATACAACCAAGCTGCCTGATAAAACGGTTTTGGATGGTTTTTCTTTTTTCAATTTAATTTAAAGCATGTTTAAGAGTAATATTACTTATATCGTTTACTACTTTAATTTTTCTGTGGAGAATTAGGCGACAATAAATTGTATAGATAAACATTACATTTCTATTAAACGTAGGGTTACATAATTCCTGGATAGATTCATATTTTTTAATAGGGCGCTTTTTATGTGCTATGCATTGCAGCATGAATTGTCATTTATTCAATGGCTCAATGGGAATACAGGCAAAATACAAAAAGTGTGGAATGGTTTATTTTACAAAATTTGTTTTTAACATTTGTCTTTTTTTAACTACAGTGTATGTTTACAGTTAAACTAGACTATTTTATTTTTTAATACGTATAGCGTCGTATATTTTATATAATAACTAGCGACCCACCCCTGCTTTGCACGGGAGCTATGCTGATAGAAGATTTATATACATGCTTAATATTGTAGATATTAAGCATGTATTATACATATAAATCTTCCTCTCCAATCACTCCATCTATTAAAAAAAATACATCGAAATCCTTTGTGTAGTTTCAAAGAATTAAACATACATACGAATATATGGATAGAGAAAGCGATATAACAACAACGATAATGACAGTTGGCCGCTAAAAGCGTATAGTTTAAAGTTTTGTTTCTTAAAGCTTAAAGTTTTCTTTCTAATCTTGAGGGCTGTTCATACATTCATCGGATGCTATTTTTTATTTTGAGTGTAATATGCCAAGTGCGTCAATTTTAAAACTGTTCTCACACAATACCCGCTGTATTACGTTGATTGCAAACCCATGGTAAGTCAAGGAACAGCAAGTAAGAACACGAACACGTTCTCCGAAATCGCCATCAAATGAAATTGATAACTTTTGTTTCATTTTACGTCAGAACTGTCGCCACTAGCAAAGTGCAGAACAAGCTGTACCGTTATCGTCATATCGACTACAAAGCTGTTTTGGGCTCCTTTGAACTAGCCGCTTTGATATGATTCTATAATAACTTTGTCCAACTTTACCTGCAACACGCACGTTTGTCTTATTTACGTTTGCCAACAATATATTTAGCCCCCCCCCAGTCATAAACGAAAGGTTACCGGCACGTGTATATGAGCGGAGCGCGGCTATAAAATGTGAAGCGGAAAATAGATGTATTGCGTACCGATAGAATGTGATAGTGTTGTTCATAACTTGGGTTAACTTCTGATTTGAATAGTTTTATGTTTTGTATTAATCAAGTAGTGAACAGGATGTTCAACTTACATAAGTGATGCGGCTCGCCTATACAAAGTGCAGTCCCTGCAACATAGAATAATGTGTCTCGATTACCCAGTCATAGTCAGGTACTGAGTTATAACCAAGTAAAGCAACCAACCAACAAAGCAACCAAGTGTTCTGCTGCCTCTGTAGCCTAGTGGTATTGCCGTGTGCTTTGGAAACCGGAGGTCGTGGATTCTAATCCTGCAGGAACTCAACAAATTTTCATTGATGTTTCTCAGTTGGTTAGGGCAACTTGGTCCATGCGTCGGATGAGCATGTAAAAAGTCGGTCCACCCACCAGCCCGCATTGGACCAACGTGGTGAGATAGGTCCAAAACACCCTAATGGATAGGGGTGTATTATATGTAGTGTTCTCACACTACTGATTTGTTACATAAATAAGCATCGCGATGATACCTTTTTAGTCAGTTCTCTGTTAAAAGAGGATGTAGTATCAAACCTCCACTCAATTCGTAATAGAGTAACAGGGAAGCGTCTTTTGTTTTGTCATACTTCTATCGTATTCGTTGTTTACTTAGTTACTTTGAGGTAACTTTTTCAACCTAAGACTTAGACTTAATTCTATGATTGTTCTATGATCGCTAAACCAAATGTTCTATTAACAAGTATTAACATATGATGTCGGATCGTTATATTAATTTATAAAGTTTCGTTGATAAAATTGGATAATTTTATTTTAATCTAATTTATTAAAATTTATCACTAATTTATGTTGTCTATTGTGAAGAGTCTTACAATTTTATTCCTTCTTCGCAAAGCTGTATACCGTTTCTTTGATACCTTCTTATTGTTAAGGAGTAGTTGTATTCGATTGTAGTTACTCGTTAAATCGCGCTAATTTGGACAGTTCTTCGGGTGGGCATTGAACCTGGTATATTATATGCATAATACATCGAGTTCCAATAGGCTATGTTAATTTTATTACACCTACTTTACATCGAGTGAACTTGTTGAAAATTTTAATCGTTGACCGTTCAATTTGTATGACGAAAGTATTACGTAATTGTGTCCTGAACGTCACGTCTCTTTTTCTACATTTACAATATAGGTACTGATGTTGTATTCGAAAATTTTTAAATCTAAAAAACAGAATCATTGTTCTTTCTTTTTAAATTGTAAAGATTATGTCAGACTTCTAACTTTGGCACTTTTTCTTTTGAATTAAATCTCCGGGTTTAGGTCTGTACATTAAAAAAAAAACAAGTATTTTAAGCAATTATGCTCTTTGTCTATCCATGTGCCATTTTCGAGTTACTATTTTTATCAAACCTTTGCGTCGTATAGAACAACTAATCAAGTATATTACTAATTTATCGTTTTCCTTCGTTTTTTTTCTGTTTTCGTATCTCTGTGGTATCATACCAGATGCAAGCGAAACGACCTCGTTGTGTTTTTTTAATATGACGCATAATAGACGTCTGTGTGGGGGCTATCGATAACACAGGCAGATGCCCATCGGTATACGCTATAAATATGAGAGGCATGGGCGCAGGGCATTTTAATGGCCCGTTATACCGAGAACTGTGACATTACGAAGCGAAAAGGTGCATACGCGACACGTGACTTCCTCCTTTTTAAACGTTCCAAAGGTTCAGTCTAATCGTCTGACTACAAATTTATTATGGACGTTGTCCGTAAAAAGTAATCTGTTAATACCATCACTGTGTTCGACAAGATTTATTCATTATACGATAACTTAATATATATTTTTAAGTTTTAAAATAGAACTATCTTACTACATACTTCTACACATTATGAAATAAATTGTTTTTATCGCGTTTATTTACATATTAAACTATATTTTAAAATACGATTTTAATTAATTATTTCATTAAGCGGTCGTGATTATGAGAGTCGGTCTATCTCGCGTCTGTATTTCCAAAATAAGGTTGTGTTATGTTTCTACGTTATAAATGTGGTACAACTATAAACTTTTATTATACAAAAAAAAAGAAAACTGCCTCCGTAGCCTAGTGGTAAGGGCGTGGGTTCGAATCCTGCGGGGACTCAACAAGTTTTTCATTGTTGTTTCCTAGTTGGTTAGGCAATTTTGGCTGATCACCCAATTGTCCGAAAAGTAAGATGATCCATACGTCGGATGGGCATATAAAAAGTCAGTCCACCCCCCAACCCGCATTAGACCAGCGTGGTGGGGTACGGCCCATAAACCCCCTAATGGACCTACCTACCCTAGGAGGTATTAGGGAGCCCTATGCCCAGCAGTGGACTATCACAGGCTGATGATGATGATATAAAAAAATCTTTTTAAAAATAAAAGTCATGCAGTTAAAATATATATATATATATATATTTATTCACCAAGTTTGTCGATCTTATAAAATGTCAAGTCCGTAAGGTGAAAGATAGGAATCGAATTAATTTGCATGCCAAATCAGTGCGCCCAGTGGCAGAGTTCAATCGAAAATCGATAATGTTACTCGGTTCAATCGTGCCACTTTAATTAAATCGAAAAATTTGCGGAAAGAATCTCGCTCGGTCGTCGGGTTCGTGTAATATTGATGAGATTGATTGTGATCATTCCACGAGTCTGTGTTGTATGTAATAAAAATTGTTTGTAAAGCTATTGAACATAGCTAGGATAAATTGATTCTAAATGTCAACCCTATCAAAGTGAAACGTATGCGTTAATGAAGTCTTGTTTAAGCATGAAGCGTGAGAAATTGTAGGTTTAAATAATGTGTTTTAATCATTTTCAAACTAGTTTATTTTGAGTAAGAAAATATTTGTGAGAAACTATTTTTCGGTATGAAATTTTAGTGTTATTGTAATGGAAAAAGGTCAGGTTTTCGGTCGTAAACGATTTTTTTCCTTTCGAAAAATTTCGTTCGTGAAACACGTTTGGTTCACATTGGAGAATTGAATTCGCCAAAATTATCATAACTTTTTATTACACCCATCTGTCTACAAAATCCGTTTATACGACAGACAATTTAGAATTTGAATAGATGTAACTATTGAAATTCACAGCAATAGATATACGACGATCTATCGGTGACGTACTTATTGGTCAAGGAGATGTCAATCACTGAGTAACATTCGACTTTCAACAACATAATATGTACGATGCCTATTTGTTGCTATGGGATGCTTTGATTACATTTATTTAAAATCTGCTATGGCTAAACTATACCGAACTTATGTCTATTTTAATTGTGATTTTATTTTTATTAAATCTTTTACGGGACAATTTATACGCTATTACAATAGAATCCCGGAAAACGGTCAAAATTTTACCATTAATAAATTTTGAAAAATTGTCAGTGGACTTTGTGTTAAAGGTTATTACAATGTAAATTAGTTCCTAAATGATAACTCAATATGGTGATTGAATGCTCGCTCTAGAATTTTTTCAATACTATGATAATAATTGCTTTTATTGTAAAAGATGACATAAAAAAGGTCCCGCTGAGTTTCTTTCGCCGTTTCTTTCAGGTCAGAGGCGTCCTTTTACGAACCTATAGAAGAGTTTATCGCTCCTATGTTGAATAAAGATATTTGAATTTGATTATATGAAGAGCCTCGGTGTATTACCCGTTGTGCTGGTCGAAATTATTACGTACGCCATTCCCGACGAGAGCGTACGCTCTGTCGGTTTTGCGGTCACGGAGTACGGATTAAACAACGGTTACTGGTTCTCTTTTTAAACGTTACAGTTAATTCTGTGTTTGTTTTTAACGCATACTCAAATGACATTGTTTTTGTTCTGCTCCCCGATTGTGTTCGAAGAATTGTTCTGATGATATGCCATTGTTTTTATTGTGTTATTTGTTTTCAGTTGTTCATTATTAATTTTTTAAATATAACATTTATATTGTGTATTGGTGTGTATTTAATAAGTATATAACGTCCATTTTTACAATAGTTCACCTATTGTAGACGGACTGTTTTTCGTTAATGAACTTTTATATTAATAATATGTAGGAGATCCAAAATTTAACGAATATATTATTATTTCTTTAAAAAGTTTTAAACTTATCTGGACCTAATTTTGCTTGCCTCATCCGGAGTTTACATTTCGCGGAGCTGTAAACATTTAGCCTTAATCGTATGATGGGGGTCGAAAACAGCGAGCCTTTCGCAGACATATCGAATTTGGGCCCCCTTTGATAAGTTTTGATGAGATTCGCTTTAAACACGGCAGTCGCATTTCGCCGGCTATCGATCTGCAAGAACCCTTCGTTTCCCTTAATTCACAGATTAGCTGTATTTGATTATATATAGGCTGTAAAGCTAATGCAAAATTGGGTTTGTTGTTAACTCCAGGGGTTCTAAACGTAAAAGAGAGCAGAATATCAATGATATATACGTTGACTTTTGAATTGACACAATACAGTTATAGTTTTGTAAAGCAAGCACAGAATATACATTATTATGTGTAAGAAAGCCAAGTGTCATCATCATCAACATCAGCCTGTGATAGTCCACTGGTGGACATAGGCATCCCCTAATACGCCCCTATCCATTAGGGGGTTTTGGACCGTATTCCACCACGCTGGTCCAATGCTGGTTGATAGGTGAACCGACTTTTTACATGCCCATCCGACGCATGAATCATCTTACTTTTGACAATTGGGTGATTAGCCCAAATTGCCCTAACCAACTAGGAAACAACAATGAAAAGTTGTTGAGTCCCCGCAGGATTCGAAACCACGTTCTCCGGTTTCTAAAGCACTCGTCCATACGACCAGGCTACGTCTAAGCCAAGTCTATATAATTTAATTTATACTTTTATAAAGTGTCAGCCTACAAAATATATGTTTATGTGATCAATAGTTTATAGTATTTAGAAGATAATAACAAATGTATGTTTTATAATATATAGTGAATAATATCTATCATTTGTTCCATGAATGATAGATGTTATTGTGTAACCGTGATTCTCGTATGCTTGAAGAAGGCATTGTAAAGTACTTAGGGATAAGTTTAATGAAACAAATCGTAATATTCCATCTTGCTTGACTGAAAAATTTTTAGACAGTCTAGTTACGACGTGTCTAAACGATTGGGCCCTATTTTACTAAAACTCAGTGGAGCTCTGGACCAGAACAGACGTTTAACAGACAGATGGGCAGAACTGTCTGAATTTAAACCACCTGTTTTGCAGGTAGACAGGCAGAACTTTCCGCCTGTAAGACATCTCTTAGACAGACTGACAGAAGCTATTGTTAATAGAGGACTTTAAGTTTAACATTGTCTATTTCTCTTGTCGCTATATAAGCAAATAACTAAATTTATACTACAGTAGAAAAATAAAGCAAGAGTCTGAAATTCAACTTGCCGGTTTGTTTGTATAGTTATCACCTTATTTTTTTCTTGACTTTATGCTTCCAGACTCATGTCTTTGGTAAGCTTCATCTAACACAGAGTTCGCAAGAAGTTAACGTCCCCGCGAACTAGGTTCACCTTATTCTGTATATATTATTAATCTATATATATATATATATATATATATATATATACATAAAAGAGATTCCCATCTATATATTGACTCATCACGATATCTCTGGAACCATATGGCGTAGTGACTTTAAATTTGCTAGGAATATTCCTTTTGCCGAGTAGAGGTCAGATAAGAAGGGATTTTACGAAATTCCACCCACACGGGAGGTTGGGGGGTGCTAGTAGTTAACAATACCATTGTTTTGTTGCTTTATTAAAATGCCTAACAGTGTATGTCGCGTTCAGTAAGCTCGTACAGTGGCCAAGTTAGTTTGTCACTTGCTATTACGCATGTCCATTAAAGGAAGCGTGAGTCAGTCTCGTGTAACTTCATGTACGTTTGTTTAACTTAAACGAGAGTGTATACTTATTCTGAATCACTGTGGCGCGATGACGATACCGCTTGAGATTGCGACCGTAATGTACGCAAATGTTGTACTGCGTAAATATACATGTACAGTGTTGGGACTTATACGGGATGGTTCTGTGTTCTTTGAAAAATAACTGTTTACATATTTAGATACATACATAAATAACGCAACATAACATACCTACGTATGTAAGTTACGTAAAATAATATAATGGAGTTAAAAATATGTGCTGTTATTTGTCTAAGCAATACGACAAATTATTATGGTCAGCTAATAAAAGTGTAAAGCATTTTGTCGCCCTCTATAAATCATGATTACAGATATTATATTTTTTAATTAACGTAAACGTAAAATCTTCATTCAGGCTTGACTCTTTAGAGCTATTGAACCGGCATTTACCTCTGATGTATTTTTTTTCACCCCTTTTAAAATATGCCATCATATACTAATGATTCAAACAACCTTAACATAAATTAAATAGTAGCCCGAGTGCTTGAAAGTGCCAAGATTATCTCAACATATTTTGGTCTTCAAATTAGTCTTTTGTACAGTAACAAGCAATTTTAATTAATGTTATCACCGTAATGTTTTTGAAAGTGACATTTTATAATCGTATTATTATTATTTTTATACATTATGAATAAGGCATGCGACTTAGATGCCAGATTACTGTAACCATAGTAGATTTATAATTGATATATATCTGATGACATACGATCCTTAATCAAGGAAGCTGTTCGATGCGTAAATGTATTTCAATTATCGAAAGCGAAGACAACTCGTCAATCGACTCGCGATTTCAGTTAAGAAGATAACGTACGTTTAGGTTGAATGCTCCCGAAGCTCTGGCCTATGGCGGGGTGCGTGACAGCTCCATTTCCTATTTCGCTGAATTGAAACGATCACCGGAAGCACCCCCAAGTTTCGCTTACTGTGTCAATGTGTCTGTTTGCGTAAAGCACGACAGTCCTCGGAGGTATAGTTGATTCGATTCCTGGTTAGGGAAGATAGATTATGCAGTTTGGATGTAAAGGTTAGTATCCTCTATCTATTGGATTCTCGTAAGCAATGCAAGTGTAACACGTATTAATACGTAAAACAAATAATTAACATTTCTTTTAAATGTGATGAACGTTTGAAGGTTATGTATTTAAAGTGATTAACAATTAAACCTACCATATCCGAAGCAGCTGCTGCTTTGGTGCATTATTCTAAACCGATCGTCTATTACTCTTATATTTTTAGCAGACATATTTAACCTTTTTTTACCCACACCCACAATTAACCATCTAAAGTAGTTTTACCGTTGTGCCTATTTCTGCAGTAGTGTGTAAACACTACGTTTACTTTAGATTTACGGCCTAAAGGCTTATCATCTCATGTTTTAGAGCAGTGAGCAGATTTATGGCGTCTTGTACAGGTCTTCTTATGGGAAAGCCTATCATCTACCATTAGGTAAACGTCCTCCTCGTCTAGTCTATCTGGCTAATAGATTGTAGGCTGCAGGTGTACATAACCTATATAAAGTGTTCTGCTTTGTGTTATTGGAATAACTCAGACTATGTTCGTTATAACAACCCCACGGCCGTCTCAAAAATAGATGTTCCCTAATTCCACCCTCAAACTCTCAGTGTGCGATGTTTGTGTTAGAAGCGTTGAGGGGTCCAAGTTTTGCCTTTGCCGTACATGCCTCCGCTAATATGCTTCCCTCAAAAGTTTTCTTTCAACTTTGGCCATTATTAAATTTTGCATACGTTTAAGTTTTCGGTATTTTTCGCTTAAAAAATTATATATTATGACTTATATATTACTACCATTATATTTATAATTCTTAAGGTTGCTTGTTTTAACAAGAGTAACTTTTTAATTGTGAACATGCACGTACTTGTAACGTAAATAAATAAAAACTAAAGATGATAATATGAGCGTTGCGGAAATGGAACATACAAAATGAAACAGACCGAAAGAACTTATTAAAATAAAAGCGAGCATTTTTTCCCTTTCCGTCGTTTTCCCTATTTCCTTGCTAAGGGATTATATCATGTATTAAATGAAGCACTCTTCCTTATGTATTTGGTGTTTACATGTGAAACATTATTTTAGATAGAACACACATACAAAAAGTGGACAAAAAATCATTGCGATGTATTTTTGTCGTCTTGGATCTTGGTCTTGAAGATGAAATTTTTCTCCCTAGATCCAAAACTGCCGTCGTACAATTTCGTATTCCGATTTCTGAATTTGAACGCGCCCCTCGGCATTTTAAGAATATAGCCTAGTACAGCCCCACCCCACTGAGAGAGTAATCCTTACAAATCCTTAGCACTCTCGTTCTATTTCCCGACGGGCTTTTTCACTTCGCAAAGTTACCTGTCGCAAAAATAAACTTCGCAGAAGTCATCTTGATTATTTATTACGAGCGTACATCGCTGTGAATATTGTAGACACGCTTCGGAGATGAAAAACTGGTAAAATTGATTAAGGTTCTTACATGGCCATTTTATTGTGTCTTGTAGGTACATTTAAAATTAAGTTATTAACGTTGTTACGTTTCATAGATGATGTCATTATAACTTGTAAATAATATTTATTTTGACAAAATAACCAAATGAAATACAATAAATGCTCACAAATTTGAACGATAATAACACAACAGATTATATAAACATACATCATCAGCCTGTGATGGTCCACTGCTGGACAAAGGCCTCCCCTAATACACCCTTATCCATTAGGGGGTTTTTGGACCGTATCCAATGCGGGTTGGTGGGTGGACCGACTTTTTACTTTCCCATCCGACGCATGAATCATCTTACATATAAGACAATTGGGTGATCGGCCCAAATTGCCCTAACCAACTAGGAAACCACAATAAAAATTCGTAGAGTCCCCGCAGGATTCGCACCTACGACCTCCAGTTTCTAAAGCACATGCCTATACCATTAGGCTATGAGGGCAGTTTAGATTATACATGAGATTATTATTATTAATGGCTTTAGTCTGTTTCGAACTTAATTTTCGTATTTCGTACGGTAAATAAAAAGTTATTAATAAAACAGCTTCACCACTGCTATAATAGAAGCCGCCAAAAGATATTACTAACCGCCAAGACCAAGTTCATTATAAAAATTTCCGATGGTAAGTTTTGTGACACTATTTTGATGTACCCTTAAATAATTTATATCGATGGTAACACTTTCCAAGCGTAGAACGGCAATTTAATGTTGCGAAATTAATTGTAATATTGGATTTCGTGGTGGATTTGCGTGAATTATTTATGCATATTTAACCGTAGCGCAACGTGCAGGTTAGATAATGGCATTTGTCAATTTGATGACTCAAATGCGTCTATGACATTCATTGAAATATTTTTGTAAGACCTGCGTAGTAATATTTTCAATATTTTCAACAATTTACAGAATCATTTAGTAGGTTTTTTAGTCGAATTTTTTAGTTACAGTTTTCAAAGTAATTTTTTTAAAGCAGTGTACACCCTATTTGAATTAGAACGACAAATCGTCGCGTGATATAATTATAGTTAGCTCCAAATAAAACATTTAGTCGACGTTTTATTCGGTTGTGGTCGCTTACTTAGAAGGTTTTGTACAAAACAACAACAAGCTTTTAATAACCCCGGCGTGTTGTTATAAAGCTGAATTCATATAGCGTGTGTATATATTTGTCGGTGTTTTCGGCTGGGGTTGGTCTATTGTGCTAACCCTCTTAGTCGAACCCTCGCGGAGGGTAAGGACTCGGCTTGTTCCGACGTGCTAAAATGTACAGAAGGGCCGACTTTGAACAAGGGTTGCCGATCTTGACGCCGTGGCGGTATAAAAATGTTATATGCAGTTATTGCAATACTGGATGAAATAGAAATTATATAAATACGATCAAATAACACTTCATGGAATTGTTTTTCAACGCTTTTCAATTGTAAATATATGTTATCTCTGCAAAAGAGAAATAATATTTTTTACTGTGTGTATGTATGTAATGGTTAAACTCAAAAACTAAAGCGCCGATTTAAAAAATTCTTATACCGTTCGAAAGTTATTCACCTAAGTATAATAGGCTACATTTTATTCCATTCAAAAATCTAAAAATAACAACGGCATAGCCATGGATGGATCGCTAGTTTTATTTATATCATTACTACGTGGCTTTATCATGTGATAGCAGAATTAAAAAAAAAACTTTTGTCTTATGAGAAATATGTTTTTCGTTTTACATAAATTCAGTATTCGTATTTTATATGACAATATTTCCTTTATTAGAACACACAAAACAAAAAAAATTCAAGAATAAGCAGTGTAGTAGAGTAGATATTCCAGTATGGTTGTATGTCTTGGTTGATGAGAATTGAATATCGTTCTTTGTAACAAAACACTTGTATAATCGCGTACAGATTCTTGTGCTTAATTTAAAAGCTACTTAATATATTAAGTAAAAGTATTTTTAAGGATTTTATATCCCCTGAAATATCACTGACCACGAGAAAAGAAAGATTTAAAAGCAAAAAAAAATACAGTAACATATGTTTATTTAATAAGGTAATGCAATGTTAGTAAATGACACAAAATATTACATATTTTCTGACATCGATTGATGTCTTAAAACAATTTGTATTTATATTATAAAAAAAATCGTATATATGCTGACTTAATGTGCTTGTGCTTCTCAATATTCTAAACGCTGGTAATAAATCAACTTACTCAATTAAAAAAAGCGCTTACGTTTATACCAACTAACATTATTCCATCCGTCGCCGCGGTTCATCACTCAACGCTTCATATTTGTTCAACAAACAAAATATCTAGATACTTCTTTCCCCGAGGAAGTAAAGCAATTTAAAAAATACCGTCTAAAAGAAGCGGAACCGGTATGAAAAATCTCCATCTCTTAGTAAACAAGGAATAATGTTTAATGTTAGCTGGAAGAGCTCTTTACTTATCGGGAATCCGAGAATAATTCGATTTTATAGAATCCGGGACAACTGTTTACCTCTTCTGCTATTATTGTTTGATTTGTGATGCTTTGCATAACTATTTAACATTCAGCAAGTGTCGAAACGAACGTGACGTTCACCTGATGGTAAGCGATATGACAACGAATCTTAACGTTGTATGTGGCTTACGTTAATACACTGGCAATGGTACCCTTCAAACTGGAAGACACTAGTGTCTTGTGGCGAAAGTTCTGTGTCTTTTATTTTATCTCGTAAATTGAATGCGGAAAGGCCGAAGTATCGTCTGCTCTCGCTATAGTGGACTTACGGTGTTAAGTATTCACAAACAAGGGAGGTGAGAGAAAAAGCGGCAATGATGCTACCTTCCTCGCCAAGGGAGAGGCGTAACATTGACCCAGTTGTAAATCCGGAAACCGTGTTGAGGTTAATGAGCATTTCATTGACGCCCCGTGAGATGTTACACGGGTTTTTTTTATATTTTGTTCATCACACGATGAATGAATCCCGGATTCTAGGTTAAGATCAGAGATCGCCCTGCAAAATTATACGAGCGGCTCTGGCTGCTTGCTCAACCGACAGACCTTGTCTTATCTTAGATCTGAATATTGAATTCGAATTATTGCTATTTTTTAAATTAAAAACTAATAATATTTTTATTGATTGAAGCGATGGGACGAATTGGCAGTCGATGAAAAGCGGTGTGCGCGATAAGAATTGCATCATAAAACGCCACAATGTTTTTTGTGTCGTTCCCAGAACATCCTAGTTTTTATTAAACTTCAACGTTTCAAAATAAATAGCTACCGCAGTGCTAGTTCTTTAGGGAGCCGACAGTAAAACATGTTCAAACTTTAATACTTTCTTGAGCAAAACTAAAGATAATTAATTATCCTACGTTGCTATAAGTTGCTTTTTTATTTCACGATAAACTTAAGTTACTAACATAATATTCAAGCTATCATCGCATTATTTATGACCAAATGTTATTTACATGCATCTGTGGTCTAAATATAGAGACCGCTTCTACCATGCACCCAGTCCAGTGCACTTACGCTAAAAGGTAACCTGAGACATGGCTATATCATGTAATATTGCCTAGTGCACGAAATGTTTGCCAGTGGGGTCGTCTTACCTCTGTATCCTACTAATATTAATAATGCGTTACTTTGTCTGCATGGAAATTTGCTTCCTTATAATCGAAAAATACTAAATGTATATTGA
Source organism: Lamproptera curius (assembly GCA_029286875.1). NCBI lineage: Eukaryota > Metazoa > Arthropoda > Insecta > Lepidoptera > Papilionidae > Lamproptera > Lamproptera curius. Next base: position 2,447,818 of record JAGSMT010000070.1, read on the forward strand.
TGTAACCGTACAATGATAAAGTTTATAGGCTAGAACAGGATATACGTTGCAAGTAATGAAGATTTCGAAACATTTATTTGATGAGGACTAGGTTATCTATTTTTAAATCTATAAGTGCCTTCTAGTTCAAGGCATATTTAAAAGAAAAGACTTTCTGTTTACTACTATATATTTTTGTACCATATCTTTAACTATGGTAGGAACGCCATAATTCAAAATTTTTAATTTACAACATGCTTACTGGAGGCAATGTCATGTTTTGGTTTATTCTCTCTTATAACATAACTAAGAAAATAGAGTTCGGAATCTTAAAAAAGTTTAAGTATTAATATTACTCCAGATATAAATAAAAAAATAAAAAAGTTTGCACTAACACTACAATTACGCAATTATATTATATAACACACAATTTTAAACTGCAACGTAGTATTCGTAACTTGAAACACTTCAATTAAATTGTACATAATGTTTGAAAATCTCTCCTTACAAATTCCACTTAGGAATAACTAGTACTCGACAAGGCATTTTACCCGAGCACTTTATTCTTAAAATGTATTTATGTCCCCGGCCCGCCAACTTCTTGACAGTAATTGGAGTGGCGGACATATTGAAATTTAAATTACAAATGCCTTATTATTTTGACAACAAAACGAACCGGTAATAAAAATGTTTTAATGTAACGCGCTACTATTAAAACAAAGATGTAATGTTTCATTGCAAATATGGTGCAAAAGAATAAGCGATAAGTTTTAAAAATGTTCTGCTATTTGTTTTATATAGAAACGAAACTAAAAACATATATTATGTATTAAAAATGTATGATTCTATTTATTCGTACGTTATTCCAGTAATTTTTTACCTGCGCTTAACTTAAACTGATTTTTTGCTTCCATTGTAAATACCGCTTGTGTTCGGTAGTCGAAAAGTTGGAAGGCCGGATTATTGATCTAAATAATTTAATCTTAATGCCATTAGATAATGCGATAGGCTAATTTATGAACCGGTGGTATGTACCTTTGACACCTCACGGGCTCACGTCCCTCGCATGCTTGCTTTTGCTAACACAAAACCTCCATTTAGAAAACGCACTGTAAAGAGAATAAATATTGCACCGGAGTCACGTGTTTGCAGTATTTCGTTTGTATGTTCTTTTGACATCCTATGTCGTTTGGGTGACAAATTAAAACGCTTTTCGATTGAAAGCATGTACACTAATATGTGTCTTCACCGTAATAGTTAACGGTCGTGTATGTAGAAGATGTAGGACCCTATTAACAGTGAGCCTACGAGGCGGCACCACCGCGGTGACTGTTACTGCCGTCAAGCAGTAGTAAAATACTCCTGAGTTCCGGTTTGAGGGGCACCGTAGTCATCATATTTACTAGGCAAATGAGACATAACATCGTATGTCTCTCTTAGGTAGCGCATTAGTGATACCCCTGGTATTTCCGATGCCAAAGGCCGTCGGTGACAACTTTTCCATCTGGTGGCCCGACTGCTCGTCTGCCTCCGAGAGCGACGAATAAAAAACGACGCTCAATACACGATAAAATAGATTAATAATACCTTTGTCAAAATGTGATTTTTTTAGAAAAACATCTTTTTTGTTTCTTCAAGCTGTCAGTCTCTTATTAATAATCCACCAATAAGATCGCCTTACTGCTGGACATTATTCTATTTGAGTTTCTATCTTAGTTGGTTCTAGTATATTGAAGACGCATTTTCAACACAGCCGTTCAAAAGCACCGTATCTACTTTAATTACTGGCTTATGAGGCATCAGATGCTTTATAGCAGCGACCGGAAGAGGCGTCGTAAGCGCTTACAGCACTTGTGGGTATAGCGTATCGCGTTCCATGAGTTATACGTTTAACTCGTCCATGGAAATAAGTTGCATCGCTCTTTGTTGCGATTTTTAAATGTACTAACTACTTGGGTTATTTTTGTCGTTCCGAACCGAAAGTAAGGGACAGAATTTATTTCAATAAAGACTTATTAATTTTTTTGTTTTTCAATGGTTGAACATTGACGATTGACAATGGAGGCTGGCAAAAAATTTTTATATGCTTTTAAGTACGGGTGTCATCAGAATTTTTGAACATAATGCGGCGTATGCTTGGCTTGTGCGCCGAGTATAAGTGATGTTGTGTTTCCCTACATAGTCGCTTTTATCCTTCAAGATAGTTTCGCGACACACAGTAACCTCGGCGTCCGTTCAAAAGCGCCCCGTCTATTTGCGTCCGATCATTATGCGCCCGCACGCGTCTTTAACTCTGTACTGTAACTGTATCCGTGCCGTTTCCGCTCGCACACCCCTTCGCATTGAACGCTACTCTTTGTTGTTTGTGTACGAGCGAATATCTCGTGGCGTATGAAGCGATTTGTTCTTTACTTTCTTGTGAGTGTATAGAGTTTACTGTATGAAATGTTTATTTGTGAAGCTTACATTGGATTGGATTGGCTTTGGTTTTGAGATGTTGTGAAAGTATTATTTTAATCTTCTGTCTTAAAATATGTATGGAAAACATTTTGGTACCATGTTGTTTTTAGTATGTATATAACGTCTTTATTTTTGCAATACAGTTTTTTGGAATTTAGTTCGAAAGTTCGAAAGGATTTTACCGCTTTTAATTTGTTGTTCGATACTGTCAAAATTTTATAGACTGTTTCCACAAAAAATCTATAACTATAGCACTCGAATACTCCCGTGAAATTAATAGCTTCAAATCAAATAAAAATCGATGCAATAAGCTGTTTTTGATTTAATTTCTGCGTTTTGGCTGTTTTATATTTGAATTAAACAATTAAAACTTTAGTGAGACATTGTGCTAACAATGTATTCTATAAGCGGCTAAACTCACTTGCAATCGGTATTGGTGCCGACTAGTTTCGGACCCATCGGAGGTCCTTCATCACTTCACGGTCGCGTCCCGTCTCGCACTGATATTTGATTTTTTTTCTTTGCTGCTTTACATTTTTTTACATTCGATTTACCGGTGTGTTACTGCCGCATTTTTACCACAAAATTTAATCAAAACCCAGGCACGTTCAGTATTGGCACGCATGTGTGAGTAGCGTATGAATTTTGATGGTCGTTATTTAGATCATGTTACGTAACAAACGTCTGATCTCATTTATTATTTTGAATCGAAACGTATTGCATTAATCTGAAATCGTCAATATTTTTACTTGCAAGAATAAATTACGTACACATGTTTACCAACAATTCGAACGGTCTTCGCTTGTTTATTTGCCTGTTTTTGTTATCTCAACGTTGTCGTTGTTTGTCAACAGATGAGCGGCGATTTATGAGGTCAGCGTGCTGCGAGGCGATTGTCAGTCGCCCACAGAATCCGAGATGACGAGGGCGAGGCTGCTGGCCTGCGCACTGCTGATGATCAGCCCCCTGGCGATAGGGCGGAACGATGACGACTTCGACTTTGACAACAACGAGGAGTTCCAGGTACGGCACTGGGCCAAAGTCAAAGTCAACGGCAGTTTGACTTCGTGTTGCGAATGGCGAGTATGATAACGGGGCAAAGTCGATCAACGCTAGTTCACTTTGACTCTGCGATAAGCCATTGTGATGGGTGCATGTGTGTGTGATGATGATTTAATGATAACGCACTCTGGTGAAAGTTGGTGTAGGTGTTATGTGGGTTTATAAACTAAAGTGGGTGGGCGTAGCTGATAACGTAATGCGCATCATTTGTCTGAGATGGAGAGGTATCTCGGTGGTTTGTGTGGTCGCGTCTCTATAGAGGGGGTATGTTTATATGCTTAGTATTATACTGAAGTTAAATAAGATCTGGTATTGAGGTAAACAACATAACCGGAGCTTATTGTTTGTGCAGTGTATATACAAGTTGTCTATGATTCTAAAACTGTAGAAAAACCGGTATGGTTTTGTGTGTGAAAGCTTAAATTTGAATACACCTGAATATCTGCAGACCGAGGCTTGACAAACGTCGTGTGACGTGTAGGACGCCCTGCGGCGAGATGGATGACAATATTCGCCAAGTGACCGGTGTGGGCTTGATGAGAATAGCCGAAGATCGGACGCGGATGCGTGAATTAGGGGAGGCCTATGTCCAGCAATGGACTGACACAGGCTGATGATGATGATGATCGGCAGACACCGCAAAGAAGTCCTGTTACGCCTATATCTTTGTAGAGACATTATCTAGGACTGACAGTGTTTTAAAGACAAACGCAGAATCGAACTTTGAAGGGACAATTAAAGTGATTTCTTACTTTTCTTTACCGTTCTATTCATTGACTACCAACAACAGCAATTGTGTTGCCAGCTGCGTGGATGTCAATTATTATAGGCATAAACGAAAATTTTCTTAAGATGCCTATAATGCTTCTTTTGTAGCATAAATAAGTTATAGCAAGAGTTTCCTAGTAATACCGTGTCAATAAATTACTAAGTTCCGAGTATTATGTTTTTTTGGGAAAAAATTACACAGCACTTCAATAAACACCTCACAATAGTAAATCAATTATCGTGAGGTGTTGTAGATAATAAATATAAATGTAATGGGATTTCTAAATTGTATAACGCAAGTTATGGTTTTAACATAGCGTCTAATTGTGCTCGTGCTAATAGTGTGAGTGCGCAAACTGCAAGCGATATTTTCGATCGCCCACAAATTGTTTTAATTCACAAGGCGTTACTATCAGCCTCCTTCTATTTTCATTGTTATAAACTACCGCCAGTTATAAACTGCCGTTCAAATTAATATAAAGCATATTATGGTTTTAACCAACGTTTGATACAACTATATATTCGTAGCTTTTATCGAATACACTAGTGTTCACTTGCAGCGGAATATAGAGAATATAGAGAGAGCGAAACGCACGAGTGTTTTGTAAACGCCCAGTCGGCCGAGCTGTGTTTAAACAGGGATTGCAATAATTTTCCACTCCGACCGGTCCTCTGGACGGTACTCGCTTTGCAGCGGATGAAATTTTCGCTTTCCGCTACAGATGTATGCTTTGTGTGCTCGTAAATAGTTTTAGGTTTGCGCTTGGAAGGGTTTGGTTTGATTATTTGATGACTTTAATCATGCAGTAAACATAAGACAACAATTTTTTGCTACAAATGAGCGTTTGTGATATATTCGCGTTCGAAGGATTTACATAGACTTTGAAGTTAGGATAAATAAAACCTGAAAAAATTATCTATGAGTAGTCTCTATTTAGTTGAGTTTTTGAATAATTTTTTTAATATTAGTTTTTGTTCCTCGTTTAAGTAATGTAATGTTGTCACAAAGTGAAGTTGTTTGTGCTATATTAAAGTATTATTAAGTTGCTTATTTGAGTGTGTTTTTGAGTATTTACTTCGTAGCTTGAGATGTTTGAAATAAGAGCTATTAAAACGGCGCTAAAACGTTCAACGTTTTAATTATACTGTTTGGTATACTTATAAAGTAATGACATAGAAACTTATGTACATGGCTACACCGATCAATAGTGATTGTACGATAAACACAAAACTATGTACTAAACATTGATGAAACTCGAAACAAATAGATCCACGAAAAAGGTTATGTAACGCTTGGCGCTCGTAACCCATAATGCAAAACCCCCATAGTTTAGACGCCAATAACATTATCCTATTCCAGTTATGGACAAACATAAATACGGACGTCAGTTTCTCATACGATCAAGTGAGGTTTTCCACGAAATATTCTCTCCCTGAAAGGTTTATTTTGGAAGTTCCGGGAAATCATTTATAAAAGGAGCACTTTTAAGCTTACGAGCCATGTTTGTTATTTTCCAATAAACACAGAGGATTTTGTGTAATACGCAAATTACTATGTTATTAATATGAAGTACTTATAAAAAGTTTACATTTATTTATCATCATCATCAACCTGTATTAGTCTACTGCTGGATATAGGCCTACCCTAATGCCCACGCCTTTTCCATTAGGGAGTTTTTGGACCGTATCCCACCACGCTGGTCCAATACGGGTTGTGGGGGTGGACCGACTTTTTATATCCGACGCATGATTTATTTACATTTATATTTTATTAATTCTTTTGGTGCATATTATGCAGAGATTAAATATAGTTTCTATATTGTTATATCCTTAAAAATGTCGATTACATACCGAAAGGAAAAATAATATCGTGCCTATGTTTTAATGCGAATCGCATTCAGGACATTTTTTTAATTAAATGAAAAATTATCCAAGCCCGTCTTTGTTGTTTTGTCAATTTATTGTGCGTTTAACGTACAATAAATGAAGTAACAACTTATTTATATAACAATTTATTAGTCAGAGGAACAGTACATGACAAAAGCTTGTGAATAGAAATTTAGTAATATTACCATTATATAAACCTATTGCTTTCTTCCATAAGTTAAATATTAATTCCTTTAAAGATTAACAATTTTATAATACATACTCGGGGATAGCGTTAGCGGTTGCCATTTTTCACATTTCCACCGTGAATGGACCGCATGACTGACAGGTTGGCAGCCGCGGTATTATGTTTTCTTCGTCGGTGCCATTCGACCGCCGTGTCCTATATTCATGTCGTTGCGAACGTATTTATTAGTGTTAGCGGTCCAGCTCGAGTATGGTCTTATGTTTGGATACTTATGGTATGGATTTTGTAAAGTTTATAAGACTAAAAAGAGATTCGTAATGAATCTCATTAGGGGACACTTGAAGGTTATAATTAGGCTATTTATGCTAGTAATTAATAAACGAAAGTTCCCTTATTATTTAGAAAGACTTGATGATAGAGGATTGTTAAAATTGCAACCTTTGTTCATTTTTGTTAAACAGTCACTGTACGTTATCGTGGCATGGATACGAGTGACTTAAGACATTACATTTGAATAACACCCAATATAAATCACACAAAAAAATTTCGTGTTTTCTCTCTCATATTCTTCTTGTAAAGTATCCGTAATGAAAGCTGCGAAATGGCCAATGGTTAAAATGATAGATATAATTAGGAACAAAATAATATTTACGACATATAACTCAATATAATCTAGTCCCAGACTAAGCAGAGTTTGTACTATAGAAACTAGATGACTGATAAATTTTATATACTATGTATATAGAAACAAACACCTAGACACGAGGAAAATATTATTGACATCACTAAATTTTTTTTGGAGCGGGAATCGAACTCACACCTATCGGTGTAACAGTCAGGGTCACTAACCACTACGCCAAGTGGTCGCATGGCGTCTTTTATTTATTCCAAATTGTTTCTTTCTTCATCAGGTGGAACTCACGGCAAACCATTCAGAGATAGCAAAAAATGGCCTAAGGAGATTATGGGGTGTCCCCGACACGTCGGCCTACGTGGGACACCTGTTCCGTATGGAGATACCGAAGGAGGCGTTCTCCGGTGACGTGGTAGCTTATAAGGTATGCGAACCCAATATGATTAAGCGTGTACATATAGAAAAGTCGAGGAAGATGTGGAAATGATGGCGTTACGTTGTAAAACTGAATTCCTTACCTTACAAGACACCGGTATGTATATTCATTGCTTTCAATTGAAATTCAAATTCCTTTAATCAATATAGTAGTGTTACACTAGCTTATTGATTGTCAATAAGCGAGTGTAGTACTATTACAAAGGCACCGGTTCGGAATATGAGGCATCAGATCTAAGAAGAACCGGCGAAAGAAATTCAGCGGGATTTTTGTCATGATTTAAAATAATCAATCGTGGTTGGTTAGGGCAATCTAATTGCCTGAAAATTATTATGATCCAAGCGACAGCCCGTCACATCTTTTTACATTCCCATCTAGGCATCACTCACGGTCATTTTTATATTTGCGATCTAAGGCTACATAAATTTAGATGCGTACTTATTTAGCCTTAACCAATTTAATCTATTTAATACTCTACTATATCGAAATCTAAATAGTTTATAATCATCATATGATACTTTAAAAAAAGTGCCCTGACCGACTCAAGTTAAACATGTTTTAATAAGACTGATGATTGCTAAATTCCCAACGGCCAATCGAATTTATAGACCGAAGCGTCGGTCCGCCAATCCCTGCGAATATCTCCCTCGGATTATCTTTTTATTATGCTTTGCGAATACCGAGAGAGTCACAATGCGTTAAACGGGCCGGGGAAATCAATTTTAATTTGGTTCACTCCATTGTGTCCGTTGGAATACAGAATGCTGGGGGTTAGTCTTGATTAACTTTTCTAAATTAAATTGCCGCAGAGAAAACGAATAATAATGGATAAGACTTAACTGATCACTCATAGAGAAGTTAAGCTGCTGAATGCTACTGCATATAAGAATAAAATTCGTTATGAAAAATGTAACTCGTAGTAACGTTATGTTGTTTTCATCATCATCATCATCATCATCAGCCTGTGATAGTCCACTGCTGGACATAGGCCTCCCCTAATACACCCCTATCCATTAGAGGGTTTTCGGACCGTATCCCACCACGCTGGTCCAATGCGGGTTGGTGGGTGGACCTACTTTTTACGTGCCCATCCGACGCATGGATCATCTTACTTTTCAGAAATTGGGTGATCGGCCCGAATTGCCCTAACCAACTAGGAAACAACAATGAAAATTTGTTGAGTCCCCGCAGGATTCGAATCCACGAACTCCGGTTTCTAAGACACACGCCTATACCACTAGGCTACGGAGGCAGTCGGATGTTGTTTTACGTTCAGCAATTTTCTTGATGGCTCTTCATTCAATCTTTGAACGACAATCACTGAATAACAACGACATATGTACGATACCATTTTATTGCTAAAGATTGCATCATTTACATCGATTTCGTATGGTATTTGATCCCGGTAGTTATTGGTATATTTTAGGTGTATTATTCATACCGGACCACTGGGAGATATTCATCTAATAGTAACGCAACTTTGTTCGAAATTGTATGGTGTACTTCAATTGCTTATATTTCAAGGACATTAAAATATTCCTATCGTGTCCTTACTAAGGTGTTCAGCAAATCCGCCCGGCACACGCCCAGCTGGCTCGCCGTGGACTCCAGGCACGGCCTGATCAGCGGGCTGCCGCAGCGCGAGCACTTGGGTGCGCACAACTTCGCAGTAGTGGCGCACGGGCACACGCGTGGCCTGACCGCCACAGATTATTTCACTATAGAGGTTGGTTTATTTTTTAAAATGTCGATGATTTGGATATGATTTTTGCCTTTTTTTTCTTTAATGAGGCGAAGGCACCGAATGTCCACTGACTGAGGTTCACCTCACCGTCGGAAATGAATATTAATATTTCTGTAACCTGTCTCAAATATGTACTTTACGTAACTGATTATTCAATTCTTAAAACCTAAAAAGTATTGTACAGACTGATTTTTGCAGGTAAATATGTTGCCCTATTTTTTTATCCAATGAAGCGACTAGGTGAAGTGTTATGCTATGATTGGAGCAAGCAAGATCTGTTTGCTTTTCGCCTTAACTGTGGGTAATGCAATACTCGTCTAGAGAGGTGCTCCGTCGTTAATCCAGTATTTACGTTGTATTAAAATACATTGCCATTTGAATCGAAAACTTTTATTTATTTATTTACACTTTATGCACAAATCTTGTACAAAGGCGGACTTAATGCCAATAGCATTGTCTACCAGTCAACCTTTGGAGTGGTGCAGAGATAGCATTGTGGGTGCACAGGGATATGGCAAATAAGAAAAATAGCGTTAAGCATACAAAATAGAAAGTTATTTAAAAAACAAAACAACAAAATCCTAATATACATATATATAAATATAATGAATACATATATATAATATACATAAATATACGAATATAGATAAAAATACATTGTAATACATATATATATACATACATACAAGCACTAAATAGTATACATATATCTACTATATTAATAAAATTAATGCTATTCCATGGACAGTTTTTTTAACAAATAATGCTTTAGTTTTTTTGAAAGTAAAGCGACTTTGCGCTAACCTGATTTTGGAGGTAACCCATTCCACAGAAGAATGGACTGGATGGAAAAGAGGAATGTGTAAATCAGAACGATGGGTTGGGCATTGCAGAAGACAGTTATGCGTTGAGCGAAGATTCTTACTATTAAGTGAGCAAAGGTATTGACAGCGGGTGGTCAAGTAAACAGGACTATCAAGAAATGAATATAGCGTCGTTAAAGCTCTTAACGAACGCCTTTCACGTATGGGCAACCACTGCAGACGCGAGCGATAGATGGATATATTTACGGAGATTGAAAATGAATCGAATGCAGTTATTCAGAAGTCGGTCAAGTTTATTGAGTAGATCTGCATTCAGGTCAAAATAGCACACGTCACCATAATCGATTAAAGGGAAGACTAAGGCCTGCACAAGCATTTTCTTGGTTTCAGAAGGTAAGAAATTTTTCAGTCTATAGAGATATCGCAAAGTATTTGTTACCTTATAACTTACATTGGCTACCTGGTCTTTCCAACTCAGAGTTTTGTCAAGTATGAGTCCTAGATTTTGACATTTTACCAATGTAAATGGAACATTATTTAACCTTATTGCTGGGAGATTAAGACCATCCACTTTATTAATATTTCGCGAACTACCTATTATGATAGCTTGACATTTTGATTCATTTATATTAATCCCAAATTGATCGCTCCACTTTTGATAATATCTAAATTTTCATTAATTTTTGAATTGTTTGCGTAACGAATCAATAGCTGACTGGTCGTATATCTGAAGATCATCGGCATAAAGATGATACGCACATTGAAGTTTTTGAGTGATGAAGTTTATGAAAACTGAAAATAAGATAGGGGAAAGAATACGCCTGAGGGACACCACTGGCAATGTCTAACCAATTTGAGATTGAATCATCATAATAGACCGCCTGTTGGCGTCCTCGAAGATATGAAGAAAACCAATCCAGTGCTTCGTCGAAACCATCAAGTGCCATAGGTTAGCTAAGAGGATATCGTGACTGACGGCATTAAACGCGTTAGAGAAGTCAATGAGAACCAATACAGTTACCAATGTTTCTCCATTCCTACTCTAATGTCGTCAGTCACTTTAAGGAGACAGTGGTAGTACTGTGACCAGGTCGAAACCCAGATTGTAGTGGACTTATCAAATTGTTACTACGAACAAAGTGAGAAACTTGCTTTAGAACGCAGGTCTCAATTATCTTTGAAAAGAAAGGCAGGATAGAGATAGGTCGGTAATGAGAAAGAACGGTAGGATTGGAACATTTAGGAAGAGGGCGAACCAGAGCGTTTCGCCATAACGACGGGAAAGTGCGGGAATCAAAGGAAAAGTTTATAATGTGGGTGATAACAGGAAGCAGGAAATCAAGGATTGGTATTATCATCCGACGCCCGATTTTGTCACAGCCAATGGCATTGGATTTGGTGGCAAGGATGCACTTTTTAACTTCGTCAGAAGAGACTGGAGAAAAATAAAGAAGGTTATTAGTAGCGCGCTTCAAACTTTTATGTAGAAACAGTTGAAGATATAATTATTTGATCCAATGTAGAAGAGGTAGTGAAATGTAAATTTAAATCACCTAAATTTATTGAGGATGGAAGGTTTGAATGTCGCGACCTTCTAACACCAAGAGTCTCTAAGAGCTTCCAGATGTCAGCAGGAGAAGAAGAAATATTTTCATGGATATATCGGCGTTTAGCATTGCGTATCATCTGATTACATCGATTTCTGCAGAGTTTATAATACGACCAATTCTCTTCATTCCGCAGTTTTTTAAATTTTCGAAAGGCACGATCTCTCTTTCTCATGGCTATGCGAATTATTTCAGACAGCCATGGAGCCGCACTACGTCTTATTTTAACAGTTTTCAAAGGAGCGTGGACATCATACAATTTAATTATATTTTCATTTAATATACTTACCTTGGCGTCAATGTTGTCCTCCTTAAACAATGGGCCCCAGTCAACTTCAGCGGCATCTTTTTTAAGGTGTTCATAATTAATTTTCGAAAAAGAACGCAAGTGCAGAACCCTAGGTTTAGTTTTGGGAGGTTTCAGAATATAGGAAAGGAATATAAGGTCGTGATGTGAAACCCAGGAGCAGGATGTTGTCCATAGGAGGATATTAAGGAAGGATTGAGGAGAGGATTATATCAAGCCAAGTGTCTTCACATGAGACATTATAATGGGTTGGTTGGAGAGGTAATATGTGAAGACAGCTAGACTCGACTATTTCCAGGAATTTGCGGGTACGAGAGGAGTTTGTTGCAAGGATATTGGTATTAAAATCGCCCATGATGACATAATGTGCATACTCCGAACCCAAAGATTCGAGAACCGATTCGAAATCGGTGAAATAATCGACATTTGGAGGGCAATATACTACCCCTATGATAATTTTGGCATTTTTTAACTCGACCTCTAGGAAAAGATACTCTGCAGAAGCTGAGTAATTTTGGGGAGACGAAGCCAAGATTTTAAATGACAAGTCACTTTTTAGGTATATTGCCACTCCTCCACCCCCTTTACCTAGACGGTCATTCCGTACAAGAATATAACCAGGAAGGGAATACATAGTAGAGAATGTGGTTTGAGCCAACTCTCCGAGATCAGGACAGCATGTACACTACACTACCGAAAGCATCGTATAAGTCAGTGAAGTGGCTAGGGATGCTTTGACCATTTAAATGACATACATTAACAAAGTTTTACCGATTTTAGAAAAAAATTCTGTTAAGAACTCGCCCAATGTACTGCTCAGTGAGTTAAAACTGTCGTTGGATTCATTAGCGGAAAAATACATGTCATCGTCAGATACAGTAGACATCATATATAAATATATATATAAATATTGATATATAATAAATAAGCTTACACAAATATAAATATATAATAAATATTTCTAATAGACAATAAAAAAAAATAATAATTTCTGCACCACCCGCCAGCACACATTATCATAAATGTTAAAAAGAGAAGAAAAAAAAAAAAAAAAAAATATATACACAGTAATAATGCACTACAAATAAAAATGTTGAGAGAAAAAAAAAATAATTAAAACAAAAAAAAAATTAACAAACAAACTCAAATTAGTATCTCATCTTGGCAGTTAAAGACTTAAAACGGAACGCAATAGTCAAACTGTCAAGTTTCCAACGTCAAAGACATTTGTAAACAAAACAAAAACACTATTTACGAATTCTTTAAACTTAAAAACAGGAGAATGGACTACTAGACAACTAAGAACTACGAGACAAAAATAATTATACTTAAAAAGTTCAACTGAGAAATCAAACAAGTTAAATATGGAATGTTTAAACTATTACCACAATTTAAAATGCAAAAAAAAGAGAAAACAAAAAAAAAGGTAAACACTAAATATAACAAAAACAATAATGAAATCCTTAATAAATAAAAATGTAAAAAAAAAAGAAAAATAAGTATCAACTAGTATAAGTTGTAAGGTTTTTTGATTAAACACTTATTATTGCTTATTGCAGTTAATAAAAAAATAATGATACTTTAAAAGTTCAACTGAGAAATCAAACAAGTTAAATATGGAATGTTTAAACTATTACCACAATATAAAAAGCAAAAAGAAAAAAAAAAAGGTAACACTAAATATAACAAAAACAATAATAAAATCCTTAATAAATAAAAATGTAAAAAAAAGAAAAATAAGTATGAACTAGTATAAGTTGTAAGGTTACTTGACTACTTATTATTGCTTATTGCAGTTAAGATTTGTTATCACTTATTTTTGTCGCTGAATTTCCTGTCGCCTTTGGATATTTTTTAATAAGCGGACCAAGTTCATCCTCAGAAGTGATTTTACAGCTGCTACCACAAGGAGTTTTAATGCATATCACACCATTCTGAGTCCAAACTGCTCTCATCCCAAAGTGAATCCGTGCTTTCAAAAACACAGCTTGACGTGGCTTTGTCAGGAATTCTTTTATAGCTATGCAGATCCCTTTAATTTGGATTTAACTTTCCACACGCCGTTTTGGAATCCACACTTGTGAACCTCACCAAAATAGGACGTTGGCGTTCCTTGTTTGAAGTACCAATCCGATGACAAACTTTAATACAGGATTGGGAGATAAAATTTAAGCCCAACTTTTTGTTGAAAACATCAAGTATTACTTGGGTGCAATCCTCTTTGTCCTTTTCCTGTATTCCGGTAATAATCAATGCCTTTCTGCGATTGCTCATGTCAAGACTATCAACCTGTTTGGCACAATCTTGTATTTGTTGCCTTAGAAGGCGAAGTATGCCAAATACAAGCTCTCTAAAATTTCGGAGCTCCTCAGCTACTTTAGAAACAGTATCTTTAGATGACCCCGCATTTGAAATTTGTGTTTGCAGATCATCCAACCTTTTAGAGATACTCTCCTCAAGTCTCTGCTGAGTTGTCATAATATTATCCAAATTAGACATTATACTGTGTTATATAATAGTGAAGTGTAGACAATAGGCTGGCAGGTGGTAAAGTACTAATGTAGACAGATCACATTAAATTCACTAATATTGTAAAATTTTTAATTTCCAATACTAAGACAACACTTTGTATAACTTTTGCACTAATTTTTAAAAAGTATTGCACAAACTGCACTGTGTTCCGGTCTGAAGGCTGCCTAAAAATACACTTTACTCTGTTTCTTTACTCAGTTCCATCTTGTATGTCATATAGAAAAATATTAGTAATTGTTGTATTTGTAGAATGTTGATGTCTTCTTTTGTAGAAAAGGTTAACACGTAATTCAATTATTTATTGTAGAAGATAAAAATTGAAAGCAATATAAAAAAAATATTTAAGAAGAAAAAATACTGAGCGGCGGATGCTCTGAAATACTTGAAATAACTAATACATAAATAACATAAAAATAATGTTTACACATCATCATCATCAGCCTTTGATAGTCCACTGCTGGACATGGGCCTCCCTAATACACCTATCCATTAGGGGTTTTGGACCGTATCCCACCACGCTGGTCCAATGCGGGTTGGTGGGTGGACCGACTTTTACATGCCCATCCGACGCATGGATCATCTTACTTTTCAGACAAATTGGTGATCTGGCCCAAATGTCTAACCAACTAGGAAACAACAATGAAAATTTGTTGAGTCCCCGCAGGATTCGAACCCACGTCCTCCGGATTCTAAAGCACACGCCTATTCCACTAGGCTATGGAGTCAGTCTACAATTAGTTTAACTAATTTATTTCACTTTTGAAATGTTTAAAAAAAACTGATTTTTCACTGCTAACTGTTATGTTTAAAGAACTTAATGTACGCACCAACTACGTAATGTTCTAGTGCTGTTTAGGCTTACGCACTACAATAAAAGGGAACAATACAATATCTTAACGACCAGCGACGCATCTCAAATTACTCTATAACTCACTCTAATTTACACCTTCGCGAAACACACGTGACTATCAAATAAACGGCGATAATTGAATTAGAAGCGACAGGTGTAAGCCGTTACAAAGCTCTCGAACACGTTTGAGCTTTCTAATAATCCCTAAACGAGGCTTTTGTATGTATATACTTGTATTAACCTTCACATCAAAGGGATACGAAACTCTGTATCTTTGTTGAATGTTTGACGTTGTTAATTATTTTGTAAGTTATTCTACTATGGAGCGAAATAAGATTAATTTCACGTGAATAAAGTCTGAGGTCAAATTTTTATGGCGCTGAGGTATGAAGGTGTTGTTTATGTTGCTCGTCCAAAATTTTTAATTTGGTTTTTGATACATTAGTGTATAAAGTTTTGGCGCGAATAAATTCGGGTATAGTTAACGCGCTTGATTTGGTATATTTTATCGGTATATTAGTTTCCTTTTTTTTTAAATGTTTTATTTTTTTATTTACGCGATTATTATACATATCAAATCCACAAATTTACGGATTTTTCGCGTTACTTATATATATTTTTCCCGACGATATATATTTTTCTTATACCAACCTAGTCTGCCCGTGATCATGGATGCTGGAAAGAATCTGAAACGTCGGGAATAAATATATATAACTGACGCGAAAAAACCGTAAATTAATAGATTTGACATGTTCTTATTGATCGATAAGTTATATCGACCGAAGTATTATTTATTACGTAATATTAGCATTTTCATTAACGTGGTGTGGGCAATATTGGCAGATTTTAAATAAAAAAATTGTGCCCAGTTCCTAGTCTGGTTTCTTAACAATAACTAAAAATCTTCAACTCAACAAACGAACCAACTCTCCAACGTATCTCAACATGCTGAAGTATATATAAGTTTTGTGCTATAACTTGTCGACATATACTTTGAAATTCATAGAATTTTTATTAAGGAATACGGTCGCCAAATTATATTACATTAAGAATTTTGTTAATAAAGACAAAATCCTTCAAATGCAATTACTTCTACAATATTGTATCTTACATACAAGAATGACATATGATTTGTATTTTGTTGCGATTTTTATACATTTCAATAGTCAACCAGAGCCACCGGCATAAGCTATTAGTAGTTTGAATGAATGCTAGCGTATTTGTAGACCTTACAAAACTGTGACATGTCTAAACGTACTCAGATTTAAAAGCGTTCGAAATTCATTCGAATTTTACACTTTTACAGCCGGCTACATGAAATTTTACTTTCCGTCCACTCGAATCATTAGCGAATGTTATTTACATAATTACTCCGGCCAACGTCAGTCAGTGGGGCAAATATTTATCCGCGGAACAAAAACTACGGCGTAGACTTAATTAAGTGAAATGAGACTAATGAGGTGTTCGGGGCCGTTTTGTTGGGCTTTTGATGAAAAAATTCAGTGTGAAATTTACGGGCTATTTTTTCACGTTTTACAAGATTTTACGGTATAAATTTTTAGACACGTTCAGTGTCGAGTATGTGTTTGATGTGGGTGGACTCGATGGGGTTTAGGAAACAGTTTTTAATGTAGTATAAACTAACCATAAAATGTAAAAGATCTAAATATAGTGCTTGTTAATAGCTTTGATGTGAACTAGTGTTATAATCTTCGCGTTCATATGGACCGCGAACACCGAGACTCCTCATTACTCATTAAGTCAATCACATTATCGATTAAGCGGCAATCTCAACGTCAACCTTTAACTTTACTTACTTTAATGAAGTCCATAAGTACAAAAACACCCTCTCAGTCGCTTACATCATCAGCCTGTGATAGTCCACTGCTGGACATAGGCGTCCCCTAATACACCCCTATCCAGTAGGGGTTTTTGGATCGTACCTCACCGCGCAGGTCTAATGCGGGTTGTTGGACGGACCGACTTTTTACATGCCCATCCGACGCATGAATCATCTTACTTTTCAGAAAATTGGTTGATCAGCCCAAATCGCCCTAACCAACTAGGAAACAACAATGAAAATTTGTTGAATCTCAGCAGGATTCGAACCCACGACCTCCGGTTTATAAAGACACGACCATACCACTAGGCAGTCGCTTGTATTTAAATATTCCATAATTTATTCGCCACTGGATAAAAGTATAATTTGTTTCCTTACGGTTAGAATATTACATTTTCACGTTAATTTATAAATCGAATTTCTTGAATGTGTATTTAGTTATTATTAAAAACCTTATGATGTTTAGCCGCTTAGACGCATTGTACGTATGCAACCATTGAGTCGCTATGGTTATCAATTATCATTGAATACAAATATTCTACATTTGACTTGACACTGGTTTACTTGTATTACATTTTTTCACGGCTAAATTGTAAATTTTTTTATAATAGTATTCGTCAATCAAAATACTTAGTGCGTATGTAGATAAAATAAAATCCGTATGATATGTCGCGTCGACGCATTTGCAATTATTTGAATTTATTTGACACAAACCGCTAGACAAAACAACGTTCATGCATATAATTCATTCATCGTGTGTCATGTTTGAAAAAACTAATGTGATTACAAAACGCAGGAATAATATAATAAGATATGTGGGTCGAAGTATAATTGATAGTATGTATATAAGAACAGTTACGATCGACGCCTTTAAAACGAACAATGGATGTTTTTTTTCTTCTTATGGTATGAGGTGATGAGGCGTTCATGACCTAAATTTGGTAGTAAGCTATACGGCCTGCGCATTAAAATGTTACGTACCATCACATATATATATGTATATATACTTCATAGTAATAACTCTATTATATAATTATGTCTTGTTTATTTAGTCATTACACTTGTCTCTCAAAACAGAATACATTAGTCTGTGCACTCTACTGCCTTGCCACGGTAAAAGACATCGAGGTATTCCTATCTTTGGCGGACCCGTTAAAGGGAGATCTGTCTTATGATTAAAACCCCTCATTGTGTTCGTCAACTCCACGATACTGCCTCTGTAGTTTAGCGGTAAGGGTGTGTGCTTTCGAATCCTGCGGGGACTTAACAAATTTTCTTTGTTGTGTACTAGTCGGTTAGGGCAATTTGGGCTGATCCATCATCACCATCATCCTTATTGTATGAAAAGTAAGATGATCCATGCGTCGGATGGGCATGTAAAGAGTCGGTCCACCCACCAACCCGCAAAGGACCAGCGTGGTGGGATATGTCCAAAAACCCCCTAATGGAAAAGGAGCGGCCCTATGTGGTATGTACTTACACAGGCTGATGATGATGAGGTTCGTCAACTATAAATATATTAGATAAAGGATCAGAAAGATTTATTTTGTTCTGCTCTAAAACGTTTTGTTGTGGAGAAAACCTCATCCTTGTAGTATTCAGGTTTAGAACATTATTTCTACTCCACTAGTGATATCATAATAGCATTTAGCTTTGCTAATATCTGCAATAGTAATTATTAACGAGCTCGGTAAATTAACGCTCTTGTGTTTCGTGAAACTGGAGAATCTAGGTCTTGAATTATATATATGGTAATCTGCTGTAACTAAATTATATCTAATGTTAATTATATTTTGTGTCATTACAAATATATGAAATAAATTACAAGAAGTGAAATTGATCAATGGTTGGTTATGATGAAGGAAAACAATCTTTTTAACATTTGTTGATAGCAAACGATTACGCTTTTCGTCGTTTATCATACCAACTTTACAAAATAACATTCTTCCTATAACGCTACTCAGTGTAGTCCAGGAGTGAAAGATAAAGTCAGCGAATAGTTGGTTACGGACGGTTGCATTTCGCGGCCAATGTTCGGCGCTTCGGCCGGCAGCAGTTCGGCCGAGATATTCGACCAAATCACTATTCGTGGCAACTCTAATTAACACATTATTTTGAACATCTGAGAATGTACCTGTTTTTCTATAATGTCATATTTACATAGAATAACTTACTTTGCAGGTGAAGAGCGCAGAAGAGAAACCTCAATCCAAATACGGTAGTTGCAACCACGACGAGAGTAGACTCGTGCTGGTCATCCTGATCGACGGCGCGTTTCAGAAGATAGCCCCAAGGCAACGGATAAGATCATTGATGGACTTGGCGAGCTTCATGGCTTTGGATGGGGTGAGTCTTGGTTATGCGGAGCTTGTCCTTGGCGGAAACATTAAGAAGTGGTGTACAAAGCAGTAAAATGATTCGTATAATTGGTCAATGTTAATTAAACTATAAATATCTTCTTTATATGTACTGATTAATATTGAATACATGTCGCAGGATAGATAATATTATTAACAACAAGTATTTGTATAAAATTATTTTTATTCGATCACATACATGCTCTCAGTCGGCATCTTAATGTGAAGGTCTTGACTCATTTATCAGCATAAGCAACATTCTGTATTCATCTCAACTGGACGCCGTCAAATTTATTTTAAGACAATAAAACTATTTAATATAATCAGCTTAACACGTAATCGTTTACTTCTTTTTTTTATTTGCTTGATAAGGCCTGTAATATTATATCAAACTCTATGGCCGTGAAATGTAAAACGTTTTCAAGGTGGTGGGTATCTTTTTATGCGGGGTGGATGGGCCTTCGCGGTGCTTATTTCTGCCCTAAATCAGTATTGTGAACACTACTATCTTCCGGTTTAAAAGGCACCGTAGCCAGCGTTACTACTGGGTAAACGAGACTCAACATCTCATGTCTCAGGGTGAGGGTATTTCCTATGGGCAGCGCGTATATCATCAACCATCATCACCTGCTCGTCTTTAGCTGAATAAAAAAAACGCTCCTATTAGCCCCCAAAAGTCCAGAGTCATTTTATATCATAAATATAATAGCCATGCGCCTATGGTGTCTTACATTTTAACATGATACATCGATAGTTCTCACTCAACTTGTTGTGACCATAAAATTTAGCTTTTTTCGAAGCAAAACCGTTTGTTTATGTGCAATGTGTGTGTTAAATAAAATGAATTTTTAAATAGTAATTTGCTTTAAGTATTAGTAATACTTGACGTGACATACTGCGTCTTAGGAGTCGTAATTTTAATATGACAACGGCAAATATTCGATATGTACAAAGTTTTGTGGGAACGAGTTTGATTTCGGGGACATTTTTTAGTTTTGGACCATATAACACTCGTTCCTATTAGTTCGAGGGAACGGTGTTAAATGACGCTTTATATGGCAAGGGTCTGGAAGCTTTACTTCAGGAAATGCAACAGATACAATAGACACTATTTGCTTGTTATTGTATATTATCTACTATATCACCTATGACGTCCACAACAATTCCAAATCTCATTTGGCACAACAAAATATCAAACGGCTTAATCGTTACCGGAGAAATCGCAAAGTAGGTCATCCGCCCGCACTTTTATGGAGCAGACAATTGCTCGCGTTTCTTTTTGCCTTTTCTAAGTATTTTCTCTCTGTGTAGCTTTATATAATATTGAGTGCGTTCTGTTGATTCGGGCTTTTTGAGCGTGCAAGACTTTTGTTGGAGTGGAATACGACAATAGTGCAGTATTAAATGATTTTATAAACTTGTTTTTCTTATTAAAATATTTTTTAAATGAAAAAAAATTGTATATCTCTATTTAAATGCATATTTTTTTTATAAATATAATGCATTTTGTGCGTGCTTGACCCATGCAAGTTCAAAAGAAGGTTATGTTTTTTAAAATAAATTGACTGTTTGTGGTGATGTTTTTATTTTCAAAATTGTTCTAGTACCTTTGAAGTATTCTCATCGTGTATTTAAACTTTTATTTCTATAATATGACGGACAAATTAAAAGTCATTTTTAAAAAATTAATTAATATCAAGTAATTCATCTTCTGATCGCAATATTTTGATGATTGCTTACTATTTTATTAGAAACACTTGTCTTGCTTTATTGCTTCTTTCCACTGAAAGATTTTATTGACTCGATGCACTTTGAAGCCGCGATACTAAAGCACGACTTCGTTTCTTCGTAACTGTTAATTGGAAGTGCTCTAGTACTAGGTGAAATATTTAGGTTAACAAGTTCACATTTCAGTGAAAGGTTTTCGCTGAAAATTCGTTGTGATTACTATTCTCGGAATTTACAGAAGCTATGTCGACATACTTGGCTTAATACGAAAATTATTAGTAACCTTTTTAGTTGGTATATTTATTTAATATTGATTTTATAGTTCGAAATGAGGGAATAAGTTTTTAGCTGCTTTAAAAACTGCTTGTTCCTGTTATGAATATTAGTGTTTAGTATTTTTGGTAATAATTCATACTTTGTGTTGGTGTTAAAGTCATGAAATAATTTGTAGATTTTAAAACAGTACAAATGCCAAAGATATGAAGTTATTTAAAAGGTATTTTAAAATTACTTCACATTGATTATAATTTTGAGCGTACTTTAAATACTGAGTGAGCTTTTAGCTCGTCTTAACATGAGACAAAAATATTCATGTTTAAAATGTTTAACATGTATATTTTTTGTCAAAATCGTCTATATTTCTGTGAAACGTGCATTTTTTTTAAACAACGTTACCTAAAGAAATAATACTTCTCGAATAATGCGTAGTAAAACACAATTAATGCCACTTCATTGCCATCAGATATAATAATAATGTCCTCCTAGTTGATTCCGATCACGGCGGCCGATCTATCTTGCAGATCAGCTAACTGCGCAGGAGGCTATTATCTCTAAATGACGCCACAAACACAGTCGCTCGCTCTTAGTCAATGGCCAAAAGCGACACTGACCGGAGAGAGATCAGGCGCAGGATCGACTACTGCCATCCGACATGGATCATTTTACTTTACAGACGGTGATCAGCCCGATGCCTAACAACAGAGAAACAACTTAGAAAAGTTGTTGAGTTCTCACTGGTTAACCCACGACCTCCGGTTTTAAGCAAGGCTCAAGGGCACGGATTAGAACACGGAGGTGGCATCAGATATATTGAGTATAAAATCTTCATAAATTATTCTTACTTAAGGTACGCAAAGTAAACACAAGGAAGCAATAAAAGCTGCGTAAAGCAAACATTTCCTTGCGTGCAATGCCTGGATTATGGCCCTAAAATATCTGATTTCAAGGCCGGCGAGGCTTAAGGGCTTAAACAAGCCGATAGAAGAACATTAGGGCGTAAAGCTGATCTGTGCTTACGTGCTCGTTTGAAGTTCGCTTTGAAAGCGGCTTTAACTTAGCTGTAGTTGGTTGTTTTTACGTGAAAGGGTTTAAAACGAAATTTATAACTATCGACGATAATGGATGCTTTTGACTTTTATTTTGTGCAATAAAATGCTGTTGTTTTATATTTAACTAGCGACCCGCCCCAGATTCGCACGGGAGCTATGCCTTACAAAATATACCTACAATATTAAGCATGTGTTATTATAAATATAAACCTTCCTCTTCAATCACTCTATTTAAAAAAACGCATCGAAACTGGTTGCGTGGTTTGAACTATTGAAGCATATATAGGGATTTAGGGAGAGGGAAAGCAACTTTGTTTTATACTCTGTAGTGATGGTAAACGATGACTTCAAAAGAAAATATGCGGGAGTTTTGCAAATGGACTTTTGAAGGCCCCATTTTAACACAGGATCGATAGAGGGTGTACCACGGTGGTGGCTCTTTCTGCCACAGAGCAAAGCCAGCGTAAAACTAGGTTGAAGGGACTTAATACCTTAAGTGAGTCTTAAGGGACGAGAGAGCTTGACATTCAACATTCTTAACTTTTCCTACGTATCACTTACCACCAGGAAGAAACCTTTGTCACCTTTCTGTACAATACCAAGTAATATTAAATTAATTCGTCATTATTGTACTATATTAAACAACGTCGAAATTGCATTCTCACTATTTAAACAAAAAGAGATTGTATAATCTATATCAATTTATTATTGTTTATAAATTGCTCTTGACTGAAGATTATGACACTTGAAAGGATACAATGCGAGACTTAGAGTGATCTCTTGTCAATTGTTGAATGGCTTGTTAGTATTTGTTTATATTAGTAGCTTATAGGAGTTACACTAACTAAATCATACGATACATAAAGTTTATGTAAGATAAAAAGTTCTTGTAATAAAGATCTTGGTAAAATGATCCCAAAAGTGCAAAATGACATCGACATTGACTTGACTAACAAAGTTAATCAATACATGGTACGTGAGAAAAAGAATTTTTTCATATTGTTTTTTGCGCGTTTATGCAATAAATTATTACGTCAAATACTTTTGTTGCTTTTTCATGTGTGTTTGTGTCCTATGTAATAGGACGTTAAACTCAAAATTTATCTTTGATCCGAAGCGGTTTTAATTATGGATCGTACAAATCTTCGTCACGTATTCAGACCCACATTAAGCCGCTCAATAGCTGTCTGCCAATTTGTCGTTATGACGCCATTATGATAACGTTCTGGTACCTTCCATTTCGCACTGAGTTATATAATTAAATCATAAATTATTATTACGACGATGGCAAATTTGAACGCACACAATTACATTAAAGAGTGTCGGAATAAATTCAAAAGTTACTGCAATTCTAAACTAGGTATTTCGATTCTATAATAAAAATCGTAATAATATTTTTCTTGAAATCATGGGTTATGTAATAAATGAAAACTTATACACATACTTACCCTGTCACAGACCCTTTGAAGCAATCATGATAACAGCATAAAAGGACAGTCAAGGTAAATTAGAAGAATAACAACAAAAGACAATATTAATATATTGAAGGATTTAAAATGATTTTTTTCCTACAGCGACAGGCAAGGTAAATCAGTAAAAAGTTGTTAAAATTTAAGAGGTATTGATTTGATAAGGTATTGTGTTTGATTAACAACAAAAGATAGTTACGAAATACTAAAATACATATACGTTTCTGATGAAGTTGTTGCAGCGCAGTCGTGAATATTATAAGCCTCGTCAGTGAATTGTCGCTATAAATAATCGTTTAAGCTCTGTTAGAGCTGCATATAAGACTCGGATAATTTATAACCTTAGTATCTTTCAATTTGAAGTAATAAGTAATGAAATAAATAAATAAATCCGGTGTGGGCTAGATGAGAATAGTCGAAGATTGGAAGCGGTGGGCTGCATTATGGGAAGCCTATGTCCAGCAGTGGACTGACACAGGCTGATGATCATGATGATGATGATGAAGTAATGAAATTTTTGTTACATTCATATGGCAAATTATTGTTCCTATCACATCATTTTAAAGTATTCAATATAGGGTATATTTATATATTGCAGGGTATAAAATTATTTTTTTCTTTGTGATTGAATGAATAAGAAAGTGATGGGATGAATTGAATAGGACGTTCTTCTGATGATGGGCGATACGCTCTATGTTGCTTCCAATATACTAAGTTATTGCACTGATTACGGTACCCTTTAACAAGTAGCGTTTTCATACAACTGCTTCTTCATTTTTTTTGTACATTGCAATGGAACACACTAGAGATTATATACCCAGAACATGTCATATCACACACATAATTAGACTGTGATAGTCCACTGCTGGAAATAGCCTCCCTTCATACACCCCTATCCATTAGGGAGTTTTAGACCGTATCCCACCACGCTGGTCTAATGCGAGTTGTGTTGTGGGTGGACCGACTTTTTACATGCCCATCCGACTCATGGATCATATTACTTTTCAGACAATTGGGTGATGGCCCTAATTGCCCTAACCAACTAGGGAACACCAATGAAAATTTGTTGGGTCCTCGTAGGATTCGAGCCACGACCTCCGTTTTCTAACACAGAACAAGTAATAATTATCAATTAAATATCTACTGTAAGCACTTCTTTTTCATACAGGTGGTCGTCATAATTGCAAATAGTAGCAATTCATAGCCGTCCCACATTCCAACTACAAGGTATTAACGGCAATCGATGTATCACATAGACTTTTAGGACTGTAAAGATATTAAAGCGACATTTTGAATTAGTCTGGGCGGTATGAAATTTTATAATGCATATCAGTATCAAAGTATTTTTTTATTTATCAAATCCACTACTTTACGGATTTTTCGCATTACGTAAATATATTATAGCATCCATGAAAAGAATCCGAAACGTCGGGAATAATGATATTTAAGTAACGCGAAAAATCCGTAAATTTGTGGATTTGATATGTATAATAATCGCAGAGAAATAATTATTTTTTCATTTTCAAGGCTTTTCAAAATTTAGATACAAGTAAAAATGTACCACGCTTACTATCAAATAATATTGGAAAGATTTGAAGTGGACTAAACTATATATCTTTTGTTGAAGCAACTATTTGCCCGATAGTGAGTGTATTAACTCTGAAACTTTTACGTTAAAATGTAAGAGGATAATAAAGTTTCGACTGGATCAGAACTGTATTCCAACTAGGAAGTTAGTGAAGTACGTTTAGCGAATTTTCCGAGAGGGTACATTATTCGAAAACGCATTAGCGGCCCCCGGAGCTGCCGTGATATGCCATTCGAGAATATAAAATCGCTTCCTGAGAGATGCTCCGTTCGTGCGGTTACGTACTTTATATATGTCATAAATTGCGGGGACGCCACGTTTTTATCACGTAAAAGACATTACTGACGTTATTTATATGGTCTATTTCAATTCTGTCGTATCGAGCAAATTTTATTTCTTACTTTTAATAATTAGGAAATGACTTAGTACACTAAACTATTTTAATTTATGTTTGCAATGCTATTTTTTAATATTATTGTCCGCTTCATAATTTGTGTTTTTTTATACAATTGTTTTGTTTCGGGAATAGTTTTTAGCCAGCATTGTTTTCTTAGGAATTTAATGTGATTTTAAATATAATATCAATTAGTTTACACTTACTGCGTCAATGTAGTATTTTTTTATGCTTTAAGCGTGTTATTTTTTTAATACTGGTTACGAAGTCAGACGAGCAGTCGGGCCAACCGATGGGGGCTTGGACAATTCCAGGGGCATCATCAACGCGCTGCCTATCTTAAGGCGTGGGATGATACGCTAGTAATTACGCTACATACGATGCCCTTCAACTTTCTTCACTAACCAGAACACGGGAGTGGTATCACCCAGACCGCACCCTGCATCAAGGAAACCTCCTACCTCTAAAACTGATTTCATCAGACGTTAATGAGTTAGTCGGTTTATTAATTCTCGAACATGATCCGTTTACAGGGACGAATTTTGGATGGAGCCTACAAGGCTGGAATCTGCCGCCTCCACCGTTTGATCGAGCGGTCCGGCACTCGCTAAGGAGGCGTACGACGCCACCACCGCCATATATCTGAACGTGAGTTGTCCTAAATGTTTACTGAGCCATCTTTTAGGTTTATGCTGTCTGCATAAAACCACACAGATTTATCTGATTAACAGTCTAACAACTGATCTCGACAGCACTAATAGTGGTCTAATGTGTTTAGTTCCGAGTAATTTATTTCAAATAAATTACTCTAGTTTTCATTAAAATGTTCATTGAACAATTAAAGATATAATAATTCTAATAATTTTAATGACTTTTCTTTTAAATGATAAGTAATGGCAACATTTCATGCATATTTTATTTTTATTTTATAGTAATGGTGCAGTTACTGAGTGAAATCATTATAATGTTATCTCCGTAGTTTTATGCCTATATTTTAAATTCAAGTTCATAAATTGTTTATTCAATCTAGGCTCTGTCCAGCTCAATTATGTTATTTTACCATATATATATTTACGTCTTACAGGTGGTTGCCGTGACAAACTTTGGTCCCGGCACAAAGTGCTGATGGCAGGCCTCAGGGAGCAATCGCGGATGGGACCTTGGCTCATCTGCTTCGGCTGCCGGTTCTGGGTGGCGTCTAGTCGCTATCGACCAAGTAAACCTGTCGTACGTCCTAAAAGTTTTATACAATTGTTTTGTTTCGGGAATAGTTTTTAGCCAGCATTGTTTTCTTAGGAATTTAATGTGATTTTAAATATAATATCAATTAGTTAACACTTACTGCGTCAATATAGTATTTTTTATGCTTTAAGCGTGCTATTTTTTAATACTGCCTACGAAGTCAGATCAGCAGTCGGGCCAACCGATGCGGGCTTGGACAATTCCAGGGGCATCATCAACGCGCTGCCTTTTTTTTTTTTTGCCGTTGGAAAAATCCAGTTACTGGATTCCCGCCGCAAAGTGAGAGGGGCAGCGGGATATGTGGACCAAGATGGAGCGGCCGGTATACCCACTAAAACCAACGGTTGTTCCTTTCTCTTGTCGCTGTAGCGGGCGCGGGCGCTGATGACAGTCTTCGGCGACCCCGGCGCGACGTGGCCCTCGCCTCTTTCGGGCCTTCTTCACCGGTGTGTTGGGACACCCGGAACGTCGCTTTAGGCGCCGTGCCGGAACAAACAGCACGAGCGCTCCTCTGAGCCCTTCTCTGGCGGCGGGCACCTCTGCCGGCCGCCCAGGGGCCAGTGTCAGGGAAGGTTGCGCGTACGCCACCTTCGGCGCCCTGGCTTCTTCTGCGGATAGCCAGGCGCTCACGGCCTCCCTGTCCCTTTCCTGCGGCCTCCTTCGGGCCATCACGTCCTCGCAAAAGCAAGGGACGGCGCCCCACGACCTTTCGCCTCAGCATCCTGCGCACTACGGCAGAAAGCGAAAGGACGTGCCCCACGACACACGCAGCTCTCGGCGTTGCTCGACCCAGGCTGGGCACTCTTCCAGCGCGTGTTGGGCCGTCTCTTGGCACATACGCCACAGTGGTGGCACCTCCTCTGTAGGCTCCCGGCCACGCGGCACAGGTACCTCCGAAACAGCCATGTCCGAGAGAACCTGCGTCGCACGGAACGTTAGGGAGCCATGTCCTCTTTCTAGCCACCACTTAAGAACGGGGCGTATGGCTTCTATTGTTCGACGGCCGGCGCTGGGGTGCTCCAGCCGCAGCTCCCACTCCTGTAGTTGCAAGGGAGCGCACCGTCTCTGCGCCCCTTATCTCTTCTGGGCTGGCCTGAAGCCCCGACACTTGCCTCCTCGCGCCAGAAGAAGAGTGACGCGAGGATTTCTGCTTCCGGGTCCCAGGGTAAGTAGCCAGCCAATAGGCACGCCGCCTCACCGGAGATGGTCCGAGCCCGACGGCCCGGATCGCCAACACCCTCTGGTTCTCCTCAATACTGCCGTACTCTCCTTTTGGAGGGTGTCGGCCCACACGGGTGCCCCGTACAGGACCATGGACCTGACGACTCCGGCGTAAAGGCGGCGAAAGGAGCTGCTGGGTCCTCCGGTGTTGGGGAGCAGTCTGCCGAGAGCTGCCGTCTCTCGCCACTCTAGGCGCGAGGCGCCTCAAAATGGGCGCAAAGTTCCATCGGCGGTCTAGGACTAGGCCGAGATATTTCTAGTCGGCTTGACGTCGACGCGACGCCGCAAACAATTATGTGGCGTCCGCAGGGGCGTTCCGAGGCCCGTAAAAGTAAAGGGCCTCGGATTTTTCGAGCGCCACCTCTAGTCCTATCCGCCGGATGCGCCCAATAACTTGAGCGACCCGGCAGTGGCGAGAATCGCAGCCCGGAAATTGGTGCCACGGGCGGTAACGAGGTGTCGTCCGCGTAACAAGTGACGTCGACACCCTCGATATTGCCGCCACGTAGCACCCAATCAAACCAACGTTCCACAGAAGCGGTCCCAACACCGACCCTGTGGAACTCCACACGACACCTCGATGGTCCGGGCCCATCTCGGCACGGGAACTCGACACGTCGATGCGACAGGTGGCCCCGATCACCCTTTGCAGGTAGGAGGCACCCGTGGTATCGGAGCGCCCCTTTATGCAGGCCCAGGGCGGTGTTAATGCGTTGGCGATGTCGAGTGACACCGCCAAAACACCTCACCCCGAGACACCGCATCCTGCGTC
This sequence comes from Lamproptera curius, assembly GCA_029286875.1. Classification (NCBI taxonomy): domain Eukaryota; kingdom Metazoa; phylum Arthropoda; class Insecta; order Lepidoptera; family Papilionidae; genus Lamproptera; species Lamproptera curius. The sequence continues at coordinate 2,477,034 of JAGSMT010000070.1, forward strand.
AGGGACCTAACCGCAGCACGCGTGGACGGTCGACCGCCTTGCGGAAGCCATACTGCACTCCGCCAGATTTGGACCGACTGATTCCAGGTGCTGGACGATGCGGGCCGCCACGATTCTCTCAAAGAGTTTTCCCACATCGTCCAACAGCACGATCGGCCTGTAGGCGGAGGGCGAGTCCGCAGGACGCCCTCCTTTTGATGAGGACGAGTCTGCCTGTCTTCCACCTCTGTGGTATTGAAGGCTTGAGCCAGACAGGCAGAAAACATCGCCTCACTCTGGGCTCCAGGGCGTCCCCAGGCCAGCGCCAGCGCGCGTCCCGGAATGCCATCGGGACCCGGGCGGTGCGTTTGCCCTCATTTTTAGAAGGGCCGCACCGAATTCTCCCGGGGTGACTTCTGGCGCTCCGGGACTGGGTCGACCTCATCCGTGCCATTTGGGACCATCGAAGGTGCCGTGTCCTCCTCGCTGTGGAATAAAGCCTCGGCGATCGCCGCAACCAACTGCGGATCAACGCTGCCTATCTTAAGGCATGGGATGATACGCTAGTTATTACGCTACATACGATGCCCTTCAACTTTCTTCACTAACCAGAACACGGGAGTGGTATCACCCAGACCGCACCCTGCATCAAGGGAACCTCCTACCTCTAAAACTGATGTCATCAGACGTTAATGAGATTAGTCGGTTTATTAATTTCGAACATCATCCGTTTACAGGACGAATTTTGGATGGAGCCATACAAGGCGGAATCTGCCCGCTCTCACACCGTATTGATGAGCGGTCCCGGCACCTCGCTAAGGAGGCGTAACGACGCCACCACCGCCATATATCTGAACGTGAGTTGTCCTAAATGTTTACTGAGCCATCTGCATAGGTTTATATTGTGTCTGCTATAAAACCACACAGATTTATCTGATTAACAGTCTAACAACTGATGTCGACGGTACTAATAGTGGTCTAATGCTGCTTGAAGTTCCGAGTAATTTATTTCAAATAAATTACTCTAGTTTTTATTAAAATTTTCATTGAACAATTAATGATAATAATAATTTAATAATTTTAAAGACTTTTCTTTTAAAATGATAAATTTTATATGTATGGTGTGTATGTCTTTTGAGTGAAATCATTAATAATGTTATCTTCCACAGTTTTTATGCCTATATTTTAAATTCAAGTTCATAAATTATTTATTCAATCTTGGCTCTGTCCAGCTCTTATAAATGTGTTATTACTATAATGTAATAATGTATTATTTTACCATATATGTTTACGTACTACAGGTGGGTTGTCGTGACAAACTTTGGTCCCGGCACAAAGTGCTGGTGGCAGGCCTCAGGGAGCAATCGCGGGATGGGACCTTGGCTCATCTGCTTCGGCTGCCGGTTCTTGGGTGGCGTCTAGTCGCTATACGACCAAGTAAACCTGTCGTACGTCCTAAAAGACAGGTATGCTGTTTTGGGTTTACTGCTTTTGTTATATATAAAGATGGTTTAGACTTGTACCCGAGCAATATTAGATGCAAATTGCCTCCGTAGCCTAGTGATATGGGTGTGTGCTTTAGAAACCGGAGGTCGTGGTTTCGAATCCTGCGGGGACTCAACAAATTTTCATTGTTGTTTCCTAGTTGGTTAGGGTAATTTGGGCCGATCACCCAAGTTTTTACATGCCCACCGATGGGCATGTAAAAACTCGGTCCTCCCATCAACCCTCATTGGACTAGCGTGGTCGGATACGGTCCTGGAACGGCAGTGGACTAACACATGTTGATAATGATGAATATTATATTCTTAAATAAAGTTGTATATTATTAGTTTAACCATTGAAATAAAATTAAAAAATCTTCACTATGTCATTAGTCATCGCTGGACTCCGGCTCGGGAGCGTACGACAATTACGACGGCGAGGACGACGTGGCCGACTACAGCGGCGACTACGACGACGAAGACGACAATGACGACGACTTCAACATGGACCCACTGCCCGATCAAGTGAGTCATTTGTACTGTTATTGACTAAAGTGTACTGTCGGGGCAGAAGGTTGTTAACCTTTCGTGTACTGTCGCTTAGAAAAGTACCGGAAGGGCAAAAGTAAATACAATGGTTAGGCAAATTGTAATTCCATTTGTGCTATCACTGAGTAAAATGTACCGCCGGGGCAACAAGTCGCTCGAGTTTTTGGTACTGTCGCTTACAAAAGTGTAACGGGAGGGCATAAGTAAAGTAAAGTCTTAAGGTACTGTCATAGCTACACGCTTTTTCGGTTCTGTCGTGTAGAAAGTGTACTAGCAATGCAACTGTAAATTCACCTTATTGTATTATCGTTGCATAAAATGTAAAATCGGTGCAAGCATTTTTGTACTGTCGCTAAGTAAAGTGATACAGTCGTCGCGAAAATTTGATTGATTTTGTCGCCTAATTAAGTGTACAGTCGGTAAATGTTGCCCCATTTAGGTTTGATGAAAATAAAGTCGTAGTCGGTCGAACTTTTTCTTTAGTATCGTTCAGTATAGTGTACTAACGGGTACAAAACTGACTTGGACTTTTGTGTTATACCGTCAGTAAAGCGTACAGTCGTCGCGACAACTGTATCAGTACTATCGCGCGTTTAGTTGTAATATTAGCACTGTCGCCTAGTGAATTTTATAATGGCTACAAAATAATATCCTTTGCAATACTTATTTCACTTTCTCTGTATTATCGCTAAGCCTAAATTTGCCTTTACTAACCAAGTACTGCGTACTGACGATACAAATTTTAGTGTACTAGGTCAAAATCAATAGTCGTTGCAAAGCTAAAAGTATAATTTAAAACTAGTTCAGCGCGGATAGCCAATTTGTTGTCAGTCCGTAAACTCGTCAAGATTTATAAAACGATACTATCGAGTTATTAAGTGTTTTGCCTTTGCAAAATAGTTTATTGTTGACGTGCCTACGCTGTCGTGTGCCGAGCAAGTGTACTGTCGGGTGCAAACCTTAGTTTAATATTTCTATACTGTCCTAAAAACATGCGGCATTTCTGATGTTGGGACATTAAATTTCAATTACAATAAGTGAAAGTACTATTGTAAAGTTAAGAACGAGATTAAAATAATAAAGAAAAACCATTTTAAAGTCAATCTTAAAGTTAAGATTATGTCTTAAAGTTTAGTGTCTTGTTGAACTGAATGTCATCAGTCACGTTAAAAACGATTAATAATAAATTGCTGGCAGTTCTTTTCTTAACTTCGTAGATGAATGCAGTCTTTATTATGGCAGAGTCTTGCGTCCTTTTAAGTAAATATGTTTAAGTAAGTCTCATTCCAAGTATCAAACTGAAGAATTCGCCCAGATTATTTAATTTTGAAAGAATTAAATAGAAAAGCAGGTTTATCCACAAAACAATATTCATTTCTTTTTGACATTAATAGTAAATTATTTTATGAGTGCTAAAGGTTGATACAAGAAGTTCCAGCATATTCAGGTATACCGATTAACGGCTTTATTAGTTTTTTTTAACGACATGAAGTATCAGGGAAATATTACAAAAAAAATTCATACAATGTAGTGAATTAGAGAATTCATCGCTAAATTCAAAAGTCCGGTTACAAATGCGTCAAAAGAACAAATTGGTTCATAAATTATTCGATATTTTTTCTAACATTGTTAATTAAAATATTCATAAACATTACGAGATGGTAGAACTATTAAAAACGATGGTTTTTATTACTAGATTAGATCACAATATACCTACACCGCCCTCTAGCGTCATAAACTTACTTTAATAGCATTTCAATTTTCAATAGATTTACCATCTCTACCAATTAGGAGTATAAAAATATGTTTGTAGGACGAAAAAGGACGAACTAATATTAAGTAGCACCTGGATTCATCCTGTCATGATTGTTACGTGTTGCATTACACTATTGCATTTATTCATTGGATTCTCATTCATAAATCATGAATCGCATAGCCATTTAAGCCCCATTATAAGCGTTGCATCATTTTATGTACCTATGTATATGACGTGCTTGTCTATGTTATTCTACTTTTTTTCGGTTATTCAATCGTTAAATTATATTATTACCAGTCTATCGCGTTTTGAATGAATAGAATCGTTATATTAAAAAAACATTCTTTTTTTTAAAATTGGAACAATCATATTTTCCATCTTTTATTACTTATTGTTTTAGTGAATTGTTTCCAATGAATAATGTTTGTTAGTGATGAATGTTCTGGAACGCATCTGCACTCACCCGTATTCGTGTAGACAAGCATTCGTTATACGTCGATATGACCACAGCATGGAATGTCGAATGTTACATTTTCTCTCGTCACCCCGTTTTATTTGTGTGCGTGTGTGAGTTTCCCGATAGTGTTGCCGTACACGAAATATGCTCACACCCAACCATACTTACTTACACGTTTTTCCCATTCAAATATTCATTCACGGAACATTATTCACCTCGAGTTCATTGTTCACACGATTTTGAATAGTTCCCTTTTCTATTCAACTCAATGCAGGCTTTGTGTGTGGTTATTAACACGACTGGTCGCTTCAAGCGCAACGTTTGTGCTTTAACGACTAACCGATTAAGTGTCTATGTGCTTACGGAGAATCATTCTAATTCTCTCTTTACGAGACTTGACTAACGGGCATGTCTTTGAACTACTCTTTTATTAACGTTGTATTTATCAGTAGCTGTAAAATCGAATTCTTAACAAAGCCAACCGTCAAAAAAACATAACGTCACATTTTTGACACTCCCGCGCTGTCACTCTTGACATTAGTTCGCCGCATGAGCAGGCAAAGGCACGCCCTCCGTTCGGTCCACGCGCGAATAACCACAGACACAGCGCGCGCGCTAGCCCTCCCCCCGTTGCCGGCGTCAGTACTAACGCAGTGTGTGTCGCGGCGCGTGCACGGCAGGCGGCACCCACCCCCCCGCGGCCCCACCGCCACCACCACGGCGACAACTTGCGCGCGCCACACACCACTACCGACAACTTTCAGACCGAGCCCGCCACCGAAGGCGCGCCGAAACAGACAACCCCACTCGCACCCATCCCCGCGCCGCCACTACCCCGAAATCCCGAGACCGATAAGCCTGAACCTGAAAGTCCCCCAACCGAAAAACCCGAACCCGTAAAACCCCAGACCGAAAACCCCGCGACCGATAGTCCCCACACCGCCGAAGACACCGCGCTCACGGAGGATACTACACCAGAGCCCGCCACTAATTATTATATAACGGAGGTTTGTTCGTAAACCGATCACGTGCTTTTTACAGTTTTGCTGCATGGTCTTTTGTCGTTTGTTGTCGTTGTTTGTTACGTCGTATTTGTTTTTATCGACGCATACATTGTTGTATTTACGTATACGTGTTTTATAGAAGCTTGAGATTTTTTATAAATTCTTATTACTTTTATTGTGTGACGTAGATGTGTGAGTAGGAGCCTACGTTTTGACTCATAGTTATATAAGTAGTTTATTTATCTGTGTACCCATTTTGATATCTGTAACCGTTTCTTTTTTAATTTATCCTCGTTATAATATAAGTAGTCAAAATTATTGGATGTAAAAAAATATTTCTCTATTCCTAGTCGTACGTTTGTTCGCATGATTATATTTTTTTTTGTTACATTGTCTTTTTTGGTAGTGTTCGATTTTTTTCAATACTCCTCTTTTGTACTTAGTTAAATCTCAAAATAGTTTCGCTCAGCATGAGAAAGTAATTTGTTTGTTTATCGAATAGTAATAGTGACCTTCGTCTACAGGGACCGGACAAAGTGAAGATAACTCCGTATTTGGAGGCCGTTTCTGAGTCGAGTCAAGTCAGAACGATAGATGGCGTAGAGTCAAGAAAACTCGGCCACTCCCCAGTCATCATATCACCGGACGACGTACCAACCACTACGGAAGCCGAAATGGTGAGTAAACTAGTGTGCGACCACTACCTAATCGTCTTTGTAACTTCGATCAATACACTAATACCTGACATGTGTGGATTTGGTATCACGGGGTAGCATAGTGGACTACCTAATTTCACATCGTAATCTGTACATACATTATCTAACTTCCCGATGCACGTTTTGACAACCGTATTGTATATAGAACTGACACGCTTCTTTACGGTTGAAGAGGTCGAGGAATTGTATAGCGTTTGTACATTTTGTGTGTCATTCAAAATTTTTAAGTGTACAATATGGGCGTGAAATATATATAAATATAGAAAAATCGGTTGTCTCGACGTGTGATCGTTCCACGTCACTGTGTGAGTCCGCATGGCACTTTCAGCAAACCGTAATAATTCGGGCGTCCAACGAACTGCCGCCGATGTCCTCCGAACCGCCCACGACCCCATCGCAGTCTTCGTCCTTCGAGACGGTACCGACTGAGACGACCACGCCGACGACCACGTCGACCACAACCGAATCAACGACCACGTCGACCACCACAACCACGACGACGACCACGACCACGCCGGTGCCGACGACCATCGCCACCTCGCCGACCGCCCCGCCGACGACCACGCCGACGACCACACCGACCGCCCCGCCTACGACTACACCGGTACCAGAAACTACTCTGCAGGAAGTGACGAAACAGGTTAAGAATGTTTTAACTCGATGATTACAGGTTTTATTGACTTGTCATTGAAAAACTTCGTAAGTACGGTAAATTGATAAAGAAATCAAATATTTGTTTTTATAGGTATCGTTGTTTTATGGGCTTAGTGGTATAATCCTTCATTGTACATTCGTTTTTGATCTAACATTTGTTATTCGTCATTAGCGTGTTTGTATATAACATAATATCTAATTATTTCTTTTACTTACGCGATTATTATACATATCAAATTCACTAATTTACGGATTTTTCGCGTTATTTAAATATATTTATGCCATGGATCATGGATGCTGGAAATCATCATGAAGAAATGATCATCACCAGTCTGCCCATGATCATGGATGCTGGAAAGAATCCGAAACGTCGGGAATAAATATATTTAAGTAACGCGAAAAATCCGTAAATTAGTGGATTTGATATGTATAATATCAAATTTTAGTTTAGTGCAATTATTTTCAAAGAGCGCGAGGATTAATCGTTGTATTATTTACAGTTAAGCTTTATTTCCTTAAAGTATGTGGATCCTTTTTATTTTTATTTTTATTGTTTCTTCTTAATAATCTATGTTTTGGGATTTTCGTGATTTTAATAAAGTGCTTGAAAATCTACTTTACGATGTAACATATCTATATGTACAGATTCAATAATAATTCTGAAATTATCAACGTGCTTAATTGAATGTAATGCTTAAACTATTATTCATGACTCTTATAATTAAAATGAAGAATTCAACTTATTTTTATTAAATAATAATATTAATAGAGGTTTATCATTGAGAAAAGTCAATTTCAATATTATATAGTTGTGGTTGTACGATGAAAAATAATTTATGAAAACTGCGATTGCTAATTTTTTTCTTCCAAGACACGTACAAGTATAGGTCCAAATTCTTAAGTGCGCTTGACCATTAGTTAAACATTCTTTTAGTGTATATAATAATTAAGTAATACAATTACACAAAAAATAGAAGTTATTGAAAATCGTAGTTTTTTATATTTACCAAGGTAGTAAGTAGTTCCAAGCACGGACTTACGTTTTTTTAGATGTTGCGTTTTGCTCGAAGGTATCCTTCTAAACGGAACGCAGGTATGTATAGTAGGGTGGGCCAAAAAAAAAAGCTTTTAATTTTTTTTTTTAGCCACTACGAAAATACCATTTTAGATGACGAAAAAAAAATTCTGGTAAAGTTTCAGCCCTTAATATGAATATTAAGAGGTGACTTGTTGTGATTTTTGATTTCCCATTTAAATAACATGAGAATTTTTTTTGTTTGGATTTTTGATGCACTCGAACAAATGAATGTCTAGTAAAAATAAATAGATATTCTTGTAGGAAATTTGACGATCTACAAATAAGTTCTGAAATTATTATTCACTAAGTTGACTCGTTTAAAAGTTATTCGAGGTTAAAGTCCAACCTCAAATAGTTGATGATAACTTTTACAATTACTTATACTCTATCACAAAATAATGACTTAATGAAAAAAAATCTTATGTTATTTGAATAGGAAATCAAAAATCACAACAAGTCACCTCTTAATATTAATATTAACGGCTAAAACTTTACCAGATTTTTTTTTTCGTTATCTTAAACGATATTTTCATAGTGGCTAAGAAAAAAAATTAAAAGCTTGTTTTGGCCCACCCTAATGTATAGGTATGATATGGTATAGGTATGAACAAGAAAAATTATTAGATTATATACAAATTAATTTATTTAGAGATGACGTCTATTAATTTTAAAATGATAACATTTTATCAACCATTCAGGACATGCCGCTGTCTTCGGAAGCAAGTAGTACGATAGTAGGTCGAACGACGGAAACTGTTACCTTCCCGATGCCGGTCAACCAGTCGCCAACTCTCAAGTATCACATGAAGAAACTCGCCATCACAGCTGGTAAAGCCTTCAGGTATGTATTTATCTTAAAATATTTTATTTATAAAAGAGATTCCCACTATATATATACTCATCACGATATCTCTGGAACCATAAGGCTTGAAATTATGGTAGGAATATTCCTATCGCCGAGTAGACGCCTGCTAAGGATGGATTTTACGAAATTCCAACCACAAGGGAGGTTGCGGGATTGCTAGTCTTTTTATAATAGCAAATGCAATCAGTTTTCGGTGGTCTAAAGGAGTCTGAGTTAAATAAGATTCAGAGTTGTGGCATAATCAACTAGATGGCGCTGAATATGTAAAGTATTTTTATTGGCGGATCATTTTGGAGTGGTTGAAGTTGTGCGGCTGAAAGCAAACGCCTTGGCCATTGCTATGGGTTACGAAAATTTAACCAATCACTGGATCTTTATATTTCTCTCATAATTAGACTAATAAGTATATGGTCTCGTATTCGAATATACTTTAAATCGGAGGCGACTTGAATTTTGCAGTTATGTAAAATCTAGTGTCAAATCCCAATTGTACAAAGATCTGTAAACTACATATCGGTCAAATATCGAATGTTTATTAACTTTCCTTGGCAGAAACCAATTAAAGTGCGTTACTCCTCATTGTTTTGTATGATATATTTATTGATTTTACTTCTATTTTGTCGCGGGTATCAAATAATCACCGATAATTGTAATATTAAAAAGCAAGCAGATAGGAATAAAAGTTTGCTTTTTAAATATTTTCTACAATTATTGTTATATTATTGTTCTGTTATAGTGACTAAGTTTTTAAACTAAAACCCTTACTTTTTTTGATTTAATATTTAATTGAATTAACTATAATAAATTAAATAATTGGTAATAATTCTTATTTGTGATTCCAGATACATTATACCTGCCGATCTGTTCACCGATCCAGAGGAAGGGACCAATCTGACATTCACAATGTACGACTCTGAGAATGTGCCACTCAGCAAGGACTCGTGGATACAATTCATACCTCGAAGCGTGAAGTCTATGGACTGTGAGTATTATTGGTCATTATAATACAAATCTATGTACCCGATGTGTAGGTTATCTGACTTAAAATGGGCTCGATAATGTGTTTGTATGCAACGAACTTTATTCGTATATAGATGTGTTAAAATAACTTTTTAATAACACCACCTGAGTGGTTTTGCGGTATCGGCTCTTGCTTTGTTAATCGGAGGTCGTGGTTTCGAATCCGCGGAAAAACAATTTTGTGTCATCTTTATTTAATTAGAAGTTTACACTGTTTATTGATTGTCAAACACTACCACCACACCACACTACCACAAACGGAGCCAAAGGCATGTATTAGGGGTGGCCGACGTTTAGCAGTGGAGTTACACAGGGTGATGATGATGATGAGTAATTACAAAGAGTATCCATTTATAAAATGTTTCCATCTATAGTCTTATCATAATAACTCTAGATTTATCCAATGGACGTCAGCAATACAGTTGAAAAAAAAAACCGTAATTTTATTGACTTAATTAAGTTATCTTTAATTATTTATTTATTTATTAATTTCGTCTTTTTGTTCAAAGGCCTCTCGAGTCGCACGTGTCCCGATGGAACTTCGTGGTGGAGGCGCGTGACAGCGAAGGCCTCATGGCACGGGGGCCTCTAGACGTGACCGTTCAACAGCACAAGAGCGGACGAACCGTCAACCACCAGTTCATAATGCAGTTCAAGCTTACCAAGGACTACGGGAACTCCATCGATTGGCAGATCAGGGCGTTGGAGGGGATCGTCAACCTGTTCAGGGATACGGATATGGACCATCTTACTGTGCTCAATGCGACGGTGGACGGCAATATGTGCGAGTACGTCTGGACCAATGATACGCTGCCCAAGGACCCCTCGTGCCCCATGGACGATATCAACAGGCTTATGAAGGTTGGTTATGTGTCAGTTGTGTTCTCCCGTTTAAAGAGTACCGTAGCTAGTGTAATTTCTGCGTATAATGTTCTTTGGGCCGATTTCTACTAAGGCGCCCGATCTATTTTAAGGATGAGCCAAGCGTAAAAGAGATATCATAGTGCACATGTGTACATGCATTAGGTGGAACTCTCTCTTCTCTTCACTTTCATTATTGGATAGGACGAATAACTGATACAACCTGTGAGGAGAGATTAGGCGCAGGATTTATTTGTACATGCCCATCCGATGTATGGCTCATCATACTTTTTATTCAATCGTGTAATCAATCTGCATCGCTCTCACAATCTTGGAAACAATCGAAATTTGTTAAATTTCCGAAGGATTTAAACGGCCTCCAGAGTGTGCAGAGAGCGGAAATTTACTGTTTCACGCTTCTTTTCCTGCTGCTCGTTTCGCCGCTTCATTTAAAAGATTTGATATTTTTATATCTTCATTTAAATATTGGTTGTCTTTTCATACATAAATATACATAATGTGTGCTTACTATTGAAATTTACAATTTATAAAAAGAAGAACCCGAGGTTAAATATATATTTAAGGGCCGTAAATATAGACATAACAATAATGAAGTTATTTTTTTGGCTACATACGTGACTTAATGATCAAGCCGAGACGACTTACAATTCGATAATTGTTATTTATCAACAAATAACAGTTCTCAATCTAAATCAATCGATTAAATTTCCAGATAATGGAATCGGAGACGGAGCCCGGCGGCCCGTCGGCGGCGCTGGCCCGCGCCATGTCCCCCGAGCTGAAGGTGTCGGCGGTGCGCTGGAGGGGCGCCGGCCGCTGCGCCCCCCCGCCCCGCTCCCGGCCCCCCGACACCTACCCGCCCGTCACCAGGAACCAGGTGGACCACCTCACCGCCACCGTGGGCCACCTGCTGGTCTACAAGGTGCCAGAGGTCAGTGCATACCGCTCGTTGAGGATTGTCCAGGGTTGTCACCTGTTAAAAGGTGCCAGAGGTGGATATGAACGAACACGTCACGTCACGTTTAGGCCTGTAACATGCAGGTGGTCGGTACACTGGTTGCATAACAGTAGCTGAAGACTGTACTGTCACATCCAAACTATAAGGTACCGGAGGTCAGTGGATATTGGTCGTACTGTAGACATAGTTGGACTGTGTAGGGTTTCCACCTATAGGTTTCATATATGACGAAGTTAATGTTAATGATCAAATAGGGTTGTCATCTCTAGGTCTAAAAGGTGCCGGAGGTCAGTGCATACTGGTCGTTCAGTAGTGTAGGGTTGTCACATTTAGGCCTATATGGTGCCGGAGATCAGAGGATGCTGGTGTTACTTCAGTAGGTGTTAAATGTTGGTACGGTAGTTTTTATTAAAGACGAAGAGTTGTTACTTTCTTGGCCTACGAGGTGCCGAAGATTAGTGAATACTTATAGTAGAGCAGTTATTGATGAATACTTTGGGGTGGGCACCTATGAGCTGATAGTTGCCGTAGATCAATGGATCCTGGTTGTACAGTAGCTATTGGTAAAGTCTTTAGATCGTACATAGGTAATTTTAAACTGTGTACGGTTGTCACTTGTTGGTTTTATATATGAAGGAGTTTATCAAAATATGACGCTTCTTAAAGATATTCTGAAAGTAGTTATCGTTAAAGATTGTATAAGATTGTCACATCTAGGTTAAAGATAGAACTAAGTGGCCGCATTTAAAGATGTGATGATGGTTAATGTTATGACAATTACTGGATAGGGTTTTCGACTAATGGTGTACAAAGTGCTAAAGGTTAGTAGATGGGTGTATTATTTTCATAGGACTTTATGGGGTTGTCACCGCTAGGTCTAACACGTCAATTATGGTCTTAGGTAAGGATGTAACGCTACTTAATAGTGAATATTTGCGACTGAATAAAATAGATACTGATTGGATCAGAATATTGCCATTATGTTTTATTAACAGCTCCGTATTACATTACAGGACACATTCTTCGACCCTGAAGACGGCGGTACAAGAAACCTGGCGCTTTCCAGACGCAGCGACCGAACCGAGCTGCCTCCGACGCATTGGTTGCAGTTTGACGCCCGCAACCAGGAGTTCTACGGTCTTCCTCTGCCTTCAGACGAGGGCACGATGCACTATCAACTGGTGAGTTTATAAATATTTTTAAAGGTGCACGGTGTGTGAGAGTTGTTATAGATTTAAGGTCTTATGTTTTCTTTTATGTATTGGTTATCAGGTTAGATTCTTAACATGATTAGTCGAAAGATAGTATTAAAGTTTCATGATTATCGAACAAGTTTTAATGATTTTTATTAATGAATCAAGATTTCGCGTAGTGTATTTTAACTAAATGGCTTATAGAACGATATTATAGGGAAAGAATATACTATAAAATCAAAATTGTTAGAGAATGAAGTGGCATTAATTAAATTGTGTTTACGATGCTTGACGGAGATTATAGTGTAGTAAATTAAATAATACGGTAATAAAAGACGATTTATTGATAATGATAGTCACAACCCACAAATCGCGCAACGTTCAAGTGTAATGATCCAATAATAATCATTTAAAAATCAAATCACATTATAGTAATATTAATTTTGAATTAACAGTAATCACCATATCTATTTTTATTTAGTTTGCTCTATTATTATGTATTTATTTCAGATCGCCGAGGACTCGAGCAAGAAGAGTGCATACGACAGTCTCATAGTGGAAGTGGCGAAAGCGCCGACGATCAGACCGACCGTAGAGTTCCACATGACCTTAGACTATGCCTATTCAAAGTTGGCGAATAACGCTAACAACAAACGCAAAGTGGTCGAGAAATTGGCCGCGCTGTTCGAACAGACGGAAACGGACAATATCAGGATACAGAGCATCACTGATAAACCTACTACTATTATATGGTTAGTGGTTTGATATTGTTAATAATGGATCATGTAGTCAGTGCAGTGATTACAAAATGTCATAAACACCGTATCAAAATCAATAAATAAACAACTATAATATTTTTCTTGATTCAATTTACTCAACATTCCTTTGTCCATTGGATAACTGGCGGAAAATGATTTGGTTCTAAGTTTGCCATTGTACCTGTTTGTATATTTTCGTATAAGAAGCGTAAAAAGTATTAATACGTTGGTATTATTATTAAAATAGGAGCTTACGTTAAATCCGAATCGACAATAACAGCTTTGACAGTCGTGAAAGATCGGTCCGTATTTCTATACACTGATTTAAAACCCATCTATCTACTTGGCCTTTGGTTTGTCAATACCTAAAATGCCTGTTGTTGTGTCCTAATAATTTATTATAACTTTACGAGTACGTTGACTTTAATAACTAGCCTTTCCCCCTTCCAGGTACAACACCAGCCTCCCGATGGACCGGTGTCCCAAACGCGAGATAGAGGAGCTCCGCAAGATGATAACAGTCGACGAGCGAGGCTCGATGGGCGGGAATCTGAGGGAGCGAGTGGATCACATCTTCGACAAGGACTTCAAAGTCATGTCCATCCGTCTCATATCTCAAGGTCTTTCCATTTTTTATATTTTGACTGATGATATACTTGTTTTGACGCCTTAGGGAAAAATTATTAGAGTAAATTTTCACACCGTCACAAAAAACCGATACCCTGTAGTTACCTATAGTCAATTGACAAGCGCAATCATGATATTTATGTCTACGAATGCGAAAAATGGATTTTTAGATAGGATTTTCATCTGTTCAGATAGAAGTTATGCTTCGTTGTATAACTTCTCAGTCGTAAATATAAATACACACAATTTTTTTTGTTTAAGATTATGCTATCTCGGATCTTCAACACATGTTTTGTTCACGTCTGAAGGTCTATTTTTTCTAACAAAGAACGCACAATCTCCGGCAGTCGTTTATTGTTCCTTGAGAAATTTTCGCTAACTCTTCACTTCCATCCCAAGGTCTGTGCGCCGACCAGAACACGAAGACCCCCAAGGCCGGCCAGGGGCCCCCCAACGCCGGCACCAACCTGCAGAACAGCAAGGCGAGCTCGGAGGCGGACTACTCGGACTACCTCGTCACCTTCGTCATACCGGCCGTGGTGATCGTCTGCATGATCCTAGCCGCCGGTTTGATCGCGTGCGTTCTGTACAAGAGGCGGCGTACCGGTGAGTGTGTTTTTTTATTAATTATTTTTCAGTTTGGTGTATAATTTCTCAGTGAGCATTTTCTTATTCGTAAAAAGGCAAGAAAATTGGGAGTTGTCCATGAAGGGATCTTGGCTCAAGCCCTAGGTTTTTGTTACTTTACACGGATGTTAGTAAAAGTTTTTAATATTCGATAGAATTGAGTAAGGGAATGTGTTGCAATTTTTTGATCAAGTAACAATTTTATTGCTGAGTTGATGAAGAGCGACAACACTATTGTAATTGTTATTAAACTCATGTTGAATCAATTACGTCTTCTAAATATGTTCCAATTCTAATCCTAGTTTTGACTGTAGGCGGTGCAATCGCTTGATTCAAATTTCCAAGGTGATTTTCTTTAAGTTATTTCGAGACATTTTGAAAATAAGTAGATTGCACATTTCACACGATAAGCTTTTGTTCTGTTCAAAATAAAAATATCAATTGAGTAACTCTCACTCTTAATACAGTTATCACAAAAAGTGCACACTCACAAGAAGATCACGCAACAAAACAAAAAAAATTACACGCAATTTTTTTCTAGATCTTAAGATTATTATAATAGGCATAAACAGGCATTACACGATGTATAGTCCTACACATTTACAGTTCTTAGTTGTTTCAGGGTTAATGTTCAACTTTACAAAATACCATGTTCCAATCTAAATAATATACCTTATAACATTACCATAACTGGAAAACTGTCTATTGAATTGGAACTATGAAATTACACTTTATTAATGGTTAATTGCTTAGTCCTTAATTAAACACAAGTATTACAATGTTTAATCGACTCTTAACGCTCCGCAGGCAAGATGAGCGTCGGCGACGAGGAGGAGCGTCAGGCGTTCCGCTCGAAGGGCATCCCGGTGATATTCCAAGACGAGCTCGAAGAGAGGGCTGATGCTGAACCGGTCCACAAGAGTCCCGTGATCATGCGCGAGGAGAAGCCTCCCCTGCTGCCCCCCGCGCCCGACTACCGCGGCGGTGAGGACGCGCCCTACCGCCCCCCGCCCCCCTTCGCCGCCTCCCGCACCCCCCCACGCCCAAAGGCCACCCCCACGTACAGGAAACCACCCCCGTACGTCCCCCCCTAAGGCCTTAACCCTACGGTAGAACCAAATAACATATGGAATTTACGTGACTGAGTCTATAGCTGAGTCTAACAAGAATGAGTGATGGACTTTGTATGTACTTGAACCTGGGGCGATCGATATTGGTAATACATCGATGTTGATACCGATGCGATAGTACCGGTGTACGATAAGTATCGATTGAAAAAACATTGATGTTTTCCAATTACACATAGATGAATATCGGTCATCCCGACTTGAGCAAAGTCTAATGTCAAACTAACAAAATGGCTGATAAAACGTTAACACTCTTATTGGTTGATCAGTGACAGGGATTGAACGTGGCCGCGTTGGACCTATAAATACGTGCTCGCATCTCCCGCGATTAGTATTAGGCATTAGACTTTGTTTCCGAAATATCCACCTCTTATTTAGCTTGAGTATAATGAGAGATGGAATTTACGTAAACAATGTCCAATGTAAAACTCTAATGGCGTTGAAATGTACATCAGTATGATATATAATCAGTGGAAAGCATCCATATTAAATTACCGCGCGACCTTAGTGTCTTAAATGACGTAAATCGACTCTGACATTAGACTTTGTGTACATACTCCGGACCTGATATCGATGGCGGCCAGTACCAATTGTGAGCCGCCATGATTAGTTCTAATGCGATTTTAAAATAATAAGAAGGCACGAATTCTTGGCGCGAAATCGTTTGACATTAGATTTTGTGTACGTTAATTCCATTTGTTATTTGTCTCGTGTATAAATAGGGACCGCGTTTTATTCGTCGCTTAATAATTAACTAAATCGGTCCCTTTATTAGATTATGTTCGTTCTTTGATTGCTTTCACGCGAATACAGCTAACTAGTCGATACGCAGCTATTCGATACTTATTTATTGATATGTTTTATTTTGTCTAATTTGAATTATGAATTGTGTAAAAACTATAACGTTTATACTGAATAATAATGAATTACTACGAATGCATTTATTATGGAAATAATCGAGCGGAACCTCATATCGTCTCATAAAAGGAATTTGACAATCATGTGACTACGAATTTCTTATACAATGTTAAGTATTTTGTCACGGTGTAGTTGGAAATATTTAGGTGTTAAATTGGTATGTACGTTTAC
Organism: Lamproptera curius; assembly: GCA_029286875.1. Classification (NCBI taxonomy): domain Eukaryota; kingdom Metazoa; phylum Arthropoda; class Insecta; order Lepidoptera; family Papilionidae; genus Lamproptera; species Lamproptera curius. The sequence goes on from JAGSMT010000070.1 coordinate 2,493,857, forward strand.
TGTGTTGATTACATTCAATTATGTAAGAACTGATACTTCACAATGAAATAATATTAAATAGTTATTGTTGAGTAGGTATGTTGTTAGCCTGTAGACTGAATTAAAGTCTAACACGCACGGACTATATGAATGTTTGTCTTTTGAACACGTTTTGAAGCTATTTCATATGTTTTGTCTTGGTCGCACGCAGACCAAATATGGTGACTAGGTATAGGCTGAATTCGTGCCATTGTTCGGGAAATTTGTTATGTATTAATGTAATTTTAAATAAAACATATCGAAAACGTAACATTTTAGCCTTTAGCGTAGTTCTTCCGATATATCTTATATTGGTAGTGCGTGTGTGTGTTAATATTGGACGTTTCTCAATGGATAAATATCTTATGAATGCGTGGTGGGATGTTCGCACCCTTTTTTTTGTCAGTCAACGCTTTAACGCTACATACAATGCATGATACGATCGACGCCTCCAATAGATGGCGTTAAATTCGCTTGAACACAGATAACAAATATTGTTGTAATACGTTATACAACGGACTTTTAGTTTTAGGCTATGAATAGATATTTTTAAGAATGAAGTATCATTTGTACTTGTCTCAACTATTACCATAGATTTAAGATTAACAAATTGTGTTAATTATAGGGGAACTATGAACGAAATGAGCTATGAAATATGAAATTTTTCATTTGGATGTATTTTTTGTCTATTGTATACTCATTTAGAATTTTTGCATTTATAGATCTTTAAAGGTTACCGTTACTATACGATTTTATAGGACAGCTATCCCTTTTATTTAAATCTTAATTTTGTCTGATTTGGTAATAGTTGTACTTAACGATGTCCAAGAATGCCGAACCATTTTTTTTTTTATTTGATAGACTTATTATGGTCAGCAACTTCTGTTAAAAGTATTCATTATAACGCACATTATTTATGTAATTAATGAGTTTTCTAATTTAATAAAATGATCTAGTGAATTTGGTGTTTCATTTAATTTAATATCTGTACCCCCACCTTTTGCAGTACAATAAATATATGTAGAGATATTAAATGCCAATACGGTAATAATAAGAGCCAATGCAAATACGGATGCACTCCCTCTTCCTTTATTCGTCAACTACCGATCAGACGGAAAACCGACATAGTTTTTACATCCGGCGTATGAGTCATCTTACTTTACAGAGAATCTCGTGATCAGCTTGCTATCATTAACCCTAAAATTGTAAATAAAAATTGTCCTGAGCAACATAAACGAAAATTTATTGAGAACCTGTTTGATTCATACTCACTTATGCTATGGAAGCTAGCTTAAAATATTTAAATGTTTAATTTAATTATAATAATGAAAGTACGTCATTAATCGCCAAAATTAAAAAAAAAAAATTAATTATTTTTATCATTACAAATTTCCCATGCTACTGAAACGCTTAGAAACATACCAATAGTCTTGACGTGTGATCTTTGTAATGAACTGTATTTACAGATAAAAATTAAAATACGTTATTTAAACAACGGTGGGTAAAAATCTACTTATCAACATCCAAGTTGTTTACTTAATGTGAAATACGATGAAGTTTCCATTCGAGGGGCATCCTAAATAAAGTGACCTAGTTGCCAAAGTCTTGTAAACTACCTTAAATGTTATAATATCTTGTCTATTTATGGATACAATTAATAAAGTAAAACACCAGTGAACCTATTTTTGTTAAATTTCGTTTTTGTCACTAAGAGCGTTCACAGTAATCGGATTTTAGCCCACGAAGTGAGTGCCTAAGAAAAAATTAAAAGCTTTTTTGGCCCACCCTAATTTATAGGAATGATATGGTATAGGTATGAACAAGAAAAATTATTAGATTTTATAGAAAATAATTTATTAAGAGATGACGTCTATTAATATTAAAATGATAACATTTTATCAACCATTCAGGACATGCCGCTGTCTTCGGAAGCAAGTAGTACGATAGTCGGTCGAACAACGGAAACTGTTACCTTCCCGATGCCGGTCAACCAGTCGCCAACTCTCAAGTATCACATGAAGAAACTTGCCATCACAGCTGGTAAAGCCTTCAGGTATGTATTTATCTTAAAATATTTTATTTATAAAAGAGATTCCCACTATATATATATACTCATCACGATATCTCTGGAACCATAAGGCTTGAAATTATGGTAGGAATATTCCTTTCGCCGAGTAGACGTCAGCTAAGAATGGATTTTACGAAATTCCACCCACAAGGGAGGTTGCGGGATTGCTAGTCTTTTTATCATAGCCATGCAATCCGTTTTCGGTGGTCTAAAGGATTCCGAGTTAAATAAGATTCAGAGTTGTGGCATAATCAACAAGATGGCGCTGAATATGTAAAGTATTTTTATTGGCGGATCATTTTGGAGTGGTTGAAGTTGTGCGGCTGAAAGAAAACGCCTTGGCCGTTGCTATGGGTTACGAAAATTTAACCAATCACTGGATCTTTATATCTCTCTAACAATTAGACTAATTAGTATATGATCTCGTATTTGATTATTAAAGTATATTCGAATACGAGACCATTTTGGAGGCGACTAGAATTTGGCAGTTGTGTAAAATCTAGTGTCAAATCCCAATTGTACGAATGTTTATTAACTTTCCTTGGCAGGAACCAATTAAAGTGCGTTACTCCTCATTGTTTTTTAGGTTTACGCCGTTTTGTGTGTCGATTTTACTTCTAATTTGTCGCGGGTATTAAATAATCACCGATAATTTTAATATTAAAAAGCAAGCAGATAAGAACAAAAATTTGCTTTTTAAATATTTTCTACGATTATTGTTATACTATTGTTCTGTTATAGTGACTAAGTTTTTAAACTAAAACCCTTACTTTTTTTGATTTAATATTTAATTGAATTAACTATAATAAATTAAATAATTGGTAATAATTCTTATTTGTGATTCCAGATACATTATACCTGCCGATCTGTTCACCGATCCGGAGGAAGGGACCAATCTGACATTCACAATGTACGACTCTGAGAATGTGCCACTCAGCAAGGACTCGTGGATACAATTCATACCTGCGAAGCGTGAAGTCTATGGACTGTGAGTATTATTGTTCATCATGATACAAATCTATGTACCCGATATGTAGGTTATCTGACTTAAAAATGGGCTCGATAATGAGTTTGTATTCAACGAACTTTTATTCGTATATAGATGGCTTAAAATAACTTTTTGTAATAACACCACCTGCGTGGTTTTGCGGTATCGGCTCTTGCTTTGTAAATCGGAGGTCGTGGTTTCGAATCCCGCGGAAAAACAATTTTGTGTTATCCCTTAGTTCAAATTCAAATATCTTTATGCAATATAGAAGTTTACACTTGTTTATTGATTGTCAAACACTCTACCACCACACTACACTACCATCACACCACACTACCACAAACGGAGCCAAAGGCATGTATTAGGGGTGGCCGACGTTTAGCAGTGGAGTTACACAGGGTAATGATGATGATGAATAATTACAAAGTGTATCTATTTATAAAATGTTTCCATCTACAGTCTTATCATATTAACTCTAGATTTATTCAACAGTCGTCAGCAATACAGTTGAAAAAAACCGTAATTTTATTGACTTAATTAAATTATCTTTAATTATTTATTAATTTCGTCTTTTTGTTCAAAGGCCTCTCGAGTCTCACGTGTCCCGATGGAACTTTGTGGTGGAGGCGCGTGACAGCGAAGGCCTCATGGCACGGGGGCCTCTTGACGTGACCGTTCAACAGCACAAGAGCGGACGAACCGTCAACCACCAGTTCATAATGCAGTTCAAGCTTACCAAGGACTACGGGAACTCCATCGATTGGCAGATCAGGGCGTTGGAGGGGATCGTCAACCTGTTCAGGGATACGGATATGGACCATCTTACTGTGCTCAATGCGACGGTGGACGGCAATATGTGCGAGTACGTCTGGACCAATGATACGCTGCCCAAGGACCCCTCCTGCCCTATGGACGATATCAACAGGCTTATGAAGGTTGGTTATGTGTCAGTTGTATTCCCGTTTAAAAGGTACCGCAGCTAGTGTCATTTCTGCGTATAATGTTCTTTGGGCTGATTTCTACTAAGGCGTCCGATCTATTTTTTAGGATCAGCCAAGTGTGAAAGAGATATCATAGTGCACATGTCTACATGCATTAGGTGGAACTCCCTCTTCCTTCACTCTCATAATTCGATAGGACGAATAACTTACACAACCTGTAAGGAGAGTTCAGACGCAGGATTTATTTTTTCATACTCATCCGATGTATGGATCATCTTACTTTACATTCAATCGGGTAATCAACTTGCATCGCTATAACAATCTATGAAACAATCAAAATTTGTTAAATTTCGAAGGATTTAAACGGCCTCCAGAGTGTGCAGAGAGAAATTACTGTTTCACGCTTCTTTTCCTGCTGCTCGTTTCTGCCCTTCATTTAAAAGATTTGATATTTTTATATCTTCATTTAAATATTGGTTGTATTTTCATACATAAATATATATAATGTGTGCTCACTATTGAAATTTACAATTCATAAAAAGAAGAAGCCGAGGTTAAATATATATTTAAGGGCCGTAAATATAGACATAACAATAATGAAGTAATTTTTTTGGCTACATAAGTCACTTTATAGATCAAGCCGAGACGACTTACAATTCGATAATTGTTATTTATCAATAATGTCCTCAATCTAAATCAATCGATTAAATTCCCAGATAATGGAATCGGAGACGGAGCCCGGCGGCCCGTCGGCGGCGCTGGCCCGCGCCATGTCCCCCGAGCTGAAGGTGTCGGCGGTGCGCTGGAGGGGCGCCGGCCGCTGCGCCCCCCCGCCGCGCTCCCGGCCCCCCGACACCTACCCGCCCGTCACCAGGAACCAGGTGGACCACCTCACCGCCACCGTGGGCCACCTGCTGGTCTACAAGGTGCCAGAGGTCAGTGCATACCGCTCGTTGAGGATTGTCCAGGGTTGTCACCTGTTAAAAGGTGCCAGAGGTGGATACGAACGTACAGTAGGGTTGTCACGTTTAGGCCTGTAACATGCGGGTGGTCGGTACACTGGTTGCATAACAGTAACTGAAGACTGTGTACTGTCACATCTAAACTATAAGGTACCGGAGGTCAGTTTATATTGGTCGTACTGTAGACATAGTTGGACCGTGTAGGGTTACCACCTAGGTTTCATATATGACGAAGTTAATGTTAATGATCAAATAGGGTTGTCATCTCTAGGTCTAAAAGGTGCCGGAGGTCAGTGCATACTGGTCGTTCAGTAGTGTAGGGTTGTCACATTTAGGCCTATATGGTGCCGGAGATCAGAGGACGCTGGTGTTACTTCAGTAGGTGCTAAATGTTGGTACGGTAGTTTTTTTTAAAGACTGTAGAGTTGTTACCTTCTTTGCCTACGAGGTGCCGAAGATCAGTGAATACTTATAGTAGAGCAGTTATTGATGAATACTTTGGGGTGGTCACCTTTGAGCTGAAAGTTGCCGTAGATCAATGGATCCTGGTTGTACAGTAGCTATTGGTAAAGACTTTAGATCGTACATAGGTAATTTTAAACTGTGTACGGTTGTCACTTGTTGGTTTTGTTTATGAAGGAGTTTATCAAAATATGACACTTCTTAAAGATATTCTGAAAGTAGTTATCGTTAAAGATTTTATAAGATTGTCACATCTAGGTTAAAGATATAATTAAGTGGCCGCATTTAAAGATGTGATGATGGTTAATGTTATGACAATTACTGGATAGGGTTTTCGACTAATGGTGTACAAAGTGCTAAAGGTTAGTAGATGGGTGTATTATTTTCATAGGACTTTATGGGGTTGTCACCGCTAGGTCTAACACGTCAATTATGGTCTTAGGTAAGGATGTAACGCTACTTAATAGTGAATATTTTCGACTGAATAAAATAGATACTGATTGGATCAGAATATTGCCATTATGTTTTATTAACAGCTCCGTATTACATTACAGGACACGTTCTTCGACCCTGAAGACGGTCAGGAGAAACCTGGCGCTTTCTCTTAGACGCAGCGACCGAACCGAGCTGCCTCCGACGCATTGGTTGCAGTTTGACGCCCGCAACCAGGAGTTCTACGGTCTTCCTCTGCCTTCAGACGAGGGCACGATGCACTATCAACTGGTGAGTTTATAAATATTTTTAAAGGTGCACGGTGTGTGAGAGTTGTTATAGATTTAGGGTCTTATGTTTTCTTTTATGTATCGGTTATCCGGATATCCGGATAGATTCTTAACATGATTAGTCGAAAGATAGTATTAAAGTTTCATGATCATCGAACAAGTTTTAATGATTTTTATTAATGAATCAAGATTTCGTGTAGTGTATTTTAACTGTTAAAATAAAATTGTTAGAGAATGAAGTGGCATTAATTAAATTGTGTTTACGATGCATGACGGAGATTAGAGTGTAGTAAATTAAATAATACGGTAATAAAAGACGATTTATAGATAATGATAGTCACCACAACAAATCGCGCAACGTTCAAGTGTAATGATCAAATAATAAACATTTAAAAATCAAATCACATTATAGTAATATTAATTTTGAATTCACAATAGTCATCATATCTATTTTTATTTAGTTTGCTCTATTAATATGTATTTATTTCAGATCGCCGAGGACTCGAGCAAGAAGAGTGCATACGACAGTCTCATAGTGGAAGTGGCGAAAGCGCCGACGATCAGACCGACCGTAGAGTTCCACATGACCTTAGACTATGCCTATTCAAAGTTGGCGAATAACGCTAACAACAAACGCAAAGTGGTCGAGAAATTGGCCGCGCTGTTCGAACAGACGGAAACGGACAATATCAGGATACAGAGCATCACTGATAAACCTACTACTATTATATGGTTAGTGGTTTGATATTATTAATAATGGACTGTAGTCAGTGCAGTGATTACAAATGTCATAAACACCGTATCAAAATCAATAAATAAACAACTATAATATTTTTCTTGATTCAATTTACTCAACATTCTCTCCTTTGTCCATTGATATGTGGCGGAAAATGATTTGGTTCTAAGTTTGCCATTGTACATGTTTCTATATTTTCGTATAAGAAGCGTAAAAAGTATTAATACATTGGTGTTATTATTAATATAGGAGCTTACGTTAAATCCGAATCGACAATAACAGCTTTGACAGTTGTGAAAGATCGGTCCGTATTTCTATACACTGATTTAAAACCCATCTATCTACTTGGCCTTTGGTTTGTCAATACCTAAAATGCCTGTTGTTGTGTCCTATTAATTCATTATAACTTTAAATCAGAGTACGTTGACTTTAATAACTAGCCTTTCCCCCTTGCAGGTACAACACCAGCCTCCCGATGGACCGGTGTCCCAAACGCGAGATAGAGGAGCTCCGCAAGATGATAACAGTCGACGAGCGAGGCTCGATGGGCGGGAATCTGAGGGAGCGAGTGGATCACATCTTCGACAAGGACTTCAAAGTCATGTCCATCCGTCTCATATCTCAAGGTCTTTCCATTTTTTATATTTTGACTGATGATATACTTGTTTTGACGCCTTAGGGAAAAATTATTAGAGTAAATTTTCACACCGTCACAAAAAACCGATACCCTGTAGTTACCTATAGTCAATTAACAAGCGCAATCATGATATTTATGTCTACGAATGCGAAAAATGGATTTTTAGATACGATTTTCATCTGTTCAGTTAGAAGTTATGCTTCGTTGTATAACTTCTCAGTCGTAAATATAAATACACACAATTTTTTTTCTGTTTACGATTCATCGTCAGCCATCTCGGATCTTCAACACATGTTTTGTTCACGTCTGAAGGTATATTTTTTCTATCAAAGAACGCACCATCTCCGGCAGTCGTTTATTGTTCCTTGAGAAATTTTTGCTAACTCTCCACTTCCATCCCAAGGTCTGTGCGCCGACCAGAACACGAAGACCCCAAGCCGGCTAGGGCCCACCAACGCCGGCACCAACCTGCAGAACAAGCAAGGAGCTCGGAGGCGGACTACTCGGATTACCTCGTCACCTTCGTCATACCGGCCGTGGTGATCGTCTGCATGATCCTAGCCGCCGGTTTGATCGCGTGCGTTCTGTACAAGAGGCGGCGTACCGGTGAGTGTGTTTTTTTATTCATTATTTTTCAGTTTGGTGTATAATTTCTCAGTGAGCATTTTCTATTCGTAAAAAGGCAAGAAAATTGGGAGTTGTCCATAAAGGGATCTTGGCTCAAGCCCTAGGTTTTTGTTACTTTACACGGATGTTAGTAAAAGTTTTTAATATTCGATAGAGTTAGTGATAGTAAGGGAATGTGTTGCAATTTTTTGATCAAGTAATAATTTTGTTGCTGAGTTGATAAGGAGCGACAATACTATTGTAATTGTTATTAAACTCATGTTGAATCAATTACGTCTTCTAAATATGTTCCAATTCTAATCCTAGTTTTGACTGTAGGCGGTGCAATCGCTTGATTCAAATTTCCAAGGTGATTTCCTTTAAGTTATTTCGAGGCATTTTGAAAATAAGTAGATTGCACATTTCACACGATAATCTTTTGTTCTGTTCAAAATAAAAATATCAATTGATTAACTCTCACTCTTAATACAGTTATCACAAAAAGTGCACACTCACAAGAAGATCACGCAACAAAACAAAAAAAAATACACGCAATTTTTTTCTAAATCTTAAGATTATTATAATAGGCATAAACAGGCATTACACGATGTATAGTCTTACACATTTCAAGTTCTTAGTTGTTTCAGGGTTAATGTTCAACTTTACGAAATACCATGTTCCAATCTAAATAATATACCTTATAACATTACCATAACTGGAAAACTGTCTATTGAATTGGAACTATGAAATTACACTTTATTAATGGTTAATTGCTTAGTCCTTAATTAAACACAAGTATTACAATGTTTAATCGACTCTTAACGCTCCGCAGGCAAGATGAGCGTCGGCGACGAGGAGGAGCGTCAGGCGTTCCGCTCGAAGGGCATCCCGGTGATATTCCAAGACGAGCTCGAAGAGAGGGCTGATGCTGAACCGGTCCACAAGAGTCCGTGATCATGCGCGAGAGAAGCCTCCCTGCGCCCCGCGCCGACTACCGCGGCGGTGAGGACGCGCCCTACCGCCCCGCCCCGTTCGCCGCCTCGCACCCCCACGCCCAAAGGCCACCCCACGTACAGGAAACCACCCTCGTACGTACCCCTAAGGCCTTAACCTACGGTAGAACCAAATAACATATGGAATTTACGTGACTGAGTCTATAGCTGAGTCTAACAAGAATGAGTGATGGACTTTGTGTGTACTTGAACCTGGGGCGACCGATATTGGAAATATATCGATGTTGATACCGATGCGATAGTACCGGTGTACGATAAGTATCGATTGAAAAAACATCGATGTTTTCCAATTACACATAGATGAATATCGATCATCCCTAACTCGAGCAAAGTCTAATGTCAAACTAACAAAATGGCTGATAAAACGTTAACGCTCTTATTGGTGGATCAGTGACAGGGATTGAACGTGGCCGCGTTGGACCTATAAATACGTGCTCTCCCGCGATTAGTATTAGGCATTAGATTTTGTTTCCGAAATATCCACCTCTTATTTAGCTTGAGTATAATGAGAGATGGAATTTACGTAAACAATGTCTAATGTAAAACTCTAATGGCGTTAAAATGTACATCAGTATGATATATAACGAGTGGAAAGCATCCATATTAAATTACCGCGCGATCTTAGTGTCGTAAATGACGTAAATCGACTCTGACATTAGACTTTGTGTACATACTCCGGACCTGATATTGATGGCAGCCAGTACCAATAGTGAGCCGCCATGATTAATTCTAATGCGATTTTCAAACAATAAGAAGGCAGTAATTCTTGGCGCGAAATCGTTTGACATTAGATTTTGTGTGCGTTAATTCCATTTGTTATTTGTCTCGTGTATAAATAGGACCGCGTTTTATTCGTCGCTTAATAATTACCTAAATCGGTCCCTTTATTAGATTATGTTCGTTCTTTGATTGCTTTCATACGCGAATACAGCTTAACTAGTCGATACGCAGCTATTCGATACTTATTTATTGATATGTTTTTATTTTGTCTAATTTGAATTATGATTGTGTAAAAAACTATAACGTTTATACTGAATAATAATGAATTACTACGAATGCATTTATTATGGAAATAATCGAGCGGAACCTCATATCGTCTCATAAAAGGAATTGTGCACAATCATGTGACTACGAATTTCTTATACAATGTTAAGTATTTTGTCACGGTGTAGTTGTGAAATATTTAGGTGTTAAATTGGTATGTACGTTTACTGTGTTGATTACATTCAATTATGTAAGAACTGATACTTCACAATGAAATAATATTAAAATAGTTATTGTTGGAGTAGGTATGTTGTTAGCCTGTAGACTGAATTAAAGTCTAACACGCACGGACTATATGAATGTTTGTCTTTTGAACACGTTTTGAAGCTATTTCATATGTTTTGTCTTGGTCGCACGCAGACCAAATATGGTGACTAGGTATTGGCTGAATTCGTGCCATTGTTCGGGAAATTTGTTATGTATTAATGTAATTTTAAATAAAACATATCGAAAACGTAACATTTTAGCCTTTAGCGTAGTTCTTCCGATATATCTTATATTGGTAGTGCGTGTGTGTGTTAATATTGGACGTTTCTCAATGGATAAATATCTTATGAATGCGTGGTGGGATGTTCGCACCCTTTTTTTTGTCAGTCAACGCTTTAACGCTACATACAATGCATGATACGATCGACGCCTCCAATAGATGGCGTTAAATTCGCTTGAACACAGATAACAAATATTGTTGTAATACGTTATACAACGGACTTTTAGTTTTAGGCTACGAATAGATATTTTTTAAGAATGAAGTATCATTTTGTACTTGTCTAACTATTACCATAGATGTAAGATTAACAAATTGTGTTAATTATAGGGGAACTATGAACGAAATGAGCTATATGAAATATGAAATTTTTTCATTTGGATGTATTTTTTTGTCTATTGTATACTCATTTAGAATTTTTGCATTTATAGATCTTTAAAGCGTTACGCGTTACTATACGATTTTATATAGGACAGCTATCCCTTTTATTTAAATCTTAATTTTGTCTGATTTGGTAATAGTTGTACTTAACGATGTCCAAGAATGCCGAACCATTTATTTTTTTTATTTGATAGACTTATTATTGGCAGCAACTTCGTTAAAAAGTATTCATTATAACGCACATAATTTATGTAATTAATGAGTTTTCTAATTTAATAAAATGATCTAGTGAATTTGGTGTTTCATTTAATTTAATATCTGTACCCCACCTTTTTGCAGTACAATAAATATATGTAGAGATATTAAAATGCCCAATACGGTTATTAATAATAAGAGCCAGTGCAAATACGGATGCACTCCCTCTTCCTTTATTCGTTAACTACCGATCAGACGGAAAACCGACACAGTTTTTACATCCGGCGTGTGAGTCATCTTACTTTACAGAGAATCTCGTGATCAGCTTACTATTATTGCCCAAAACAACTATTCGTTTATTATTACTATCATTAACCTAAAATTGTACATAAACATTGTCCTGAGGAACATAAACGAAAATTTATTGAGAACCTGTAGGATTCATACTCACTTATGCTATGGAAGCATGCTTAAAATATTTAAATGTTTAATTTAATTATAATAATGAAAGTACGTCATTAATCATTATTAAATAAAATTACTTTACGGATTTTATCGCGTTTATTTACATTTGAATTCCCGACGTTTCGAACACTTTCCAGCGGCCGTGGTCACGGGGTAGACTGAGATGTCATGCGTCTTCTTGCCAGTGCTGAAGTGGGGTTTACAGATCTTAATTTTATTAATTATTTCACACTTCCTACCACCTGTCAAGTGCAATATTCCTCTACAAGACCCAGGAGTGTACAAGCTAGATTGTGACTGTGGCCTCTCTTATATTGGACAAACGAAGCGAGCAATAAGAACCCGCGTGAAGGAACATATAGCTGACATTAAACATAGAAGACCCAACAAGTCGGCAGGTGTGACCATACATTAAATCACCCAAACCATTACATCAGATTTGATCGACCACAATCCTCGCTAAAGAACACCGATTCCTACCAAGGATGATCCGCGAGGCTATTGAGATTAAAAAACATCCAAATTTCAATAGAGAAGATGGTTGGGTTCTACCACCTGCTTGGGATCCCATAATTAATAAATTAAAATTTAAACCCAAGCATAATACCACTGCCGGCTCTACAGATAAAATCAGTTCATTTTGCATAGGTCGGAGTACAGATTAAAAATAATTAATAAAAATTAAGATCTGGAAACCCCACTTCAGCACTGGCAAGAAGACGCATGACATCTCAGTCTACCCCGTGACCACGGCCGCTGGAAAGTGTTCGAAACGTCGGGAATTCAAAATGTAAAATAAACGCGATAAAATCCGTAAAGTAATTTTATTTAATAATGTATAATATTCGCAAGCAATAGAAATAAATATACGTCATTAATCGCCAAAATTAAAAAAAAAATTAATTATTTTTATCATTACAAATTTCCCATGCTACTGAAACGCTTAGAAACATACCAATAGTCTTGACGTGTGATCTTTGTAATGAACTGTATTTACAGATAAAAATTAAAATACGTTATTTAAACAACGGTGAGTAAAAATTCTACTTATCAACAATGTGAAATACGATGAAGTTTCCATTCGAGGGGCAAGCTAAATAAAGTGACCTGGTTGCCAAAGTATTGTAAAGTACCTTAAATGTTATAATATCTTGTCTATTTATGGGTACAATTAATGATGTAAAACCTATTTTTGTTAAATTTCGTTTTTGTCACAAAGAGCGTTCACAGTAACCGGATTTGCTAGCCCACGAAGAGACCGAACGCACCAAGGGGCACCGAGAGGGAGATGTCGACGTTTATCGTTACATCACAAGAAAGCAAGAAGATATACTTACTTTTCACTCTTGTGTTACGTTATGGACTTATGAATTTTTATTGCGATTAAATACTTTATTTCTCATCAACCATCATATGAAAAATTGCACTCATCTTACCATAGTATAGTTTATACTCGTGCTCTACAGTAAATAGATACCGTGGTGGTCCTTCGTATACACAGTCTTCTTTAACAGCTTCCGAGAGGATAAAAACAATAAAAAAGATGAAATACTTTACGTTTTTCCCGTTTTGCTTAAAATTTGAATGACAGTTTGCTTCTTTGATATACGATGCCGTTACAAATTCCTTATTTTTTGCATATGGTAATAATATTGAGTCGTCTCTTATAATGCAAAAAATCATATTTTAATATGTACTATGGAAAATTGTTTACATCCACAGAAGCAGACGCGGATTTTAAGATTATGTAAAAGTACATTAAACTACGTGACAACATTGTTTATTCAATGGTAATAATATTAAAACAAAATGAAACGGCGTTTAACTTATTATGCAGCACGTGTCTTAATAATAACTTTTGGAAAGAATGAATTCCTTAAGTTTTTTATAAATTTTATATTAATCCAGCTCTATAGAAAAGTTAGTTGCATATATGGACACACACATACACCAAAGCATGCATCTAATATTAAATAGGTCCTAATTCTGTTTTTTTATTGCTGGAGAAATTGTCAATACAACAAAGTAACAATCACCATGACTGTTCCATAAATTTAAACACGTCAAATAAAATAAAGAAAAAAGCATAACCAACAATTAAACAGGAACTTATTCTATACATCGGTGTCATCATTATCATCATCAGCCTGTGTTAGTCTACTGCTGAACATAAGCCTCTCCCAATGCACCACTCCATTATGGGTTTTTTGGACCTATTTTTGTCAATGTGGCACAAACAAACTGGCGAAAAAAGATAGCAAACCATAAAACCAAAGGCTCCCGTACACTCGGCCATACGCCTACCCTTCACCGATACAAGTCCGCATTCGTAAAAAATCTGCATAAACTGATGCAGATGATTACGTCTAAGTTAATCCGAATAACGTGCATTTACAAATGCGGTTGCGAAGTTCTGTTGCGCCCCTGGTTAACACGATCACTCTTTAATTGGCTACGGGTTGCACATATGGAAATCCCTATGTCTAAACTGTCATGTGGGTTAAAAGATACAGAATCTGATCTGTTTTTATTGTTTACGAAGGCAGACGACTAGTCGGGCCACTGGGATAAAAAGAGGTCAACGACGCCAATGGAGACCTATACAAGGGGTTCAGGGGTATCATTACCGCGATGCCTGCTGTGAGATGTAGGATGATGATGATACGTCTCATTAATCGTATGGTGCCCTTGAAACCTCCTAACGCTACTAATTCATGGCACAATACATAAGGGACCACGGTAGTACCGCCACAGACGCGGCCCCTGTAAGAAGGGGATTTACCACCTCTAATTTACATGTATTTCAATAGTGTTTACCTAACAAAGTTAAAATACGTTTTTTGGCATATTATGCATTCTAATCAGAAGTTTATGAAAACGTCATCACTGAAACCAATTTACAACGAATTTAAATTAGGGTCAAATTAAGGTTTTAAACATAGCAGTCAGTTTGTTTTAATAAATTGTTATCGTAGATTAAACAATTTAAAAAGAAATTTAAAAGGATAAAATTTTTAATAACTGTGCTACAAATAACTGTAGAGTTTTATTGATACCAATATTTAGAGTTGTGCACTGCGCATATACATTATAGTGTCATTAGTATTTTCCGATTAAAATATAGCTAAACCATGGTTTTCATTTAAAATTGGCTGTAGAACACTGTCGTCAAAGCATTTTTAAAGAAATGAAGTTTAATGTGACATTGACGTATAAACGTCTGTGTTATTCGTAGTGTTTATTTAATTTTATTATTATTTAGTAATAAAAAAAGTAAAGTGATTATACTTTTGTAAGATTTTGATAATGGCTACAGTAAATAATGATAACTATGTTGAGGCTAAGGCATCTAGAAAAACTAAGAATTCTTTTCAAACTCATAAACTACGGTTATGTCTTAAGTATAGGCCCGAAATCTTAAAATTAATTTTAAAAATGCACCAATGTATCAAACGTAAGAATACCATTTTAAAAAGACTGAAAAAGCAATTGAAGTTATTGGTAAGTGTGTCAGTAAGTCAATATTTAAGTGATTAAACATTTATATAATGCTATTTTGTTTGTTTCCAAGTACAAAATTATCATACTAAGTTTTATGAGCAAACGTTAATGCTAACATATTATGTGTTCAGCAATTTTTTGTGTAATCCCCATTAGTTACTTTAGTTTTTAACAATAACTTATAAAGAGAGATTGTAGCTCATTATGCTTATATATAGAAAATAATAAATATAGTATAACAAAATTTATATAGTTACACAACACTATGTATATAATATATAGTTGTGTTACTATATAATTATTATTTTGTTACTCCTTGTCACATAATAATTAAGATGATTCATATGTTTACCTAAATTTACACATTACTTCCTTACATCAATTTAAAACTGCTGTTAATTTATTACCTTTTAATAGATTAAAACAATCTTGGATGTATAACAAAATATTAAAATTATGTCTGTAGGCTGACTCTCTGGTTGTCAATGTCCATACTATGTACGTAACAATTGAGTCAATTACTGGTAACTTTGGTAATTTTTTATATGTATGGCCAGTAGTAGTTTTGTTAAAAATTTTAAAGACTACAATAAATAAGTAGACATGTATGTGTAAAGCAAAATTTCAGGATTTTCAAAATCATTTTTTTCTGAATGTTCTACACCAGGAGATTTTATCACCCACCCTTTACTGTACTTTTACTACTTGGATCACTTAAAACCTCCTTCCAGAACTTCTGGGTTCGTTTTTAATATTGTTCTGTAAGGCTACGGCAGACAAGAATCACGTGGTGTCACGGTGATTCAATGCTGTCTGTCCCAAAATACTACTTTATGAAAAAAAATACTCTAACATACTTTATAAAAAATTAAAATAATAAAGTTATGAAAATAAAATTTTAGGTTATGGTGACGCTATACAAATGACAAATTACATTTTTTTTGAGAAAACTAATATTTGCCTGAAAATTCCACTTTTAATATGTCTACTTGTTTATTTTAGACATGTGCAAAGTTGTTTATCAAAAAATATTTTTTCACAACAAAATTCTACTAGTCGTTTTAGTAAAGGAATACTGCAACTTTTGTGCCAATAATATATATGTATATGTATAATATATAACTTAAGTATGTTTTTTTCAGACTAGTTTAAGTTCACAAACGGAAGCAAAAGAGACCGCACTGGGTAATCTATAATTTATCTTTTATAAAATATATCAAACTTTGTATGAATAATTTATATAAAATATTGTTCTTTGTCTTTTTTTTATAAATTAAATGTTTCTTTTTTAAATTAAATTTGGCCTTGTTTAAAATACTACATTTACAGAAGAAACACATTGCAAACATTTATTTTCTTTATGTACTGACATAATTTTGAAATTCCTAGACTACCTGAGCTAAATAAACCTATTTATGTGAAGAATCTGCAAAAGCATTAATCTATGGATTTTGTTCATCATTTCATCATCATCAGCGTGTGTTAGTCCACTGCTGGACATAGCCCTCCTCTAATGCCCTCCTTCTACATTAGGGAGTTTGTTGACAGTATCCCAACATGCTGGTGATTTTCTGATTTTGTTAATATATCATTTACCATTTGTCATATGACTTGAAATATTTTAGTAATTAATAATTAATATGTTATGTTTAATATGTTATTTAGCATGTGCTTACAAAATTATTTTATATCTTTCAGATAAAGAATGCTTAGAAGAAATTAATGATAAAACTTTTAATGAAGTTTCAACTCAAACTGAAAATCTTGCTGACAATATTGAACAATCAAAGCAAGAATCTGAAGAAAATGAAAATGCATCCAAGTCAACTGAGTGGAATGTAAATAATGGAATTGAAGAAAAGAGTATTGAAGAACAAGTTAAAGAGGTCGCCCAATCTGCCTTACAGGAGAGCGGAATGGTGTATGTTGAATCGGCTGGAATGTATTATGACTATAAAACAGGGTACTATTATAATTCTGTGAGTTTACTTTCCACTTAAGATATTATATTATTACCTGTCAAATGTCCTGTCCTGTCCTTTGGCAGATGAATCTTTCTTTGTATGCAATTTAATTCACATCTCTTTATATATAAATAAATCTTTAATTCTCTTACAAAAAATTTTGTTTAAACATTGCATGAGGACACTTAAGAGGACATGAACAGGAAATGGCTGTGGTCTCGGTTGACCATGACCATCTTCAGTCAATTATTATTCTTCTTCCATATTCATTCAATTATATTCTTCTATCATATTCAGTCAATTATTTTGGTCCCCCAATAAGAACACTTTTGCTTTTGGCACATAATTATTTGACATTCACAAATAAGTGCATTGTTCAGGTTATTAATTTATTATTTTAATTAAACCGTTACTTTGTTATTCTAATTGAATAAATAATAGTCTAAACTATAGATATTGTATTTTGTTCAAGATAAGACATCATAAATTTATATGCGTTTTGCAGGAACTTGGATTATATTACCACACAGACACCGGCTGCTATTACTACTATTCTAATGAGAAACAAAATTTTGTTTTCCACTCCTACCCTGATAGAAGCGCTTTAATAGACAATGCTCCTTTAATAAAGCACGCAATGAAGAAAGCTAAAAAGCATAAAAAGGTTTGACACTTTATTTCTTCCATTACATTATTAAAAATAATAAATATTATGTCTATTTTCTTAACTTACTTTTTGTTTATTTCAGGCAACGCAATTAGATGTTGATAACCTGACGAAAAATTTCTCTCAGGTTTCAATCCAAGGCCAGGCCGCCTTAGGTAAATAAATTGATAAGAAGCTTCTCCCATATACCAACACAACTATTATATTACAGGATAAAGAAGACGGTGGTACTGAAGAGTCAAGCAAACCGAAGCGAAAGAAGCCCAATAAGAAAGAAAATTCTGGAAAAATCAAGAGAATTAAAGAAAAAGTGATAGAAAGTAAAGATGTGGTGAAATTAGAACCAAACATTGAACCAATTGAAATGAAAGAAGAGGCAGATAGTCAGATGATAGATCATAAAGATATCAAGAAAGAAGAAATGTCCTCAGATAATGATCTAGAAGATGGTGAATGCAGCGAAACTGATAATGAAGAAGAAACTGAGTTAGAAGATGAAGAAGATGAAGTATCAGAAAATAGCACATCCACTGCTTCTGATGATGATGATGGTAAATAGAAAGATAATGGTATTGTTAGAATATCTGTCGTTTATTCAAAATTATTATGTCTATATTGTAATTAATGTCTACTTTAATAATCAGCGTTTATTACATGGTGTCTATTTCTGCAACTGTGCAGTTGTGTTAGAATATTACCTTGTTTTGGGTAAAAGGGCACCAAAGCCAGTGTAAATACTAGGTATTAGAGACATACCACCTAAGTATACCGTTTTAAGTGGACAGAAAATTTTTTGTGTCTTACACTGGATTTTTTATAGATGGAGCATATCACTTCCCATTGTTAATTTGTAACTTCTCATTTTAATGAAATAATTTCGTGATAGGTTAACCTTTTCCTTGCTGGACATTGTTTTTTCAGAATCAAACTGTAGATAGCGTATCTATCATACCTGGAAAAACAATGTACTGTATTGCAAGGTTACATATATATAATATGATGTTATGGGGGCCGTCTGGGGCGGTACCACCGCGTTGCTTATTTATGCCGCCAAGCGGTAGTGTGAAACACTATCGTGTTCCGGTTTAAAGGGTACCGTAGCCAGCGAATTTGCTTAGTAAACGTGACGTAACATCCTACGTCTCACGGTAGACAGCGCGGTAGTGATACCCCTCATATTTCCAATGTCTATAGGCGACGATGACCACTTTCAATCTGGTTGGCCGACTGCACGTCTGTCTACTTTAGCAAAATAAAATTATGTCGCTTAATCGATATTGTGTTTTGCTCTTATTCCCTCATATACAATAATATAATTATTTACAATATTTAGCTGAATAGGTACTTTTCTAAGTAAGGTTTAAAAGTTTATAAGTGCTTCCTAGAGCCTGAACTGAATAAATATTTTTGACTTTGCTTTTGAGCAAAGGCTGTTGGTATATAACTTATAACTGTTTCCAGATTCCGTGGCAAGACAACACCCGCCGTGCATGCGTTTGATCGTCCGCGAAACGAACATAGCCAAGCTGAAGGTCGGCAGTTTGTTCCTCGTCACCAAAGATGGCGGCACTATCGGCAGGGAGGGGGAGCAACATGCGATTCTTATAGCGGACACGAACGTTTCTAGGGTATGTGTCTTTTATTCATTAACCCAGTGGTTATTTAAAGACGTAACAAAACTATAAGATACTTTTTTAAAAGGTAGTTATACATTTTCTTGTTTATTATATTAATAGGGTTTTCCTTTAACAAAATGTAAGATGGCAGTTAACTGGCTCACAAATATGTATAACGTAAGTTATACCGGTATAGAATTCTGTATACTGTAGACAATAGTCTTTGAGAGTTAAGACAATTTTACCCCGTAATGACATTAGATACGGCGGTCCAAACCGGAACGTAATAGTGTTTCCATACTACTGCTTTGCAAGGATCGACATCGCGGTGATTCTTTAATAGTACATCTCCTATAAAAAATAATCGTACTATCTTATATAATTCAACTAGCGACCCGCCCCGGCTCCGCACGGGTGCAATTGTGAAATCTGTATAATCTAAGGAAAATTATATAAATTTATCAGCGTTATGCATGAATTATATATATAAACATTCCTCTTTAATCACTTTATCTATTTAAAAAAACCGCATCAAAATCCGTTACGTAGTTTTTAAGACTAAAGCATACATATGGATTTATGGGCAGAAAATGCGACTGTGTTTTATACTATGTAGTGGAGTAAAAAAAAAAGACTGTTGAGTCATTAGTATAATAATGAGCAATCTTAAATAACATATTCGCCTTACTTCCAAATATTTTTATATTTTTTATGTTTTACAGAATCACTTGGAAATTAAATACGACACCGAACAGAATGTCTACACGGGTACCGACTTGGGCTCTAAGAACGGAACTATTTTGAACGGGGCTCGTATGTCAGTCAGTCAAGATATAAGTTCGCCTATGGAGGTAAGGTAAAGTGGTGGGCTTTGTATTCAACCTTACAGCCTTTATAAGTCAACTCTGAAAGTGATATATGACTTTGATGGTGTAGGTACGATTATCGCATGTGATTTTTCGTTATGTTAAACTTAATAAGTTTCTTGTTTCTGTTGGCACTTCGTGTTATGAATGTTGTAAAATACTAGCTGTTGCACGCGACTTTGTCCGAAAATATCTTAAAAAAAATCCTCCGTGAAGATATATTTAAAATAAAATTCTAAAAAATATAGACCTAAGTTACTCCTAGCTACATAAGCATTCTTCCATTAATGAGTCCCATCAAAACCGGAACAAACTTTCTAGTGATTGGTCAGAACAAATCGACAGATAGGCATACAAAAAATCTGAAAATGATGTTTTGTTATGTGTATCGGTTATAACGTATTTTTTTATTGCATTTGACGGCAGATGAACAGTCGGCGCACCTTATGTAAAGTGTTCACCGTCGCCCATACACACCGGCAATCCCAACAGTATCACCAACGCGCCGCCTACCGTCAGACCTAGGATGTTACGCCTCGTTTACCCAGTAAATATACTGGCTACGGTGCCCTTTAAACCGGAATGTAGTAGTGTTTTCACACTAACGATTTGGACTTGGCAGATATGGACCTGTCACCTTTGTTTAAAAACGGTTATTTTGATGTTACAAACAGACACTCCAATTTCAGTGTAGTAGTGTTCCAACAAGTTAGATTCTACTTGGGAAATAGTCTAGTAAATGTCTCAATTTATATTAATAAAGGGTTTATAACGGATAAAGGATTTATAATTGTTTGTTTTTTCCGGGACTTGCACTGAAAAATAGCTCATGTAGCTGGCAGTAACTGAGGCTTCCTTTTTTTTTTAATATGTAGTATTATTTTGCCCAGCCATAGCCCCCTTTTTATTAAAAAATACACTTATTCAATAAAATTCGTCGTTTGTACCCCAATGTTATCAATAATTTTCATATACATGTGTATATATTGTGCCTTTATTAAAACTTGCCTTGTCTAAATTAACAGCTTCTTATTAGTTTATGGTGTCTTATGTTCGTAGATCGCACATGGGAGCGTGATTCAGTTGGGCGAAACCAAACTGTTGTGTCACATACATCCGGGGAACGACACGTGCGGTCATTGCGAGCCTGGTCTTATAATGGAGTGTGAGTTCGTGTTTGGACACTTTTATTTACTAACACCGTAGAACCTATGGCTGATCGACTTGTAGATTAAAAATGACAAAATATATTCCCTTGATAAGTTTTTTAAAAAGCCCACAAGTCTATCAGACCACAGCCTTTGGTACGCCATAAGCTCGCTAGAGTAAGTTAAGCCCTGCCTTTTGAAGACGCAGCGTAAGGCGAAGACACGGGAACATGGGACGTTGTATTTCCATTACCCAGTAATAACGCTCGGTACGAATTTTCGGTTTACAGCGAAATAACTACTTTGCTGCATAAACAGACACCTTGATGTTATCTATACAGACTATATCCTGTTAAAGTAGGTCTTACACTCTTTACTTTGGTACAGTAATGAAGAATTTTACAGTGTACCCTATTGAAAAGAAACCAGGTGTGTTGTATATAAAATTTAGTGGAACTTTCCAAAAGTGTTAGAAATTCGCTAAAATATTAGTAGTAGAATAATGTACTATAATATTCGTAGCCATCTATTTTTTTTTTACTGTAGCGTAATGCCTACCCATACCCGTTCCTCCGGGACCATGGACGGGTTATGTCGGACTCGCACCGATTAAAACCACTACGTTATTCCTTCTTAACGCCTTTAGTGTGGGGTCAAAGGAACTTGCTTGCTTGTAACGAATAATTTTACTTACAGCCATAGACAAAGAGCGCAAAGTCGCCTACACTCGCACGTGCAGCGTCAAGAAACAACACCGTCTCGAGCTAGCCCGTTTGAGGAACAAGTACGCGACTCAGTTGCCGGCCATCGAGGAGAGCGCGTACAACGACCGCGCGGAGACCAGGAGGCGGACGGTCGGGTCGTCGCACCACTCTGAGAAGACGGAGAGCAGCGATGTTAACACGTGAGTTGGTTTACTGCATTCGATTTTCAACCTTAATACCGCGTAATAAGGCTTTGATAGAGGATTTTAAAGGTGGGTCCCCTTTTTGGAG
Source organism: Lamproptera curius (assembly GCA_029286875.1). NCBI lineage: Eukaryota > Metazoa > Arthropoda > Insecta > Lepidoptera > Papilionidae > Lamproptera > Lamproptera curius. The sequence continues at coordinate 2,516,336 of JAGSMT010000070.1, forward strand.
GAAACCGTCTGGTGAAGTAACAGTTCGGTGCCTATTTCTGCCGTAAACCAGTAGTGTATAAACAATGCTGTGTTCCGGCTAGAAGGGCCCGTAGCCCGCGTAATAGCTAGGTAAACTTGACGTAACTACCTAAGTCTTAGGGCGGCGAGCAGATTAGCGGATTAGGCAAGACGTATCGCTTGCTAGAAGTATCAGGATTGCGTCCTGCTTGTTGCAGCAAAGCTTTAATCGGTTAAAAAAGCTTGGAATTATTTTGAATAATGCGAGCCATTATTAGCAAATAGTTAGTGTCAGACATCAAGTGTTCTTACTGCGAACTATCGTCCCTGTGTTACAAATAATGACATTTTTTGAGGTTTACGAGTGCTAAATAAGATGTAAAAATTCTCTTTCTCTTAAATATCTTCAGTAATTATACAATAACATTATTTATTTTGATATTTGACACTAAACAATAAAGTTTCATATCAATAGATTTGAAAATGTCCCTCATTTTATACGATCATTTATTGACAGTTCGGGTGTCATCCTAACCCGATGAAGATTCGAGTTTTACCGAAAGAAAATAATTTTTCAGTACATCTATATATACTCTTAATTGATTCAACACTTTTGACTGTGTGACTAAGGATGTACAAAGAAGTGTTTAGTAGGGCACCATGTCCACTATATTTCAAATATCTTTATTTAATATTGAAGTTGACTGCCTCCGTAGCCTATGGGTGGGCGTGTGCTATAGAAACCGGAGGTCGTGGGTTCGAATCCTGCGGGGACTCAACAAATTTTCATTGTTGTTTCCTAATTTGTTAGGGCAATTTGGACCGATAATCCAATTGTCTAAAAAGTAAGATGATCCATGCGTCGGATGGGCATGTAAAAAGTCGGTCCACCCACCAACTTGCAGCTTGGTGGGATACGGTCCAAATGCCCCGGGGTGTATTAGGGGAGGCCTATGTCCAGCAGTGGACTATCGCAGGCTGATGATGTATGTATGTATGTGTGAGTAATATAGAAGTATTACACTCGCTTATTGATTGCCAAAAATGTTAAGAACGGTTTGGAATTCGATTATAAATCAGCGGGTTTTCTATGTAATCTTTGCAAATAATCAGATATACAATTAAATTAGTAATATACAGTTATATACGATATACGTATTTTAAATTTGAAACAAGTATTATTATTGTATTTCATTTCAAATACATTTATATTATTCCTAAACGACGTTTTTTTGATTTATCAATTGTTAAATTCTGAATGTTTGCTGTGTTATGTTGTACAAATGTTTACGTTGACCCGTGAAAGACATTAAAAAAACATCATCGTGTTCCAGTTTTTATAGCACTGTACCCAAGGTACAAGATCCTTAATCTGAAAGTGGTGAATAGAATTGGTGTCTAAATAAGAAATGCAGCATTTCTCATGAAGAGATCTTTTTGCTTCAAATTTTAAACCGATCTGATTGTCTTGTTTTATTTTATCATAGGAATTGCTGTTACACATCGAACATAGTAGTAAGATATTATATGTTTTTTGTGTAATTTATGGAAGTAGACCTAATTTCCAGTGTAATAGTGAATCCGGTTTTATTAGAAAATTAATAACAGTTGCTTTTTAGCATAACGGGATCAAAGTTTTTGCACAATAATTTTTACCGAATTTTAGTTTTTCTTAGATAATCTTCTCACGATATAAAATGAGATGAGGTGGACACGTTGTAATAAAGAAAAACTTATTTATCACGTATTTTCTCCGTTGTGCCCTTTAAACCTGAAAACGTCAGTATTGTACCGTAAATCGCAATAAAACAGAATAAAATGCTAACAATACGAGGTTAATTATTGGTGATGCAACGGATCTCTGTTTCTGTTTCCGCAACTGTTTTTTTTCAACGGATGTTAAAAAGCGCGGAATTCTGCCGCGCACTTTTCAACTTCCGTTTCTGCTTCTGTTTCCGCAACTTTTATAACGGAGATTTAAACGGAAGTTTACAACCGACGGCTGAGAGTTACGCATGCGCGGCGTAAGGCGCGTGAGAGTCGCTGGACGGTCAAGCGAGGGGGAGCGGTCAGCCAGCGAGCCGCGCAGGCACTTGTCACATTTATTTGTTTATGTACTTTTTCGTGAATGTAAGCGCGTAATATTTTCTGCTGCTGTTTGTGTCAATACATTTGTGTCATGTGTGTAACTTAATGACGATCAGCAGAACCAGACAATCTAGAGAGTTAACTAACTCCACTTACGATGATAGTGTTTCTTGTGTAGTGTGGGGTTCGCCGAAAAAGCGCCGAATTCGAATTGAGGATGAAGTCCAGCCGACGTCATCTTCAAAGATGAATTCATCATTTCAAATGTTAGAATCCATGTTAAGTTTTGTACTTGTCGAAGACCAAGAAATCTCGACTAGTTGTAGTCGAGATTTCTTTATGCTTGTTGAACGAGAGTGACAATCTCCTTTTAGAGATACAGTCACATTTTCAGGAGTACAAAAAATGAAAGAGATTACCTTTAAATGAAGAGCCTCTTATGTGGTGGAAATTAAATTCACACAAATACCGTAATTTTTTACCATTAGTACGCCAATATTTGTCAAAACCCCCCAGCAGCGTCGCCAGTGAACAATTATTTAGCGGAGCTGGTCTTATATACGAAGAACACCGGAACAGATTGTTAGGTGTAAAAGCGGCCAAATTACTTTTTATAAAATGTAACTTGCCACTACTAAATTTTGAATACCAGTAAAATGTTCAGTTGCAAAGTTGCAATATTGTTTTCTAAAGTAGATTTCCTATATATCTATTTCTAATCTAGATTTGGTGTATTTGATGCTTAATAAAGAATTGTATTTGCTTACTAGGTTTTGTATTTCATATTATTTACACTTTTATTATTAGTAGTAGTTTGAAAACACTACTGTGTTCCGATTTGAAGGGCACCGTAGCCCGCGTATTTACTGGGTAAACGAGACTCAATATCCTATGTCTCAAGGTAGGCAGCGCGTTGGTGATACTTGTATTGCCAATGTCTATGGGCGTCGGTGACCACTTTCCATCAGGTGGCCCCGACTGCTTGTCTGCCTGCGTATGCAATAAAAAAAAAACTTCCGTTTCCGCATCCGTTTCCGTTTCTGCTAAAATTTACTTTTGATATCTGTTTCCGTTTCTGCTTTCGCTAAAACACTTCCGTTGCATCACTATTAATTATCTCACAGGAGTTATTAGAAATCGAAATTATTCCGCCCCGATGTGGGCGTGGTGAGTATTCGTTCCCGGTAATGATTAATTTATTGTTGGCAACGCGATCACGTTTGCAGCGCAAAAACGCCACATTTCGCCATAATTATCACTCGCTTTTAATTGATAGAACCTGTTCGGTTTCCAAGCGGTTGGTGGTTGGGATGGATTTAATTGTTTTTAATTAATTATCGCTTCTGATGAAATCGAATCGACATCGCTTGAATGGAGACACTCGCATTATCTCTATCAAGGGTTTCTAATTTTTTTCTTTTACCTAAGAATCCACACTGCGGACTCGGCTCAATAATTATGCCATATATGTAGAATGATTGAAATATGTGCTTTAAATGCAATAAATCTTTCATCAGTGGACATGAACTGACTCCGCATTTACAAACCGGAGGTCGTGGATTCGAATTCTACTTGCTATCACAACTCTGTGTTATCGATGTATTCCTTGTTGGCTAGGGCAATATGGGCCGATCATTTAGGCAAATAGTGACCAACGATTCAAGAGCAACTTTAGTGGTCGTTTCAGGTTGTTAGTTCCTATTAATCCACTGATAAGCCATGCATGTATTTGACATTAATGTATTTCATCCTTCGGACTTCTACAACGTCAAATATTAGTCGTTCTGCCTACAAAATGTTATTTAAGTGAATCTGAGTGGATTGGAAGTCGACGAAAATATATCATTAGACAGCTCGCTTTGTCTAAATGTAAACGTGGAACTTAACTGCTATAAGCGTTTAGTCATAAAATCAAATATGAGAAACCGCTTAAGCGAAATTTTTACCGATCTCGAAATCTTTGTAAAAATTATGATTACGCTCTTGCAGCATTTCATTTTGTTACTTTTATATAGAGTAAGATGTTTTGTAGTTTTTTCAATTAACAAATGCTTAAAGGCTTTTAGACTTTACTATAACTATGATTTTTAAGTTTTTAGTGGTGGTAGGTCTGCCTTTTACAGGGGACCGTCGGAGGCGGTACCCCCGGGGGGTCCATTTCAACCGCAAAGCGGTAGAGTCAAAACACTATCGTGTTCCGGTTTGAAGGACAATGTAGCTATAGTATATACTGAGTAAACGTGACGTAACATCACATGTCTCACAGTAGGCAGCGCGTAAGTGATGCCTCTGGTATTACCGATGTCAATGGGTGTTGGTGACCACTTTCTATCAGGTGGCCCGACTGCATGTCAGCCTTCGTATACAAAAATGGAATCTGCTTAAAAATAAAAAATTACGTCAAAACCTAGCTTCTTATAATTCTAGAACTGTCTGCACTGTCAACCACCGCGATTCACCATACAGGACAATCACGTTTTGTCGCTATAATAGTTTGACTTCAGAAATTTTAAAATAAGTTCATTGAGTGATTATCAGTAATATGTACATAACATACAGGTTACGTATGTTTTATAAAAGAAGTAGCAAAGAGCAATAAAGGAGCAGTAGTAGCTATTCAGACTTATTTTCTGTTGACAATTCTTCTAGTTAAAAAATTCATTTTTTTATGAATTTTCGTAATCCAATTAAGACAAGTGTTTATAATCGTTTTTAATTTTTATCTTTTCAACTTAATGTAATATTTAATTATATGACAATTATTTAACTCTCTTTTACAATCGAACTTATTTCGTCTACTAGGTTCATAACGCCGGAGAATAAAGGTTTCAAGCTGCTGGAAAAGATGGGCTGGTCGAAGGGCGAAGGTCTCGGGAAGGACAGCCAAGGTGACAGGGAGCCGGTGAGTACCTACCATTAGTCATGTTACCAAAACGTTTGTGCGGACTCAATGAGTTATATCTCCATTTAACTTTTGACGTGACTAATCGCTCGTGTGCGGATGCTTCGAACGCGCCGTGAAATCGTCTAATACATACTTTTTCAAGCGGGTTCCGTACAGCGTTTACGGTCCCTATTTAAGACCGTCTGGGGTAGAACCCGGTGCCTGTTTCTCCCGCTTGTAAGAAGTGTGTAATCGCTGCTGTCTTTGATTTGAAGGGCACCGTTACTAGCTCAATGACTGGGTAACATATCATCTAATGTCTTAGGAGCGGATTGATAGCGTCTCACGCTGTTTTTTCATGGGCAGGGCAGGAATCACTTATCACCAGGTTAATGTCTTAATCGTCCCAACGATTTAACTAATAAAAAATACGCGAATAATCTTTACTAGGACAAAATGAGACATAGAATTGATGTAAATATTGTAACGAAGCGGCGTGTCGATAACATAGGAATAAGTTGTCACCTAGATGTAGCATCTTGTTGTCATAGATATAATTTTTAACAGCAATTCCGATATATTTCGCATAGCCGTTTTGTTTATATGTTCTATTTCTACGCTTTTTTTTATTTTAGTCATCACATTTAAGTATTATTAAAAATTTTGCATAATTTTATATTTCAAAGTCAAAGTCAAAACTACTGTTTTCTATTTCGGCTTTTCTGAATACATATAAGCATTAAAAAATTTTCCGTTTTTTTAAATTTTTACAGTAGTAAGTATGTCATCTCCAATTCAAAATTCCCTTAAAAAAATATTTATTCTGGGCTTTGCGCTTTAAACGTTTTACGATCAATTTCGTAAAAGAACATTGGAAATGTATGTAATGAAAACATTACGTTTTCGCACTATTCAAATGTCGCGCAATGATTAAACAGTAAGCATGGCTGCACGATTATTTAGGTCCAGTATCCAGTGCTTCACAGAAATTTGGAATGTGATTGAGTACTGAAAACTATGTATAATTTGTGATATAAAACGCAACTTGCATTAGTCGAAAGTCTAGAGTCAATTATCTTTATTCAGTACAGAAAGCATTTCACATTCTTATCGATTGTCAAATAAACTACCATCGGTTCGGAAATGGAAGCCTCCTACCTAAGAGAAACCGACGGTAGATACTCGGCATAGTAACTCTAAAATCCAAAAAGGAGGTTTTATTGAAATTATTAAACGGCCTCTACGTCTCGTACGCGTTTACGACGGGTCCGTGTTTATTGCGGCTAATGCTTTACCCGTCTGGTTTGTCTTTTTTACCGTTTTTTTTTTACCATTTCGGTGTGATGGCCACCGCTCGTCTGTCTGTAGGTCAGACCGGCGTGGGCCTACCTGCCCATTTAAAACAATTTGCGATGATCGTTTTGCTCTCGTCTCGACAACGGGGCGAATCGATCTAATGACGTTGCACCATTAACTTTTTAGCCGCCCACTGCGCTCTTCAGAGGTGCAGTTGACAGATCGCGCAATCACGGACTCTAAAATGGAAGATAAAATAAAAGGGACTAAAATAAAGTCTAAAACATTGTAACGCTCGGGTCGTTTTATTTTGTTTTCAATATTTGAGATCCTGGTCTAAATCATCATCATCAGCTGTGTTGGTCCACTGCTGAACATAGGCCACCCTTAATGCACGCCTTCTCCATTAGGGGGTTTGTGGACCGTATTCCACCACGCTGGTCCAACTTAGTGTTTTCCCTATGATTCCGTTACTAAAGAGTCTTATTCGGGTCTCTATTGAAGTCGGATTAATTTCGTAGTGCGTCTGTCGTCGGCTCTCCTGAACTCAAAAGGACTGACTGATTTCGATATTTGTTGACCTCAACGATATCGATAGCCGATGACGCTCTTTGCAAGCGGGACACAGTTACGACATGCCGAACTGGCTGAAATTTATCTTCTCTTCCGGACTAATCGTCAACCGTCTTTTCTTATTATTAACGCGATTACCGTACGCATTGAATTAACGTTTTTACAGATTTTTCACGTTTATCGGAGCGTCAGGAATATATACAAAACAACCGTAAAGGCGAAAAATTTGTTAAAATGTGCATGTAAAATTTTTTCTTAGCTTGATTTGATTTTACTGGTCCTGGTTTTTAAACTAGCGCCTATTTCACTAGACCACCAATCACCACATTGATTAACGGCAACTACACCAAGTTCGTGGGGACGGTAGCTTTTCGCGAATTCTGTAGATGAAACTTACCAAAGACATGGGTCTGGAAGCATAACATCATTGTCAAAAGAAACGGGTAAACGCAAGCATGACTGTTAAGGGATTTTAATGCTTACTAATAAAGTAAGCATTAAAAAATTTATTACTATTATAATTGGCCGACACTAACGAATTCGTGAAATTCAAAGCAATTTACAATTGTTGTTTTATTTTCGTCCCTCGTTCCGATGATGCATCATCATTTGATGACCGACATGGTTCTCTTGCAATTCGCACTTATAATAAATAGCATAATCATACGCCAAGTCAGACAAAACCTCCAAAACAAAGCTAAAAACAATTTGCCGCTTGTTTTGTTTTTGCCTCGCGTCTGGCGTGAGTGTCTTGATGACTAAGCGTTATTAGCCGAGCTGCTATTAGGCACATATGACAGATTGCATTATAATAGTTGGAACAAGACTAAAACAAAGCTTAAACAATTTCACTTTTTGTTTCGCACTTAGCGTGTTCTAATGACGATGCGTTATTTAAATGTTGTATGCAGTTGGCGCACTACACTGATTATAAAATGTAGTCAAAACTATATAACTTTATAGTGTCTACGAAAATATAACAATTTTGGCAAGGCAAGTTTTGGGAAGCCGATAGGAGGATTCAGTTGGGCTGGGCAGCATTTAGAAGCTGAACCATATTCTCACGTCGCCGATACTGCAGAATTTGAAGACGAAAGTCTTCAACCAATGCGTACTCCCGTGATGACCTACGGGCCGAAACGTGCCACTAACTCTAGGACTGGTCCACAAATTTGCCGTAGCTCAACGGGCTATGGAGCGCACCATGCTTGGAGTTTCTTTGTCGGATAAAATTCGTAACGAATTTATCCGCCAAAGAACTAAGGTCACCGACATAGTGCATAGAATTAGCTCGTTGAAATGGCAGTGGGCCGGCCATGTAGTAAGAAAATTCGATGGGCCAATAAGGTTCTGGAGTGGAGGCCGCATTTGGGAAGACAGGAGCGTTGGTCGACCCCGACCAGGTGGGATGCCGATCTCCGCGCAGTAGCCGGTTCAAATTGGCAGCGAGTAGCAGGGGATCGGCCGTCTTGGCGTTCATTGAAAAAGGCCTATGTCCAGCAGTGGACGGAGAAGGGCTGCTAATGATGATGATGATGAAGTTTTGTTTCGTGTCTATGATTAGCTATATGCGGGAACATCTTAAAATGAAGTAACCTAACTGAAATAACGAAAACATTTTTTTTTATAGTTATGCAGAAAATTATTTGTTGCTGACCTAATGGCAGAACATGTTTAAATAAATAATGGATTTATTCGTTTTCATTTTTCGGTTAACGGTACTTTATTTGCAACTTCGCCTTCCATTGTAGTAGCATTTACTGCGTTGATTTTTTTTTACTTGAAAACTTCATGCGGCATGCGAAATTTTTTAATAATACCTTTGTGCTCACCTAACGGACTTCGAAAGGTTAAAATATACTTTAAGTCCGACGTGTAAGCGATAGTAAGGTTATATTTTTTATTTATTACGCTATTACAATGTTGCTTGTATTCATGCTGTTAATTCCTGGGATTATTCCGAATCGCTTCATTCAACAGGGATCTATCACGCACTACTTGTGCAACCGGCTCGACAACGTATATAGTGTCAATTTTACACTTGACTGGTCTGAAGAAAAAAGAGAGGTATTTTTTTTTGGCATTAGTGCATAAATAATTCTTTTGTTTACGCGAATACTACTCATTATTGATTAAAAGTACTTTTAGGGATTTCATCGCATTCATTTTACATTTTAAATCCCGACGTTACGACTTTCCAGCGGCCGTGAAGCGCTGGAAAGTTTACAAAGTCTACCCCGTTACCACGGTCGCTGGAAAGTGTTCGAAACGTAGGAATTTAGAATGTAAAATAAACGCGATAAATTCGTAAGAGTCCTTTTATTCGATAATGTCATTAGTACAGTTATTCTTTATATAAACGTCAATTCGTTCACTAAAATCTCTTAAAACATAGTTTGAAATACTATTTTTTGGCCGATATATAGTTGAATCTTATTTATTACCGAAATTTCGGTGTTTATAATAAATAATCAATTTAGAAATGTGAACAGTGTATGCGACGACTTAGAGTTTGGTTTATTATAGCTTACAGACAGTATATAGCATAGTTTACAGTACAAAGTTTCTTAGTAGCAGATTTAGATATTTGCGGTCATATTAGAGGCACTATTGAATAGACTCAATCTAAACGATAATCCATTATGACTTCGACACAATAGTAAATATCCCCAGCTGTCCGTTAGACCGCAGCATTAATTTGAGGTCGCCGCGCGGTGTCCAATTACCTGGCAGCTGTTGCGATTGAAATTTCAATCAAAGCAGCTAGACAATACTATTATTTACACGGCTAATGAACATTAATACCACCGGTGGCCGCACAATTTGATACTAATACCGCATACATTGACCCACTCGTTGGTTATTAGGGTCGTGGGGATTGAGTTGACTTGGTATGTCCACTCCTAGATCTAAATTAATAGCGATTTGATCTATAGTATTATTAAATCGCCTGTGTTGCTCATTGCTTTACGAAGCAGAGGGCGAGGGACCTCTTTGTACTATAGTTATTTATTGGTTGGTAAGGACAAGATAACAATCACCCAATTGCCTAAGAAGATGATTCGTATTACTATTGAGTATAAAGTAAATCGGTCCCGATTTTCCAAACATGTTTGGACCGTTACAGGACGCGACTGTCTGTAATTATGATGACATCTAATCGATACACTGAAGATATTTTATCTCTTTGGGTTATTAAGGAGCGAACCTCATTATAACTAACGAAATATTGTTTAGGTGAAAAGCGACTTAACCTGTCTTTTTAGTTTTAAGGTTTATCATAGGGACTATTGTTATAAATCTATAGATCCTTATAATGTTACTTTAAGCTATGTTAATAAGTCGCGGCGCAACGTCTATTCTACACTGTACTGTGGTCATTTGCCGGCTTTGGCGGCCAATCTACTATGGAGATCGTCAAACTGCTTAGAATGTTTAATATTTTCAGCACAAGTGTAAAGTCTACGCGCAGGCACTGAATTGACAATTTATCCCTACACAAAGACACAAATAATAAAATTTTTTTTAATCTCCAAGATTCAAAGTTATGACCTCTAAGTTTTAAGTTATGGAGCTAGTTTCATCCTGAAATCTAATCAATAATAGTCACTCGTAAAAATTTTCAAGTTTCAGGTTAAATATGTTCTGTTTGTATAAAAAACCGGTAACGAAATATTTGGAATCATTGTCATTATATTACATAACGATTTAGTTTATTAATATGCGACATTATAATTCGTTAATGAACTTTAAACTTTTAAACATAAATTGTATTCATGAAAACCTAGCTTTAATACTAAATACTTTACCATTATATAACGTACTCAATTAATATCAATTACATGCTTAATTTATGTATATAAATGTATATATACATACTCATCAATCCCTTTACGATGCATCGTGAAAACAAAAGCCTGCGTTCATGCAACTATGTAGTTAGTAGTAGATCATTCTGTTCCATCCGAAGCCATACAAAGTGTATCGTTATGTTTATCACGTGACAATGGAAATGTGCATCGCGAATCGACGGTCGGACATGCTAAACAATCCCTTATTGACTGTAGTTCAATGATTTCCTGTCTGCCAATGTTGCCGCACCCTCAAATTACGTCGCCTCGTGTAAAGTCGTTTCGAGTCGTTTGTTATGTTGCCGAGTGGATATTTAATCGGCGTAATATGTTAAAGTCTGTATAAAATGGTTTATTTTTTATTGCTTAAATGTTGTCTTTATAATAATTTGAATTATTAACATGTTAATGTCACCTACGTTAAGTTTGTTATTTGCTTATCGATTTGATTATTTATGCGACGATTTCATTTGTTGTTCTTTTTTATATTGTATCTATGCCCGTGTAGAAACTAGTTAACGATACACAGTGATATTAACATAAATTAAGCCTGAATATGTTTAAATGTATTGATTACTACTTTATGTTGAAATACTCTTAACTACTAATACTATGCTAGGAGATAAATTTCATCGTTGTTCTGACAACTTGGTCATTCGGTCAACTGCCAGTCGACGTTGTAATAGCCTTCTTGAATGATTTAGTTTGTTGTTGTCTCGTCAGGCCACTCAACATCAGAGCGCTCTGTAAACATTCAGGCACACCCTTGCCTGGTGTCTCACGCTCCGTGATTTTTTGAAAGTCCACCCGAACGCCATGAAATACATGGTTTATCAACCTTGTTACAGCTTTGTTTCAGCAGTTATTTTGCTACTTTCGGTCTGGATACTATTGAAAGCTTTACGTTAAATAAAGCTGATTTAATCATTGACTTATTGCTTACTTAATATGCAGATGTCAATCTTAGATATAACTGAAGCGTAAATAGACTCAATGAATACGTAAATTTACGGATATTTACAAATTAACAATCGAAGCAGCAAAAAGTTGATACATTGTAAATTATTTATGATTTCAGTTTTTTTCAATTTCATCAGGCTGTGTCAGTCCACTGCTGGACATAGGCCTCCCCTAATGCACGCCTTTTCCATTAAGGATTTTTTACTGTATCCCATCACGCTGGTCCAATCGGGGTTTGTGGGTAGACCGACTTTTACATACCCATCCGACGCATAGATCATATTACTTTTCAGACAATTGGGTCATCGGCCTATATTGTCCTAACCAACCAAAAAACAACCATAACACAAAGATGTTGCCCCGCATCCCACAACCCTAGTTTATAAAGCAAGTGGGCCACGGAGGTGGTGACCACTTTTGGGAAAGTAAGTTTTATGCGTATACCTTACCTACCTTTGACAGTAGCTGTTGTTACCGAGAAGTCCATTGGATTACGAAATACTGCAGGTGATGCGCCGGGCAAAACTTGGAGGACTTAATATGAACTTACTTGATCTATGAACTTCATGATGGAGAGCTGCCATTGTTGTTGATTTATCTATTTCCTCGTAAAGTTTGTAAAAAAATACGTAAAGTGTTTCCGATTACAACGTGACCGTAAAAACAATAGTAAATTGCATTTAATTGATCAGTGTCTACCTCCCAGTGCCTAATTACGCATCAATTAGTCTTATTAAGTTAGCTAATGATGAGTAATCCAGCCGTTGATGGCGAACGCACTGGAACGTGGCAATTATGTAGATTTTAATTGGGTTTCGATATACCTTATAAATATATCTCTATGTTTTATTCGATTAGCTACCAGAAATGCATCGTATTCGTTTCTTTTGAGACAGAAACATCGTCGGAGTATACACAGTTAGTGGTCAACTGTGTATTAGTTTCCAGAATGTCCTGCATATCCTTAAAGGTACTTTATTAAATATCCCAGAAAATTGCTCTCCAACTGTTTTGTTCCATCGAATTATTGATATTTTTTTGGGTTTTCTTTTTTTTTATTTAAAGGCCGATAACAATTAGATACAAACAATTAGATACAATTTACGTCCCTCCTTAAGCTAGACTGGGAAGCCCTTTTGAAATACACGCAAAAAACAAATTTAAAATCTCTACTCTACTATTATTCGTATCGTATGTACGTTGCGCGTGGAGATTAAAAACGCATCATGAAAGTATATCCAAGTGCATATCATTTATGTAACCATGGTTAGCTCGTCAAAATCCCCTTAAATTATTATGAATGCATAATCTAATATTAAATGTTCACAAGCGGTTAAGGAGTTCCAAACTTTTCCTTGAGAACCGTTTTAAATTTAATTTGGAATTAAACAAAAAACTGTTTGCGACATTGATAACGAAGTAATGATTGTGATTCGAAATCCATAAGCACATTAAGACAATATTAGGTTAAAACACGTACGGATCCTCGTTAAATTTTTGTATGTAAAAAGGGTTCCTATTTTATATACATTTATTGTACAAAGATGATTAGTATAGCAATCTTTTATAGCGGAGGTCGTCCAGTCAACTATTGATTTTCTATAAATCAAAACTCCGTTCAAAATGAAAAGTATAATTAAATTGCCTTTACATTATTGAGAATATAAGAAAAGGATGATTGTACACATATACTATTAAATATTAGGCATCTGTATTGTGAGTTGTTGTATTGAAGCGTTTACTTTGTAAGTACACCTTAGAACAACAATTGCAAAAATTATGTAATTAAGCTACATAATTTGGCTCTATTTAGTTGATAGATAAATGAAATATGTTTATTGTAATAATGATACATTACTTTGTTCAATCCCGTTTTAATATCACTGCAGGTGAAATTATAACTTCGCCAAAAAGCTCGTCAGACTGCGCGAGTGTAATTGCATCTCGTCCTTTCCAGTGTTTAAAACGAATTTAATGGAACACGAATCGGCAGACGGCTAATGTATCTACCTCTCATTATGTACATTATTATATTAATTTGGTTTAATAACTAAACTCATTCGACGTTATAGTATTAGTTTTGTTTAAAACATATTAACTTCTTAACATATTTATGACCTAATCTGTAATTTTTGGTGTGTTTGTTTTGTATAATTTCCAATATACTTTCTTTAATATAGGCTTATATCTTTTTTATATATTACGTTAAAACATTCGTGTGAATATATATATTTAAAAGTACTCTTTTAGATATATATATTCTTCACACGAATGTACAAACATTCCCGTATTCAGATACGACTTACACTGTTACTACAAAAATTAAAACGTATGCGTCATGCATACGTTGTAATTTTATGTGTGATAACGTTATTGGATGGTGAGCTGTATTATTTATTTATTTAAACTTTCAAAACAGATTAAACATGCAAAGACGAGATAATTAGGCATTATCTACCAGCTAACCTTAGGCTGGTTAAGAGGTATTAATTGTATTACGACAATTATAGGGGCATAGCATTATTGTCTATGCAATATCATTTAGCAGTAAGTGTGACAGCTCTCTACCAGTTGAGCTGTATTGGAACCGCCTATTCTGTTTAAGATAATATCTCTTCAAATATAACGTTTCTAAATAACACAGATAATATATTCTATGCGCGCCATTTCGAGTCAATACTCGAACGCAAGTGTCCCCCCGACTCTCGGAGATGCAGCCTTTCAAAATGGTTCGCGCCGCATCGATTTGCATTCTTCGTATTTACTAAGGCCACGAGAGAATGATAAACAGATGCTGGTACTATTTGAATGCGCTCCGTGTGGTGTTTCACTCGCGTTATAAAGTATACAAATTGAATGTGCAGCGACATCTATATTCGAGGGCGCAACTAGGAGTCTCAAAGTCTGCCCACCTGTACTTGAAAATGACTTGTAGAATTTGCTTCAGGTAGCTTATAGCAGGGGACGTAACACTTATATTGCTCACACTTACCTTGAGGCTGGTAGGTGTCCTTTTTTGGAAGGCCGACTATGAAAGTGAAGTATTTTTAACGAAGTCTATTTCTATCATAAAGCAGAGTGTGGAAACTCTATTGTGCTCTGGTTTGAATGGCACCGTAGCTAGCGTAATTACGGGATAAACGAGATTCAGTAACCCGTAAAAACAAAAAATTGTTTTATTTTTTGTGTGTATCAAATAAAATTTTATTTCTTACTTTATTCCTATTAGATATTTGAAAAGGGGTCGCAAGTTGAATTTCGTCTTGTTTCTTTTGTTTCGTCGTATTTTGAACGTCAACTGGTATGGACTATGAATTATGACGACGAAATTTAATTTACTTATTTATTGTCATGTTGTTGTAATTTAATTTAAGTTTCTACTCTCTCCAGAGTGTTAGAAACCGAAATTGCATTTACTTTGTTGTTCAGTAGTTAAAATCTTAAACATCCAATCTTATTTTGCTTACGCGTAATGACTGCAGTCATTTATATAAGTTATTAATGTAAGTCGGGCAATTTTCTTAAAATTTTGTGGCCAAATTCCCCTCGGCCTACGCGAGCCTCGTATCGTACGGCGCGGAAGTGGTCTTTTTCTTCGTGTCTCCTCTGCGGCAAAATGTATCCCGCTCGAAGCCCACGCCCGCCGACAATAAACTTTATTTTGGGACACAAAACTGCGGTGCGCCGCGTGCAGTTATCTTTTTGCACTTTTACACAAAAACCGCCCCGCGACCGGTCGGAAAGGTATAAAAATGCAAAGATAAAATTTGAGTGAAGCATCAATCTGCGCGGGCCGCGCATACGTCCGGATGCAGCGAGCCGAACGTGGAGAAATACTTTATTCAGGCGTTCACGGTGAATACTTTTTATCAACCACACTATTGCTATGCCGAATAATAATAAAAACAAACGAAGCAGTATCGTTCGTTTGATGTTATTAGCAGTTGACTGTCACATATCACATCTCCGTAACAGTCATCAATAAGAACGCTCGATTCATGACGTCACTTCGTTGATATGGATTACAATGTTTACTAGAATTCCGAATATCATGCATAATTACTGTAAAAAAAATTAAATTCCATACTGTCGCTAAAACGCATCGATAAAATCTTGTGTGATCATTAACGTTCCTCGACGATAACTAATAAGTGCGTTAAATGATTTAGCAACATTAGTTTGATATTATGCTTTGTTTGTATAAATGCCATGCCATATTTGCCTTAGGTACAATATATGTCAAACTGCTTTGTTTAAGAGCAAATAACTGCTCGAATACAATCATAACATGTCTGCTCGTCCGTTGTATACGCACCTTTAGATTCGGTCTCGAATCGTTTATGCGTTATATCGCCCTTTGAATTCTTAATACTTTTTTATCTTGACCATCATCGGCTTCGGTGTGTAAATGACCGTACTTTTAGTGGATTTCGTGTTATAACGTCTGTATGGGTAAAATGTGTCGAAAAACTATCAATCGTCTGTAAATATTCTTTATATTTGTTAGCAATTGGTGTTAACAATTTCTTAAGAAGGACATTGAAGGAAATTGTTGTACGCAAGTCGTAAATTGTCAAACGATCGTTTGGTCAACCTAAATGTATACTAACTACTAACTATTCGTCCGTCCGTCCTGCGCCTGACCTCTCTCCGTTCTTGACGGATAATCGTCCCGTCAGTCTTTGATAGTGAAGAAAGAAGAACTCGTGCTCTATAATATCTTCTGCGAAGTCAGCTAATCTCTAATGTAGATCGACCGTAGACTTTAAAAGAACTATATATCAGAGCCTGTTCGGTGAATTGTTGGTCCAACATTTTCAACCTTTCATTTTTGTTTTTGGTATTAAAGCCTACAGCCCCCTTTTCTCCCTGTCTATTAATGATTATCTGAAGCAAGCTTCAAGAACAGAAAAGCACTTGTAAAAAATAAAATCACTTTATGTGAACATTAAAAATCCTGTATTATAAATTTATTGAACAATAAAAAATAAGAATATCAAAATGTGCAAACATTTATCTGAATATTTTTTTTTTTCCACGATCCTTATAAAAATACTTATTGTTAATTTGTGAAGCATAATAAATATGTTACTAAATTAACCCTAATGTCTTTTAGTCATTTTAGTTTTGAAATTTAAGTGTCTTTATTTCGTTGTCTGGGTTAACATAAGAAACTGTTCTTGCTCTTATAGTTTTAAGAATTAATTATATGGTTTTGAGTAATGTTTTAAATAATAATAATTAGTGATAGATAATCTAGCGGTTTGGTCACCACTGCCGAGGGATCCCGTCTGGCCGGGACGGACTTTATATATATATTGTTCATTATTTATTTATACTTATGCATTATTTCTGTTTATGTAATATTTTATTTATCGACATAAATGATTTTCTCAGTCAGACTAGAAAAATAAAAAAAACCGCATAGTTATAACTAATAATATAATAATAATGCTTTACTTAAACCCATGCATAATTGCAAATAAAAATGACATAAACGTCCCAAAATAATGTTAAACTTGAATAATTTGTAAAAATATGTTTTATATCTATATGTGAAATAATACATAAAATCTAAAAATAGGTATGTGTGGTCCCCCAATGAACCCTTTAAAAACTCGATGCAAGAACTTGACTTTCCGCGGTGCGTTGCCAGGTTCAACTATTTTTGATCTATAGTCATCATCACCACCATCCCGACCTCATGTCGTGGTCATATTTAGCAACACATCATGCTTAACTACTAAACTATTGTCAGAAGAATTATTATTATATTTTACATGGTTACAATTGTAAATATTGTTCAATTTCCGATTTATTACTAAATAAAATGTCACATTTTTATCGATACTAAGAGGCACATTCTGTTTTTAGTAAATGTATGCATTGTAAGCCCGTTTGTTTGAAGGCGCAAACAACGGTATCTATGCCTTTACTCGCAATGTACTATAACATCTATCAAATATAGTTTTTACAGTAGTAACTGACATTTTAATACTTTTAGGTATGGGTGATCAGCCCATATTGCCTTCCTATGTACCACCATCGGTTCTTAAAACAAAAGCCGATATAACAATGATAGAGCATTCAGTGCTGCTTGTTTATATGTGATATCCCTTTTATACATCTTCCTTGGGGATGTCACTTATTCGACCCATCGTACCATGAGAGTGAAGGAAGAGAGAGTGCACCTGTGTCTGGAATTAGTACATGTAATATATCTCGCCTAGATAGGTGATCTCTTTTTGATGATTGATCACCGTAGCTTATCCGGTCTTTATCATCTTAATTAAAAATTGTATTTTGAACGTAGTGTAGGACGCACTGCGGCAAAATGGAGTGACGACATTCGCAAAGTGGCCGGTGTGGGCTGGATGAGAATAGCCGAAGATGGAAAGCGGTGGCGTGCATTGGGGGAGATCTCGTCGCTTTTTATTAAGACACAAGCTAAGAACATTAAATACCACAGCCAATTCGCCAACTCACATTATAGCAACAACAAGTTTGCATTAAAACGTCCGACCTCCGTCTCGTGCCATTCACGACTTTCAGAGCTTGCATCTTAACGTGTGCACTTAATATTATTCGCGCCCCGTAACTGCCCACAGCGTTGAGTTTCACACCGTGACCAGTTGTAAAACCTTTATGACCTTGTTCACCTACGTTTTACTGCCGCCGTATCGGTCGCCGGAGGAGTGCATTAAGTGCCCCGATAGCATATCCTGCCAATATTATTACTATGTATGTTTGTTTGTAGGGAAGGATGGAAGTTTGTTGGTTTAAAACTATGGAACTAATATAGATGTTGCTTCATAGTAAGATTCTACTACGGCTGTCGCTGTTATAATAGATCAACTGTCGACTGACATCTTTCTTCACTCTTGTGGTCCATTGAGACGGATTGCCAACACGACCATTAAACGCTCGACTGTCCTTTTATACATCTTTCTTAACAGGCAATTAGATTAGCCTTCTATGCCCTAAACTACAAGAAAACGACAACGAAAATTAGTTGTGTCCTCACAAAGTTCAAACTAACAACCATTGGTTTCAAGGTGCAAACCTTTACCACTAGGATACGGAGTTAAAAACAGTATTATAGGCTGGGCTGGTACATCAGAATAACAAGAGTAATATTTTAAAGATTTTGTGTATTAAATGTATATTTAAATATATGTAAATATTATGAATTAATGCTCAGAGCTATGGTATAGGTGTGCTTAGAAACTGGAGGTCGTGGTTCGAATCTGCGGACTCAGTAAATTCGTTGTTGTTCCTAGTTGTTAGACAATCTTAAGCCGATCTCCCAATCTGTCTGAAGTAAGATGATCCATGCGTCGGATGGGCATGTAAAGTTCGTCTACCACCACCGCATTGGACCAGCGTGGTGGGATACGGTCTCAAACCTCTAACGGATGAGGTGTATTAGGGAGCTATGTCCAGCAGTGGACTATCACAGGCTGATATTGATGAATGATGATTTAATATTGTAATATGACATTCAAATATGATATTAAAGCGTCCATCGACGACTACTGTTGTCCATTTAATACATGCACCACCACACGTTCAATTCCTTCATTGCAATTGTTTTTAATTTCACAATCCACTGCATTTGCATATGAACGACTTCACCGTTCTCAAGTAAGCGAATCGCGTACAAACCTCGACCATTTAAATTGAATCTTTATTTTTATGTTCATCGATATTACGTCCTATCCGCACGTGTGTTATGAAAACGAGAACATTTCGCTTCAGCGTTGACTTGCGGTTCACGGATTTGTCTAGCTTTTTATCGTCAGTCCGCTCCGTTTTTATTGACTTTGACAATTGCAGATTACGAGTGAACGCATTCAATAAAGATTCGATGTTTAGTGCTGAAACAACACCGATATCTGAGCAGTAAAATTTCCACGGCACCTACGAATCGTCGATAATGAGCGAGGTTTTGCGTATTTAGCGAAATGGAAGACGTCCTAATAGTCACAATACGATATAAGGCATCAGTGGCTATTTTAAACTTACTGTGCTATTTTTAGATACTTTTCTACCGCTTAATATATGAAATTAGTGTCACGGATGCGGGGAAGCTATCAGAACCCATACGGATTATAAAAGTCACATATTTTGTAGCAATAAAACTATAATGAATTTCACTGTTCAAACTGCCTCTTGAAAATCGGACCGAATATTACATAACTGCGTAGACCGAGTTACTATTGTCGTAGGCCTTCCGTACCGATCTTAGTAATTAGTTAACAACAACAAAGTCTCTTTGCAAAATTGAAGACCACGACTTTATATAAATAGAGGTATATACTACTAGGGGGCAAAGTTAAGGCTCTTAAAAAACAATTGGCAAACAATTTTGTGGTCTAATTAAATGAGCAGCGACACTTTATAACATATCTAAGTATAGGAGCCAAAGTTAAATCTTGGTTCCCACCGTACTTAACTCTTAAGGTTTTTCTTTTCGTTGATTGCAATTAATAAATATTGTACATTCCCCGTATCCATAATATCGACATTTATTTTGATTAAAGATAATAATATCGCCAATTACTTTAATTAAACCCTCGAATGGAATGAGAAACTCACTGAAGCCTAATAGAAATAATTGGACCAATTCTTACCTATAAGGGTGGAATTCCCGCTAACTTTAATACTATAATAATTATGGGCCATTTTCAACGGAGATATGTCAAGTACCATTCGTTATTTAGTTGTGGTATTTGAAAATGTGTTCGGTTTTGTTTTGAAATATGTTTAAAAAATATGTAATCTATATCTTAAATATTTAAAGCCGTGAAGGCTCGTTGTTAAAACGCACGGGACCTTAAAAATTAGAGTTTTAAAGTTTGATGTTAAAAAATTATCGGTGTTTCATATGTAATATATTTAATTTAAGGACCACTTCGAAACAACTGTAACGCGTAACTTCTCAACACAAAATTGCGTAGTCAAGAGAAGTCTGATTTTAAGGGTAGTTTATAGAGTCCGTCCGAAACTGGTTTTCCGGCCGAAACCGAAACCGAAAGTTCGGCCATGAGTTTAGTCTCGGCCGAAACCGAAACTCACGTGGTCAAGTACCAAAGTTCTTAAAGTACTGAAATTTGATGCGTTTTAGCCATTTTTCTACATAAACCAAGACATGAAAGAGAGACACAGTGTAATTAGTTTCTGGTATTGATTTATTTAAGTTGTTTTTCTTTTTTATATAATAAAATATTAAAATTAAAAAAATATTTTTAAATAATATTCTCATAGCGAAATAAATATCAGTTATCAATAAACAAATTTCTAATTGTTACTGTTGCGTTAAAAACTTACTATTGGTGTTTTGAGATCTTACTAATTAATACTCTGGTTTGACATTGTAGTTTCGAGGAGGGATCAAAAAGAAGTGGGAATGAGATAGAATATAGTGAGTATTAATAACTTAATTATTGATTTTCACATATTCCTTACACACTAACTCTAGCGTTTTCCAAGGCTTCAATCTTTAAAAAAAATTGTCATAGCCCTGCAAAAAGAACTTGACAGCATTCTTTACTTATCTTCGCATATGTTTCCTCTTAAATATTGTGGAAATTTGGTGACAAGATAAAAAAAACTGCTATGCTCCAGATCTGGTAAATAAGGGGCTTCTCAACCAATTGGAATGGCGGCCATCGTTTCTACCAACCTAACTTCGGGTGCGATATCAAGTTGAAACAGCACACTTCTACGACGATTCCCTCTTTTTTCTCATTCACGGCATTTGCAACTAGGGAATTAAATGTAGTTCCCCGCTCTAGATAATAAATAATAATATCACTTCTGAGTCCCAACATATTGAGGCCATAACCTTGCCAGTCAATGCCACGGCATAAAAGTTCTTCGGGGTTGGCGCGGATGGTAGTTTTCATTGCGATTTCAGTTTTGTCTCCAGGTCCAAAAGGATATCCCATCATTATGTTTCATCGACTGTTACAAAACGAGACAACAAAGTTTTCCGAATCTACTTATAACTTGTCCAACAATATTATCGATATTGTTTTTGATTCTCGGCATCTTGCGGAGACTTTTCTCATATACAAAAGCTGTGTCAATGTGGATTGAATACCTCCATATGAAAGTCAAAGTCAAATATCTTTATTCAATTTAGAAGCATTACACTTTCTTATTGATTGTCAAATAAACTTTCACCGGTTTGGACATGCAAGCCTCTAATCTGAGAAGAACCGGCGTAAGAAACTCAGAGGATTTTTTTTTCTTTTTTTGATTAATTTTACAATTTTTTTTTACATACAACATTATAATTTAAGAGTTTGGAATAGCCTGGAGCGAGCAGTTCATTACCAGGGCGTGTTATCCATCAAGTTATTACAGCAATAATATCCTTTAACACACAAATGTCCCTTTCAAACTTTTTCAAATTTATTTATAGATAATAGCTGAATGTTTTTAAAATGCCCGTTCCTTGAATTAGCTAACATAAATATCTGAGCTATGCCTTCCAGTATTTATTTATTTTTGTTACCAAGGAGTATCTATTTTGTACTTACTACTTTTTGATCCCTTCTTGTCGTTCTAGAAGAATCATCGATCTATTTTAAGTAGCTTATAATGGTTGTCTGAACTAAAATCCACTGATTTGAGCTCAGTTGAGTTTTGATACACTAAATTTTCGATACAATTTTGTTTCCATTATAAAATCATTTAATTTTGATAACATGACAACTTCTAAAACCAGTTTCGGTTTCGGCAAAAAGTTTCGGCCAAATACGGCCGAAACCGAAACTGCGGCCGAAGCTTGATTTTTTGGCCGAAACTCGGCTGAAACCGAAACCGAAACCGAAATTTCGGTCGGACACTAGTAGTTTATATTATAACATAACTAGCGAGCCGTCCCTGCTTTGCACGGGTGCTGATAGGAAATATACTTACAATATTAAGCATACATATAAACATTCCTCTTTAATCACTCTATCTATTAAAACAAACCGCATCGAAATCCGTTGCGTAGTTTGAAAGATTTTAGCATACATAGGACAGAGAAAGCGACTTTGTTTTATACTATGTAGTGATTAACACAAAACATCAGCATCAGAAATAAGTTGGGAAACAGCATACATGTAGATGTAGTGAGAAATTATTTTTCTTCGGGAACACTCGGATTTTAATCGGAGTACGATGACACCCGAACTGTCAGTGAATACGAACAGTATTAAATAAGTAACAATTTCATATCCATTAATCATCATCATCATCATAATCATCATCAGCCTCTGATAGTCCACTGCAGGACATAGGCCCCCCCTTGTACAACGTGGTGGGATAAGTTTTGGAACGTATCCCACCACGCTGGTCCAATGCGGGTTGGTGGGTGGACCGACTTTTTACATGCCCATCCGACGCATGGATTATCTTACTTTTCAGACAATTGGGTGATCGGCCCAAATTGCCCTAACCCAGTAGGAAACAACAATGAAAATTTATTGAGTCCCCGCAGGATTCGAACCCACGACCTCCGATTTCTAAATCACACGCCCTTACCACTAGGCTACGGAGGCAGTTGATGAAGCATCCATTAATATAAAACTTTATTGTTTAGTGTCAAATGACAAAATGCATAATGTCATTGTATTATATAGATAAACTGAAGCTATTAGAGCACGATAAATACAAACTTTTTAGAAAAATTACGAAGGAAAATCTTTACCACCACAGGTAAGGTAGGTCAGCGCAATCGTCATCAACGAGAATTTACACTTTTGAACATGGGTTCATGCTATTAGCTAAATATCCAGCTGGCTGAAATAACATCATGCATTTTATTACAATACACAATGTTATCATGGTCAGCTGATGGTTATAATTTAGAAAGGGACAAGTGTAGTAAGAATGTAACGTTCCTTTTCTTTTTTAAACAAACGCGGATATTATACTTCCAGACTCATGACTTTGGTAAGCTTCGTATAACACAGAATGTTACAGTTTAACTGAAGACTATAATAAGATATCAATATTATCTATTAATAGTCACTTTATACTAAATAATTATCTCGTCTTTATTGTCATTATTTGCCTGCTAACCTACCTGTTTTTGGATCTGCGTAATGGGGTTCTCTCTCTATACTGTCTTTGATTTTTCAGTTTCAATTAATGTCTCGCTTTCTGTTTGTCCCTTCAAGCAATGCAACCAATATTTTTCTGCGTGACCTATGTTTTTATCTTCATTGCTTATATCTTGCGCTATTATTATAGTTGTTTATAACAAGCCAAGCTATTTTAACATTCCAAACTAAATACTCTATATCTTATCGATTTATGTAAAAAAAATGTTTTACTAAATTTCCATATTTCCTTTTCAATTGCGATGCTGAAGCGAGTTTGATTCCGGCCCTGCAAATACTGTATATTGTGTCTATTTATGCTTAAAAACGTTCATCTAAATATCTACATTTTCGTTCGGTTTTCCTTTTCAATCGCGATGACATATCGTGGCCCTAAATTTCGCCACCGTGTCGCAATGCCCGAGCAATTATTGTATACTCGGTATTCACAAAAATGTCACGTCCAAAGAATCGTCCCGCTAATAATCCAACGGCTTCCGAAGCATTCACCTTAATCGGCCGCTAGCGCGCCGTACGTTTATAGTTCACATACTTTAGGCTACGCCTGTCCGTATATTTAATTAATCAAGGCTATTTATGACAACTGGAATTGTGCCCTGGACATATTTATGCCCCTTAATAATAATTGCGGCTTTAACGCGTACCGAGCTGGAATTTGAAAAATTCCTTTGCCAACATTGATATTTAGATTTACGCATGACGCGATGGTTATGTTCGTGTTATGCATTTTTGAATTCATTTAGATTCCCGAATATGGGTGCAAATATTTATACTTTGACAGCTGTTACGAAATTCAATTTTTTCAATTGCAACGTATTTCTCGTGACGAGGTAATTTATGAGTTATTTCAGTTTCCTTTACTATTTAATGTATTTTCATTTATGCAATAATTATAATAAATTTGTATATATATTAAGAAGTAACTTATAGAAAATGTATTTTTATTGCATTTATTACAATGTATAGAATGCTTGAGTTTTAGAAGTAACCGAAGCGTAATAACTAAGTTGTCAGTAATATTTACGTGTTACATGACTGCGCATGAATTGGACAATAAGGTGTCTATTCTGTTCTCTGTGAAATTGAAACTGTCTATTCCAATACATTGTAAAGAATCAGTGGAAATTCGTTTAAAATGATAATTTGATATACACAGTGTATATAATATGAAATACTTTATAAATGTGCTTCTCTTAAAACTTAATAACGTCAACTAAAAGTTCTATACGTAGGGCCAATAAGAATGGTATCACCACGGTGCTCATTAATGTCGTAAGTAGTGTTTAACTAAAAGTGCCCAATGAGAATGAAATATATTGTGAAAATCACTTTAATGTCAGCTTTGATCGTCAATATTTAAATCATCCTTAATTACAGCCGTTGAATCGAAATGTAGAGCTTGATCTATCATCGAACCATCTTGGTTCTGGATTTACAAAATAAAGGTTATATTAACAATGTAGCATTGCGTACATGGCATAGCTACTTATTTTTCGTATTATTTTATACATTTTAATGCCAACGTAAGAATGTGTTTTGTATGATCTGTACGAGCCGGAATATCACTATGCACTCTTTAACTAGCAAACGTCCACACATAAGACATTTTTAACCCATACGATATTTTTTCTTTTGTTATTTTACTTTAAGTTATAGTATGGTATGCAAAACTTTTTCTAGTGGTATTAGTTATTAGAAGCGGATTATTTTCTATTGGTTTTGCCCAACATGGTTCGATAAACCAATTACATTAATACATATCAAATCCACTAATTTACGGACTAAGTTGGTATATACCAACTTGTCTGCTCGATCATGGATGATGAAAAATCCGAAACGTCGAATAAATATATTAGATATCTGGAAAATCCGTAAATTAGTGGATTTGATATGTATAATAATCGCGTAAATAAAAGAAATAATCAATTACATTAATATTAAGAAAAAAATTATTAATTTAATATTAAGAAATGCAAAAAAATCAGTTCCGGATGTCACGACCACATCTGGCGATCGTTTTACGACATTCATGACTCTTACATACTAACTTCTAAGTCATCCATCAAACAGTGTTGACCGCTCTGGATTTTGGAGGCCAGTCGCTTTGGTCAAGGTTTCTTCTGTCTAATCATTTTTGTATGATATCTAGATGTTTAGAAATAGTAACAATGTATTTAGTTTTACGCTAGATGGCGTCGTAATACCGACTAGCAAAATTATTCTTGTTCGGGGATAATGCATCGATAAGAATTTTTTTTTCCAACCATCTTTCTCTTATATATAAATGTAAATAATGTATGAAAATTTATTGTTTTTTCGGTAGATGGCTTTATCACACCGCCTACAGTAATTATATTAGTCCAGCTCCTTTCGGTGAAAATAGATAATAAGAATCTCTTTTCCCCAACCCTTTTTCTATGACATCGACATGTTAAGAAAGAGTAACAATTTATTTCGTTACGATTTTGTACCTCAATTTCCAATTATTCCACATATTATTTGGCTCACTCACAAATGACATGCAAGGAACGGGCAGTTTCTACGACCGGGTCGGCTTTGATTAACTCGCCTCTTCGCAATCTTCATCGGTGCGCGTATCTTTATATGAGATCGCACCATAAAGCGTCCCTGATGCGGCCGCACGATGTGTGGGTGAAATCATGATGTATGTCTATATACGAATGCGGTCTCTATATGGCGATGATTAATTGCGTGCATTCCTCGCTGCATGCGAAAATCTTAAGGCGAAATGTCAACCGCTCGGTGGAATGATACTTGTGGAAGAAATGTTGCAGATTTATAGGTAGATGCGTTTTCGTATCTTACTTATCTTACCCTAATGTTTTGATTACTTGTACATATGGTTATAGTCATTGTCGTCATACCCTACGTTTATAGTTTTTCTAATTAAAACCTGGAAGATGTGAATTTATTTTAAGGATGGTATACTTTTCTAATTTTATTCGTAATAATGATTAGATATATATTTCAATTGTGTGAATAAGTAAGTATATATTACCGATTTTTAATTAGAAAAAATTTAAACCGATCGATACTTATATTAATAAAAATCTCTCAATAAAATTTAAGTTATATCTAAAAACATACTCATCTCTAAAGTGGCACTGTCTGTGTTTAAACTATCAAAGAAATACATGAAATATGATAATATTCCATGCATGAATACATACACCGTTCTATTCCCCAGATTCGCGAGAGACGAATTAATAATACATTATCGTTCGCGTTTAAACGAGGATTCGACACGTTTCATTGTAAATTTATCGGTGACTAGACGGGTCCTAGACGCTAGATCGAACGTCCTTCACGCTCAGTCTAGACATAGCGACAATATACTGTTACTCGGCTGTCTAGGCAACGGCTCACGGCTAAAAGCGACTCGATTTTTTTTTCAACGACTCGATTGACGACACTACACTTGGGACGGATAGCTGGTTTGAATCGGTCGGCTTAAAAACATTACGTTTTAATTATTGTGTTTTAACACTTTATATTTTTTATCGAAATTATATATTATGTTGGTAACTACCCACTTGTTGGTAGTTCCAGTAGATTAGATTAAGTTCAACATGGGCCGATTACCCAATTGTCTGCAGATGATTCATACGTTGATGGATGGATATGTTATGAGTTGGTCCCGGTGATGTAGACTATCTTTGAGAGTCATTATAAGATGTTTGTACATTCACATTTCCTGTAGAGCAATTTACCAATGGCATGCTTTTTAACATTTTAGGTTGCGGAGGCCAAATGCCAGTAGTTATGTATAGGAAATAGTGTTATTTCAACATAAAAGCATTGTATCGTTAGGCACAAGGTGACGTTATGTTGGCAGACCAAACATTTTGTTTTCTTTGGTTTTAACGTAAGACAACAACAGCCTGGCATATATCCGGAAACTGATCAGTTACTGGCCCCCATTGTGCACGATTTTTTGAATACATACCTTTTTAAGGTTCAAGAGTAGTTCTTGCAACGATGGGACGGCTCTTTTAATGCCTTATACGGTTCGGTCTCAATTCGGGAAACTCGAGATAGCCGAAAACCGCAGGGGCCGGCACCGTATATGTTGTGTTGGACTGAAACTTCACGTTCTGGGTGAACGTTGATACCATCTTCGGTGCATCCACCACCATAGTTTTAAATGTGAAATATATTTTATTTAAAAAAAAATGTTTCGAAGAGTGCGCAGTGAGCTCTAAAAGGAACCAAGTCATTGTTAATATGCCAATATTAGTTATTTTTAAATAGCTGCCTCCGTAAACTGGTTGCTATAAGCTTCCTCGATACAATGTTAACTGTAAAGTTGATATATATTTGAGTGATTAGCGTTATATATTATTAGTACCACTTTTGGACCCGTAAAACAGATGACTGTATACCAATCATTTTTCTTCTCTATAATCGCCCCGCGCGTCATTTGCTTTGTCGTTTAAGATTCGAATATCATATGACGTCATGGCTTTTAGCCTATCTACATGGAAAAGTTATTTTTTGATGATGTAGGCGCGACCTTACCAAGGAATAGCGTGTAACCGATTCGTAAAGGCGTTTACATCAATCAATGCATCGATTAAAATTACTTACACCTCGAAGGTCTGTTAATAATTAAATATAAATAAAACTATTTATGTGATGCGAGTTATGGTGCGGGTTATGTTGGTATTCGTTATCGTTCAGAATGTACGCCATCCCTTAATATTGAGTTATAAAATGTGCTGGACGTCCGTGGATGCTGGTTGCTTAGTACCATACTTCTTGGCAGCTAACAGGCAAGTTTATACAAGGTTGTTATTCATAGCCAACATACCCAAATGTAAGTTCTACTATTATGAAGGCGCTGATGATGTTATATTCTACTTTAGCGGATGATGAAACAGTTAAAACTTTTGTAAGATGTTAACTTCGCGTCAGTACGAGACAAGACGCAGCCGTAAAGTAATTCCACTTGTCCTAATGAAAGACCTCCGATAGATCTATAACTAGTCGACACCTACATTGATGGTACGTGAGTTCAGCCGTTATTAAATGTTGCTTTTTTGTACATGAATCTGTACTAATTTTTGCTCAATAAATATTCAAGGCAGTTGAAAACTGAGTCGTGATAATGTTGCAATTGTTCCCTTTCCCGTATCAAATCGCCCCGGCACGTCCCACTCGTACATATCAGCCGCGTGTATCGCTCAAACACGGGTCGGTAAATGCAACGGCTATCTAAACTGCATCGCAGCCGAATGCGGGTTGCATCTGACTGATTACCTTTCGTCATTCAGATTGTTGCGTTTATTTCGCTTAATATGGCGCCGTCGTGTATTATAGCCGATTCACGTCCGCTTGTTGCCTTCCTGGTTTCTTTTCGTATCTAAGATTGTCGTGGGGCTAGCTTATAGTTTGATTAATATCACCCTAAACAGTTTATTAAGCAGAGCGGGCTAGCACGTTACCTCCATAACCCTAAGAGCATTCTGCATTCGATGGATGATTTAGATGACAAAATATTTAAACGTGCTTTAAACCTACGGCCGTTTAAAGGTTTCAATAACCGCAACTAGCGTACTATTACTAAGACTAAAATATTTGTTATTTTATACGATCTAATCGTCATCGACTATGCAATTAGTAGTATCGAAAATCCGTTCGAACTCTTTAAATGCATTTACGTGACGCAATCCCACGCCGCATGGTGCCATAACGCGCTCCCTCTTATTAGACCCGATGCGAAATCGGCCGTTCGTTCACAGTCCAATAGTCCTCTCTCCCCACCCTGCCCACCATCAATGCAGAACCGATGGGCGTCGTGAAATGATTCGATCGCGCGTCCACCCGTGACGGCGACACCGTGTCATAATTCAAACGCTAAATAAAGCGCTTCACTTTCTCGTATATGGCGTTTACGATGCGCTCGAACGGCACGACGCATAAACAACGCGCTCCTAAGCGGCTTTGTACACCTACCATCGCTCCCATTTAGCCGGCGATGTTAATAATTCACGTACTTTAAGTGCATCATTCATATTCCTCGCTTTTTTCCCTCACATTAGCTTGTGCATCGCGTGTCCTTAGGCGTAACTGTTGATCGCAATCTTGCCGTCTATAAAATGTAAATGTTTCGGGCCTTTGCGGCTTTAAAAGATGTCGGCCGCGCCACGTGGTGCTATTTAAGTCTTCCTTGTGATGTATCGAATATGATCGCTGTAGGGTAGTTGATATGGACTTGTGATTAGTAGCGATGCTATTTTTCGAAACCTTTGACACTATAAAAGTTTATGGACATTGATCACGAAAAAAATCAGCACTTCTTAGTTAAGAATACATTTAAGACGCATAATCTGCTCTATAGTAACGTTACTATTGTGCATAGATTAAGAGGACTAAGTATGACTTCATCACTATGCTATGGATTTTAGTTTACCCATTATTTATCCTATGAGCTAATATCTATCTCTATAGGTGACCCTAAAAAATAATATCTGACGAAGCGATTCATTAATATGTAGTAACTATGCGACGTGCAGACCACGTGCTATCTAATCCATCCGGCAATCGTTCGACATTGGGCCCGCCTTTTACGGAGTTGTTTTGACCAAAGCCACTTACCCAATAGACGGGGCACAGTGCAATGCGCCCGTCGCGTATGGCACAGGAAATCCCAACTTCCCGTGTGGAACGTTCGCTAGACAATGAACCGCCTATAATTGTCCCACCGTCTGTCGTCAATGCACCTATGTGCGCGTAGTCGCCTAGCTTTTATGGTCTGATGCGTCGCGGCTTTTTCATCTCGCCCCTCGGCGTATTGCCCGCATTTATCGATGTTCCCACTGCGCTCATTAATTCGCGCTTCGAACGGAAGAATGACAGCGGCTTCATTGAATTGTAATTCGAGTCGTAGAACCGCCGTTTAAATGGAAATATTGTTCAATGGGGAGTTTTTGTTTGATCGTGGGCCGACGCGGGGCACGGCGCGCCGCGTCGATAGTGTACCGTTTAGGTTGCGTGAAGTTTTTCTCGATCGGTCTGCCAAGTGTTGATAAATAGATGACCTTTTATATCGGTTCTTAAGAGTTAATCTCCAAGGATACCATAGGATGGGCATTTGATCTTTTTCCCCTGATCACCCTACACCAGTGGACAGTTTCACTGACTTTCTAATCTATACAATGATGAGGATGTCAGTATATTTGTAAGGACTGATATTGTATAACGACTGCCGAAGGTGGTCTGAATTATAGGTATCTGCTATGAATTTGTTAATTTAATGAATCTAACCTTCATTTTATGCATTTGATCCATACAACACTAACAAAGTGTTCTTATGACAGTGATAAAACAATGTTGTAACCTCGCACTTGTTGCTTGCGTTCAGCGGTCTGCAATTTAAGTGCCAATGGCATTAGACGAAGGAATTTTTAGTTTTTTAAATCCCACTGTTGAGAAAGTTCATTTCATTCCGGCCTAGAGGGTACATTCTTTTTTCTGGTTGTAGATGTAATAGCAATATTTTGACTTACTTACATAAAAATGCAAACATAAAGCCAAGTAGAATTATTATTTAAATTTAAGCGTAGACTACACATAATAGATTTAAATTTATTTAAGTATTCTTGCGTCAGCTTGTCTGTGACCACGGGCATTGAATAGAGTCTGAAATGTCCGCAATACGATAAACTTAATGAAGTTGCTAAAACTTGGCCCTTTCAATAAATTTTGGATGGTTTTTTTAACGTTATTGAATTTTAAATAAGACTTTATATCACTAACGAGTATTTAGTCACGTGTATCAAGCCTTTGTGTAATAGAAATGTTGCTGTAGCTTATAAATATCACTGGATTGTACATTCAAGATGTTTATCCGGCTAACGCGAAACACGAGTCCACAATCGTCTCCATATGGCGGTTGCTGCATTGCCTCAGTCTAAAATTGGTCTAAAATGAGTTCAAGTTGTGTACGCACATTCTATAATCATACACGCAGATTCTAAAGTTTAACATTCCAGTTCAAATACTATCAGGTTTTGTTAAAAATAAAGTTATTCACAGTCTCGTTAAACATAAGAAAATCTTATGAAGCATAAATACTCTAGCACTCTTTTGCTTTTTGCCCTTTTCTCATCATAACATTATACCCTTATTAACAATCGCAGTTGCAAGTTAGTCTGCCTTAGGAGACATAAACATAACTAATGCCTAACTCACGTACCTTCTGTACGTGTGGCCTTCATTTTTAGCAAAAAATGTGGGCCACCTAGTTCGTGGGGACGGGAGCTTCTCGCGAACTCTGTGTTAGGTGAAGCTTACTAAAGACATGAGTCTGGAAGTATAACTTCAAGCATAAAAAAAAAAGTTAGTCTGCATTTTGTTTATTAGATATAAAACGTCTTGTCCATAACAAATGCTGTGTAAGAGAAATTGGACGTTAAGTCTCATTTAGCAATTACTTTGCCCACGTCGTCCTTCAAACCGGAATACAGTAGGTTTAACAGTACTGCTCCGCTGAAGTAATAGACACCGCAGTACTATTTCGGTCCCCTGTGGTCATTTTATACGTCCTTTGATCTATAAAATCGAAGTAGTAACAAAAAACAAATTTTTTAATGTTTAACAAGGTTAAAGAAAACTTCCATTTTCAGATACCGCTAGTCAGCAACGAGGGTAAAGCCGGCTTGGGTACACATACCACGACGCCAATACAAGTGCGATTACCGAAAACTTCGACCCTGGGACCGGCCACAATGCGTCTCGCGGCGCGCACCAAAATGCTACAACCACCCGCCAAAGCCTTCCAAGTACCGACAGAATTTGATTCTGAATAAATTGTTTTTTTTATGACTCTAAATATTGTTTTATTTGTGATTATCCCAACTTGAAAACCACAAAAATTATGAGTGATATACCAACAACTTAATTCCAAATTATATTTGTCTATTTAGTTGAAGACGGATTTGAAATATTACAACTTTTTGAAAGCCAATCTTTTAAACACCGTTTGCAGCAACCATTTTACTTGATAACCATGACACTTATTGTAACGATGATAAATTTGCTTACCATATAGTACTCAAAACAGAATGCAGTCGAGAGAGAAATTAACTGACACATTTAACGAAAACATTTTTCTGTAACAAAAAAACATCGTAAAGCGATAACAAATAAATACTCCATTGGCTACATCGAAACCATAGCAATATGCAAACATACAATTTTCCCTATATCTATACAAATATACAAAATAAGAGTGTCCATTTGTAACATCCATATAATCGTTTTTAAATGATTACATTGTGATATGTAACTCGATATATATAACAAAACAACATTTGAAAAAGTGTGATTTGAAATCTTTGATGTCTAATTATGACAGGCCTGTTATTGGAAGATAGCTGATGTAACTGGGAGTAAGTTAGCCTACTTTTTTGAACGATTTCCCAAAAGAAGGAGATTTTCAATTCGGAGCGTACTTTTTTTTAGGAAAAAATTATATTTTTTTATATGTTTCGCGGACGAAATTGCTGACAACAGCTAGTATATTAACATTATTATAACTTGAGCTTTTTTATTTGCTGTTTTATATAGTAAATATTACTATGAATTAACAATTGCATTAATGCGAGTCGGAGTGTTGGTTATTTTAGAAAAACAACATTGCGTATATCTTGAAAAATTATTTGTTATTACTCTCATACTTCAGAAGTTTTCAACAGTTTTCGTGCGGTATGTATACCGCATGAAAACTGTTGTTCAATAAGTCGACAGTATTTTAAAGCTCTTTAGTTTTCAAGAAAGTAATTTCTATTATTAAGAGAAAGAAAAATGTAGTGCACGCTATAACCATGTATCTTTCTTATTATATTACTTTGCTCAAATAATCGAACTTACGAAAAAAAGAATAGTATTAGAAGAGAATAACCGTACTTTATTCTGCATTCGTGGTATTAATAATAACTACAAGAATTGTGTTTTAAAATTTAAAAAAAAAACAATAAAAACAAACATGTTAACTTCTTAGGCAGATTTCGGTAAAGTTAACTATATTCTTATGAATAAAAGTCGTTATCTGTACTAGTCACAAAGTCAAAACTTACATTCTAGCACTATTAATAGACTAGTTTATTTATAAATAATTGTTTCCTCTATAAACGGTTGTTTGATACTAAGTTTATGCGCGATGTTGCTATCCGCGCCTGTCCCTAGTTGTAAAACCAATCTTGGTACAGTTTAAGCCACGCTATTAAGTGTTTACGCTGCCCATAATTGCAAGCTGGCTTATTTTAACCAGGGAATAAGTCCTGTCGATTGAGGAAAACGTGTATTATGCGTAACAAAAGTCAATGATTAATCAGTAGCCTGTCAGATTGTGGGCCTGCTTTTTAGCTTGTGTGCACGCACCCTTAACGCACTTAATACTGTATTTAATTCTATTACTTACTACTTGAAATATTGGGTAAACGAGACTTACCATCTTATGTCTCACGGTAGGCAGCACGGTGATGATACCACTGGTATTGTCCTTGGGCGTCGGTGACCACTTTTCATCAGGTGGCCTAAACGCTCGCCTGTCGGCGTAGCCATTAAAAAAATTGTGTAATTTAACGTGTTCGAAAATTATTTGATTCAATTACTTGGTTGTGTTAAAAGTTAAATAGGACATAGAATTTGTAAGTAAACCGTTGTGGCCGATGCGCAAACGGTGGTATTAATGTTCCTAACGCAATATTTTTTTAACGAACGCTTTTAACTTCTGGTGCCATTTCATTCTTCGTAACACAGGTATTGTAAATACATACATGTTCACTAGCAAACTGTTCGAGCCGATCCATTATTGCTTTAAAGACTCCACTTGTAACGTTCGGCGATTGTCGCATATATTTAAAACTGCACGCCAGTGTACACGCACCTTTAGGACCGCGGACTTGTCCGTTTCGCCCACTGCATGTCAAGCGCTCTCGCGATAATTCCCGCGCGAATATAATGCCTCGTTGGATTTAACGACTGGCATTCAATACAACCCGCCACTGTTTAATCTCTATCCTCAATTAGAATATACGAGTGGCTTAGAATTTACCAAAGGATAAAGTTAGCCGCGCGGCTATTACCGGCCGCGTTCGAATAATTAGCACGATTTCAGTTCGGTATTATTTTAACAGTATATTATTTAAGGTACGTCCATATTACGGGAGATTTACTGGAATTCAGATTCCTCCGTGCTCTGATTTAAACTGTACCGTCATTGTGTTGTCAAGACCCCCATTTGTTAAAGAATCGTCGTGCCTGTTAGTTAACCAGCCTATCCTACTTTTTATTTCACCTGGCTATTCAACCCGAGTTATCATGGGGTCAGCTTCTAATCCATTCAGATTTACCTGACAGTTTAACATATTTTACATAGACCGACTGGCATATGACCTCCGCAACCCAAAGGGTATAAACTGCTTTTTTAAGGATGAATAAATTGTCAGTAGCTTTGATGGCTCTGACACCCTTTAATGACTGCCAAAGATGGTCTTGACAGTCCTTTAGTATGTTTGGATGTTTGTTACGCTGTCACGCAAAAAGTACTAAATGGACTTAAATGAAATTTTGTAATAACGTGGCGTTTGCATCAAATTAACATATATGGTTCAATGAATATTAATATATTGTGAATCATTCAAAATATAATAAAAAGCGTGATGTATGTACAAAATCTGCGATTTGCGAGTTATTACGACATGCACCAAAGAACCTTTGGGTCTGGATGGATATGATGTATATTAATAACTACCATAAGTTGCTATCACCACGCGAGAGAAAAAGCGGGACCCAAATAGTATTAAAAAGATTCCCCTGATTCTAAAGACTTTGAACATTAAAAACAGTTTTATTTCTAATTTATTTTGAGTATTATTAACCACCCACCCACCCGCATTGGACCAGCGTGGTGGGTTTAGGTCCGAAAATCCCCAAATGAAGAAGGCGTGTAGTATAGGAGGCTTATGGCAAGCAGTGGACTAATACAGGGCGATGACGAATGATTATTAACCCTAACAAGAGCATTTCATGATTTGAAATTAGATTTTTTTAGGTATACGAGCAGTCCAGCCAGAAGACATTGCAAATACAAGTGGTATCACCAACGCACTGCCTACCGTATGACACAGTTGTTAAGTGACGTTTACCCAATAAATACTCTGGCTGCGTTGCCAAACGGTATGGTGTTGAACCGGAACACAGAAGTATTTTCACACCACTGCCTTGCGGCAGAAATACGCACCGCTCCGCGTCGACGTCAAGCCGACGATGAATTATCTCGGCCTAGTCCTAGACCGCCGATGGAAATTTTTTGCCCATTTTGAGCGCTTCACGCCTAGAGTGTCGAGAGCAGCGGCAGCTCTCGGCAGACTCCACCGTTGGAGGACCCAGGAGCTCCTGTCGCCGCCTGTACGCCGGAGTCGTTAGGTCCATGGTCCTGTACGGGGCATCCGTGTGGGCCGGCACCCTCCAAAAATAGAGTACCGCGGTACTGAGGAGAACCCAGAGGGTGTTGGCTATCCGGGCCGTACGGGGCTACCGGACCATCTCTGGCGAGGCGGCGTGCCTGTTGGCTGGCTCCTTGCTCTGGGACCTAGATGCCGAAATCCTCGCGTCACTCTTTTTTTTGCGCGAGGAGGCAAGGCCGCGGGGCTGCAGGCCAGCCCCAGAAGAAATAAGGGGGCGCAGAGACGAATTGCGCTCTCTTGCAATACAGGAGTGGGAGCTGCGACTGGAGCACCCCAGCGCCGGCAGTTGAAGCCATACGCCCCGTTCTTAAGTGGTGGCTGGAAATAGGACACAGCTCCCTTACATTCCGCGCGACGCAGGTTCTCTCGGGACATGGCTTTTTCGGCTGTACCTGTGCCGCGTGGCCGGTAGGGAGCCTACATAGGAGTGCCACCATTGTGGCGTATGTGGCGAGGAGACGGCCCAACACGCTTTGGAAGAAGGTCGCCGAAAACTATCATCAGCGCCCGCGGCCGTCCCAATCCGCGACCAATAACCGTTGGTTTTTAGTGGGTATACCGGCCGCTCCGTCGTGGCCCGGGGAGCCCCACATATCCCTGCTGCGCCCTCACTCTGGCGGCGGGGAATCCGTAAATGGATTTTTCCAACGGAAAAAAAAATACGCACCGCGGTGGTCCCACCCCAGACGGCCTTCTGTAAGATTAACTTTGATCTGATTTTGTTAGTTATTGATATATCTAGTATAATTGCAGTAAGACATGCACTGCGAGTTTGTAGCTTCGGTGTCATGTAAATTTATATTTAAATAATTTTGCACTCTTCTTGCTAATCCATTAATTTAAACCATTACTTTCAAATTCTACTTTAAGGTAACTTAATATAAATTAAATAAAATACAATTTAAACATTACTGTTACAAATAAATCTTAAAATTTGCCTTTGCTTCGCTCTAACTCCCTTTAATTGGTTTTCAAGCTTACCTTGTACCGGTGAATTATATTTCAGAACTAAATAAAACGCGAAAATATGAAAGTAGTTTGTAATTAAAACATTAATCACTTGACCCAAAATGATCGATTACTTTATTGCTCGCTTAATAGCATACTAAAATATGCAGTCCTT
The DNA here is from genome assembly GCA_029286875.1 of Lamproptera curius. Lineage (NCBI taxonomy): Eukaryota > Metazoa > Arthropoda > Insecta > Lepidoptera > Papilionidae > Lamproptera > Lamproptera curius. Next base: position 2,553,723 of record JAGSMT010000070.1, read on the forward strand.
GCATAAACATAACGAATGCAATCAACAAATTAAGTCCGAAAGCTAGTGCAGCTTTATCATTAATTACTTAACCTTTTAAGCAATCGTTCTGACGCCAATATATTACATTTAACGAAAATAATATTCTTAAGTTAGAGAAGCGATAATTTATTTATTATGTTATAATTTGTCCAGTATCTTCCTGCTCCTTAATATTTTAGCACAATCAATACAATAATTTTATTTGTTCAAAGGACGGCATAGACAAATAAACAATGAAATCTCAACGGTGACAATGGCTCACGTCTGTGATTTTAGGGACATGGGATATTTCATCTAATATATATAAAGTAATAGTAACATTAAAATCGGTGCTCTTTAAACCGAGACACATTGACGTCATCACGCTACTTCTTTGCAGCAGAAGTACGTGCTGCGGTGGCTTTGCAGCAGAAGTATTAGTCGGTTCCTGTAAAAAGTACACGTACCACCTTAACTTTCTTCACACATTTGCGCTTTACAGCTGATACAACGATAGAACTTTTTACGCCCTATTCGTATACTACAAATGGGAACATACCATACAAACTACAATTTGTTCTTATATAACTTAAAGCAAAAAAGGTGGTAGGTGCCCTGCGTTCGTTACATTTTATACATTCTTCAAAGCTTATATTATTTAAGCTAAGCAAGAAAGTGCATATTCTTCCTTTCCCTGAATTGGCCTATGCTCGTTTCTGTTTGATTTCTCTTTAATTTTTTATCATCAGGAATGCTCGCCTGAGCAGGATGTTCACGCCCTGTCGATAAGAAATGTAGTGTGTTCACACTATATTTCCATTAACCATCTTTAGGCAGAGAATGTTACGATTCAATACGCAGTATTTTTTCCATTCACGGTTCTCTACAAAGCGAATCCTGTTATGGGTCTTTGCCACCCTTGTCGGCGCAGCGTGAACAGGAAATTTGCTAATTTCATAGTAATGGTTTGATTTGCTATTGAAATTTGAGTAACTTTTCCTATGGATATATACATATTTAACTTTTTTTAAAAGCAAATCGAATACTGTTACGCTCTTAAAAGTGTACTGGCCGTTAATTTCGTCCATTTTAGAGAAACTGCATAATTCTACGAGAAATTATACGTATATAATATAAAAGAAAACAATATTCCAGAATATAGCATAGATGTGATTTAATCATCACAAGTTCTTTTTTGTATACTCGAGTAATAGTAAACATTTGAGGAACGTCTGAATAGCTTTGCTAACATTTATTGATTATATTACGTATTGTCCGATTTTAAGTATGCTCAATTTTATAACATAAGAAAAAACGTTGGCTTTTTGGTATTTTTTTGATTTGTATTACAATGTATATATCACAAAAATATTTGTATTAAATAACTTGATGAACATTTCCTCAAGATATTCCTTTATTAAACTGAACGCAAAGATTATATAAGAATAATATACCATTGTCACTGCATCCGTAGCCTAGTGGTATGGGCGTGTGCTTTTGAAACCGGAGGTCGTGGGTTCGAATCCTGCGGGGCGCAACAAATTTTCATTGTTGTTTCCTAGTTGGTTAGGGCAATTTGGGCCGATCACCCAATTGTCTGAAAAGTAAGATGATCCATGCGTCGGATGGGCATGTAAAAAAGTCGGTCCACCTACCAACCTGCATTGGACCAGCGTGGTAGGATACGGTCCAAACCCCCTAATGGATAGGGTAGGTATTAGGGGAGGCCTATGTCCAGCAGTGGACTAACAAAGGCTGATGATGATGATGATGATGATACCATTGTATAAATAAGAGCGGTTTTTCAATCATCAAATGTGAATTCTTCTTTTTACCGTTAACTTTATGTAATAAATTTTATACTACAATAGTTTTACTGAACTGAAGATGTCTTGAGCCAGATACAGATCAATTTAATGAAATGAAGGGAATGGTTATGTCATAATTTATCCCATAATCAAGTAATGTGTTCCGCCACGTCTACGATTTTCTGTCAGACCTATTTATGACATTGTCTTAAATCGCTGTTTTATGTTTTTGCTTAAAGTCTTTAAGCAAAAACATAGTGCCATTTTCATAAGTTGACAAAAAACTACTCGTTCTCGATCGTTGACCGCTACATTGAATAATTTAATTATGCAATCAAATTCATGTAACACGGATAGTATTTTAGGATTTCTACAACATAGCAAACATATATTCATGCAACAAAAGATTTCTTGTAGATTACAAAAGAAACTCTTCAACTAATAGAGCTGTTAATAAATAAACATGATTAAAATCAAAGAATCTTTTTCTAACCCTTAAAAAATCATATGGTCGTCTTCTTATCAATCAAGTATGGGAATCCTCTGTTTTAAAATAATCTATTTTATGTACATTTGAATAATGAATTGTCTTAGAATAAGGTATTTCTTTTGAAGACACGTACTAAGCTCGTGACAAATAAGACAAAAAGAAACGCGAAAGGCACATTGCACTAAGGAACAAGTGCAGTCATGTTTGCAATTACAATTGAACACTAATATTTTATGACTTTATTTTGAGATTACGTACTCAATTCACTTTTTAATTTAAAATTAAACTATCCCGTCCAGTCAACCAATCAAAGTAATATCGTGACAATGCTCTGTTCAAATATTGTCACGTTACTTATTCATCCTTCGATTCCGTTCAATGAATCCTTAAGCACCGTCTGAATTAAGTAAGCCACGGAAAACTATAATCACAGTGGAAATAGCTTATGCGCTGATGGCGAACTCGCGTGACAAACTCGCCTAAGGTAAGCACGAGCTAAGCTTTTAAAACAATTGCCGAGACTCTACAATAGTCGCATGCCCACATGCACTGGACCCATGCATAGCAATTATTAACTTGGTCTAGGTACAACTACGAGGCGAGAATATGCAAATTGTTTCATTTTACATTTAGAGCAATTTATTTTATATTCGGTTGGGATAAAGCAATTCAAATTTGTTTTATAAACTACTCATAATAGCTGAAAGGCTGGACCAAACGTGATTTATTTATCAACTGTTTAAATAAAGAACCCTGTACATTCTGTATACATACGTGTTGTTATTCAAAATATCGAAATAGCTGGAAATTTTAGCTCCTTTTACACATAATACTTTCCTTATTATATTAAGACAATTATAAGTAATTAAGCCTGATTAGTATCAAAGAAATAAAAAAGATAATTAACAGATTAAAGTGTAGCTCAGATTCCTGAAAAAGCTTTTGCTGAGTATCAAAAACTGGTATAGTTTTACACATATAAAAGAAAAAACAGATAATCTATAGTATACAAACAGATAAGCTTTAAATATTCGTGATCATACTAAAAAAAAGTAAGATCCTATGCAACTCCTACCGTGATAATGTAAATGACGATTGCTGGAGACATTCTGTATAGTGACGTTGCCTCTTCCATTATAGTAAAAAACTACTGTCGCGTCAACAAATGACCTGATTAACTTACCAAGATAATGTTTCCATTCGACCAGTTTTCTGCTTTATTCCGATCAATGAGAGCTCTAAAAACACAGCAAACAACGGGGTAGGACCGATAGCATGCATACCTTTAACCTGCCATGAAGCTATAAGCCACCAATCCGCATTGGACCAGCGTGGAATACGGTCCAAAACCCCCTAATGGATAGGGGTATATTGGGGGAGGTCTATGTCCAGCAGTGGACTATCACAGGCTGATGATGATGAACCTATAAGAATCACTCATGTCTTAATAACTGTTGATTTTTATAATGTTTGATAATCGAAACCGGTACCAGAGCAACGATCCGAAGAATTAATATATAAAATAAATTTAATTTTGCCAAATCATATGCATTCCATAATGGTTTAATATGGCGTAAGGGTAGACTTTTGGCCGCGGGGTTTCCGGTTTATGTTTCGACGTCACGAGATTTTGACATAAAACTTTTGTTTATATGTTACAAGTTCACTTAGCTAAAAACCTACGTCATACATATTTCGGTTTTTAATATACTCTCCAATTATTTTATTGGATTCTTTAATAAAATTGAAATTGTATGAGTGCCAAATAACAAAATACATCGTTTGAGAAACACGTGAATAAATTTACGCACATAAATATTAATCGCTCATTTACACCAATCATGCGTCAACACAGTTTACAGCTTTCGTTTAAATAAGCAACATGACATTTGTGTATGGTATAATCAATAATTATAAACAATGGTTATATTCAAATAACTCCATAAATAATCATTTAGTAACATTTAATCGGCCATTTACTACATATGTATGACAAGAGGGAGTAATTGATTAAAACTGCGTCGACCACAGTTAGCGGTGGTATTATCATTCGTAATAAACGTCACATAAATTTAACAGGCATCGTATGAGATGTGCAGAGAAAAAAATTGCACCTTTGCATATACATCTACATATAGTTAAAATTGCTGGTATTAATTAAGCTAAACTGTGAATAAATATAAATACGCTTACTCTTAATTTGCAATTGAATTCATGTCAAAGTTTCAATTAAATATTTTTTTTTTCAATAATTTAACTTATTCTTCACTATGGTAATATTTTACTACATCAAAACAGTACCATCTAACTGCTTCCGTGGCCTAGAGGTATTAGCCTTCGCTTTACAAACCGGAGTTCTTGGGTCCGAATCCCGCAGGGAAAACTACGGTGTTCTTGTTGTATCCTGGTTGGTTATGGCAATATGGGCCGATAACCTTAATGTCTAAAAAGTAAGATAATCTATGCGTCGGATGCGTATAAAAAGTCGGTCATGGTTGTCAATGCCATCTGATGTATCTTTGTCTTTACGCAAATTAGGTGATTCTCCGATTACCCTGACAAAACAAAGAAAAAATGTTATGTTTTACCACAGACTCCAACCCCTTACTAAAGATGTCATAAACATTTGGACATTGTCCTTACCATGCGGATAAGACATGTTATGTTTCGTGACCAGACTCAACCCATGATCCCTTGTTAACGTCACCAACATTTGGCCTTTATTTAACAATTTCCAATATCGCCTTCAATTCGAGCAATCAGACCAATCATGACTCAGGTCTAACTGCAGTTGCAATCCCCAAGATTGCTTAAAAACCAGCCAGACGTCACAAACATTTAGCTGAAATTGTATAGAAGCCTAATATCAGCACAACGGATCGCAATTAATTGTTGGCCGTTTATCTTAAACGGTGCAGTCGATATGTGAGGCAACTTTAATATCTTGGTATTGTATTTAGGAATTCAGTGTATACTATTGGAGTTTCTTTCATTACGAATTTATGTTCATGATATATATATATATATATATATAATTTAATAATTGATACGACAAAGAATCATAATAAGTGTAGAATGTATATTGGTTTTGATTATATTATTAAAGTTGTTTTTTTAATACAACAAAGTGTGAAATTTTCATTATTCTCGAACCAGAAACAATGCAGAAAAAATAACGGAATAAGGAAGTTTATCACCTGTGTCCTGCTTTAAAAATATTGTACATACAGGATCAAATCTGAAGTCTACTCTGAATTTTTATATTTTATGTTACCAAACCAGTAATAATACAAAGACATTTATTTGTAATAATCTATTCAAGAATTATAAAATAAAACTTAGCGCATACGATATAAGAACGCTAACTGACAAAGATGTCCTATATTTATTGAGTGTTTATTTAACTATCATTTCAATGTCCATAAAACCAAGACGACTGAAGCTATTATGTAGAAAACCTTCCCTTTATGAAGGTCAGACCTGTCTATCAAAGAAGCGAGCAAGAAACTCATCCGTTTCTTTTACACATAATTGTAAAACATCAATATAATTAACATTATCAGTGAAAGACATGCAGCTGCCAGACAACTTGCAAGTGCAGGGCGTACGTCTTTACTAATATACAAAATTGAAATCTGTTTCGTTGTGCGCTCGCAAAATTTCTTGGAAAGAATGTGTTATAAAATAATTTGACAAAGATTATGGCTCCAAAAGTTTTGTAACGTTTTAGAGAACCCATAATCTGCTTAATTTGCTTTAAAACGTCATAAGCATCTGAGGATTTGACTTTGTAGTGATTCTTCTAAAGAAGAAAAGATCGAATTGGTGTGAACTATAAATAATGAAGAGTGCGAGGGCTATCTAAGTAAAAATGTTCTGTCGGACTAATTGCGTTGTAATTAGTTCATAGACGCTCATTGATTGATATTTCGGTCACAACTCATAAGTAGGAACGCTAGACAAGTGACGCCATTTTCTTGCTATGATATATTGTTAACATTAATACAGTCTGTTCTCTATCTGGGTTTTTCTTATAGTATAACTAGAGTTTCGCTAAATTATATTTTGAAAATAAGTACACAAAGTTACCTATAGGAAGAAAGCGACGTCTTACACATGGTGTTGTTATTAGCCAACTATTAATTAGAGATTGGCATTTCTATGACAATAATAATGTAAGACGTCACTTTGTTGCCATGGGTTACGATCATTTACTGCGTCACAACTGACTAATGTGTAGTTGAAAATGTAAGTCATTTAATTTTCTTTGAGTTCAACTTTCTCTGGTCCTTCAGCGGTTTCGCTTTTTAGTCTGTACACGGAGTATAGATCACAGACGGTCCAGGGCGAGTGAAAGGTCAGGGCGACCTCGGCAGGGGGCAGGTGGCGCCACGCATTACTTATGCGCCGGCGGGTGCGCCGTCTACGCCGCTTCCTGTGCGCCTCCCAACCCGAGCCCCGCTCATAATTAACGAATGCGAAAAATAACCTTTCTCCGCATTAGTAACAGACGAATTCACGACCAGATTAACTGTTAGTAGTACTAAATTGCTATACGATCAGCCGTTCGTTTAGCAATTTAGTACTAAAAAGATAGACAATGTTAGGTGCCGCATTAAAGGATAAAGGATTTGATGAGAATTTCTAAGTAAGTTTGCTTTTTTGTTTTATGATACTGTTGTATGATCTAGGTTCGAATATGAAAAGGATAAAACAGACTGTCTAAATTTCGCTATTTGTATTACGCATGTATATATGTGACTTTTTTAAATCTATGTTAGATGACGAATTTAATTAGAGCTGTAGGCGTAATATGTGTAGAATTATTGTGTTAAACAACGCTAAGTTAAAATAACAATCAGAATAGGTTTTGCACATTAATTTTTTGGTATTTTTGGACATCTTTGTGTTCAGTCGATATCAGACCTATCTCAATATACTTTTTTATGTTTATATTTATACATATGAAAAAAAAACTTAACTAATTTGCCTTTTTCATTTTAAAATTCATATTAAAATCGCACAGACGACGACCGCTGGGCAATTAGTAAATGAAACAAGTTCCAGAGTAATGGAACTTGTTTCATTACTCTGGATTATTACTAGTAAGTAAAGTAGTGAACGTTTTTTTATCATTTCAGTTATTAAAATAGGTCAGGCATAAGTGTAAGGTGTTTTGAAATAAGTTAGTAACGTTTTATTTTGAACCACCACTGTAGAGCATTGTAGCCCGCAACAAACGTTTCTATCATCATCATCATCATCATTAGCCTGTGATAGTCCACTGCTGGACATAGGCCTCCCCTGAATACACCCCTATCCATTAGAGGGTTTTTGGACCGTATCCCACCACGCTGGTCCAATGCGGGTTGGTGGGTGGACCGACTTCTTACATGCCCATCCGACGCATGGATCATCTTACTTTTCAGACAATTGGGTGATCGGCCCAAATTGCCCTAACCAACTAGGAAACAACAATGAAAATTTGTTGAGTCCCCGCAGGATTCGAACCCCCGACCTCCGGTTTCTAAGCCACACGCCTATACCACCAGGCTACGGAGGCAACGTTTCTATATCTACTGTCTATAAGTTTATTAATCTCTGAAATTTCATTTCAAAATTGAGTATAAAAAATAAAAATATCACATATAATTATCCTTATATTATTACTACTTAGTATAAAACAAAGTCGCTTTCTCTGTCCCTATATCCCTATGTATGCTTAAATCTTTCAAACTACGCAACGGATTTCAATGCGGTTTTTTTAATAAATAGTAGAGAGGAAGGTTTATATGTATATAAACCACCATCCTCTCTTGCTTGCTTGCTTAATAATGTAGGTTATTTTTCTATCGTGCAAAGCAGAGCGGGTCGTTAGTATAATATATTAGATCACGCACTTTAGAAAGTGCGTATTACCTATCATAGAAACAATTTCTTGCGCATGTTACGTAAGTGAGATCACGTGTGAAACGATCAAAGTAGATCTCACTAGAACGAATCCATCTAAGAATAGTTTCATTCATTCACCGTTTCCAATAACACTACTAAGCACTTTATTGCTCCCGCTAACGTAGCTGCGCTGAAATAACTATCTCCCGACTAAACAAAGTTTAATTATAGACAATAAAAACACGAACCAGCTCTGGGACGTGACCTCAGTCTTGTTTTACTTACGTCTTGAATATGTTTCTCAGTTCGACAGACAAGTAAACAAAACTCTTTGAATCTCAGGCAAAGATTAAACAAGGGACAGAAAGGTCACACAGTCGTTACCTCTCAGAGAAATGACATTGTAGCTTAAAACAAAACACAATCAGATAGATCGTTATTATTAAGAGTTTTGCAACTGAACGTAAACAACGCTGTTTGATTGGATATTATTGATTGTCGTAATCGGTTGTGGATTCATTTAGTGGATTTTGTTTTTGAGGAAAATATGCGCGTCTAATGTTAAGAGTGCCTGTACCGAATCGAAGTAGCTATTTGATTCGTGGAGAGTAAACGTTTAGTTACGAATTGGCGCGTTAATTCGCTGTGTCGATGAAAGAGCGCGGAATGGAATCCGAGCGATCCGAAGGTGAACTTGCGGTAGTTTTAGCTCGCTTATTGCGACCCAATTGTATTAATAAAAACTGTTTGCCATGTATGTATGTACCAAAACCTTTTGTGTACTTTCAGTTATAAAAGTTTACATGCAGTGTAACCTTAAAAAATTTGCAGGATAAATATTTTATTTTTTAATCTGTTAACTCTATTACTAATTTGCAAATTATCTATAAAATTTTTGTTAAGATATATATAGAACAGTCGTTGTGACATATTGGGTATAGTAAAATCATACAAGAAAAAAAAACAAGTTATTTTACAGGTGGTAGGTCCCCTTTTCAGAGGGGACCGTCAGATTAGTACCAACGCGGTGCCTTTTTCTGCCATAAAGCAGTAGTGTGACAACACTGTGTTCCGGTTTGAAGGGCACCGTAGCCAGCGTATTTACTGGGTAAACGAGACTTAACATCATATGTCTCACGGTAGGCAGCACATTCGTGATACCACTTGTATTGCCAATGTCTATTGGAGCTCAGGTGGGCCGACTGCTCGTCTGCCTGCGAAGTCAATAACAAAAAAATTTATAAATAAAATACATTGTTTTTTTGCCCGTCGCATTTGTATAGTTTAATTTAATCGCTTAACTTTTTTCTTATATAAAATAAAAAAATTAATACAGTGATATGTTATTCTTTTTTTGGCGTTTATTACACGTGTACGATTGCATCTGCTACATGTCACGTAATATTTCGCTTTCTCGTTATTGAGGTGTCCTATTATTTAGAGCCATTACATGTGGTGTCATTAAAGCTAGTATAAAAATCCCAAGAATATCTAGATGAACTGAATCATGTAACTCTGCGTTACAAGGCTCCATTTGTATCGATAGCTGTAGAAGTCTAGATGTGAGTTAGTCAAGATCTTAGAATGTGTAGTCTTAAGTCACAAGGTCGTCGTCGGTTGTCTTAAAGTACAAAAATATTATCAGCAGTTCAATATAGCGAAAGAATAATGTGATATCTCATACACAATAACGAATACAAGTATTATCATCATCATCAGCCTGTGCTGTCCACTGCTGGACATTGGCCTCCTCTAATGCCATCCATTAGGGAGTTTTAACCGTATCCCACTAAAAGAATACAATACATTGCATAAATTATATACAAATTCTATCATAGCATCACATTATGTTTTATTTATAAAACTAAATATATATTTTTTTTCAATTACATGTTTCACGTCAAAACAATTGTGCTACCTTATTGAAAAAAATAATTGGATAAACATATTTTGACGAATACTCTATGCGTATATTCGCGTCGCGTCTGCGCCCGCCTACTCTGTGCCGCGCGCCCGCAACAGGTGCCATTGAAGGACGCAACGCATCCCCCGGGAGAGTCTGCCGTCCGACCTTCGGATCTGTTGCCTTATCAATTATTACACTTGCAGCACACGCACCAAGCTCGGCCGGCGAGACTGTGGAGCTTTTAGTTTTATTTATAACAGTTTTATAACTCTCAGACTGCGCGCGCGACTCGTTTTCTTTTTTTTATTTTTATTTCGCACACGTTTACGGCCAGTTATCGAAGGTGTAAATGTTAGTGAATGCAACTGACATTTGCCTTTCGAGTATCGTCTTTCGACGTATTATTTTGTACATTAAAAAAAGTTGTGTGTTTTAAAAAGTATAACTTGATGGTAATTGAATTTTAACCTTTTTTAAAACGTATCTGTTGTTGTAGACGTTTAGGTTAGGCAAAGAAATTTTCCTTTTAAATTTTGTATGATATCATTTCTAGGCTTCATGCAACTTTTATTGTCAGACTATATTGTTTCAAATTGATATTTTCAAATTGATATATGTAATGAGTAAATTACAACAGAAGACTTAGGTTAAAATTATGTTGCAGCAGTTTTAATTTATTAAATTCCCGACACAGTGTACTAATAAATAACCATAACTACTACTACAATAATAAGAGACTAACAAAGTAGCAGTTGCAGTCATAGTCCAAAACCACCACCATCTTTGACATTCACAACTTTCGCGCCGAAACTGTTATGTTACGGCATACGCAGAAATGGTACAGTCGCGCTCTACTCAGAATCGGTACTTTAGCGACGTACGCAGAATCGGTACACTCGCGACTTACCCCGAATGTACAGTCGCCGTACGCCGAATGGTACAGTCGCTGTACGCAGAATGTACAGTCGCAGTACGCAGAGTGTACAGTCGCGCGCTACGCAGAATGTACGGTCGCAGTGCGCAGAGTGTACAGTCGCGGCGTGGCAACAACAGGTGCGTGTCAAGGTCGCGCGGCGCAGACGGCGTAACGAGCCCCGCGGGCCGCGCCGACCGGCCGACCTCACAATTTGACGCCCTGCACTTTTTACGCACACCAATACCAGACGGTGTATCGTCTCGTTGCGCCAGGGGTTCTAACGCGCGGGTCGCTAATATATATGTTTTATATTTTTTAGTAAATTTCTCAATTGCTTAAAATGCATTTTAATAATCATTATTTATTGGTTTTGTTTGTTAGTAATACCTTATTCGTGATGAATTAACAATTTGGTGTTGATAAATAACTTCTCGTTACCATGCTAAGATTTTTGGTTATAGAGTTCATTATAAAAGTAGTAAATTCCAGTTGATCGTTGAAAAATCTAAATTGTTACTAAATATTTAATGCTGCTGAATATATTATTTATTTGCAGTCCATACATGCGTGCATACTCGTTTCTCGTATAAACACTAAGTTTTACCAACTTTCATACCATTTATTTGTACAGGATTAGGCACAAACTAAATAAAATACATTTTATTTCAGTTGTACAAAAAATAACTTAATAATTTCCAGTTACGCATTGGGAAGTATAAAGTAAAGTTAATAATTGAAATTAATTTTTCTTTATGAATGATATGCATAAAACAAAATAAAATGTAAACAAGCTGATTAAAATTACAACTTTAGCGTTTCTCTAACCAGTACTGGCTATCAAATTAAAAATCATTCCCTTTCGAAACTAAGGCAATGATATCTCCGGTTTCATTGCGGATGCAGAGAAAAAATCTCAACTGTTTCGTTACTGAATCGAATTAATTCGATTACAGCTGTGATTATAGTTTTATTGTTTGTGTATAATTTTCGAAACGGACGTTTTTACCTTCGAGATTTTATTACCATTTTGTTTTTAAAGTTTTGTGCGTCTTTTGTGCTTATTTAATATGTTTTTATTTTATTTTGATGCACCTAAATGTCGACTAGAATAGCAATTGTCTATAACTGCATTAAATGCGTAGTTATTAAGCTGGAGACACGTCATTCGCTCTCTAAAGGTTTCTTTATATTATTCGATCTGGCATTAATAAGGAAGGATATTTCGCTTACGATCAAGTAAATATAACATTAAATATAAAATTTAGTATATAATACATATTTAATATGTTTTTTCGTCCTCGCGTAATAATGTCTACTAAATAGTAGTAACATGAAACAACTTTGTGTTGTCGTTGTTTTCTGGTTGTTTAGGACAATTTGGGTCGATCACCCGATTGTCTAAAAAGTAAGATGATCCATGCGTCGGATGGGCATGGAAAAAGTCGGTCCACCCACCAACGCGCATTTGAACAGCGTGGTGGGATACGGTCCAAAACCTAAAATGGAAAAGGCGTGCATTAGCGGAGGCCTATGTCCAGCAGTGGACTAAGGCAGGCTGACGATGATGATGATGATACAATAGTATCTGTCAACACATGTATCCCGTTGTTGGTTTTTTATAAATTTCACTATGCCTGCTTTAAACTATTTCTAAAATAATTAAAACATAGCTTTTTTATTATAAAACATTTCATATTTTAAGTTACGAGCAACAAATATTTCTGAATTGTAAACCGCAAAATGTACTATATAAATAATTCGTATTATTTTAACGCTTCTGTTTCTGTTATTCGAAACAATATAATTTAAATGTGAAATTATTAATAAGTAAAAGGTAAAGGAAACAGTAAAAGTCTTTTTGGTCAAGTAAGCTCTTGAAATCGAGTTACTAATACCATAAAAAAAGAACACATTTTTAAGTTACTCAATACTTAATACCAAATTTTAGAACGAAATTCATCCTTATGCATATTTCAAACAATCTTGAGTTAAAACTTAAATTTGTTATCGTAATGCGAATTCTTACTGCAAAATAAATGATCAAATTTACTATCCGTTTAAATTACTTAAATCTGTATCTGCATATTTTCCAAAACACGCGTTAATCTACTTTTATTGTTTTTTTTTGTAATTTTAATATTGTTTTAATTAAAAGTATTGTTAAATACGAAGCTAAATTAATTGTTTATAAGTCCACGAAACCTTGTCCTTGTTGCGAATAGATACATTTTTCTGTTTTTTTGGCATTTTTTATTTCTCGCCTGCTTTGCAAAAAACTTATGAAAATGATTGTATGGTTCGTATATAAACAAAATCATTTATATAGTTACATTTTGGTCAATCATTTCGTACGAAATATTACAAAAGCGATTATTCATTACGCCGAATTGTACATCGGTCAACCAGACGACCCGAGTGACTTCCAGTAAATAATTTCGCGTTGTGATTTTCCTTTTAGTGTGTCCCATTCAATAGATAATCACTGTAATTCGTCAATGCCATTGTGTACTTCATTATCCTAGACATCCAAGCATTGAGTAATCAAGTGTTATGTACAGTCTGACCGAACTATGTGTTTCGGTATATAACTCGGACATTTGAGATTCTGTACAACTTAGATGTCAGAATAATCGGCATTAGTACCACTGGATGTGGCATTTTAATATAAATTTACTTTGTTGAACGTTCGAAGAATGGCTAATATTAATTTAATAATTACATTCAAGGTAGTATTGGTTTAAAGCGCACTCATAATTAATAAAGGTAACGGTTGTATCGTGGAATTTTTATTTCGAAATCCAGACACAAAAGTTAAAAATTATAATTCTAAAAATGGAACTTTGTATAGAGAGACATAACCATTGTAACCGAAACATATAAAAACATTTATAAACACAAGATAGAAAGCTCTGATTTATAACATAACCGTTAGGAACATATTTTTAGGCGTCCATTTTCTTTCTATTCGTGTAAGAAATAACAAGAGAAAGCATTTTCTTTCTCTTGTTTAAAACGTGGTTAATGCACATTTGCACAAAGATTTCGGGACATTTTAAATCTGGATATACTACTATTTATTAACTATCAAAATTTGTTCTACGGCTTATTTTGATATATTTGAGTAATCAACTTTTAAGATTCATAAGAGCTTGTAGTAAGCTTGATTATCTTATCCACCAGTTTAAATCCAAAACTTACGACTTATGAAGCGAATGCGAATGCTCTAAAAAATGTAACCCAAATGTAAGGCCAATTGATTCGCCGAGCTACCATTCACGTTTCGACGCACCATCTTCTTTTTTCCTCCACCTAGCCATTTTCCCAAGTTATCATGGGGTCGACTTCTAATCCATCCAGATTTACCTGAATAACAGTTTTACGCAGAGCCACTGGCATTTGACCTCCGGGACCCAGAAGATAAACTTCATTAAGGATGAATCAGTAATTAAGGACCCCAATGGATAGGGGCGTATTAGGGAGCCTATGTCCAGCAGTGGGCTATCACAGACTAATGATGTATGTATGTATGTAAATTAAAAGCTCTGACATCCTATAGCGTCTGCCCGAGATGGTCTTGACAACCGGGACCGACGATCCATCTACTAAATGACAGCGAAGCCGTGACGGCACTTTTAACAACTGTTTTAACAAACAACCTATGTGCTGTTTTTCAGGTATATATAAGAAAAAAAATTCTTTTTGTAAAAATAGTTTATACGAAATTTATTAGTTAATTTGAAAAAAACTTGCGAGAACAAATTTTAGGAACAAAGGTTCACCTCAAAGAGTGCTGTTATGTGCTGTTATGGAAAAATTCTAATGCTTTTTACAAATTGCACTGTATGCAACTTTCCTTTCTGCGTTAAGATTTCTATACAGATTAACAATAACACAATATTAGAATAATTTGGTGTTTTTTTTAGTTTGTAAATAACTTTGACGATGTACATATACTTGAAACAGAACAGGCGAAATCTGGTAAATGATATTATAAAAGGAAATTTTTTACCAAAAAAACTGATATGTACAGATTTTTCCAAGTACCTATACATGTAATATACATAATAATTATTGTTCTAAAAATTTAATACAAGCTGCAATACTTATTACTCAAACACTTATGACAGATGCTGTCAAATCGTGACTGCATTTGTTAAACAAAACGAATAATCTGTCATCTGTATTTAAAACGAAATTAATAAACATTCTTAAGAATATCAGCATGCCTAACAAAACAGTAAAGTTTTTTTTATTTTAAAACAGTAGATACCTATTCCATAAAGGAATGGCCTAGTAAGATATCACTCTAGTAAATATCGCATAAATATAATAATATATGGCAGTACGAAGTAATGTCATACGACTTAAGTTCGACAGGCAGTTGTCATTGTTTTGCATCGCACTTATAAGTCACGAGTCTTGCTTATCTCATTACTTTGTACGAAGTATGTTTTTGTCAATAATTTTTCATAAGAAATATATTTTAGTATTCTCTTTATACGTGTCTGTATAATCGACTGAAGTATCAACGAGATATCGATGTGCTAATTATTAAAGGAATTCGCCCTTGAATGAGTCACTTTTCGTCTCAGTCAGTATAGTGTTATGAACAAGCGATTATTGAAGTTTCTTGTTATTGCTTATATTTTTGTCGTATTAAATTTGTTAGTTGACGTAACGAAACAAAAAAAAATTGAGCATTATAAAATAAATTACGCGTTATTAAGGCAAAAGCCACCTTATTTATCACTTTTTTCTTCACAAGAATTTCATTTCGATGCCACAAGTAACTTTTCTGATTCTTAAACTTGTGACTCACAGATTAACGAATAAACCATAAAAACTAAATTTGTATGCACGATCTAAAGCATCTATCTGCGTTGAATTAATATATTATATGGCCTTTCTCCTATACAGAAGGAGAAGGAGGATGCTTAGAGGATGCTAGGATTAATTAAGCCATGGCATGCATTGCCTTTATTCATCCTAATTATAACAAATAGAGGTAAACCTCGTAATTTTATTTAAAATTAGCACCGCCATATCAGCCAGGACATACATAAGCCAATTAAACAACAGCGACGAGCAAACGGGGTCCGATGCAAACGTACCAGCTAAGAAAGCGAGCGGTGATTGACACATCCTGCTGCGGCCCAAGATCCGTGACCCAGCGTGGCCAGACTGCACTTAGCATGCTCGCCCGCACGAAACATGACCTCGCAACTTGCCAACCGCCAACGTCTAGACGCAGCCCTTCCACTGCTACTCGAAGCTAACGATTAAATCCAAATATCTTTATTCAATATAGCATAGCATATATATATATATATATAATAATAAGTTATACATAAATTTATGACAGTTACTGATAACACTTATTGATTTTTGACATTGCAGCCACCGTAGCCTAGTGCTAAGGGCGTGTGCTTTAGAAACCGGAGTCGTGGTTTGAATCCTGCAGGGTTATTGAGGTCGACTAAGAACAATTTTCATGGTTGTTTCCTAGTCGGTTATGGCAATTTGGGCCGATCACCCAATTGTCTGAAAAGTAAGATGATCCTCGTCGCATGGGCGACATGCCCATCCAATTGTCGGTGCACCCACTAACTCGCATTGGACCAGCGTGGTGGATACGGTCCAAAACCCCTTAAGGGATACACCCCTAGTGTATTAAGGGAGGCCTATGTCCAGCAGTGGACTATCACAGGCTGATGATGATGATGATGAAATTTAACGTTTCTTCAGTTAAGTTTTTTTTTCATGTCTAGTTGCTGTACTGTTAGTTGTGTGTTTTATAGCGATCCAGATAAATCACTTAATCAATACAATAACACTTTCTATTACATTAGCGATTATTATAAATGATAAATAATACATTTTTACGGATTTTTTCTTAGTCAGTTCATGGATTCTGGGAAGAATTTGAAACGTCGGGTATAATTATAAATAATTGTAAAGTAATTAAACACGATAAAATGCGTAAAAATTTTATCATTTATGCATACTATAAACTTCTGAACGGATATACATTTGATGAAACGCATGGAAATATGAGAGTCAGTGTTTCATAAATACTCCATGTTATTTTATCTTAGTTTTGTCCGAAATTGATCATTTCTTTAATAAAATTCCAGATAATCATTCCTTTAAAAAAATATGTAGCATGATTTTGATAAGCAATTACTTATCAAACTATCATTATTATTATATCATATTTACTTTCGTTCCTCTAAAAGGAACGAAAACCCCGACTTAGCATAACAATATGCACGTATTTATGATATATATATACAGTGCGGAAAGTGTAAACCTATCGACAGACTTGTCTCGGAGCGATTCGAGCGAAAAACGACGCGACTCAAAGCAAAAACCGGCGCGGACGCGGATGTGCGGCCGCCGCAAAAACTAACTGCATCCACTGTGCAGCGAATTGCATATCGGTTAGGGTGATTTTTTAACAATACACTTATGCAGCGTACATATTATTTTCAAACAAATACATGTGATACACTGTAACGTAACTAAACGAGGAAGATGTATGCAAATTAACCTGTGACAGCGGCGTCATACTTTAAGCTTATTCTTATTGATCAACTAGCTGTCGCTCGCTAATTCGTCCGAGTATCAGTATTGTATACAAGAATCAGTTAGTTAAATTCAAATTCAAATTCAAATATCTTTATTCAATATAGAAGTGTAACACTCGCTTATTGATTGTCAAGGACGCTACCACCGGTTCGGAATAGGACGCCTCCGACCTGAGAAGAACCGGCGAAAGAAACTCAGCAGACCTATTTTGTCATATTTTAAAATAATGAAATATATACATATAAATTTTCTTATGAGCTACATACAGTACTATCATACGTATATTATACTTGAAAAGCCTGTTAAAATAATATTAATCTCAGTTACATTAGCAATCTTCCACTAAAAGTCCCGTTAGAATCCGACCAGCCATTCCAGAGATTAGTCAAACGGACAAAAAATTTAAAAAAATGTTTAGTTATGTGTACACATTTATTTAATGTTACAAACGGATACTCCAATTTTATTTATTTGTGTAGATATTGAGTGACAGTCGACTAGTAACAACGACATACGTACGATATGACTTTGTTGTCATAGGTTACTTTAGTTATAACAAATTTAAGTCTAGTTTAGAAAAATTATAGTTAAGCTACACATAGTTATCATTAACTTTGGAGACAAAAATTATAATTCGAATTATGATTTTGTTTCAATGTTATGACTTGTTATGTACAATTGTATTCGAAATATAAATGGCGAATTCTGTTTTAAGTGATGATCAAATAATTTCGTATTGAGATGTGCCAACACAACTTACGGATAAAATCCTAAAAAATCATACGGATAGTATACTAGAAAACAAATTCCTTAACAGAAGATCCAGAAGACCTAGAATAATTCTTCTCCCTCGCAGTTACGGTAAAGCTTTGACTATTAGTCATGATTATATCAGACATCGCTCCTTACATATTCTTATATAAAACATGCTCTTTCTCTCATGCCTTCCATTTCACCATTAAACAGAACCTCATCATCACCAGCTTCTAACAGTCTACTGCTGGGCATAGGCCTTTTCAAGAACGCCAGACAGCCGATCCTCTGCTACTCCCTTCCAACTTGAAGAAAACCTGGTTAATACATATATATAGTAAACGATTAGGCCCTGATATTTTCGAGCACTCTATCATCATAAAAAAGCTAAGTCATGATTCTCACCAACAATTCCAGTTATTGACAATGACTAAAGGACAAAAGTGACGACACATCAAGGCACCGTATCCTTAATTCTTTTTCACGTCTAATACCCTGTACACACATAAAACCCGAATAATAATCATATACTGAGTGCTTTGCGCGGTGGTCGGAGTGGCCACTTTGCAAGTAACGGTTCTGTGGGATGCTAACTCACAGATTGGGGTTATTTGCTAACGCTTGTTTCATGGTAAGGCATTATTCGCAATTAGTTTGGTAATTTAATTCAGCCTGACCTTTGAATATTTTTTATCTGTTGTCTTATCAACACCTGTGCCTGTGTTAGTCATGGACATGCCTGTGTTAGCTGGACATAGGCCTCTCGTAATGCACACCATCTCTATTAGGTTTGTGGACCATATTCTACCACGCTGGTCCAATGCGGGTTGGTAGGTGGACTGAATTTTTATATCCCATCCGACCGACGCATGGATCATCTATCTTTTCGTCGGCGCAAATTGTCATAACCAACTAGGAAACAACAATGAAAATTTCCCGCAGGATTGGAACCCACGACCCACGGTTTCTAAAGCACACGCCCTTGCCACTAGGCTACGGAGGCGTTATTGTCTACTTTTTAAAACTAGATTTGTAATCAAGCGTAAAAAATATACTTCAAGACTACAAGACTTTGTCTCGACGATTAAAAGAAGTCGTACGAGATTTTCATTTAATCATTCACAGCCGGGAAATTGCAATTCATTAGTACTGGATCGAAAGTATGTTCGCAAGAAAGAAAGTTAGCAACGCCATATGCGACGCGGAGGTAGCGCGTTATAATTATATAGACGCAGACAATATCCTTTCCCCTACACGGTAATTGATATAACGCACGGCGATGTAAACGACTTAGGTGAGTTTTACTCGATTCTTAATGGTCAGTTTTGTTTACTCATCTGCGTATTCGAGGATTATCACATTTTAATCCTTATTTTAAGTTTTTATTTAAAGAATACTTAACTTTATTCTAGTTACACTCTATTGTGCTCTTCTGAACGTTAATTTATTAATAAAATTTATTAATAATTGGCTTGGATAAAATTATCCGTCTAGACAAGAATTGACGAGTTAGACGTCGACTTTTTCGAAAAAATAATCAAAACAAAACCTTTAAACTGCATATCAAACTTCTAGTACAGGCTTTCAAGTTGTATTTGAGCTACTAGTATCTATGTATCTAACTATAATATAGCTTTAAATTGTATAATCTGAAACATCAATGACGCTAATATGTTTAACGTTTAATTAGTTACGATAGATTAGTAAAGGTCAGACGCCAATAACCAAGTGATGTTCCTACAATATGATACGCTTTTGCTTTATCAGAATTTGATATGTTTAACATAGATTCTACACGTTACTCAGCTCTGGTATAAAAAACATATCGTACTCAATAATCTGTAATAAGTCTGCATCACAAGCAAAGCTATAATAAAAAACGGCACTTTATTGGGTTTTAATTCACCGACGCCCCGAAAAAAACAATATCTCAATATTCCTTTTTGGCAATTCAGCTAATTTAGTAGAGGACGAACGAACGACACGTCTCCGTACCGACTGCAGTCAACAACTAAATAACACAATAACAAACACATACGTCAATTTAATGCACGTACATGAAGAAGCAATCATTATTGGTTTTTACTCGAGCAGACCATTTGCACTAAACACGCGTTTTAACATAACATCTGCCTTAAATGTCTTCTTGAACGATAGCGAGCGACTATTAACACCTTATAACATTTAACGAGCGCATAAATAATGCGGAGTCAATCGACGTACGACACGTTGCTTGTAATTGGCACTTTGGCAGCATCCGTCGCCTCCCAGACAAGGTCGGCTAGGACGAAAGAATGATCGCGCGAAACAATTAAGCCGACTGCATGACTAAACTGAATGGCGGGTGACGTCACAACGTAAATACACGCTTGCATAATGCCGCTGAAAATAATTACGGATACATTGAAGGTCAGGTGGGGAGGTCATGCGGAGAAGCGTAGACGGAACTGCGTTTTGCTTGTTCTATTGCATGTAGTAACGAGACACGTCGTCTAAACTTTCCATAGGAAACGTAGCTATTTTGGAGTTAAGTATAATTCTTTCACATCTCTTGTTTAAGACATAAAATTTTTCGTCTTTATTACCGAGAGGCTATCCCTAAGGTGTAATGTAACTGATTGCACTATGCAGCTCTACGGTCAAAAAAGTATTTTATACTTTTGACTTGTCCAGCGATCATCTGTCAGTATAATCTCTTACATTTGCTGTTGTAACGGAAGTCCTAAATCCCTCGCCAGAGTTGAAGTTCACTTGGATTATAGAATAAATTAAAATTAATACAATTATTGCCGGTATATTTAGCGTAACGAGGACACGTCTCGAATTTCCTTTTAACTTTTAAAATTATTGTATTACGGACAGAGTGCGTCTAGGTTCATAGACGTCACGTGTTAAGTCAACTATTTCGATCTACTGCGTCGCAATAAATTCCCATTCAACTGCGCGATCAATAACGCGACCGAGGGAAGAAACGCATAATGAAGTCTTTATTAGCGAACTCTCACCGACGTTCCCCCGTTCGAGGAAACTAGGACAATGCATCGTGTGAATGCTTATATCGATTCATTTGCCTACACGTGGTGCAATTGAGAAATTCTTTGAATTAAACCGCACACGGTTAGAGGGAAGCGGCGCATTATGCA
Organism: Lamproptera curius; assembly: GCA_029286875.1. Lineage (NCBI taxonomy): Eukaryota > Metazoa > Arthropoda > Insecta > Lepidoptera > Papilionidae > Lamproptera > Lamproptera curius. Next base: position 2,575,219 of record JAGSMT010000070.1, read on the forward strand.
ACATTCGAATGGCGCATTTCACTGTTCCATTGTGGCTTTTTTCTCTATTCAACTTTTGTTCATTACTGCCCTCTTAACGATTATGTTATTCTTCAATTAGAACTATTGCAAATGTACAAGTTTAAGTTTCTTAAAGGGTATTATGTATTACGATACTTTTTAGTGACCTGTATATAATTATAAATAGTGAAAATTCATCGTGAACTTATTATGAGTCAATGTATGTGTTCCTTCGAAATTAAACCAAAACAAATGATCATATTTAGGATTTATTTGACACCGTTTGATTATTGATTTGAATTTTAGGAAATACTGTCGATTTTTAATTCACAGTTAAATAGAATAGAGTTATTATTATTTTAAAGAATCTTCTTGTAGTGACAGTTCTAATCCTTTTGTTTTAAAAATAACATAATCGGTCCCACGCTGAATTGCTCATCAGAAACTTGTTAAGAGAAGACAAACTCATCGTATAACAGAATATTATATAAAATAAACATGAAATTATAACTAGTTGTAGCTTGTTGTTCTTGACTTACTTGTCCGCGTGAATTTAATATCATCACTAAAGCAAACAATATATTTGTAAATTGTAATCCATATGTCATTCTGATATATAAGCCGTATAACTGTGATGTTTCGTAAAAATCCGTTACAAAGCTTTTGCGTTTAAAAGTAATAAGTCATTCATCATCACTTACTTACATATTTTAACAGCGTCTATATTGGGCTATTGGATCCACACTCAAATGTAAATATATTACGAAAAGTCATTAGAAATTATCAACATATACAGTGACGTTTCTTCCGGCTCTGTTGAACATTATTAATAATGTCCTCCTAGTCGATTCCGATAAAGGCGGCTGATCTATATTATAGATTAATCACCGATCTATATAGATCGGTTTCTGATCTGCCATACAATACCATATATACTAAATTACATTAATATTACGCTTATCTCTAACCTGTGCAGGAGATATTTAGTGCACAAGTGTACGCGCAAATAAGGTGCTTTCCTATTCCATAACCATTGTCCGATGGGACGGATAACCGGCACGACCGGAAAGAGATCAGTCGCAGGACTGACTTTTTATATATACATCCGACGCATGGATCATCTTACTTTACAAGTAATCGGGTGATCGGTCTGCATTGCCTAAAAGAACTAGGAAACAACTTAGTAAAGTGCCCCCGCAGGTAAGAACCCGCGACCTCCATGCAAGCCCTTACGACTAGGCTACGTAGGCAATAGTAATAAGGTTACAACGTAACAATTATCCATACTCGTTGTCTTCATTAGTAATGATCAGAGTAATTACTCCCAAAATAATCGCAATCGTTTGATAAAAACGTTATATCAGTGATGTCGTCATAACAAGGTATGCGCAAACAGTCTGCTATTCTTAAAATTAATATTCGATCGTTTTTTTCGATCCACCCGTCCGTCTGATCACCGTCTCTACATGACTCAGCCCGTAATAGGTACACAATTAACACATAAGCCGCGTCCGGCGCTCGCAAAAAAACGCAAATCACAATGTGACCGGTGACATTGTGTTTCGAGTTGCGTTTTTTTTTTTGCGGGTAATTTTGCGTTTTACGAGTTCAATTGGCGTGACCATTTTTCCACTGAAATTGTCGCGTACGTCACACGTCTAGACGCAATGGTTGGACGAGCAGTGCCGCGCGTCGAATTGTAGCGTGCTTTTGGATCGTATTGAAACACTGGTAGCGATAATGCTATCTTACGGGAATGCTCCGCTGCACTGTCTGAGATTTTACCTTTTAGAGAAACAGAATACTTTAGAGCCGTAGTATAATTTATTGCTTCAGCCACGAAAAACTGTATATATATTTCTCAATTAATTAAAATTACAAGAGATAATTAGATATCTCTTGTAATTTCAAGGCTGCCTCCGTAGACTAGTGGTCAGGGCGTGTGCTTTAGAAACCGAAGACGACCTTCGGTTTCTTCGTGGGATTCGAATCCTGCGGGGGCTCAACAAATGTTTATTTTTGTTTCCTAGTTGGTCAGGGAAATTTGGGCTGATCACCCAGTGGTCTGAATAGTACGATGATTCATGCGTCGGATGGGCATGTAAAAAAGTCGATCCACCCACCAACCCGCATTGGAACAGCGTGGCAGGATACCGATGATGATGAATTAGATATTATTAGAGATAAGAAAATAATGCTAAAGCTTTACGTTCACCAGAGCATGTCTGCATTTGTACAAGAAGTTGTGATAAATAACATACAAAAAGTACATGGCGAATTCACGGCCCATGCTTTTAGTCAATGAATTAAATGTACAAATATATAATACAGTTGTAATTTAAGTTACCTATAAATATAGGCCAATAATTTGTTATCTCGAACTTGCTGTGCGTTATTAATAATCTTTCTATGTATTACGCATTTCAGGCACAGAGTCCTATATCTAAACAACATTAAATCAGCGTCAATAATTTCATTAGTAATGCAATATCCCGAGATATGACCACGTGCCAAATTGCCATTTCAACAAATACCGCAGCGTAAATCGCAAACCATTACAAACATTTCAAATATTTAATGCACGTTTCTCATCCATAAATCAGGTTCATTTGAGTACACATTTGTTACTATATTTGTTGTGAATTATTCGTTAACCTCTCACCTACTTTTTGTTATCTTTACTGCAGTAAAATCTGTACATATTGAATCTATGCTAAAAACGAAATTGTAGTGTCTGTTGCGATATTAAAATAACCGTTTTATATGAGTACATGATGACACTTAACAAACAACCATTTTTTTTACTTTTGCCTGTTTTACTGTCTATCTGTCTGTCTGTTTGTTGTGGCTAATCTTTAAACAGCAGGTCTGTCGTTATAACTGGTACTAACTGAGGTTACTTTTTTAGCAAAAGATATTTTTTTACTTTTTAGCACCCGGAAGTTGCTAGCTACACTATAAAGTAAGTACCTAATAACAAATACATAAATGACTTTTAATTTTACTAACGCTGAATCTTATTTTTTAAAATGACTCGATTAACTTTTTTAATGCTTTACTCAACTGCCTTCGTAGCCTAGTGGTAAGGGCGTGTGCTTTTAAACCGGAGGTCGTCAGTGAGACTCAACAAATTTCATTGTTGTTTCCTAGTTGGTTACGGCAATAACCCAATTATCTGAAAAGTAAAATGATCCGTGCGTGGGATGGTCATGTAAAAAGTCGGTCCACCGACCAACTATCACAGGCTGATGATGAATGAACTTCATATATTTAATACGATGCTAAAGGGTTTAGTTTAAATAAAAAAAAAAAAAACGTTTGCTTGGTTTTACTTTGACTTGACTCTGTCTAGCAGCAATATACATTTTGCCATTTTCGAAGCATTGTATTGTAAAGGAAGAAGGTTCCTAATGTTTCTAAAACTATTTTCCAAAGACATGCACGAGATGTTTAAGACCGTTTGCAAACATGTTCCGTAATCCAGCGAGTAAAATCCATCTTGTCTCCTCTTTTAAGAAGGAATAATAAGAAAATATTTTACTTACATCATACACTTTACCTTTTAATTAACATGACGCTGTATTTGCAACACAACATACTTAGCTTTTTAATTAGTAATGATATCCTAAATCTATGTCAAAACCATTTAACCTAAGTTATTATGGAATGGATTCTAATCCATTCAGATTTACCTAAATAACAGTTTTAACGCAGAGTGACTGGCATTTGACATCCGCAACCCAAAGGATATAATAAGATGGCCATAACTATTATTAAACCTTTTTGAGGTTAGGTTAGGCGTTTTTATGTAACAAAAACAAAATTGCTTTCGTAAGCCATTGTACTCTCCTTTTTTATGTTTTTATGCCATAAAAAATGTCTTATGTTAAGCGAATATAAATCAATTTTTTTTTATTTAACTCACGAGCTAAACGAATCGTAACATAGTTAACATTAAAAATGTTACTGAGTATTCTATGCGCGTAGGTATTACGATTCAGTAATTTTTAAACCCACCTACGTGGCCTAGCGGTATTAGCCCCTGCTTCATAAACCGGTGACCGTGGGTTCGAACCCGCGTGGAAAACCACTTTGTGTTATCGTTGTTTTCTGGTTGGTTAGGGTTATTTGGGCCGATCACCCGATTGCCTGAAAAGTAAGATGATACATGCGTCGGATGGGCATATAAAAAGTCGTTCCACCCACAAACTCGCATCGTACCAGCGTGGTGGGATAGGGTCCAATAACCAGCTGATGGAGAAGGCGCGAATTAGAGTATGCATGTCCACCTATGGACTAACACAGGTTGCTGATGATGACGATGATGTTTTTCTAAATAACTCTGTTAATTTTTATATGTATGTATGTATGAAATGCATCGACATTAAAGTAAGAACTAAAATTATAGTATGATGAAACATTATTATACTTTACAGTTTTCTTTTATTGAAGTACTATTTTTCTCACATTTGTTAAACGAACAATTGCTTTAATCTTTTATTAACATTTCTTAAAGAAATACTAAACGCAAAACTGACTAGGAGTTTGTGTCCTGTGTGTCATAAAAGTAAGATGTCCAAATTCTAAAGGTGAGTAAAACATGAAGCGGGTTTATTGGTTTACGCAGTTAAAGTAAATTAATACGTGACCGTGAATATTTGACCAATAGAAGGATCGTGCGTTTTAACGCAATCAAAGCTTTGCTTGGTGCCTTTGTTTAAATAAATTCCGGCCTTTAAGCGTTTGTAAAAATAAGCAAGAGCCATAATAAGTTGCAACATTTACCAATAGTACAATTTTTCACGGATTTTGTCGCGTTTAGTTTCTTTAAACGGTCCCGTTACCCCTGTGCCGTGGACTCTGGAATGGATTTGAGACGCCAGGTATAATATTAAGTTTTCAAGATATTAAACTCAATAAAACCCGTAATAACTATAATTTTTATTACTCGCGTAAGAATCAGAAAGTTATAACTTTCACCAAGGCCACAGTTGTCATTTGCGTATAACGAACAAACGTTATGATAATATAAAACATCTTGCACAATAAAGGTTTCGCACTGAGTACTCTGTGACGGGAACTAATTCGCACAGATTTGTACAACCACGGAATCAGGCGTCCAAGTGATTTACCGCGACCCGGACAGCGGCGACCACTAAATCAGCGAGCGATATCGATCTACTTGTTAATTCAGTTACCTTGTTGCCGAGTCGACGAATCAATTATGTACAAAATAAACAAGATATACAATTAATATGCTTAAAAGATACGTGTGCTTTTTAGATCAGACGGACTGGGGGAGTACCACAGCGGTGCCTATTTTCGTAACAGACCAATAGTAATCAACATTATTGTCTCCCGGTATGAAGGACCCCTATGCAATCGTAATTATTTATTTATTTCTAGGACAAACAACAGCGGTAAACTGAGTTACATAATTTTGTTGAAAAAGTTTAAACTAAATAAGCTCTTACAAGAATTTACAAAAATATAAAAAAAAATATATGAAACATATAATATAAAAAGACAAATAAATTATAAACAATTTAAGAAAGACAAAAATAGGCTTTGTCTACTTTTGTTTTTCTTCAATTTATATAACTAGTTTTAAGTTTTTACCCTTACAGAATAGTCATTTACATTGTCTATTGCATACCAATAAGACTTTTGACAATACTACATTTGTATTTATATTTTATTGCTAATATATATCATCAAACAGAAATATTTGATTGTATGTGTTGCAAATTCGATTTATCGGAGGTAATTACCGTGCAAACGGGACATTAAATCCCTTATAGAGATATGTGACCGGATGACGGGCTTGTGGCCTCTTAGATATTTCTTACCATCAAGTATACTTTCAGCTCGCCCAGTCGTTTCATCACTTTAAATTATAAAGTTCTTTTTAGTGGATATTAGAATGCTACTCGCTCTGTCGCCTAGATGTCGCTATGGGTCACTTTATTTACAACTATTCTACATCTTACTTAGCTCGTACGGTCAATATTGACTCGTTCAAGTCACCGCCACTTACACACGTACCGGCGTGTGTCCAACAAAACGTATAAAGTTTGTAAACATCGAGTTTATTGTGCTGTTCAATATTCACGCGTCCTTGTTTTGGATAAACTTGACTTATGTTAAAGACAAACAAATGGACAGTACACTTGATGGTAAGTGTTTATAATAGTCTCAGCACTTGTATCGTTTGAGTGACAAGACTATATCTTATACTTTCATTATATATTTTTAGTAATATTATATGTTCTACTTTATAAGTGACGATAGAACCAGAAAAGTTACGTGATGATGTTACGTCTCGTTCAATTTTGAATAACGAGCTACGGTAAGCTTTAAACCGAAACACGGTAGTGTTCGTACCAGTTGCAGTAACACTACTTTGTTCATCACTTTTAAGTACAATCAGAGAGAAAGTGAAAAGAAAACATACAACATATTCCCATAGTTACTAGAACATAATAATTAGAATAAATCTTCCGAATTTGCTGAAAGTTCTTAGTAAAGTAAAACAACATATTACTGCTTCTATTGGTACGAGCAACTAGTTTGTCTTAAATAATTTAATCGTCGATTGACCGCAGCTTTTTAAAAAACCTCTCAAGATTAACAACGTAAATTCCTAGAGTTTCATTTGTTTAAAGGTTAAAACATATTATAATAAGTATTCGAAAACTCAAATTCCACATATGTACTTATAACCACATACATATACGAGAAGCATAACGGAAACATATTATCAAAAATTAATGCATAAACCGAACCAAAGAGAAAACGCGTTAAATGCGTCTTGGTTTTACGATTTTGGCTTCAAACAGACCTACGTTGAGATATTTAGCAATAAGCAAATGTATAGCAGACGCAGACGTTTAACAAATAAAACAGTCTGATACATGTTTATATAACTACTGGCTTCTGCGTAAAAGATATAAATATTTCCGCAAATTACACATATTGCGAGTTAATGAACGGTTACTATGCCTTAACAATTTCCTTACTATATTTAAAGTGACTATTTTTGACGTTCTGTCCCGAGAACTATTACTTCAGCCAACAATTCACAATAAGGTCCTGTAGAAGTTAGGCAGATCAAGTAGTGTCATGTTAAACCATTACATGTTCGAAGATTTTTGAAAGCAACTCAGTCATAAAATTTATCCTGACACAAGGAAAGATGTTAAAACAGAGAAAAACGCGTAAATTTAATTCCATAAACAGTAAGAGAAACAAAACAGCCAAATACGCAATTAATGTTTCTGCCGTATAATTAAAGTTTGTAAACTCTACGTCTGCCGGTTAGAAGGGCACCGTTGTCAGCGTAGGTACTGAGTAAACGAGATATAACGTCTTGTCACAAGTTAGTGAGTCGATTCGTGGCATCTCACGCTGTATTTCTTACGAAGGTGATTCACTTTCCATCAGGTAACGTCCTTTTTATCTCATCACTTTCACATATAATAAATAAAACTTCCAACTTTAACTTCAGTACACTAAAATATACATATATAAACATTTATCAAACCTCCTTTATATCCGATAATAGTGAGTTAAAAGGGATGTATAACGTTCTTTTAAATTTGAATAAACACAAATAAGAAATATACTCTACAAACGCTGTTAAACGTCTGCGAGCGACATCAACGAGAATTTCACCACGCCGCGACTTTACCGTACGAACGAGGCAACTTTTTAACGACATACGAAGCGAGGAATCTCGGCTACGGCTCACTATTTGGCGTCGATAAACAAATTAACGGTAAACGCGACGGCATTGTGATCGTACCGAGCTTTCAGTAATAGCCTTATACACTCACAGGTGCGTATATAGAAAAGAACCGAACGTAACGCTCGCTCACTCGTTTAATCTTAGATACTTATGAGCAACATTTTAGTGACAGCAATACAAATAGATTAGACACACAAACTAACTGTATAAACTCCTTGTGATTCGCATCGTAAAAACAAACCAAAAGAAAAAGTTATGAAACCATTATTAAAAACATTTCCGTTGCAACAACATAACGTTTAAGCTGAGCGTTTTCATTTATTACCGAGTGTCAATATTTAAGCAACGATCAGCTAATAGACATTTAACGTATTACACCATACATTGCTTACGTCAGTCCTAATTAGTTTACACACAGTCATCCCTTATGTGTCTTAAATACAAAAATAACTAACAAAATGACAATACATTACAAGCTCCAATCGCGAGTGCATACGCACCTTCAACCAGCGAGGTGAGCGAGTGCGTTGGAGCAGTTTCTACCGAATACCACGGCCGCATTTCTGTTCGCGTCGCGTATTGCCAATGCATCGAATAATGGTGAATGGTACGCACTATGGCGGTGGGGCAATTCGCGTACACCCGCCGAAACAATTAGCCAGCGGAATTTAATATTCGCTTTGTGCGACCGGCATCGGATTAGGTGCATTGTGCCTGCCGCCCAGACGTCTGCAGGCTATTGTGGCGCGGGGATAATTAATAACAGAGCGAAGCAGCGTCAACTACAGCACGCCTGGGCTTTTACACGGTACAGATTATGTCTGGCTGGAGCGAAACTTTAGTTAATATAGTTTACATTCAATGTAATATTTATAGTAACTTTTCAACAATCAAATCAAAATTGTAATAGTGATTAAATATAAAAATATAAGTAATATAGTTTTTGTTCTTTTATAGAGTTGATAAATGAATAATAAACTTATTACAAGTATAATTTTGTTCAAAATATACAAATATACCGATTGAGACGCCTTTTTAGCTTTCAAGTAGCTTTTTATTTAAACTGTCTTTTCTGTGTCTTTTTTAGGCTTTCTACAAATCGTCACGGAGTCTGACATCTGATCGCAACAACTTATTTCACAAACTTTCTACAATGTCTGCAGAAGTTATTGACACACTGCATTGATTTTTACCTTGTCTATCTGACGTAAGAATCATCTTACTTCTCATATCAACTATTAAAACAATAAAAGTTTAAAAGTTTATTGTTTCCCTCAAGATTTGAAAAGAAAGTGCTCACACCACGGGCTACAGGTAAACGTATCATGCCGGTGAAGCCAAAAAGAGAATCTTAACATAATATTTTCATCAAATAATAAACAAAAATAAATCGCTCGCTCGCTCCCGGGACTGAACCTGCTACCGATGAATGGACACTAAATTCATCACTGAACAAAGGTGCTATATATCTTTCGAGGGTCGAAAACGGCCTGTTGACTGCTTCACTTTCGGTTCAGGATAATAACTTGTATAATTATATGTATCGCTCTGGCCGCGAAGCAAACGTCGTATGTCCGTGAATTTTAAAAGCACTTATGTACGTCAATTACTGTCAAACGGAAAAGTAAACGTACTTGAAATATTTTCGGTAATGGACTTATTACTCAATAATTACAAATGAAATGTAGTGAGTTCGATTTGTGCCGGTATTTTGGGGCAATATGGCTATAGATAAAAAAGCCGCCGGTTGCCAAGACTGGTCATCACAGGACGTCAGTGCCTGCAAACTTACTGACTTATTATTTGATAAACAATTGCAAAAAGTTTAACTTTGCTGCAATGGAGGTCATGAAATACAAATAACTAACCAAAATGGCTAGGGAATAATGTTATATGAAGCTTTAACTTCATAACTATTAACTCTTCTTTTATATAAACAATACCTTAAGCGTCACAGAGTTTTAATCCAAGTAGAGATATCACGATTGACTAATTGTGCGCTCATCTCTCAATAAGATGTTAGTAGATTTGAAGACATCATACACGGAAAGTGCTACTTACAATGTCAATTTGGCGACCCAACCGGCAATTTTTACACGCTATACCAATATCACAACAAACAATCATCTCACTCTTCAGGCAATTGCGACATCTACAATAATGATCAAATCGGGGAAAAAATCTAACATCAACATTTGAACCCAAGACTTCTTTGACATAGCAAGAGACAGGTCGGGATAGATCATATACACAATTTAATCTACCCCGAATAATGCGTCACGCCCGATAATTCACCTCACAGGAAAAAAACAAGCAAATTCTCAATCGGCTGCATACAATAAATCCTGCTACCATTACGTCACCGTCGCCCATCTCACTGCGGCGATATTGACCAAACGAGACACAGAAGCGTTCATTGATTATTCATTAAAAAGCGCCGACTTTAACGTGAACGCGATATAAACATTGAATTTGCATTTTTATAGATTTATAAATAAAGAGCACTTTAAAAACCGTCTGGACAAACATGATGCGTATTAGCATTCAGAAACAGGGCCCAGTCAGCACTTGGCTTATGTTGCGATGTTTGCTCAACTGGCACAGTGGTTATCAGCGCTTACTTTCTGCTAACGATCTGGTTGAAACATCAAGGTTGTTTGGACAAAGATCCGTGCTAATAAAGCTTAAGAGGTTTTGTAGTAAATTAACGCACTGATTTTAGAAAACGTTGACAAGTTTCAAAAATGATTTTAGTGTTCAAAAGTCTTTTTTTATATATCGCCAAATAAGAGACACGCCGTAACCAAAACACGAACAAGAATATTATTTGTTAACGGGTAAGCTTTATCTTTTGACGTGGGCGAATTCTCTGGGAACTTTGGCGAGATAAACAATCGATTAATCAAAATAAAAATAAACATAAAACTGATCCATGTGAGGGAAGAGTTCTTACTATAGCGATTACGCGTACGAACCGATCTTACCACCCTTAGCTTAGAGTTAGAATCATCGATTTTAGCGACCAACTTTGCTAACTGTCACTGTTAGTTGTCAGACATTGTGTCGTTCGCAGCCTGTCTTATGACATTAATGTCAAATAAGGTCATGTTTTTTATTGAAACTTAGGTTTGATTGATTAGCACAAAGTTAATGAACAAAAGTCTTCCATCGTAACATATATGTATATAAGTATAGTTAATGTATGCATATCGAGAATAAATTAAAGTTCTTTTTTCAATTAATGAAACGGTAAATTAGTCAAGTGTTATAAAAAATCTTAGATGCGAATATTATGAAAACAAACGAATTTTTATATATTCAAATATTAACCAAAACATTGATATATGCCACCGAAACATAGCAATATACCATAACACTACATATATTTATCATTTATATTATGCATAACAAGCAAATATTTAATATAATCCTTCATAATAAACGTCATTAGTAAATACTCACAGTAATTATCATTTTAATAATCCTTTGTCTATTTTTTTTTAATTACAAGAATAACGAAGACATTTTTCTGAACCGGTCAAAAAAAAATAAAGAAAAATCTTTACGAATAAAGCTCACATGTTTTTGGTTTTATGGTCATTTGTTTTTCCTGTGTCAGCCAATAATTAATTGAGATATCGTCTTATTTATCAGCCAGAGATATATTCTAGACGCATTCGCATATTTCTCGTCGCTGCAGTCATTTTTTTTTTCAACTTGACCATAGATAAAAAATGACATTCGCCCGAATGAGGACACGGGTATCACGATAGATTTTTTGCGATCATTTAATTTGACAATAATTAATGAATCCTACATTTTTGCGATTTGCTCTATTTTTGGGCCGCGTTATAATTCAAATACGAGCGAAATAATGGCGCGTTATGCACTTAAGCTCGTGCGCAGTCACAAATTTTGAATGCAAGAGAAAAAAATAATGTTTTTATTTAATATTATTACTGTCTGTTACATTAAATATGTGTTAAAAAAATATTTATTTATTTATTAACACTTTAGAAGGCATTTTAACCAATGATTTATATTTATAAGAATAATATTTATAACATAATTTTATAAGAAGTTAAGATTCATATTTAAGACTTAAATTTTTATTAGTAAAATGTAATATATAAATATCATTTTCACAATTAGGCGCACAGATGTTAATTTTTATGTTATTTTGAACGCATTTATAAAACTTTCTCAGTTTGCCTCACTTCTTTTGGTCAAGTGTGGTTCTCACTCTAATGGTGTCCAAACGTATAGTGGTAATTGACTTTAGAGTATTTTTACTTTTAGTAGATTTATTTATAAGATTTAAAGTCCTAAATGCGTGTCTGCATTATCTTTATGATTATTGAAACGCTACCGAACCTTTATTTGTTTCTATGTTCTTACAAACAAAAAAACATTCAGTAGATGTTTTTTTTAATACCATAATGCATGCCGTAACAGCTAATTAATCATTCGATCGACCGTTGCTATAATACCAATACTCGTTATTATGTCTGTCTAGAAACAAAAATTATAATGATATTCTTATGCTAAATCGACCTTGGAACAGTTAGTTATTTTATAACCTCAGCGGAACTAGATCGAAATCCACGTAATTCCCTAAAGCAAATAATCTACGTACGTAGATTCAAATTATCTTTGTATCGCGAAAATAACTTTACATTTAACATAGCTTTGTCAAACGCTAACTGTTAATATAAATCACTATTTAATACATTAAATAATCAAATGTGTCGCCCAGGCAATCAATTGGTAGACATGTGTGCATATATGTCTCACCATTTGCATTTCGACTATGCGAACAGCAAATTGTCTACAGTGGACCCCTTGTCGGACAAATTGCATGCGAGCCTTGGATTGATGCCAAGAGGACAAGTGGTAAAGAAATGCGATTGTCCGCGAAACAACGCGGTTTAAAAATAAATGACGCCCGCGTGCTACTGTGAAAAACAACATTCAGCTCGGTAATTTAACGGGATAATTTATTAGCGTGAGTTTTATGGTGATTGATCTAATCGTAATGTTTTGATGTAATGCAAATTGGGTGCAGAAAGCGCTGTTAGTAGCAGCTTATTTGTATTTTTAATCGTAGAATAACGGAGATTTATTTTTACGAGTATAAAGTTGTAATAAGTTCGCATCTTCTAGTGGCTTATTAGCGGTCTGAAAAAATAACAGCACATTTAATGCCTGAGCACAAAGACAGTGAATGGTAGGTGTGTAAGGAAATTTCATTTGTTAGATTATAGAGGATATAAAAAATAAGTTAATTAGAATAATTGAAGACAGGAAACAGGGCAGGAGAATGAGAAGTAAAGTGGTTGAGGTACCAACAAAATCATAACATTGTGGAAAGATAGATACGGATGAGGAAAAGAATTATCAAGTGGCTCCGGTATTAATATTGCAGTTTTAACATCAATAACTACACGTAATTCCGCCCTCAAAACCTAAAAACATAGAGCCTGTAATGGCTTTGTTCAATCAGAAATGAAAACAATTATTGATCATCAATATCATCATTTGTTTTCAAAAAAGTTGCAATGTAACAAATCTGAAACCAGAATTAAAAAAAAAACGAAATAATATTAAGTCATACGATGTCTAGACTAGTTTACAGTTAGTTTTACCGTGTAAGTAATTGCCTCATTAGTTTACCAGTGATCCGCAGACATCGGATTAAGCTTTTTACCATAATTAAATTCCTGGTAAAGCATTGGTGGTTTGTGACAAAAACTATAATTATCTTTTTGTGGGAGCAACGCAAATTGCATTTCAAAATGCACACACAATTATCAACCGTCGGGGGCGCAGCTGTCTTACACATAATCTGTCTTAATTTAATTACGATGATAGAACATTCTGGACGCTTCACACTTTCTTATAAACAATTAATATTATATTAAAAACGCCAATGACTGGATCTCAGAACGTTATGAAGATCGTTAATTTGATAAGACACAATTTAAGTAAATTACTTGAAGTAATTTATTAATCTATTCAAATAAATAAAATTCGAGTGTTGTAACATCAAAATAACTATTTTATATAACCGATATATATAACAAAAATCTGTCTGTTAGTTCAGCCTAATCTCTACAATGGCTGGTCCGAATTAGACGAGTTTTCACTGGAAGCGACGCGACGTAAGCAACGATTTAGACGAGCTTAAGTAACTGGCAGTTACTTCACCTACTATTTATTTGGAAAATATTTTTTATGTATCTTACCACGCGGAGGAAGATGCGAGCAACAGCTAGTGTTTAATATCGAAGAAGCTTGCCGTACCAAGACAGTTGAAAAAACTCTTCAGAGATTAATCTGAATGTAAAGGCTTAACTTATCAATGAATAGGCTGATGGAAAAATGATTCTCACTATTGAAAATCTTTATTTCAGTGGATTACATTAACTTAAACTTTTCGCTTAAGTGAAGCTTGTTCACGGTACTGTATCTTTATAAATTTCATCAAATATTGAATAAAGATACTGAGAGCTATAAGTGGAGTTTCATGCAATAATCCCAATTAATGAAGCATGTCATGAAGAATGTCTTGCCCTAACGCAAGTGATTTTAATGAAGGCAGTTGGTTCTTATAGTTAATAATAATAATTTTTCTGGACAATTAATACAACGTCATCTAGCGCCGAACTAAGCAAAGCTTGAACTATAGAATCTAGATGACTGACAAATACGACGACCTACTTTTCTTTTGTAAATAAATACATATTATAAATATACAAACACCCAGTTGAAAAAAAACAACTACGTTACAAATATGGCCGTTATTTTTATTTTTAAACCGAATTGTCATGGCTGGTGATAATAATTTACCATCAACATATAATTTTAAATACGAGCTTTCTAAAATCAGGTTGTGACTTTAAATCACACAAAAAAACTGGTAGTTATTTTCTTTATGTACCAGTTGCCAACCAGATTGGATATCGCAAAGTCACCTTATCACCTGATTGGTTCAAATGTATGATGAATTAAGTACTTAATGGATAGCTTAAAAATTAGCCTGATCGAGACATCAGTCATCAGTGATATCTATAATGTAGACGAATTACACTCGAAAATGATCTAAACAAATAATCCACGGTACCTAAATGGTCCATGCGTCGGATGGGCATGTAAAAAGTCGGTGCACCTACCAACCCGCATTGGACCCGCGCGGTGGGGTACGGTCGAAAACCCCCTAATGGAGTGTTAGTACAATAGGTGGTCCTGGACATAGGCATGATGGTGATGATGATAATGAACTAAATGGTCATATTAGACTTATAAATCTGAGTCTTGCGATACAAGCTTTGCTTTGTTCGACCGTCGATACCAGGGTTCATGAAATAAGATCCTACTTTTATTATTATAATTTTATTATGTACTGTTCTTATGTCACCCACCAACCTGCATAAGAACAGCGTGGTGGGATACGGTCCAAACACCTCCTAATCGAGAAAGCTTGCATTAGGGGAGGCCTTTGTCAAGCAGTGGACTGACACAGGCTGATGATGATGACGATGACTGTTTTTAGTGATAAATTGTCAGCCATTGAGTGACAGTGGTCTAATAGGAATACCGCTTTAACGCTAGTAGAGTCTTACTTAGCTGAACAATACTTTTCATTACATTGGATGCAGATTACCTATTCTAGTTGTAAAGTTCAAACGCCAGACGTTTTGTAGGTATATACCTATCTGAAAAATAGATAACTGTAATTTGGAAAATATTTGTGATTATTAAATATTTGTTAGTAATAAGGGAAGGAACTATTTACCCGGCTAATGCTTGCGAAATTTTATTTTAATTCTCACAAAACTTCTGCAAATAAATTAAGAAATTGTTGTACTACACATTATTAAAAGATATATACTCGTTGGTTTCGTAGATCAAATTGGACCTCTAGTTTGTTTATAAATAATTTTAAGTCTTTTTTTAAAAAAAATGTTGTTTAATAGATAATAAATAATATCTGTTAAGTTTTCTTTGCCTGCGACCCAAAACACATTTACATAACTACGAACAAGCTCCTTGCTTAATTGCTATTAACGAGTATTTAGAATATACATTCGCCTTTTTTAAACCCATTACAGATGGGGAACACAATAATATCCTTTTATTAGTGACTTTATTAGTGATTTTATTTTATTTTAAAAACAAAATTGTCTAAAGACATTAATGACACATTAAAAAAGAGTAGTCAATTACTGCAACCAAGAAGAATAAAATCGTTCGAATTATATCAGATTAGCTTAAAATATGAGGATCACCCGCCAATTTTTTCTTAAGTGGCTACCAAGGTTTTTTCGCTGTCGAGTAATAAGCGCCCTTGAAAAGACTTCAACGCTTAACCGACTCTCAGTTCATTGATCCACATCTATGATTCTCAGCTCATTTAATCTGTGTAATATAGAGGTAGTATCCAAATGAATGAACTGATGCTGCAATTAAAAGATTATGGTTTGATTTTAATGATTCGTTGATGATTATTTGTGTTAAATATTGAAGTAGTGATGTCTTCTCGAACTCTACCACGGTGGAGTCGGTGTAGAGGCGGGTGGCGTAGAGGCGCGTGCATTCCGCGGAGGCGGAAGGCCGGCGGGAGGCGCGTGTCGCGGCGCGGTCGTCGACACGCGCGCCACGCCGGCCGGCTGCACTTGCAGTCGGCGCGGGCGGGCCTCAGTCCGCGCCGACACTCCGCCAGGGCAACACGGGCGGATGCGCGCGTCACGGTGGCGCGGTGCAGTCACCTGTTGCACGCGGTGCGCGCACGTGCCGCGGCGGCGCGCGACACGCGGCCGGCACAGTGCCGCGGCGGCGCCGGCATGCGACGCTAGCGCGAGCATGCGGCTGCCCCTACTGCCGCTCCTTGTGCTGCCACTCGTGCTGCGCCCCGCAGCAGGTGAGACACGACACGACATCACTCGCGACATGCGACACGCGACACGACACGGGTAGGCCTAAGTTCCGGGAACCGGTAAGTGGCACCATCGCCGTTTTCGCGCCCAGAAACGTACCGGTGTGGCCGAGTTCGAAGTTTTCGGTTTGTTTTTATTTAGACCCCGGTCATTAAGAACGATTTCCTTTAAAGAATTATGGTAAAATCTTTTTTGAACGTCGAAAACATTTGTGAAATAAAATCTTAAACAGTTTTATATTTTTATATAATTCCTCCGTTATTTTAAATTAAAAGTTACGTCGAAAAAATTATTGCATTTTCCCTTTATTTTATTTTATAGAAATTCGTAATACTAAAATGAACCGTTTAAACAAACGTAAATCTTAATTCGCAATAACGATGTTAAACGGACGCAATCAACAAATAAATCAAATATGTCACACTTGAAATTATCTAAGGCGCGAGTCGTAACGAGCAATAAACGTGCGAAGTTTCACTTCTATAATTTATAACATGCAAGATAACACGACAGTTGATGCGAAACGCTTGTATTATTTTATAGGGGAATATTAAATCACGCGTATCCTCGTTACCGTAGTTAAATAGTGTTTTTTTGTATTTTTCACAAATTTCGTGTTTAAAAATTTCTTGGCTTTATTGTATTATTTGCCAAAAACCAATAGTCTTAATTAATACATTACTTTAATCAAAAATTTTGACGAAGTAGATTATATGGTCCCTTCTTTAATATTTGAAGCAGAACCACTTATATAAAATGCACGTAAATGTTATTTATTCAATGAATTAATCGATGTCTATTATTATTTCTTAAACGAAGTAACTTAAAGCATACAAGTGCCAGTAGTGATTATTTTGTAAATATTTTATATTAATTTTTAATCATAGCTATAAAATACCCAATTAGTCATCACAGTTTTGATGACTATAAACGGTTTTTCGAGATTAAAAATGACGAAATCACATGCAACATCTTAATCGGATTAATTAATAATATAGTTAAGTTAAAAACGCACTAATTGGATAACTAAGTCGTCATAATAAACCATTAAAATATTTTCACACCTCGCAATATCCGAGCCAGACTTATATTTTTAGGGAATTTTAATTAGTCACTAATTAAATAAACTAAGCAACTAATTAAAAGTGGCATGTGGAGTATGTACAAAATTAAAAAAAATGGTACTTTTGTAAGATACTAGAAAGAGTTTACGGATACGCTCCGATAAAGCGAAACAAAGAAGATGAAATATCGTATTGCTGATTATTTGTAACTGATGGTATCAAATAACTATTAATAACTGTAGCTACGTATCCTTTGGTGTCCAAATTTCGAGAAAACTTTATAAAATTTCTGCATATTAAGAGCAGAAATCTACATTTTATTTATATTACATTTTAATAGACAACTTTCCTTTTCTTATATGTTAATTAACACTATTCAGAAGTTATGATAAAGGTTTAATTTAGTAAAAACGATTATTATATATTTTCGTTGGACAATTTGACAATACGTCAATTGACTAAAAAAATAGACAATAATTGCAACCGACTTCAAAAGATTTCAATGAATAGATAGTGTTTTTAGTCAATTACATCTTTTTTTCGATTACGTTGGCATACAGTCTTAAAAGCAATCGAATGAGAAATTGTATTAAATTAAGATTTAAAAATTTTTTTCGTTAGATTAATGTTCGTTATAAGACATATAAAGACTTTCTGTAATTATAGATGAACCGCTGACGTGGCGTGATGGGATACGTCCAAAACCCCCTAATGGAGAAGGCGTGCATTAGGGGAGGCCTATGTCAAGCAGTGGTTAGTGTATTAGCTGGTGCTGGACATAGGCTGACGATGATGATGATGATGAACTAAATGGCATGGAATGTCATATTAGACTTGTTTGAATCTTGCGATACAAGCTATGCTTTGTTCTGCCGTCGATACCAGGGTTCATAAAATAAGGTCGTTCTTGTTTTTCATCTTTACGACCGCTGACTATAAGACAATATTATAAAAGCCATTGGGGGCTTTCTATAACTATTTTAAATAATTTTTTTTATTTAACACGCCTTCAGAAGTAGAGTGGGCCCTTCGTAAATCGCGATCTCCAATACTCGTTTGGACACTTGACCGAGTTTTGTTTCCACCACTGACGTCAATGTTTCAGACGTCTCGAGTGTCCGCAGAGAGTTATTTGCTTTTTTCTTAAATTACCTAATGGTGAACTTTTACCTTTTTACTTGCGCGTCCGTCATTTTTAAAGTACCAAGCTGACGATTTGGTATTAATGTATTGATGGCTTACACGAGTTTTGTTAAAAATAACTAAAAAGAGTAAAATGGATGCGAGCAAAATTCTTCTTATTCACCATTCGAACCAAATGACTATTCTGTGATTAAATTTCTGATTTAATTATTTAAATAAAATTAAATTGTAATTTGCGTAGCGCAAATTATTTTTAAATGTATCACGTAATTCAAATACGTTGTAACTACGGAAAATGCTTACTGTGCCTGCAAAAAGTAGACATGTATGTAGCTAGATTTTGATCATGACACAAGAAGACGTCCTTCCAACAAGAACATATCCATAACGCACTACCGCTTTCTACCACAGTGGTTAAGTCTCAACACATGTATATTTGGAAATATATGTTTATTCCAAACTTTTGGGTGATGATAATAGTGCTAGTACAAAATACGTATTCCAACCGCCCATTTATATCCACTTAATAATAACACTTATCCACGTCTGGCAAACATCCGCTCTCGGACTAGTCAATCGCATCAATTATATTATTTACAAAGCTCGCAATGCAATCAGAGCAGATTTTGAAACTACGTGCCTCGACTCATTCAGATTATCCGTCGATGATAATAAATAATAAAATATTTCACGTAAAGGTTTGAAGAAGTAACTAATTTTATGTGATTTTAATAACTGTTAATATTTATATTTATTTCGAGATAAAATATGACTGTTGAAAATAAGTACAGACGTTTCTTTACTAAAGTACCACTACTGCATAAATACTATAAATGTAACAATCTAACGATGATTTGCGTGTGAAGAAAAATAAAGGAGTTTTGATCAAATAAACTATCCTTTTATTGAAACAAAAAATGTTTCTCGAAATCTTCATTTTCCATATAATAACGTCTAAAGCTAAAATTGAATTGATATAAATTACGAAATAAAAAACTTCGATATTAAAATCAGTTCGGGTAGCTTTCTTCGGTCGCCGATTCAAGATTTACCGATGTAAATTAGCTTGTCCCGCATTCGTTATATGTACGTGAATATATTGGAATAATTCCTGAAGGCGTATTATACAGACGGCACCTGGACCTGAATACGATATTGTTAGGTACATCGAACGAGATGTATGGGCCGGGTAAATGAATGAATAAAACACGTAAGACAGATTGATTCCACACGTCCTTTGCGTGCTCAGTACTGATATCAAATTCGGGCCTCGCTTGGTTTGTTGCGTTTAGCCGTTTTGATCTCAAACGCATTTGCATGCGTAAATAAATATCGAGAGGCTGGGTCGTCTGGCCGAGACATCGAGATTCGCAAGGCACCGCGTAACCGGGAGACCACAATGCACCTGCGGGTTAGTGATGATCGACTCCAACCGTCGATATCGACAAACATAATTTCACGTATAAACTAATAAAGGAACCAGCTCTACTGAAGCACGATTTATTAAATTTTATTTATAATTTATTATGAATAATATCGCGATCGCCGCGCTACATGTGCGTGCAATTCTCATATATTATGTATGTTCCGGAGCGTCGAATGTGTTTTAGCGTCCATATATGCATATTACGTGGTCGCTAACGGGTTTATTGCTTCGAAATGAGCGTTGCCGTCTGCATGCCAAACGCCGATTCCTGGTTATCGTCCCCTTTGAATGCGCGCGGGCACGCTTACCCGTCTGCATTCGATGGCCACTCGAGATTTATGCGCGCCCCGCCCTCACGACACGCACCGATTCTTTGGAAAATAAACGCATACTAAGTGCCTCTACGGCTGGCGAAGGTTCGCCGAAGCTTCCTGTGCACCCTCTTATTAACTCGACGACTGCCTTCATCCAGTCACAGTTGTAACTAGCCTTTATCCAGTCACAGTTGTAACGTAGCCTATCATGCCAATACCACAAAGTTCTGTTCAATATTACAGATAGTAAAATTAACTCTGATATTGATACTCTAGTAATCGAACGGTTCAATCTACTAAGATATAAGTATTAATAAGCTGATTGGATATGTTTCAGAATTAGACTTGTCGATATTTATGCAAACTGTGCCAAATGTGTCCCATCACTAAGCGTGCGCACTGCTGGGTTGCAGCGCTCGGCGATTTAACGGGTGCATTCGCTATACGAATCCGTTTTTACGCTAAGTTTTTTAACTTTTGACGTAAGAAAATAAAAACGCACATACTGTCTACTTATTTGACATTTAGATGCAATTTTTAGTAGATTAACGTTGTACTAATGCGTGTCGCGGTTAGGTTTTTACGTTGCAAAAATAAGAAAAACATCGGACGCAAACATGTTTGTAAAAGCAACATTGCATCTATTATAAGTCCATTAAAAGCCACTACACTACAGCTATGATAATTTAGTTTTACCAGTTGATAGGTCATCCCCTTTCTTCATATTGCTATTGTAATAATCGCCAGAAAAAATTTCTAGCAAACTTGCTATCGCATTTTTATACGAAAAAAGACTCTTTTAATTTGTAAAAAAGTAGGTAAGCTTTGTGGTATTTACAAACAAATATAAACACTTCTATGTAAGTTTAAATTACAGATAATGTACCATATTTTCAATTAACTTTCTTAATTATTAAAATGCTTCTTATTTGAAATAATGCTTAATCTTTTAACTTCAATTAAAAACTTGTTGATGCCTTCAAAGAAGAATGTAAATTTCATTGAACGCTTAACTAACAATGATATAAATGAAGCTGTAATTGTAACGGACTATTAGTATATTTACAACAGAAAAACGCAATTATTATAAACTAAAAAATAAACTAAATATTAACTTGAAGTCCGCGCGCCTAGTACCGGTCGACGCTTGTAGATGTTAAATTCAAACGTTACATTGCTCATGACAAATTGAACAATGAATTACGACTTGTCCAACTAGGCGTGGGCAAGATCGACACAATCAACTTGGTGCTTATCTGAAACGTATAGTTTATGCAAATGACGCGCACAGCTTTCAAATCTATAATCGCTCTATCTAAAGGGTGCAGCTCGATAATTCTTTGATATACGTAATTGTTTATATATTGAAAACAAAGAATGCGTTGTTATATACATATATACATGTATAGTTAGGTGAAATAAGCTGACACGTCAAATTTTAAAGGAATTGTTTTTGAAATACAATTATAAAAAATTTCACCGATTCAAAGTATTATTGAAGTAACCTTTACAAATATAAATTTACCTTCAAAATATTTCGGTTGGAACAAAACTATTTCCTCGTTTCCGTTTAATAATGAGCACTGAATACCAAAGTTTTTAATATTCTTCTGTTACATTGTTGACTGTACAAAAACCGTTGGCAGATAATCAGGAATTCGGCCAGTCTTCGGTGTAACACATCATATCAACGTCAACTTACTCGCCACGGACGTATAAATACAATGTTTCTGAACTGTTACCATGCGGATTGAAGTAAATAAATTTCAAACCATCACACCGGATCCAAGACTTACATCCGCATCTAAAAAAGATACGCTTCTCCCGGAAATCTGCTATGATTTCAACCTACTGACTACTTTGATCTTTTTCTTTCTTTTAATATATACTTTACCATACGAATTATGAAACTTAGTATGCCTTAAAGAACAATCGTATTGTATTTGCAATTATTACAACATTTTTACTTCTGTTCCACTCACAACGATTAAAACGTTATTTAAAATATTTAACGATCATCACCCATAATATGGGCTAAGCAACTAAATCAATTAATTGGAGTACCCATTGTCACTTTGAACGCCAAGTAGAATAATCAAGATTTTTTACTGAAAATTACTTATAATTGGCCATTTCAAGATTAATTCCCCCCAAATTAAGAGTAAGTTATTGCATATATTATAAACAAGAGACTGAATAGTTATATCTTTATATTAAACAACATTAAAACAAAACTAAAGCAGAAATCGTGTCACGTTGTATAATAATTAGAATTCCGAATAATTATCAATTGTACAGCGACGCAGGCAAATTATGCGAATCGAAACGTCGAGACAGTGGTGTTTCGGGCCGTTATGCAAAACACACTCTGCTCCAGACACCTGCTTAAGTCTGCCCTTCGGTGCCCCAGTGAGGCGAAACTAGGTCGCCTGGAGGCTGCCAGACAATCACAATTTCAAATTAGGCGGGGTTGGGTCGTCGAGACGGATAATGCATCTTATTACGACCCCCTTTACGGACCTTTTAGTGGCCGTTTTCTAGTACATTCGACGTTTTCGATTGCGGAATGACTTTGTACCGGATAAAGTAGCTAAGTGAATATTGGTACTAAAATCTATATTACCTATAAATAACAATGTTAATGAGTGATTAGTAAAATTAAACTTTTTAAAGTTGTATATAACACTTTTGTATAAAAGGTAAATAAATATTAATATAATAGAATATAATAGAGGTGGCGTGCATTAGGGGAGGCCTATGTCCAGCAGTGGACTAGCACAGGCTGATGATGATGATGATGATGATGAAATATTAATAAATATATTACACAAATTTTGTAGCGTGTGCTAATTAATGTTTCAATGAACATTCTTGTTGTTTTTTATTATTTAGTTACAATTCAGATATAATTCAGAAAAACTTGGTATAATTTAATTTTGTGGGATAAATTTCGCAAGTAAATTAACTCTTCGTAACTTATCGTTTTTGTGTATAACTATTCCGAAAAGAAATAATTATATTTAATTACTGACAGCTGTCTTGGTTTACAGTGACATACGTTACATGAACAATCATTTATTATTTACAGTATATCTGTAAAAAAAACAATATTATACCTTTGGTATTATTGATAACAGCAAGCAGCCTGTGCTTTTAGCAATATTTGAGTGTTTCGTTTTGAGTCTTAATTATTTTTAGTTATATAATTTTCATTGATATCGATACCAAGATTTGAACGTAGCTCTTTCGAGCGTACAGCACTTTTAGCATCCTTGCGAGCCACAAAAGCCGTTGAGTTAATATCTATTGTTTTAGTTAAAATGTAGCTTAAGCTTATGTCACGTTAAGATTTTGACTACCGTCACTTTTAAAATTGACACGTCAAATTGGAAACGATCCAAATAAAGTGTGGTATGATTATTTACGATACAAATACTTTGTAAGAATTTTTATAACATATTCAATAAATAAATAAGAGATAATAAGATAAACGATATAATTAACACAAGAATTCGTAAAAAAAAATAGCTTTGATATGTATAATAATCGCGTAAATAAAACAAATAATAAACCACGAAAAATGTGTAAAGAATGGGTTCGATATATATTAAAAATAGTTTATGTACTCAAATATTTTTTTATATTGCTTCGATGCGTACAATCTAATATTACAAATCTGTTAATTTGTTCTAACATCCTAATTGCATTCTTTCACTAAGATTCGCTTAATTTCCAACTAATGAAAAATCTCGATCACAAATGACCATCGGCTGCCAAATATCAATAATTACGATATTCAACCAATGTGATCGATTTAAATTTTTCCACCACAAATTTCTTAGGTTTGAAAGATTCCCCACCTTAAATGGATGTGAAACAGTTTACTAAAAAGGCAGCTTAAAAGTCTAGACGTAAGAAATAATGTGTAAATTATTTATCTACACAAACATTATTTAATAAAATTACTTTAGAAGTAGTGTAGACCTCCATAGCCTAGTGGTAAAGGGCGTGTGCTTTAGAAACGGAGGTCGACGTGGATTTGAATCCTGCGGGGACTCAACAAATTTTCATTGTTGTTTCCTAGTTTGTTAGGGCAATATGGGCCTATCACCCAATTGTCTGAAAAGTAAGTTGATCCAAGCATCGGATGGGCACGTAAAAAGTCGGTCCACCCACCAATCAATTCAATGGCTAAATAGATAGTGTTTTTAGTCAATTACATCTTTTTTCGATTACGTTGGCATACATTTTAAAAGCAATCGAATGAAAAATTATGTTAACTTAAGATTTTAACAATTTTTTCTGTTAGATTAATGTTCATTGTAAGACATATAAAGACTTTCTGTAATAATAGATGAACCGCTAACGTGGCGTGATGGGATACGGTCCAAAAAAATCCCCTAAATGGAGAAGGTGTGGGGAAGCCTATGTCCAGGAGTGGACTAACGCAGACTGATGATGATGATGATGATAAATTTAGACTATGTTATCGCGTTTATTTAACATATCAAATCATATTATAACACACGAAATTCTGATCACTTTGCAGCGTACGTGGTCACAATTCTGTTTTAAAAATGTGAGCAAGATTAAAAGTTGTTTCTTTCATCACATTAAAACGTATTTTAATTAAAAACAAACAAGCATCAACCGTGACTGGAAATAGACGTGCGTGCCAGTTTCCACACGTCCCATATGAATGGCACAAGAATAGACATATGTAAAAACGTAACGTTAATTATATCCGCTTGTTTTCATCCGATGCGACGCCGGATTCCTCTACGACTGTCCGAGTGGGAATGTCACGAGAATAACTCTATGACTGATCCTATCAAAGAATCATAAAAATGTGTCCGAGAAAATAATACAATTTGACGCAAACAACAAGTTTATTTTAATAACAAAATTATTTGCCTAATCTTATTTCTTTTTAATGTAAAGAATATAATTGCTCGCACAAATTACTGTTAACAGTTGTTCTGGAAAAAATGGCAAAAGAATGAAAATAAGGTATGCTGGTTTCACTTTTTCCAGTTCTTCTTCGGTTAGAGGTTTCCGAATTG
Source organism: Lamproptera curius (assembly GCA_029286875.1). Classification (NCBI taxonomy): domain Eukaryota; kingdom Metazoa; phylum Arthropoda; class Insecta; order Lepidoptera; family Papilionidae; genus Lamproptera; species Lamproptera curius. Next base: position 2,600,912 of record JAGSMT010000070.1, read on the forward strand.
GTTTTAGCGTGTTTAACTATAAAAAAGAAAATTTAATATACTAATAAATAAATTGAAAATTAAACTTAGATCTAGTATTTAATGTTTTCCAAAGTATTTTTTGTATTTAACGTATATTAAAAGGAAACTTTTACGAACCATAGCAACAAAACAAATAACTATTATAGATGATCATCATTAGCATGAAAATTATTTACGAAACATATTAATATTAAAAATATTTAAAACTCTAAATAATAATGTTAATTGAACAAAAGAGTAACATGAAATATTAGATTAAATGTTAGTTAATCGACAATAAATTGCTAATAGTATATGTAAGTAATTTTTATTTTTTTATATTTTTTATAAAATGAAACAGTTTTTTATTCCTTTAAAATAGACTCATACTCGTTGGTAAGGATAACAATAAAACTTTAAAAATAATGAAAAGTAATTAACGAATGAAAATTAGTAAAATCATTTTGTTTAACATTTTGAAACTTATATATATATATATTTACAAGAATCGCAAGTCGTTTGTTTGTATGTGCTGTTATTCTTTAATTTTTACATTGTTATTAGCTAGACTTTTAAAATTATTTTATTTGCTATAAAAGTAGTCTAAATACGGTTCAAAAACCCCCTATAGAGAAGGCGGTGACTTGGGGAAGGCCTATGTCTAGCAGTGGACTTACACAGGCTGAAGATGATGATGAGATGATTTATATAAGTCGAATATATAAATGACTACATCGTATACATATATTAATATCCTAAAATTAAATTTGTCCCATCACTTGGTAGACTATAAAAAATGCACATCAAACTAATTGAGGGTCGTGTTAGAGCAGACGTTTGCACGGAATTATTAGCAGGCGCCAACGCTCGCATCGGACCGTAAGCTATTTATCGCGGGCGTAACATTAATGGACGATAACGCGGCGAACCAATTCAAACGGCTACGTTTTATTCAAGGAAATAATGCAGCGCGTTGCGCACAGACAGATCTACGTAAATAACGCGCGATAGTTGGCACGGCTAACATACAGCCGGATCCGTAAAAAGTGGCGCCTAAACTGACGGAACCGCGGGCGTTCGATGATAATTATTTATAAAGATAACATACGCCGCGTCCAGCCAGAGTCAACGGCCGACCGACGCCACGCGGCGAAATCATTATTCAATTTCATTTGCATTTTTACTGCCCATCAGCAATACGATCGGTGATTTAATTTCATAATAAATTAAAAGTAAAACAAAAAAAAAAACAAGCACATCCGACGCCCTTCGAAATGCGATCGCGAGCTCCGAACGCGTGCAACATTGTTGCTCACCTGACGCGGCCGCGTACACGCACGTCCGAAATGAAGCAGTTAGCCGGGCCTATTCCAAATTCGAAACGCTCATCTTTTTTTTTTTTATTCCCAAATATTTATAACCGCAGATGTTTAGCGGCCAGTGTTCTCGCGCCGCGTCGGTATGCAACGCTAATAAAATCGTCATAAACGTGTTACTCTTTAGCGGGCGATCGCAAACGGCTTTATTTAATGCTGGCAACGTGATTCGTCAACGAGACGGTTTGTCGATTTAAATAAGGAACAGCTCGTTTTAGTATCGTGGCGTGGTTCGAGCTGTTGTATAACAATGGTTTGTGAGTCAATGTGTCGAAGGCAGACGGTGTGAAATAAAAGGAGCAGCCTCTCGATCCTTGTAGGGTTGTAGTCGAGCCGGTCGGTGCAGAATGGCGTCTGCGGCGCGTCTAGCGTGTCGATGAGTCACCGTGCAACGGAATCCGAATACGGCGCTGCTATCAACACAACACTAGGCCTAAACTTAAGATAGTTGGAAAAGTTTTTTAATGTTACTTTTTGTTGTTTACGAATGCGTTATGTTAATTTAAAATTTGCCGGGCTTTATCGCGTTTAATTACATCGCTGTTATTACTTAATTAAAACCGAGAACGTTAATGCAAAAAGACTTTAAGAAACTTACTTTGTTATGCACACAGTATCAAGTCGCTGTCTAATAGTCTGATACTGATGGCAGAATAAATTAAAATTTTATATAAAAAATTTACTTTAATATCTGTAAAGCTGGAAATAATATGAAATGTCGGAAATATTTGCATTTTAATTTATCGAATAAACTATTTGTAAAATTTTAATTCTTTCAATTTCGATATTTTTCGAGGGTAGGTGACTAAAAAGTTTAGACGTTTTTAACTTTTTAAATTTAAGCTTATTATTTGGCAAATTACAATAATACAAAGTTTTAAATTATCTTCAAAAGTTTATTTTAGTTTTGCACATATACAAAGTCTTATGTAATTAAATCGAAGTTATAGTCACCACCTGCAGCCCAACAAATTGCACTTCATTTCACTTCAAATCACATCAAACATAATGTCTAATTTGGCACAAATAGCTTCAACACAGAACCAACTTGAAGAGAATAACAGCAGGAGGCTGGATGACCGTAAGCATCGGGCCTAGGACACTGTTGCCAGAAATGCTGAGGAGCTCCGTAATTTCAGGGAGCTGATATTTGGTATCCTGAGTTTGCTGCGTCAACAAATTAAGGAGTGTGCTAAGCAGGTAGACAATCTCGACACACATAGCCGCAGAAAGGCACTTATTATCTCAGGTGTTCCTGAAAAAGAAAAGGAAGAATGCATCCAAACTGTTCTTTGCATATTCCATAAAAATGTAGGCCTAGATAAAATATCCCCAGATGAAATAAAGATTTGTCATAGACTCGGAGTGCCCAGTAAGCAGCAGCAAAGACCTATATTAGTCAGGCTCTCAAGTGTCTCTGTCAGACGTGATGTCTGGAGCCAAGACTAAACTTAAGGGTTCTTCAATGTCATTAAAAGAATTTCAGACCTGGGTAAGACAGTCAGTTTTTGTAAAAGCCCGCTTGCATTTCGGTATGCGGCCAGTATGGACACAAAATGGCATTATATTTATAAAAACTTCTTGTGACATCCATAAAATAACCACAGGCGTCCAAAAGTCACCCACCAAAACTGAACTATATATTTTTTGATCGTCTAAATTAGGTATTTAGTTCTTACCATGTTCAGTTATATTTGTCATTGTTCTCTTCTAACTTCACTTCTAACAACTGTTAAGTACTGCCTGGATTCCATGTACAGGAAATTATTTATAGCTGCTTTATTCAGATGAGGACTTTAATTTTAATGTTCTAGCTTTTAAAAACGGGTGTACTGTAATTACACATGCTAGTTATAATTACTTATATATTATATTTATTCATATGAATGTTCAACCGTATATTTTTGTTTCTATAAAGCTGTTGTGAATTGTTGTTATTGTGTAAGTTACATCTAACGTCATTATATGTTTTGACATCTGACGTCTGCCGCTAGGTCCTTATTGGTACGTTCCGTTTTAGTTTATGTTTTTTTATTACTTTGTTACAAATCTTTACTTTTTTATTTTTTTGCTACACATTTTTACTATTTGTGTTTTCTTATTGTTTTGCATTACTTTAGACAATTTTGTTTTATTCATATATATTCATATATCTTTTTTTTACAACCTGTGATTGTGTACGCTGGCGGGTGGTGCTGAATTATTGTTGCCGCACCAACTGAATCGAAAATTAGGTCTTTGTTATTAATATTTTAATTGTATTTATAATTATATCTATATTTATTTATATTTATTAATATGTCTTATAGTTCTGACGATGAACAATACTTTTCTGCCAATGATTCAATTTGTTCAAGTGGAAGTGATAGCTTTAGTTCGACTGGTGAATCTCTGGATGACTTTTTAAAAAGCAACTTTTCTGTAAATAAAAATAACACATTAAATATCTGTCATCTAAACGCACAGAGTATTCCCAGCCACTTTAGCAATTTAAGCGAAGGGTTCTATCACTCAATCGCGCATGCCATTTTGATTTCAGAGAGCTGGCTTAAACCACATCTTCCTTCTACTTTAAATTCTCTTCCCGGTTACGTTCTTATTCGGAATTACCGCTTAGGTAACGGCGGAGGGGGCGTCGCCATATACCTAAGATCGGACCTCCCGTATAAAATATTAGCTTCATCCTCTCAAATTTATACAGCAACCGCTGAATACCTCTTTCTAGAAGTTACACTTAAAGGGGTGAAATTAGTGGTTGCTATTGTGTACTGTTCTCCAAACGCTGATTACTTCACCGACTTCGAGCAGGTACTAGAATCTTAGGGTTCAGAGTATGTCCACCATGTCGTCATGGGAGATTTTAACACAAATATCCTTGCTGCCAAATCTCCTCGTACACTTAAACTCCTACATATAGTTAAGTCTAGTTCTTTTCATATATTGCCTCTTAACGCCACCCATCATAACCTCTCCGGAGTAGATACTTGGCTTGACTTAATCTTAACATCTAATCCTTCGTTAGTTTCCATTCATGGTTAACATCCTTCACCTGGATTTTGTCTCCACGACTTAATTTTCCTTTCTTATATCCTAAAGCCTCCCAAACCCAAACCTAAGATTCTGCACGTGTGATCGTTTGCTATGCTTGATGTCTTCAAGCGCGAAGATGCTGGAAAAATTAAATAGAGTGTGGTGACTAGGAGCGACAATATTGATGACAAGACTCAATCTTTGAACACTCTTATCACTAAACTTTTTGACGTCCATGCTCCCATTAAAAGAGTAAAAGTTAGTGGTCTACCATCTCCATGGCTAACCGAAGGCATACGCATGGCAATGAGACGTAGGGATCATTTGTTTCGTAGGTTTAAAAAAGTGCGCACTGATGACAATTGGTCCCTCTACAAATTGGCTCGACATCGGTGTAATCTGATGATACGCAACGCTAAACGCCGATACTTAATTTTAACTAAATCAACTCCTGCCGATGTCTGGACGTTCCTTGGAACACTTGGCATTAGTAAGTCGCGAATATCGAATCTTCCTAGCACAATTACCTTAGATGATTTAAATCGCCATTTCACCTCCACTACTCTTTTAGATCATCTAACTGTACGTAATACTATTTCCTATTTCAATGGTTTGACGCGACCTTCTCTTGATTCTTTTAAATTTTCTCCAGTTACTTCCGAAGAGATCAAAACTGCCATCCTTTTCATTAAATCCGATGCAGTTGGCAATGACAAAATTTGCCGGCGTAGGATTATTCCCTTCCTTGATTTCTATGTCCCAGTGCCTACCCATATCATTAACTTTTCTCTAGACACTGGAACATTCCCATCCTTATGGCGTAATGCTCTTGTCCGGCCGCTTTCCAAATGTCCTAATCCTTTACTTCTTTCTCATTTAAGACCCATCTCTATTTTGCCTTTCCTTTCTAAGGTACTTGAATTTTGCGTTAATAAACAAATTTCCCGCTTCATTTTCAGCAATAAGCTGTTTAGTCCACTGCAATCAGGTTTTAAAGCTGGCCATAGTACCACTACTGACCTATTGAAAGTGACTGGCGATATAAAGGCGAGCATGGAGTCAACCAAGGTTACTGTTTTGGTTCTAATCGACTTCACGAACGCCTTTAATGCTGTCAGTCATGATATCCTTCTTGCTATCCTCTCACATTTAATGATCTCGGATGAAGTGCTAGAATGGTTTTTCTCATATCTTCGAGGGCGCCAGCAATCGGCTAATGTTGACGATTCTTCGTCATCTGTTGGCTTCTTCTTGTATCTGGGGAATCCTCTCCCCACTTCTGTTTTCCTTATTTATTAATTTTATTCTCTATGATCTTCAATGTGCGTTTCATCTTTACGCCGATGACTTACAATTAATTGTACACTCAACAACCAGTCGACAATCTTTCTGAGGCAATACGTTTAATAAACCAGGACTTGAATGCAATTAAAAGTTGGTGTACCAAATTTGGCTCGGCGGTCAATCCATCCAAGTGTCAGGCTATATTGGTAGGAAGTGCACGCACCTTGAGTAGATTGGATTCAAACACACTTCCTACAATAATTTTTAACAGTTACCCTATTCCGCTCAGCCAAAATGTAAAAAATCTCGGCCTGTATATCGATTCAACGCTGAGTTTGAACGCTCAAATCGTTGGTGTCGTTATGAAAGTTACTCATGTCTTGCGATGCCTGTATCGCTTCAAAAATTTTCTGCCTATACAGACTAAAATCATGCTCGTGCAGACCTTGATCTTCCCCTTTATCGACTATAGTGACGTGGGCTACTTTAAGCTGAATGCAGATCACCTCAACAAACTTGATCGACTTCTAAATAACTGCATTCGATTCGTTTTCAATTTACGTAAGTATGACCACATTTCGGTATACCATTCCCAAAAGCAGTGGCTACCTATACGCCTGCGACGCTCGTTACGAGCTCTGACTACTCTCTACTCCTATCTCAATTCGTCTACAACGCCTTCTTATACATCTACCCATTTTCAGTATCTATGTGAAGTCAGTAACAAAGAACTTCGCTTGACGCACAATCGTCTTATTCAATGCCCCATTCACCGTTCTGACTTCATGCACTCCTCTTTCTTTATCCAGTCTGTTCTTCTGTGGAATTTGCTACCTCTTAAAATCAGAATGGTTACTAGTTTCATGAATTTTAAAAAAATGGCAAAAGAGTTCCTGCTAAAAAACTTGTCGGCAGAATAGTAAATCGTCAATTATGTATGTATATATATATAGATATATTCAATTATTAGTATAGGTTTTTGTATATATATGTATATAAATAGTTATATGTCGAAGTATAAATTTATACATTTGACTATGTATATTTATGTGTAGGTATATTTTATTTGTATTTTTACATCATGTATTTATTTTTAGAATACTTTTAGTCATATCGCTTTGCTGTTTACATACTCTCTATGCACCTCCCCACCTTCACTCTCTGCACCACTCCAAGGTTGACTGGGAGAAAACGCCTAAGGCATTAGGTCCGCCTTTGTACTAATTGAGCAAGAAGCATAAATAAATAAATAAATAAATATTTCGATACAATTTTTTTAAAATAATCATTTATTTCAATCATATAATGTTTTACGACGGAGAAAGTAGAATCGAAAGAAAGCCTTGTGTATTTTTTGATATTTCTAAGAAATGTTACAACAATTTTTTTAGCGTGCACAAAATTATTAAAGGTTATTTTATATAATGCTTTAATGGAGTCGAAGCTGTTTCTAACTGCGCTTACCCAACATTTTCGAACGATGATGTCATTGTTTTTTAATGCCAGATCTCTAGGATAGTTCTAATATCTCTTAGCCTTGAACTATGTCTACATTTTTTTCGATAGACAAATCTGTCGAGTCTAGACACGAACTTGTCTTAAAAAGTTATTCGTTTATTTTTTTAATCATATATGGACGGTAATATTCTCATAGATTTTTGTGAGCAAAATTATCATTTAATTAAGGTAAAACAAATATAAAAAATGTATTTGCAATAAATTTACAGTGCATGTCATGTTTTAGCCAAAAAATACCTGAAACCTGAAAAAGTATTCCACAGATATATTAAAACAGTTGTCTAATAAGTATATTAACTCGCACAATAAGGTTTGTCAAATATATAAAAAATCTTTAATATTATGAAAAAAGGCCTATTTAACCATTTCGTGACTATAATTAATATAGTTATATACTATAATTATAATTAGAATCCATTAAATCCAAAACATCTATTTTGGTCTGGACATAATTCTAATTATAATCTGTATTCACATATTCAATAGAATATTTTAAACATTTTCTTCCGATCGTCCCACACAGGTGGGCAATCGTTTCAGAATATACATTAACATCTTAAATCCACGCGTGTTTAAATATTTCACTAGCATTACTAGTTTTTAATATTATTCTCGGCGTTTTAATATTCAAAGCGCGTTTTTTAGCGCCGCGAGAACGGAGGACCGTGGCGTAACACCAGTAGCGGTTCGTCTTTTTCCTTTTACACATACATATCTACGTCCGGGACAGAGTTCTTTTTTTTAATTAATAATAGTCGTTAATCATTCGTTCTTTTCTTTTGTTTTAATTCGTATAATTTTTTATTTTTGATTAAAGATTGTATATTGTAAAATACAAAGTCGTCACACACATATATATATATAACAATGATTGATAATGGTAGGTTAGTTCCTATATTTTATTTCTTTTCCAAATAGAACTAAACTTATGGCAAGTCACAAACTGCTTTCTATCTATACTATAAATAACATTATGGAATAAAAGGACTTTTACGGATTTTATCGCGTTTATTTTACACATTTAAATTCCCGACGCTTCGAACACTTTCCGGCGGCTGTGGTCACGGGTTGACCACGGCCATAATGTTTAATATTCGCGTAAACAAAAGAATTAGTTATGTAAATAACATATCAAAATAACGGTGCAACGATTTTCATTGTTTTACCACATTTTTTATAATGTGATGAGGTGAAAAGTCGAGGAGGATTTCGCACGATGGTGTGATACACCCTGCCCATAAAAAGGGGTATCGTCGGAAGTCCTTCCGCCAGCTTGCGACATGGGATATTTATCCTCATTTACTAAGTAATTACGCAGCCTAGGGTGCCGTTCAAACCGGAATATTGTGCTAGTGATTTCACACATTGTTTTTCGCGAAGTAATCGGCAACGTGATAGTACTCAGTCGCACTGTTTTCCTGCTGATTCTTACTCTGCCTCTTTATACAGGGGATAAAGGAAAATGTAACACCTACAAAAATCAAACTATTTAATTTTGGCGGCAGGCAGTTTTAGATTCGGTTAAAATTCGCGAAGAATCCCATTTCTAAAAGCGTTAAAAGCAAGCTACGAGCCACTAAGATAAACCGCGACACACGTCACTTTCACATAGAAAGCTTTACTTCATTACGCATTTCTCAGAATGCACTCGAGCCTCCCTTTAGTCATGGCATTCCGGTTTCCGATGCGGGGCAAGGACAAGACTGCACATATGTTTACGGAACCGTCTCCGAACGTATACGCGTATAACTGTAAACGTGATGTTTTCAAAATGTTACTACGTCAAGGCTCTGGGATTTTACGTATCGCGTTACTATTATAGTTTGTACGTGTTAATGTAAGTATAAAGATAGTTCTTGCTATAACCTGTTGGAAAACAGCATCAGCGTTTATTGCTTTGTTTTAAATTGAATTATGTGAATGTATTAAAGACAAATGCCATATGGAATTTACTTAAAAATAATGTAATGTCAAACTGTATGTATGATTGAATATTGCGGCTGTACACAAAAAAAACAACGCGTATGCTTCTGGTGCCATTATCACACGTTGTAGGTACTTTTTTTAAGGAAATTCTATACATATTATTAAAAATTACCCTCTAATTAGAGAAGTTAAAGATTGTGTAAATTTATCCTGAGTCGATTTCTGCCGTCGATGACGGCCTCCGTGGTCTAGCTTTATTGGCCCTTGCGACCGGCTTCGTGATCTAGCGGTATTGGCTTTTGCTTTATGAACCGGAGGGCCGATTCCCGTGTGAAAACAACTGTGTAACGACCAATTGTCTGAAAAGTAAGATGATCCATGCATTATATCAACCCGCATTGGACCAGAATGGTATGATAATAAGTCGATTTCGACTACGACGGTCGATATATATTAGAGATCAGCCATCACGTGTACGTGAAGCCACGGATGCATTAACTCTTCTCGGATAACCAAAACGACCGGAGAGAGATCAGGAGCAGACTTTATATGGTCATCCCAAGCCTGCTTCATCTTACTAGAGTAGCAATCGGGCAATTAGTCCGCATTGTTTCAACCAACTAGTTAACAAAAATGAAAAGTTGTTGAGACCACACAGAGTTTGAAGCCACGACCCTCGGTTACGAAGATTATCTGGTCGATAAGAATGTTGGGAAAAAGATATTGAAATAACGGTTGAACTAACGTAACATCAATGTAAGTGCCAACTAGGACTGCGGGGCTATCTGACGTAGTTCACCAAGACGAAACATTACTTCTCGCACTGTCTCATAAACGTTTTTTTACTTAACGGTTGCTCGGTTAACATAACTGCTTTATGACTATTATTTGAAGACCTGCTTGGTGTAGTGGTTACTTACCCTGACTGTTGCACCGCCGAAGGGTGTAGGTTCGATTCGAACCACCACGGGAAAAATAATGTGTGACGATAATATTGTTTTTCCCGTATCAGGGTGTTTTTAACTGTATAGTATGTATTTATTTACAAAAGAAAAGTAGCCCTATCTATGAAAAGTTTTGCCTAATTTAGGATTAGATAATATGGCGTTATTCGTCCGTATTTCATATATTACTACGTGTTTATCCGCTTGGTAATAAATAAAATAAAATAAAAAAGCCCAAGTTACTCCCAGTTACATCATCTATCTCCCAGTAAAAGACGCGTCAAAATCGGACCAGCTATCCCGTGACTAGCCATAACAAACAGACATACACACAAAAATTTAAAAATATCGTTATTTGTATCGGGTTATACATACCAAATGATGTTATAAACAGACACTCCATTTCTCATTAACTAGTATATTATTATTAAATGAAAGGACTTTTACGAATTTTATTATATTTTATTACGGACGATGACTATCTATCCCGTGACCACGGCCGCTGGAAAGTGTCCGAAACGTCGGGAATTTAAAATGTGAAATAAACGCGATAAAATCCATAAAAGTCCTTTTATATAATAATGTGTATGTATTCACGCAAACAAAAGAATTAATTAGTATATTATTTCTATATTAATTGTGTGCATTACTATCATCCAGCCGGGATCTGCTGGTCGGGTATGGAGCGGGGCGGGCGATGCAGCTCCGTGGTGGCGCTGCGCGTGGGCAGGGCGGAGTGCTGCGCGGGCGCCGACCGCTCGCCGGCCGCCTGGAGCCCGCGCGACCTGGACAGCGGCGAGATATTCTTCTACAAGGCACTATCGGGTGGAGTGCCGTGTACGGCATGCGATGGTAAGCGGAACATGTTTACCACCACCCTCTGATGGTCTCCAGACCTACCAGCAGTTTTCTAGGAAAGTACCACTGGCCATTTTAAAATTAAAACTACTGTATACCGCATTGATGGCACCTTAGCCACCGTAATTACTGGGTGAACGAGAGGTAGCATTATGGCGGCAAGTGGAATTGTAGCGTATAACGCTGCGTTTTCTGTGGGTATGGTGATCTTTTTAATTATTTTGTCAGTTAAAAAAATATATCAAAATTATTAATTTTAAAAAATAAACCATACATAATCCGCTACACATTGGGTGCAGCTGATAAGGGAATAGTGATTTATCTCTCTCACCTTTGCAATTTTTGTGGATCTACGTAATAGTTTCCTACTATGTACACAATATCCAGCTCTCCTTCTGACTTTGTTTTACTTTTCGTTTTTTTATTGAATAAAATAGGAAACCACAAATCCGCTCTCATTATTTTTCAGTAATATAATAACTAAAAATGTAGTAAAAAAAAATCTCATACCATCCTTCTACTATCATAAATAAATTATAGAACTACAAATATTAACAGTTTCATATTTATACTACTAAAATACTTTATGTTAACTCATTTCAAAATGAGATTAAAAGATGCATCTACTTACATAATTATAATCTGTTAACTTCATTACGGCAGTGACGGCACTAATCGTGTTGGTATAGTTACAAATTACTTACTGTACATAAAGATATAACATATAAATATATCTTCATGCAACAAGACTTCTTAAAATGTCACTTTTACCGATCAAATTGTTTTATTTTACACCAAAAACATTAAAAACCGAATGAGGTTTACGACGCACCAAAAAAAGGAAACAAAACCGAAAAACTGGTCCTCAAGTTCATATCAATATCATCGTGACACTTAATCATTCTAATTTGTCAAGCGCGTTCGAAACATTGGAACGCGTCGTAAATTTTGTCATCGCATTTATATCGTGCATAATATAGTGCATTAGATACATGCAACCTAATTGGGGCGGTCATCGTCCGATAGCTTCGTTCATTCATACGTCAATTCGATACGAATTGGACCATTCAGTTCGTATTACTATTCATAGGAAAGTCCCGCCATTTTAAGACGCCATTACTGACCACGTGCCGGCTGACACGTAGCGAGATGATTCGTTTTAGAAGTAATTTAAAATCACAAGGCGGATTGTCGGTACGGTCACATGCGGAAAACGTTTAGTCATCAGAAAATATTTAGTCATCCGTTACAAGAAGGTCTATATAAAACTTTTCCTAGATTTTTGTTAAGTTTATAAGATCCCACTACACATTCTGCAAAATTCAAACAACAACATAATCTTCCGGCAAACATTATTTATGTTTTAAAATTTCATAAAGTGTATACATACAGGTCTATGGTTGATTTAAATATCAATTTAAACAAAACTTAGATTCGTTAGACCGTTAAACATTTTCGTTTAAAACAATAATCACAGAGCAATTAGTAGCAAGTAACTTATTTTATTGAATTCCATAGAAACATGTATTATTAATTAACGGCCGGCAATTACAAGTCATCCAACGAAGCTTATTAAACAACTTTATGCCTATTAAGACACCAAGTTACGTAATGAATTTGCACGAATCAATGACACGTACAAAAACTAGTCTAGAACGTTCGCTGTGGTCGTAAAAAATGTAGAATCTATCGCTTTTTACTAGCCTTTTACAGTTTTGGCCGGAAATCAATCTAATGCGCAAACTGTAGATTTTATTTGGAAATTTCCTATGCATCTCTATTTTTTTGTATGCACTCCGTTTATTAGTTTATTGCTTAAAGCGTTAAAATCGAAAAATTTATAACGTTGTGATCGAGTTTATAAATTACATTTAACGGAGCCATTGTTATGATCCATAAATACACGTTTAATTATTAAGTTCAGGGTGCCTATGATTTTGCACTTCAGCATTCAGGACTGATTCAAAATTAAGCACAAGGAGGAGTTTATATGTGTAAAAAATAAAATAATGTCTTATAGTTATCTATCTATATCTATCTGTCCAGTATTGCTACTGAAAAATCTTTTTGGCATTAAATATTACAAAGATATTATTCTGAGCTACTATAACGTATTTGCCTATAAATTGTGATAATAATGTTAAAGTTGTATTTGCTAATGCAAATACAACTTTAATAACAATTATTTAATTAACAATTAATTTAATAACACTTTAATATCAACTAGGGTAACATGTATAGTATATATAACAACATTTTGCGTTTTTAGATTAAAGAGGATTGTCGGATTGTATTTATCATTATAGTAATCGGGAATTTTGTAAACAAATTAATTTATATATTGACTTGTAAGCCACTGATTACCAGTTATTATTTTACAACGTAAACAGGAAAATTATTAAACCGGCAAATATGTTTGGCTCCGCTGGATCTCTATCAATGGTCCCTAATAGGTGGCGCCGTCTCTCTGCGTGTTATATATTACTTACGCGCTTATATTTTCCTTTATATTGTCGGCTGATCGAAATTATCAGGCGCCACGAAACTTTATTTATTATGTTGTTATGATACTCCAATTCTACATCTAATCATTTATTGAAACGGCAACACATATTTGATTTATGTTTCGAAAATATTGTCAAAAGCCACGTTCTTGCGCTATGCTTTTCTCTAAACATTATTTTGTTCTTTAATATGTTTGGCAACGATTCCTTTGTAGTAAAAAAAATATGCAGATAATTTGACAAAACAAACATTACAATGCGTAAAATTGTAATAAAATATTATTAAATAACAATATTAGTGATAAGCAACGTCAATATAATTAATACAAAAAAGTAAATAATACGGAACGATATCATCATTATTCCTGATAGCTTGATTAATCATATAAAATGCCAAAAACGTTAATATATTAAGATACCACAGTACTAAAATCAAATTATGACAAAGCTTAGTCTCATTTTTTCTTTTTAAGTTTATCTGTGTCAAGTGAAAAACAATAGCGATTTTTTTTATCAATATTTTTTATACAAGTTATAAGTAATAAATTCCGCCCTCTACTATGTCCAGTCTTGTTGCGAATAAGCAATGCGATAGCAGATCCGAATACCATACAGCCTATTAGTGTTGTCAGCTAAAATAAGCCTTACTCAACAGCAATAATGACAAGAGATACTGGCGCCAAGCTAGCATTGATGACGGTTATAGAAAAAAAAAGAAAAGAAAAGCAGAGGTGTCGACCGAATCAGGTCTAACTGCCTATTTAATAACGATAAAAAAGAGCGCCATGTTTTTTTTTCTGTCACACTTCAACCTTCGCGGAGTTTAAACGTTTCTAGATTTTTTTTTCTAGCAACATAAAAGCTCGAAGTTATTTGAAATGTGTCAGTTTTAGATTAATCTCTTTTTACGAAGTAGATAAGATTTATGCTACCAGTTTTCGTGTACGTAATAAACGAGATTCTTCAAAATAAAACATTTATGAGATTAAATTGAACACCTATTAAATATATTAAATATATGTTCTTAAATTAACCATACAGCTTTGAGGTTTTAAAGTTTTACGCTTCAACTTTAACGGATAATTTAGACTAATATATGTATCGATATTCTTTGCATTTTCTTTAGACATGTACACCTCGCCCGGTTTCCCATAAAATATCATCCTGAACACATGCTGCCAAAAATTAAGCAAAAAGAGTTATATTATAAATGTATTACTATAGTTAATATTTAACTTACAAATATTTTTTTCTTTACAAAAACATGTACACATACAAGCCCTAAGCATTGATTAAAAGTTAAAGTGTCCCGATAGCCAGAATTAAATATAAATTAAGAGAAATGCTCAAGTGAGTTATTCATGGACTGCCGCCATGTTTGGTCTTATTTTAACCAATATGAAAGATCGACGTTTGGGCGCCATTAGTTTGACATTAGACATTTGTTTACCTAGAATTGTAAATTTGCCAAAAAAATCAACTATAGAATCATCATACTGACAACGGCTTCCTTTGTTTTCGTGAAGTGCCGGATATATTATCGTGTGCTAATCGATACATAAGTGATATGTTTATGATCAAGACATATTTATGATATGTACCGATATATTTATACATGACGCATTCTCGCATCTAGTTGCGAGCACTAAATGTCAATGCGTAATTAGTGGCTGGGACCAGCAACGCGTGTACTGTATTTTAAATAATTACATCCGTTCTATAACGCAAAGTGATTACCAAGTACTTTATTACATATCGTAGAACATAAAAACTTAGCTATGCAACAATAAAAAATCCGGATGCTGGAAGCAGGCTTTGTAATAAATATCAATTATATAAAAGACATATAGGTAGAGCAATACACGAGATAAGCTTTGATACATTATAGAAATAATAGTAAACTGTAACTGTTTATGAACTACAGGTTCTTTTGGATTTCGGTAATCTACTACGAGTCATTCTAATATATTTACTATTTTATTAACTCTCATGTTAATATACATTTGATATATTTTTTAATATAAAAACGGTTTTAATATATGTTCAAGTTTCGATCTATATATTGTCCTCGCCTAATAATAATGTGTGGGACGCCCTGCGGCAAGATGGAATGACGACATTAGCAAAGTGGCCAAGTGGGCCGGGTGAGAATAGTCGAAGATCGGAAGCGGTGGTGTGCATTAGGGGA
This sequence comes from Lamproptera curius, assembly GCA_029286875.1. Taxonomy (NCBI): domain Eukaryota; kingdom Metazoa; phylum Arthropoda; class Insecta; order Lepidoptera; family Papilionidae; genus Lamproptera; species Lamproptera curius. Next base: position 2,616,540 of record JAGSMT010000070.1, read on the forward strand.
GGCCTATGTCCAGCAGTGGTCTGTTTCAGACCACTGCTGGATGTGATGATGATATAGATTGATGTATTTGTATTTGTTTTGTTATAAATCTGAATGTTGTTCCAGAATCATGTGCGGGTGTGTCGTGCGGTGGCGGAAGGAGGTGCGTGCTCAGAGGTGGCAGGGCGAAGTGCGTGTGCGCGGCCGCCTGTCGACGGGCGGGGCCGGTCTGCGGGACGGATGGTAGAACGTACCGATCGCTTTGTCGCCTCAGACGACGAGCTTGTCGCAGACCAGCTAAGCACCTGTCGCTCGACTACCCAGGACCCTGTCAAGGTATGTGCATTGCTATGTTATGGGTCGTAATTAATTCGAAAGGCATTTTTACCAGTCGACCCCAAAGTGGGTGGTGGTGCAAGAGACAGAAGTCGGGTGATGCACACACAAGAAGAATTCACATGTAAAGTAAATATTTAACAACACTCACATAAATATCAATTATTTACAAATTTCTACTAAGTTCCTAGGATTTTTTGTTAACATGGTAAATGGTACGACTCACCCATAAATAACACAGTACAAGACGCCTCAAATGCGCTCGCTACCTAGAGATTTAAGGTGTTGACAAGCTACACGTTTATCTACGGTGCCTTGTAAACTTTCAAGCAAATATTATGGCAGATATAGACATCGCGGTAGTACCTTCCAGGACTTCTGTAAGAAAGAGACCAATAGTTACGAAAAAAGAAAGCAAAAAAGCAAGCAATGACTTGTTACATCTCACCAAAAATGCTGCTCGTTGAATCATTGTTCCATAAACAGAAGTTAGTTTTGCATCTTAATAAAGAATAATTTTATGTATAGCAGTTATGGCAATATAGAATGTTCACCAATTTGAAAATATGACGTGTGCATAAAATAGGCATGTTAAAAAAGATTGTCGGTAACCAAAAATTAAGTGTACGAAAGTCGTATAAAGGCGGTATAATGCTAACTTATCATTGATTTTTGTTATTTTTAATTTTTTAGCTTATCTTGTTTGGCAACTAGAATAAAATGAAACAAAAACCTCTGCACAAAACTATATTTATTAAAGTAAGTCGACTAGGTCACCAGTTTTCTACTAGTTATTCTTTTTTAACTCGCTCTACGTTGTGTTTTATTTTAGGCGCATTTTAATATAATAGTTAATGTTACGCGCATTTTTTTCACACAATAGTGTATAGTACCTACTACAAACTAACTAGCTTCATTCCAACTGTGCTTTTGCAATTTATGTTCATTATCTTTAGTATTTGTCAGTGTATCGCCTAATTTTTAAATCTACAAAACCTTATATCATTAATAGGTATATTTTTGCTCCCATTTATACATAAATAAAATTGGAGTTGCTGTTTATAACATTAAAATAACCGTTTTTAAATGAGTTCTTTGTCATACATTACCAGTACATATAGAAAAGAACATTTAAAAAAATTGTCTGTCTAGCCATTCAAGATATTAGCCAGCTTTGGCTAATCTCTGGAAAGGCTGGTCCGATTATGCGGAACTTTTTATAAAAAATAGCTCATATAACTAGGAATAAATAAAACTATTTTTTTAAATTTTTTTTCTGTACATCACCACGCAGACAAAGTCGCGGGCTACAGCTAGTCGTACATTTAATTAGTTGACTATTATAAGTTAGATATATTGAACAGCTTTTCGTATAAGTGTTACGGTTTCTATCTCTATAATAAATCGAAATGAGATTACCTTACAATTATGTAAACAAAATCAGCAAATCTACATTAATGGAAACAAAATCTATTGCTTAAAGCGTAGCGCTCCCGATTGGCCTCCCTCGCCAAATGTCATCATATATTTGACCACTATAAGGGCTATACTTTTTGCAACCATTATACAAATTGTTTATACAATTTCCGGCTTCAATTTAGCTCTCTGTTGACCTTCAAATTAACGCCACACGAATTAGTGCCATTCCGTTGCTTCGGGATACATTGTTTATAAATATTCCATTCCTTATTTGACGCAGATAGGTACAGATATATGTATATTTAGATTTGTGTATATTTTGTCTGCGGTGTTAATTGTTGACAATTCGCAACCGTTTGGTGCGAAATGTGTCGCCGACATTTTCTTGTGTAAATATCAGGCACCTCTGCCTGATATTTACGGTTTTGAACAATATCCCAATTGCAATATCCCAATTGGATTCCGAGACACGCAATAACATCGTTATTCCTGGAATAAACGAAGAGGGTGGCAAACCGTTCAATATTAAAGTACATTTTTTTTTAATTTATGAAAACTGAGGGCACAAGTCAACTGCCTCCGTAGCCTGGGTTCGAATCCTGCGGGGACTCTACAAATTTTAATTTTTGTTTCCTAGTTGGTTAGGGCAATTTGGGCTGATTACCCGATTGTCTGAAAAGTTAGATGACCCATGCGTCGGATGGGCATGTAAAATGACGGTCCACCCACCATCCCTCACAGCGTGGTAGGATACGGTCCATAAACCTCCTAATAAGAAGAAGGGGAGGCCTATGTCTAGCAGTGGACTTACACAGACTGATGATGATGATAAAGGGACAAGTTAGTACAATGGCGGACTTAATACCAAAAAGCATTATCTACCAGTCAACATTTGGATGGTACAGAGAAAATTAGATGGGTGCATGTATATAAGAAATAATAAAAAAAAACTATTTTTTATAAGCAAAAGTAAAACTAAATTATATTATGTACACAAATACTGCTTAACAAAATAGTATTCATTTATAAAATATACCACAATTACATTTATATGTACTAAGCCTTTGTACTATATCTACTTTTATGCAATTTATGTAAACTAATTTTTAGAACGACAGACATGTGCTAAAAAAAGTTATTATTTTATTCAGAAAATTTCCGAGTTCAAAATTGTCACTTTTTCTAGAATTAATTTTTTACTTTGTGAGAAAATTTACACTCCATTCACCATGCACACACTTTAGGCACACTACGTTATTAAAATAAACAATAATCCGTAACCTAAAACTTTATTACCTACATACACGTACAACAATTCTGCCTCCGTAGCCTAATGACATGGGTGCGCTTTAAAAACCGAAACTCGATGTTGCGAATCCTGCGGGGACTCGACAACTGTTCATTGTTGTTTCCTAGTTGGTTAGGGCAATGAGGCTCGATCACCCGATTGCCTGTGAAGGAAGACGATCCATGCGTCGAATGGGCATTTAAAAAGTCGGTCCTGCGCCTTGTTTCTCACCGGTCGTGTCGGTCTTCCGTCCCATCAGACTGTGAGAGTTAAAAGGACAAGGGCATGCACCTGTGTCTGCGCGTACACTTGTGCACTATAATATCTCTGCGTAGTTGGCTGATCTTGAATATAGATCGGCCATCGTTATCGAAATCTACTTGGAGGACATTACTATTATTATAACTAGTGAAACAGTATTGCAGGAAACGACTCGCCTATTGCTCTCCGGTGTAATAACAAGCGTGACTATTAATTATTATGTCATACCTACTTAGCTATGGCTCGCTCCGTCGTCCGGTTAGCGACAGCGCAGCCATCTATCATACTTGGCGCCAAAGCCTTCCATAGCAACAGTTCAAGAGAATACTATGTATAACATAACCCGTTGTTAAACGTGCGTATACACTTACGAATCAAGCGAAAAATATATTCGCTTGCGTTTAGCACTAAGGTACACACTTCATAAATGTATTGCAAAGTAAACAATGACATTACTTGTTTAACCGGAAAGTGTTCAGGTTAAATAATAATTAAAATATTTCTCCTTTGTTTAAGCTCATAATATTATACATTATACCTGAGCCAAACGAAACCAGTCTCGGTAAAAATATCAATAGAGGTAAATGAATCGGATACAAATGTATACATCATGTGATAGTCCACTGCTGGACATGGGCTTCCCCTAATGCACCTCTATCCTTTAGAGGGTTTTTGGACCGTATCCCACCACGCTGGTCCAATTGAGGGGTGGACCGACTTTTTATTGGATCATCTTACTTTTCAGACAATCGGTTGATCGGCCCAAATGCATATATTCCTATATTGCCCTAACATAATTTGTAATTATAAAGATTCTCTTACATGAGAAATCGTCTAAGCAAGTTCCGATGGTGTTTTTATATCTACCGCAAACAAATAGTGTGTTCGCACACTACTGACTGTACTGACCTTACGAACACCGTTGTAAATGTAGGGAGTAGAGACTCAACATCTGGAGTCTTAGGTAAAAAAGTGTCCGTACTTTTCACAAACTACGTTACTGTATCTGCTTACTATATACGCACCTTAATATATAATACGTTGTTCACGAACCTACAAGCTTATTATTAACACAACCAAGCTTAATACCGTTATTAAGCTATGTCCGTACATAGATGCTGTTTTCAGCTATTTAACACGTATTCTAAATTTAAAACTATTAAGTTTTCTATATTGCACTATAAGTCTAATAAAGAGAAGGTCATACTATTAATATTAAAAAGTGTTATAAACCTATATATGATATTTGTTACGTATCTATATAAAAATAACATAAAACCAAAATTAATACGACACATGAAGCCGAGATCAATGATAATATTGGGCTTGTTTTTCATTGATACTATAATACCTTTACAAAAGAAAAAACAGAACTAACTTTAAAAAGAAAGTGCACAAACTTTGATGAAGCACAATCTAAACTATTTCGTATAGCAATTAAATCGTCTGTTACACAAAACAAAGTTTAGTGTCAGAGATGTTTTTACATTACGAAACAATATTTACACAAACTTTTTCCACATCGAGTGGCATCGAGGTTTATCTGGAAGTTTCCGTCATAAAATACGTGTCAGGCGGTGACAGGGTCCGTTACTTGAGGCTGGAGGGCGACCTTTGTGGCGCATTAAGTGAATACCCAATGCACAGCCGAGTTAGTTTAGTACCCACATCGGATATGAGAGTTATGGGTTCGAATTTTTACTATTAAAAAGTTATTTTCAATACATAAGTGCCCCTTAAGATTTTTCTTTTGTAAAGTCTCCAAATAGTTATTGTATGTATGTCTTAGTGCTGAAGTGATCTGATCTGTCGTGATAAAGTTCTAGGCATTAAATTAAAAATGTACCGTTCTCCATTGGTCGTGTTAATGTAAATGAAAGTAAAGTTTTTTCTAAATGTACGCCGCACAGAGAGAGATTAAGAAAATAGTCTACTGGAACCAAGAAGCCTACGCTTACCACCGAAGTAACTCATACAGAATTTGATATTTTTGCGAGCACGACAAAAAATAACAAGTTATGAAACAACAAAAATTTTCTTCACTTAATGTTTATGACCGTGATTTTTATTGAATAAAAATTCTTAAGACAAAAAGCTATATTATTCTTGAGTAATCCATGCTTAAGTCGAGGATAGTGTAGTATCCTAGTAGTGAAATAATATTTTAAATCGATTATTATCGGAGCCTATTGAAAACAAAAAAACAAATCTTTCCTCCTTATATTAGTATAGTAGATATATCTTTCTGATATCCAAACACCTACACCATTGATGTATTTAATCTAATTCGAAAAGCGTCCACGCCAGAACCTGATTATTACATGCGTGCTTTTTGCTCAGGCGAAGGTTGATCAGTTCCGAGTAAAGCTATGAATAACCTAAACTGCCAAAACTGGATTCAAAGCACGCGATTCAGAGCTTTGTATCCAACCCATATCAAATGTGAAATTTACGTATACATTGTTACGCGTAGAAATTGTGTCAAAGGTGCAGCATTATTTTTGAAGAAGTTGTCAATCACTGACAACGACGTCATTAGTCCAATATCAATTCGTTAGTATAGGTTACGTTGCTTATTTTAGACGTTTCGGATTTATTTATTTAAACTTAATGCAAATATTGTACAAAGACCGACTTAATGCTATAAGCATTTTCTATCAGTAAGCCTTAGGGTGGGCGAGAGATAATAGTTGGAAGGTGCACAAACAGTAAGGGAAAGAAAGGAAAAAAATTGTATATTCTACTCTTGGTGTATTTATGTAATTCCTTTTTTTCTGCTGGTCGACTAGTCTATACGTATTTGTAATGTAATGCTATACTGTTGTGCAGTTTAAAAATTGTGTTTGTGGGACCGAAATAATTTATTGTTGATCAAATTTAATAAATCGAGTAATGACTATAAAAAAATTTAACTTGCTATAATTTTAGTACATTTTAATACGTTGTACTTTTCCAAAAAACAATATGGTTTATTAACTATTTAAAACGTACCTAGAAAACTGTCGTCGTAATTTAACCTCCTTATTGCCAATGACAAAATTTTTGGTTAGAAAAATACGCGCGTCGATCCGTCCACAAGGCCTAACTTAACCTTTCTTGTAAAAGGCTAGTGTAAATTTTGATAAAAACCGCCTCTTAATAGTTTACTATAATTTTGTAAACATAACATATTATATTAATATTTAACTAATATTTAGTTTACTGTCGAAGTAAGAAATCTCGTAATTAAACCCACCACAGAAATTATTACTCGTAAAACTGTCTTTGCACTGAAATCGTCAAGTTCCTGCAGTCGTACCGCGAACAAACAGCCGACTCGAAACTAGTTTTTAACTCCACTCTTCCTTTCTCTATGTACCCTGAGGGGGTATTACAGGAGCGGGCAAATTATAGGCATCGGCAATACGCTAAACGTCAATTATTCCATCCGAGAGTATTTCAGTTGACAAATAATTGTTGCACACGTATTTATGTTGCTACTGCGGAATCGTAATAACTGGCAACTGGTTGCTTGCTCAATGTTTATTTATAACGACTTCTGGTCTTTACGCTGTTAAACGTCAAAGAAATTATTGAAACTCCAGGTGGGGTTACCAGATTATTTGCCCGACTACCAGTTTTCTGACCGAAAGCCTCAAGAAGTACGGCAGTTAATCCGGCAATTGTAATGAAATGATACATAGTATATATCTTTAATAAAATTTTTATTCCTTTCATTCAAAGTACAATAATCTGTAGCAGACATACTCGACTCGGATAAGTGTTGTTGTAATGTTAGAATGCAATTTATATTTAAATATAGCAACATGAAATGTATAAAGTTGGATAGTACATAATAAAATTACAAACTTGTTAGATGGCTGTAGTCCTTTGTTCTGCTCGAAAAGCTCTCGTGAAAACGGAAAGGATTGTTATCCCTCTGTTGTCTCTTCATTATGACGAGTGGTCGTTTTTTATAAACACATTTCTTTCCGCTTGTTAAGCCACTTCATTAACTATCCTCAGATCTGCCTTGTTAATGCTCTAGGGCGTTGTCGCTTGCTGTTAGGGTGAGTCGAACAGCTTGATATAAACTAGTTATATTGTAAGGCTAATAATGTCTATGAATAAATACTAAGCAAATAATATTATAGAACTTTTCTTAACTGTTTAATTTCGCTTTGGTTCTATTCTCAGTAATGGACTATTTTACCCGGATCAACTTTGCTATATTAGTAAACTAAAATCTATGCCTCTGCTCAATAAACAGAAGTAAAATAAGTGCTTAATTAAATGCTTTTCAAGTTTTTTGCGATGAGACAAAGACACCTGCACTTACGTAAAGTTAAATCGATATCGGATTAAATAATCTTGTTGTTGCTCTTCATAGTTACACCTTAAACGACATCTATAACCTACAAGCATTAAAGGAATTATTTCATTATTTACGTCCACTGAACCGAAACTAAAAAAAGTAAAACTCATGTCCATCTGAAATTAGCCTAATCGCGTAATTAATGTATGACTTTAATATGGCATGTAAAAAATCAGTCCACCGACCAACCCGCATTGGAACAGCGTGATGGGATACGGTCCTAAACCCCCTAATGGATAGGGGTGTATTAGGGGAGGCCTATGTCCAGCAGTGGACAAACACAGGCTGATGATGTGGATGATGATGAATATAGACTAGACTATACCAGTGTAAAAACTGAACACCCATATATCGAATTGAAGCATCTTGGATAACCTAAAAAAACCTATGCAGCACCATGATTTACTATCATTCTTTGTTCCTTGGGTGTTTTTAGTTAAACAATCGCGCATCTAAAGTTCAATAGTGCCTGTGCAGTCACACAGTGACATTTATACAAACTATTTTAAAGCCGACCTGACACAATTGTAGCAGTCTAAACTAAAACAGTAATTACTTTTGACCCGATTATATTCGATACGAAGCACACCTGTGTGCATTTACGAAAGCAAAGTTAATTGATTCAGTGCTAAACGAAGACAGCGTTTTTATGTTATACATTTTGAAGACGGCCGTCTTTTACGGGGACCGTCTGAAATAAAACCATCGCGGTGCCTATTTCTGCCCCAAATTAATAGTTTGTAATCGCCGAAAATTTTCGGTTTGCAGGGCATTATAGCCAAACTTACGTTACGGTTAAACGACACCTAACATACATTTTTGTATTCATGACGTTAGGAGAAAGGCTTTGTTCGTTTCGGTCATATCAACTAACGAATTATCGCAGTAAAATGTCGCTGAAATATAAACTTCTATTATACAAGGTATGCAGACTTCGCTCACACATCTTCCACATTCTTAAACTAACTACAGGTAGTGCAAAACAAATTCGTCCGCCGCGCCACCGGGGTGCAGTGATACCTACAAAACGTAGATTTATATAGTGACTGCAAATTGCCGACACTTCGCAAACACTTTAAAAAGTTAATTCGCAAACATATAGTTTATAGCAAAAAGTGTCGGCCACCTAGTTCGTGGGGACGGCAGCTTCCCGCGAACACTGTATTAGGTAAAGCTGATCAAAGACATGAGTCTCGAAGAATGAGATCCTTACTAAATATAACATCTAGCATCATATGCCTCGAGGCAGTATAATTTGTGGCGTCTTACGCTGCGTTTCATATGGGCAGTTCATATCACTTACCATCAGATGAACAAACTACTTAAATATCTGAAAAAGTGGCAAAAAAGACCTGCTTATTAGCTACGCAAATAATATGCTACATAATACTTCACTATTTTAAAGCATAGATTACTTATGTTCTTCATCATGTTTAGCTGATGGTGAGTAAGACATTCTGCCTATCAGAAATAAGGCGAAAGTTCCATAAAACCGCCCGCTTCTCTGAAACTTGGAGGGTATTACGAATTATTTACCCAATCATGATGAATTTCACACAATCCAGTCGATAAGTCTAGCAGTCCTTACATACCACATTCAAAACCCACCACATGCTGTTTGCAAAAATCCACGTATTTGACATAAACGTAATTGTCTATAAAAACTAAAGGCATTAAAATCATCTGAGAAATCAGTAAGTACAAGAGTCGATGCTAATTCCGTCTGTGCGGTCGCAACACGATATCACCACAAGGTACGTCCCTTTACGCGGCAACATTGTTGCTGAAAGGGAGACTTCCGTGCGACTGTCCCTTCACTTCTCCACGCTTTATTATTTGCAGCTTTGCACCGGTTATTCTGGACGCATCGCCTTTTTGTTGGACACCAAATGACAGGCCCGGGAGTCGAACGGACGACTAATCGGATGAAGCTATTTCCAACTCAAGCGATTGCCTTACGCGCTTCAAGTAAATTGTTCGCTATTATATTTCAATTACCTCTTCATCTACAATACATTTGCAACTACTTAACATTAATATCTCATAAATTCTAAGAAACAACGAACGATAACATAAAAATTACTTAATTTTAATGAGTAGATTAAGAATATCCATAAACTCAAAATAATTTTGAAAATAAATAAGTCAGTTTATTTTTTTTTTGCATACGCAGGCAGACGAGCAGTCGGGGCCACCTGATGGAAAGTGGTCACCGACGCCCATAAACATTGGCAATACTGGTATTACCAACGCGCTGCCTACCGTGAGACACAGGATGTTAAGCCTCGTTTACCCAGTAAATACGCTGGCTACGGTGCCCTTCAAACCGGAACACAGTAGTGCTTTCACACTACTGCTTTGCGGTAGAAATAGACACCGCGGTGGTACCCACCCAGACGGTCTCCTGTAAACAGGGGACCTACCACCGGTAAATATTAGTAAATATTTCGAGTGACAAATAATCCAGGAATATACACAATCAAACATTCAGAACAACCGTTACAATTTATATTCAAACGGCCCAAGGTAAAATAACTCGCATAGTGGAACGCTTTGCAGTACTCTTTTAGATTTAAGATTATTGCCATACGGTCCGCGGCGTAATTCTCGGTGAACATAAAACTGCAATAAAAGCTTTCAATACAAGACATTATCATTAAAACCGACAATATCTAACCTTTATTGCATGTTCAAAAAGTTTCTCAAATAGATACATTATTTATAGGAAGTCTAGACGACTGTATTATTTAGGGTTTTTGAATATTATTGTAAATAAACAAACAACAGTTAACGAGTTTAACGCCAGCAGTTTATTTTCGTAAAGACTCTTGATATAATATTACCAAAAAATTTTAATTTGTTACCTAAATACCTAAAACCTTCGGAATTTTCTGAAACATTTCTTATAAATCAATTATTAGTGCGAATTTTTTAAAAAGAGTATTATTTATATTATAATTATATGGGTTGTAGTTAGTATTATTATTTTTCAATAGCTACCTTAAAGTATCTTCTTGTGTTCCGATATTGAGGCTTTGAAACATAATAATAATCGAACATCGAGACGCAACATCCTGCATCGTAAAGTAAACTCGGAACCGGGAACAGGGTTTCTATACATTTATTATGAAACGATAATAGCTGAATGTACATTAATAGTACATAGTTAGATAAACAATAATTATCTACACTTAAAACAAATGATATTAAAACAAAAAGATTGCCGTCGAACGCGATGAGTTCTAAATGTCCGCTATAAAAGGTAAAACTCCTTTCTCTTAAACTTTCATGTATATTATGTGTTAATTATTAGGATATATATATATATATTTATAAGGTAAACCAAGAGGAACGCCGTACGTTTTGGCGCTATTTCTATGTGTTGGTAATTGTCAACAATTTTGATTCTATATTAAATTTTGTTTAGGGCCATAATCAAGTGACTTTATACTATGCAGTTCTTGGAACAGCGTATAGAAATCACAACCTCGGGCAGCCTAGCCATTATCTAAAGTTTTAAGTCTATACAGGTTAGAATGAAAAATTATTTTTACTCAAAGCGACTGGCATTAAACCTCATAACTCTAAGAGTAAATCGCATACGATGGATAGATTAAGTGTGATTTCATAAACAGGAGCGATTTCTTGTATGCATAGAGATGTGAATCATGTTAGTTTAAAGTAACAAATAACTATAGCAAAAGTTTTTTCCCCGCAATATTCGGACCCTCTACTACCAGTTTGTAAAGCTAATGCAACAGCATTAGAGTTCATAATGATAATATTTAATTGTTTAATTTATTTTATTGTCTAATAACAAATAGTTGAGCGTATTAACCGTAAGTAGGAAGCCAAGTACCCACACAATGCAGTTGTAAACGCAGTCGTCTCTAGACCGAGGCAGACAGACGTCCCCATTTCACATTATGAATAATTATTGTACGCGATAAGGCCGATGCAAGTGTTCTCGGTAAATTTGTGTTCACATCGAAGTAGCTGTACAGACGTACTTACATTCTATTTCTATATAAATATAACGAATAGATTCAATAATATTAAAATGTGAAATGTTATATATATTTCATGATATTATTAATATTTTCAAAAAAATAAGGAAAGAATAGTGAATAGATTAAAATTAATATGCATAATTTTAATGTCATTTCTATTTTCACGTTAATATAGTGAGTTTATTTAAAACGTACGATCTCAATGAAAACTGAACAAAAAAGCAAATTTTTTATATTAAGCGACAGGCAAGGCGGACGCTTACCAGATAAATATAATTTGGTCTTCAGATAAGAAATGCAATTCCAATTACCGCACTGAGCTATATGGTAATACGTCTCCTTTATCTAGTAATTACACTAATTAGGTGAGTTTAAACCGGAACACAGCACTGTTTTGACGACCTGCTTTAGTGAAAAAATAGTAACAAACCGTTAGTTTCCTCGTCGATCTCCTGAAGAAAGAGCCACTTTCATAACATAATTTTCTACATCTTATTTGGAAAACTATAGCGAATTTTAAAATTAGGAAATTTTTAATTTGAAAGTTGAGTATGAGATTTATATTTAAATGTATAAATAAATATTATCAATCAATCAGTCTCAAAATTCTTCTCAACGGTCTTAAATGAAATCAGATATCAAGCACTCAGAAGAATTATTCTTCTTAATTTGATATAAAACGTTTTTTTCTTTGCAATTTTACAAAAAATCAATACGAACATAATAACGATCACATAAACAAATTTCAACAACTACTTCATACAACACCAAGGTGCGCTTCAAACTATATTGCCATTTTTTCCAGAAATAACCGCAAAAACGTACCTCAATGCGGAAGTGGCAACACTATAAAATCCCCGGAACAGTTTCAATTAGAGCCAACGCCTTTATCACGCACAGTCGCACTACAAAATTCTGTTAAGCGTGGCCGTTGACCCGACGCCTGCAGCGACCTGCTCCGTGAATTTCCCATTATACTCGCAAAATACTTCCTTTCCGACATCGCGAACGGACATTTTAAATTCACCGAATACGGATTGTAAATCTTTTTGAATTAAAATGCTATTGTTTTATAAACAGTAACAGCTCAGCACATAACCATTTACTGATTTTTCACAGCAAATTTTGTGAAAATATACCTTCCTCTTCTTTCTTTGCTTGTTTCATCATTAGCCTGTGTAAGTCCACTGCTGTACATAGGTCTCCCCTACTCCATTTTGGACCGTGTTCGACCATGCTGGTCCAATGCGGGTTGGTAGGTGGACCGAGTTTGTACATGCCCATCCGACGCATGGATCATCTTACTTTTCAGACAATTGGGTGATCGGCCCAAATTGCCCTAATCAACTAGGAAACAACAATGAAAATTCGTTGAGTCCCCGCAGGATTCGAACCTAACAACCACCGGTTTCTAAAGCACATGCCCTTACCACTAGGGTACGGAGGCAGTTGTTTCTTTGCTTCTTTAGAGACGGTTTAATAGAGATTTAAAGTGCATCTTACATTCGCTATTTTCTCAGTCCGTAACTGCATAATCTCGTATGCTAAAGCGGGCTCTAATTCTAAATATAAATATTTGTAAACCGCGAAATCTGTCCCTGCTCGCGGTTCCATAATTAGTTCGGGTGATAATTTCCACCGAGCGCACGCCAACTGCCAAGAGATGGGCGCAATTATGCATATTCGTGGAAACTGCCACGGTATCGTTAATTTGGGCGGGACGCCATTGCCAAATCGCTGACGCAGCTATCGGAATATATTTATTAGGTAAACCTGATTAACAAACGCCTGGCCGAAGTCCAATACCTTCTCTCAGCGCGCATCGATGCAAATTGACTAACACTAAAAATATCCCATCTTTAGCGAGGGCAGAATATGAAACGGTGGCAGTTTTGATTGGCACACTCAAATCATTTGTTGGCAGCGAACGCGTAGGTTTATTTTTATGTGTGTCTAGGTCATGGTTGGAGTGCAGGAAAGCTAAGAACTAAAATATCTGAACGTCGTTTGTTCGTCGTCGTTCAAGTCAACAAATTTACCATATTATCAAAAGATATCCCTATAATAGTTCTGCTTAATAAATGTATATTCAAGGATATATGAATTTAATATATCCAATTAACCATATCAAATAATTGTTAAATTGAAGACGTTATCGAAGCAACGTTAGCGCATTAAGAACATTATTGTATATCATATCTTGAAGACGTACTTCCAAGTTTCTAAAATAAAGAAAATAGTAACAAAAAGCATGCAGTCGCATAAAACATACATTAAATAAAACCGAGTATTGGACAAAAAGGAAATATTAGTAGAATTTCTACATTAGCATGTGTATCATATTATATTAAATTGTTGTCACATTCCGATATAAAATTATATACTCGATACTAATACTCAAGTCAAGTTTGCAACTATCACAGAATTCAACAACTGCAATTAAAATATTGCTTTCCACACTGTTTAGCAATTATTCAGTGTATTTTATTATATCGATTTTTAAAACTTGAATATTTTTTGGTGACTTAATTCGTAAAAGTATTACTAATTACAAAACAGTAAATCTAGAAAACTAACACAACGACCAATTTTTTTGTAGACTGAATTAAACATACAATTTGCGGTTACAACCTGCATTTATTTGACTTGTAGACGTAGAACTGCTTACGATTAAATCTGACACACATTTTAACATTGTTCGTTAAAATAAACAGCTTTTAATGCATACTTAATGTTAGTTAAAACAAGTAAACAGTATAATCTCATCATTAAAACAGCAAGTAAGCAAAATGACAACAATGTTTCGTCTGAAGCGAATTTATCTCTTACTATCTTTGTCACGCGGTTTCACCCGCGCGTGGTAATTGTAATTTGAGAGGATAATTAAACTTATATATATTTATAAGCCTAAAGGTTTTTGTGTTTCATTCCGGAACAGGTCGCTGCAGGCAGTTTTTTTTCATGACACTATTTATTATATTTGAATAAAATACACTATATCCTCATATATAATAGCCTATTAGATTTTATTAAGTTTTTATAATGTTTAAATAAATGCATCAAACATCCATCCTTACAAGCTTTTGAGTTTATAACACTAGCAGGATTTCTCCGTTATCTGATAGTCCGCTGTAAAAGTACTTTAAGAGTTAACTTAAGAGTGGTACAGCAAATAGTGTGATAAACTTAGCAGTAACTTAATCTTAGCAATACTTGATCAACGTCTAGGGTTAACTGCCGATAACAGCAATAAACCGCAATGCGATAGTGTGGCCAGCTTTACCGGCACCATTGGTTGTGCAATCGATTTCAATACTAATATTGTATTACAGAATTCCTATTGCATTTTAAGGATTCATTAAGCGAAACTAAACTTTATAATTGTCTTCTGCCCACAATCAAAAAAGGGCAGAAGTTTGACACAACTTACTGTTCAATTTTATGAAAGTATAGACATAATTTGACAGTTGAAAATATCTTTCTGTAAGAAATTACAAAACTTTGTATCAAAAATGCGGCAACTTTCCCTCATATTTGTTTTACATCTGAAAATACTTGTTGCGTGTAATTTGAAATTTTATTGCCTAATAAAAAAATAAAACCTGAACATAAAATGCGAAAGATCGATTTGGCAAAAGCGCAAATGATAATAGTTGGTTTCATTTTACCCAACCAACACGCTATCGTTCAAGCGATGTCAACTCAAACTAATTATTACTACATCAATTTATTTTTAGTGTTACAATATGCAATGCAGGGTAAGATTTTTAGTAAGTGGCCCTTTTTTAAGTTGCATAGAACTTCTTATCTATTTTCGAAATAATACTAAAAACTAGTATCTTATAAATCAGGTCTTATATAAATATGTACAAACAAATAAAGTTTAATAGTCTGTTTGTAACATTTAAATAACCGTTTTTTAACAAATAACTTTTTTTATTTTTGTTTCTTGCTATTCTTCGACTTTACCGATAGAGTTTTTTTTTACTGTGGGAAATTCCTAAGCGTACACGTCCGCGCGGGGGCAGTCGGGTTATGTTGGACGCGCACCGACTAAAACTACCACGTTGTTCCTACCTGGCCCTTAGAGATGGGGTCACAGGAACTCTTTAACAGTCGTCTGCGACCCCATCAGCGCTAGCCGCCGAAGCTACCCCATCCTGGGCGCATCAAAATTAACACGCCCTTCGTCTCACTCAGAGACCATCGGAGCTAGGAGGGGTTCTTGTTCGTCCGCTGTACCCTCTTTGGCGTATCCGAAGCTGGTTTCCGCAGGCAACTTGGAGCAGCCTCCGACACGGTCGGCCCTAGGCCGGCCAGGTTCCTCTTAGCTTCCCCGCGGCTGACAAACCGCAGGTACTAAGCCCCACCGTTACGACAAAGCAAGAACCTGTTCGAGAACCAGAGAGAGCTGATGTAATTGAGAATAACTTTGGTTAGTTTTTATATTACTAGTATTTATGACAATTCAATGTATTTATTTGTCTCGCAGTCGGCAGTTGCGAGGGGGTACGCTGTGGCGGAGACAAACGCTGCGTGTTGGACGCAGAGTTGGGCGCGCACTGTGTAAAATGCGGCGCGTGCAGCGTTGCCGGTGCACCTGTGTGCGCGGTGGACGGGCGAACGTATGCGGGCGCGTGCGCCTTGAGACGGGCGGCGTGCGAGCGCGGGAAAGCGCTGCCGCTCGCGTACCGCGGATCGTGCATAGGTTGGTAGCATTGAATTTAACTTTTTGTACCGCAATCACGTTAGTGTTCGTATCCGATCGTGTTGACGTTGGTACCTCTTATTTTTTTATCTATGTTTCTGTGTTGGTAATTCGTATCCGTGAACAATTATTGAATTACTTGGTAACACAGAGTTTAGCATAGATCTTATTTAAGAGGAGCGTAATTGATTGGTCATTCAGTTGTATAAATATGCTTGGTTAAGCACTGATTAAAACGATAGTTTAATTTTTATAATACATTTTAAATTTGTAATATTTGTATACGGGTAGTTCTACGATAAGAGGTTTCGAGCCCATAGAAGATGCGGCCAGGGAGAAAAGTTGGATTTTTTTCATGAAAATGTTAAATTATGCTAATTAACCGATTGATTACTCTTTTCACCCAATGGCAGGTTACTTCACACATATTTTATAACTGTTAAGAAGGCCAGGGTAAAGACGTCAAGATCAGGGTAGATATTTATTAGACTAGACAACAAATTCAGGCATTGAAATAATGAATTCAATTAATAAAATCAAATACCCTCACCCTAAAGCGTTTAATTAATAATAAAACAAAAATAAATTTACATTTCTTCATAAATTTAACAAAAAATCAAAAATCTTCTAATAATATTAATTAAATAAGCAGCTAGACTACCACCTTTAAACAGTAACCAGACTTGTGATAGTTACGATAATATTCATCGTTAAAAACGTTATAAAATTAACGAAATAAAGGCACTTCCTTGCCTATACAAACAAAAAAATAAGCTTTTTCAAAGACATTCACTGCATAGGCAAGTTTCACGTTTATCACAGTTCGGTTGTACTATCCAAAATGGTTTTAGACGCAGAATAGTGAATATGGGATCGTTGTATTGCACTGCGTCATGAAAAAACAGTATCTAGGAGAACTCTTCTTTGTCTGCGTTTGGAAGAGCTGAATAATTATCTTTTAGTTGCTGCGCTCTCTTGCTTTCTTCTTCCATATTTTTCGGGCTTTACGTTGATCTCTACGAGTCATTTGATCCACAGTTTTTACTAGCCCTTTTTTTTGTTTTTCAAATATTTTTCTTTTTCTTTCAGTTTTTGCAATTTATACTTTTCTGGGTCATTTTTAATCATTTCATATCTTAACCTTTCTGCTTCACGTTTTTTTGTAGTTTTTCTTCATGTGTTAACTTTTTTTGCAGTAGCATATCCTGTAATAATGTAAAAAAATTAGAGATCGCTTTTTAATCATAACAATACCTCACTATTCCGTTTAAATCTGACTTCAGTACAATCTAACTAAATTTTAATTACTTTGTGACTACATTTTATGATATGTATTTATCTCCCTGGCATTTATCTTGGCAGGGGAAATACGCCAGGGGAAAGACGTTTTCATGATAAATTTAAATATTGAAATCGATGTATTACATTTTTAGCTTAATTAAATATCCCACTTAAATTAGTACAGCATTATTGAATAAATGTCATATTACACAAATTAATCAAATCATTAATATAACTTTTATGACTTACCAGTGGAGAGACGCAATGACTTTGTGAGATCACTACACCGCACGGATGCGTCGCGAAAACTAGCAAAATGGCGGCCTCTAAGGGCTCCCTTGTTATTTGTGGCTAACTTCACGTTGTTAGATATCCTTGAGAGGAATTTGCAATATTTCCATTTTATTTTATGATGGTAGTAGTGAAACAAAATTTTCCAGGGTAAAGACACAAAAATACAGGACAAATTTAAGTTCAGAAAATATACGCAAAAACATACTTTGTTGAATTATTTCTGAATTTATTATAATATATTTATTCAAATTCATACTTACCATGCTTTAGTTTAGAAAGCGAAACAAACAAATTAGGTATGGCTCGTAACTTTGACTGAAATCGGCAAAAGGACTGGCCAGGTAGATACTTTTTGAACTTTGTTGCCAATTTCAGAAAAAATATAATATTACAGCATTCAATTGTGACTCTATTAATTGAAATACATTAAATGGTGTAATTGATTGTAAAGGATTGGACAATATGGAATAAAAACCTATTTAATATTGATTGCCGTTCGTTACCTCTTATCGTAGAATCACCCATACATTATTGAAAAATTACATGTAGCCATCCCCTACATCAACAACTTATAGACACATTACTGTCCCGTACACGTCATAGATAAAAGGTCCCAATACGGCTATATCTTAAATTACTACAACCATATAATTTCAACTTATAAACTCTTACTAGTGACGTTCTCCAACTTCAAGTTGGTCAACTCTTTCACCGGGAAGCGTAGCAAAGAAGTTACAGGGCGTAATCAACGCATATGTGGCTCTCCAAAAGGCCTGACCAAAATGACCACTACAAAAACCTCCCATAACCCTTATCAGTCTTCCTAATCCCAGCCTCTTTAATCTACGTTTCGCTATTCACATATAGCAAACGCGACCTGCGCTTCGGTGACATGCGGCCCGGGTCAGCGCTGCGTCGCCGGCGGGGCCAGTGGGGCGAGGTGCGTGTCCTGCGGCGCCTGCGGGGGCGGAGCCCGGCGGCTGCTGTGCGGGACCGACGCCAGGACCTACTCCTCCTGGTGCCGCCTGCAGAGGGCGGCCTGCCACGCGGGCAGAGTGGTGGACACGCTACACCGCGGGCCTTGCAAAGGTTGGTTTATATTTCTTTGATAAGTCTAGCGACGCGCACTGCCACCATCGCGGGCCTTGTAGCTTCTACTTTTCTCTGGTACTGTCACATGATATTAGCATAAATTGTTGGTTAACTAGTTCGAGGAAACGGTAGCTTCCTTCGAACTCTGTGTTAAAAAATACAATGGGTACCACCTACTGTAAGAAATGCAGCGTATAAGCCGCATGTCCGCTTCCCACCCTGTGACATGAGATTTTGCGTCCCTAATACGGTCCCTAATAGAAATTATATAGTTTTTATTAAACTAATATTTTGCGGCGGACTTAGATACTGCGGTGGGCTACAAACCATTTGGTTTGATTAATAAAAAGTGCATTTTATCTATTTACGAACGGAATAAACGGAACGTAATCCTATTCTCTTTTAATTTAACATTAGCATAGCGTCGTTACATATACATATATATAGTTTTTGATGTTGTAAGTGGTCGTATAAGCCTAAATTTATTTTAAAATCACTGTGATAATGAACGTGATCAAAAGTGTAGACAGGAGTTAAATTTGAATACGTTAATAAATTCGATGAAATTCATTAAAAATCCTTTTATTCAAAAATTTTAAATATTAAAATATTTTTGCTCATAACTAAAATCGCTTCATAAATTGTTAATCACAATTCCAATATTAATATTTATACAGCGCACAAAATTTGCATTCGCCAATAGAATTCACAATATCTAGACGTTTGTACTGATTATAAGAGTGAATAGATAACCGGTATAAAGACACAGCTGAGCGACATCTATCGATCAAACGAGTATGCTATCGTAATATCATTTTAACTATGGACGCTTATGTTATACAAGTTTCGATCAATAGCTTATAATATTTCTTTATTGAATCAAGCCGAATATGCCTTCAGGCGCCATACCTTCACCGCCTCGAGACACATTTCGTTAAGTCTCGTTTACTCTGAAACTACGATTGCTAAGTGTTGGCACTTTTGTGAGGTACAGAAAAAACTTTGGTGGCATATTTTGAGTCGGCCTTCCTTAAAACATGACCTCAACACATTTATAGAATTATTTAAGAATAACGATTATATGTATGAATAACGATGATTTTCATATAATTCAAATTTACATAAATCATCATCATCATCATCAGCCTATGTCAGTCCACTGCTGGACATAGGCCTCTCCTAATGCTTGCCACCGACTAAATAATAACTTTAATTTTGAGCTTCTCGCCTCTGACCTCCACAACCCAAAGGCATTGATTGCATTCGATGGATGGATTAGTCTTCAATTAATTAATGTCCTCTAAATCGGTTTCGGCAACAGCTGCCGATCTATATTAAATATCAGCCAACTGCGCAGGAGGTATTTTAGCGCACAAGTGTACGCGCAATCAAAGGTGAACTCACTATTCCTTTATACTATCATAGTCCGATGGGATGGGTAATCGAGACACGACCGGAGAGAAATAAAGCGCAGAATAAATTTTTCACATAACTATCCGACGCAAGGATTCGTCTTTACCCGCCTTACGCTAATCAACTAGAAAACGACAATGAAATGTTGTTAAGCCCCGCAGGATTCGGGCCCACGGCCTCCGGTTTCTAAAGCGTAAGCATATTTGGCTATGGATGCATTAAATATTAGCCTTTAATATAATGACTCCGAATATACACACATTACGCAATATGAACTCATATGAACACCTTTGCTATTACAGGCAGCAGAAACATTACGGACAATAGTGTGACAGTCAAGAGGAACGGAGTCGACGCAGCGTGAGCTACATAAAATGTCTTCACAGTATAAAAGTATCATTTAAAACTCATTTGACCAGATTGTTATTCAAATCTTTTATGTTTGCAACCAATAACTCGGCGACAGTCCATATAATATACTGAAACAATAATAACCACACGAAATAATTATCTAGAATCGTCAATTTCATCATACTATAAAAGTATTAGTAACGTCAACTTGTAATAAAACCCAACAGCTTAAATTCTCCGCTAAACCGCTTTATCTGTCAACTGTGTGATACTTGTCGAATTTAAATACAGGGAGTGGCTCACACGAACGATCTTGTCCAACGATCGTTCTTACAGAACATCACTAAATTGTAATAATTCAGATATCGTAGTTTCGTAGATATAGATTAAAAATCAAAACCCGATGCACATTCTTCGAATTTTGTAGATAAATAATAATTCTATAGTTTTAAAATATTTCACTTGCATTATTTAAAAAATTTTGAGCACCAAATCGTACTTAATATTTAGTCAAAATATTATTAACTAGGGCAGTAGTTAGCACAATATTCGGTACTTTTACAATGTTGGTACGACTATTGTAATGAACTGTTGTTTCCGTCTTGTTGACTACACTTGGACATAGGACTTATAGGATGAAATAAAGTAGCGTTTTCATCGGACTGATCTAATTTTTTTTTCTCTTACAATTAATTAACTCGTAGTTGTTTAAGACTTGAGTAATTTTACTTCACGAAATGTGGTTTTAACGCTTATGCAATATTTATTATTAAGTTATGAACTATAAAGATTTAGTGCAATAATGTTATTGAAAATTGTGTGAAATTTATGTTTATGTGTTTTGTTTTGTTTTTTTTTTTTATATAAAAATATCGAGGATCACAAATATCATAAAAGTGTAATTCGGACATGTCTAGAGTGTTATAAATACTTTTCAGTATTATGTCTTTGTAAGATTTTAGAATATTTTTTTTTTGTTTGTTTATTTCGAAACTTTGAAAATTAGGTGATTTTATAGACTGTAGATAAAAGAAGTAATTTATTGTTACTTTTAAATTATTTCCAAAATATTTCCAAGAATTTATTTGTATGAATGTTATTTGTGAATTTATCAACATGTATAATGCGAGTGTTGTCTTTTGTAGTTGATGTGTTTCTAGACGTCCTGCTTAGCTTTAAATAGTTTAAAAATTCATTTCTAGATTACTTCAAGTCCATTTAAGTCCTAACGCCTTTAGTACTTCGTTATTTTATAATGTTCTATTGTCTATAACTCAGGATCTTTAATAAAAAAAAATCTTTTACTTATGTCTAAAAATAATTAACGATAAAAACTTACTTTTTATAGTTTAATCCAAAGATATCTCAGAGTTATACTCAAGTCATTTAAAATTAGATCGCTCATATTCGTTGCTAAAATATTTGGAATTTATTTTAAAAATATTTGATAATCCTCAATAAAATTGTCAATTACTTTTGGAGTTGTAAACAGGGGAATTGTGCCCCGTTACTGAAATAATTCAAGAAGCTATAGTTTTCTATTACCTAATCGTTGAAAATAATTTTCTTTAATAACTTTTGAATCATAACGCCAGTGATTTCGTAACGCTTCTATAAAAGTTTATAAAAACAGAATAAATGTTCCATCTATTTTAGAATGAGAAAAAGTTCTGGTCCGTCAGAAGAAATTTTTTCAACACCACAACTTTGGCCTATACTTTAATTACTTACTAATTTAGTCAAAATTATATAAATTTCATTGAAAGTCAATCTAGTTATTGTAATTAGAAATTATATAGCGAGTCTATAAACTTCACTATAACGTGGCGTAGTCAAATTTACGCATTTCGCTTTAAGGTTAGTTACGATTTGTTAATTGTAAAACGACTACTAAAATTGTTGTAGTTAAACTACTTGTTTGTTGTAGTTGAACTCTTTGCGATCATTAAAGATGATGTATAATATATTTTCCTTGTTTCTTCGTAAATATTTTGTGTCGTTTTTTTTTCACCTCGGACTCCCTTAAAGCCATGAAAATAAATAATGTTCTCCAGTCTACGGCGTTTGATCTATATTAGAGATCAGCCAACTACGCAGGAGATATAATAGTGCACAAGTGTACGCGCAAACACAGGCGCACACCGTTCCTTTATACTCTCAAAGCCCGATGGGACGGATAACCGACACAACCGGAGAGTTAAGGCGCAGGACCGACTTTTTACATGCCCATCCGACGCACGGATCATCTTACTTTTCAGACAACTGGGTGATCAGCCCAAACTGCCCTAACCAACTAGGAAACAACAAAGAAAATTTGTTGAGTCCCCGCAGGATTCGAACCCACAACCTCCGGTTTCTAAGGCACACGCCCTTACCAGTTAATCAGTTAACAGTCTAGTCTGTATAATTACTGGATAAACGAAACGACCCATTCTTTGCTTTAGGGCGCCGAACAATTATGTATTTCCATACCATTAGCCTCTGTCGGCCATGAAAATATACACTGAAAGACACAGTATGTATGTCATATACTTCTGTCACCTCATTTTCCACCTCAATAAGAGTTATTACGCAGATCGAATGACATATGTCCTCCACAAGATCCTCCACTTCTATGGATGATTTTTTTATGGACGATTTCTACATGCTCTACCGACGCATGGATCAATTTACTTTTTAGACTACCGGATGATCGGCCCATTTGTAATAACCAACTAAAAAACAATGATACAAACAATAAATCCTCTTACCCGCGGACCCGAACCCACGACCTCCAATTTATAAGCAAGGGCCAATACCACTAGGCCACACATACACACTTTTTCTATTGTTTTAACTTTCACCTAAATACCGTCTTTTCAAATACCTGTGTAAATTATCATTTCTCGGATGAGATGTCTAAATATTCCTATGTCTTTCAACAAACTTTGTTTTTGTAAGTGCCTCCACAATTCTAATTCTCCAAAAAAGTCAGTCTGCTGACAACTTTTGCTTAAAGTGGGACGGGCAGTTTGCATATTTTACACCAGCTAATAAGAAGTCAGAGAAATCACTAAAACAATAATATTCTCTCATTTCTGTGTAGGTACTGCCACAATTTCTTATGTCATTGTTTCTCTTGTACATAAGGGAATAGCCAACTTTAAAACCTAAACCGATAGCTAATCAAATGCAGCCACGTCATTATGACTTTAGTCCATAGGCATCACGGGATCCACGTATTATACGGCTAGATACCAGATACCAATTCATAGTCGTTCAAGGTTTATAAAGAGAAAATATAAATATTTTAATCCAGTAATTATACAGACTAGACTGTTAACTGCCTCCATAGCATAGTGGTATGGGCGTGTGCTTTAGAAACCGGAGGTCGTGGGTTCGAATCCTGCGGGGACAACAAATTTTCATTGTTGTTTCCTAGTTGGTTAGGACAATTTGGGCCGATCACCCAATTGTTCTGAAAAGTAAGATGTTCCATGGTCGGATGGGCAAGTAAGTCGGTCCACCCACCAACCCGCATTGGACCAGCGTGGTGGATGATCCAAACCCCAATGGATAGGGGTGTATTAGGAGGCCTATGTCTACAGTGACAAAACAGGCTGATGATGATGATGAAATATTTTAACATGCTTCTAACATTTGACAATTTAACGTATACCGGTGTAAATGTTATTATTAGATAAAATATTTTTGTTTGAATAGTAACTGGTAGATAAGATTTATGAAGTTGTATTATAAAAGTGAAGTTTTTATGGAAAGGTTTATGCTAAAATAAATATAAAATCATTTTCAGTTCACATTTATTGACATTGAGATTGGAACAAATAAATTTATTTCTATATAATGTCTACACTACAATTGCGCAAGGACGCATTATACACATAGGATAGTAAGTAAAATTACAACTAATTTTTACTGGATATTTTATGACTCCTATTTTTACTTACGTTTCTTACCTCGTTTAGTTCCTGTTTGCCCATGTTTATTAAATTAACTTCTCAAAATTACAAATAATTCAATACAATTACTTTACCGCTTCAATCAGAACTATAAAATTGGAATTATAAAAGTAAAAAAAACTCTTAGCACATTAGAATACTGCGTTTGAAATCAATTGAAGATATTTTTTATGTCTTTGCTAACTTCAAGGTGAAAACTTACTAACCTGTTTTAATTGAGTTTTTTTACGACAAAAAGATGCTAAATGACGAAACTAGTCATATTATATAAATTACTTAGATATCTAAAGCACATTATGTATATTACTATAGATAATATAAATTACAATATAGATAACATATATTCATAGTTTGTAGTCCGACCAGTAAAATGAAAGTACATGCTTTTTTTAACTTTCTCATCGAGACATTTTATTTTTCCAATCAAACTACACAATAGTAAATGGATGTACCCAGTTTAATATCATAATGGACCAAGGACAGAAATATTTTTAAAATGAAACGTTTTAGAAAATAAAACATTTTTCTACTATGTTATAAAATTTGATATTAGTATATATATTTGAATATAATAAATCAAATTTTATAACATAGTATAGATAAAATTTATACCTATACTTATAAACATATAGTATATATATAAATCTTAGCATATACTTCAGGTAATGTTAAAAATATCGCATCGGATTGAAAATGGCGTTTGTTCATTTCTTTGTGGGTACATCCATGGTATATAAATGAGATATCTCCACTATAAGTATCAGTCCATCCAGATAATATAAATAGATAGTTAGTATATCGAAAAGTACACGAACAGTCAACACCAATACATTTATTCTTACATACGCCATTACCACATTTATTTTAACAACTAAATCACTAAACACGGAGAGTCGGAAATCTATAAAGCATACTCAAACTTCTTAGTAATATCAACACCTAACATAGCCACTGCCGCATTGTTTATACATGTGGAGGATTATTCAGAGTCACACGATAATGTTTACCTCAGGACATTTAAGATCTTGAGCCAAATAGCATTCAGAATCTATCAAATGTTTTATAAAGTTTAGTAATAGTTAAATATAACCAATCGAATTACACAAGCTTATAGTTGGCCAAAGTAAATATGGAAATGAAGAAAACAATGTTGCCATAGTAACGAAGGGCCATCCATAAATTACGCCACACGTTAAGGGGGAGGGAGGGCGACGATGAAGTGAGACTTTGTGCAAGAAGAGGCCCACTTTCTTGTGGCCCTAAAATTTGTGACACTACATTACTACATTACGTTACATTACACATTCTAATTTCGGAACCGCTGTTTAAATATTAATAATTTCTTATGTAAAATTGCCAAATATGTGACACTAGGGGGAAAATACCAAAAATTCGTGTAACTTAATTTATGGATGGAACCCATGGCGCCGTACGTATGATGTTATTATAAGTTGATTGCCACTTAGAGGTTGATATATTGATAACAACTTACCAATGCAAAGACAAATTCTTATTGTTTATGACTATAATTTGCTGCAATAGGTTACATTGTTTTCATCATTTCCATCTGTTTTGAACTCAGATGTACAAAAAGCTTTTCCTAAACATGAACGACACTTTTATGGCCTGCAATAGTTAAAAAACTCAAACCAGTTTCTTAATTTACTATTTAAAATCAGCTTAGCTAAGTTATTACTAAGTAGATACTAAGTATGCTGTATTTACTTCATTTTGGCACTACTGCACCTCTTGCTGCATAGTCGTCCTAGTAAATAGTTCCATAGTGAGTGCGCTCAGGAACAGGGGTATGGACCGATGATGGCGAAGGTGCAACTCTACCAACTCCTCCAAAGTAGTCGAGTAGTCGGTGTGCACCATCTCTATGCCGTCATCGCACAGCGTGAACATTAGATATTCCTCGGACGATTCCGCGTACATGTTTGATATCCTGTACGGAGAAAAGGCCATTTAACGGAGTGATTTTACCTCATAATAATACGCATAACCTAAAAAAATACATACACATAAACTGTAATGGCTATAAGAGAATTTCATAATTAAATTTTATAAAATGTTCAATGTGGGCAATGATATTTATTGATTCCTAATTATGTTGTACTACAACACTGTTCTAATTATTTAAAAGAAAATGTTATTGCTTTAATTATTATATTAATTTTCGCATGCCTAATTGCAAACATGTAAGACTCTAGACTTTATGCATATCTATTTGTGTAGCATGTTTAAGCGAATAAATGATTGATTGATTGCAGTGGTAGGTCCCCTTTACGGGCGGGCCGTCTGAGGCGGTACCACCGCGAGTGTCTATTTCTGCCGCAAAGCAGTAGTGTGAAAACATTACTGTGTTCCAGTTTGAAGGGCATCGCGGCTTTACTGAGTTAACAAGACTTAACATCCTATGTCTCACGGTAGACAGCGCATTGGTGATACCATTGGTATTGCCTGACTGCTTGTCTGCCTTTCGTTAGCAATGAAAAAAAACATTATAAGATTAGATATGAGAGCTAGGTTTATGTAATTTCTTAGGTATAATTAGGCTGTAAGACAGTGTACTTACGTTATTTTCTTACAAGATTTGCGTCTACATTTTCGCGGCAAAGTATACGAAAATCAACTTTAAAATCAATTTTTTTTTTGGTTTGTGTCGCAAAGGGTATCCGAACAAAACATGTTTTCCACAGGCAAATAAAATATATTACCTGTAATTCTTGTGTCCCGTCCTATCGATCTTGTAGCCTAACAGCATGTACACCACATCTCTATACTCCTGAGCGGACGACGTGAACTCCTCCTTCATTCTGAAATTTAAATTGAAAAAATCACCACATATATAGTTAAACTATACACGAATCAAACAATACATGGAATTAACATAAACACAGTCTACTAATGGCGCTAAAAATTAACGCGTTCTCATCGACCGCCGCCATATTTAATTGACCTGCAACGTTAGACCAATAAGAAATCCCGTCTTTTGGCGCCATAGTTTGTATCGAGTTTTTTTTCAGACATATTTCGTTTACGTAAATTCCATGTCTTTCTTATCTCAAATACACAAATATCATAGCACAATAGAGAATAAGGGCTTGAAATAAAAATACACAAAGCTGCTATGCGCAAGTAAATTTGGGAAATACGAAAGGTGATAAGTTTATAAACCTCTTTAGCTTTATCCGACTGTTCTCCAATTGTTGTTTCAGTAGCTGCACTTCCTCCGGACATACGGACGAACCGCCCTCTCGTAGCGCCGCCTTTAGTCTTTTTATCTGTAACGTCACTATTGCTACTAGAACGACTAAATATCAAAGCGTGAAGATATTGGTTAAACGTACTATGAATGCAAAAGTTTGTAAGAATGTACGGATGTAATGTTTCGAGCAAAAATTAGATGAGGGATTTTAATAACACTTTACAACAGCATAGCATCGGAACAAGGTATAAATGTATGCAGTGAATCAAAGTATAAAATAAGTGCAAAGTATGTAGAAAAATATCTACCATCTGCGAGCTATTAGACGTTAATGTGGTTGTGTTTGTAATGCAAATTTTGAAGGCACTAGCGTTTAGTTTAGTTTTTATCTCGCAAACGCGGGAGTAAACGCGGGGCACAGCTAGTATATAAATACAGATATCCTAAAAGAATAATTCGCTATACGATCCGAAAAAAAGCTTCGTTTGACGATGTATATATGAATATTTCTTTATTCAAGTGAGATATGAGTGTAAATTGATTTATTAATTACTTTTAATATATCCGTCTTATCTGTACATTTCTTAACTTTTATTGCCTACACCGCAAAATTTACTAGTAAAAAATACCTTTGCGACCCGCCTTTCTCCTGCAAGTGCATAAAGTGTAAATAAATATAAGAAAATATGAAACTGTAATGTTGCAAAATTAAATAACTGGCGTGGACGATATAATGTAATAAAAATATTTAAATTACCTCCTCTTGAGCGGTCTCAAGATCTAGATGCATCTGCTTGTGGGCAGCGGCCGCCGGATTGTCGGCGAGATGGAGGACCTGTGAAAAATGTTATTTTCACCAAATATATACAGAAAACATGGATATTTAGATTAGGCTGAAAGGATTGAAATAAAAGTTCATAGTAAACCAAACTGCCACCGTAGCCTAGTGTCGTAGGCGTGTGCTTTAAAAACCGAGGTCGTGGGTTCGAATCCTGCGGAGACTCAACAAATTTTCAAAGTTGTTTCCTAGTTGGTTAACGCAATTTGGGCCGATCGCCCAATTGTAAGTAAGTAAGATAATCCATGCGTCGGATGGGCATGTAAAAAAGTCGGTCAACCAACCAACCCGCATTGAAGCAGCGTGGTGGGATATAGTCCAAAAATCTCCTAATAGATAGGGGTGTATTAGGGGAGACCTATGTCCAGCAGTGGACTATTAAAGGCTGATGATGAGTAGACCAAAAGATTCTATCAAAGTCAGGAAAAGGCACTATGTCTTAACATAAAGATTTTGTTCACGGGAACCCTTTTATACAAGTACATAGTGACACCTTAACATGTACATATAATTAAATAGAGTATTATTATTTCTGATGCATGTACCATACTAGGTGACACAGCATTAAATTCTATTGTCATATGCCAAAGTAAAAGAAAAATGGCAAAATTATACATTTAACAAAACGACTTTGAGAGAATTCTTAATCAACCTACTAAAATCTATTTCTTACAATATAATATCGTATTTATGAGCATATTATGGTAGCTTTATAAGTTGAAAGAAAAACCCAAATACGATTTTTGAAAATTCCAATTTTTCCAAAACCTATGACCGGGTATAAATTTCGAGATTTTTTCTTTAAAATAATAATATACCAGTGAATAATAACTGGACTCTAATGAAACTCGGGTTGTATACTAAGGAATAGTAGAAGACTAGGAAATGAAAGAGAAATCAAATATTGACTCTCAGCGATAAAGTGGTGTCATGCGTCTAGTGTTAACATCGATATATTGTTACCACGTTGTCAATCTTGAGGCAACGAATCAACATAATGCGTACGACGTCACTACGTTGCTATGGGTGACGTTGTTTATATCAATTTCAAATTTCCGTTGTCGGTCTCAGGTATACGCTCGGGTATAGCCAGTAAGTTAGTATTAATGAAAATAATACTAATGCGGCCGATCCGTGTTATATTTTAGCCAACTACGGAAATTATTTCATTAGGCATTCGCGCCAACACAGGTGCACTCCCTAATCTTTCGCTCTCACCGTCCGACGGGACGGAAAACCGATCCACGACGTGTGGGGAGAGATCAGGTTAAGGACCATCTTTTGCAAGGCAATTCTACGCCCGAATCATCTTACTTTGGAGGCAATGATCCTGCATCGCTCTAACTAACTAGGAAATAACAATGAATATTTATTGACTCCCCGCAGGATTCGAATCCATGACTTACGGTTTCTTTCGCTCTCTACCACTAGGGTAAGGCAGTTGAAGTCAGTTTGATATACCTTGGTTTGCGGTGCGTCTGAGGCGGCAATTCGCTCGAGATGCGCCTGCAGCTGGTCTCTTTGCACTTTTAGCTTCTGGACATCGCGGCGAGCTGTCTCCGCCTCTTCGCGCCACTTGCTTGCTTCCGCGCGCTGTTCCTCCAACGCTGCAATTGGTCCACGTAATTAACATATAAGAGAGAAATCGTTAGAATATTAATACCGACGAGAGATTGCGGACGGAGTTTTGAAAGGTGGCATTGTTTTATTCAGGACCGTCCGGGTAAGTACTACATCTGCTTGACTATTTCAGCAAAACCAGAAGTGTATACACGCTAAAAATTCCGGTTGAAATGTCTTAAAATAACGAGCAGGCTTGTTGGCTTCGTACTTTTTTTACGAACAACGAATTATTTTTATTCGAATTTACCAATTCTTCGATTACTATCTTTAAAAAAATAAAGAACCAATTATTACTTATTAGCCTTATAAATTTATTACTACATATGACATAGTAAAATTAAAGAAAGATAAATCGATTCGTAGTATAGCAGTCATGGGATGACGTACCTAGTAATTATGCCGTCTACGGTGCCCGGTTGTAAAAATGTCTTTAACCATACAATCGACAGTAATATTACTAAACGCAGAAGCTAACTGTGTCTGTCCATCTTCACCATCTTAACGCATCAATCAATTTTTTGGTATATACGTAGAATAGATTCCAAAAAAGAAAATGATTGGGAAAAGAGTGTTTGAAAGAGTTCAAAAAAAGGATAAAAATTCATATTGAAATTCGTCATTCTTGAAGAGAAAATACAAAACTTTTCGACTTATTATTGACATATAAAACAAATGCCCCATATTTATATTACTATACATAATATTCAAATACACATCGCTATTTAACTCGGACGAAGTCTCGGTTAGTACTTAGTCCACAGCGTACCTTTAGTCTGAGCCTCTTGGTCCTGACCGGCCAGCAGAGTGCGGTACCCTTGCAGAGCCTTCTCCAGCTGCTCCACTCTTGCGGCCAAAAGCGCCGCACTCCCGATCCGCTCTCTCCGCACAGCGTCACGGTCAATTCCTTCTCGTAACAATCTAGCTGTTGCCTGAAATTGTACGAGTATGATTTAATAAAAGACTAGGGATTCTATCGCGTTTAATTTGGTTTACAGGATACAGGATCTTTACAGGATCCATGGTCTGTCCGTGACCATGGATCCTGTATAGCGTCTGAAATGTCGGAAAAATTTCAAACTCTTATTAAATCATGTCTAGTATTCGCGTTAACACAATGAAGTATTATAGTACGAGTAACCTATTATACTACGCCTAGCTATAGTAGACAGCTTTGACCTAGTGGCTAGTTATGAGCAACTATATCCTAGCCAAATATGTGCTGGAATGTACGTAAACAAGGTTCTCTCAAAATGAATTGGTCAAATGTCAAGCATCGGGCATCTCTTATTGGTTAAACATCACGTGGTGTTTCAAAATGGCCGCGGTCTAACAATGACAACGCATTCGCAATTACATCCATATTTGGCATGGATGGAGTTGACGAAAATAATTTATACGAGAAATAGTAAGTAGAAGTAAATATTTGACCACCTGTAGCTGTCCCTCTCCCTGGTAACAAGCAAAAGGCGCTTCTGCAGCCTATGGATCAAGCTCTCTTGGTTCTTTCGCACCGTCTGAATATCGTTCAGCTTCGAGGTGGCCTTATCACGCTCATACTTAGCTGACGCCACTTCCTGTCGAATTGAACAGATACCATTCTTTTATTTAAGCCAATATTTTATTTAATAGAATGAAGATTGGAACTTTTTGCACTTAACCGACGACAATAGTTCTACTTCTACAACTAAGGTATATTTCCACCGAGTAAGTTTTATTTATGTTAATAAGTGCTGTAGTTTATTGAGCACTAACGAATGATAATTAAAAAAAAACTTTAAAAATTGTACCCAGATTTCGACTGACGTGACGTACTGTTAATACTCTTACATAAAAATATCACTTTAAAATCTTAAAAAATATATATATATCGTACTTCCTGCAACTGTGCCATCTGAGATTGTGCCTCTGAACAGCCCGCCACAGCAGTGAGCTGGTTGCTAAGCGCCGATTCCAGGGCCGAAGACAGAGCCCTGGGGGACTCCACGCCGTGAGCACGAGCAGCGTTCTTCCACTCGTCAAGGGAAGATTCCAGAGAAGCTAGTTTCACCTGGGAATAATTATTTCGATTAATCGAGCGTAACACTTATATATTGAATGAAGACATTCAAGTTTGAAATTTCAATTACTTATCATTTCTCAAGTTGTATACGTGGGCTGTTTAATAAGCCCTTCTAAAAAGAAGAACCCCATCAAGTCCATTCCCCAAGTTATTATATGAGGGCCTTTAAACAAATGCTTTTAAAAAGTGAACAAACACTTTTTTATTATCTATATGAGGTAATCATTTATTCCAGCATATTTAATTTTTTTTCTCCCCTACAATGAATACAAATTGTCAAGGTCCGTTAATTTCGAATTTTGTGCTGTTACACGAAAATATTTTAGTCTCTTTGCAGTGCTGCCACGATAAAATCGAACGAGTCGACTTCCTAGTAAAGGTGCTTTAAATAGCTGAGACATAAAGCATTCTGTATGAGTCCTCATATAACAGAACATCAAATCCTGCACAAAAAGGAATAATCCAACAGCCCAAATTGGACTTAAAATCAATATATCTGCGAATCATCTGTAAAATATGTTACTCATAGTAACAGATTAAAATCTATACAAATAATTAAAAGTAAAGTGATTGTAGATAGAAATAAACGTTTTAAAATGATTACATCGTGATATAAACCGATACATATAACTAAAGCATTTTTTTTTAATTATCGTCTGTCTGTTTGTTCCGACTAACAGGACTTTCACTGATGTATCTGATAGTAACGTAGGCTTATTTTTTTTAGAAATAAAATTTATATTATCACGCGGACAAAGTCGCGGGCAACTGCTAGTCTAATACTTATTTAATGGATGGATTAGATGACATTATTAAATTAGAAGCCAGGACATACATAAATTCATGACATCAGAAGGATGTGTGTGTATGGATTATATAATTATCCTATTATGCGACAACATTAGTCACTGAAAAAGCTTAATAATATGCCACCAGGCACAAAATAATAAGCACTTTCAACATACCTTTGCATCATGGAGCTCCTGCTGAACGGGCTGCAAAGCCTCAACCCGACTGGTCAAAAGATGCACTTGCTCTTCCAGAAGTAGCTTGTTGCAAACGGCATCGCGTAAAGTCCTTTCCGCCGCCCTCAGTCTTGTGACCTCTTTCTCCAACTCTGCCATATTGCTCAAGCGCTTTTGGGCAGTCTAGTAATACAAAAAAACTTTATTTTATCTGAATAACTTTATTGTGTCTCTAAATGTCTAATTTTAAGCAAATATTTGTTTTTATACTTTAGCTATTGTATAAATTGAATTCACGTAATAAAAGTCAAACTTCATTGGTGTCAAAGTTAATTATAAATGGCCACGATCCACCGCGAGGTTCACATTAATTCATAATGCGACTTCGCTAAACTGTGGATAAATATTTAGATGCAATATTCATTTAATTGGCTTAATTGTATTTGAAAAAATAATTTAAAATGTTATGAATATATGTCTACTGTAATAGATAAAGGATCTAAAAAGTAAAAATTGGGTCTAGAAACGAAACCAGTTTGTTTGGCTATTTACACAAAAGTCTTTATTTTGTATTCTCTGGTTTCCCTTAATCGGGAGATTTAGTTTTACCAGCAGAGTCACTTGAATTTGTTTTCAATAGGTATAGATATATGTATGAAAATTAATCGCATTTATTTTTGTCATCCCCTCTCGCTTACTCGAGCTGCCGTCTCTCTCGCTCAGCCAGTCGGTATCTCGATGCAAAAGAGGGGGAACATATAACGCTATACGTTCTACCCACCGAGCTCGCCCAAATAACGCTTGTACAAAAATAACTACATATAGTTTCACTCAAAAGTAGTTAGTCACTTTCGCATCGCGTAGCTAGTTATTGCAAGTAATGACGTGAAATAACGCTCACACCTAGCTGCTTCCTGCTTTAATGAAGTACAATTTGGTCAATAAACAATTAAAATTAAAAAAAAAGGATGACCGATTCTATATAACTGTACAACCACTTTACGCCATATAAGTATATGCGATATAAGAATGGTAACAACTGCTCAGTGCACAAAACTGCCCCCAATTCCTGCCACCGCATTTTAAATCACTCATATCTTTTAAGGCACGACATATTTTTTTCAGATAGAATTAAGAATTTTTTTTAATGCATATACTTTTACCTTACAGTATCCTCCTTCTTACTTTAATGAGCTTTGGATGTGCCTCATTGCAAGTTTAAACAATACATTAAAACAGTTATTGCAAGTTATTCTTGAAAATTTAGTCACATGTCTTTTTGATGAACTTGAACTTTATTGAAGACTAGTTCAAGAGGCACAATTGGTAAGAGCATCATTTAAGGTTTAGCTAGCTTCTAACAATTTACGAATTAGGCATTTCTAATTATTTATTTACTTAAACTTTTTGCACAAATAAAGTGTACACAGGCAGGCTTAATGCCTTAGTCATTTTCTAACCTACCCAACCTTAGGGAGGTTACGAAAATTCAGCATAGGTGCACTAGAAAATATTCAATTAATTAAACTAATATTACAACTTAAAAAAAAGTACATAAAAGTAAATATATATATATGCAATAGAAAATAAATATTCATAAGACTTCCAGAGGTAGCGCATTCCACAGAAATGAAATGAAGTTTAATGGATTGTATATCAATGGACTTGTGAACGAAATGAGTACAATAAATGGGACAAAGAAGAAGACGGTTATTTATCGAAAAAAGATCTTTGAGACTACTATCACTGAGGTATTGAAAGCGGGGCGACATGTATAATGGCGAAGAAGGAGAATCAAGGAATGAAAAGAGAGTATTGAGGGCCCTTTGCGCTCGTCGTTGTGGAATAGGCAGTCATTCAATTTGTGTTCGATACAATGACACATGGTCAAATTTTTGAAGATTGAATATGAATCAAATGCAGTTATTTTGAAGCCGGTCAAGTTTATGGAGTTGATATGCATTCAGGTCAAAGAAGCACACATCACCATAGTCAATGAAAGGTAAAACTAAGGACTGAACAAGCTTTATTTTATTTTTAGTAGAAACAGCTTTTTTAATTGATAAAGTACTCCCTTTTTGTGAAATGCTAATTAGTTGTTGATTCCAACTCAGTGTAGAATCAACTATCAAACCAAGCTTCTTTACACTGTCACTGAAAGGTATGATAAGATAGTTAAATTTTATTAGTGGCAGGCTATTTAAATCTAGTGTATTTAAAACATGGTTGCTGCCAATAATTATCGCCTGACATGGGTTCAACATCAGAACAAACTTGAAAGAGCACATTTTCAAAGTGGTTATTCAGTTTTTGGACAATTACATTTATTTTATCTAGTGTCATGAAAGTATAATTGTAGATCATCGGCGTAAAGATGGTACGAACAACGAAGTTTAGGTGTAATGAAATGAATGAAAACAGAAAATAGAATATTGTAGAGTATACCACCATACCGAGAGTATACCAAATTAATGCATAAAGAAAAAAAAATACAATGAACCTTGGCTTGTTGCTGCCAATCTTTGAACGAATCTTTTCATATTCCAACTCCTTCAGTTTATTAGAAACCTGTTGTAGTTCAAAAGTCTGCTTCTCTAGCTGAGTCCTAAGTGTTGTGCATTGTTCAGCTCTGGCTGTCTGTTTGGTTATTTCCTTTTTCAACATCTCAACTTCAGATTGTGCACCCTCTAAGGCCTGTGTGAGAAAGCAATAATTGCACTTGTCCAAAAGTTTTTTTTAGTAAATAAAAAAGAAAATATAAATTCTTTATTACACATACATCATACATACATCATCAGCCTGTCATAGTCCACTGCTGGACATAGGCCTCCCCTAATACACCCCTATCCATTAGGGGGTTTTGGACCGTGTCCCACCACGCTGGTCCAATGCAGGTTGGTGGGTGGACCGACTTTTTACATGCCCATCCGACGCATGGATCATCTTCTTTTCAGACAATTGGGTGATCGGCCCAAATTGCCCTAACCAACTAGGAAACAACAATGAAAATTTGTTGAGTCCCCGCAGGATTCGAACCCACGACCTCCGGTTTCTAAAGCACACGCCCATACCACTAAGCTACGGAGGCAGTTTTATTACATAATTTTAGAAAAATAATCTGTATCTACGTTAGCTAAAACACATTATTATGAATAGTATGGTTCATAATATTGTTTGTAAATATTTTAGTGCTTTAGTTAAGTATCAAAATTTGTCAAGAAGTAAAATAAGTTAAGAAACAATTAAAATAATTTTGTAAACATTTTATTCATAAACCTACTTGAAGAAGTTCATCCATATCTTTTTTCATTTCTGACAGCTGATCTTTACTGCTGACATTGGCCTCCAGTAGCTTATCTTTTAGCTCAGCTATTTGTTTCTGAAGATCTGCTTTGTCTTTCTCCCATTTACCTTTGCTCTCTTGAAACTCTTTGATAGCCTGAGATTTTTATATATTTCAATCTTAATGAGTAATGTAAAAAAATACATATTTTTTTTGTTTGCAAACTTTTATTAAAATAGAAAAGTGTTCCCGGAGATGATTTGCTGTGTAATATTTAATTTGAAAAGAAAATTTCACATAAATCAATGTTAAACAATTATATATATTTTTTTAATACTTTATCAATTAGCTTCTTCTAGTTAAGATAGTTTTGTTAAAATAAATTAAAAAGCTTCATAAAATTGTAAACATCAACTCAAAAAATAGTAATAGCTAAATGTTTTCATAACACAATCTCAAAACAAGTAAAATTTTAATAAAACAAAAGACTGACTTCTTACAGTACAGAACCATTTATAAATACAAGCAGGCAACAAAGTGAAATTGCCCCGTGATTACTGCACCGGCATGTTAAATCTCTCATATCATTTAGATATTTATTTCATCAAATTGTCATGTATGACTTGTTTTATAATAATAAAATGAAGAATTTTTTAAATGTATTAACCATTATGTAAACTTACACTACTTACTTAAATGAGCTTTAAAAATGCTAATTGTATTTTTTATTAAATTAAAATTGTTATTTTGCGTTATTCTTAAGACATTGATGTATGCTATCACGGACTTTACTGTAGACCAATTCAAGTAGACAATTATGTATAACATACTACATATCTTTCGAATTATGTAAAATTAACATCTGTAGAAAGTATAAAATAGCTTTCTTCAGACCATGGCACCCATATATATAGCAAAAGCACTGGTATAATATTATAATAGTATTTTACCACAAATGGCAATATTCACTAAACAATATATTAGCTTATATAACTAACCTGGGCATGTTCATCTTTCAACTCTTGTTCTCTCCTCCGTACAATTTGTAGACGCTCTTCCATGTCTGAGATGGCCCTTTCATCTCTTTTATGTTGCTCTACTAGAGAGGCTTTCTCCTCTTCAAACAATATTTGCATTTCTTTGCGGATTGTATGCTGGTGGTTAACTCGAGCTTCCAACTTGGTAATCTGAATGGTAAGATAATAATTATAAAATAAAATGTACATAATATCACACACATAATTTGGTTGTGTTTTATCTTTTTTATATCATCATAATGTATGTATTATAAAATCAAAATTTATATTTTAAACACTGAGAATTTTGAAAATAGCATCAATTAATATATGTAGTATATCATAAACACAAAATGATGTAACAAAACTTCTTGTTTGGACATAAATTAACAACTTCTATTTACCTGGGCTTTTGCTGCTATCAAATCGATTTTCAATTTCTTTGCCTCCCATGGCGAAGGAGGTGCTGATACTGCATTTTGTGTTGCCTCGGTCCGCGGACGTTTTTCAGGTGTAATCGTTTCAGATAAAGGCCCAAGATTTGATTTTCTCTTAGCAGACAATAGGTTAGACAAACCTATAAACCGACATAATGAATATTTATAAAAATACAACCTTATTTAAACCAAGAAGAATAAGACACAATTAACATTATATTCTTAAAGTAACTAACCGTCTTTAATAGATTGGCTACTATCAGAAAAATTCAATTTTGTAGAAGCCGACAATCTGTCTTTTGGCGGATCTGTATTTATCACCCGCCTAAAAGGCTCCAACACGTCATTGAACAACGACATATCTCCTTCCTTTGCCATTGTTCTAAAAGTTATGAAAATTCTATATAGTTATTTACTGCTTTAACACATTGTTGCATTTAAATTTGAGAAAACATGTTAGACTCTCAAGTCGTAAAATCCAAGCGCTAGACGAAAACTGACACAATTGATTTCAGTTTTTTTGACGTAATACTTTTTAAGCACATTAAGATAAATCTACCAAACATTATGCCTTTGAAGAAGTCACATTCAAAATTGGAATAAATATTGAAAGAAAATTAATGAATCTGTTGCCAGGGAAAAACAGATTCTATTAATTTGTGTTATGTAGTAAAAACTACCTGCATTTAAGTTCACTTAAAACATTACATTCTCTTACGATGAGACTAATACCAAAAGCCATGAAATATCAGACTACAATACATAGCCGTGCATTATCGTTACGGTGAGATAATGTTATGCATATGTTGTATAAAATCAACAGTGATTAAAAGTTAACATTAATATTTGTAAGTACACAATCTGCAACTTTAAGCTAATGAAATGTGATAATTTTAATTGTTATAGCCCACTGATGATTGGCCCCGACTATTCAAAAGAATGATTGCAATCACTAAAAGTATTAATATTTTTTTTAACAATTAATTTACCTCGGGTGGTAAAACCAAAACATTTGTGATCATATTTTCTTTGAGTTCTAAAGACTACAAGGTTACGATTATAAATAGGAAAATTCTATTAATATAAATGATTTATAAATATTGTATTACATTTCTTCAACAATTAATATAGACACTTCAATTTTTTTAATGAAATACAGACTAACCGACGATGCCATTCAAGATGTTCAAGATTTAATGATAACATTGACGTTTGTTCTTCTGGTTTGTGAAGGTTATGTTTATGTTATTTTCTCGTGGTGATCTTAACATTTTATCAGTGAAAGTTGACGGAATTTAATAAAACCTAAAATGGATATGAATCAGGAATATTTTGCTAGTTATGAAGACTTAGAAGTAAGAATAATATATTTATAAAACATTACAAGTATATTATTTTATTGTTGTAAACTATAAATATACTTTTAAGGTTCACAGACTTATGCTTGAAGATACTTCTAGGACGGAAACATACAGAAAAGCTATTGAACATAACAAAGAATATTTTAAAAATAAAATTGTTCTGGATGTAGGATGCGGCACAGGGATTCTATCTGTGTTTTGCGCGCAAGCTGGAGCCCAAAAAGTGTATGCTGTGGAAGCTAATAATATAGCTAATATCGCTAAAGAAGTTATTAAAGAAAATAACTTTAAAAATATTATCGAGGTATACATTATGTTATTACAGGGTGTCCCAGAAGTCCGCACTTCCTTGTAGGGATCGAGAAAGGACATTATTCTGAGACGAAAAGTCCTTAGCCATTTTTCAATCAGACGCATAGATAATTAATTATTAATTAATGAAAGTGACCAATCAGGAGGCGCTACAGAAGAATAAAAAGTTGAGGCTCTGGGTGGGTGACTGAATTTTTATTTTCATTTGGAAAATTGAGACAATTTTAAATAAAAAATTTAGTAGCGAAGGTCAGTTAGAGGCTCTGGGCGATGTGAATAAATTTTTTATTTTTATTTGGGAAATTGAGGCACTTTTGATTTGGTTAAAATGAGTAGGAGTATCAGTTAGAGGCTCTAGGCGTGTGCTGAATTTGGATTTTTATTTAAAATAATTAGACAAATTTTTGATTAAAAATAAGTAGCAAGGGTCAAGCAGAGTCACTTAGCGCCATGGCTGAATTTTTGATTTTATTTATAATAATAAGACAAATTTTTATTAAAAAATAAAGTAGCAAGGGTCAGTTTAAGGCAACAAATGGAATATGTCCACATTCAATCGAGTAAATGCTCAAAGTGTTGTCCGTTTTCTTGAAGACAGAGCTGGCATCGCGCAGAAGATTTTCCGGACAGTTTTCAAGCGTTTTCGGAGTGACTGTTGTCTGAGCCGCATGAATTCGTGCGACGTCTCCATTTGGTTCTGGGGCTCATCGAAGTAGACCATTTCTTTGAAATTTCCCCACACAAAGAAGTCCAGTGGCGTCAAGTCAGGTGATCTCAGGGGCCACCTTCGTGGTCCGTTCTTCAACCAACACTGAGGGTAAACTCCGTTGAGGAAATCTCGCACTGTTCCAGCATAGTGACTCGGTGCTCCATCATGCTGAAACCATGTTGGCTGCTCATTTACTTCACCAAGTAGTCGAGGAAGTTCGTCACGCAGGAATGTTAGGTATTTGGTGCTCTGTAATAAGGAGAATTCATGGTTTGTTGTAGGAAACTAGGAACTAGGTACATGGAAGTGGTGAATTGAGTTAAGGAATATTTAAGGACGACAGGACGACGAGGACGACGTAACTAACTTATGGAAAAGCAAATGATTCCATTAAAATACAAAATCACTATCGTAAAACAGGCTCAATGTTTATGAATGATATAGCTCTCAATTAATTTCTAAAAGATTCAATTCAAATCCCTAACACTCAAAGGATTTTACTTGTGTATTCAAATCTTAACTTACGTCCATTGTTTCGGGTAATTCGTAAAAATTACGTGGTCGCCGATGATTCCACCCCGAACATTAACCTTCCATTTTTTGGAAGTTACGGTCCACCGTCATGTGCGGATTTTCTTCTCATACTAATGGCTATTATGCTGATTGAAACACCCTCCCGAGTAAAGTGATTCATCAGTCCACAATATTCCCCGTAAAAATTTGGATCCGCATCGTTAGAGTCAAGAATAAACTGACAGAAGTCCATTCGCAAAGCGATAATCTGTGTCTTCTAACTTTTGCACTTTTCTTTTGTGGTAAGGGTGCATCTTCTCAGTGCGAATAATACGATTGACTGTGGAGCGTGGAATGTGAATCTCACGTTCAACCCGTACTCTTACTGGGATCTGCACGGATAGCAGCGAGAACGCGCTCTTCAATGCGAACGTTCCGAACGTCACGAGGTCGACCGACTCGCTCGACGTTGCTGGGCATCAAATTGCCGGATTCGCGACAACGATGAATCGCGCGGAGGATGACGTTTTTATCCGGATAGCTGTCACGATTCGGAAATCTCTCTCGATAAACGCGTGCAGCCAATACAGCATTGCGATTACACTCGCCATAGAGAATAAGCATCTCGGTATAATCAGTAGAAGTATAAACCATTATAAAGTTGTTCGTTGACAGAAAATTCAGAAACGACTGACAACGAAAAACAGTAAGCCAAGAGAAGGGAAGAAAACAAATGAAATCGCAAAACAAAGCGTAAACCTATGATAAATCAACTGACGGAACTCTCTCAGTTCGTCTGAGTCCATCGGTATTTAGTTTCATCAATAAACAAAATAAAATTCAGTAACAGCCGCCCAGTGCTCTTCACTGGTGCCTCTAACTGACCTTCGCTACTAAATTTTTATTAAAATTGCCTCAATTTTCCAAATAAAAATAAAAATTCAGTCACACCCGCCCAGAGCCTCCAACTGTTTATTCTTCTGTAGCGCGCTCCTGATTGGTCACTTTCATCAATTAATAATTAATTATCTATGCGTCTGATTAAAAATGGTTAAGGACTTTTCGTCTCAGAATAATTTCTTTTCCGATCCCTACAAGGAAGTGCGTGACTTCTGGGACACCCTGTATTTAAATGTGTGACTTAAATCCTTTTGCTAAAACCACTTAAAATTTCTGTTTTATGTATAAAATTCAATTACAGGTTATACAAGGTAATGTGGAAGATATAGAACTGCCAAATAATATTAAAGTAGATGCAATTGTATCAGAATGGATGGGATTCTACTTACTGCATGAGGGAATGCTTGATTCGGTACTAGTTGCTAGGGATAAATTTCTTAAGGCAGATGGAGTAATGTTTCCTCAAACAGCTACAATATATGTTGCACCATGTAGGTAAGAAATATTAACTTAAATAAGCTACACTTAAGTAAAATAAAAAAGGATAAAAACGTTACGGTCACACTTTGTACTGCTGACTAGGAAAGTCCCATCATGTTGACTACTTCTACCACAAGGCAGTTGTGTAAAAACACTACTGTATTCTTTTAAGGGCACCATGGCTTATACAATTACTTGCTAAAAATAAAAATACCATTTTCGAGGATGGTGAGTGGATCTATATTGTCTCATTCTGATAATGTCTTTCTGGTTCTTTCAATATAAAAAGAGAATGTATGGAAGTGTAATCCGTAGCATCTCTTGGAGTCTTAAGTTTTATTTCTTTGATAAATTGACATCATTAAAACACTCCTGAACAATAACCCTGATAATTACTACTACTATGTTAACATTTATTGTCCCAAAGAAAACATGAAATTGAATAAAGTGTCATTCTAGTGTTCCATCACTAGTTTCACAAATGGAATAATTTCCACGGAGTGTCAATGGGTTCATTTGCTAAGCAATTGAGGAGACAAAAGGGCACCAAACCTGAGATTTTGCAAGTGCACTCAGAGGATTTGTTGAGTGAAGAGGTGGCATTTTGCTGGATTAACTTAAAAGAAGACAGCATATCTGATTTGGAATCATTTAATATACAACATGTTGCTGGTGAGCAATTGTTTTATTTTTATTTATACATTATTATTTTGCTGTCTTAATAGGTACTATGTTTTAAAAACTAAGAAAAAACCTAAATAATAGGGCTGCAACAACAGATATATTCTACATAATCACATGTTTCTTTTCACAGGAGTAAATAAAAATGGGAAATATCAAGGCTTATGTGTATGGTTTGACTGCATATTTCCTCAGTTGACTGAAGATTCAAAACTCATTAATTTAAGTACAAACCCCAAGAGCCCCAGTACTCATTGGAAACAGACTGTTATATTATTACCAGAAGAACAAGATGTTGAAGACGGGGAACCCTTAGCATTCGAATTGAACTTGTCAAAAGACAAATCACATAAACGGAGGTAACTTGTTTTTATAACTGATTAATTGTCTGAAATTACTGTATAGGTCATGGGTTATCTACTTAGTGGAAGATAAATATCACAATGCTTATATCAGAGGCAAAGTTATAATATTTAAATGAGCCTATGTTATGATTTAAAGAAGTCTATAAAAATATTATTGTAACAAAATGTACAAGTGCCTCTAAAAATTGCTCATTCTCAAGTCTCATACTTACAGAGTTAATACTATTTATAACTAATACACATAAGATATTTAAGTACTTTATTACTTTAATAGAAATTTAATCTTTGTATTTGACACGTCCCAATTAACATGATCTGGTCAAATTCTATAGAGGATATATTTTATATGCCATTGTCATAATAAAAGAACAGCTTTGAATGTCTGAGAATGCGTTATGTGAATTCCCATATACATATTATTCATGAGCATATATATTGTATAAAACAAACATGGTTGCAAAAGATATTATATAAGGAAAGAATCAATATACCACAGACACAATATACACAGTTCCCTCATTATAAAAGATTTACCATAAACTTTAGAATGTATCATCATTTTTTTTTGTAGATACAACTTTCAAGCATCTTTGTTAGATCCGAATGAAGTAGAGCATCCAGTTCCATGCTCTTGTGACATGACAAAATGCCTTCTGATAAAAGCTGTAATGCAGCAAAATGCTGAAAAAACTCTGCAAGAAAGGGCACATGGGCAGAATTCTAATAGTATTTTAGAAGAAGAATGTATTGATGATGAATAAAAGAACAGTCTTGTTGGTGTAAATATATTTCTTTTTGTTAATATTTGTTACGATAAAAAAATTAAGTAAATTGGTGCTATACAGTAATGCTTAGTTTTATTTTAAAATTTTTGTGCTTGCTTTTATAGGTTATTTTGATGAAAAATTACATACAACATTTATTGCTCATTAGCCAAGAAGACAAAACATAACGAAACTTCATTTACCTCATAAATTGATCTGCGTTCGCCTCGTATATTTTGGCTCTGTATGATGAAACATAAAAATTGGAACATGCAATTTTTGTTTTTTAAATTAAAGTTTTCATTAAACAGTGATTGATAAAAAAAGTTTTTTGTCGTTTCTTTTTGCAGTCTTTTCATTGTATAAAAAATATTTATAGTCTCTTTTTTGAGTTGCTTAGATTATCACATTAATGCATATTGAATAGTTTGAAATATTAACAACGGCATGTGTGTAATGGAACGCGTCAGTTCCGCTTCGGCACTGAGCCAACGGTTATAGTCTAGACGCATTAGAAGTCTGGCTAGAAACGCACCGCAAGCCCTTCCTC
Organism: Lamproptera curius; assembly: GCA_029286875.1. Taxonomy (NCBI): domain Eukaryota; kingdom Metazoa; phylum Arthropoda; class Insecta; order Lepidoptera; family Papilionidae; genus Lamproptera; species Lamproptera curius. The sequence continues at coordinate 2,661,352 of JAGSMT010000070.1, forward strand.
TAAGTGATACCAGGAGCTGAGTTAGTTGCTTTACTAGCTTGTTAAACCTGAAATGCAATAAAACCTTTTTAATACTTTTCTATTTAATGTTCATAAACCTTCTATTGACAAATAAAAAAGGGTTGATGGGTTCAACTGAGTCAATATTGATATTTTTGTTGGATTGATTGATATAGGAAGATGACTGTATTATCATTGTTATATGACTTATTGATGTATGCCTGATTGCTTGTAAAAGAAAATGGTTTATTCCTTTGGCACATATGTAATGCGTTTATCCCGATTGTTACGACGATCTGTGGTATCTTATTATTACATTGAAATGACAATCCCTTCCGATTAACTGTCACGAGTATACATCATCGTTATCATAATCGGCCTGTGATAGTCCTCCCCTAATACACCCCTATACATTAGGGGGTTTTTGAACCGTATCCCACCACGCTGGTCAAGGCCGGTGGTGGTGGACTGACTTTACAGCCCATCAGACGCATGGGATCATCTTACTTTTCAAACGATTCCACACCAAATTGCCCTAACCAACTAGGAAACTACAATAAAAATTTGTTGAGTCCCCGTAGGATTCGAACCCACGACCTCCGGTTTTAAAGCACACGCCTATACCACTAGGCTACGGAGGCAGTTGAGTATACATATAGACAAACAATCTAATAAATTTAGTTTACTGTGTGAAGTGTGGAGATCAGATGCAAGTCGCTCTGCGAAAATTGTTATTTAGCCAGTTCTAAATGGATCAAAAGCCGACCTCATAGTGACTTTGGAAAATAGCTAGAAAGAACTGACTTATTAACAAACATACCGATCGGAATATCCCTTTATATAATAGTCCTCGGCCTCCCTGTCTGAAGCGAATTCACTCATACTACAAAATGAGTCGCACAGTTTCAAAAGCTCCATGATGTTAACGAACACTGGATTGTTGATGGAGTCTATGCCATCGCCGGACTCGTTTTCTGATGGCTGGAACAGCAATTGAATACACAGTTACACGTTTGTATAACGCTAAATCAAGCGCTTGTGTAAGTAGTAAGAGTGCACAAGATTCTAACTTATTCTAGCAAATCATAGTTCATCACGTCATGAGTCCACCATATCCAGGTTTCTTGGTCAACATACTACAAGATTGCAGTTTAATCGAGTTATACAGTTTCTATATTGTGTTTTTTCGAAGGTTATCGGACTAAGGAAAATTTTAATATAATCATCTGGTAAAAAAGGTGTACAGCAAAGCATTGTTGAAGCATGATATAAATTTATAAATTATTGCAGAAGTTAACTTTCATAACTCGGTTTGGCAAATAACTGCAGTGCAGATTATTTTATAGAAAATTGCTTACAAACACTCCTGTTCTGATCGGTATAGTATTGGGCTAACTATAATTTCGTGGAGTACCGTCTTTGAGTGTCAGACCTACGTGCGGTTTTTCATTGTGTTTCGCGTCAAAATAACCCATATATATATGAAGGTACACTTTAAACCTAATTTTTTATCTCACACAGACCAAGTCGAACCAAATACCTAGTTAATAACCAAAAAAACCACAGCTCACCACCGAAACCGTGAGAAACGACTGGCTCAGTATATCAGCCAGGAAGGTAGGTGCGCCTTCTTCAATTTCTCGAAGTCGTTCGTCTTATTCACCGCTTCCATAAGCCTTGAGAAATTAGTCTCCAAGACATCCGCTTGCAAATAATGTTGCAAGTTGTCCATCAAGAACATAAGCTTATTGTGAAGCTGGCACATGGCGAACCTACGGAAAATATTTAAAAATTTAATATATTTTTGTAACAATTTGCATTTATATATAGTGTAAATCAAAGCTGATTCAGAATTAAATCGATTAACTATGATATAAAATATTCTTGCAGCATCGGTATTTTAAATTGAACACGACACGGTTTACTTGAACCGATTTCAAACTCTGAATAATTTTATTAATTATAAAAATATCGCTCTAAAGATGCAACAAAAACTTTAATTTCTGATTATTATTAGGTTTGTTATAGAAAACAGATGTGAAAATTGTAATAAAAAATCATTAAATACCTATATAAGCATAATTCGTGGGTTCGAATCCTGCGAGGACTAAACAATTTTTTCATAGTTGGTTAGGGCAATTTGGGCCCATCACCCAATTGTCTAAAAAGTAAGATGATGCATGCGTCGGATGGGCATGTAAAAAGTCGGTCCACCCACCAACCCGCATTGACCAGGTGGTGGGATACGGTCCAAAAAAGCCCTAATGGAGAAGGCGTACATTAGGGGTGGCCTATCAGCAGTGGACTAACACAGGCTGGTGATAAACATAAAACTTACCGTCTCGATTGTTTGTACGTCTTCCATAGAGCGTGCAAGTCGTGCTGGGTTTTCTTGATACGTAGCAAAAGACGGAACATATCGTTGTACCGCGCCAGAACTTCCGGAGCGAACAATAAATGCAGGGGCCATTTAAAGTCGTACTTTAGTATTATCGACGACCATCCGTCTGCAACTGTTGATATAATCTATTATTTCGTCATAAACAAAGTTCACAAAACCCCAGAACTCAAAAAAGTTATCCTCTCGAAAATAATTTAATCGATCTCCTTTTTGGACGCTATTGAAAAGACAGGAAAAGCCGCCTTTTTAATAATTACCGGATAATGTCGCTTCTACATAACTGATTAAATAACTATTGAGGGTACTAAAATATTGAAATTTGTATTGTTACTCCACAGCTGGACATAGGCCTCCCAATGTACGCTTTCTCCATTTGGGTCTTTTTTAATTTAAGATAAAATAATAAAAATTAAAGATTTATTTTTTATATCGTTTTTATTTTAAATATGCAAATTTTATCGTTTGAATATTTCGAACGAATTTCAAGGCCGGAACGGACTAAGCCGTTAGTTCTATTCATCTGAGATACATAATGAGTTAGTATATCGGGTATAGCCAATATTTGGCAGTAACATGAATATTTTGCGTTAATTTCATGTATTGTTTGGTCCGTGTATATATTATTTTATATTACTAATAACTTCATACTCACCTGTACTGCTGTCGTCATCGAGTGTGGAGTTAGCAGTTACGTTCGGTTTGACGTAAGGCAGTTCGAAACTGAACTTTTCTATATCAGCGCTATTGCTTAGGAAAACCGCTCGAGCCGCTAACTGGAACGCGTGGTTCATATCTTGGGGTCAAGGAACAAAAAAATATTTAAAGTTTTCTTGGCATTCGAGTAACAGGCAGGGTAGGTTAGTATTATGGTCCCCTATTAACCATAAATTTTACTTAGATTATTGGAAAATTAGTCATTTCTATAAAAAAGACGCATCGCATATCAGTGGATGAATGCTCCTGCATTAGTAAGACTGCTTTGTGATCATAGTAGCTCTATCTTATTCGAATCTGGAATCAGGAAAACTAAACAATACTTTAAGTTAATAACAGAACCCTATACGTTTTAACTGATAAACCAGGGCCATTTTCGCCGTCAATTGAGATTGAAATTAGACTTCGTTCACGTTAATTCTACCTACATCTAAATTAGCTAAAGGATAGAATCATTAATTAACATCTTTATGATGGTACATTGTTGCTTTGTGTTACTTTTTTATATCGAATCCAAATATAAAAACAACCTTACTCTCAGTCCGTTGTAAGGTTTTCCAACATGTGAGCCGTAAGACGAAGCAGTTCCAGAAATAGCTCCCCGCGACCCAACAGGTAAAAATCTTTCATGAGACGAAGCTCGTGCAAAAGTTGAGCCTCTTCCACGGCCACTGTCCACAAATGCTGGCAGAAATAAATATATAATGTTTAAATGTGAAGTAAATATGAAATTGATTTTAAGAACATATACCTAACCCAAAGAAAAGACGGAATTCATTCTTTGCTCATAAGGTATATCTAGGTAACAAACAATAATAACGGTAGGCGTTGGACACCACTTCGGTTTTATAGGTCAATTTGTTGACCACTCCCTCATTCTTTTGAGAGGATACGGTGGTAGGTCCCCTTTATACATGGGACCGTCTGGGGAGACTGTGGTGCCTATTTCTACCGCAAAGCAGTAGTTTGAAAACACTACTGTGTTCCGGTTTGAAGGGCACCGTAGCCAGCGTATTTACTGGGTAAATGAGACTATACACCTTACGGTTGGCAGCGTATTGGTGATACCACAAGTATTGCCAATGTCTATGGGCGTCGCTGACCACTTTCCATCAGGTGGCCCGACTGCTCGACTGCATGCGTTAGCAATAAAAAAATAGTGTATACGTACAATTAGTAAGACATTACATAGGTTGTAATTATCATAACAAAAGGTGGTCCAATAGTTATAGGACAAGGGTAGGGAATAAAAACCGCAGTGCCTATTTTTGCCGCAAAGCGGTAGTAAGAAGCAACTATTGTGTTACGGTTTACAGGCTAGGCTCTGTATAATTCTCTGCTTTAGGGCGCCGAACGAATTTGTATTTCCATACGATTAGCGTATCGCTTACCTAAGGTAGAATAAAAAGATATATATATTCTCCAGGCAAGGTAGGTAGTAAGTAAACACAAATGGAATGGATTTTTGAAATATCCGATCCAAAAAACATGACTGTAAAACCATTTTCGTGGAACATTTACCCAGTGAATGACATAAGTGATAGAAGACCAATTTTTTATATTCCCTTACCTTGGTAACGCATTCTTTTATTTCTCTAACGACGCATCTCAAATTGCAAACTTCGAACACCTCCGGGTCTTTCAGTTTCTGAAGCTTATCATGGAACTCCGCCTCCTTTTCTTCCCATATAGTGAACCTACAAAAAATCTAGTATTTAATTGGCATAATACTGATATAACTGCCACCGTAGCCTAGTGGTATAGGTGTGTGCTTTAGAAACCGGAGGTCGTGGGTTCGAATCCTGCGGAGACTCAACAAATTTTCATTGTTTTTAGTTGGTTAGGGCAATGGCCGATTGTCTGAAAGAAGATGATCCATGCGTCGGATGGGGAATAGTCGGTTCACCCACCAACCCGCATGGACAAGCGTGTGGTTACGGGTCCAAACCTCTAATGGTGTATTAGGGGAGGCCTATGTCCAGCAGTGGAGTATCACAGGCTGATGATGATGATGATGATGTTGATAAATACAGATATTGTTCAAGAAAAAAAAACAATCGCCTGCTTCCATACATTACATATTTTTTACATGGTTAAACTCACTGGTTGGATTTTCAAAGTTTAAAAAAACCTTAACTAACTAAAGCACACAAAGCATATATTTTTTTTCGAATATCGTAATAGTTAAAAGAGAATATATTTTAGTAAATATAGATTAAAATAGATATAGAAATGATGTCACAAAGCATCCTTATCGGTTCAACATTGCCAATTTGTTGATAAAATGTTTAGCCCATTGGTGAACTGAAAACGTATACCTTTTATGTTTTAATTGTTACTAAAGTGTATTATGATAAACAACTGTGACTGAAAAAATGTGTACCTTCTCGAGTCGTTGTCAAGTTTTTGTAGTGGCAGCAATGATCTGTTTAACTGCATATTGGTCTTTTTAACTTTTCTTGGGTCAAAGCCGAAGAGTATCACAGTTTTTCCGATAAACAATATTTCTTGTGCGAGTGATAATGGCATAAAGTAGGGTATCATATTGGGATTTATATTGTAGCCACAGTCTAACGAAGTTTGTTGCAACTGCAAAAAAAATATTTTAATAATAAAAGTTCCGGTGTTCAAGTGCGGAAGTTCCGCGCGCTTTTCAACATCCGTTTCTGATTCTGTTTCCGCAACTTTTATAACGGAGATTAAAACGGAAGTTTACAACCGACGGCTGAAAGTTACGCATGCGTGGCGCGCGGCGCCTGCGAGTCGCTGGACGGTTGAGCGCGCGGGGGAGGGGTTGGCCAGCGAGCCGCGCAGGCACTTGTCACTTTTGTTTGTTTACGTTCTTTTTCGTGAATGTAAGCACGTAATATTCTCTGCTGCTGTTTATGTCAATACATCTGTGTCATGTTTGTAACTTAATGACGATCAGCAGAACTAAACAATCTAGAGAGTTAACTAACTCCACTTACGATGATAGTGTATCATATGTAGTGTGGGGTACACCGAAAAGGCGCTGAATTCGAATTGAGGATAAAGTCCAGCCGATGTCATCTTCAATGATGAATTCATCATTTCAAATGTTAGAACCCATGTTAAGTACAAACGAAGACCAAGAAATCTCGACTAAAACTAACGAGAATGACAATCTCCTTTTGGAAATACAGTCACATTTTCAGGAGTACAAAAAAGAAAAGAGATTACCTTTAAATGAAGAGCCCCTTGTGTGGTGCAAATAAAATTCACTAATACCATAATCTTTTACCATTAGTACGCTAATACTTGTCATTACTCCCCATCAGCGTCGCCAGTGAACAATTATTTAGCGGAGCTGGTCTTATATACGAAGAACACCAGAACAGATTGTTAGGTGTAAAAGCGGAATACTTATAAAATGTTCAAAGTTGCAATATTGCTTTCTTTAGTAGATTTCTTATATATTTATTACTGATCTTGCTTTGGTGTATTTGATACTTAAGAAAGAATTATAATAATTTTTTTTTTTCATATTATTTACACTTCCGTTTCCGCATCCGTTTCCGTTTCTGCTAAAATTTACTTTTGATATCTGTTTCCGTTTCTGGTTCCGCTAAGACACTTAAATTGCATCACTAATTACTAGTAAGCAATGTTTCAGCTTGAAGGGCCACCAAGATATTATTAAAAATTTGTTCTTAGGATAGAAAGAAACAGAACAAGAAACATCTTTATTGTAAACATATGTAAGAACTTTCGTATTCATTAGGTAATAATCTCGTAAAGTGCTATGGCCCTATTACACCTTGTGATTCTTTTTTTTATTTTCACTACATATAAACACGGAGATAAATAATTTACTTGATAATTCTTTTATTATGTGCAACCATGTTTTTAACACGTAAAATACTTTATTATACTAATGCATTAAAAAAATAGAGACATTGGAACAGTAAATTGAAAAAATTAACCTTTATTATGGTGCATGAACAATCTCAGTGTCTTTAATAAATAAAAAGTAATAAATGGAAAACAAGTTAAAATGTTTTTGGCTTCTCCTTGAAATTTGAATTTTCCTATTACGGGATTATTTGGTGGGGGAGATAATATATGTTAAACCATTATTTTTCAATAAACTACCCTACTATATTAATCTTATTATTCTGCTTATTAAATTTCAAGCCTCAGTTCTTATTCATGAATTATAACTGTGATGGCAGTCACATTGTCAGTTGACTAAGAACCAAACTTTGTATGATACAGCTAGATTACTTTGTTTATATCTAAGAAAGTTTTAATTAAATATATTATGTAAACATTGGTTCATAGAGACACTTACTGTAGTAATCAAGGACTTTTCACAAGTGGTTGCAGTAGATGGAGTTGATTGCAGTGTGTCTGATAGTTCATCCCTCTTTGTTCGATAGATAAAAAACTCCTCATACGGATCCCTTAGCTCCCCATATAACAGCCAAGTGCAAAGTTGGTTGACAAAGACAGTGTTGATGCATGAAAATATTCTGTAACATAATACAGCATGTGTTTTAATAAATGACTGTGTAATTTTACTAATTGTCAAACATAAACTTTAGGCACTAAAGCTTTAAATAAGTTATGATATTTACATTGATTAAATCATCACACATCATTATCATCATCATCATCAGCCTGTGCTAGTCCACTGCTGGACATAGGCCTATTTTCAAAGAAATTAAAAATGAGGCCCTATTAATTAATAAAATATTGTCAATTTATCTTAACAATGTTACTAACTAAAAAGTAATATCTCACCTAAAATTGCGTTATGTACCATTTCATTACTATTCAGGATGTGCTGATGTATAAGGCTCAAAATTTGAGACCCTGCCAGTCTTCTCTCTTTTATTGTTATAATAATGCGGTTTATGCTATTAAAAAGCCCTTGGAATTTTTCTACGTAACTGTATACAAATGACAATGTATAGTCCCTGTTTCCAATAACTAATTTTTCAACATGAACTAAGGTTTTCTTATAACTTTCTAGAATTTCAGTTATGCCCTCGCTTAGTGCTTGACCATACAGTCCAAAAGTTCTTCCTCCTGAAACTTCCAATATTTATTGTAAACATTAAAGTGAATACATCCGTCAAATGTGAGATTATTTTTTATTATTATAGAGAGCTACAACAAACAAAAATACGAGAATATTACTTGTTTGGGATTTTCTAGAATTAAAAGACGTCGCGGCAATAAAGTTTTGTATTTTGTGATGACTCTTTGCAATGGAGCAAATTCTGCTGTAAATTTCTGCATCTCCTTCATTGGCGTACAAAACAGGTTCCGTCTAAAAGTATTAATAAATGTAAGTCTTTAGTAATAGTTTTTGTTTACGTATATTAACTATTTTATCTATTTATTGCGATGAATAACAGACCGAAACAGTTTCAGATATACTTGAACAATCCCACAAAACCAGCAAAGCGTCATGAATCATTTTTTTTAATATAAATGGAATAATATTCTTCTTCTTCTTCTTTTAAATATAATGGCTCCACCAAGGATAACTTGGTGATTCTGCCAATGTCAAGGTTGGGTAAAACAAGAGCAGAATTATTAAAAAATTGTTCGGTATTATTAACAATTGTACAGTAGTGACTCAATAGCACTCAGTTGGTTGAGATACCTGGACAGACACAAGACAAAATGTTAATTAATAAATAACTTTATACAATAAATAGGACATTTATATTATTATGGACGGAACAAACAATTAATATTAACAAAAGTTAGGTATAAGAGACAAGTACAGAGTTTTTAAATTTTAATATTATTGACCCTGATGAATTTGCATAAAATTTTTATAACATCCGGATTAGTAAAGGTTAAAAGATAAGGAATATTAACAGGTCTGGGAAAAGGGAAAATGGGAGGATGTCATAGGGAATTGTAAGATTTCTACATGAAAAATAAATGTTCCAGAGTGCCTCTGCTAAGCTCACATGGCACATGGAATGGTCAAGATAGCAGTTTAGCTAAAAACACTGGGAGCAAACATGTCCTAAACGGAGTCGAATTACTACAGATGTAATTAATTTGGAAAAGTGTTTGAATTTAAAGAACCAAAGTTTTGACGGGATGTTGGGTTGGATACTGGCATAAAACTTGCCCTTGACTCTATTGGATTTTTGCCAACAACTCAGTCCACGATTCCAGTAAGCGAGTGTGGGGCTATAGTGTACATGTTCTTGTGTGGGACACAAGAGTAACTGTTATCACCAATGTAAATGGCTTGCTTGGCATAGTAATCCCGCTTCATTGCCTAAGATACCAGTATGACCTGGGATCCAAGCTGAGTCGTCTTAATACCATCTTTTCCAATTGATACAATATTTCCTTGGTGGAAAGGACAATAAAGGAGAGGGATTTACGGTGGAATGGGGGTTTCTTAAAGCTTCTAGACAACTTTGGAGTCACTTAGGATCAAAGACTTGTGAAGAGGGACTATTAGCATCTATGAACTTTACTGCTTCTAAAATTGCAAAGATTCACCTGGTGAAAATAGAGCATTCTGCTGGACACTTAAAGCTCAATACTGCTTATATTTTGGGATGAATACAGATGCCCCAACCATGAGATTTTTCATTTTGAGGCATCGTAAATATTAACACCCAATCTTTCCATTCTCACCAGCAATTGAGTTAAAAATTTGCTAGATTGTAGAGTTTTTTTAATGCCAAAATTGAGGATGATATTGGTTGGAAAATCAGGGAATCAAATTGAGGAATATAAAGAGATGATTTCGTAAGCCTAAGAACCGACACTGTTGAATTTTAAACCTGGTAAAAAGTATTAACTAGGGGGAAGGATTTTATTAGACCAATAAGGAGAGACATTTACAGAGTGGATAGGCGGTCTAGGGTTTTTAAAATAGGGTGAGAGGGTACTGAACAGCATGAAAAAATATCTGTCAGCGCGAAATTGCCTGCGGAGGAATAAAGGAGGGTCCATACTCTACTTGGAGTGCATTGATTGGAGAAGATTTCATAGCACCGCTAATTATACGTAAACATTTGTACTGTATTCGGTCTCACTTTTCAGAGCCAGCTTGCTGCATGGCTCTAGAATAAAGCTGCCGTAGTCCATATGGCTAGAATAATTGCATAAGGATTTTTGATGAAGTGTGAGCCCCAGCGGACTCCTGATAAGGATCTAAGGGCATTAACATTTTTTCACACTCTGGACAAATATACTCTAAGTGCTTCATTCCAGTCATCTTATGGTCTAGGATGATGCCAAGAAACTTTGTAGAGAGCTTTATATGTATCGGTTCACCACTTACAGAAAGATTTAGGTGGGGATATGGTTCGGCTTAAAAACAACTGCATGGCATTTTGTATGGACAAACTTAAACCATGATCCATAAGCCAGTCATTTAAGAGCTCAGGCCGGAATTCAATCGTAAACAGCCAACTTGTAAGGAAGAACAAGGAGCGTACAGTGCAATGTCATCAGCATATTGCAAAACTTTACAAAATTGTTTTGCAGTAGAGCAAGGTCAGCAGTATAGAGGTTATACAGAAGAGGACTTAGGACTGAACTTGAGGTAGACCTTTCCAGACAAGACGGGAAGGAGTGAGGAAGCATTAAAGCGGACACGAAATGATCGTACAAAAAAGGCTGAAGATAATGTTAACCAACCTCACAGGAATACTCAGATGAAGCATCTTCTTCCTGAGTATCGGAAGAAGGACATTATCATAAGCGGTCGAGATGTCAAGAAAGACCCCGATAACATGCTCTTTATTAGACAGAGCTAATCTTGTATCAGATGAAAGGATACCTAGACTATGCATAGTGCTCATGCCACGTCTGAAACCAAATTAGGTATTAGAGAGGACCTCTGTTCTGAGGATCCACTCTAATCTATTTTTAACAAGGTGTTCAAGAATTTTGGCTAAAACAGAAGATAGGGCAATAGGGGCGATATGAGGTCGAGTCACTAGGGTCTTTTACCGGTTTGAGAATTGGGATGATTATTTGGGTCTTCAAGACTCTGGAACACGTCCTGAGGAAAAGATCTCGTTTATGATGTTAAGAAAGATTTGTTTAGTTGATGCTGAAGATTTGATTATAAAGGAGTAGGAAATTCCGTCAATGCCTGGAGCCGAGTCTTTCAGGTTATCGAGAGCACAGGATAGTTCGGGGTAGTGTAAATTTCATTCATCCTGTCCAACGTACAGGGGGGGAATACGGCGAAGAAAAGTAATCCAGGAGGGAACAAGGGTGGGGATAGCCTGTCGATGAAATCGCAAGCCAGGAAGACGATTATTGGAGCTGGAATTTAGGGTTCTAGGATCCAGGGAAATGGGAAATTTTACGCCATACAATGGTCATGGATGCTCGAGGAGACAGAGCTTCACAAAACTAAACCAACCTAGAGACTTTTTTCTGCTAATCAATCTTTTTGTTTTGACATGTGACGATAAGTTAAATAATTTTGCATGCTAAGGTCAGCCATATATACCTTTCGGCAAGTTTTCTTTCGTACAGCAGCAGTACATTAGAGTCCACCACGGAGGGGAGGATGATTCACACAGGAGCTTGTTTTAATAGGATAGATTCTTCTGCAGCAGCAATGATTGCAGCAACCAAATCATCGTACAGGGATAGAAAGTTAATAGAGTCAACTGGAGGAAGGCTAAGGATTTTAGATTCAAGGCTGTTGGAGGACTTAACCCAGTCTGCATCAGAGAGTCTAAACCGTTGCAGAGGGGAATATGAGGTGAGGGGAAGAGTGTAGAAACTTGATTAATATAGAAATGATCACTACCATGAGAATATGGCAATATTGACCATGAAAGAGAATTCATTAGGGAAGGGAGGACAAGGATAGGTCAGAGCGTTGAGGTTTGCATAGGCGGCGCCTTCTGTGGGAGACCCATCATTTAGGATGCACAGGTTGTTGTTATTAAATCCAGGAAGTGGAGGAGAAAGTATCAGATGACTGGAGCCCCACATAGGATGGTGACAATTAAAGTCTCCGCAAACCATGGGGCAGGAATGGAAGATAAGATGGAGTTCAATTCAGAAATAAGTGACTGTTAGGGATGTGGGGATGTAACAGGAAGATAAGTATTATTGCCCTGACCGCCACTACGTGCAAGTTAGGCTATGGACAGGAATTGGAATCTGGGAAAAATGATGGACCTAGACACAGGAGGGCCAACTGCCTTCTATCATCCTCTGTCATCCGAAGCATGAATAACCCGAAAGTCTAAAGATAGCCTTCCGTTTCAACCACGTCTCCGAGATGGCAAGAACAACAGGTTTATATTTATTGATTAAATAAATCAGGTCTGGCTTTTTAGGAATTATACTACAATTCGCATTGAAGTATTGTCGCCTATTTTAGGTAATGAAGCTTTTGAGGAGTTGTTGAAGGAGAACTATGACATTGTTCGTAAGGAGTCGGAGAACTTAGACAAAATATTAATGAGGGAGCAGGTGAGTAATTCAATCAGGTTATCATTTGGAGTGAGCAAGGGTGTAGGATTCTGAATAAGATAGAGCGCAAACCATTAGGCTGAGAAGAAACAGGGAGCTGATTATATCTTTGTGAGTTTGAACATCATAGGTTTTTCAAGAGGAGATTTAGGCTGAGGAGATTTATAAACGGTTTTGAGATGACATCTGGGTATTAAGTTTTGTGTTGAGAGATGTATTGAAAGAGTGAGGAGAGGCCTGGGTGGAATGTAATTATAGGATTGTTGTTGGGAGGAAGGATGAGAGATGGTCATATCGGAATATGATCTTTAGATACAGGAATCGTAGGGCAGCTTCAGAGTAACCGATACCTCCTGGGACATAACTAACTTTATAGCCTTTTTTCTTGAATGTTCAGGGCATTTAGTATCAGTCGCTCTATGGTTCCCACTACAAAATAGACAAGAGAGCAGCAAGATTCCCTGTATGTCCCTGGGACAAATGAAGCATCTAGGTTGAGATCTGCATTGGAGGCAATATGACCAAATCTGCAACAATTCCTACATTGGATAGTTGGAAGCTGGTATATTGAAACAGGAAGGGCACTACAGAAACAGAAAACTTTTCTGTAGGATTTGGCCGGAAAAGGTAAGGACTACAGTTGTTGATGGGACCCATGTAAATTTGTCATCTGAACGAACTTTAGTATTTAGTCTACGGGCCCTGGACACTTCTCCACAGTTAGAGGGAGTTTTGATGTTATCTACTAGTTCCTCGAGAGTCCAATCTGTGGGAATATTCTTTACAACCCCATACGGGTGATGTTAAATTTTGGGATTGAGGCTAAAAAATTGTTGGAGGACTAGAAAGGAATGGGATAGAAAACTATTTGCAAAGGAGAAGGTTTTAAATTCAATGGAGATATGGTTTCTCCCCAGTGCCTTTTATACCACCCTCTGAGTAATACCTGCGACATTACACTTATGAATAAGTTGGGCAAACTTAACCAATCTAATAGACTGTCCAGAGGATACATCGGGGACTGATCTAATTAAATGAACAATGAAAGGGCCTTTGATCCTGATCTGTATAAAGCAATTTAGGCGTCACTTTCATAGACATTTTTGCAACGTAGATTGGTATGACGAAGAGGGTGGAATGGTTTTTTTTTTCGACCACCTCGTGCAATACAGCTGTACGTTTTCGCACATTATTTGTCTCTAGTGAGTCAGAAGACGTTGATGATGTGGTTGAGGAATCACAGGAATGTCAGAGGCGACCGCCGCCTCCATCCGGAGGCTTATCTTCATCCATGATGATACACAACAATAACCACCACCAGACGAATACGAAACAGATAAAAGTAGGATTTCAACACAAAAAAGTAAAATAAACTAAAAAATCCCTCGACTCGTGTTTACACCAACGCTATGACCGCAAGATTCTGGAATAATATATTTAATAGCAACGCAAAAATATTTTTATTGTTTATTTTGAATTATATGGTTGAATAAAATGTCAAAGTAGGCTTGTTAAAAATATATCGATACATCGACATATTGATATTATTTTTTCAAAATATCGATATTTTTAGCCGATTTTTAATATTACGATATATCGATGTATCGATTTACAATTGCAAGTATCGAAAATGCGATATTTTTCAGGATAAGGCTAAATTATTTATTTTTTGTACAGTGATAAATCGAAATATCCCTAATTTCAAGTTTGGCAAAGGTATACAAAGCGTTGTTTATTGTAATAAAAACAAGCAGTTTTCAGAAATTACATTTTATTTTTGCTAGAGTAAAGTTGTTTTTCTTAATTGGTGTTTTAAACGTTTTACAGTTGATCACGTATTTCGATCGAAGAGGTATTTTATCGGTATCAGAAAAAACGAGGATTTTTTTTTTTTATAATTTATTTATAAAATGACAGTGATGTATTGGTTTTTTCTAGTAATGTAAGTTGAATAACAATAAGCCGCATATTTTTTTAAGTACCGATATATCGATGTATCGATATATTCTGAATTAAATATCAATGTCGATATTGATATATTTTTTAAATATCGATATATATTATATCGATATTTTTTTTACATTCCAACATCCCTATGTCAAAGTAATAATATGTTGCCAAATACAACTTTAGGTAAGTAAGGCAATATGTCAAATAATTTTTAGGTATTGTTGGATATATATTGGAATAATATTGATAATTCTAGGATAAATCTACATTTTACATAAAATGTAAATTATTTATTTTAATCACAACAATCTCGTATAAAGAGATTAGATAAGATTTAGAGTAGATGTTACTTTCCATTATTTTAATAAAAAACGTACTATGAGTAGGACTATTCACCTTCGGGGGATTAAAGCGCGTTCAAAAAAAGAAAATTAGCAAATTTTTTGCAAACACATGTAGTGTTTGCCAAAAAATTGTTAAATGCATACTGACTGAAAGAGAACGATACCATTGAATCGGGGACGCTAACACACGGCGGGAACGCAGAGTGATGTAGGATTTCCTGGCCAATACCTTAAAACTCACGGTTACCTCTTCATCACGTTTCTTTAACTGAGGTTGCGTGTAATTAAAGGGTCAGTCTTCGAGGACAGACCTGCACTCTGATGGCTTTGTCTCTCCAGGTCAGACCGGGTCAGGCTCAGGTTACTTTGAATTTATCTCGGAAAAGAGAGCACATCATCTTCTTAAGCCCTTTTTTGGACACTGGGCACACTTTCGCGAGGGCTTAGTGCCAGAGGGCATTGAAGTATAATATATAGGAGAGCTATCTGTAATGTGGTCTAAGATAATTGATTAATTTTTGAGGCTTTAGCGTATACAAGAACATCGACCCACAATCTTTTGCTCTTAGCCGTGCAAACTCTCTTTTCTTTATGGATCACGTCGGAAAATGAAATGCCGTGTTCTACAATAATTTGAGTTTTATTTCTGAAATTTCAATTCTGAAACCTATCCACTGGCATCAAAGTCAATATAGTTTGCTTTTCCAAAAGAACCGCTTAGAATTTTGCTTATAAAAAACTTATTTGCAATAAGGCTAAATACTTTTTTGTGCTACTCATTAACTATTGTCAATATTTAAATAGACAGTCCTGTCTATATAAATATTTCTATAGCTAGCAATATGAATACAACTATATCAAGATGATCTGCTTCAAAATATACACATAAAATCTTCTTTAAACATTAATGTTTCAAAGCATTAATATGTTTGTAAACATTCGCCCTATCATTTCTGTAACAGATTATCATAAACATGGATTGATATATACCCATAGGTAATATAAATTTAAAACGTCACTGTCTACTTGTACATGATGCATGTGCGGCAATCGCAGTCTTAAAATTGCGTTTGCGCAACCGTTGACTTGAACTTTGAGAAACCGTTTGTTATTTTTTATAAATGAAAATGTTTTTGCTGTAATGTTTTTTCAAGCAATAATGCGACATCATAACAACTAAATGGGCCCAGAATAAAGAGTGCCTTGTCTTAATAATGTGCATTACTTGATAGAATGGCCGAGGCTTGCAGGCTTGGAAGTCAAATAGACAAAAAGACTGCAACTAATGATGATGAATATTTTTGTGTATTTAATGTTTTAAGTGTATTCATATCGCTAGTAACAATATTAGCTGATTTAACCACAGGTGCAATACATCTTTGTTTACTAATATGTCAATATGTTATCGTTATTTTAATAGTGTGTTTAAATATAGTTGATTAAACCGCTTTGAGTATTATATAGGTAGTCTTAGAAACAGTATATTTAGTACCAAATTTTATATTTCCGCCTTAATAAAATATTTTGTTTTTACTTGTTCTGGTTGATTTCAGATATACTTGTTTTTGCCGAATATTGTAAAGATGGTTATTTGTATTGGGCCCTAGCAACTTTTATTTTCATGTTGTTTCCGAACATCTTGATTAATATATTCTCACTAAGATGGTTTATTATTGATAATAAATCAACTATCAAACATTGGATAACACATGGATGTCTTGTAGGATTATTGGAAAGGTAAAATTTTAAATAAATATAACAGAAATATTAGATATTCCTATTACACAAACAGAGGATAATCTTTTTTTTGTTCTATTTCAGATATGTAATATTTTTGCGTAAAGTATTTACATGTAAAAACTTAGAATCAGTGAAAACTCAAAAATTGATTTGTCAAAGAAATGATTTGAGTCTCCTGCACTATTTGTATATTTTTAGTGGGACTATACCTCAAATACTTTTGCAAACATATGCTATTTTAATGTTAAATGAAAACTATCATACTAAAGGTAAGATCAGTGTGTATGTCATTCTATAGATTTAAAATATTTATTAAGGGCTTTCAGATAACAAAATTATTGAAAATTAATTTTACTAGAAGTATAACATTTGCCTCTGTTATTTATTGCAATAATATTTTGTAGACTGAAGTAGTTTGATGATTTGAATTGCACTCTACAAATTTAAAATGTTTGGTAAATATATAATTTTTATATTTATTTATGAGAGAAGTAAAAAATTAAAGTTATAAAAAATGTAACAAATTTGTTATTTGCTTCTTAATAGTCTATCAATTTTGCCATATCCAGCATGTTTCGTTGTGTTGTGTGTAAAATCTTATCATTCTACCAAATGCAATTTATCACTACTTTTTGGGCTGTAAAAAACAGATGCCATAAAGAAAAATAACAAAAAAGAATAATAAGTTTGATATAATGATTAACATATTAGTAATAACTCATCATTTTCTTTTACAGTGTTTGCATTATCAGCATCGATTGCTTCAGTGGTATGGGGCAGCGTAACATATATTTACAGTATTACCACAATAGCCAATGAAACATTCCAGTGGAACTCGTTATTTTTAAAACTGATATGGCATTTTGGCATGTTGATAAGTAGAATAGCTGGTATATTATTATTTTCAATTGTTTTTGGAATATGGACGTTATTACCACTAAGTAAGTTTAAAGCATTACATATATAGCATATAGCATAGTGAAAAGTAAAGGGAAGGTAGGACTCCTTTTATTGTTTGGGGAAGTACCACTGAGGTGCCTATTTCGGCCACAAATCAGTAATGTGCATTACTGTCTTCCAAAGGTATAATAGTTTGATTGAGATTAATAAGTTAATAAGGTTACGAAGACGTAACTTCCTGTGTCTCAGGGAGATGAGTTGTTTTATAGCTAGGGCATTAGACTGATGATTAGGTGACCAACATGCTTGTCATCTATACATTTTTTTATTGTGTACAGCTAATAAGCATTTACAATTTGAGTTGTTTTCTTAATATGTTTTATTCATATTTTTAAATTGTGTCTAAATACAATGATCTATTATAAATCAATCAAAATGTGATAGCAAATAAAAAGAAAGTAATATTTCAATTTTAATTTCAGTTCTCCATTGGGCTGCCATGACATTTTGGATAGTAATACAGAAAACCACATTCTGTCCGAATAAGTTAGAGGAAACACTATACAATGCTGTTATGGGCTTTGTTTACTGTTTTTCTTTCATCAATCTGAGAGAAGGCCAAACAAGATATAGATTAATGATGTTCTACACATTAATGGTCACACAGAATTTTGGCAGTTTGTTTCTTTACGTCCTTATTACGGACTCCGAGAGGCAAAGAAAAGTATGGTCTATCACGGCCACTATCTGCATAATTATTGGCACTATTTTTGGTGAGAAATTATCTAATTTCTTTTACAGTATTATTCCATATTGCAAGTATATATTTTTTTATGCAGTTTATTTATTTATTATCTAGGCATATCATTTACCATGAGGTAAAAGTCCTGATAGTCTCATGGCTTTACCCAATAAAAAATATTCAAATGTAAACTGAAAGTGGGTATCTTTATATAATTTGTTGTTTTCAGGTATGATTGCCATGGTCTTGTACTACAGATACTTCCATTCTAAGGGACCAATTCCTTGGAAATATGCAGAGGCTGATATTGAGTTAAACAACAAACTGGATTCTAAAGCAGCCAGTAACAACATCAATAAATCCAGCTCTTTGTGCCATGTGCGGTCATTCAAGACATTGAATAAAGACAAAACTGTTGATACTT
This sequence comes from Lamproptera curius, assembly GCA_029286875.1. Classification (NCBI taxonomy): domain Eukaryota; kingdom Metazoa; phylum Arthropoda; class Insecta; order Lepidoptera; family Papilionidae; genus Lamproptera; species Lamproptera curius. The sequence continues at coordinate 2,680,023 of JAGSMT010000070.1, forward strand.
CTAGGTAATTAGTAATTTTTTTTAATTTGATGATAAATTCGAAATGTTACGGGACATATAAATTTTGATATCTCATGCAATACTTGTCGAAAAAACACTTAAATATGGTATTCATTTTTGCATTGGTGCAAGCTTACTGTTTAAAGTGATTGGCTTTAAATAAATATTTCGTGAGAATGAAATAAATTTAATACAATTATGATATTTTTATTAAATCTATCTCAGAAAAATGTATTTACTAATATGAATAATATGGAAGCTAAAAAAGAAATTTACGAAATTATTATAACACTTGAGTAAATAGATATTTAATAAACTAATCGCGTAAGTTGAAGTTTTTAAGATATATTTAAATATCTGTGCGATACACAGCACAGCTAGGATTTTATTTACAGACTATAATTGGTTTTATATATTTTTTCAGAAAAGATCCCGCTATAGTTGAACAAACAACCCAAATAGACAATGAGCATGCAGATAAAAAGTTTTTACTCGATCACTGGATTGCCAGATCCGGTTCTCCGACATTCACTTCCGCACCAGTCGGAAATATAAGCACGGATGCGTCGAGTATCGAAATATACTCAGTCGAAAATACCCCACAACCGGGTATTACGAAACGAGATAATACCAAAATAGAGCAAGTCACCGCGAAAATAAATAAAAAGAAGATGGCCAGTCCCCAAACGGAGTTGACTTTAAAAGTGCCGTCTGTTGGGAATATAGAAAACTCCATAGACGAAATAACATCTATCTTCATTACACTGAATCTGCAAAAGCGTAGAGGCATTTGCTCTTCGGACGAACTGCGAAACGAATTGACCAATTTGAATTTGGAAGCGTGCAATATTGTTAACGAGGAATTCGCGAAGACAATGAAAACCGATCACAGTTCGGAAATAAGTCAGGACACTGATGGTTCCAATAAGAAGACGTCTTCAGACTCGATTGACATGGATCTAGATTTGAGCTTCAGCGATATAAACAGTTCAGACATTAATACATTCAACGAAAATATTGTACAAAAACTGTGTCTCAGTGCATTAAAGAATATTAAAGTTGGCAACCAAGACGCTGATATAGAGAACATACAAAGGATAGCTCTGGATATACTCAAAGAGATGTATACTAAAAAAGACAAGAAGAAAAGTGCTGGCTCCACTGAATTATTCAACGCTAAACAACGCGATTTAGATACTCCAACCGAGATTCTCTCAGTGCACGATTATGAGAATATCTGTGCGGTAAACATTGCAAGAGAAGCGTGGGGTCTGAGATCCTGGAATGGATACTGTGATATAGAAAACTGGCTTCATGACGGTAGCGTTGTTAGAGACAGAAGTCGGGACACCTTGACCTCCGGCAGCTCCGAAATTAGCAGTTGTATCTCGCAAGATTTGAAGCACGCTATATTGTCCGCACCGCCCTTTCCCAAAAAGGCACATACATATTCCAATGTGTTTGTGAAGTTTGAGAGAAGCTCCCAAGAGGATTACGCAAACTCCGTCGTGTGCCATTCCAATGACGAGACATTCCTAGCGAAACCTTGCATGATTGAAAGCGGCAAAGATCCCAATCATTTGGAACCTATTCTCGAAGAACTCGACGATTTGGGTGATGTGGACCCCGCGTGTAAGAAACGGCTCAATTCAGAAAGCTCTCTCGTGGCAACAATTGATGAGATACGCAAAGCGACGGTTACCAATTCTCCTAGAAATCTGTATCACAGGAGAGAGAATCTTCTGGACTCGCCACAATTCCACGCGTCCTCAAAAATCGAGAGCAATTTGAAAAAGGCGCTGTGGAAAGAGCCTTCGAAATTCGACTCCAGCAACATAATGGAGTCGTTGCCGGAAAAGGAAAATATGTTTGACGTGTTTCACGGATCTAAATTTGATTCCAACAAAAAAGAGTTAAACCTTTCATCGTCCTCTTCGTCACTTAATTCGACCGCGTCCTATAATAAGAGCACAGCACGTAGACAAAAGTCGAACGTATCCAAGACAAAGTTGCACCCTAAAAACAACGTTAGAACCGACCAACAGGACCTTGCCACAAAAAATATCGATATACTATGGCAGATGGTTTCAGTGAATTCACTACCTACAAGTTCTGCTGAAGATTTGACCCTAAGTCGAAAGACGCCGTCTATGCAATCGCTTATACATAAAGATGCGTCTACATTAGTAAATACGTCAAGTAAAATATCTAATGTCAAGAAGAGTGTACGAAATAGACCTCGAAGGAAATTTTCTTTATTGAGAGAGCGTTTCGAACCAAGAGTCAATTTACATTCAGACGAAGAGATTTTATATAATCTCGCGGAGATTTCGGCTCAACAGACCGACAATGGTATATCAAATAATCGACTTGATATACCGATTGACACTGGTGTTGTTCCATCGCAGAAATATCAAAATTTCTACATCAGATGCTAAATCGATAGCGAGCCCGAATGAATCGGATATAACGTCGAAACACTTAAGCGATAAAAGGTCAATGTTTATGAAACAGGTTTTAAGTCCTCCGAAATTTAACACAAAACTCAGGTACAAAGTTTAGTCTGATGTTCACGTTGAAACAAAAATATAACAATTTTTTACCGTAAATTTTAGGCGTAACACGAAAAAAGTTAGTATTTATTTTGTATGCCAAAATTTTGCCAAACGATCTAGTAAAGAAATATTTAAATTTAATGAGCCCGTAGTTCTCGGGACCGCTCTTGCCAAAATAGAGTAAATATGTTCAATACAATGATCAATATGAGCAACAACATGAAGCAGCATGTTCGAAACGTAACGTATTATTTTTATGTTCCTAGTGAGTATTTGCTAATAGTTAGTACTTTATGTATCGGAAAGTCATTATAACATGGATCTCAAAAAGAGTGTAGTCATTATTATACTGCTACAGCCTCAAACCTTTTTACATGTACCCTCTTTTGTTGTTTATCAACTTTAAATCAACTATTAGGTATTATTCGTCACCATAAATGTTTTTGGAAAATCATGTAATGGTCTGTACAATTATTAATCGATTTTCATAATTTTACCGTTCTCATCCGGGTGATATAACTAGTCGTAAGAATGAATGACAGCTACTTGTGTTACAAAAGGTTCAGGAATAATTCTTTAATCATAAACTGTTCAGTGCTATGTTAATAACTGTGATGTAAGTGCCTTTCTTTATGATATACTCCTGCCAGTATTGTAATTTTAGCTTTGCTATATGTATATAAAATCTAGAATAAAGACTTATAACCATATTTTATCTTTAATTCCTTCTTAGAGAAGATATCGAATAATAAATCTTACATATATAAACAAAGTAACATATGGGCAGTCGCCGAATAGGAAGGTTTAAGAGTTTTGGTGTCATAATACTTTGTTTGGCAACAACCCCGCAAGAGATGAAGTGAGGTTCTGTGCAAACGTGTAGGGAGTCAGTGGATCGTACAGACGGCACAGGATCGTACTTCTTGGACGCTTTCAACAGGATACGTAAGCCTGTATGATGAAGTATTGTCATTGACTGGTTTCCATGAATTTTAAAGTTATGCACTACAGATTAAATGACTAGCCTATCAGATCCGAACTAAACTACCTTTTTCAAGGGAATAAAATAATAATTCACTGAACTTATTTAATACTGAATTAACCTCGCTGAACTAAGTCAAATGACAGCAAGATTTTAAGCGAACTTCTATCCTTACGAAGTTTCGCCAATTCAAAATAAACTAACATGTCTTATAAAAAGTACGAACTATTAATTTTACGCGAATTTTGATACTTCGTGATTGAAGTGAAATTTAAATGGGTCCAAATAATCAAACGAAAGGTCAATCAGTCAAATTTTCTTTATATAGAAAACAGTATTACAGTCTAAAACATGATTTTTATAAGATGATAAGAAATTAGTTCGGTTCAACTGTTTCGTGCACCTCTTTAGCACAGTGCGTCAGAGTACTTTGTGTAGGAAACATCCCAACCTTTCCTCCAGATATTTACACAAATCATAGTGTTTTAGGAACCATTAAGAAACAATTACGAAAATAATGCGTCATGTAATTATGACATTCCGCTTAGTCATGGTTTTTAGAGTACATGGTCCCAAATTGAACACTAACAGATGTCCAGTGAAGGCCCTAACAAATTGTAGGCAATTTATTACGAGACCTACGTAGTTCATTACATAACTAAATGTATTAATATAGAAGGAGTTCAAGTAATTAATCTAGCGCCATCATGAACCGGTGGTGACAACCACCGTCAACCGAAATGCAGGTCATCAATTCATCATTTTTCCCCATAACGAATCTTCCATCTCTTTGACTATGGATCCAGTGCCATTATGTTGGTTATAATTTATATATTTTACATTTAGGTATAAACTGCGTTAAGGTGCTCCTGCGTTCCATACTTATAAACGACGTCGCAGTGCCCATCGCGTCACACGCTCAGTGAGCCCGTCGCGTATACTTCCGTCAATGGAGCATGCACGCGACGTGATCACGCATCACATTGACGGGTCCACGCCGAAGCTCAGTCGGCACGCGCTGTTCAGTTGACAGCGCTATTCGAACCGACTGCACGCGTGCCCGGCCCATAAAAAAATGACACACGCTTAACGCAGTTTATGTCCTTAATTGCATTTCAGTTTAGCATTAACAGACTGATACTGAGACACTAACAGACATTTCAGAACAACAATAATTACAAGCAAGAGTGTTTTACATTGCATTACTTATGTAACTTACTTATGATAGGACAATATGGGCGATCACCCAATTGTCTGAAAAGTAGGTGATGCGTCAGATAGGTATGCAAAAAGTCAGTCTCCCACCAAACCTCATTGGACCAGAGTTGTGGATACGGTCCTAAAACCAAAAACCCCCTAATGGAGAAGGTGTGCATGTCCAGCTGTGGACTAACAGGCTGTTGATGATGATGAATGCATATTTTTAAAAGCCTGATAATTATATTGTTTAATTAGGATTAAATTAAAGTTTACATTTATAAAACATCAATTAACTAAAGCAATATAATGTAGCTAACATTATGTGCTACATATTGAACCCAATAAGCAACAAAAAATAAACTTGAATTGAAACAGCTTTTCTTTATGTTAAATATTTATTATAAAAAATAAATAATCACAACAGCCATTATTTTTGTTTCATAAAACATGTGAAAAATATATCCTTTTGATACAGTCACTTAAAACTAAAGCATTTATAATGCATTCATACTTATGTAATTTTTTTTGTAAATATAATTGACACTTTTTTATCACAATTTGTATTAATATTTAACAATAACAATATAAGGCTAATTTAGAAAAATATATCCAACAGGATCTAATGAAATTGAAAGTCAATAAAGAAAATTTATATCTATATAATAATTTTTATAAATATGGTCAGTACATATTTCACAATGGCATGACATTTTATGTATATGAAAATGTCAGTTAGTAAGAAATTATAGGATTAAATATATCTGAAAAGAATATAAAAAATAATAAACAACCTTAAAATTAACATAAAGGATAAATAGGCATAAATACTTAAGCATGAACGTTTTTGTGCATAAATGAAAATATTACTTTGATTTAAAAAAAAGTTAAAGATCCGTAGTCATCACCTTAGTAAGGTGACGAATACGGTGAGCGTTGCAAGTTTTGCATAGAATATGTCCATCAAGAGGATAACAGCCATGTCCCTTAGCTTCGGAGGACAACATTAGGCCGCAATCTTCACAACGGTAGCAGCGGACATGAAAGCTGCGATCTAACGCGACAACACGAACCGTTTCCTCCTCACCTTCCTCCGGCATGATTGGCAACTCACAAACACAACAACGAGGTGCAAATTTAAGTTGGAAATCTTCAATGCAATGAATTTGATTTGTAGCATCCACAGTAAATGGTATACCATCCAAGCTTTTACCACAAACAACGCAAGTAAAACAAGTAGGGTGGTACGGTTTTCCAGTGGCCCTAAGAATCCTATCAAGGATTGGCTTATCACATACTGAGCATCTTTCTAGAGTTTCCTGATAATCTGCCTCACAGTATGGTTTCCTTCCACAGCATAAAATGGTTTGCCCTGCAAGTTTGTATTACAGACATGACAACAAAAGCACTTCACATGATACATGTTGTCCATGGCCGTGCAACCAGAATTTTCACCGACAACTTTTTCATTACACTTCACACATATTCCGAAAATATCCAAATCCTGACTGTCCGAGATGGATTGAACCAGTAGATTAGTAAGTGCATCAACTTCTTCCTCTTTCGGCAATGGTGATTTGCTAGATTTTACATTTGGAGAAATATTATTATTTTTTCCTTGAGTGTTATTATGTGAATGAAGGTTTATTGGCTCATAGAGTGACTCATATGTTGATGCTTGTGAAACGCCATATTCTGGAAATTCATTTTGATATATTGGAGGGTAAGATCTTTCCTGGTTAAAGTTTATATTGGCTGTTGCTCGGACTAATTCACTATAGTTAGAACTGACCGGTGAAGGTGGCAAGTATTCCTCAGCATTGTTCTCAAAAGCTGGAGTGGTATATAAAATGGGCTGAGGCAAATGTGGAGACGGCAGTGGAGGCGGTGGAGGTGGTGGTAGAGGTTTATTTTTACCAAGCTGATAGGATATGTTGCTATATGTGGGTGCATCACTTTTTAATGGTGATGGTCTATATTGGGAATGAAGAGAAGAGTTATGATTAAGGTTTGCATATTCTTTCTGTATAGGTCTTACATTAGTTGAGAGCATGTTACTGTACGTGGGAGCATTATTGTTGAGAGGTGGTAAAATTTTCGTGGAATAGGACGGTTCACGTAGCGTGTTGACTGCGGCACTATGTGGCACTTGTGGTTGTGCTTTCTTTTTTGGTGGCACTGCTGGCGGTATCTTTTTCATTTTTCCTGCAGTATTGACTTCTTTACACATTTGTAGGTCAGCTAGTTGCCGATCCAAAGCATCAACGTTGTCTAACCGCGACGTCATGAGTTTAATTAAAATTAAACCACTTAAAAGAAATAAAATTGAAAAATTCTGTTTACACATTAAACTGAATTAAATACGTGGAGAGACAAAGAATTCACTGAACAGATAAAATGTACTTGTATTATCATTGACAATTATCGTTTACTGTCATACACAGTTTTACTTTATCTGTCGATTGTACACGATATGTAATCATAAGGCCATAATGTGAGTTAAGGTTCTTATGATAACCTGAAGTCGTAACGACCATATGACAAATGATAACTAATATAATGTAGACAAAAACTAGTTCTGTTTTTATTTTTAAAATAGTATTTGTTTTTGTTGTTTTTTTTTAACAATATGCTAGTAGGTTTAGAAGAATATAGAGTACAATTCCTAAAATATTTTTGAAATAAGTTTTTAAAAATTTTAATGTGCAAACTAATAATAATAAAAGTGCATTGTACCTTCATGATTATTGTATATAAATAATGTCAGAACATTATTTCTGAGAAGGTTTTACAAGTAGTATTACAACAATAATAACGTTGGAAACGCTTTCTAAATGACTATTTCTATTTTAAATAAGACATACACTTTTACGTTTTAGCGAAAAGGCTATGTACTTTTTGTCATTATCTTCAAGAATAAATTTAAAAAAAAATAAGCCTTAAATGTCATTTTCAATATTGTCAATGTCAAACAAAATTGTGCATATTGCTGCTACACGTTTATTTAATGTAAACATTCTAAACATTTTTGAAAAATCAGTTATTAGTAATTATTTTAAAAATTTATTCACTGGTTGTAAAATTTTAATAAATAACCATGCAGTGCCAACTGTGGATGGGCAGTGTAAATAATTTTGTTTACAATTTAGTTTGAAAACCTTCGCATAATATGTAATATTAAAATTACATGTTTAATCTTACAGTTAGAGCCCAATATGACCGAAAGTTTTATTATGGCTGCTTTTCATCGGATGGGCCAAAGACCTCTGGCTGTGAAAGTAATGAGAAATAAATTTACTGGTGAACCCGCCGGGTATGCGTTTGTGCATTTTCAGGTAACATCAACATATCCAAATATACATGTTTTAATATAACGTTGAACCTGCTTATATCTTAAATATTTCATAGTTAAAAAATGTTTTTTCTTAAACAAAAGAAATCTACCTACTGATTGTATTGGTTTTTATAATAAATTAACTCTACAGACTGATGAAGAAGCCATAGATGCTATGCATAAGCTGAACGGAAAACCTATTCCAGGCACATTTCCAGTAGTGAGATTTAGATTAAACACTGCGATCAAGAGAAGCTAGAGCCAACATGCAACAAGAGAGAGAATTTTCTGTGTGGGTCGGGGATTTGAGTCCTGAAGTTGATGACTATTCTTTGTATAGAGTGTTTGCATCAAAGTATTCTTCAATCAAAACTGCTAAAGGTATAATATATAGTATATAACCTATATACTTGAAGCTTAATTTTTTTTTGATCAAATTATTATGCTTATGGTTGTGATCAACCATAATTTTCTAAAGGAAATTGTAGTAGCATGTACTATGGATAGAAAACATGAAATATGCAGGAGATTTTGCTTTCTATAGGATAAAAGTCTTGTTTGACTTTGATTGTTATTAAAAGATTAAAAAAAAGCAGCAAAACCTTATATGTTTTGAATATTTGTAGAAAAAAAGAAACAGATTTAAGTTTAAGCTCTACTTTGATGCCTAGCCATGCACAGAACATAAATGACTTTATGCAAGTGGTGGTAACATTACAAGTTTTTTTTTACGTGTAGGTCCCCGTTTACAGGAGACCGTCTGGTGATACCACGCGGTGCCTATTTCTGCCGAAGCATGTAGTGAAAGCACTACGTGTTCCGGTTTGAAGGCACCTAGCCAGCGTATTTACTGGAAACGAGACTTAACACCATATGTCTCACGGTAGGCAGCGCGTTGGCGATACCACTGGTATTGCTAAGTCTGGGTGTCGGTGACCACTTTCCATCAGGTGGCCCGACTGCTCGTCTGCTCGCGTAGCTAAAAAAAAAAAAAAAAAGTTTATATAATGTTTTCTGTCTAAATTGTCAGTTATACATATTATAAAACAAAACCCACAGCCGCGTCTGTATGTCTGTCTGTTTGTGACAAACTCGAATACTACAGCACAGACACCCATGCTGTTTTCATTAATAGATAGAATGATTCTTCTCGAAGGTTAAGGTATATAATTTGTATACTTTCTGTGTACATTTGAGTAAAACACATAGGGTTTTATATAACAAATATAATTTTCTTTGTCTATAGACAAGATTGACTACATTCAATAGGATTGTAACAAAATTCTTAATTTCAGTCATCTTGGATAGCTCCGGCTACACCAAAGGGTATGGGTTTGTCAGATTTGGTAATGAAGAGGAGCAGCGTAATGCTCTATACGCGATGAATGGTTACACAGGGTTGGGGACGAAACCTCTTAAAATATGTACTGCAGTCCCTAAGCCTAAAAGTATTCCTACAACGCAGAATGCCACACCTGGCTCCACAACTAATACATACAGCAGTGGGACAGTAAGTAAATCAAAGTTATAGTTTTATGACGAACTAGCAACTCCCCAACCCCCCTTGTGGTGGAATTTCGTGAAATCCGTTCTTAGCTGACCTCTACTTGGCGAAAGGAATAATTTTACCAAATTTCAAGTCACTACACTTTATGGTTCCAGAGATATAGTGATGAGTCAATATATAGGTGGGAATGTTTTTTATATATATATATAAATATATAAAGGTATTATTTAATTTCATTCATTAAGCTTTCTATTTACTAGTGCTTGTTATTGACTGCCTTAATAGCCTAGTGGTATATAGGTTTGCGCTAGGCATGAGCGTCATCGGTTTTATTCCAAAATGGTTGTGTAACCGATATTCCGTTTTGATATCGATATAAGACACCGTTTTCAAATATCGATATAAAGTATCATCATGTATTCTAATTTCCTAAAACTGTTTGATTTACAAAAATTTGTGCATTCTCCTGGCGTCATTTTTTTGGCAAATAGTTCTGTTATGTTCTTTGTCGATTATATGGGCGCAATAATAGCTGGTCCACCAGAGTCGTTTCACTTCTAGCATAATTTACAGCTACTTTGTTGAATGTTCTTGTCTCTGGTAGATTAGTCTCAACGATTTGTACTAATGTTGCAGTTCTTCACACCGAATTAATAGACGCATATAATAGTTATTAAAGTGGGAATTAAAATTTCCTTTACCCTTTTATACAATAACGTTTGCAAGAATATTATCTTTTTATAAAAATGTGTCCAAACTACTTTTACGCGGCATATTATAAACTTAGTGATAAATTAATAGTGTATTTACATATTTACCTAAATTATTGTAACTATAAACAATGACCAAAAAAAATCTAACCATATCTACAAAAAGTGTTTATTGTACGCTTATTTGCACAATGTTAAGACATTTTAACTGTAAATTTCTATCACGTATGTAATATACACAATAAAGTTTAAACATAAGAACAGTACGACGCGCCTTTTCATATACAGACTGTTACTGTTTTAAAATTTAAAGCTCTAAAAAATAAGTCATGGAAAATAAATAAATCTATCGAAAAAATTAAACGTACAATAACTAACTAAATCTTTTAAAACTAACCAGTGTTTGTGACGGCATTGGTAATTGTAACGGTTTTTTTTATCAATTTGAAACAATATTTTAATTAAACCAAACAAAACTAGATCTTATTTCTATAAGATGAAAGTTGGTTATCGGTATGAGAAATATAATTGCCAAAAGTAGCAAAACAATAGATCATTCGCTCGATCTTTTGCCATGCAAACAGCATTTTGCAACAGTAACCATGCGATAGAAAGTGATGAAGCGAATGCCAATAATAAAGTTGTAGTTGCCATTCATCATCATCATCATCATACAATACAGTTCAGGCGGTGTCTTGAAGCTATTGTGTACTTCAAACAGGAGCACAGCTTTGACTTTAAAGGAATAACAGGATTAAAGGAAAAGTGTTTGTACGCTTATATGCAACAGAAATAGACATCGTGTTGGTACTGTGAAACGGGAATCACGTTCAATAAAATGGATTTTTCCTCTTATTTACAGGAATACAACCAGTACTACGATCCATCTGCCTACTGGCAAAACTATTCAGCATGGTCTGGTTATTACGGGCAAGGGGACCAAAGTAACTCCACCGTCGCTGCCCAACCGATTGTCGATACAGCACAAGCCGCGGCAGTCAAAGCGCAGAATGACGATTTGGCGTTAGTTGGTGAGTCACTTACAAAGCTCCTAAGTATGATTTTTCCTTTTTAGATATATGTAATTATTTTCCTCAAGATGAAATAACTGAGAACAAATACCATTAACTGTAAATGATAAAATTGAACGTTTGCAATCTCTTAAGTTAAATATTCATACAATACTTATTAAATGTTAAAGTAAGTACAATTTGCTAAAATTTGTAAATATATCGACGCCTTCCGCGAATAATACCGTAATAATGTAGTACGTGGTTTTTCCGTTTTCCACAGTTTTGAATTAAATTAACTCTCCTCACTCGAATAACATACTTTTGTTTAATATATCGATTATTGCACTGTGTCTTAGACCGTAAATATTGTTCATGTAAGATGGTCTGTTGCAATGTATAAGAAATTTCTATAGACGTTGCTACATTGGGCGTTCGCTTCACCTGTAAGCTTTGGACTTTTTTATTACTGGATTATTCGCGTGGAGCATCGATATTATGGTTTCTAAGTGATTTTTGAGTGGCACATAACATTAAAAGAATTTCAATAATTTGAATTTATTTTCCTTTATTTTTAGAACACAAGAAAATTATAGACATTGATCAAATGAACCAAGATTTTTTGGATCCGGAATTAAGTATATGGGACGCCCTGGAAGCATCACAATGGTTCCCGAATGATATAATTGAAGCTCACTAAGTTATTCAATTTCTAGATTACCCAATAAAAATTAGTTAAGTCTCAACACAATGTTGTTTTCTTCAGTTTAGTTTAACAACAATATTTTTATTAAAAGACTTGATATAACGGTGGCCTGGTAAATATATATATACGTATAATCACGAAAGTATTACAAAACTAATATTTTTTTTACCGTGGTATAAAAATAGACCACTATCCATATAATGCTTAGCCCATTAAACAAAGTTGAAGGACGGTAACGAAGTAAGTGTTTATTTTCATAAACACTTACTGTCCTCACGAGTAGCCGGGCCGAAAATGTCTCATGCCCTTTGCCAGCGATCTTTTTTGTTCAAGTTTATTTTAATAAAAAAACACCACTTTTCGGTCGGAAAACTGAAATTTAGGGGGAATCGGTAACCCACGGATTTTTATGAATTTTCTAAGTTATGGTACTTACACTTTGCCGAAAGGAAAATTTGAGTCCGAACTGGTTATGTGGTTAAAATCGTTATTTCATCAATATATCACTATATTGAAATGGGCTTTATTTGAATAAAATATGCAAATTTATTAGAAGAACATTTATTTTTGTAAATATATTTTAGTCAGAAGAACCGCACATTGCAACACCACCGAGGCTGTTATTTGCGTTGACTGGATGTTTTATTTATTGTTTATACTTGATAAGGTTTGACGATTTTGCCATTTATGCCCTGTAACAATATTTGAACGCTCATTAACGTTATTATAAAACAATCATCTTTTTATTATTTTAATGTGGACATTGTAAAATGATGCTAAATAGTGCTATCTGCAAATATCTGCTCGCCGCCCCAACATTCGTTGTTACGTCTCGCATTTAAACAGGCATTTTTAAATGTGCAATGTACGTTACATTGCAAAACAAAAGATAAAAACTGTTGTTACAGGCGAAATATATAATCGTCAATTTTATCATCATCATCCGCCTTTGTTATTTCACTGCTGGACTTAGGCCTCCGGTAATGCACGCCTTCTCCATAAGGGTCTTTGGACCGTATCCCATCACGCTGATCCAATGCGGGTTGGTGGGTTGACCAATTTTTTAAATGCCCATCCGACGCATGGATCATCTTACTTTTCTGACAATTGGGTGATCGGCCCAAATTGTCCTGACCCACCAGAAAACAACGATAACACAAAGTGGTTTCCCCGCGGGATTCGAACCCTCGTCCTCCGGTTTATAAAGCAAGGCCAATACCGCTAGACCACGGAGGCTGGTGGCTTATTATCAATTTCATTTTTAATATTGCATTTTTCACTAACTTGAAATTCGACTAATATTAACGCCCTATATATTTGAGTCGATATATAATAGTCGCTGTTGCTTGGAGATTGCGTTATAGATGCCGGCGGTGTGGCCTCAATCTCTGTGGGGAGTTTTGCAACTTTAGGTTGTTGTTTACCATATTATTTACATATCTATCTAATGTAAAGATTATTAGTAAAGTAAGATTGTCGGTTGGGAAATAACAATGAAAATATTATTGCATATGACACTTACTTTTTTTGTTTTTTTGTTCAATTTCTTCCTTTAAATTGCATGTAAACATTGTCCTTGTCTGGCCTGAAGGACATTTTTGTCTGGCACCAATAAAAAAAACGGGTTTCTAAATTTGGTATTTTTGTAACATCTACCGCACTAGGATTCCCAAAATTGGTACTCATATAGCTTGACAGGCACAAAATATTGTAGGCGGTAGACCGTTTACCACAATGCTCCAGGTTAAAAAAAAGTCCGCTGGAATTATTCACAGCAACAACTGTCAACACTGATAACAATAAAAAATTCATTTTGTCACGCTCCTTACTTAAACCTGAATAACTTTTCTTACGCTTTTGCACGTGTATTTGCAACTAAACTGTGGTACGTTACTTCACTGAGCGATAACTAACGTCCAATAAAGTTAATTGTATATTTTCAAATGAATATATAATATCTATCGCTGCTAAATGAGTAATTTATATGTGCGGTGACTAAACTGCGGTCAGGGTAATTTATATGTGTAGTTCTATGTATCAGTTTAAGTAGTTAGTTAATATGCAAACGGTAACTGACGCCAAAATTAATTATATAATATCTTCCTTTATAACCTACGCTACGAGTCAACTGTATCAAACATATGGTCGGCTTTCCTTGACAAATAAGTCTTATATTAAACTAGCTATCGCCACCGACTTTGTCCGCGTGGTAATATGTAATTGTATAGTGTACTGTTTTCCAAAAAAGAAGAATAAGTTACTCCCAGTTAGATAAGCTATATTTTAGAGAAAGTACGGTCAAAATCGGACCAGCTAATTCAGAGGTTCATCAGAACAAACACACACACACAAAGATTTAAAAAAAATGCTGTTTTGTTATATGTATCGCTTATATCCACAACTCTACGTCAAGCCGAAACGAGGTGACACGATTGATTGTAACCATCATAAGAAAAAATCACAAAAAAAATCCCCCAAGGTCAATGTAATGTCCAGGCTGGTTTCAATATTGACCTGTATATTGTGTAGCGGAAGCCTGCTCTTTCGACCTAGCATCCAGTAGAGGTTTCCGTGTCGTACATTTAGCTCTTCTCGCTTACTTGTATACTTTATTAGTATGCAGGTTCTACGTCAAACGGCGGCTCTGTGCGGCAACATTAAACTTTCAAGTCATACAGGAGTGGTGGAATGGTGAAAGTGACTTGTACTGACTTAGTTGCACTAGCTTTGATCCTCCATATTTAAGCCTCTTTATTATAGCGTCTAGGCCTTTCTGAAGTTCTTCTGAGGCTGGTTCTGGATTCTTGTTACTTGCCATTATGGCTGTGTCATCTGCATATGTTGCAGTCATGACGCCGTCTACCTGCGGCTGGTATGAGGTGTATATTGCTTACCTGCATACCTGCTCTTATGTTGTAGAGGTTCTATCGAGGTTCTTATACAAACAGAAACTCCCATTTTATTTATTTGTATAGATAAGTTTACGAATTTTATTTTATTGTTTTTCCTTAAAAGTTATTACTTATGATATATTATGAATTGAAAAATATTTAGTATTACCGTAAAATTCCAAAAGTATTATTTTTTTGCAGGAGATATGAATTAACTCATGTTTTTGACTGACGATGTTGAGGCTACAAAGTATGAAAATGATGAATGGATACTCGCATTAACAGCGTTAATGCATTTGTCACGCGTAAGTGAATATAATAGGATTATACCTCTCTGGAAAAGCCCATTTATTCATTACTTTAATGGGTAATAGTCGCATCATTGACAAATATTCATGACTAGCTGTTGCCCGCGGCTAAGTCCGCGTGCTGATATATAATTATTGAACGAAAGTTGCCTAAGTTACTACTGGTTTTATCAGCTAAATTCTAGTGAAAGTTGCGTCAAAATCGGATTAGCCATTCCAGAGATCAGCCAGAAAAAACACACATACCGACAAAAATTAAAAAAAAAATGTTTATTTTGTAATATGTATCGGTCGTACAGGTGTCCCAACTTTACCTCAGGTGAACTATACGTCAAACCGAAACGAGGTGACAGGATTGTTGGGTGTGGATGTTTACAATTCACATTTAATTCGAAAAGATACATCCATCCCAGTATCGCCAAAGTCAACCTGTAAACTGTTGTAGAATCTGAAACGGCATAATTATTTACGGCGTTTTACTTTTATTTTTTTATTTATCAACGCTTTCTGTACAATAACAATACAATCTACCAGTCAACCATTGGATGGTTAAGAGAAAGTTGAGTAGGTGCTATTATAAAAAAAAACATCAATATTCCTAAATCGAGTTTCTAAATGTATTTCCAACAGTATATTATAATAATTCACATCATGTTATTTAGGGTTATGATTCGAGGGTTGAAATGAACAAAAATAATAAAAATTACCTACAAAAACGTCATAGTTACTTTTTAATAACTTAGTGTAGTATAGGTAGCACATAGTCATCAAAATTGCGTGCGACATGTCAGTTCTCACTCAAAACATTTCCTGGTAATCTTTGAAGCTATTTAAAAAGGATTTAAAATCAAACTGTAGTTTTGGGTGGCACACAAATAAAAAAAATTATGTTTGTTCCCATGTATAAAAAACGTATTGAGAAATTTACAAGTAATATATTACAAAAAATTTACTATTTACAGTACAATGATAACCCACATGTGCTGTATAACCCATTATTCTCTTTTATAAGGAAAGAATTTACATCAATATTTATTTCTAAAACGGTTAAATCAAAGGGTTCTGTAGCTTTTAGTGAATGGGCAACAGTTGAATTCACAAAAGAGGCAAAGATTATATGAGCTTTACAGTGAAAAACATATAATCATGATAAGACCTTTGTTGCCATGTCAGTGCTTATTCAAAATATTTAAAAAGTTTGTACTGTCGCGAAATCCCTATATATAAAAAAAATTAAAATTCATCAGACAAAATAAAAATGACTTGGAGTATTATCAACAGTAAAACTGAAGGGGTACTTGAGAGCAACTCTAATATAACTCTAAATATTATGACCGTTCTATAGAAGCTGACGAAGATGTTCTACTTATTTCGAAAATTCTTCTCGGACATTCCGGTTTCTACTACCAAGTCACTTTTATCTTCTCCAGTAGTTGCGAGTCACTATTAAAAGATAATACCAATGAATGTACAGAGAATTTTAATTTACGGGCGTAAATACCGGAGATATTGTAAGTACATTTAAAACTTTAGATATAAAAAACTACAGACCTATGGGGATCTCTGTTAAGGTGATAAGTTCTATTATCGATGTAATATCACCTCACCTAGCAGCAATATTCAATGTAAGTATCAGAAGGGCGAGTTTCCTGACCTAATGAAGCATAGCAAAACTATTCCGATATTTAAATCAGGATGTAATACGGACCCTAATAGCTTCAGATCAATATCTATACTGCCTACTCTTAGTAAATTATTTGAAAACTCTTACAAATCAATTAGTTAAACATTTCAATCGTAATTTCTTTTAAATAGCAAGCAGTATGGATTCACTAGGGTCGTTCAACAGGGTGTGTGTCAGATAACCTCTCGTGGTGTATTGGTACCAACCGGTGACCTTCGCGGGCATCACCGTAGGGGTCACCGGTTGGCGGCAAATAATCTGACGGGAGTGCGCTTTGCTAGGTGTCCCTCTGAATAGCAGAGGGCATACTAGTGAAGTAAGGACGGGCTTGGTGATCACTTATCTGGCACTGGGTAGGTGACCGTGGCGAACATGTCACCACCGTCGGCCACGTAGCATAATGCGCGAGTATCCGTAAACCTAATTAAAGTGTAGTGGTCATGTTTCACAGCTTTGATTAGGAGTTAGCCTCAATAAAAAAAATCCCTAATCTCAAGTGGAGGTTGTAGCGCGAGGAGATGTATGGTTGAAGGGTTATCAATCATTACTGCAACCAACCCCAGGTACAGGCCGACCCCTGGGCGTAAATAGGCTTATCTGGGTACAAGGGCTCTGCCCAGATGGACCGTATACTTCCCTAACACTCGTGGGATCAAAGATGAAAACCAGTAAAACTAAAAATCAAGTAGAAAATATGGAAGGTGAAAGTAGCGTGGTAAAAGCATGTGAGAAAAAGGATACGGGGCTGTCAGAACGAAACCCCAAGACAACGAGGACACGGGCACGCATTTCTGCATTGCCTGATATTAGAATAGAAGGTGGAGAATCCGATTCTTCTGTAATGTCGGTTGTGTCAGATAGATCGACTACATCTGAAGTTAGTAGAAAACGTAGAAAAGGAAAACTACAGATGTCGGATGCAGATATAAAGGCTCCCGAGCCAAAGCGTCCCGCTACTAGTCTTCAACGGCTTGAACGAGAGAACGCGGAACTTCGCTCGAAAATAACTCAACTTACGGATAAAGTAGGAAAATTGACGGAAGAACTAAATGCATTTCGCAAGAAGGACCATGTAGAAAATGATGCAAAAGAAGAAAAAGATAATTTAGAGAGTCGGATAATGGAGCGCCTCAGCGCACTAATTGATAAAAAGTTGACAGTCTTCATGGCACAAATAATGAACCCGATAAAAACCCAGAATAACGGACAATCACCAAGAATTGTCAGTGACGTCCCCAGAAAGGAAATGCACAGTGAGCGTAACCATCACTCTGCTTCTAATATTCCGGAGAGTTTGTTGGAACCTTCACAACAGCAATCCTGGGCGGTTGTTGCAGGTCGTAAAACTGGCAAGAAGGCAAATAAGCAGAAAAAATCTGCAACACAGATACCAGCAGAAAAAAGTAATCCAGCTAAGGCGGCGGCACCGAAAACGCCGAAATTAAGGAAGTTACCTAATTCAGCAGCAATTACGGTTACTGTGCCCGAAAACAGTAAGGAAGGATATGCATCTGTTATGGCTCTAGCAAAAAATCAAATAAATTTGAAAGATTGCGGTATCGAATCGGTACGGGCAAGACAGGGCACTTAAATTGGATATCTGGTCCAGATAACAGCTCCAAAGCTGACTTACTAGCCGCTAAAATGCGAGAAGTACTTGCTGATAAGGAAGTGCATATTGTACGACCGACAAAAATTGGAGACCTTAGGATAATGGATCTAGATGAGTCCATAACATCAGAGGATGTAGCAGTTGCGGTGGCCAAAGAGGGCGGTTGCCAAACCGACGAAGTTAAAGTCGGCAAAATTCGCCGTCTACCTTTTCGACTGGGGACGGTATGGGTGCGGTGCCCACTTGCAGTAGTTGGTAGTTAGCTACTTCTAAAACTGTATGCATAGGGTGGACAGCTGCTAGAGTTCAGTTATTACCACCAAGACCACTGCAGTGCTATCGATGCCTCGAGCTCGGTCACGTTCGTACGAGGTGTTCTAATGAGCAGGATCGTAGCTCGCTTTGCTATGTATGTAGCGAACCTAACCATAGAGCAAGTGAGTGCTCAGCAACAATACCCAAATGTCCCGTGTCTAGATTACGGCCTTCCGGCTATCCACCGGTTAGGTACTGCTGTGTGTATTCAACAAAGATTGGAAAAAGCAAAAGCAGGAGTAAGCAGGTCTCAATCCAAGGCCACATGGCCCGGAGGCTATGGAAATCTTACCTTCAACAGAAACGTAAAAATCTTGCAAACCAACCTGAACCACTGCCGCGTAGCGCAGGACCTGCTACTGCAAAGTCTCGCGGAATGGTCGGTTGGTTTGGCTGTGGTAGCGGAGCCTTATCGGATTCCAGAACATCCAAGATGGTATAGTGACAATGGTGATTCCGTAGGTATATATTGGGCTGGTGGGCACCAAGACCCTCCCTGTTCATTACTAGAAAAGGGTCAGGGCTATGTCGTGGTTAATTGGGGAACTCTTAAAATAGTTGCCTGCTACATATCGCCAAACTGCGGCCTTATCGAATACGAATCTTACTTGGATCGAGTAGCGGATTGTATCCGTAGGTTTATTTGTTGGCCAGTATTAATCCTAGGAGATTTTAACGCCCATTCTAGGGCTTGGGGATCTACTCGAGGTAATACTAGGGGTGAGGTTTTACAAACGTGGGCGGCTGGACTCGGCCTCCTACTATTAAATAGAGGATCTGTAAGTACATGTGTGCGATGGCAGGGGGAGTCAATTGTTGATCTATCCTGGGCCACAACTTCTGCCTCACGTTTGGTGACAGATTGGAGAGTAGCCGAGGAAGTCGTTACGCTGTCTGATCACCGCTATATCTTTATTGACATAGGTGCACGTCAAATATATAATACCAACCAGATAGGTGCGAGCAATAAAAGTTTACGACCTCCACGATGGTCACTTAAATCGCTTAACAAAGATCTACTAGAAGCTGCAGCCATTGTTGCTGCATGGAATGATGGTAATAGTGATGACGGACTGACTGTAGATCCCGAAAGGGAGGCTGAATCTCTTCAGTCAACAATGACCAATATATGTGATGTCTCTATGGCCCGGGTCAAACTCTGTAAGCCCAGGGCTGTATACTGGTGGTCTGAGATGATAGCTCAAAATCGTGAGGCTTGTTTGCGGGCTCGACGCATATTCACTAGAACTCGCAGAAGGAGGCAAACCACAGTCGATGAGGTGGCAGGGCTTACGAGGCTTATAGAGGTGCAACTAAAACTCTTCAGATTTCAATACAGGATGCTAAGTCCCACTCCTGGTGCCAGCTGCTCGATAGTATTAATAGAGATCCATGGGACGACCATATAGCTTGTTCTGGTAACTAGACCTTGGGTTCCTCCTCTACAGAGACATTAGAACCCAATTTTGTACGAACAGTGGTTGATTCACTCTTTCCAGTAGTGCAGGAAATATCATTAACTCCAACTGAAATTCACCTAGATCCTATCGAGTGTCCCGATGATGATCAATGGAGGATCAGTGACGAGGAGATGGATCAAGCTATTAGGCGTCTCAAAAGCCGTAACACAGCCCCAGGTCCAGATGGGATCCATGGACGCATCTGGATATTGGCTCTTGCCGCTGGACTGAGAAAGAACCTCAGACAACTTTTTGAAAATTGTCTCAAAACTGGTGTCTTTCCCTCGAGCTGGAAAATGGCTAAACTAGTTCTTACAAAGAAAGCAGGTAGGAACCCTACGTCTGCTTCGGCGTATCGACCTATTTGTTTGCTTGACGAGGCAGGTAAACTGTTCGAGAGGATTATTGCGGAACGTTTAAAGAAACACTTGCAACAGGTTGGTCCAAATTTGTCAGAACATCAGTTTGGCTTTCGGCAAGCACGATCAACTGTTGACGCGATCCTCCGTGTTCGAGAACAGTCACAGCAGGCCACTAGCCAGTGTGGTGTAGCCTTGGCACTAAGCATTGACATTGTCAATGCTTTTAATTCACTACCCTGGGATAAAATCAAAGAAGCCTTGGTCTATCATCGGGTATCACCATACCTCAGACGAATTGTAGGGGCCTATTTGTCTGGCAGATATATCAAATATATGTGTTGGAAAGGAGTAACTCACCAAAGACAGATGTATTGCGGTGTTCCACAGGGATCTGTGTTGGGTCCCTTACTCTGGAACCTGGCTTATGATGCGGTGCTACGAATCACACTTCCCAGTAAAGTAAGTGTTATTTGCTACGCCGACGACACTCTTATATTAGCCAACGAAGATAGTTTTGAGAAAGCATGTCATCTTGCTAACCTCGGGATTGAGTGCGTTGTGAGAAAGATTCACGAGCTAGGTCTTCAGATTGCGCCACATAAGACGGAGGCACTTTGGTTTCATAATTTGGCTAGAGGAAGGGAACCACCTAGCTGTCTGATATCCGTTGGAGATGTGCAGGTACAAGTGGGATCTGAAATTAAATATCTTGGCCTAACATTAGATAGTCGATGGAGTTTTGCTAAACATTTTGACAATCTGGCTCCCAGAATCGAGAAAGTAGCAGGTGCCATGCACCGATTATTGCCAAATTTAGGAGGCCCTAGAGAAGAAATACGCCGTCTCTATGCTGCTGTTATACGATCGATGGTACTTTACAGATCGCAAGTATGGTATCACTGCCTAAAGAGCGTCGACGATACCGCACAAAATTTATAGCCTCAACGTAGGTTAGCTGTAAGGATTGCTAGAGGATATCGTACTATATCCTTTGAGGCGGCGACTGTCATAGCTCGGTTCGTACCTTTGGACATCTTGGCAGAAATGGATGCAAAAATCTATATGCGTCTTCGTAATCAACGGAGCGATGTAGAGCCTTTGGATGCAAGAGAGGTCCGAAAGCAAGAGCATGAACTGGCCATAGAAACGTGGCGGGAACGACTGCAAGAGCCTCGAGCCTCCAATCAACAAATTATTGGCGCGCCTTGCCAAACTTTGAAACGTGGCTTCAAGGTAACAGCTTTGCCCAAGTCACCTTTCGCGTCACGCAGTTACTTACTGGGCATGGATGCTTTGGTCAATACTTATTTAGAATTGGGCGCGAACAGACACCTCAATGTCACCATTGCGACAACATCTTGGATTCAGCGCAACATACTCTCGCCGAGTGCCCTGCTTGGAATGCGGAACGAAACGTTTTGGTGAC
Source organism: Lamproptera curius (assembly GCA_029286875.1). NCBI lineage: Eukaryota > Metazoa > Arthropoda > Insecta > Lepidoptera > Papilionidae > Lamproptera > Lamproptera curius. The sequence goes on from JAGSMT010000070.1 coordinate 2,702,082, forward strand.
CAAGGTTGGCTATGATCTCTCTCTGAAAGGTGTTATAAAGGCGGCATTAGCAGAAAAGGGATCATGGATGGCGCTGGTTTCATTTTGTGAAGCAGTTATGTTGCAAAAAGAGACGGCAGAAAGGGAGCGGGAACGAGCTAATCCAGCTCGTAGAAGAATCCGTCGCTCTGGCCAAAGCAGGGCAGCGATCGAATAGCCCTTTAGTTTCGGGCTTTAGAATAGGACTAAGGAATAATCTGCCTGTCGTAAAAGGCGACTAAAAGATATATGGTTATGAAAACTGAGATGGCTCTGACCTAAAGTAAGATTTGCAATCGTGATAAACAGTGATGGTAGAAGTGAGGAGACAATTGAGAAAGGGCAAGAAAGGACGTATAGAGAGGTACCGGTGCGTTCCGTAGGAGATCCCAGTGCCTCTCATAATATACAGATGATAGGCGCTGAGGGGGTTTTAGTGAGTAAAAACCTCACATAACCCTTATAAAAAGGGTATCTTTTGAAAATTTCCCCCTCATAAGAAAAAAAAAAAAAAAAAGGGGTCGTTCAACAACCGACGCAGGCATCAGGCTAGTCAAAAGCATTTTTGAGGCTTGGAAGCATCACAGGATGCTTTAGGCATTTTCTGTGATCTCAAAAGGCTTTTGATTGTGTACACCATGAGACCCTGGTCAGGAAATTACGTCACTATGGTATAAGAATACCGCACTCAACCTTCTGTCTTCGTACTTGAGCCATCGAATTCAGAGGGTTGACGTGAATGGTAAAGATCTCCCGGGCCCCGGTAAATATGGGGTCCCACAAGAATCCATTCTTGGGCTTTTCTCTTCATCATTTATATAACTGACTTACCATGTGTGATAAATAATAGCGAAGAGATAGTATTATTTGCAGATGATACCTTCCTGATTTTTAAAATTAAACGACATACGTCAATAAATGACGATGTAAATAATACTCTTCTAAAACCAAAGAAAACAAAATGTATTAGATTCATGACTCCTAATGTGAAGCATGGTAAATTTGAAGTGGTTATAAATGGGGAGGCGTTAGACGTAGTTGAATCAACTGTATTTCTAGGAATAACTGTAGATGCAAAACAACAATGCCCCCATATTAATAGGTTAGCAAGTAAACTAAGCTCCGCAGCTTACGCAGTGAAAAGAATTAGATTATTAACTGATGTAGAGACAGCTCGTTTAGTGTATTCCAGCTATTTTCATAGCGTTATGTCTTATGGCATTCTACTGTGGGTAAATGCGGCGAATACTAATACGATCTTTGTCCTCCAAAACGCGTAATTCGTGCAGTCTATAACCTGGGCCCCAAAGATTCGTTAAGAAAGTTGTTCACAGAAATAAAAATAATGACCGTTCTCAATACATATTTGAAAATTTAATGTATGTACAAAAATAGAGATGATTTCCTAAGACATTGTGATGCACATAACTTAGATACAAGGAACAAACATAATTTAATTCTTCCAGCAACTAGACTGCGAAGAATAAGTAAGTCTTTATGGGACAATGTATACGTTTTACAACAAAATCCCAGTAAACGTTCATAATTTAGCTATTAATAAATTTAAAAGGTAGTCAAGGAACGTTTATGTGTTAAAAGTTATTACGATATTAATACATTTTTAAACGATAACACAGCCTGGCAATGGAATGCTCGCTCCAGGTCCTGTTTCAAAATTGCATAATATGTAATGTCGAATTATCAAATTGTTTGTTATTTTTAAAAGATGACATAAAAAATAGCCCGCCGAGTTTCTTTCGCCGGTTCTTCTCAGGTCTGAGGCGTCCTTTTCTGAATCGGTGGTAGTGTGTTTGACAATCAATAAGCAAGTGTAAACTTCAATATTGAATAAAGATATTTGAATTTGAAAATTTGCACCAGTGCGTTTAAAACGTCGAAGGGGCGTATAACAAAATAATAACAGCGTTCATTATTAAAGCCAACATTTGGAATAACATTAGCTAATGTTAAAGGTTGCATTGAAAAACAATTCGTAAGGATGAAGCAAAACGAAACGTTTATTTTTATAAAAATTCAAATCTAAACATGCTATCAACAACATAATTAATATAGTAACCTCACTACTCTGATAATAAGATGCGAACTACAAAGATATTTACTAAAATGGTGTTACAACAACATTATGTTTATTCCTTGTTATATATATAAAAAAATTGTACACACAATCCATTTGGTCAAAATATTGCTTTGTCGCTGAAGTTTAAGTCTTATGTTCCTTTATCATATTTCATTAACAAATAAACAATAATAAAGTACTAAGTGATAACAATAACGATCATATTTTCGTGTTATAAATTTACAACTTTCAATTGATAGCTATTTGTGAGTTGTAATCGCTGGCACATTCATATTGCAGGCACTGGAGGCAGAAGGCATTCGTTTTTTAAGTATAATCTTTAAAATACTTTTTTATGAGAGTGTATTAAACATTTACTACAATATTAACTTAATTGAATCATAAATCTCAATGTATAACTTATTCGAAGGGCATATTGGGCATCCACAGCAATAGGTATAATATTATTAGTGAACAAAACTTACTCAGTCTCAAGTTAAAATAAATAGACACCAAATCGTACTTACTGCTGTTAGCTCAGAGCAGAGATTTTTTTATTTGCATCATATTTAGGAAAAATCATTTTATTACACACTAGCTGTTGCGCGCGACTTCGTGCACGTTTTTTTGGGTGTGGAATTTCGTTAGGCCCGTTCTTAGCCGATCTTTTGACAAAAGATATATTATTCATACCAAATTTCAAGTCAATCGGCCTTTTTTCAAATCAGATCATATATTTATATATATATATTAATGAACATGACGTAAGTGTATTAAGTACAATTTTAACCTGGTCTACTTCTTTCATGATAATTTTCAAAGTGAATCTATAAAGTTTACTCAAAAATTATAACGAACATACTACACTATGTATACTATCATTTTGAAGTGTGAGGTTTGTAAGCACTAATAATTTATTATTGTGAGATCATTTGCCTTGCATTTTATCAAACTTAGGCTACATATACCGAGCACAAGACACGGATTTTAGGGAAACAATTCGTCTAACTCTATTGGCTGCATTGGCGTCAGAGCTTTGAGGGTTCTTATTAGCTAAGCATCGCTTGTGTATTGAACATGGCAACTTTTCATCTATAAGAACGCGTTAATTTTTCCCGCCATAAGTTTTTGCTATAGAACATTGTTTACATGAAAACTGTTTTTTTTTTAATCTGGTGTAACAATTTTTAATACAGGCAGTCCTCGACTTCGTTTAAAGTGACGTCAAATAATGTTATGACACTATTCCTAACTCATACGTCAATTGTTTCGATTTTGTTCAATGTCCATGGGACCGGCGTGTTTTAAAACACAATTATTTTTTTACCCACCAACCCGCATTGGACCAGCGTGGTGGGATAAGTTCTACAAACCTCCTAATTGAAGAAGGCTTGCATTAAGGGAGGTCTTTGTTCAGCAGTGGACTAACGCAGGCTGATGATGATGATGACTTACTTTTGGCAATAAAGTATATCTTAATATATCTAAAGCTTATTCGTAAACGATGCATTAAGTACGATAACTGCCTGTATGCTAAAACTGCCTACTTTCAACTTCAAAAACGACCTAAACTCATACTAGCCGAAACAACACCTAAAAATTAAAAAATAGCGTAATAAATATACTAACAACATTTATATACAATTTTGGCATAAGAATGTGATAAAATGCAAATGCCATTTGCGGTATAATGATAAAAAACTAAGTGCAAATGTTGATTATAAACCGACGTTATTGGTAATAACGCCACTAAAATTATGAGAATATGTTTTGACAATTTAATTACACAACAATTATAGAGCGTCAATAAAATTTTCTCATAATATTAATTCTGAGAAATACTATAATAAGCGTACTCCTAATGGAGAAGGTTTGATTAGGGAGCCATATTCCATATGCAGTGACTAAATTAGGCTGATGGTGATGATGAGTATATATTAGGTTATTATCAATTTTGTACATTTTTAACATAAGGCAACCCTTAATAGGATAGATACATTGACTATTTTTTGTTTTGTTCTACTGTTGAGTAGTTTGTTGTTTTCTTTTATATTCCACAGTAGTATACAGTTTTAGATTCGGGAAATTATCACATGGTTCAACATTTGTCCCCGAAAAATATACGTGATTTTATTTTCAATCATAAGAACCGCTTTTATTTATTTACAAAAATCGTCTGTGAAATTGTAACTTTTATGTCCCATTGACATTTTATAGACAGTTTCATTATACACGTTGCTTCACTAATCGGGATTTTGAAAAGTTACGTGTACCAGAAAATATTTCAATTACTGCCAGTAACTGCATAATTTAGAAGCAATATTAGATTTGATCAAATGACAAAAACAGTATGCAGTAACGTTCTAATAAATAATAGAAGAGGAAGGCTTTAATACTAGTATTGCTTGTTATATAAGAGTAATAAAAGATATGGACTCGACAAAGTATTTTTTTAAAAACCAACAAACACAGTTAATTGGTAGTAGTACCAATAACAATATGACGCCATTATATTATTGCAATTTACATTGTAACAAGTCTATATCTCATATTTCTGTGGCTAATGCGATACAGTACTTATATTCAAGGCAAATTAATACGGAGTTCACGCAATAAAATCACAACACCAAGCTAAAAGTAAACGTACGACTACGCCATTATATTCTGACGTTATTATGAGATCGAGTCAGAGACAAATACAGTTAGCTAAAGCTGTGTGATAGTGAACGAGCTGTGACGTTGCCTTTTAGCCGGATTGGGGTTGACTTGTATGACACTCTGGCCACTAGTTCTGCTTTCTTGGCTGGTCACGCTATTCGGCGAGGCGAAATGGGGCGAGGAATGATTCGAGGTATTCTTGGGGGTGCCCTTCTTCATATAACCCACCACCGAATTGAGGAAAGTGGTGGGGAGGGCAACGGGGGTCAGTCTACCACCACCGTGGGCTATATATGTCTGTAGCATCTTCTTGGAGGGAGAGGCCGGGTCGTTAACGGTCAGCACCACTAAAGAACCGGTCTCTATGTTCGTCGGGACAGATGGCGTGGTGGTTGCTACTGCACTAGATGTCGCCTGCGTCGGTGTCGCCATTTTCGGTGAAGGTTGCACTTTGTTGATCAGAGTTAATGTCGTAAACTGGGCGATGTGAGCGACGCTTGAACGGTGGGTGTTGCCAGTGATCGGTTAGTGTTCCTGTCCATCGCTCGTTCCAGGATCTCGTCGGCGGTGGTCACCTCGTGCGGACGAGCGTGCTTTGTGCCGCGGGCCACTGTCGATTCGAGCGCTTTCGATGCCCGGCCTTTGGGAATTAACGACGGTTTTAATCTATGGTTATTAATGCCATCTATAAATCGACGGAAAAATACAGAAACTGACAAAAGTGAAATTGTTCACAATTCAAAATGTAAATTTTTGATCATAACTTTTATGTATAATAAGAGTTATTAGCTTCGTTATATTATTTTATATAATTATACTAAATATAATAAAAGTGATGATCAGAAATTTATATATTGAATTGTTGTCCGGGTCTAGTAAAAAAAATAATTTTTGTCATATACGACGTTTCTGTTTTTTCGTCGAAATCCACTCTAATATCAAACATTATTGGCCAACTGATGCCATATTTAAATCTAACACAATAGACAATAAATAAATGCATAGCCTCAATTGAGACCTTATTCCTTTAATCATTTGAGTCATAATTTGCTCTACTATAAATAACTTATTCATCAAACAACGCTGGCCGTCATGACATCACTACGCTTTGCCATCGATTACATTTCTAACACCCATTCCGAGTCTTCATTGACTAAGTAAAATGTTATTTTAAATTATCAACATTAATAAAGCAACCGAGAAAAAAAGGGAGTGCATGACCAGAATAAAGTTATATATACTTTTGAACACAAAAAGTGAGATCTCTTACTGTTCGCATGCGCATCTCCCTCGCCGCCTTCATCCTCTCCCTCTCTTCTTTCTTCTTTGCCGCGAGCCGCTCCCTCTCAATCTCGCTCCGTCTCTTGGCCTCCTCCCTCTCGGTGTCGAACTCCTTCTGCAGCCTTAACACGTCCCAAGTGGTCGCCGTACGCAACGCCCTGTCCACTTGCTCGCAGTTCAGACGCTCTTCCTTCTTGAACTGAAACATATTGTAAGTTAGTTGGATGGTACAACGATTACGCACTTCATTGTAAATAAAAAAGGTAAAGAAGGGAAAGTTTTTTGCTACGATTTGATATGTACAACAAGTCCTAAGCGTTGTCATTCGGTTACTACAAGTTACGATAGTAAATTGAGACACTGATGCATATGCGCATATTATGCAAAAATGATAACTTTTTTATAGGTGGTGGCCTTTAAACAGGCAGCCGACTAATACCCTCTCGGCTTTTGCAACTAACATTTCTATCTTAAGATTAGTTTAGGCACGATAAGCCAATCTATCATCAATGCATACTTTTTAAGAACTAATTCAATAAGCTATCATCGGATATTAAGAATTATACCCAACCAATGCAACCTCGCTAATATGAATTTCATACATTTTTGAACTTGGTATTTGGTGCAAATATACGTACAGAGTTCACATCAATGAACCGTTATCGAGATGTCAAATAATTCGTTACAACATCAAATATCCGACGCCAGACAGTTACATTGAAGTTATTAAATCCATATCTAATTGGCACCAGTATTAACCGCGATTGCCAAAAGTGCGTACTGTTCCCCACTATTAAGAACTAAAATTACACCAAAGTTAAGGCAAGGTACGATCCTCCCGGAGCGACCGTAGCTCCGTACCTTCAGCTTGAGGTCCTTGCGGGTCCTGTCCGGGAAGAGCTGCGCCATGAGCGTGAAGTCGGTGCCGAGGGCCGCGAGCGCCCGGTAGAAGCGCACGGTCTCCGCGTCGCTCCAGTCGGCCGTGCGAGGCCCGCGCCGGTAGCGGCCGCCGCCGCCGCCCCACGCGCCCTCGCGCACCACGCCCGACACCCGGCGCCCGCTGTCGCTCTGCTTTATCACCTGTCATTGTGTCAAGTGCAAAGTCTTATTGATTGACACTTTCTTATTGATTGTCAAATAATCTAGCACCGGTTCGGAAATGGAAGCCTCTGACTTGAGAAGAACCGGCGTAAGAAACTCACGGGACTTTTTTCTTTCTTCTTTCATTAGGTTTTACAAAATTTATCATAATACCTTTATTTTACTACTTTGGAATAGTCATCTGATTTTAGTGACAATCACATGTAAATAAATTAAATAATGGTCATTCGAGCATGAATCATTTTACTTTCCTGACAATTGGGCGATAGGCCGATATTGTCCTAACTAACCAGAATATATATATTTTTAATAACTATGATTATTTAATAATCAACTTGTTTCGTGGGTTTGAACCCACGATTCCTACGCATAGGAAGCAGGTTTAATTTAAGATTTAATTAAATTAAAGACATAAAGACTAATCTTATGTCACACACTACATTTACTCTTTATACCGATTACTTCCCAATTTTACAACACATAAAGGGGTAGTGTGGTTCAGTCTAAATGGTCACGTGGCTGTTATGCTATCTATATTTGTTTAAAACAACAACATTGAAACGTCCTTCTCATTAAGCGCTTTGTAGCGGCTAGTGTTGCCAAACAGTTTTAATGATGGATCGCTATCAAAGACAAGGTTTATGGCAATTATCTTTCAGAAACTGATTATTAAATAACACAATAGGTTTTTAAATTTAAGACAGTTTCACATATGTCAAAGTTTGAGACCGGCTTGTGATAATGTCAACGCCTTACCAAGCTCTTTTCATCAAGGATAATCTCCCCGTTAACGCCAAGCTTGATCTGAGGAACTGGTGCCGCGTCACATTCCTCGCCGCCATCTTCTGCGTCGTCTTCGTCCTCTTCCTTTTCCTTCTTGGCTCTCTCTGCTTCCTCTTTGGCGTTCTCTTCTTTAGCTTTGATCTCGTCCTGATCTGGACTGGAGTTAATTTTTTTTAAAAAACATTGTGGATGTTTGATATATTATGCAATGAGTTAACAGGACAATGACGAATCGATTTTGAGATCATAAATCTTATAAAGTCCAGACAAACAAAGGAGCAATAAGAACCGGTGAAGGAACATATAGCTGACATTAAATATAAAAGACCCAACCAGTCGGCAGGTGTGACCATACTTTAATCACCAAACCATTAACGATCAGATTTGATCGACCACAAACTCGCTAAAGAATACCGTTTCTACCAAGGATGATCCTATGTAGGCTATTGAGATTAAAAAAACATCCAAATTTCAATAGAAAGATGGTTGTTCTACCACGCTTGGGATACCTAATTAATAAATTAAAATTTAACCCAAGCATAATACCACTGTGCTGTAAAGATAAAACCAGTTCATTTGATAGGTCGGATACAGACAAAATAATTAATTAAAATTAAGATCTGAAACCCTGCTTCAGACTGGCAACAAGACATGACATCTCAGTCTACCCGTGACCACGGCCGCTGGAAAGTGTTCGAAACATCAGGAATTTAAAATGTAAAATAAACGCGATAAAATCCGTAAAGTCATTTTATTTAATAAATCATTTTAAACATTTAACAATTGTGGTAAAGAAAAAAAATTATATTTAAATAAATGAATATCAGATTTACCGTTTATCTGAATCTGGCCCAGTATTGACATCATAAACAATTTGTACTATGATAGAAACCTTAACTATTTTGAAATCAAGTCGGAGCAAAAAAGTTACTTACATGATAGGATTGGTGACCGGGTTGTAGAAAATCAGGTCGTACATCGTCAACGTGTCTCGTTTGACGTGTTCACGCTTAAGACGCATTGCTGCCATACGCCTGTTGGCTGCCTCTTGACGACGCAATCTGAAAACCAAATTGTGAATATTAGCCGCTGGCCTACGATGTCCTTCCAACCAGAGCACATTACTGTTTGCACACTTTTGTGGCAGTAGTACCTCCCTAGTCAAGCCACAGGTAAAATGAAAAGGAGGGTTAGTCCCCTTTTTACTTTCACGTGACCTAACAAGAAAATAAGCTTAAAATGCGACGTTATGGTCAATCTTGGCATTTAATCTTTTTTAAACCATTTTCTGAACGTATGATCCTCTGCCCTATGTGATGGGTCGATGGTATTAAGAGGGAAAAGTACGTCAGATTGCTGTATGTCACCCGCGGTCATGAGAATGGAAAAGTTTTACTCAGAATATAGTAACAGCAGACACAATGTCAACATAAGCAAAATCCATAATAAAGGCAATCATTTTCATAAATGTTGGTATATCGTTGCAGTTTTATTAACTTCGCCTGCAGTCCATCAAAATTAATGCCTTAAGCCTTAAGTGGCCAGGCACAAATTACGTCAAACTAACAAAATTTGATGATTTATTGACCCCTCCTCTGTCCCCATCACAGGTATATAAAGAAAAAGAAAATATGATACATGTAATGAAATAATTTGTATCTATTTATTTATTTATCAATAACTTTCTATCTATTCCTTCTTCTCTATTTGTATAATCTTTCGTTTATACCGATAGTTTCAAAAGATTGAAAATATTATATTATGAGTGCTTTTTAATATGTAGATTTAGGGTTTTTTTATTCACTTTCACATTTTATTGACCTAATTCATCCTCCATAATGTGTGACGTCATTCATGATTGGATTCACATTGCTTCAATATTATTATTAAGTTTAAATGTGTCACTGTTAGCATAAAACAGACCTACCTAATAAATAAAAAATGAAATAAAATCCACATTTACTTGTTATAGTGTTTCTCTTTTAACGGTGAAGCAGTAGAGGCGGGCTGAGCAGGGGCTTGGCTTAAATTGGAGCATACAGAATCATTTCTCAACCGACTGACTTCCCTGAAAAGATATAATATTTTTTCTTTATTGTTTCATGCAATGTAGTTTAAGATAAATGTTTAATATATTAAGTGTTTTTGGTAATGTTAATTTAACAAATTTTTCTCCACTGAGCTAATAAGTTATTTAATTAAAAAATCATTATATTGTAGTAAGCTTTACTACAATATAATGATTTTTATATACATTTTTTATTGTAAAGAAAGAGGGATTGCCTCTTTCCTTAAACAAGAGTATATGTTAATTTGAGTTGACTATCATACAATAAGAGGTTTTTTAGATATGTGAGCAATGACATAAATGACATTGTTCAAATGACATTTATGAACAATTAAATTGGAAACAAAGATAATATCAAAATACAGAAACAAATAACTAGTAATAGTAAATCCTAAAGAGATAAGTTAAGGTAGCTTTACATTTGAATTCAAATAAACTAATATGATCGGTATGTTGAAAGTATTTCATTCATTATTTTATTATTGTGTTCTATTTATAACAATTATAAAACATATGGTGAGAGTAAATACACCACAGGGTTAACATGAATTATGCAAATGGCTTAGTTAATAAATTCAGTTATTTTATATTATATTGTTTATAATGTAATCTTATACATACCTATTAGGAAAAGATTGTATTGTTGCATGTGATGTATGTGAATCATGACGTTGCCTGGCCACTAGTGGAGTAGATCCACCGGCTAACTGAGCTCTCCGAGTTTCATCCTCTGATTCACTGGCACTACCCTGTAACACAGGTTTCATTGTAACACTCATTATTGTTTTATGGATTATTTACTTTATTAAAATAAGAGTAAAAAATATTAGTAATATTAGTTGTAATTTTTTAACAACATTCAATTACTCTACTGTATACATTCACTTGTTAAGGAAATAAAGCTAAATTTTTGTTACATTTCCAAAATAAATCTTTTTATAAGGGTACTAGTAAGTAAAGTCAAAATAATTATGGTAAACATTTTACACAATTTAAAATAAAAATACTCAAGGGGTTAATAATCAAATTTGTTTCAATATATACAAAATAACAATTGGAAATAAAATTTTAATTGTCACAATAAATATAAGAAATTGTTAAAATAAAGGATTGATACAATCTTTCACAGCTGAGACATAGACCTCACGCCTAATACACCCTCATCTATGTAGGGGTTTTGGACCTGTCATCCCACGCTGGTCCAATGCGGATTAGTGGGTGGACCGACTTTTACATGCCCATTGACATGGATCATCTTACTTTTCAGACAATTGGGTGATCGGCCCAAATTGTCGTAACTCAACTAGGAAACAACAATGAAAATTTGTTGAGTCCCCTGCAGGATTCGAACCCACGACCTCCGGTTTTCAAAGCAAACTCTCTTTATTCTCTTAATTCTCCTGAACGAGACATCGAAGTGGTATGGAATTTGATGGAGGGTTGTTCTCAGAGATCCTTAACATCCGGGCTGAACGGAGGCTCTAACTCGAAGAGTGTACACAACTTAACTTGGGCATAAAGAGGTCACGAACAGTCAAATATCCAAACCGAACCGTCGGAGACCAGAGTCGTAGATAGGCCTCAAAATGATTTAAACCTCAAACCGGAAAAATTTAAGCTATTGAGTTCTGGTTTTCAGTATAGCGTTCATGGTATTATAAATCTCATTTTATAGCTAAGTAACAGCTTATTACGCAAAATTTTTCATTTTGTCAGTATCAAAGCTATATTATCATATAAATATAAAACAACTATCAATGATAGTGATAATTCATTATAATTGATGAAATAATTATAATACCTTTGTAATATAGTTAAATGAATAATTGTAGAATTTATTTTATGTTATGATAATAAAAGCTTTTATTAAACTTCTTCATTAAATCTTTTAATATAATTTTATTAAATTAATTTATCTTATTTAACCAATTTCTGTAAAGTTGCAAATAGTAAATAATTTTTTTAAAATAATGTAAAGAAGTTTCACTTCTTACGAGTGTACACTAGTACACTCACATTTTTTTAAATTATGAAAGTTACTTTGAAACATTACCTGAATGCTGTTTCTTCTTAGTGGTCCTAGTCTAGGCACGGGTCTTAGTTTAGGTCTAACTTTGCTTGGTGATGGTAAAGGCACAATAGGGTCAAAGAGAACTTCAACATTTTCTGATATAATCTCATTTTTAAGGAGGTCAAGAGGCTTGGGAGCACTGCCAGCTGGTTGCAAAGGCACAATACCATCCATAACAGCCTCGTCAACAATACTTTCAGGGACACTTGGCACACTGTAATCTGTAAAATATAAATATATAATAAAATATGGTATAAATACAACAATAATTAATAAAAGACAATTTGAAATTACGTAAATATTACTGCTCTGTATTAACTTCTTAAAAAAACACTTTATTATTAATTAGAAAATAGTCAAAAGATTGCTAAAATTATATATTTTAATTCACTTAAAATGAATAGGAAACATACCTTCATTTACATTATTTAATGGTGTGATATGTGTAATCTTTTTTATATTACTTTCTGTTATCTGTAATTCATTGTTTTCATTGATTATCTGAGTGTTTGGTGTGAGTTTTCCCCTCTGCGGTGAGACTGTTTTGCTTTGAGTAAAATCCGAAACTTTTGCACAAGTTTTAGGTGAAGGTGCAATTGGAGATGCAAAATCTTTTTTAGCTGGGCTATGCTGTCGTATTTGGGGCGATGTAAAAATATTTCTATTTGTTTTAATTACTGATTGGCTAATTGTTACTGATCCCTTGCCTAATGTCTTAGGCGTTTTTTTATTTATATCCAAGTTATTTGTCGGCGAATCTAATTTAGGCACGGCTAGTTCTTTCTCACTATCAGTAGAATTTTTTGATATTGTTTCTACATGTTCTTCTTTTAAATTTTTTGAAAGTATAACAATCTCATTCAACTCTTGATTTTTTTCGTGAGATACAGCAGATGCTTTAGGGCTCCCAAGATTTGTTTCGACTTGCGGTTTGGATTGCACTTCTTTATTTTTGGCTTCGGCATTTTCTACGTTTTTTCTCCTCGGTGGTAAAGATGTAACAGCTTTTATACGTGCCCTCCTTGTCGACATGGCGTGGTTTAAATAGTAGAAGTACTGTACTCTATGTACAAAACTGCGTATCAGCTTAACATGTTACTTTATTATAAATTAATATATTTTTATAAAAAAAGTCAAAGACTTTTTTTCCTATGTTAACTATTTTTCATAATTATTTCGATAATTACGATTGTATCGCGAGCGAATGTTTTCAATTAGCTCTTGAAGACTGCATCGGACAGCTGGCTCTAATATTGCCATCACAAAACAAGTGTTGCCAATTCAAAAATATAATAAAATCTAGATCATGAAGCTCACAGACGTTGCGAATCAGATTAAAAATTTCTTGAAATATATAATATAAGCATGCATAAGCTTATTATGTTACTCGCTACCCAATTAATATGGAGCCCTATTGTGATTATGAATCTATTGGATTACCAAGTCGGATCTATAAAGCCCAGCGCTTCCACGTGTGCCACATCAACAAATACCTATTTTTAAGAAAAAAGGGATAATGAACCCTATAAATTAAGTTTTATTATTATTTAACCAGTATGTTACTTTCGAAAGGGTATTGTTATATCGTCACATTGCAAGTTACTTCATTTTGTTATAAATATTAAAGAAGCGTCATCGGCAAACAATACAATAAATCATCAATGTAAATCAAAACTAGATAAGGCTACATAAGGTCTTCATGCTGTCCGCAGCCCCGGGAGACTCTTGACGTCAACTCTCTGAATTTAATGGGTCAAATGGCTGGAACGAACTCTGAACGTTCGATGTGGAACTTTTCACACCATTTGGTATAATTTTGTTTGCTTTAAATATAGTTTTAGCATGTTGAATACCTGCATCGGTTATATAGCGATCCCGTGTAAATAGCATATAGTTAGTAAGGATTATATTTTTAAAAATTTTACATTACGCAGGCGTACAGAAATAGGTTTTTCTTTGTTTTTGTTTAGGACAGGAAATTTACACGTGCAAAATAATTATTAAAGCAGGCAAGATGATATTACATTAATATTAGAACTTGTCACCTTAATTCTGTACATTCTTCCTACTACCTACGGTTTTATAGGTTCATTTATTATTTAAAGTAACTAAATGGTGGCAAAAACAGGATTGTCTAAAAAAGTATTAAAAAATTGGCAAATTTTGATAATAATTTACTTTTTATATTATTAATATTTAAAATAATTTAAAGTTCTTGTGTTCACCTCTATCTGATGGATCATTATTATTATGCAAGTCGTTATTTTTTTGTCAGATGCAATTTTAATTTTGTTCATTACGTGAAGGGCAGCTAGCTATAAGGTGAGCTTTTTTAAACGTATTATAATATGCATTGTCAAATGAAACAAAAGAGTGATTATGATTGTATGTCTTATCATAACCTTTTTTTTTAAATGCCTTCTGGCTCTTTTTCTTGAAAACATCTCCTTTATAATATGAACTATCCTTTAAAGCATTTGTTGAAAATTAACTCTCCACGGCCAGAAGGAAACGGCGTTTTGGTGTATTATACGTTAAGTACATTGTTTTTAATTTATTGATTCTGACACAGTATCTCAGATAGAGGAAAATCAAGCAGACCATCTGTTTCTAAAGACCAATGGAAGTTAAAACAAAGCAGCCCACTATAAATAACCCTATCGCATGCTCTTGGATGTAGATTATCGGAGTTTAAAACTATTAATGTTATGTCCGTTAATTCATAGCACGTAAGAACAAATTACTTGGATATTCACTGGACAATCCATAAATTACGCCCAACATTATGAGGAGGGATGGAGTCAACGAAGTGTGACAAGGCTTTTGTTTCTAAAAATAATGACAACTGGAGGAGGGGTCAAAAATCATACGAATACTCAATACATTAAGATAGCCATTAATTTTGCTGATCTTAGGAAGTTTTAATGCAATTGATAGATGATTAAGTCATTGAAAGGTGATTTTAAATGCTTGACCGGCAGTGTAACTCTTAGCAATGTTAGGACGTACTACGTCTACCCTTTCTTATTAGTGGATGATCACCGTACTGTCGTCAATTGAGCTATGGATTCTTGATTATTTGCTATCTTAATGGCAGAACGTAATCAACGTTCTGTTATTAAGATATTAAATAAGGAATACTTTCATAGGCTTATGTTTGTGTTAGGTATTAAAGGTTCAGAAAGTTAGCACTTTCCAAAGAAAACACATTATATCAAAATAAATATTTTTATTGAATTGATGTCTAACTTTTAATCTATAAACGGGAATAATATAAAACAACCAAACGATTTTCATCATCTTTAATGCATTTTCTCTAATTTCTTGACAGCGATGAGCACTTTTGGTGAAAATAGATACCAGAAATCAGAATAATAGATAATAATATTTGTCATTAAAATTTGTGAATAAAAAAACATGTGATTCTAAATAGGTTTATACTTTTCAGCGGCTCAACTTCACAATAAAAATAGATCTCTCCTATAAAATTTATATAATTTGTATAAGCGGCAATGTTCGATAAAACAACAATAAATAAATGCTTCTGGGGATTAAACGCAATTCATATATTCATTCTTTGTAGATAAATTGACAGATAGTCACTTTGCTAAGATCAATCGTATAAATATCTTATGAGTATAAAGTATCTATTGGTGTTAATCGACAAACATAACTAGGCTGCGTTTATCTACTATTAAGCTACTGCGTATTGGTTCGTCGTTTCGTTTTAACTATTATTTTGGCTAAAAAGTTCAACATTTGCAAAAACAATTCATTACAAATTGTCATGACACTATAAGAATTAGTCAACGATGAATGTTCTCGAAGCGTCACCGCCGCCGGCCCGTGGCGCCCTCTACGATATGTCTCGGCGTTACCTATTTATTGCTACGTCGCCAGTCCGAGAAGCGATTGCGTCGTCTAATTCGTGTGCAGTCGGATTAAATATCAACTATGTTAATGCGAAGTTTAAATAAAAAACGATATAAATTCTGTATCGAGTGTATCGAAAGCTTGAATCGCATGCAAACTGGAGCTACACGTGCTTATTACTATAATGTTGGACGCTTCGAGTCGGCGGCGGACGAGTGCCGGCACGCTTGCGGCCCTCATTGCCTATCACATAACGTAATTCGTCCGAATTTGTTACCGCTTCGGCCTACTTATCCCTACGAAATGATCACTATCGATAATAAATTATTATTTCACTCCCTATAATTAAAACAAGGTACGAAGTGTTGTTGTGATACGGGCACACGATTGTCCGCGTCGCGTCGCGAGCTCACGTGTTAATTGACTGGATCGCTACAACGAACGCCCGCTCCTCACTTCTATATAAAAGAACGCTAAAGGCGAATCATCGAAAATCACAAATATGTACATAAAGAAAACGACCCGAGACGCTACTGATCCTCTTCCACTTCTAATTAGGAAACCGTGAGAATACGCGTGTCGGTCGGTGTGACTACTAATTATTATAAATTAAATAAAAGTTTCTGTGCTCTTTTTTTGTGAATGAACGAGATGTGTTGTGCTTCCTTGTCGCGGTGCTCTCGCGGGCCGCCGCACTAGCGCGGCCTCACCTACCTTCTACGTTCCAGCGTACGTGTACAAAGTAAACAACTTCTTCAATATATATAACATCTGCGACGCGTATGCCCGGAACGTTTCGAGTTACGTTTCGCACGGCCGTCGTAACCCCGGCGTTCGAATACTTCGCATTCGTCAACAACAGCGACTATATCGTACGCCAACAAAGCATAAAATAGTGATATCTTTACATCTCAGTCTAGTCTATATAATTAGTTATTTCCTCTTTTAATGGCAAGGTATCTCTATACTTAAAGATTCAATAGTTATCATTCTTCAATATATAACAGGTATAATCTATACAATCGATATACGTCACGTATTCGAGCCTCACAGCGTCAATGATATAAAATTTAACCTAAATTATAACACAGGAGAATTAAGTATAAGATCACAAAATGAGATTCAGCGGGCGGCGCGGTGGGTCGCCCGGCGAAGTCGCGGCTATATCGTGTCTACGCTACAACTAGCGAGGCGGCGAGCTCGCACTAAGCCTAGTATTGCTATCGATCGGGTAGCGCGGCGAGGCACTAGCAGATGGTGCGGCGTCAGGGCGCTATGCCGGCGTCCGACTTGTGGAAGGCGGCGGCGGCGGCGAGTGGCGGCTGCTGCGCCTGCGCCGAGCTGAAGTCGTGTTCCGACTTGGGCCGCGGCAGGGCGGCCGCGACCCCCAGCCCTGGCAGCGCCACGCCCGCCATGCGGCACGAGGCCGCCTGCAGCGGCTGCAGCGCGAGCCCCAGGGAGCGCTCCGACAGCCTCGCCACGCTGTCGTCGGACAGGCTCACGTGCTCGGCCTCCGCTGCCAGCGCGTTCACCACCGCGTTTATCGTGTTCCCCTCAGACGTAGTGTCGTCCTCGCGGTGGCGACCAGGTTCGGATTCTTGCCTATCTTGTTGAGACGCTCCGCCGCGACGCTCTCCATGGTTCGACGCATCAACGGATACTGGTCCAGCACGGCGTTGAAGTGGTCCACTGACAACGAGAACAGGTTGCAGTACGTTTCGGCACGGACGGATGCGACCCGACGGGCATTCGTCAGCAGACATATCTCGCCGAAGTATGAGCCGTCGGACAGGCTGGTTGCGACCTCGCCGTTTGCCATGACGATGTCCACGATGCCCTCTTGATGAAGTACATCTTGTTGCCAATGGTTCCCTCTTTTATGATGATGTCGCCTAAAAAATAGATTATGATTTTTTTAAAGAGTAAAATTTACATTCTTTAATTTTCTCTCAAATACGCAGTTGAGAGAGCTTGATTAGGTTATTATACTCAATCAACGTTGAGTTCAACACTCAAAAAGTTGGTAGGTCGGTCTTCTACAGCGAATTACCAACTTTTTGAGTGTACCTTGTACAGACAAAGAACCGTCTGTGAAAGTACCGCCGCCGTGTCTTTTTGCCGCAAATCAGTAGAACGTAAAGCTACTGTCTGCCAGCATAATTACTGGGTAAACGAGATCCTATGCCTCAAAGCAAGGAGCAGACTTGTGGCGTCTTTTGCAGTTTTTCTTATAGGGAGGGCGTATTAGTTATCATCAGGTGCCACTGTTGTCTTACAGTTTTAACTTATACATAAAAAAATTGTAAATAAATGTAATAAAAGAAAGGAAACTAAAAACCAAACGATCCTTACCAGGTTGGAAGACTTCGTAGCGTAGTTTGGTTACAACGTCCGATACAAAG